>VFXK01000006.1:1269927-2539855 GCA_009746055.1 Metschnikowia pulcherrima
CGCCCATGCTTTTTGGGGAATGATAAATTTTTATGACCTGAATTCTTGCAAATCTTGAACTCTCGTGGTGGCTTTCCATTGGGCCCCAAGAGTCAAGCAATTTGTTCCTTAAGACGATTGCCGCGCGAAGCGGGAGGCTGGAAGCGAGGAAAATTCTCGAGCACATCGTCATTAGAGACACACGTCATGTTTAGATGTTCTCTGACACAGACTTTTTTTTGCTTCCTTCTACACGGAGAAGCTTGTGATCCTCTGTTTGTAAAAATCACCTCCTTTTTACTGGGCACAGCCCTGAAAGCTTGATTTTTCACAGAAACTATAAGGTCATCCACGCCAGATGCCACAATAACATGTTTGGCTCCGTATTGCTGCTAAAACTCTTCGTGAGATTCGCAAGTGTGTCGAGCCAGGACACTCCTTCCTTTCGGATTTGGAATAGGCGTTCTGGGTTTGATAGTGAGCTTTCAAAGAACGCGTCTGGAACTGAACAGCTCTATAATTGCAGCGGAAATTTGTCGCTTCAGGAGTAAACCCGCATCAAGAGGTTGCAAGAAAGGCAAAGAAAGAGAAATTCAAGGTAACGAGCCACATCGACTGCTGACCTTGTCTCTTTGCCATATACTGTAGGCTCTTGAGCGCTGATACGAGTCGGCGTTGCCTTTGTAAACTTGTCTTGGAGCCGCATCACGAAATCAAATCATTGTCGACAAGGCTGTATTGGCCAAGGTTTGCTCCGAGCTATTTTGGCTAGTCTCCATCACGTCTATCTGAGCTTGAGATATGTATAAAAACATTCGACCTCTGAGCGACCTGACAGGACGCCATGGAGTTAGTGCATGTATGCATGTAGCATCGATAAATTTACCTTTCTTTCGATACTTGTGTTCAGAAGCAATCACGTAATCAGCCAATAGTTTTGTGTTTGATACGGACATGAACACTCCGCAAATTCTGGTATGGCTGCAATAATATGTAGCACCCCTGGACGCGTCTTGATCGCTCAACGCGCGACTCCCGCCGCTTTCGATGCTTTTTGATCTCATCTGGACGCAACACACAGACTTGCGGAGATGTCGGAAAGAACGATTCTTACAAACAAAAGATGCTCCGAAAAGCCCAAGTAACTTGAAACTTTAGTCTATCAGCAAATATTTTGCGTAAATCGCACGCAAAGTGAAGGGACGTTTTGGTGCATTTTTCGCATTTTCTAGTGTCATTGATTGAAAGCTCATAGCGCCGCCAAAACTATCCGAGTTTTCTTCAAAACTCTCCCTCACAGACCTCAAATATGTGGCTACGTAATGGATCAATTATTAAAAAAATCAAAAGTCATCTGCATGACTTACGAGTTCTAGAACAGCACACATGGTGAAGATTTCCGCGGCGCTCGCACCCCTGTTCGCATTACCGCGATGCTCGAACCCTAATACCTCACGTTAGATGATAATAGACTTTCTCTCTCTGTCGCTCTCCATCTCTTTCTCTGTCCAAAAGTAGCACATAATAAAGAATCGAGGCTTCAGTCTCAAAGAATGCCCTGAGTATTCGTTGATCTTTCCCAAGAACCGATTTCAAAATGTGCCCATTCCATGGTGATCTTCTTTCACGATTGTACAATAGGTGAAAGAGATAGGGCATCTGATTGAAGGAGATATTTATTTACCTTGACATTATTGCGAGTTTTTTCCACCTTATTCACTGCTCGTGACGCGTATAAAGCTCTGGGAGGAGACGCGCTGTTAAAGTATATCTTCAATGCAACATATTGTGGGGGTAGAATATATTCTTCCGGGTACATCTCTAAGGCGCCACTCTGATCTATTCTCTCATCCAAAATGTTCGAGTGGAATAGGCGCAGAGCAGATGACATAGTTTTTCAGCATCCCCACATGAAGAAGGGTTCGCCAGTAGTTGTACATCATGTTTTCATCCCCAAGTATCTCGGACTTGTACAAATCGATACAGTATCTTAATCATGACTTTCACGCCGATCGATATAGATTCTACCACTTCACAAATCATGTCCACTGGAGCTAAAGCTTTGAAGTCTCATTGGGTGTGCTTGATAGACGGCTTCCACTTTGGCCACCGTATTTAGTCGCATGTGAAACTCAGCTATATCGCTCGCTGACTCAGACTCAAGTATACTGCATATAATGTACGCGCTCGGTTAGAGCTAGGATGATCACCTGCGGCTTTCATGTCTTCTGCATTCCTCGCGTTTTTTCTTTGTCAGATTCATCTGCTGAAAGGTGCTGAAAGAGGCTTCGCGATATCATTTGATTCCAGAAATATCTAGTCAGCCCCGCTTCCCTGCTTTGAGGACTGCTCTTTGCATGGTGGCGTAAATCGAAATCAAGCTTTTCTCATATTAAAGCGAGACCTGTTTATAACAATGACATAGATTAAGCAAAATTCAGGAGTGTCTAGAATTATTTATGAGGATAGCGCTCATGAAGCACGCATATTTGCTATTTCTGTTGTGTAGACTTTCAGAATGAGGGATTAGTCATTGTGGCTTTGAAAATGTGGCAATCGAAGCGGAGGTGTGGGGGCAAAAATCTCAAGCTCAAATTAAGCACTACCCACTTTGTGGCTTGACTTCTATCTATGCGCTTTACGAGGTGACCAGAAGGGCCCTTATCGAAGGAAAAGAGAGCCTGATATTAGGTGAAAGAGGGAGAAAGGAGATCCCGTGTTAGATGAACAGTTAAAGTTATTCTGCTCGCAATAATGATGGTCTGAAAGCTAGAACGCTCGCCTAAATCTCTAAATCTTGTTCAATCATTTTTGCAGTCACCGCAAGGCTGCTGATTCAAGTCTGCGGAATTAGTCGACCTTCGACAGAATAATAGCAAAAAATTCAAAAGAATTTTTGGTCAAATAGTGCCAGACTACCACAGCCATAGCCGAACCGTCTTTGTATTATCAAACACGTTATAGCACTAATAAAGAACAATACGACTGCTGATGTATACGGATGATTAGTCAGAACGTTCCGAACTCAGGCAAACTTACTGGCCTAACTTTGATTGCACACTTGTCTTTGAGTATCCCTGGAATATGTATATCAATACCAACTAAAGCACTATTTCCTACATAGCGAACTTCCGAGTCTCGGCGCCTGAAGCTCCTCAGATATCCCAGAAGACTTCACCCCTGCGGACATAATTTCAGCACATGATACCGCCTGTAGATCGCTTTCATAACCAATGATAGCAGCTCCGCCCGCAAAAAGACGCGCAGTATGAAGCTGGCTCGGTTTTTGTGTGACATGCAGTCAATTGGTAGTAGCTCTTGAGATTCGCAAGTCGTTGAAGGTGCTCTAACGGGGCCCGCAACTTCAAATCGAACTGCTTGAAGATGTACTCTACCGGAAGACGATACAAAATACGCCAGGAATGATAATGTCCTTTTAGCGATGCGATAGGGTTCAATTCTTTGAACAACTTTCTCATAAGCATTTGAGATTGTACTATAACCATTTGAATCAGTCCCAAATTGATAAATCCTCCAATGGATCTTCTTCAAACTCGTCTGCAGCACCCGCTTCCAATGGGCTCATTCTTTCTCCAAACATAGTCCTTGTTGCGAAACCGAACAACTCCTGATTTATCCAAAGCTTATTCAAATGAGCGTAGCGAAGACGGTTCAATCTTGCTTTTTCAACCAGGGAGGGAGTTCTTATCTCACCGTGAGTGGTCATGTATGGACCAGGCAATTTAATCTCGAACAGATTGAGGCCAAGTTCAATGACTGTGCTCACGGTATTCTCCTCAGGACAAAAAATAAGGCACATAGCAGAGCATTCGCTCTGATGGCTAGGTCTGAGCCATGGTGGGACTCTTTCGCGACAATGTAAGCATATCGAATCAGACGGAGAGACATGCATAGGATCCGTTAGGAGAAGACTGAAGTCGTCGGGTAAGTTTAAAAGTCGTGGCACATTCGGGTAGTCGACAGTCAGTTCCTCATAAGTCATTTTTGGAGATTTCAACCCTGAAGTAAATTCTCTCAAAATGTTGTACTCGAACTCTAAATCCTTGTTGTTCCTCGAAGAACTCAAGATCTCCAGAAGTTTAGGAAGACGGAGGACCTCACAAAAAGAATCCGAGAGACAAGCTTGCCGTTCATTTGCGCTAGGCGCATTCGAAGACCCCATCCTACTTATAGGAGACCCTTCCCTATAGTCTTCATGCTCACACCTAACTATACTTTGTAGCATGACTAATTGTCTCAAGAGCGGCAACACACACTTCTCCAACGTCATGAAAAGCTTTTCGTAGTACAAAGGACTTTTTGAGCTGAATTTCATATGAAGTGGCCCAAGCATCTCCTCACAGTACGCGGCAGTGGCCTTTATCGCGCTGCAGTCCACGGCGTTTGCAGTTATGACACGAGTATCCAGCAAAAACTCGTAATACTCTGAGCAAAGAATTTTTGAAGTGGCAGCCAACAATTTTGTAACACCATAACGAAAAAGAGTGCGCAAAGACTCGCCGGTAGTGAACAATGACGAGATGATCTCGTTTAAGATACTTCTGCCGTTTAAGGCTCGTTTGCTAAGCTCATTTGATTTGACGTGAGCTTGAAGCTTTTCGAATGTAGGTCTCTGTGTTTCATAAAGAAGAACGCGGCATTGAATCAATGAACGAATCAATTGATGTAAAGAAGATGGGATTCCTTCAACAAAACATTGGGCCTCCTTCTCTCCTTCGATTCTCAAACTGATCTCGTGTGCAGCAATAGTGTTGGCTATTAAACCCTCCACCTTTCTCAAGACGCCCACATCAATGTCTCCGGCGGCATCACGGGAGTTGAGTCGGGGTTTTTTGAAAACGGACCAGATCCCCTTCGGATATTTATCCAGGAGGAAACCACCCTTCTGGAAATATTCATTCCGCACCACCGAGCGTAAAAGCTGCTGGTTTCTTTCCTTGCAATAGACTGAGGTAAGGTCTGAGGGATTGGATGTGATTGGTTTTCCGTCCAAAACGAGAGATTCTAAAAACTGGTGGCCGTGAAGAAAGCTGGGAATCACGTCTTCGTATAAGTTGTGACATAGAGGGCAGGGATTGGGGAATGAATTCAGATGACGAGCTCTCTGTTGGCAAAGAATATGCACCCCATGAGCACAAGAGGAAGCGACATCAGCAGAATGCCTGAACTTCTGGTCATATCCTTTCGAGTAAACTTCGTCTTTCTTTGTTTCCAAGGCAGTTGAATAACTGGAAAACGCATGTGTCACTAACTCAAGATCAGTCAGCGAAAGTTCCCAAAACACTGACGCTAAACGTATCACACCGGGAATACCAAAAGGCTTTTCAACACTTTCTGGTTCTCCACAATAGACACAGTTTCTGGGCGCAGACATTTGGGGTGTATCTACTGGGTTTTGAGTGACATCACCATCCGTCTCGTGATTTTGCATGAAAACTTCTCTTTGCTTAGCAAACTTTTTCATGATCTTCGCTTTTCTAGTCTGCGCAAGCTTTGTGAACTTTTGTCTCTTCGTATCCGACAACGAATCCTTTCGATGCTTGAAAGCTTCAATGTGCGCTTCGCCGAAGCAGTCAGTCAAAGAGTCCATAACGTTGCCATCGCTCGATATAAAACAGTCAAGCAAATAGTCAGCTTTCGAGGCAACGTGAGACGACATGTGCGATTCGGCAACAGAGAGCAACAAATTACAAATGGGAATCGTCACAAAGCTTTTGTCAAGATAATTGTGACCGAAAACCAGTTTGCCATCTAGAAGAGCCGCATGAAGTAAATGAAGAAGATGCGGTAAAAACTCTTCATCGTCCTTGTCAATAGCTACTTGAAGCAACTTATAAATCAATTTGGCGAAAGTCTTTGTTCGGTAAAGTTCACCTAATCTCGCATTGACGTAAGGACTGTCACAGAAGCAAATCTTTGGCGAGAGGATCACCTTCTTGCTATCCACACTCTTGCACTTCGCAATACTTGCATAAAGTGATTCAAAAACAGACTGGGTGGAGTCTCCGCCACCTTGACCCATAGGGTCTAGATTCTCCTGGACAGAAGGTTTCAAGCGATATATTCCGACATCATAAAGGCCGACGGGAGCCTGAAAGTCTGCACACTCTTGCAATATACGGTCAAAGTCATCGAACTTGGAAAGATATGAGGGCAACAGCCTTTTCAAATTAGAATAAGACCTAGGCTCTTCACATAGAGCGTAACAGATTGCTCTTCGCACTGAATCTGCTATTGGTGCGTTTGTCTGCTCGTTGAAGTGCAGGCGATCAACAAGTAGTTTGTACAAAAACAGAATCAATTTCTCGCATGCAAAGCTGAATTTTTGCTCGTAAACCGTGCTATCAGGGTCCACTTTCCCCAAAAACCACTCGGACAACTCCCATCCGCCGAGTATGTTCCATAAAGTCTTCTCGGAATCATCAATGATTGCAGACACCTGGATAAGGTGTAGATCGCGACTATAAGTCGTGTCAGCCAGGGTATCCAATAGGTACCGAATTTGCCTTGTGGCAGTCATCCCATTTCTAATCCAAAGGCCAATTTTGACCTGGCTCATGAGAATGATGGTCCTGAGTGAAGTTCTCGATATCTGCCAAAAACTGGCATCAGCCGAAGACAAGCAACCCTTAGCATTCTCCAACCCCATGCTTTCCACAATGAACGAAAGGAAATAATTGATAGGATTGAGTGGCGAAACAGGGTCCTTACTGACTCTGAATTTGGCGTCATTTGACTTACCCGCCCCCGAGCGCAAATACTCAGTTATTTGACCAAGTCCAGACTCAGCGGATACATAATCCAAGTCCGCCACTCTTGTTGCATGAAAAACTATGCTCGATATAGGAACTGCTTTCAGGATAAATGAATAAAATTCGGTGATAGATTCTCTTTCCACATGGTCCCCAGTTTTGCGCAGTACTGGGGATAGGCCCTGAAAAAATCTGAGGAATAATAAAAATAGCAACAAATTTTCATGTCTTAGAACAAAATTTAGGAGATCCTTCTCGTCGTTTTTGGTGAGAACCCTAGTGATGTTCTCAATGCACATTTTTATGGTATTCTGGATGGCAGAATTTTCTCTCTTGCTTCTGATATCGAAAACAACATCCACCAAATTTAAAACTCCATTCTCGTTGATGGCGGAAGATTTCTCCTCTATCAACTTGCACAAAGGATACAATAACTTGACCAACTTGTCAGATTGGATTATCCATTTGTTTGTTCGCGGGCAAGTGAATAATTGGACAGAGATATCCCCAGACGATGCAAGTTCCTCTTCTCGATCTGCAAATGCCAAGATCGACATCAATAAGGGATATGCATCGACATATTGTTCACAGAAAGCAGCCTTTATAGTGGGCTCGATGAAGAGAACGGGGAGTATAGAACTCGTGAAGCGCTTCCGGATATTGGAAGCAAATCGAACCTCAAATGCCAAGAGAAACAATATTCTTGATCTGACAAGTTTATCACCGGGCCCTTTCATCATAACGCTACTCAATGGTTCAGTCAAATCTTGGAGCCTGGCATTAGGCTTGACTTGACAGCTATCCAAGTTCAAGAGATCTCCGTTGATAGCGATACCATTTACCAGACAATGTACTTGAGTTTTCATCGTACTGCTTTTTAAAAACTCAGACGGTATTGGTTTCGATAATTTATAGCCTGGTTCCAACAACGCATGTGCCAAAGCTTGCTTTGCTGCCTCTCGAAACCCAAAGTCACCCTTGAAGGAAGTTATGTCCTGGAGCCAATCGAAGATGTGTAGGATAATGCATTCCCTCATATAATCCCGAGCTGTCGATATCGTCGCAACGAGCCCATCCACTTGAGCAGCCTTTTGACTTTCGAGAAGATCCCCGTAATGAGGCGCTTCCCTCAAAACTGCTCTACCTTTGCGATTGATCTCGTTAGCCACGTGTTTAGCTTTGTGTTCGTCCATGCCGGTCGCAGCCCTGATACCCGTTTCTGCCTCAGGATAATCGTGGTCCTCATCGTTCCACAATATAAGGAACCATCTATCGATTGAATTCACGTCCTCGATTCCATACACATCTCGAGGGAGTGAACTCAATTCGGATATATGCTCTGACGTGATGGCTAGGTCACCTTGGCCGTTGATATTCTTGTGAATAAACGGCAAAGTGTTGATCGAATAATTGGTTACGTCCAACACGTAGTCCAAAGCGGTATTAACAGTGCCTTCGATATGAGTTTTGAACTCTTCGCAAAGTTCATAGTCCGCAATGTCGCGGGGCAGGCAGGCGCAATTGAGCTTTTTCACAAAAGCACTTTCATCGCCGCAATCACACATTCCCCCGTTGGCTTGAGAGACATAAGTGGAAACATTATGGCCTTCGTGGTCTTCTTTTCGAAAGCAAAAAGAACAAAGGACGCATGTATCATCATATCCACAATCAGCACATCTATAAACTTTCTCCCGTGGCTGTAAAACGCGACCACAAACCTGATTCGGGGAATGCTCATACCGAAAAGGTATAACCTTTTCGTAAAATGGGATTTCATCAGTCGCTTGATACAGCCAAGGATCTTTGTGTCTTTGATCATCCACGTCATCGAAAATTTCGTTCAGAAAATATCCATTCTTAGTGGCCGCGTAATAAAGCGCTTTGAACACGGAAATTTTGAGCCTCTTATCGTCTTTGAAACCTGATTCATGAGGGAGCCGTACCAAAAAATGTTTTAATTCGTGCATTCCAGTCATAACTTTTTTGGTGGATGGTTCCCTGGTCATTGGTGAGCTTAGATTCCTGAAGTACGTTTCACGTGATTTAGTGTCACCCACCCTGTCGCAGCCTTACTGCTCTGCACGACCCAGGTACACTATCTTCCGAAGCAAGTGAAGTGATGCTGCTCCGGATTTCGCGAAGAGAGGTCTTTGCGTTAACAAACATAAATTTCTGGCCGATATGAGAGCTGCTTGTGTAACTTATACTGTCCATGCGTATGATGTGGTCTCTACAAACCCTACCTTTCGCAGTTCCATTTGAAATGCTCTTTCGGATATCGCTTGTCTAAGTACATCCAATGTGAATGCAATGTGAGTGTTGAAGGAATATGGCATGTTTGCATTACTCGAGACAGAAGTCAAAAAACACATAAATTTTCCAAGGATCTAGCCGGAAACTTAAGGACCCGTTCATAATGAAATGGCCTTGGCTGTCATCAAACATCTGGCGTTGGCTAGGAACTCATTTTATTAATATGCACAGTACTCATTTATTCTCAGACGCAAGTCACACAAGCCACACTAATATTGTTTTCTACCTTTTCAACCCGGGAAGTGAAAAAGCTCATTTTTTGTTACCATCATTTAGTGATTCTCAGCCAAGACAATTAATAGACACTAACCCTCGTCAGGAGGTACGGGTGTGTATGAGTTTGTTAGGCGACAGAAAAAAATATCAGAGACGAGCACGTTGCATTCTAACCTTTTACAACTCACGTACCATGAATGCTGAGGAAAAATTTGAGCTCATCACCAAAGGGCTTCAGGAAGTATTAAATCCCCAAATCTTGAAAGAAGTCTTAGAAAAAAATGAAAGACCTGTGAAGATTTACTGGGGAACTGCTCCTACTGGCAAGCCTCACTGTGGCTATTTCGTGCCCATGATTAAGTTGGCTCATTTCTTGAAAGCGGGCTGTGAGGTCAAGGTTTTGATTGCGGACTTGCATGCTTACTTAGACAACATGAAGGCGCCGTTGGAAGTCGTCAGACATCGTGCAAAATACTACGAATATGTGGTAAAGACGATTTTAAAGTCGATCAATGTTCCAATCGACAAGTTGAAATTCGTTGTTGGCTCTGATTACCAACTCAAGGCCGAGTACACCATGGACCTTTTCAGGTTGTCGAACTCAGTGTCACAGAACGATGCCAAGAGAGCCGGTGCCGATGTCGTGAAACAGGTAGCGAACCCATTACTTTCTGGATTAATCTATCCTTTGATGCAGGCTCTTGATGAACAGCACCTTGATGTAGATGTGCAATTTGGTGGTGTTGATCAAAGAAAGATTTTTGTCCTCGCAGAAGAGAATTTGCCAAGCATGGGTTACAAAAAAAGAGCACACTTGATGAATCCTATGGTACCCGGCTTGGGCCAGGGCGGAAAGATGAGCGCTTCTGATCCCAACTCTAAGATAGATGTTACCGAAGAACCCAAGGTTGTGAGAAAGAAGATAATGTCAGCGTTTTGTGCTCCCGGTAATGTTGAGCAAAATGGACTCCTCTCATTTCTTGAGAATATCGTGCAGCCCATTCAGGAATTGAAGAGTGGTCAGGATGGCGTGTTTGACTTTTTTGTCGATAGACCTGAAAAATATGGCGGTCCAATTAGATACTCTTCATTCGAGCAGTTGAAAGCAGATTTTGCAGAGGAAAAGCTATCTCCTGTTGATTTGAAAGAAGGTGTGGCAGAAAAAATCAACGAGCTTTTAGCGCCGATCAGAGAAGCCTACGCCAGTGACGCTGAGTTTCAAGCTTGCAGCACCAACGGCTACGCCGTTCAAGCCCCGAAAGATAAGAAGAAGCCGAAGAAAGTGAAAAACAAAGGTACATTCTACCCAGGTAATCAGGCCTCTGCCGAAGAGGTCAGCGAGAAATTACAAAGTACTGTTTTGTAGTCCGGTCTTTTGCATTCAAAGGCTTGTTAATTGATTTAGATCGCTTACCTAAAACCCGCGAGTATTGGTATGCATCGCACTAATTTCAGCAAGAGGAGCGAAAACTTTCATAGAAACATACCGGAACTGTTGAGGCTTTTTGATAGATGTGAATGGATTTTGGTGTTGAGACTGGATTTTTTTATTCGCCAAACGAGAAAAGAGGTTTGTCCCTCCATTCACCAAAGAACCCTCGCCCTGTCCCATGAACGTGCTGTCTCGCGCGAATGTTACATGCAATCCTAGTGTGCAAAATAGGACCAATCAAAAACTCGTGTTATACAAGACACTCTCACAACAATTCTGAACTCTTCCCCACTTACTGAACAACTATCCAAATGGTATGTCCCTTATCTCATCAAAGTTGACCGTTCTCCTCTTTGTCAAGGGGTTGATCTTGACATTTTCGCTTTGCCCATCGAAAATCGAATTTCGGCCAGCATAAGACTGGAGAACTCCAATGCCTGCGACACGTTCCAGGACACAGACTGGAGATTTTGGTCCCAACGAATCTGGCGCTTCATAAGCACAATCTTGCGGACTTGCTCGTTGCGATTTCAGAGCGAAATAACTAGGCGGGCGAATCAGCTCCTGTGATCTTATGCACTATACTAACGTGAACAGATTTCTGCATTGTTCAAAAGAAATTCCGTCTACGTCAGCACAATCTTCGCGGGAGCTTTCGCATTCCAGGCATTCTTTGATGTTGGAGTGACTAAGTGGTACGAAGCTCACAACAGAGGTAAGTTGTGGAAGGATGTAAAGGGGAAGTTTCTCGAGGGTGGCGATGAGGAAGAAGAGGACGACGAGTAACTCAGGAAGACATTGTTCACAAATACGTATGTACAGTAACGGTTCAACCGTTCGATAATCAAAATCTCATATAGAATCGTCATCTTCAAGCGTGTAAATTTCATTCGGAGCCGGATCTGTAAAAGTCGGATCAGAGATTCGACATTCGTCGGCTAGTCTGCTGAAAAGCAAATCTAGCTCTTGGCCATAACTTTTAACATCCGATTTTGTGAGACCGTAAGCCTTCATGTTGTATAGCCCTGTTGGTCCACGATTTGAGTGAATTTTCAAAAACACATCCCTGACGAATACTTTCTGACTCACGAATTTCAAAGGCAACCTGATATGTTGTTCCGCCTGCTCCCATGTGAGATTGGCTTCTTGCACTTTGAGAAACTTCGCCAAATATCTATTGCTGTTGATATGAGAGTCACTGGATGACACAATGGTGTAGTCATGAAGCGCTTTGGCGAGTGTGTTTTTCGTTGGCTTGACGTAAATCGAAACTGTGATGGGAAATTGCAATGATTTCGGGCGAAGTGAGAAGGGATTATTTAGAACGATGCGAGTCAAGATTATGGGACTGGAAAGGCGTACACCAACCGAACACAGACTGGAGCCACACTGCCAATAGGAACCGCTATCAAATAGAATGTTGTTGGCATTGCGTCCAGGGATTTCTGAGGCTGAAGTTCTTTTGGACCACATGTAATCGTACCACCCTAAAAAGACTGTCCTGGCAAGTGACTTTGTAGCGTTTTCATGGATCCCTGTGTCCGTGAGGAACCCAAGAATTCTTGCCCCAAGATTATATTCAGCATGATTCACTTTGAGTGGATCAAGGCCAACCCTTTCTAACACTTTATCGACCACAGTTTCATATCCGGTTTCGTGGCCCGTATTACTTATACTCGTGTTTGAGCCAGAGTCGAGTATCTCCAGCAGGCTCGAGCGTTTTGAGGAGAGCGCATTGCTCAACTGAGACATTCTTTCGTTGAGAACCCTATCAAATTGCTCCTTTGTCATGAACTTGACCTCGTGAGCATTGACTGAATTCTGTACGTACGATTCGAAATCACGCCTGCTATCATTCATGAATGCTTCCCAGTCTTGATTCGAGCGAGAGCCATACTTCTCAACAAAGGATTGTAAAAATTGTCGAAATTCTGGGATATAATGAATCTCGTTGTTTTTGATGTAGACAGGAACGTGCGCAGGAAGTTCCTTCAAGACTTCCGTGACAATCTCGTTTTTTGAATTTTGTAGATTGGCATCGACCTCGGATAATCGAGAAATCTCATTGGTAATCCTGACTAGCCTATTCTCCAAGTCGGCAGGAGAGTCATGAAGAATATCCAATCCATTAATCGTTTTTTTCAAATCATCAATTTCGTTTTCGAGTGACTCGTATCGTTGTTGAACTTGTACAAAACTGCGCAAGCGCTCTTCGAAATTATCCTCCATTTGGCTGAGCCTGTGATTTGTAGACTCGGCGAGATTTGTTTGCTTTTCATGAAACGTGCCCACTTGCGCGTCTAAAGCCACAGATAGATCTCTTAGGGCTTCTACATTGTTCTCCACTCCCAGAAGACGAGAGGAGACAATTGACAAATCTACCGGAGCTTGCGGTCCGTGTTTAATGACACCTTGTACTATGAAGATGATGGCAACACCAAGGAGAAACCCATATAGCCTAGAACCTAACTGTATAATCATTCGTCCACGAGAAAAACTCGCTCTCAGAAGCAGACCAGTCTCATTTTTAGCTATAACCTTCTCGTCTCCTGAGTATGGAGTTGATTCGAGCGCTAAATGGGGATCATCAGCCTCGCGATCAGACATCGAACTCGATTTCCGAACATACTCCTCAAACTTCGCATTGAGCTCCTTCACTTGCAATACTCCATTTGTTTTGTAAGCCTGTGACAGAACCTTTCCGAGTATCCTCTTTATGAGTCTGTCATGTTTGGTTCTTGAGATAGGGTGCGCTGGCCCTACATGACTGTAAAGGTGAATCGATGCATCATCATCGGTATCACCCCTCATCAGAGGAAGAGTCGGGAAGCCTGTCATTCGACACGAAATGTATTAACACTTCTTCCGAGACAAATTTCTTCGGTGGTGATAAATTTATCTTATCGTCCCTCCAGTCAAGGCCACTGGATTTAAATCGTTGTTGAAGCTCACCTATGTATTTCGCTAGCGGGCGAGCGTTAATTTTAGAGACATACGTAATCTGCAGGAATTGACATCATTTGCTTGAATCCTTCTCGTCGTTTGCACATTTATCGTCAACGCTATAGAAAGAGGAATAAAACCGATCCCACGCATGCCCCGAGGTACCCGCCGGTTAAAATGGTTATTGGCCATTGTTGCCATGGCCTGTCCCAGTCTAAAGGTATGGGGATGACACCAAGCCAAGAGCCTAAAAGCGCAAGAAGACATGCGCAAAGAATTTGATTGTGAAACACATTAGTGAAAAATTGGCCCTGTGTGAACAGCTTGCCCATCCTTCTATAGTCACACCGGAAATGAATCAAAGCTGGCTGAAAAACTATGATGGATAAGTGACAAGCCAAAAGATATGTTTCCCTGCGATATCCGTATAAGGGAGCGCCAAACAAAACCAACACAACAAACATAGCATTAGACAAGATAAGCGACATAACTGTAGACATTGCCACGAGAGAAATGTTGTTCAGAATACTGCCTGCTTCGCTTAACCACTTAGAGTGGGCTTTCTGGGTTCGGACTAATATGAAACCATAGACGATTTGCGTTGAAACAAGATTCACAAGTCCGTTAACCATAGTCTTGTAAGGGTCATTTGTGAGTCCTGAGAAGAACAAAGAGTATAGAATCAAGGGAAGATGAAATGGAAGGTTGAAGAGCGACTTTTTTCTTTGCGGTAATTCAATCTGGGCGTCTCCAGATGCATTGTTTTGGTCCGACGCGTGTGCTTGAAAAGACACACTCTTCTTAACGGATCTGCGCTTCATCACTAGGTTGCCAACGTAGATTTCGATACAATTGCCTTGCGAAGATTTGAGTAAGAGACTCCAAACGTGACTTGACTTTGTTGTATTGGTCTATGTAGATTGAAACTATGTAGGGTTAATGCCGCGACCATGGTGCACACTTTTCTGGTTTGCGTGCACTCTCAGGTCAGCTTTATAGATTTTTCAACACATTTTCAAACTCGATCAAGTCTCTCCAAATATCACTCGCGACCGACTTCACGGAAATCTTATGCTCAAAAAAACGCATTCTATCTTGGCTTAATTTTGCATATCTCTTCAAAAGTTCGCAGTCCAATATTGGTCGCAAAGACTGTATTGTGTCAGGTTCACATGGACCAACACGATTCAGTCTGGGATTCAAACCACAAAAATGATACTCTTTGTCCATCAATTGCTGTTGAAGGATAAACATTCGCCTGAAAGATGATTCTTCAACTGGGAATACAACATACATTGCACCCTCTGCTGTAGACGCAATTGTTTGAAATGAAACATTACTTGCAACGATTCCGTCACTGAAAATCTCATGCTTTGGAATGGTTTTCATACAGGTCGTAGAGTAGTTCGTGTTGAAAGAGGACTTTCGCAACAATCTTTGGCCATTGGCGCTCGCCGGGTCTTCCGGATTGTATTGAAGCACGTGAATTTTGTTTTCGTTATCTGCAACCAAAATGAAAATTTCCTCATCCTTGTATATGAAGTCAGCACAAGAGACATCAAACCCCTGTGTATCTTTTGCGAGCAAAAGCATTCGAAATGGCTCTGCCTCGAACCCTGCCAAAGTTATACTTTTCAATGTGTCACCAAATAGAAGCAAATTTCCGAAACTTTTGGCTTCGGAAACAAAGACGGATAAGTCCATGAAAGCAACGGAAACCGCTGTTGCGTCTTTGATGTCGCGGATAATGACTTTCTGTCCTTGTGAAACTAAAAATCTTCCGCTCACATCGCATATCGCCGTGACGGCTCCTCTAGTGTCCTCCGTTGTGATCTCTTTGAACTTGTGATTGGTTTCCGGCTTTCCAGGCGTGGGGATTATATCTATAATTTCAAGAAGTCGGAATGAGCCATTAGCTGACAAATCCTCGGTTCTATATTTGCCCGTTCCAATCAAAACTAGTTCCTTTTTGCGTTTGAATTTTTTGTTCTCGCTACCAATATCGAGGGCCATGGATTTGATCAGTAGAGCCACTTCGTTACTCTCAAGGGGAATTGAATCTATCGCAGTCCACGAGATTGGGGATATCAAATGCAACTGTCCTTTATAAGACAATGCCAGGGGCCTTTCCAGCCTTGTACCAACTATCGGCTGGCCATCCTCATCTAAGGAGTCGTAAGATATTTCCTTGAACGTGGAGACGATAAATGTATGCGAGCTCTCATGATATGCCACGGATTTGATCGTTTCGCCGATTTGTATTTTTTTGATGGGCCAATTATTTTCATAACTGAAATCCTTTGGAAGCTCAACGATGCGGGCATTCTTTTTGGTGTCGAGATAAATCAAGCCATTGCTCAATTTGTCATCAGAAAAAGGAACAAATGAAATAATGGGTATCTTGGAAAATTTGTGGATCCTCACCAGGCTATGTCTCGAGCGGGTGATGAGGTAAGGAACCACGCCTGTCACCATGACACAAGTCGAGCCACTCACATTCGGAAAGTAGATCATTCTTCTTTCAAGGGAAGTTCCGTGTGGGTAGGCATTATGAGGCGCGCCAGTCACGGGCAAGCCAACCTCTTTGATGAACGCGTAGTTTTCTCCATCAAAATACATCTTGTAAGTGTAAATTTCTCCACCAACTGTGAGTATTGTCAAGTACTCATCTTTGACAACGTCATCTCCAAGCTCATTAAATATCACTTGTTTGATGAAAGGATCTGGGTCCGCGCCGTTGATGTCAAAAAAACCGAGAGATAAATGATTTGAGAATTTGTTCGCATAGTTTAATTGAAAACACTTTTCGTTGTGAAATCTGCTGAACACAACAACCCTATTGTCTCCGGTTACTAAGACAAACGTCTTCAGTTTCATTATGGCAGAGGTCTCGGGCGTATAAGCTAAGCCATCCTCGGCATCGCGTCTTCTTTTTTGTCCTCGATTTGTGAGGACACTCAAGTCTTTCAGCACCACACTTAAGAGTCTTGAGTTTGTGATGTAGCCGGTGGTGATTATCGTATCAGACAACAATTTTGGAAGCTCGACTTTAGTGAACACCTTGTTGTAGGTGTTTATGCTGTAAATTACAACCTCACCTGTTGAGAAGAAAATCATCAAAAGCTCGTCACTAGAAACACTGTTAACGATATATGCGTCTCCAAATTCCTTGAGTTGATGATCCAAACTAGCGATTTTCTTTAATTTGTCGTTGAAGAGCAATATTTGTTTTGGTGTGACTTGAAGTATAAAGTTTCCATTATCCAATTCATGCATTGCAATAGTTGATTCTGAGTTCACAAAGTGTTTTGATGGAGTTCTAGCGTACGAGCGATTGATGTCAAATATTTCTGACTTCTGATTCGTGTCATCAGACGTTATGAGATATCGGTTGCTTGAGATCCAAAGCCGGTGAAGTTCAGAGAAGCGAAGCGAGGATCTAATGATCGGCTGCACAGTCGGTGTCATGACGTTCAAATGTGCCGCGCTCCCCACGCCGCCCGCTGCAAAAACCGAGATCTCGTCATATGATGGGTTGGGAAGATTAGCCAAGAATTTATCTGCAGAAAACTTACCCAAAGTGAAAGACGATATTGGCCCGTTACTTGTAATCGAATCATGTCTGATGAATGATATCGAGCCATCAGTGCGAATCCTGTTCAGGACCTTGTTATCTTCATCGTATAGATTTTCATCTTCCTCGTCTAGATTCTGCGTATGTGTGGTCAGTTGAGCATCAGAAACCACCTCAGAAGATGGTTGCGCACTCAGATCAGTATACCTCACCTCGACAAGGGCAGAATCCGAGGTTTTTCCCGCGAAAAATAGTAATGAATCACTAAGAGTAACAATCTGCCCCGTGTTTTCCATCTTACAACTGGCGTACAAATTGTCATCTACCCTGTGCATATCTATGCCCTTTATTGTTTTTCCGTCAACATCAAATGTGACAAGGTGCATTTCGCCAGTTCGCAAAATAACGATGATCTTGGAATCATTTGGAATCATTCCTATCGAGCAATCTTCCAACTTGAGTTCCTTCAGTGATGCATCAGCAAAAGTTTTGATTGACTGCGTAATGTCTGCCACGAACAGGTTAAGAGAAATCCGACGCGTGATACCTCCACTATCGACATGCGCTAATTCATTGCATCCGACAAGTAACGCACCATTGAGAGGATGCAGAAGTGGTACGATACGGTCAACATCAAACGGTAAGCCCTCGATTTTGAAAATGGTCGTTGCCGAAGAGGACTGAATATCCAAAGACCACACAGAATAAACGACGTTGTCTTTTTCTTGAGCTAACAAACCCGCCCATGTTTTTTTCACTTGCGAAAGAACCGCAATTGTTGGCTCTCTATAGTTATGAAGGAATTGCAAATCAATTATTTCACCAACAGACGGATCTAACGACGACGCGTCTATTATTATACTAGCATCAAAAAGATCGCGCGGAGACAGTGCGTTAATAATATCGCCTTCATTTTGCAGAAGGTTGTTGCGTGTGCTCTGAATCAGGACGTCATCAATTGACGTTTCGTCAAGAGTCTTTGATGCGTGTTCTTGATCGTCGTCGCCGTCGTCGCCGTCGTCCTCGTCATCGTCCAAATTGTTGAAAGGAAGAAAAACCAAAAGATTGTTTCGGCGCAAGCAAAACATGGGCTTCGAGGGCGGTCCAACTAGCAAGTCAGTCTTATATATTTTCTCGTAAGAAGCATTTTGTAGAGCATGCTCATAGAAATGCAACGACACGGTCAGAACCGAGTACTTAACCGGGTCCCACTTTAGGCAAGAAACCTTGGCGCTTTCGAAAGAAACAAGCACATAATCCAAATCGCGATTTTCCACGGTTTTGATTGCTTTCAAGTCTTTGACAAGGCCCTGAAGTTTGTATGAGCTAATGAGCTTTAACCTGTACCCGGGTTCTTTACCTTCTGATTGCTGTATCTTCAAGACCTCGTAAATTTCGAGAATAGTGGCTTTTGCAACTAGCAAATGTTTTTCAGTAGGTTTGATAAAGTTGCATGCTAAAGAGCTAGAGATCACAGTGGGATCTATAAAAACATCGTAGGCATTCATCGGTGTGGGATGAACATTAAACAAGCTTTGGTCTGGCTTCTTACGTGTTTTTCACACCCGTGCACCCTTCGCGTTCTCCGATCAGAGTTTTCGATAATCTCGGTACGGATCGGGAGATTGATCCAAAGCAATTTAGTATACTTGCCAATTTTCTGAGCCTAGCAGATCTCTAAAAGCTTGAAGGGCTCTTTGCGAGAAAATCGGAAGGCGATGAGAAGGAGCAGTTAAACAAAAGCAAATGCGAAACACAAAATATCGAGCTCCCGCTGAAAAGTAGGAAAACGGTAGGTTAACTAAATCTTAATTATGAGCGTCTATATATCGTCAGCCAACCGCACTTATTGCTTCACTAGAGAATCAAGTAAAGTAATGGTAGTGCTAGCGCTGCTGGAACTGCACGAGCTGCATGTCCTTCATAGGAACTGACACGAGCAGTGGAAGCAATGGTTGCCTCGGCAGTGGATGTCCTTGCTTGCGTGATTATGTTGTTAGTGATAACATTGACCGTTCCTTGGGCGAGGGCACTGGACACGGAAGAAACAACGGACTTGGAAGTCAAATGGCTCTCGAGGACAGAGTCCGAAGGGAATCTTGTCGAAGTAGAAAGAGAATTGGCGTCATGAACAGAATTTGTCGCAGTCACGAGCAGATCACTTGGCGCCGCTGTGGCAGCGTCCGATGTGCCTTCAACTGTTAGAGGACAATACGTGGTGAGGATTGTCTCGGTGCCGCTCACCGTTGAGGTCGAATAAGAGAGACCAGTCGTCACAGCCATAGCGGAACACTTGTTTTCACTGCACGAAGTGACAGTGATGACTGTAGTCTGGATGTGCTCTAAGACGCTCTCGTTACCATTATCGACTGTCGTGTGGCGTGTGGTGTGTGAGTCAGAAGATTTGAAGTCAGCGTTGGTGTTGGGTGTCTTCGAGAAAGCAAGTGGCGTCGAAGAGCTGACAATGACATCGATAGATTCGGCTGTGCGTGAAGTAATTGGTGTGCTCTGGATAGAATTGTCAGACTTGGTATCAGTCTTCCTCAAGGACCCAGTTTCAACAGAGGCTCTGGTTACAACTCCAGATGCAGCTTTGTCAGCACCAGTAGAAAGGCTGGTCAAAATGGAGGACTTGGTATTAACAACCGATGTGCTGCCGGGAGTTGCAGCCGAGTCCGACGTAGTTGTGTCCAATGATTCTGTCTCGGGAACCTCGGTTACTGTGGACTTTGCGGCTATGGCTGTAGTCTCAGTCTGACTAGTCAAAGGACAAAATGTAGTGTAGACAGTCTTTACTCCATCAACTGTCGTGGTAACAACCGTAAGGCCAGTGGTGACAGAAGTAGCTTGACATTTGTTATCGGAACAGGTTGTGATTGTCAAAACAGTTGTATGAGGATTTGTCACAGTCTCCCCGAGTACGCTGAGTGTTTCCGACGCGGAAAGAGGCATAGAGCTGATCTTTGAGTCTGCTGCAACAATTCTCGTTGAATCCGAGTCGCTCGTCAATGCTGAAGTAAAGTCGCTAGAAGCTGCGGAAGCGCTGAGAGTCTGACTAGCTGACTGGGCACCATGAAGAGAGGTTTGTTTGGTAAAGGTCGAGCCTGTACTAGCAATAGTGGTTGCAGAACTTGTCTGAGAAGCAATTCCGCTAGACGGACTGGCAGCAGCAACGTGAGAGCTAGCCGTGCTTTTCGAGTGTGGAACCGTGGACGTCGTCGCATCGTTATAGACAACAGTGATTGGTGACGCCGTGACGTAGGTTGTCAAGACTCCATCAACGGTGGTGACGACTGTTGCTAAAGTGTTGAGAATTGTTGTGACATAGCAGTCGTCATCTGAGCAAACGGTCTGAAGCATTGTTAAGGTATCTTGATTCGTGACATATTCCGTCTCATAAAGGTAGGAGTCGGGTTCCGAGCTGCTAGAGTTTCCATAGTAAGGTCTGGAGATGGAGCTTGAACACGTTGAAGAAACTATGGTGGAAGTGTATGTGGGAAAACTGGATATAATGCTGGAGCTGGCAGACGCTGCAGCTAGCAAACACGCGAGAATGGAAGCTTTCATTGTGAGTTGGGTGTGCGCAATTTGAGAACAATAGGAATAATCTGGAACAATAGGATCAAAGTTGGGGCGATAAATCGCTATTTAAATTGAGTGCACTTGCTAACCAAGATTACTTGAAAAAGAACTTTGTGCATTTGAAAACTGCTGGGATTAGTCTCAAAGTGTACTTGGGCATGATGGCGCTGCTGGCTCGAAGTGCTTGGATAGTGAGTGAACGCTGTGCGCTAGTTTTTTTTGCAGCAAAACGCTGGTTTCACGACGCACAACGTGCAGAAGCATGGTGCTGCATGCGTATGAAGTGCATCAAGCAGGATACAATCAGGACCTAAATCTTTGTTTCACAGAGGCATGTTCATCGGTATAGATCACGTGTTAGTTAAACGGGTGGGCAATGATCATACTCCGACATTACAGTGTAATCTTTCAGTCTAGTCTATTTTACATTTTCCTGAAGTATCGATCGGACACTGGTGCAATTTTCTCGCGACCTCCAGAGTTCAGCAGGCTTGCGAGGTGGCTGGCGCACATCTGGATGAGGAAAATCTCACTGATCCGAGCACGCGGAACATCTACTTCACACCTACCAGCCTAGAAGATCAGATTCTTGACCACATATTATTGGATAAGACCATTGCCATTGGCCATCGTACTCAATATCCCTTGAATGTCCTTGAATACTTTCGTTGAGGCTTGACCAAGTTGCCCAAACAGGAGCCGCACGTGATCATCCGGACCGCGAGCATTTTGATGAAATGCGAGATCGCACTTTCAAAGTCCATGCTGATGATGCCTCCAATTTTTTTGATAATTCAAGCCCTTTTATCAGTGTGTTTGCTGCAAGTCGTTGAGGTTTCTTCCGTGGAGCAGATATTGATCAAGCCGATCTCCTTGATTTACTTTTTTGCGCCCGATTGCCAATTCTGTCATGCTTTTCTGGAAGACTATGAGTACTTGTCTCTCATTTACAACGAAAATTCCAGATTCCAAGTAGTCGGGATTAATGGACGAGAGCATGAAGATCTCAAAAACATGTTTGGAGTCACGCATTTTCCAACTATAAAGCTTTATAATGACGAAAAGAAACAAGTTGTGACTTTCAAGGAAGCTCGACTGGTGGAGAATGTGCTGAATTTTGTTAAGCGGTACGCAAATATAGAGCCCCGCACAGGTGAGACAAAAAACAGGATAGCAAGAGTTTTCAACATAGCTGATATCGAAGAGCTCAAGCACAGCATGGATGCGGTCCTTATAGCGTTTGTCAATAAAGGTGATCGAAACTGGGTCAAGTTGCACTATCCGAGCCACTTCTATCAGGAGTTGGCGAGAACGTTTGATACCGTCAAATTCGCTATCAAATACTTCGAGGATGCAGAGTCTGACTTAATGCAGAAGTACCACGTAAGCAACGTTCCAGCGTTGATTCTTTTGGAAGGGAACCACATTGGAGCTTTCAACAGCCTTTCAACAAATCCCATGAGGAATTACAAAATTGATGCACACGACATCAAACAATTTCTCGATAAATTTCGCTCGAGATCCGAAGGAATTTGGTTCGAGGATCTTGACAGTTTGGCACTGTACGCAGAGAATGCGAGGTTCACGGGGCATATGGAGCGAAAAGCCGGAATGAACTACATTGAGGGAAACACTAGGGACGATATGTCTGGGTTAAAGCTTGAGGAACAATACCTGATATTGGTGGACAAAATAGAATTTTGATGTCACAGAAGCGATTTGAGGTCACAATTACAGCTGGCTCATTCGATTTTTAGCAAACAACTGAAGCCTAAAGCTCATCCTTGGGAAGCTGTAGAGTAAAGTCTGGCCCATAGATTCATGCAACTCTGGGTGTAAGATACTTTTTTTTGCCTCGTGTTTGCATTATGTATATGTTGAAAACTATGAATTCATGAGCTGTATTTCAAAACATCATAATTATAGGACGGATATAGCTGCCACGTCTCAACGAAATGTTGTCACGAGACCTAAACAAACTGTGTGCACAACCAAGCAGAAGATTATCAACACCTCATTCACTCCGGAAACACCAGTTCACTTCCTGCTTCACGACAAAAAGGGTCCAGATTTCAAACTCGCGTCGTGTCCGAGATATCAATTGTATAGAAGGTCCTTCCCCAGATCCACAAACTCCCCGAAAGACTGCCACAAAATGAATATTTTTCGCTTTTTCGCTGATCTCTCGCACATGTTTAGCTGCGGCATATTGTTGTACTCCATTGAAGCCAACAGGTCAGTTGATGGATTGTCGCTAAAGACACAGGTGCTATATGTTGTTGTTTTTGCGCTTCGCTATGTCGATCTATTCTACAAGTTTGTCTCACTTTACAACACACTTATGAAAGTGTTCTTTATTGCCACGTCCGCCTACACGGTATATTTGATGACGCATAAGTACCCCAAAAGAATTCGGGAAGCTACCGACACCTTCCCTGTGAAATACTTGTGTGCGGCGGCTGGATTATTATGCTTGATCTTCACCCATGCGTACAGCTTGAGGGAGATTACATGGTCATTTTCAATTTGGCTAGAAGCACTTGCTATCATCCCTCAGTTATTCATGTTGCAAAAAACGGGCTCTGCTGAGAACATCACGACTCACTACATTTTTGCCTTGGGTATTTATAGAGGTCTCTACATCCCAAATTGGTTGTACAGGTATTTCGCCGAGGGGAAGTTTGATTACGTTGCTGTGCTTGCTGGCATCTTCCAGACAATCATCTACTCTGACTTCTTTTATATTTACTACACCAAGGTGATGCAGGGCAAAACTTTCGAGCTTCCAGTATAATTCAGATTTCGAATGCGACGGGTGTAAACAAGGTATCAGCTAAATTCGCCCCTGGAGTTTTAAGTTCAAATCACAAACGCGGATATTAATTTTTGTATATCTCACAGCTAAGACTGACCAAATGAAAAGTTTTGCGGAAACTATCACACAGCGACCCCGCTTTAATCTCTCTTTAATGGATAGTAGACTTTCCGAATCCCTTCCTTTGTGACGATGAAAATTTCCAACCCATCACCGACCTGAATGTGCCTCTCAGTAGCGGACGAAAATGCGTCCCTCACCAACTCCAAAACCTCTTCCAAGCTTAAGTAGCGCAAGAGCCTCTTCTCCTTGCCATCAGTGCCTGGCTCATATTGATTTTTGAAATTGACCTGATTATCAAGGAACGGCATGATCAAAGACGCTGCAGCGCCTCCTGCTCTACATTGCTCCCTCTCATAGGACCCCACTGGGTCGTAGGAGTAGACCGCACCTTTACCCTCCTCGTCTAAACCAGCAATCAATGTACTGACATAAAAGGGAAAAAATCTCTTTCCATACAACAAGTGTTGGATGTACCTTGCGGCTGAGCGAATGGTCAACTTCTTGTTGTTATGATCGAACTTGTACCATTTGAAGGCGGTTTTGAACCTATCAATCAATGCAGCACCATCTGCTGAGAATCCGTTGGCAGTCATGGCAATGTTATCGCCCACATCGAAAATTTTCGGCTCGTAACGAGAATTGATGTTATATCCAGAGACGGTTCGAGTGTCTCCAGCCAAAACAGCAAAATCCTCACCAGCTATCCCAAGAACGGTTCCGCCATTGTCAGTGTATGGGTTAAATCTGTGCTCAATTGGGACAGCCGAAGATTCTGTGCCGTATTCTGAAGCAACGGTACTCATGTCTCGGATATTATTTCAGAAAAGGGGCGCAATGTTTTATGATGATAACGTGTAAATTGGGGAGTGCCGAATGTCAGAAAATTAACGAGCTGTTTCCAAGTTTCGAGTCTCACTCCTCGCCACTGGTGAGTGCCGAGCGCGATCTTCAGGGTAGTGTACAATGACCGTGGATCACAAGATTTGGACAACGGAGCTGCCAATCGTTTTGACTTTTTCTTTTTTTATTGCATTATACATCTGATCCATTGATGCTGCGTTTACGGAATTAGCTATTTCTTACATAAATCGGCAGGCAAAATTGCCGTAAGCAATGAACAAGGGAAGGCATCACATGCCATATTCCTATTACTCTTACAACATACAGTAACACAAGTAGACTTTGAAATTCTGGCTATTTACATGATTATGTGGATTTTTCACGCTGGATACGTGAGATGTAAGTTTTGGATATCACGTTCCATGATCTCATGTATTTTTCCAAGCATTGGCTAACGCATGTGTTTTGTTGGGTAGTGATTTGATCCTGTGGCTGGACAATGCACTTGTCGAAACAGTTCTGGGTGATTTTGTTTACCAACTCGGTCGCATTGGCAACCGCAAGTTCCTGTGATATTTGTTCCTGGAGCTGAGTTTTGATCTGAGACGACAGCAGACCTACGACGGGTGCTGCTGTCGATGTTGAACTTCCGAATAGAGCCATTGTCGTTGAAGTTTGACCCACACTGAAAAGTTGCATTTGTCTTAAATGGTGTGGGCACGACTCTGGCAATATCAGTGCGCTTCCCGAATCGGTTTACTGAGCAAGATTTTACTATGTACGCAAGATGTATTTTATGTAGCAAGAAGCTTGTACCCTGTAATCATGTTCCAGTGTTCCAAATTCGTAGCGGACTTTCTAAAGGTCTTTTCTGTGGCACGTGTTCCCGAGATACTTTGCTGAAACACGGCATTGTGCTGGGTTGGTGTCTATCGGCCAAATGCTGAACCACGGTGAAAATACACCTTTCTCTAGATCAATGATTTAAATTTCTCAGAAACTCACAATTGACTTTCTACATCGGCATCCCTACTGGCCTATGCATGGGAGCGTCATTTTTCACATTTGATTCGTATGATGACTACGATGGTCGTTGCGTTTAAGCAAAGTCGAAACAACAAGACACAAGGAGTTCAGACAGGGTGCAGTGCTAGCGCAAGTTTTTTTTTTTTTTTTTGCATTTTCTTGATTGCAATGACCGAAGAGTAATTTCGATTCTTCAAAGCACATCGCGGTAATCACACCCTTTCGTCATGTTTGAGATACGATCAATGATATTGCGTGTCAATGTCAGATCTCATTCATGGCATGAGAGTCGTCGGTAAGTGGGTCAGCTTCACTGCTTACTTGTCCTATTTGTGGGTGGAAGAACGCCTAATTTTCGGAGGCGAGTTCTTTCCTTGGCTTCCCAGAGTTTTTGTGAAGCTTGCAATTTAACATCCAGATCCACAATTTTTCCGTTCAAGATATCCTTTCCTTGTTTTAAGAGACTGCTGTACTCTTGTCTGTATGCTTCCTTTTCATCCAAGCTCAACTGGCGCCATTGGACTCCTACTGTTTGGCGAGCCTCTTTATGTGGAAGGTGTTTGAACTTAGGGTAGGTGACAGTCATGTAGTAGTTCCAGGCATTCGTGTATGTCACCGCGCAACTGTCAATTTTTTTATGCGACTTGACCTCGGTTTCACTTGTCCGTTTTTCAGCAGTCCCAGTTCCGTCCTCGAATTTCAGTTGTTGGAGGTATAAGCGCATGTCATTGTCCAGGTTTACATCTGCTCTTGACCTCTTTTTTGTCTTTGGCTTCTGGAATATATCCACAGACTCGACCCAATCATCCACAACCTCCTGTATGCTCTCCCTGTCAAGGCTTTGCTGTGCGTTTCCGAACTTTGAATCGAGTTTCTCGTTGAGCAGAGCCTGTGTCCAGCCTCTTGCGACATGTGTCCTACGCACGAGGACCCACCCATATTTGGTCGGAACTCCATTGTATAGCTCCGGGTGTGTGATCAGCTCGATCATGGAGGAAGTCGTTAGTCCACGCACGGATGATACAAGAACATTGAGCAACTTTGGACCAATTCGTAGAAACATTTTGAATCGGGGGTTTAGTGAAGTTGTATAAGTGACGTGATATTTTGTGTGGGGTCATCAGTAAGATTTCAGTACAAACAAATGCGGCCTGAATGATGGATTTCGTGCGTTCGTCACGTGAATCTTTACTTGCAGTCGGACAAAAATTTAGAGCCCCAGCATGCCGACACAAATTCCTTTTCCGACCACCACCTAATCATTCTTTGGTTTGAGATATAAGCGAGTCTCAAAATAATTTTGAGTAAGAGCAAGTGGCCGGAATTCTCATCCAAGAGCGAATACCTGCGAGTCGACTTAAGAGACGATGCGAGCATTCATCTAAATTTTGTGCCATCGCCTTGTTTCTTCGAGTAACAATTATTTAAGATTAGTTTCGACGATTGGTGACTCAATGTGCTTTTTCCTCTAATTCAGGGTGGAAAAAGTCATTCGAGGTCCTTCTGTATGCGAATCTGTCTCACATTTAGCAGCAAGGCTTTGTTCACTGAACTTGACGCGTGTATTGACTCACGTGATTGTCGCATCTGATTGCGATAAAGGATTCAATCTGTATATTGAGGTATTTGTCTTTGCAACGCCCACCTTCCGAAGAGAATCAACCGCAAAAAGTCTTGTTTTGAACAGTGAGCTATTTCGCCCCGCTCGAGAAAAGCTGTGTCACCATTCAATAGACTACGTGGTCCATCGCTCCTTTACCCCATAATAAAGTAACATTTGCCTGCATTTCCTTACCTATGGCCGATTATCAATCAGCTGATTCAGGCATCGAGGATGAAAACGTTCACCTTTTTCTTTTCATTCATGGGTTATGGGGGAATCCCAGCCATATGCTGACGATCGAAAAAGCGGTCAAAAGATCATTTGCACCCATATCGCCTGAGAAAGTTGTGACAATTAAGCCTTCGTCATTCCGGTTTTGGAAGACGTATGACGGTATTCAAAGATGTGCAGAAAACACAATTGCAGACTTGTTCTACGAAATAGAAACACTCAAGCTCAAAAATAGGTGTCACGTTACCAAAATTAGCATAGTGGGATATTCCTTGGGTGGGTTGATTTCCAGATATGTAATTGGCTGCTTGTATGAATTGGGCTTTTTCGAGGAGGTTACGCCAGTCTTTTTCAGCACTTTTGCAACACCCCATGTTGGAGTACACTTTTTCAAAGACGCAATTTTTGATAAAGTAGCTAATGGCATGGGCAAACGTCTTTTCGGCAAAACTGGGTTTCAATTATTCCTAGCAGACTCAGAAAATTTACTTCTCGAAATGACAAATCATGATTCTTGCTACATCAAAGGGCTCCGGCTTTTCCAAAAGAGGATTATTTTGGCCAATATAAAGAATGACAGAACAGTGCCATTCTATACCAGCTTTATTACTGAGTATTCTCCCTTTGATAAATTAAGCTCCATCAATGTCCAGTATTTCCAGGAAACACCACCGGCAAAGGTCAACAACGTCACAGTCTGGCCAAAGTTTGTCGATCTTAGGCGTTCAGTGAGAATTACGGGTGGTGAAACGCGGCATCGAAATATACAAGAGGCGACATCCATCTTGAGATCAAATGTTTTGATTCGTTATACCCTACTTCTTTTTGCCGCGTTGGTTTTATTTCCATTCTATCTTCCATTGATTGTCTGCTTATCTTTCTATGTCTCTGGTTACAGCATACTAAAAGTGAAGCTCATAAGTGGCCCGGATATTGTTGAGCACTGGGCGAGTGTTCGGCTATCTGTCTACCACGGAGGTTCTGTTGACACTGAGCATGCCGAGAAGGGTTATTCGCGGAGAAAAGAGAGGAAAAACTTATCCAGGCACGAATCCTTCAAAGGAGACACTTCAAAAATGACCGAGAATGTGATGGAAAATATGTTGGCAGCTGAAGAGCATTTCGCAAATGATTCAGCGGACGTAGTCAAAGATGAATCTAACGAAATCGATACACAGTCGAGATCAGGAAGCGATTATATCACTGGAAATGGCGAATCCTTGCCATTTGATGCGCCATCCCTGGAAGAGTCTAGCGGCGAGTTGGACAGACCCAAATCTGGAAAAATCAACGAGAAGAAAAAGTCCTTCACTTCCAAGAATTCTAAAGACAAAAATTCCATCGAAATCCCGATTCCTGACTACGATCGAGCAATCAGGTGCCATACAAAATTACTTAACTGGAATCACGCCGAGAAAGTCCCTTTGTTTGACGATGAAGTTCGCCTCCCGTTTTCAAAGCTTCAACAATCTATAGTAAAGAATTTGAATGGGCTAGAGTGGATCAAAATTCCGATCTATCATGATCTGTTCAATGCTCATGATAGTATTGTGGCCAGACGAGGAGATATGAGAAATCCAAAAGGGACTTGTACGGTGTTCTTCTGGGCCTCCATACTTAGAAACCATATTTCGGAGGAAAAATCCTCGGTAAATAGTATGACAAATTAACTTTTCCTGGCACCGTTTTCGGAAACCACTAATTTTAAATTGTACGAAACGCACAGCATTCTCGGAAGTTTTGTCTCCCAGGATATGCTTACTATATCGACTGGTGGGTGAGACAAAAAAACGAAGGCAATCATCTCTGTGACACACTCAACATAACTCTCTCTAATATCACCATGTTTATGTAAGGATACTCGCTTGATCCCTGGTCGGACACTCGCACCGGGCTATTGGTTCCTTAGACGAACGAGGTAAACTTTTTCGAGCTTTGCTACTTAAAACGGCAAAAGCCGCCTTTCACTTGCTCATTGAAGCGGATGCTTAACTATATATATATAAATGACTCTTATCTTTAACTCGGCATTCTACATAGTTAATTGTGGAGCAAACACGGATTAGAGTGCGCGTGTGGTACAGTTCAGATCTGCCAATTGCGGCAAATCTTTGGTATTGCATGTAGCCATACTATGCTTAGTTGCTACTATCTCTACAAAGTGAGACCAGTAATTAAAGCCATGCCACCGGCTAGTATGCTCCGAAATAAGATTACCTCTGCCGGGTGCTTTTCGGGACACATGTGGAAAAGCAAACCGCATTCTATTCTCGCATTTGACCATGCGCCAGGAATACAACCGTTTCTTCTCAGAGGGCAGGGATCAGGCGTTATCAACGTGAGGCTTGCGAGACGCCTATCAACTGTCAAAGCATATCAGAGACTTCATACTTCGTCAGTTCATTGTGACAATTTAAAGCATGAGTCAAATTCAGGCTGGAGCTGGGCAGAGAATAATAAATCCAACTTTACCATAGGTGTGGGCATTGGGATTCTTTCTGCGTGTTCTTTGCAATCCCCAATCTTCAGTGATGTTTTCCCAGTTGATACTACAATCCATAAGTTGAGACCCCTCAAAGGCTCAGGGACGTTTGAAAATGGTCTTTACGGGGCTTCGAGGAAAGAAGAGCAAGAGCTCTTTGATCTGTATCGCCGTCTCCGAACAACGAAAGGGCCAATCGTTCGAAGAGCTTATTATTGGCTCAAGTTCGCTCTCATTGACTACTTGTTCGATCCGCTCAAGACAATCACAAGGTTTGTTGAATTGAGTGCCCTCTTCGTTCCACTATTGTTGCTTGCTCCAATATGTTGGCTTGGTCCAAAAGATAAAACAACTAGCGATCGGACAAGATCCGGAGCAAAGCTTTGGTTTCAGTATTTAAGGTGGACCGCGGAGTCCGCGGGTGCCACCTTCATCAAGTTGGGCCAGTGGGCCGCCTCCAGAACTGATATTTTCCCCAAGCTTTTGTGCGACGAGTTGGGACAGTTGCATTCAAACGCAAAGCCACACTCGCTCAAGCAAACGAAAAAGATTCTTTCTAAGAGTTTCGGAATGCCTTTCGAAGATATTTTTGACGAGTTTAATGAGCAGCCCGTTGGTGTAGGGGCAATTGCGCAAGTCTACTTGGCAAAGTTGTCAAACAGGGCCATCACAAAAGCCCGTGACGAAGACAAAAAGTCTGAGCAGCTCGATTTTGTCGCTTCAGACAAAAGCAAAGGCTCTTTCTGGGAGAGCATGGTTGTCACCGAACAGCAAGGAAGTCAGGTCTCATCTAACCAGCAGGTCGCAATAAAGGTTTTACATCCTAATGTTGAAGTCAAGATCAATCGTGATCTTCGCATCATGGGGTTCTTCGCGAATTTAATTGACATAATTCCCACAATGGAATGGCTCTCCTTGCCTGACGAGGTTGAACAGTTTGGCATTTTGATGCGTTTGCAACTCGACTTAAGGATCGAGGCATTGAATTTGGCTAAGTTTCGCCACAATTTCCGCAATAGACTTGACATACACTTCCCGAAGCCCTTTCTAACATTCAGCACAAGAGACGTATTGGTAGAGGAGTATATCAAAGCTGTACCCATGGCGAGAATGCTCTCATTGAAGGATAATTTTGGCAAAAATCTTTCCAAGGAAGTAAGTGACAAGGGCCTTGACTCCTTTCTACAAATGTTGATACTCGATAATTTTGTTCATGCGGACCTTCACCCAGGCAACATGCTCGTGCGGTTTTACAAAAACGAAATGTACAGGCATGAAAGAGAGTATAAAATTGTCAAGTCGAGCAACGTACACGAAACTAACAGAATCACGGAGGAGTTGTTGGCTTTGGGCGATGACAGCAGTGCGTGGTGTCAAAGACTTGAATCTTTATATGAAAGCGGGTACCATGCTGAGATCTGCTTTTTAGACGTGGGCCTTATAACTGAGCTCAATCATGATGATCGGATCAATTTCATCGATTTGTTCAAAGCTCTTTCAGAGTTTGATGGATACAAGGCTGGAGAGCTAATGGCGGAGAGATCCAGAACGCCTGAGACGGTTATCAACAAAGAGATATTTGCGCTCAAGGTGGAAAAGTTGGTTGATCGGATGAAAGAGAGGACTTTTACTTTAGGAAATATAAGCATCGGAGATCTTCTCGATCAGGTCCTTTCGATGGTTCGATCACATCATGTGCGAATGGAAGGCGACTTTATTACTGTGATCGTCGCTATTTTATTACTAGAGGGCATTGGCAGGCAGTTGGATCCACAACTAGATCTCTTTGCGAGGTTCGTATATGCAATTCTCTTCGGTTTTCCAACCGAAAGCGCTGGGTCTGGAAATGCGTTTCTTTTCTAGCTTCCAAACTCAAAATTTGAGAAAATTACTAACAAATAAAGCTCTTTACCAGTTTTACGGAAGTTGGGAGTTCTGAAAGAGGGCAAGGAGTTATTACAAAACGAAGACTCTTTGAACATGATGAAAGTTTGGTTGGCGTTGGAAGTGAGACAGCTTATTAGTGCTTCTGTCCAGGATGTATGTGATTTTTCTTACTCTACCTTTTATCTCAATGAGGAGCTTTTCGAAAACTGATACTAACTTACAGATACATGCTCTTGTCAAGGCGGACATGCTCAGCGCGAATATTTAGGGCCCTGAATACTTCGATCAGGTGGTAATGGGCTGCGAGGTTATTTGGGCTACAATGTTGATGATAGCTCTTTGTTGCGCTGGCCTGTTTCACCGATGTAGCGTGCATGCGCATTTACTCGTGGCCCTAGATGTATTTTCGCTCGGAATTATCTTAGTATTGAAGAATGGGCGGTCTCTCTGTTCCAATGCGCTTTGTCATAATTGGCTATGAATTCAAGATGGTCGTCTAACCGCTGCATATTCCAAACAACCGTTTTCAAAGAGGCGGCAGAAATCTCGCCGGCAATGACTGGTTCTTGCTTGGCCTTCGCTAAGAGGGTGTTGAGAAGGCCGCTAAGCTTCTCCGTTTTCATGTATGCAGCTTTACCGGACGCCTGAAAGCAGCTTATTCGCCTATTGAAAGGTGCCGTATCGCCAAATGGAGCCACTGTAAGAATACTATATATTGTTATGAGCGAGTCCATACTCTAGAATTACCAATTGAGCTTTACCGTTTGAAAGTCCAAGAAAATGATATTTCTACAAACTTTTCCGGTATACAAATATCATCCTTTTGCCTCTTTTTCATCATTTTTGCCTTAGGATAAATCGCTGTACAGCATCCCCTTTGTACAAGTGGGTCCCATGAGAAACTCGGCATTCACGAATCGAAACACTCTCACTTATGTAAAGAGGCAATGACTAAATTTTTCAGTTCATCATGAAGTCTCAATGACCGGGCAATCATCTTGTGACATAAAATAATAACAAAATATCCTAGCCTCTTACACAATTAGAAATGCTAATAAATAATGGGCCTTGCCTCGATGTCCATACGTCTTTGCACGTATGCCGTCATCCTTTTCTTTCAATTTTATAAAAATATACTTCACCCACTTTTGGCCATCTGCAGGTGATTACTAATTTCCGCTTAGGTGCCGGCGGTTTGGTCACGTGATTATGTGTCAAACATGACGTACTCCCGAGCGAGCTGCGAACCCTAAAATGTGCCAACTACTTAAACTCGTCGCGAGCCCCAATTTACTTTTTCGCTCTCAAAATCAACTACATCACAATGGCCTCCAACCCACCTGGAACTTGCTGCACCGTTGCCAATTTTCATGAAGGAACAGCGGCAGGAAAACATGAGACTGTCTTCGGATTGGACACCTACGTCACAGGTGCTGACAAGTCCAACTCAAGAGTGATCGTGATTTTGACAGACATTTACGGACACAAGTTCAATAATACTTTGTTGGTCGCAGACGAGTTCGCCAAAGCAGGCTATAAAGTTTTTATTCCGGATATTTTGAAGGGTGATCCAATTGTAGGTCCAATCACTGACTTCCCCGCCTGGCTTTCGAGACATACGAATGAAATTACACGCCCGATTGTGGACGAGTTTTTGAAGTCACTTCGGGAGCAAGTTGGCGACTCGGCGTTCATTGGCGTCGTTGGTTACTGCTTTGGAGCCAAGTACACAATTCAGCATTTGGCCGAGGACGGTCTCGCTACCGTCGGCGCTATTGCCCACCCCTCTTTTGTCGCCATTGAGGAGGTGGCTGCCATCAAGAAGCCATTGGTGATCTCCGCAGCGGAAATCGATCCAATTTTCACTACAGAGCTCAGGCACGAAACCGAGGCCAAGTTGGCCGAGATAAAAGCCAGATATCAACTCACTCTCTTTTCTGGCGTCGAGCATGGATTCTCTATTAAGGGCGACATCAATGACCCAGTTGTGAGATACGCTAAGGAGAAGACTCTTTCGGACCAATTACAATGGTTTTCCTTATTCTGATTGTGATATCTCTACATATTCAGTCTAGTAAGTATACGTCTCGATCGCGCATGCGCTTTTACTTTTTATACACGACTGAAGTCTGTAGATGCCGAAGTGCCATGTTGACACCACGCACCCCTAAGCGCAAGTACATTTTGCGCGCCCTTGCGCGGGGTTCAGTTCTTAGCCCGGGCCTGCATCCGCTTCTTTTGATAGCTCGACTTGAGAACGGTAGGGCCAAAATTAAAAAACGTTGTGCAAATGACAGGAATTCCCACACCTTTTCCTTGCCTACCATGAGATGTGTATTCTGTTTCTATGCTCCTCTTCTCTTTTTCTGAATGGAGTTCATTGTGCGGCCACACGGCCCAAGGGCCGCCGCCGGGAAGGGCACATGAAGTGAAGACTTTCACTGTATGAAACATAAGACACAATCTAATTAAGCTTTGAAATAAGGGCTGTTCTCGCTCCAGAAATTTTCAAGAGCCTTCGAACAATTGTTTTGTAGGCACGATTTTATAAAGCTCTTTTTTTTTTTTTTTTTCGTTAGTCATGTATTGGTACTATATATAAGGGACACAACCGCGAGACATATGTGCCTGAGAGGAGCGTGGCTCCCAAACCCCAGGCATCGGTGAGGGGTTATGTGTAGGTCGAACTACATGCCGCGAAGGGGCCTATTATTCGATTCTGACGGTTTTGTTTGGCTAGTGTGGTGGTGTGGTTTGTAGTTTGGCTTGTTCAGCTGTGGCTTAGAAATGTTTTCCATAATTGACTTTGTAGTGATTCATATTCCTTGATATCGTGTCGGGATTGAGATCCGGTAAAGTTGCGGTTGCCGCGAGGCCATCTGCGCCACGGGTTTCAAGCGCCATTCGTCGTCGCGTTCTGATGAATTGGCCAAGATATTACCCCTCGATGTGCTATTGACTCGAGCCGCGCCAGCAAGGTGACGGAATTTAGTACAGATTCATGCAGATAGGAAAGAGATTCCGCGCATGGTCAGGAGATAACACCAAACTCTCGTGTTCGAACGTATTTCTGTAGATGGTCGCTTTCGAGTAAGGATCACGATGGAAAAAGTATCGGAATTGCCAATATGGGCGCATCCGCCAAAGACTCAACGTCGGCAAGTCGGAACATTGTTGGTTGCAATAGTTTTGACCAGCATTATTTGCTGGATTTCTAGCCCCATGCAATGTGTGGAGATAATGAGAGCAGGTATTGCATCTTTTGAGTCGTCAGACTTCGAGGATAATCCAGACTCTCTTTGTCCCATTGTGAGCAAGTTAGATCCAACCGCCTATATCTACAATAGCACAACCTTGAACACAATCCTTCATAACGCACACTTCAGAAACAGTTCATTGAAAACCTTGCAAAGGGCTGTGCAGATACCAACTCAGATATATGACGATATGTACATCACCGAAGAGTTGTCTCTTTCAACGCAACAGGTCAATCAAACGGGAAACTGGGAACCTTTTGAAGAGTTTCATGAATACTTGAAATCCACGTTCCCATTAGTACACGAGCATTTAAGACTTGAAAAGATAAATAAATTGGGGCTCGTTTACACTTGGGAAGGACAGGACTCGCATAAGAAACCAATTATGTTGACTGCTCATTATGATGTTGTACCTGTACAGCCTGAAACGTTGAACCAATGGACATTCCCGCCCTTTGATGGCGCATATGACGGAAGATACGTATATGGCCGGGGTGTCTCTGACTGCAAAGACTTACTTGTGGGTATTTTGGAGACCGTTGAGCTACTTCTTTCAGAAGCACGGTTTGCACCACAAAGAACGATAGTTTTGGCTTTCGGTTACGACGAGGAAGCGGCTGGGCGTGGAGCCGAAGCGATCTCAAAGCATTTACTTCACCGTTACGGGCCGTCGTCGTTTTACCAACTCATAGATGAAGGAGATACAGGGTTTGTTGAGGTAGAGGGCAATAAATATATTTTGCCAGCTATCAGCGAGAAGGGGCATTTAAATTCTATACTCGAGCTTTTCACGCCAGGGGGACATTCTTCTGTTCCTCCTAAACACACGTCAATTGGCCTTTTATCAAAAATGATAAGCATAATTGAGGATGAGGAGTTTGCAAGCGTTATTTCGAATGCCAACCCTGTCTTAAGCCACTTGCAATGTGTCGCGGAGCACTCGCGAACCATTAGTCCTCAGCTTCGGAATACTATATTGAAAGCCCACTTGGATATGAAGGCGAATAAGAACTTGTTGGAATACTTGTCGCAAGATTTGCTGACTAAGTACACGGTGACAACATCTCAAGCAGCCGATGTCATATACGGCGGAGTCAAGTCAAATGCTCTCCCCGAACATGCATCAGTGCTAATTAATCATAGAATTGCCGTGGAGGAGTCAGTCGCTTCCACTCGAGAGAAGATTATATCACAGGTTCAGAATTTCGCAGTTGAGTATAATTTAGGCCTTATTTGTGACGGTAAGGTATTGTTGAACAAAACCGATGGAGGTTATTTCACGTACACCACGAACGAGCCACTAGAACCGGCGCCTTTGACCCCCGTTGGAGATGAGATTTGGGAAGTATTTGGCGGGTCTTTGAGATACTTGTATGAAGATTTGGTGTCGCCAGGCACAAACGATACATACATCTTTGCCCCGTATATCAGCACCGGAAACACTGATACCAAATCATACTGGGACTTGACACGAAACATCTATCGATACGTGCCCGGGGTACCAGGTAAGGACACAAACATTCACTCAGTGGACGAGAAACTTGATTTTGACAGTCACTTGCAAATCATTGCTTTTTACTATTACTATTTGCAAGTTGTGGACCAATTGGCTGATCCAGAACCGGCCGTTTTTGAAGCTGAATAGATGCAGTGTGGCACTCACTTAGTTCGTGTGTTCAATGAGCTTTGAGTGCTTTATTACATCTCATATCATCAACATTGAGCGTATGAGAGCTGTGTGTAGTTAAAAACTTGAATTAAAGAAATAGTTATCAGCTTACTTGCATTTGTTAAGCCTCTTGTCAAATGTCGCACGATGGCGGATGGCCTCATCACATGCAACAGGACTGCACATATATGTTCACTGCAAAAAAGAATTGAATACAGTAAGTTCGCTTACAAACTTCGAATCAATTCAAGATGCCCACCGAATTAGAAGAGTTGGTCGGATTCTTGCACTCTACGCAACCTGCAGTTGTGCAAATAGCACTTGACAATTTAGTCGGCTACTCGCAAGGCCCTCACCAGAAAGTTTTCGCATACGACAACTATGAGGCAATCAAAGACTTGAAAAGGTTGTCGAAAGACATTGGTAAAACGTCGGTAAGTCAGTCGGTAACTATTCTTGCGAATTTGTGTGATGATTCTACTGTCCGTCAACTTATACTTGAGGATAAAGAATACCTAAAGTATTTGGTTTCGGCGACTATTAGGCCCACAAACATCAACGCCGACTTGATGTCCATTTTGCTTGCCAACTTGGCCAAGAGTGACCTGATCACATCTATTTTTGAGATAAACGTGGAACACACTGACCTGGAAAAAGAAATCTTTAAGCTGACAAAAGCGATGGATTGTCTTATGGATTGTTTTGTCAAGGGATTCGACAGAAGTTTGAACAAGTATGCAAACTACGACTACTTAGCATACTTTTTCTCTGACATATCACGCTTAAAAGAGGGAAGGAAGTATTTCATCACAGAGCAGCCCTACGATGAGGTTGTTCCCATCTCAAAGCTCCTAGTGTTCACCGAGAAATACGATTCCAAAATCAGACGCGAGGGCGTCGCCTCTACCATCAAGAATTCGTTGTTCGACATCGAGTCTCATGAAAAGTTGGTGACTGATGAGGGTATGAATTTGTTGCCTTATATTCTCTTACCACTCGCCGGGCCTGAGGAACTAGATGAAGATGACATGTTTAACTTGCCAGATGAATTGCAATTGTTGCCAGCAGATAAGATGCGAGAGCCCGTTGAAACAATTTTGAACACTCATTTGGAGTCCCTTTTGCTATTGAGTACGTCGAAGAGTATGAGAGAATTGTTGAGATCGAAATCGGTATACCCTTTGGTTCGTGAACTTCACAGAGTTTCAGACTCGGAGGACGTTGTCGCTTTGTGCGATAGATTGGTGCAGCTTTTGATGAGAGATGAGGAGTCTGAACCTGTGCAAGTTGACGAAAGCGATGAAGACGATGATAAGATTGTAGAGATTTTATAATTGAAAACGGGGTTTCTTGTATGCTTCTTGTTTTTTTTTCTTGTTTTTTTTTTTTTTGTGATTACACCATTCAATCCACCATGTTAAAGAGCTTCGGTTTTATGTGTTTTTTATAATATAGAGTTTAGTTACATGTATGGAGAGATCGCTATTCTTTTAGCTGGAGCTTTCCTTCGACCAATCTAAGATTCTGCTTCACGATCTTAATAATTCTAATCTTGTTGTCCTTGTGGGTTCCAATTCTGTTTTTGAGACTCAAGAGTAACTCTTTCGTGGTAAGAGGGTTCCTCTTTACGATGCTCAAGACTTCCAGTGTTGTGACTAGCTCACCGTTTACACCCGAATTGTCGAGATCATTAGGCTCTGCTGATTCGGGTGAAGGCAGAGCAGAATTTGCATTCTCTCGTTTCACCTTCTTTGCAGACGAAGACTCTTCGAAGTTTTGTGGTCTCTTTCTCGCATTTGGGTTCCATTCACCGTGTGGGAGTTCCCGCAAAAACTCTTTGGTAGCATTGATGACAACCACACCGCCGCTGACTCTAGAAATGTATATGGTCCGGGGTTTGATATTTTCACTCTCTTGCTCAACACCATCTGTTGGTTCAGCTTTTATATTCACTTCCGGTTCCGACTCATCGTTACTCTCCAAATCCGATTGCGAGACATAAGGATTAGACACCTCATTATCACTATCGTAAACAGCACCTTCTGTTTTGTTCAAAACTCTCTTTAACTTTTTTCCTTCTTTATCAACCTTCCTCGATTTTTCCACCTCAAACAAATCATTTAAATCATCGCTGTCATCTCCGGCATCCAGTTGCCCATCGAAGTGAGCCGCCTTTAGCATTTCCTTTTTAATCTTCTTCTCCAGCAACTTATTCTCTTCCTCGTCGCCGTCCATGATGGGAGCCTCCTCGTCATCCGCAAACTCCTCCTCAAAATCCAAATCATCATGGTCAGAGTCTCTGTCATGAGTGCCCCCTTGTACAGTGCGCATTCTGTGAATCCGCGCTTGTTGACTTGAAGAAGACCCATGCTCGCCACCATTGCGCCTGAACCGCATATCTGGATTTTCGCCACCCTCATCCATATGCTTCATTAGCCAACGGGGTGCAGACAGATTCTTCTCCATTCTAGCCTCTGCTTCTTCTAGCGTAAGCGTGGCATACTTATTTCTTGGTGTGAATTTGTACACCTTTTCTGCCGGCACCATCTTGAAGCAGTTTTTATCGAAAACGAACAATACGTGTGTAGACTCTGTGGATCCTGCCTCATAGCTGCCCACAAATACGTTATCCCCAGTGTAGTCCTCGATTACCCAAGGATAGTACTCCTCGTATCTGAGTTTTCGCTTGTTTTCGTCCATCATATGCACCTGCTTCGTCTTCCTTTTAAACAAATTCCGGCGGTGTCGACGAGCACCTCCATCTGGGGCCACCTGAGACATGTCTGCAGACCCCTGAACATTCTCGTGGCCTTCGACCCCATTTCTCAGATCTGCTTCGCCAAACTCTGATTTCACGCTAGCCTCTTCCGCGGCTTCGGCATTGGCTTTCTCACGCCGCCTGCGGTCCATTTCCTGGCGCGATAGCTGAAACTGGATATTCTGTGGGTCTTTTCTGTGCATTCTCACGGGCTTGTTGAAGTTTTTCATCACGTCCACGTCCTGCTTTGTGTGAAACTTGAGAATGTGATGTCTAGTGTCCTGCAACTCGTCTGCTGTGCAAGCCTTGAGCGGGATGACATTCCACTCAGACGCAGAGGCTTGGCTTGCGGCCGTAGTCATGGGACTCGAAGAGTTCAGCGAGCTGCTTGGACGAGGAACACCTGCGTCGGGTTCCAGCTTGATGGCTGGGTCTGCTTTGACCTTCGGTTGACTCATGACGTGCCAATGCGGAAAGTTGAACCTAGCATGCTGAGAGCGAATTATGATCGCTTGATGCGGTACGGGCTTTCTGGGGTATGCTGCGGAATTCGCTGAGGCACACCGAATCAAGCTCGAAAAGCAAAGGCAATGAACATCTTTCGGATATATTTAGTCATCACGAGGGGATAATTAATGCAAAGGTTTCCTCTTTGCTTACTAACATTGATACTACCGTGAGAAGACGTTTCAGTGTGATTCAGTATTTTTTTTGCATGAAGTAGTCTTTTCAGTATATGAACTTATGCCAAATTTTACCAAAATAAAGTGAACTTTTGTGCAAGTTTTTCACCCAGTGCGGAATTTGCATTTTGACTCAACGAGAAAGAGATCTGAGTTTGGTAACTTCACGTTTTTCTGATCTTGCTAAGCTTATTTGCATTAAGCGTGTGTTTTGCAGTAATTTCAAGATCTGGCTCAACTTGGCCGCCCGCGCTGCACTTCGCCGGTTCCGGGCACATGCTCATTGATGATGTCGAGATTCGAAATGATCTGATGATATGAGATAACCTTACAGTCTTTATTGTACCCATATCAGACATTCGCTTTCTTGAACTACAGCTTTAAAATGGCTGACGACAAAAATGCCCCGCCTGGGTATTTGGGCTTCGTGGCTGGCATGTTCTCAGGAGTAACAAAAAATGCCGTGGGTCATCCGTTTGACACGGTTAAAGTCCGGCTTCAGACATCTGAAGGAAGGTTCAAGGGCCCCATGGATTGTGTTTGGGCCACATTCAAGTCCGAAGGATTCCGCGGGTTTTACAAAGGTTTCACGCCCCCTCTAGCAGGGTGGGTACTCATGGATTCCGTTATGCTTGGCTCCTTGCATCTTTATAGACGTTTGGTGAAGGACAATTTTTACAAAGATCATGAGAAACTCCCTTTGCTCGGCCATGTGATTGCTGGGCTAGGAAGTGGCTGGACAGTTTCGTTTGTTGCAGCTCCTATAGAGCAGTTCAAAGCCCGTCTTCAAGTACAGTATGATGCAAAGTCTAGCAAATACACTGGTCCGATCGACGTGGCTAAACAATTGTGGAAGATCTCTCCAAGAACATGGTATACTGGCCTTTTTCCCACTATGGTTTTTCGAACCAATTTCATTTTCTGGTGGGGCTCTTACGAATTATTTACCAACTATTTTATGGAGAACACGAACTTGTCCAAACCTTCAATCAATTTTTGGGCAGGTGGTCTATCTGCCACCGTTTTCTGGATATTTGCGTACCCAGCAGATGTCGTGAAGCAGGTCATAATGACGGATAGCCCTATCCGTGCTGAGAAAAAGTTCCCCCACTACATGGACGCTGTGAAATATATTTATCGGGAAAGAGGCTTGGCAGGCTTCACACGCGGTTTTGGCCCTTCCATATTAAGATCTTTCCCTGCAAACGCCGCAGCGTTGGCTGCCTTTGAAGCGGTCATGAGGATATTGCAGTAGTAGCGATTGATTACTTCATAATTCTCTATGCTTGATGATCCCAGCCGTAGTTAACTTTCCATTTAGGCACACATTACGCTTTGACTTCAATTAAGCCAATCTCACCACTTTAGATGTCTGTGTCTGCATTCCCCAGACTCTTTTCCCATGGTTTCACTCTCTTCGCGGCTTGAGGCTCCGATGTTTGATCTGTCAAAACAGTGTCCGGAATCTCCTTTATACCAGGCACAGGCTTCCCCGATACGATCAGTTCCACTATATTCTGGTAATTGGATGAGTACGGTGTTTCTGAAGGGGCTGCATTGCTGATATCCAGCGATTCCTTGTTATCGTCGTCTAAAAGCTGAATCTTGCCTCCATTAGCCCGCTTCCACGCGTAGTAATCATCTAGATTCAAAATGTGGCCGGTAGAAGAGCAGAAGAAAAAAGATTTGGCCTGATCTGTGAGTTGTTGTCTCTCTGCCGCAGGGATAGTTGTCACGGAAGCGTCCCTCTCCCTCAAGGACTCTAAATGGTTCTCCATAATCTCCTTTAGACCGTTTTGAAACTCGGTAAATGAGTCCCAGTCGTATTCGGAGAATTCGGCGTACACCTTTTCCTGTGGATCAGACATATTGAGATAACTTATGCTATGTGACTCGGTTCTTATCAACAAAGATGATCATCACTTTTGTTCGGACGCGAGGTGTGGATGTCAACGCTCGACCGCGATACCACCATTTTCGTGCCCTTGGAACAACACCACGCAATTTCACTCTAGAATAAAGCCATTCACATCTTTCCGACAGAACAAACGAAAAAGTTTTTCTAAGAACCTGGCTTCAATAGTCTATTCATGAATCTTTCGTGTGCCCTTGCTACCCAGTTCATACATGAGATTTTCGGCTAACCAGTTGTTTATAGGTGGGGCTCTCCTTCGAGTGGGCTTTTTTTGCTTTGGACTATACCAGGATAGTCATATGCCTGTGAAATATACCGACATCGACTATTTGGTTTTTAGTGATGCTGCGCAATATGTTTATGACGGCTTGTCGCCCTACAGAAGAGAGACTTACAGATACACACCGCTTTTGGCATGGATGCTCATACCCAACGCTTGGGGTGGAGTTTTTGTCCATTACGGGAAATTTTTGTTCATGCTATGTGACCTTCTTACTGGAATCTTGATTTCAAGGACTCTTTCTAGGTCAAAACACACACTCACCACCAAATCAAACCTCATATTACTGTCTCTATGGCTCTTAAATCCAATGGTAATCACTATCAGCACGCGAGGTTCTTCAGAAAGTGTGCTTACGTTCATCATAATGCTCTCCGTTGACCAATACCTCAGCGGGAGGTATGTCGAAGCGGCTTTTTGGTTGGGCTTGTCCATTCATTTCAAGATTTATCCAATAATTTATCTTCCGGCCTTCATGTACCATATGACAGCAGGAGGCAAGTCGTTCGCGGGACTAAGAAATATCCCAATATTGAATTGGCTCAACAAGAGCAACGTCAAGTTTCTCATGATGACTGTGATGTCGTTAATGGCGTGGAATGTCATCATGTATAGCATTTATGGGTATGAGTTTTTGTACCATTCCTACATCTATCATTTACTGAGGCTAGACCACCGTCACAATTTTTCCATCTACAACATTTCAATGTATTACAAGTCGGCGAGTGCTGATGCAGTCTTGGAGACAGGGTCTGTGGTGTGGAATTATATCGGCCAACTTGCTGCAAACACCGAGAAAATAGCTTTTGTGCCACAGCTTGTTTTGAGCGCAGTGATTGTTCCTCTCTTGCTAGCACAAAACGACCTCTCAACATGCTTGTTTGTGCAAACTTTTGCATTCGTGACCTTTAACAAAGTGATGACTTCCCAATATTTCATTTGGTTTTTGATTTTCTTGCCTCATTTCGCCGCAAATACTAGAATGTCTCTCAAAAATAACACCATCAGAGTGCTTGTGATAGTAGCTTTGTGGATTGTTTCTCAAGCGTGCTGGCTAATTAACGCTTATAGGTTGGAATTTTTGGGGGAGTCTACCTTTGACAGGGGTTTACTTTATAGCTCAGTATTTTTCTTCTTGACAAATTGCTGGATGCTTCATCAATTCGTAGAATTTTCGTGAGCATCAAGCACTTTGAAATATTCAATGCCAATCCCTCATTACTTCCATCATCTTTCTTATTGACATAAACTTACCTGTCCTACACCCTTTTACTCGATACAGCTTGTTTTGCCTTTCGCGGGTGCCTTTCACAGCGTGCCACGGTCTGATCTCCAAGTGAGTGACTCATGAGCTGAATGCAAGGCAAACGTCATCAATAATGAATCCCCTAAGAAAAGCCAAGGCAAAAAATTTATAGTTTTGTCGAAATTGTAGTTAATATCTAGAAGGTGCGTGCGTTGTGTCGATAGTCACGTGATCATTATTTATGTGAGATGAGCGGTGCCACTTCACTAGATCAATCCACAGATCGTTCCGAAATTAGTGACTGATCATGTCTCGCATGGAATTATATTCCCCTGAGGGATTGCGTGTTGACGGGAGAAGATGGAATGAGTTACGAAGGTTCGAATGCAAAATCAATACTCACCCCAACGCGTCAGACGGCTCATCATATGTCGAGCAAGGAAACACCAAAGTGATGTGCATGGTTCAAGGTCCTATGGAGCCCCCTTTGCGATCTCAAGTGAACCAGACAGAGGCAACCATTGAAATTAGCTTGAATATAGCAAGTTTCTCGACTTTGCAACGCAAGAAAAGAAGCAAGAACGAGAAGAGGATTTTGGAGCTTAAAGCCACATTGGAGAGAACTTTTGCACAGAGTATCATGTCTAACTTGTATCCAAAAACAGTTATTGACATCAACGTTCAAGTGTTAGCTCAGGATGGTGGACTATTCGCCACAATGACAAACGCTATTACGCTAGCCCTCATTGACGCCGGAATCGCGATGTACGACTACGTGTCAGCAGTGAGTGTCGGAATTCACGATCAAACACCTTTGCTAGACCTAAATAATTTGGAGGAGAACGATATGAGCTGCCTTACAATCGGCGTCGTCGGCAAAAGTGAAAAGTTGGCGATGCTACTTCTTGAGGACAAAATGCCTTTAGACAAATTGGAAACAGTTTTGGGAATAGCGATAGCAGGTGGACACAGAATAAGGGAACTCATGGATAATGAAGTCCGGGAACACGGGCTTATGAGGCTGTCCAAGCTCACTTCTTAGTCTCTTATGTAATATACGCCATAGAATAACGAACGTCCCAGAAATCTCACACAATAAAGAAACGACTTCATGCTCGATCTCCTGCGCGCTTTCTTCTTACAAATGTACCAACAAAGTAACAGTCAGTCAAAATATATCTGCACCTTTTTGCTGGATCAAAAAAAAACTTGACACGGACAGGAATCGAACCTGCAACCCTTTGATTTGGAATCAAAAGCTCTACCATTGAGCCACCGCATCAGATAAAAACTTTGTTGTGTAACAACTCGGACCTTCGGTCCACGTGACTTCTGGACGGAGCTGAGCCTACGAGCTACACGAGCCACAGGCAGGACTACACCAGCAATGAGGAGTAGCAGCCCAACACGTGAGAAGTGGCAACCTCGCTCGTGAGGGGTAGCCACCTCACTCGTGTGGGGTAGCCACCTCACTGGTGTGGGGTAGCCACCTTACGCTTGGGGGCTACCATGTGATTGTTGGGTCCTCGGTTCGGTAGCTGGTTATATAAAGTGTTAGCATGACCCTCAATGATTATTGGGAGGTCATCTTTTAATACCATCAGTGAGACTAAAGCCCCAGGCATATAACTCACTTTACCAATCACCTCAGCGTATTAAAGTCCCAAGTCCTACGACCTCCGTCTTCGATCCTAGTCCTACTCTCAATCCGGACCAGTTATCTTAAAGTTGGTAGCGCAGCAAACCTCGATCCGAAATGAACGTCAATCAACTTTCTCCTACTTCTGCCACCACGGCTAATGAGCCTTCAGTGGATACAAAGGTGTCTATGGATACGTCTGCCAAGGCGGTCCGTTTGTTTGACCCTCAGTCCCATGGCACTGTTGAGGAGAGGGATGAAGATGCAAGAACTTTTTTGCAGTCGGCCCAACGTCACCTCGACACTGAAACCAAGATGACGGAGGCTAAGAAAATCAGCTTTTGCATTAACCACATCGTTGGTGTCCCTCGCAGGTTGGCTGAACATGAGTGGCAACAAGGAAATTTTGACACCATGGAGAAGTTCATCGATTGGTTCAAAGAAAGATTTATGATTCCAGATACTGAACGGAGACGTACGGTCTTGAACCAACTCAAGGCGATCCCGACACAGACCGGAATGTTCAAGGTCATTGTGATGTTTAAAGACTTGTGGGAACTCAACAAGATTCAACCTGCCAAGGTGTCTGAAGACGAGTTCATCGATTTGTTCATGAAACATGTCCACAACCCGGGATGGCATATTTCCTTGGGCTTGTGCACTTCGTTTGAAAGTGTTTTGAAGACTGGTCAGATGTTGGCCACGAACGCCAAACGCCAGCAGGATGCGGTTTACTCCCGGAACACTTCCGGGAATAGATTTGGTAAACGTAAGCCGTGGGGCAAGGCGTTTAAAAACCCACGTGGCAACTATCGCAATCAGCGCGACGGTCGCGGTGGACTGGAGAACAAAGACCATAAGTTTCTGACCAACAATGCAACTTATGGCAGCGGACCCAAGGATGGACGCGACAAGTATCGAGCTCGGATTGCTCACATGGTCTGCGATCCAGACACAGGTAAGTGGACAAACGAGGCATGCGGAGACAACGATTCGGAGTCGGGAAAAGATTAAGACCAATGGCCCAAAGGATTTTGTCACCGGTCATTGGTCGTGAAGTTCCGACTGAAGAAACCCAGACTGACGCAAGATTGGGGATCCTTCACTTCAAAGATTCTCCAAACAGTCTGGATTCGGAATTGTCTAGTCCACTGGAAACCGAGCGGGATGTTCCGCTGCCTGATGCCAATACTTCGTCGTCAGAAGAGCATATCCAGCTCAGAAGGTTGCGTATGGCAGGACTGGAAGGTTCCGCGGATGATGACGGCAAGCGCCTCAAAGGAGAGCGAGTGCATACTAGAACAGAGAAAGCCTTGTTTCTCAATTTGGAAGTCGCTGGAAGAAAAACGGTGTCAGCGTTGTTGGACACTGGTGCAACAGCAGACTTCATAGACTCTCGACTCGTGGCGGAGTTGAATGTTACAAAATACGCTCTTGCGAACGAAGGATGCATTCGACTTGCGTCGGAAGGATTGACTGTGCCTGTCGAGTCGGAAGTTACATTGGACATAACGTGTAACGGGGTTAGAACGCGCCGTGGATTCTTCGTTTACCCGCAGTTAACAGAGTCCATTGTGTTAGGCACACCGTTCGCGATTGATTTTGCTAAAGAGTTGAACTTGTCGACTCAGGAATTTAATGGGTTGCCCTTGGATGTCAAACGACCACAGACCCTCGCAGGTTTTCAACCCAGCCCTATCGTGTGTATCAATGCAGCGAGGCTTGAACGCCACTGCAAATCGAGAGACAACATGGTTTTTACACTTTTGGTCAAGGTCATTGAATATCAGCCAGGAGTGCAACCAAATGCGACGGTTTTTCCGCATTTTGATTTAGAGGAATTTGCTGACGTGGTTACGGACCACCTTCCCGAGGGGTTGCCGCCGAAGGGGTCAATTCAACACTCTATTGAGATTATTCCGGGCTCGGAAGCTCCACATCGCTCGCCATACAGACTCTCTTTACAGGATAAGAAAGAATTGACCATGCAGATTGACGGCTTGTTGCAAGACGGGAAGATTGAACCCTGTGGATCGCCGTTTGGAGCGCCAGTCATTTTCGTCAAAAAGAAGGATGGTTCCAAGCGTTTATGTGTGGATTACCGCGCACTCAACAACATCACGGTGCGCGAACGTTTCCCACTTCCCCTCATTGATGACATTTTCGACGCGCTCGCCGGTGCCAAAGTATTTTCGTCGTTGGATTTACATTCGGGATATCATCAGGTCCGGATTGCCGATGACGATGTTTACAAGACCGCATTTGTCACACCGTTTGGACAATACGCTTGGCGAGTCATGCCGTTTGGGCTCACTAACGCGCCGTCGACTTTTCAGCACCTCATGAACAAGATCTTTCATCCTTTGCTTCACAAATTCGTCGTGGTTTATCTTGATGACATTCTTGTCTATTCGAAAACTCCAAGGGAGCATGCCGAGCACTTGAAGATTGTGCTTCAGACGTTACGCGAGAACAAATTGATTGCAAAGGCAAAAAAGTGTTTCTTCTTTCAGACCGAGTTGAAGTTTCTTGGGCATGTTCTACGTCCTGACGGCATATTCCCCGATCCAGATAAGATCAGAACAATCAAGGAGTGGACAGAGATCAAGTCGATCAAGCAGGCGCAAAGTTTTCTCGGCCTCTGTGGCTATTATCGGCGTTTCATTCACCACTATTCGAAGTACACGGCTTGCATTCATGACTACATCGCCGGTAAAGTACCGTGGACAGAGACACAGCAATCCATGTTTGATTCGCTCCGGGAGAAGTTGATGAATCCACCCATACTCATTCTACCTCAACCAACCAGCACTTTTGTGCTTTACACGGACGCGAGCAACTACTACATGGGCGCGGTACTCAATCAAGTTGACGAGGATAATAAGTTGCAAGGTGTGGTGGCATTCGAATCACGCAAGTTTAAAGGGGCAGAGCTAAACTATGATGTTCGCGAGAAGGAATTTTTGGCTATCATTCATGCCTTAAAGAAGTGGCGTCACTACCTCCTCGACAAACCTTTTGTCCTTTACACGGATCATCATTCGCTACAGTTCGTGCTCACTCAGAAAACTCCGTCTGGACGCATTGCTCGCTGGCTCGACGTGCTCGCAGAGTATAATTTTGAAATTCGGTACATTCAAGGCCCTAGGAATGTGGTGGCCGACTGCTTAAGTCGCAAGGACATTGAAGCACCACCGGGCAAAGTGGAAGATAGTGAACATGCAAGAACCGTGGCTCAACTAAATCGGATGTTGTGGTCGACAACGGAGATGGTGGCAGAACCGGCACAGCTCATACAGCTTCAGCAGGAGTACAAGCGTGACCCACACTTTGCACAGTTCTACCATTTGTTGCAAAACAAGGATGAAGTGGTGCCACCGAAGCTCCAGGTGCAGCTCGACCGTTATACGCTCGTTGATGATTTGCTATACTATGTCATCACGTCAGCGGATGAGTTGAGACTCTGTGTGCCTCAAGGCCTTTCGAGACATACACTTCTTCACAATGTTCACGATTCTAACGTGGGGGGACATCGCGGTGTTCACAAAACCTACGAACGGCTCATGCGTCAATTTTATTGGTTTCGCATGTTCAAGACAGTCAAGAAATATGTGGCACAGTGCGAGGTCTGTCAGCAGAACAAAACGTCATCTCGTTTACCGGTGGGATTGCTCAAACCACTTCCGGTTCCCGCACTGCCATGGCAGCACATAACGATGGACTTTGTCTCCGCTTTTGGAAAAGCTGGTAAGTTTGACAGCATACTTGTTGTGGTTGATCGTTTGACAAAGATGGGTCACTTGATTCCAACAACCGTGAATCTCACATCAAAGGAATGCGCGCACTTGCTTCTGAAACATGTCTTCAGCTTACATGGGTTCCCTCAGACAATTGTTAGCGACCAAGATCGGTTGTTCAAGAAAAATATGTGGGGTGCCTTCATGAAAATTTGGGGGATCGAGACAAGATTTGCAGTCAAAAGTCATCCACAGACAGATGGTCAGTCAGAAAGGACTATTCGGACCATCTCCGACATCATGCGTACCATGTTGAACAAGCCAGGGCAAACTTTTAGATGGGATGAGTTGCTTCCAATGGTTGAGTTTGCTTACAATGATTCGGAGCACAATGCGACTAAGGTCTCACCATTTTACGCTAATTATGGCTTTCACCCAAGGTTTTTCGACTCACTTCCGCCCACCAGTTTTGACGACACAAACGAGAGAGTGTCCGCATATGTGTTTGCTTTGGATCAGCAGTTGATTCTTCACCAAGTTCGAGACAGAATGGCTGAGTCGCAGAATGAAATGGCGTTCCACGCTAACCGGCGCCGTCGGGATCTCACATTTAGTGTGGGGGATCAGGTTCTCGTGCACAGGGAGCTGACGTTGCTTGCAGAGGAACCTGGAAGGAAGTTTACAAAGTTGTGGATCGGTCCAGTCAAGGTCACAAGAGTCATCAATGAAAATGCTTATGAGGTGGCATTACCGATGTATTTGCTTGCTTCACGTCAGGTCAAAGCTTTCAATGTTAACTCACTCAAGGAATTTGTGCCTTTGTCGTCTGAGTTTGAAGCACTTCCGCCTCTTACTTGTGTGGACATGCTTGAGCGTGCGACCGATCTCATAGCCATTTCAGAAGTTACGACGGACAGTTTGGTCACACATTGGGCCAATTCGAGGTTGCCAGTAACGCTTTCGATCACGGACTATGAAGCGTTCCCGCTTGCTAAACGTCTCGCACTCGAGAATGCGTATAATGCAACAGTTTCGGCCGATGCTTCGTTTCATTCGAATTCAGGTGGTTTTGCGGTCTCAAGCAGAGCAGCGCCGTCGCGGCACACTAGAAGGTCAGCTTCTCGGCTCCGTGGTCTCAATGACCACCCTCCGCGTGTTCGAGGACGAACACAAATCTAAACGGGGGGTAATGTTGTGTAACAACTCGGACCTTCGGTCCACGTGACTTCTGGACGGAGCTGAGCCTACGAGCTACACGAGCCACAGGCAGGACTACACCAGCAATGAGGAGTAGCAGCCCAACACGTGAGAAGTGGCAACCTCGCTCGTGAGGGGTAGCCACCTCACTCGTGTGGGGTAGCCACCTCACTGGTGTGGGGTAGCCACCTTACGCTTGGGGGCTACCATGTGATTGTTGGGTCCTCGGTTCGGTAGCTGGTTATATAAAGTGTTAGCATGACCCTCAATGATTATTGGGAGGTCATCTTTTAATACCATCAGTGAGACTAAAGCCCCAGGCATATAACTCACTTTACCAATCACCTCAGCGTATTAAAGTCCCAAGTCCTACGACCTCCGTCTTCGATCCTAGTCCTACTCTCAATCCGGACCAGTTATCTTAAAAACTTCTTTTGCAGTGAATTAATAAGTCAACAAAAAGTTTCGAACGATAATGTTTTTCCACCCTATTTTTGCGGCCTCTCAAAAAAATGTCGGACCAAATTCGACATAATCCAGGGGGTGTGGACCCTCTGACCGGCCCCCGTGGTCGGCACGGCCCACCTGATCCCCCAGACCCAATTTCAGCGAGTTCCGAAGCGCACTTGGCGACTTTTTCCCAGTCACCCCCTGAGCCCCCTTCCGAGTCTTCACAGGATATTCGTGAGGATAACCTGGTAAACTCGAAGGATCCGGACCAGATGGAGGACTCAAGCGATGAAGAGTACGTTGATAGTCAGTCCAGCGGCTCTTCCATGGAAGAATCATCGAGCGATGGTTCAAATTCAGATTCGAACAATTTAGAGGGTGCCGGGGTGTTGAGCGACAAAACTCACGGTCCTGCACATAACGAAAATACACTTGGTACTAAGAAAATGACTTATGCCAATGCCACAAATCCAAAAACCCAAAAACAATATAAAATTAATAAAACCCCCAAAAAAAATCAAACTGATGATGAAGTTGAGGAGTTTATCCGTGAGGTAGAGGAAGAGATGCGGAAAGAAGTCGACTTTCTTTACAAAGGGGTAAAGGACACGATGCAAGGTCCAGGCAGTGTTTTCCAACGTATCAGCCTTGACAAGTTGATGGGACTGATGAAGCCAGAGATGCGTCTCAGGGTCCTCAACAAATATTTTGAGAACAAAAACTCACTCAAGATGAAATTGGTGAATCCAAATGAGTTGAGCAAAGAGACTATCATAACCATTTTGCAAGAATGGTGTGCAGCACGCTTGGAGAAGGAGAAAACAATTTTTCAAACAGTGTCCCGCACAATCAGGAACACTGAAGAGAAATTGGAAGAGCTCATGGAAAGAGCTGCAAATGAAATGAGTCCAACTAGAGAGATAGTTGTTGAAAAGACGAGATTGACTGCTATCTTAAATGATCTGTTGCTGGCGGTTGAGGAACAATTCAAGCTTATGGGAGCTTTGATGTTGATTCCAACGGCACGTATAGTGGATAATCGAATTCATTTTCCAATGAGCAGACAGCCGAATACAGCGGCGGAGTTGAGGGAGGAATTTGACCTCCATGAGGACATACATGTCAGTGCGGATGCCATAAATGATGCAATGGCACAAATCTTGAGAGACACAGATTTTTCCCTGGAGAGAGTCGACACAGATTGGTTCTATGTTAAGGATGCGCCGAGAGTGAAGGGCCAACTTATGGTCTTGAATGTGGGGTTTGACCCATTCGGGCTCATTCGTCAATTCGTGACAAGATGTTTTCTTCAGCCTGAAGATTCGATCCTCGCATGGTATGATGACGAGGAACGCTCAACTCCTACTAGAGCGTTCAGTAAGGTGCTTGTTGACCTTGGCCAACTGCAAACTCCCCCCAAGAGATTAACGTGGGGCGTTTTCGCTTCGAACCACGCTAGTCGGTGCCAAAAGTTCGAGAAGAGAGCTAGGACTCTTAAACAAAGTGATGCTGAGATTGTTGAAACCTACAAGGAAGTTGACCCGGAGGCAATTAGCCAGCTTCAATCACTTACAGATGATCTCCATCAGAGAAGGGTGGAGGTCATTAAAGCTCAAAAGGAGACTTCGCTTGAATTAATGCAAACACCAGCACACGCTAAGGTGGTCGATAAACATAATGTGACGGTTGAGGTTATATACATCTTCCGTCTATGCCCAATCTGCCACACCACGGAGCACTCGTATAATGAGTGCATGAAGAAGGGATGCAAAGTCTGCGGTCACCCGTATCACCCAGATTACTCGTGCAGCAAAAGATGTGGCTGCAACAAAAGGCCATTTCACAAAGTAGAAAATTGCCCTAACAAGAGCCGGAAGATAGCTCAGCCAAAGGCGGCCGCCGCTGCTTCGCAAAAAGCCACAATAGGTTCTCAGAAGGGCACCTACAAACACAGCAACATGTTCGACATTCTCGCTACTCAAGAGGATGACGAATCACCAGAGGTCATGGACACCGAGGAAGATGAAGATTTGGTCGAAGCAAGGCTGAAGGTTGTCGATACCCGTCACAAATATCAAAAGGTCATGAAATCTAGAGACACGGTAGAAAGGCAGTCTCTTGTCTTCGAGAAATCCGTTCAGGCTGCGACACAGCCTAATTCCAACAAAGAGCCTCGCGAGGACTCTCCCGAAAGGGCGCGTAAGCTGACTTCTCAGCCTACCCGCCTCGGCTCGATTCTTAAAGGCGATAACAACAATCGCGTCTCAAAATCCGTACAAGAGGGTCAATCCTCTTCAAAAACCACTTCTGCTGATGTACAGAAGTTGGCCATGCTTTCGAGTAAAGCAAATGAGGGGCAAGGTGCTAGTGGGGAAGTTGGCCCAGCATCAAATGCCCCGGTGAGCGTGGCGTCTGGACCAGTCTTGGGAACGACCGCAGTGGCGGAGAAACCCCGAGGCCCCCCAGATAAAGGACAGACTCGACCGGAACACGACTCTGGTCGGTCCCCCCTGGACATTTTGAGTCAACAGGGAGGGAAAGGTCCGATCCCGGACCAGTCACTGGCTCAAAGTTCGAAAATCTCTGCTAACTCTCACATACCGGAGCTAGGAAGCAGCCATTTTGATAAAAGCGCTACAAGCGCTTCGACCAATCACAGTGTAGCTCATCTCGATTCGTCGGGAAAGCGCCTCTCGGAGTCCTCTTCGGGAGACACTGTATCGTCAAGAAAATGAGTCCGGTTATAGACGAGCTTGATATCAACTTAGTGATGTCAACACTGATTCCCCGCGCGGGGGGTAGTGAATCGCTCGATATCGGATCATATAACATACAACGTACCAAGCAACTTTCTATTGTGGCCAGATAAGCTGCAGAGTACGATGTATTTTTCATTCAAGAATTTGAAGCCACAAAAAAGAGAACTGAGGCAATGGAGGACTTCGCTAGACGAGCGGGACGGCGATTCTTCACAAGCCCTAGTCGCAACGGCAAAGTAAATTTAACAGGGATTTTCATAAACCCAAAAACCATTACGGTGCTTGGAATGCATGAACTTCACGCTGGAAGCCATTCCCAGCGGTACTCCACAGACATCAGGGTGAGAACGAAGAATGAGGATCATGTCGTTTTCCAAAACTTTTATCTTCCCTCGGCTCAAAAGGCTCATCAAGCCTCGATCGTCGAGGAAACGATGGACAGTTTTGAGGATTTGAAACGTCAACACCGGGCCTTGAAAATATTTTATGGAGGGGACCTTAACAACTCAGTCGAGGAACCAGCAGTTTCGGAATCGGAAGCGCTACTCGCCATCGGCGAACTCAATCGGCTTGCCCGAAACGAGGATGTGGCTGCATATGATCCTGACATTGCGATAGCGCCTACGAATAGATCCGTGACTTGCCGACGCCTTGATCGCTTTTATGCCCCACGCAAGTGGAAAAAGCGGGCGATGCGTTATCAGATCACGAAGCCGCTCGGGGTGAATTCTTCTCATAACATGATTGTGGTGAGATATCTTCTTGACCTTTCTAATGGAGTGCAAGTGGACCGCCCGCGGTTTCAATATCCACTTCATCGTATGCAGCCTCCGTTTAACGAGGCAAGAACCTGGGACATTCCAGCGGATACGAATATAGATGAGGCCATTGAATTGATTCAAGGGGACGGCTACGAATATATATCGCTTATGGGGTTTCTACGCAAGACGGACCCGGGGATGGTGCGGTACTTGCTACAGAATGACTCTGAGGAATCCGAAGGGCGGTCAAAGTACAAGGCAGCGCAATTATTCTTTCAAGCCAAAAAGCCGGAGCAGGTGATTTTTACATCTCTCAAGAACGAAGCGCTAGGTATAGAGGCAAAAACTTCCCCCGAAATGGTGAAGTTGGCGACGGACTACTATCGAAATCTTTACCTGAGTCCTCCGCAAGCTCTGTGGAACGACTTGAAAAGATATTTGAAACCAATACGGCCAAGATTGTCAGGACTCCAGAGGCAGGAGCTCGAGAGGCCCTTTACCCTCAAAGAGTTGGAGCATGCCTTGGGGTTGATGGATAAATCAAAAGCTCCCGGACCAGATGGACTACAGTATCCGGTCCTTCAATATTATTGGGACAGCATTGGGGCAAGTTTGACGCGAGCAGCCAATGATCTCATGACCACCGGAAGACTCCCACATTCGTTCACGAAGGTGTTGATCACTCTTATTCCAAAACACAATGTGGAGACGTCCAAAGACATCAAAGACCAACGCCCTATATCGCTCTCGAACACCTGTATCAAGGTTATTTCGAAAGCAGTATGCACTCGTTTGCAAAAGGTGATGGGACATCTCGTTGGTCCATACCAGAGGGGTTTTATCAAAGGCCGGAGGATTGATCAGAATACTCTGGAGTTTTTCACAATGCTTGATATGTTGAAGCAGGAGGAGTCGCAGGCGTCGGATGGGAAAGCGATCCTCATGGTTGATTTCAACAAAGCTTTTGACCGCATCTCTCATCAGTATATGAGGCAGGTCTTGATACGAATGGGAATTGGGGGTGGTCTATTGAGGTTGATTATGCTGATCCTTACAGACCAGGTGGCCCAAATCATGCTCAATAACTTTGAGGGGGAACGTTTTCCTCTCAGGTGTGGGACCAGACAAGGCAACCCGTTATCACCGCTCCTTTTCAATCTTGCTTTGGAACCTCTCCTTGCGCATCTCTCGGTGTTGCAAGGGATCCCAATCAAGTATGAGGGAGAAGTGATCGATCATATGAAATATCATGCTTTCGCAGACGATGTCAACATCTACCTTGGGAATGAGAGTGACTACGAGCTTGCAGCAGAAGCTATCAAAGGCTTCGAGCGGGTAAGCAATAGCCGGGTTAGTGAGACTAAAACAAAATTATTGGGAATTAGCACAGACTATTCCCGATATGATCAAAATGTTTTGCCTTATCCCCAATCATATCTTTGGTCGGAAGACTTGACGTACTTGGGGCTCACATTGAAAGGGGTGGATTGGCTTCGGTTCATTTCCAAACTTCCTTTCATGACCATGAAGCAAGGGTATCTTCACATTGACTTGATTACTCGGGCCGTCGGGACAAACACTTTTGTGTCGTCAAAAACGGTGTACAAAGATTTGGTTCAATGCATGACTCCTCGTCAACTCAAAACCATGGACCAAGGAATTCATAAAGTCTTTAAGGGCGTAAGTCTCAACAAGCTATATGCCAGGCCGAAGAAAGGTGGGTACGGCTTACTTGAGATGCAAACGCAGATGCAAGGGCACAGAGCTGCAGTGCTTGTCTCAACCTTGGGGGAGGCAACGGATTGGTATACCAAATATCTCCGTTTAAAACTCACCCATCATATGGCCAAGATCATCACTCGCAGGAAGAAAACCGACATTTCACGAGCACAAGGTCTCCAATGCGCCGACTTTTTGTTGGAACAGACAGGGAGATTCTTCAAAAATCTCGAATGGACATTTACGAGAAATGAAATCTGCTATTTGAAGGCTTGGGAGCAGGTGGTGTCACGCACGCGAGTGTATGACATCACTACCCTTCCAGTGGTTGCAGAAACTTGTCCATCGGCCTCCGAGGTACCAATAGTCAGTGGACATCGGTCTACCCTCACAGAGCCGGAAGCAATGATTTGTCATCCGGTCAATTTCCGTTCTTTGAGTAAGAAGAAACAGGAGAAACTTCTGCCAATCATGCCCGAGCGGTTTTTGGTGATTTGCCCTGCGGCCGCCTCGCAGCGTCGCTGGGAGAAATTCTGGAAGCGGCTCCACACGTTTGAATGGAAGAAACATAAAGATTTCAAAGCCTTACACCATTTCAACTTTGGCTCCCATGTCCCCATGCATGACACGAAAACCTCGCTGAGGGGCTTTCGGTGTCATCTTTGTTTGAGCCCGGTTGATTCGAGACAGTTCCTTTATCACCTATACACCGAGTGTAGGTGTTCCAAAGTCCTTTGGGATAAATTAAACATACAAGCACCCATGAATTTGAATTCGATGTTGGCACCATTGAACACTACCTACGAAAATTTACGCAACCTTAATTGGTACGTCGACACCGTCCGCCAGGTCTATTCATCCAGACGCCGGGAGGCAACCGGAGGCACCGTCCTCCAGCCTCTTCTGAATAGACATTTGAAAAAGGCGTTGGAACGAAGTAAAATGCGGACAAGTTGACACTACCTTATACAGCGGCTAGGATAAGGAGGAAGACCTAAGGCTTGGGAAAGTCGGGGGACTTCATTACTCAGTGTTCTATCCAGACGTATGCAGGTTTTTTGTCTATAGATATATAGATTTTTGACCGTTTAACCGCGGTTTCCTGTTAATACGATTTGTTTCTTTAAAAAAAAAAAAAAAAAATCGACAGTTCGAACGCAAGTTCCTGTTGATACAATTCATTTCTTCAAAAACAAAAGTTCCATGAGATTTTATTCCTCAAACGAACAACAACAGTTGAGTCAGACGGTAGAGGACGCTAGCGTAATTCCGGGATCATGATGAGTTGGAGAGATACGGTTTTGTTTTTATAAAAAAAAAAAAAAAAACGGTTTGTTTCTTTGAAGAGGAGAAAAGAAAACTTCTTGATGAAACTTCTTCTAGATGACTTGTTGTTGAATCCCTTTTAAGGTGCAATAAGTAGAATTGGTCTATTCCTTCTGTGGGTATATAAATATAATTTTCCTTCTAATACTATAATCCTTCAAAAATAGAGAGGTCTACACGAATTGATTCTTCGGGCAAAAAAAAAACTTTGTTTCACAGCTTGTGATGAAGTTGGCTCCATGCTGTTGATGATTGACTAGTAGAGTTAACAAAGCGGGAGATACTGGGCACGGAAAGCGCTTCTTTCGAAGACTCTACTCTAATGCTACAGCTGATGCCGGAGCGCAGAGTGCAAGAAGAGAAGTTAGCTCAAATGTTGAAAGAGGCCAAAAAATATGCACGGTTTGGGAGCTCACACCAACAAGTGAAATCAAAGTCGGCTTTCTACTGAATGAAATCAGTAGTACTCTGCTTATTAGTATCATGTGTTGCAAGACGCTCTTTTCGGCAGCTTAGTTGTCGCATTCATATAGCGAAATTGGTCGTCATGGCCTTATGATAAAATAATCACCACGGAGATATATATGTGCTTTTTTTTGAGACTAATGTGGGTTTTTTCATTTGCATCATACCAAACATCGCACCCAAGGGCAATTCTCGGGAATTTAAACAGCGAATTGTGCTACACAGGTTGATTCAGCGTTGAGCAAATAAAATCAAGGAAAATCATTGCATTATTTTTCGAGCGACAGTCAATAATATTTAGTACGTTCGTGCCGACCGGAGGCTATTTATACCTGTAACTCGCCGCCTTCGGCTCCCCACATTTTGTGGAGTTGCCTGATTTGCAAAGAGCAACCGCGCAACTTGACTACTCAACTTGACTTCGATCGACTAATGTACCATAAACCTTTAAAGTTTTCGAGTCCAGCTGATGCTACTAACAGAAACTATTTTCGTAGTTTTAAAATGATAATTTTCGTTGTACGCTGCTAAGCGTAACACGAATAATGCCATACAAGTACCACAGTGACGTACCTGCAGATAAGCGCGTGGATCACTCGAATGAACCGGCTAAATCGAAATAGGTGAGGTGTTCACAACACTGCAGCTGCTTTCTGACACGGTTACAAGCCTACAACCGTTATTTTCACAGCAAAAGAGCCGAAAGGGTTATATACAAGCGCACAGCCAGCTCTAGACTTATCGAAGCTCATAATTGATAACAATTGAGATAGTCTCTCTTGCGAATTTCATTTTCAGAGGTGAAGCCACTTGCCAGTCATTGACATTCCTATCTTCTTCGGACAGATTAGCTGAACAGAGGTCTAAATTACATCAAATAGCGAGCATGTCTTATCGAGGACCCAATCAGTTTAACAACAATTTCGGCAGCAACAACTACGGCAACGGTGGCTTTCCAAACCAGTTTCACCAGCAAATGCCACAGCAGGGTGGCCCAATGGGCCCTATGCTGTCGAACTTGAGCGGGTTGGAGAAAGCGGAGGCTTTTTCCAGAAAATTCGAGGATATCTTCGACACCTACTTTTCCCCAATCAAGCCTTACGTGCCTGCAATTGGTCGTTTGTTCATTGTGGCAACATTCTACGAAGATGCCATTAGAATCTTCACCCAGTGGAGCGAGCAGGTGTACTATTTGCATGTTTACAGAAAAATCTGGAATTGGCTTACAGTCCTTTTCCTCGCCGTGAACATTGTCATGATGTTGATTGGTTCCACGTGCTTGGTGTTGAGAAAAAAACCTACTTTCGCTACAATCACCTTGTGCTGCGTTGTGTTTTTCCAAGGCGTGTTCTATGGCTTGATGTTTGACAGCCAGTTTCTTTTGCGAAACTTGTCGGTGATTGGTGGATTGATTTTGGCTTACTCGGACTCTCTCGTTAGGGACAAGAGATCGTTGTCTATGCCAGGATTACCTATGCTTAACAACCAGGATAACAAAAAGTACTTTTTATTGGCTGGAAGGTTATTGATGATCTTTTTGTTTTTGGGGTTTGTCTTTTCCGCAACCTGGTCGTTCACCAGAGTTTTCGTCATCTTATGCGGTCTTGTGGCTTGTATCTCCATTGTGATTGGATTCAAGACAAAGCTTGCAGCTTTTGTGTTGACCTCGGAATTGTTTGTCTATAACATGTTTGTGAATCAGTTTTGGAAATACCTGTCTTACAATGCAAACAGGGACTTCTTGAAGTATGAATTCTTCCAAACCTTATCCATTGTTGGTGGTCTCTTGATCATTGTGAATGCCGGCGCCGGTGAGTTGTCAATTGATGAGAAAAAGAAAATTTACTAAACGAGTTGCTCGAAAGATTTCATTCTTGCGTAGCCTAGAATGGCATCTCAAACTGTATCCTGCGGAGGGATTTTGAGTTGAAAAAAAAAAAAAATGCAGATTTATAATTGATAGAGTGGATGCAAATGGCCCAGAAAACCCGTGCACCAGGTACATAACATGGCTTGGCGCGGTTGAGTTGGAGCACTTCTTTTAGCGTTCTGCCTAAGAATAAAATACTGTGACCTTTTCCAGATTTCGATAGCAATGTCGTCAAAAGACAAGTGCCCTGTAGATCACGAGAACCGTTCTTTATGGATGGACAAGATGAAGTCGCAGCCCTCCCCTGAGAACTCCCTACAGTCTCCACAAGCATCTAGTCTGACAGCAGAGCAGCCGAAATGCCCTGTGGACCACAACGCAAGAACAAACTGGATTGAGAGCATTTCTGTGTCACCACAAAATTCCTCTGAAGCGGTTGAAGTTGAGTCTGGCTGCACATCAGAGGCGTTAAAAAGTGATCCAAAATACACATCCACTGCGAACTTGCCAACCGAACGAGAGATCAGCTCTATCCCACGTACGGACAACCGCGCTAATTGGATCTACCCGTCACAGAAACAGTTTTACGAAGCCATGATGCGCAAAAATTGGTCTCCACAGGCAGAGGATATGAACACTGTTGTCCCGATCCACAACCAAGTCAACGAGCTTGCATGGAGACACATCCAGAACTGGGAGAGAGCGTACTTGCAAGACGCTGAACAGAAATGCGGGGGAATATCTTTAACAAGTTTCAAAGGGGATCTGAAAAAGTTGACTCCCCGTGCATGGTTCAAAATGGCGGTTTTGGGCCAGGAGAAGCCATTTGACAGACACGATTGGTTGGTTGATCGATGTGGCGTGAACGTTCCATACGTGATTGACTTCTATAGTGGCGGAGAAAACGGTGGGGTATTTGTCGACGCCCGCCCAAAGGTGAATTCATGGGAAGGGTTGAAACTTAGAGTGGGGCGGGCTTTCGGAATTCTCTGACGATGCTAGCCAAGGATAGGTGTCTCCACCACAAAAAACATTTGTACATACTATTTATTTCAGGTAGATAAGTTCTTGCTTACGCCGCAGCCGCAAAATTAACATTTGATCATTTTTTTCTGATGAATGTTCCGGGCATTAATCATCATTTAGTCGCTCTTAACTTCTATTCATCATTACTATGTACCGTGATATGCTGCTCGCCACTCGTTTATCTACCCATGAACTGACCAGACTGGCCCAACTTTTGCATGTTCTCGCCGACCTGGACATTGGTCTCAAAGTATTTCGAGACACATCTGTCTAAACAAAGAGCTTCTTGCTTGTTAACATCGCCCTCGGCATAGGACTTGTTAATGCATTTAGCGTGACACTGCTCAACCAAAGAATTGAACATGCCTGTGACCATGTCCAACTCCGCCTCGGCGGCTTGGATTTTTTGCTGAGACGAAATTTGAGGAGATCCACCTAATCCAAACATTTTGTGTTAATGAAAAACTTGAGGTGACGATTGTGCGGAGAACGAGACTGTGAGTTGCATCCGCTTGAAAACTTTTCTGAGGGGGTGCACGGGTGGAGCGAGCAACCAAATTTTATCGCTATTCTTAAGCCTGATCACACTCCGGTTTACATCCCAGGAAACGTTAAATGGAAATGCCCACCCAAGAGAATGTGCGAGTTTTCCAAAATTTGTTGTATAGAATCATAGTCTCTTGATTTCTCGGGCACAAATTGCACTAGTCCGTGGCAAAAGGTCAATTGCTTTCCAACAATCAGTAATCCTCCCCCACTGATCGCCAACTGTGCATTTTTCATACAGTCATGTTTCAACAATTCAACTAGCTCCGGCTTGGCCTGCTCAGTGAGATCGTAGAAATATCGTTTGAATTTCCATACCTGTGACCTGATATTGAGAACAGGTATGCGAAGTAAGTTCGGATTTGCCGGGGCGATCAGAAGCTTTGCCAAACGAGAGACATCGAATTTGGAGCTTTCGTAGGGAATCAAATCGTGGTGTCTCAAGAAATCGTTATTGAAACCCCCAACAAAAGCAACGTATTCTTTGTCACCCTCCCAATATACCATAGCTTTGTGATGGCAAATTCGGAGCTCGGCATCAACTAGCTTTGCGTTGTCCACTTGCGTCTCTAATTGAAGCTTATCGCCGTCTTCATCCTCGTAAGGTTTTTTGGGGATTTCGTAGTAGTCGAACGCGTATGTCTCAAGAGAAATCCAGCATTCTTTTTCAAAGTTAAAAAAGAAGCAATCACCAAACACATGTTGATTATGATCCACACCCCCGTGAACGATCAAATTCATATTTTCGTGCTTGGCGTAACTTTTGCTCAGCTTCTCTGTATCGATGGATCTGTCTGATAACACATCAGAGATACTCACCGGCTCTTGATTATACTGAACATCAAGTTGACTCCTTCTTTGCGGACCGAAAATGTTGCATGCTTCGTTTGTTAATTCAGCCGAAGTCAATATGTGAGCAAAGTAACCTCTTGGACCAGGAACTGTGTCGCTTTGTGGACATATCGCATCCACTAAAGCTTCGGGGTGAAAATCTGACACATGACTGTCATTTATGATGAGTTCGAATTTGAGTAGCTCATTGGATGCTTTGAAACTTTGACGTCCATCTAAGTCGGACACGAGGAAGAACCCACCAAACAAATAAATGCAGATTGACGATATCCCAGACTTCTGATCACTTTTCTCTGTCTCAGCATCAAAAATGAAAGCTTCTGGTTTCTCAGACTCGTGCTGGGGATTCTTATGCTCATCCATATGCGAAACCTTGCCCAATATCGAGGATGCTTGCGTATCTTGGGTATCAATGCGACTTGGCGGCTGCTTTGAGCAGTCAACCTCAATCTCATGAGGAGGTGATGTGCCAAGCGGTGATGTCGATGGTCTCAGTGTGTCACTTTGCCCCGCAGATACAGGGCCTGACTTGAGATTCTGTATTGGTTTAGACCTGTGTTGTTTCACCTGATGAGAGTAAGAGCTAGAACCTGGAGGAGCCAGAGTATGTGAATGATGTGATTTTTGCGTATTCCTGTGAAAAAACCGGCTGGGTTTTACAAACATTGCTGGGACTTTGTGATTCGAAGATTGCTCCGAAGCCTTGTGACTCTTTTTTTGCGAGAAATGTGAATGAGAATTCCCGTCTACTTGCTTGGATTGGATTGAGATACCCGCAACGTTGCCCAGATTTGAGCTCCTGGGTTCGTTCACAGTATCGGAAAATACCTGGTTTGTCTTTAGAACTGCTGGGACCGTCTCATTCGGCATAACCGACGTGCGCTTTGATAGATTTTGCGCTTTCGTGTCCTCCAGGCTCCTCGTATCTTGAGGTTTAAAGGATGCCACCGATGACTTGGACGACAATGAAGGTGACGAGCCTTGACTGAACGTATTTCGGTGACTTGATGTTGTCGTTAAGGGGGCAGGACCTGGAGATCGAGGTGATAGCGGGGAAGCCGGCGATGACAGAGAAGTAGCATTCCGTGTGTTGACTTTGGACGAATATTCGTTTAGCGCGGCTGAAGATGGAAACAGCGATTCGAAGATGTTTGTCTTACGCTGAGGGTTTTCGGCAGAAAAATTGGAGCATATTGCGGTCCCTATGCGCCCACTATACTCGAGATCGACCCGGGATAGAAGGGAGATTTTAGTGAACGATAACTTCCGAACGTCCAAAATGAACCCGTCTCTATTCGTTGAGATGCTTTTTACCACAATCCATCTGCCAACGTCCTTGTCGAACTCAACTTTATCGACATTGACTTTGAAGCCACCGCAGAAGAATACTTGAAACTCTGAAATCTGCGTCCCTTTCATGTCACAGAAATGCCCTGGCTCAAATTCCTCGAAGCGAGATCTCAGATAATCGTGCACGGTGCTTCTTGTTGGGTTAAAAACAAAAAAACACGGGTTGCGCAAGAAATACGGCGACATTAATACCTCCTTGTTGACGAAAGGGGGCATGTCACACGGAAAATGTACAGAAATAAGCGAAGGGTCCGTTGAACGCGGGATTCCCAATTGCTTCAAAGCTTTCGATGGCTCCGACTGCAATCCTCCAAAAAAATAAGTGATTCCATTCACCTCAAAGTGGGAATGTAGAAGATATTGACTGATATCTATCTGTGGCTTGACATTGTCGGGTCGTGTGAACGAAAAGGAAGGTACTCGGAGAAGCCCGGAGAAAGGTGATTCAAATTCATCACTCTGAAGTAAGCTTTTATCATTCGAAGATCTCTCCGGACAATTCGTAGTATCTAAAGAAGAGTGCCGTGTGGACTTCCAGGAGCTGACATCTGTCAACGTGAGATTTGGCATCATGTGGGACTCGTACCCAGAGCCTCTATCTGAGCTGGGGAGTGATGTATAGGTGATAAGCGAACGAACATTCGGTACTCCATGGATCCAATCTTTTTGGCGCTCCACTTGAAACTTGCTGGCTCTAGCAGACATCTCACGGGCTTGCCGAAACTGTTTCATTTCCAAAGAATTCTCAGTCATCTCAAGAATGGACGATGCCTCCTTCATTTTGATGTATTCTATTGTCGTCCAGCGAACAGGTGGCACAAAGTGAATCAGTCTGCAGCTGTGGATAGATCGATATGCGGACCGATGAGCTTCTTGAAATTGGGAGATGTATGTTTCTTCGCTTTGGGTGTTTGCTCAATTGAGTTTATATAGGCGGGTGTGACAACGTTGCAATTCTTACTGCCCTTGCCTTGCAACTGGATTCCAGCCAGCGTCGGTCGGATGGTCAACGAATCTAGAAAATTGATTCGCGCTATAAATGAGGTGCTTGAAGAGGTTGCAAGCACTTTGTGTATGCTATACAGTTGCCCGAGGCGTTGGCACGAATTGATGCAAATAATAAAGGTGAGGTAAGGCTACTTTTTGTGCTGGGGAATATGCGAGTGAACATTAGGTGCGAAGCCTCGAATATGGGGTGATTATGAGGATGTGATTTTGTTGATAACAAGAATGCTTACGCCCCGCAGCCTGTTTCTTCTGGAGATGTGAAGCCCATAATTTGAAGAGACAAAAATACAGTCGAGTTACAAGATACCCAAAACTACTACTTGAGTTGCTCGAGTAGCCATGATGCTCCGATCTAGAATTGTGGCTGCGACAAGTCGTGCGGCTGAGGCGCACGAAAACAAGATCGAGCTGATTAGGGAAATGAAAGGATGGTTGTCTCGTCATAGCATGCAACTTTCAATAGTCGATAGATTTGTCTACATGGCATTGCAAATGAACATTTGCAACTTGTCCCGATGTGCCGGAGTTTTTTTGAAGGGATCGATAGGGTTGTCAGCGAATTGGAAATTACAAGCATGTGGCAAGCTCTCAATTTTACTCCATTCATTGAATGTGGGCTCCATTTAGTAAAGCATTTCACTGTGCAGAGCGATTCATTTATTCGACCTCGAAGGTAAATGTTACTTTTTTGATCAAAATAGATACTAGAGTGTGTGTTGACAAAATACTGGCCTCATCTTTCTTTACAAACCTTTGTAATCCTCGGCGCTCTCTTCAATAATACCCTCTGACTCTTCGTTTAACTCCAACCATGTGACTGAGTTGAAAGCCGCTTCAGACTCCGAAGCCTTTTTAAAACTCTCGACTTGAGAATCTTCAACAAGTAAACAAACGGCATCGTATCCCCCCGCACCGGGAACAACACCACCTAAACACCCGGGGAGTTCCTCACACTTGTTAAGCAAATGCGTTTGTTCTGGAGGCTCGACAGCAGCACCTGATCTCAAGGTGAGATCCTGAAGACCTTCTCTGATCGCCGAAACACAGTTAGAAAGGGACATGAAAAGTGTGCCTGCCTCTAACTCTTGCTCATACCCAATGGGATTGTCGAAATGGAATTGATTCAATCGCTGTAATTCAGCCATAAGTCTTGAGTTTGCCAAGTTTAATGCGTCATAGACTTCTTTGCTATTTGGGTCCTGCTTCCTCCACTCCATAACTTTCGAGACCAACTTCGGCGTTTCTGATCCGCCATTGACGTCTCCCATAATGAGGCGGAGACTTGGCGGAAGATTACATCTCGCGTGGGTGAAGTCCCATATGGAGTCGACAACATTCTTCACAGCGACGCAGAATTCTTTTGACACAGGCTGATCAAGGAGTTCATTGATCACTGAGGGGTGAAAACGCTTGTATATAATCGACCCGTAGACTGCAGCCGCAACATCAAAGCCCGAGCCAATCTTACCTTGTGCACCGCAGTGAGAGATTTGAGAGACATTGTGAATGATATCAGCGATCGCGGAAACGGGCTTATCCAACATGGTCGCGAGTAAAGCAGATGCTACCACTGACACGAGACCAGCAGACAGCCCCATCCCAGTCTTGGGCACCTGGTCAATTGGTTTAGCATGATAAAGAAATGCTTTCTTCGCGTTCTCAGACACGTTTTTCTCGGTGTTTTCTTGCGTATGGAAACCCGGATCGGAAAATAGAGTGATGCTATAATTAAATAAAGTCTCCGGTCTCACGTACGCAAGAACTATCTTTATGGTCTCTTCCAAAAACGGATTTTCTCCTCCGGTTAAGCAGGTGATCTCGCAAAAGCCTTCTCTGTGCGTTATTTCATATGACCACGCGCCGCTGAACTGGGGAGATTTTACAACAATGGAGGAGTTTTTCCCCGAAGTAGGCAATTTTTCGACACGAGCGTGCATCCTACTCGAAAGCGCAGTCACATAAGAATTGTATTGGGGGTCGAGGACTAAATATCCTCCAGCCACGAGGGCTTTGCCTGGAGCACTAAAGACGCGCAGCATGTCTGATCTTCTTCGAAATGTTTGGACTAAACGAATCAAATTAGATGTCTCTTGTATTTGTTTTTGTGGAGACAGCAATAGTTTGAGCACAGGACCCTTTAGCAGACGAATTGACTTGATTATGGGGCGAAACCTGACTTCTGATGGAACCGATATGTTTGAGCCTCATGAAATATTCAAGCGCGCGTTGCTTGATAATGGTTCATGGCGGCACTCTACAAGCAGACAGACAAGTACGAGCGAATGACAAAGAGACACCCTTGTTCCACACCCACATGATTCTAGTATTTGAATGACTAACAGTGGAAACGAAGCTCAAAAAGCCTATTTGTGTGATGTGATTTGAAAGAAATCTTGACGTCCAAGACGAGTGCCTAATGATACATGTGTATTAACATCAGTGCACCGCTGAACAAAAGCTGTAAGCGTAAAGGCCATATCCGGTGTCACCTCACACAGAGACCCATTACTGGCTTTCGTATTTCTTAGTGAATATAAATTCGGAAAAAAACCGACGAAAAATGGAGGAAACATGGAAAGACACGAAGATCATCGGTATCATTGGACTCGGCGATATGGGTGCCATGTACGCGGAGAGATTTTCCAGGGCAGGATGGACTGTAGTGGGATCAGATCGCGAAGACAAGTTTGAAGAAACGTGTGAAAAATTTCAGGACCATAAACTCAAGGTTTTGCCATCAGGCCACCACGTTTCCAGAATTGCCGACTATATCATCTACAGTGTTGAGGCTGAGAATATCAGATCAATTGTGAAAGCATACGGTCCTTCCACCAAGGTAGGAGCCATTGTGGGAGGCCAAACTTCCTGTAAGAATCCCGAAATCGAGGCTTTCGAGGAATTTGTGCCCGAGGATGTCAACATCATTTCTTTACATTCCCTTCACGGACCCAAAGTCGACAGCACAGGCCAGCCATTGGTACTTATCAACCATAGGTCTAGCCCAGAGAACTTTGAGTTTATCAAGTCTCTCGTTTCATGCTTCAAGTCCAAAGTTGTGGAGCTATCGGCGACGCAGCATGATAAAATCACTGCCGACACGCAAGCAGTCACTCACGCTGCATTTTTATCCATGGGAACAGCCTGGATGAACATCAATCAGTATCCATGGGAGACACCCAAGTGGATTGGAGGTATCGAAAACGCCAAGATCAATATTTCCCTTCGGATCTTTTCTAATAAATGGCACGTGTATGCGGGCTTGGCCATTACTAACCCGTCTGCGCACGGGCAAGTTCTCCAATACTCAAGATCCGCCATGGAACTATTTACATTGATGATAGAGGGGAAGAAGGAGGAATTCAAGAAAAGATTGTACACTGCCCGTGACTTCGTGTTCAGGCATAATTCGGATCACGAGGAACTCTTGTTGAACGACTCAATATTGGAAAAGTTCTCGTTGAGTAAAACTCCTCCCACGAACGTGTATCAGCCAAACTCTCACATCTCGCTTTTGGCGATTGTTGATAGTTGGCATAAGTTAGGCATAATTCCGTTCGAGCACATGATTTGTTCAACTCCACTTTTCAGAATCTTCTTGGGTGTAACTGAGTACCTCTTTCGCACACCTAAGCTTTTAGATCAGTGTATTGAGTTTGCAATTCATGATACGTCTTTCCGTCATGACGATTTGGAGTTCACTTTTGCCGCGCGCCGCTGGGCTGAAATCATATCAAGAGGCGACTACAGATTGTACGAAAAGTCTTTTGTTGAGGCGCAGGACTTCTTTAGTCCAATGATACCCGAGGCAAACTCGATTGGCAATGAGATGATCAAAACGATTCTACAGCGTGTTCGTGATCGCGGAGAGGATTGAGTGTTATTGTTGAGTCAGGTTGCGAAAAGGTCACATCTCAATTATTCTGTTGATCACCTTGAAAATTTCTGAAACACGTGTGAGATCGGCAAGACTACGTTTTTGGAGGTCGCCATGCTCAACGAGCTGGGCCCGTCATGCTTGAAGCAGCCTGAGATTGGTAGTGTTTTTCATTTCACTTGTTTCTGCGTTACTATGCAACATATATCAGCACGTATTTCGATGCGTAATTGGATCATCCAGCAATGATTCAGGTCAAGTATCCATGTTGCATTTGTCACGAGCTCAAATTCATTTGCATCATCAAAAACCTGCTCGTAGAGTTCGAAGGAAATAATATGTGAGCGGCCATTTTGTACTTCAGGCACTCGTGAATAATAAATGTGCATGCCCGGTCCAGGAAACTTCATCATCCGGACATCACAAGCCCATCCATTTGAGAAAAACATCCGTAATATACAGAGGACAGACGGACATGCGACAAAAGTACCCCGCTTTCATCACAACTGCTCGTCTTTGATGACATCCATCAACCAGTCCAATCCCTCGGTCAAACCTTCACCCTTGATGGCACTTGACGCGACAATGCTCCAACTGCGGTCTTTCAAATCAGTAAGGTTGAGCGCTTGAGACACGTCTGCCGCCGTCAAAGCGCCCGGTTGGTCCTGCTTGTTGGCAAACACCAAGAGGGCGCTATCTAGCAATTCTTCCTCCTTTAACATCATATGAAGCTCTTTGCTGGCGACGTCAATACGGTCTTTGTCGGTTGAATCAACAACAAAGATGACCGCAGCTGTGTTGGTATAATAGCACCTCCAGTACGGACGAATGGAAGTCTGTCCGCCCAAGTCCCAGATGTTCAAGGTCAAGTTTTTGTATTTCAAGGTCTCCACGTTGAAGCCGATGGTGGGTTTTGTCGTAACGACTTCTCCCATTTGCAATCTGTAGAGAATAGTGGTCTTTCCAGCACCGTCCAAGCCCAAAATTAAGATGCGGATCTCCTTTTGTACGCCCCAGAGCTTGGAGAAGATGTTAGTGAAGCTGAGGACTTGTCCCATGGCTATTTGACTTCTTACCGAGCGTATAAATGTGACGGAATTTTAAGTAACTCCTGGTGGTTTTCGAGGAAATGATTGTGCAAACGTTTACGACCAAAGACAAGTATGGCTTACTGATCAATGCTACCGCGCTGTGATTCGCACGACCGCGCATCGTCGGGCAAAATAGACGAGGTGCGATTCTGGTGAGACTTCAGAATGTGGCGGACATGAGCTCACTAATGATCTAATCAAACACTCAAAAATTGGCTATAGTAAAGCAATTTGCTGAGTTTTTTATCGTCGCTTAGATAAAGCTCACTGTTGTTATTTTCTCCCTTCATTGAAGCGATTGAAGGGGTAGCCAAACGGGGAATTAGCGGTGTGCTTTCGAAAAGTGGTGCACGGGGGTGGTCGCGGCCTGATTCCACTCCACAAACGTGCGTCCTCTCCCTGGCCCCCGCATTGTCTATGGCTAGCAAGCAAGACGCTACAAACGAACGGTGTACATCTTTAATCGCACTATCAGCATATCACAAAATATACATCCTGATAAGACCCATAAAACAATGGAGCCGCGCGGAATATTAAGAAACAAGGAGCAAAAGGCCGCCGAGGAGGCGCGCGAGGAGGAGTTCGATCGCCAGGAGGTGATACGTAACACCCGATTGAATGCACAGCTAGCCGCTGAAGCCAATTGTGGCGAGGAGATTCGCGCAAAAATTGCAGAGGCAAAGGGAAAAGGTGGCGGCGACACCAGACACTTACCAGAGCATCTCCAATGGGACGAGATCAATTTGTATAAGGCGGAGCAGGAGAAAGCTGCTACAATGAAGATCGACGAGCCGAAAACTCCGTACGAGGGCGGATTTGATCCGGAGGGTGAGTATTACAGAGATGACGGGGATGATGAAAGTGGCCCCGAGGAAATTCCTGAGTTTCTGCTTGGCGAAGGCGAGTTCGATTCACACGTGCAGCATCTGTCCTTAAATGGGGGCGAATTGTTGGACCGCGACCAAATTTCGCAGACTGAAAACGAAGATGATGCTACAGAGAGCGATCACCCTGTTTTGCTGGCCGAGGAAAGGCACAAAAAGTTTGAGGATATGAGGAAAGCTCATTATCATAACGCGGCTAATCCCCTCAAACTGAAGATCGACGGACCAGAGATGGAGTTGTAAAAATGACCTGGAGCTATGATCAGCAATCCTCGAGGATTAGGAAGTTGAGGGATCTGGGGCGCTGTACTTAAGGAGTAAAGGACTCTGAAAAGAATAAGCAAATATCACGTATTACTATGGGCTGAATAATCAAGACGGGAGTCCAGAAACCATGCTTTTTGTTGACAAATAGCGTGTACCTTTTAGTCGCTAAAGGAGATGCTTGAGGCAGCTTTTCAATGAAACTCCACACCAACGAAACCCTTTTTCGTACATGAAGCCAATTCAACGTCGTATTTTCGAAAATCTCTACGCGCACCATGAAATCGGTTGATTTACTGCATTCATCTGATAGGAAGCATTGAAAATTGTAGTCGCTAACATGTATTGTACGTGAAATATACATCTATATTCCAAAGCTCTAAACAAAGTACTCCAAAGCTCTAGACAAAGTACTTCACGAGAGACGCCTTGACGGTACCAGAGGCAGTCAACTCGCCAAAAGTGGCAGTGATGGCAGTCTTGACATCAGCGGGCTCACCACCAACCTTTGCAGCGAGATCGGCCAACTGCACGTCGTTGACGCTTTCGAGAAGCACCTCAAGATCACCATCGATGGCAGCCGCGTTGGCCTCGTCACCAAAGTAGGCTTTTTCCTTGGCAGCACCTCTGATGGCCCTCTTGTTCTTCTTCTTGGCAGCCTTGGCAGCTTCCTTGGCCTTCTTAGAGTCAACTTTCTGTTTCGCCTCATTCTCCTCGGCAAGCTTTCTCGCGGCCTCCTCAGCAGCCTCCTTCTCCGCCTCAGCCCTGGCGCCGGCCTCCTTCTCCCATTTCAACCTCTCCTTCTCCTTCTTGGCGGCCTCCTTGAAAGCCTTGATTCTAGGGTCCTCAGCCTGCGCACGCGACACCAACTCGATGATCGCCTTGTTGTCCTCCTGCTTCAACTTCTTTCTGTTGGAGATGTTCTTGCGCTCAATGTAACGCTTGTGGTCTCTGTTGGCAGTGTCATCGGGGACATCCTCGTCCTTGAACTCGAACGTCTTCCACGAGTCGAAGCTGCCCCAGAACTTGTAGAAGGCGTCAACTTCCTCCTTACTGGCGGAGGCATCTCCCAACAAAGGCACGGGCTGCTTCTTGGAAAAGTGCGCGTTAGTCTCGAAGACAGGGCCCCAGGCCTCGAAGAAGTCGTAGGTGCTCTTTGCCGAAGGAGGCTGCACCGTGGCATTTTCGTCAACAGAGTCAAACTGCTGTCTCTTGGAAGGATCCAACATGATCTCAAACGCCTTCTGGATGATCTTAAAGAAGTCGTCCTGCTCCAAGCCGCCAGCGGCAGACTTCTTGTCAGGGTGGTGCTTCAACACTTGCTTTCTGTGGGCGCGTCTGATCTGGTCCTCGGTGGCTCTCCATCTCAAGTGAGACAAGCCCAACACGGCGTACAAGTCGGCGTCCTTCCACTCTCTAGGGTCGTGCGCCAACAACTCCGCGGACTGCTCTTCGTCGCCCAAGTCCGCGTCCTCATCCTCCTCGACGATCTTGACATTTCTCTCCGCCTCCAACTTCTCAAACTCAGACCATGTGTGGCCGCGCAAGGTTCTAGTGGCGTGTGCCAAGAAGAAACGGCCGACAGGCTCGACGGGGCGGCGCACTGGCGCGGTGTAGGCTTTGACAGACTCAAAGGCAGGCGTTTTGGCGCCGGAAAGGGCAGGTAACACAATTGACATGGTTTGCTTGGCTAGTTGTTCGAGATGGGAAAATTCTGGTGCAAGCTGCGCGAGATGAAGTTGCAAAAAAACAGTGTGTGCAGGTCCACCCGTATTCGTCTGAGGCCCGTGTGAGAATTTTACAGATATCTTTAGAAAAAAAAGAACTTGTCCGCTGACTTCTCAAGCTATGTCATGCATCTGAGAGTTCTAAACATTCTATAGTGTTTCCAGACGTTTGTAAGCCCCTAAAAATGCGGGGATTCTCAGTTATCTCGCGTTCTTACTTTTCTGGTGGTTAAGCGCAGTATTTATCACTGTCGGCAGTGAGCCAATGTTGACAGTTCGTGTAACACGCTTAGCTTTTTTTTCTTTTGTTCAGGACATAGCAAGTTTCTGAATTTGAATACCAAAATTCGAACCGACGAGCTGACGCTATTGCACTGATATGAGGCTAAAATTTAAAGCAAGGGCCGAGCCGAGTTTATCGTCTCTTGCGTGTACAATTAAACTGTCGTGAACGAATCAACATGACACTGATCACCTCGTCAGGAATGGATATTTTGATTCTGTATCGATGCGCTTCTATATATTCATATGTAGACTTCTGACTGACAGCCGGCTGACAGCAAGACAATTCGGGCGAACTAAGGCGCCATGGAAAAAGTGGCCTTTGTCAGCCTCTTTGACGGAGCCCGTCCCGTGCTGTCCCCGGCTAGCGCGTTCAAATTGTTCAAAGACACGTTTCTGGAGTTTGAGGGTGAAGAATCGTTTGATGAGGTGCGCGAGGCGCCTCGAGAGAACGATGACGCCCTTGACAAAAACAGCTTGTTTCTTGAGTGAGCCATGTGATTAGGACTGGCCGCGCCCTGGCCTCTAGTCGTGTTCTCTTCGAAGCGGCGATTCACCTCCGCCAAGTCGATCAGAGATCCAGGAAGAGGAGGCATATATTTGGGCGAAAGCGTGTCCTCCACAGCGCTCTTCATGGCCTCATTATAAGAAGGAACCTTGGACAACGTGCTCTGATTGAGGTTGGTTTCCGAGTTGGCACGCGACAAGTGCACCGGAGAAAACCCTGCAGGTGAAAGCAAAGCACCAGCAGTGCCAGTTTGGCCGACTTGGCCGGAACTCCCCGTGTGACTAAGGTTTGGACGTCCTCTTGAAAAGTAGTCACTCGACTCCAGGTCGCCATCCAAGTTGAAGGTTGCTCTTCCCGGCGTGCTTGCACGACTACCTTCCTGGCCTTCTTGTAACTGTCTTTGTATACTCAATTGTCTCAAGTTCTCAGACAACTTGGCAGTGTCAATGGCAGACATTGAGAATTGCAGCATGTCGCCAGCCGCCGGCCGGCTGTATAAAGACCTTGGCGTTTGCACGCCAGAGGCCAGCGGACTCTCCATAGGCGACACGTCCGTCCAAAGCTGGTCATATACATGCTTCTCATAAACGGGAGGGGCAACGAGACCGGTAAAAGAAGATGCGGAGTGTGGGTTCGATCTCAATGCACCGGAATCGACAGTGGCATCCGAATTCAACTGGTCAAGACTGGTCTGAGAGACAGCGTTAGGGTCGGAATTGAAAAGGTCTTCTTCTTCTGGGACGCCCAGTGTGACCTCGTCATCGTCATCTTCGTTCCTAGCGCGGATCCCCACAAATGGAGAGATGAATAGCTGCACAGGGAGCGAAGCGCGCAATTCTGAGGTGTGACCATCGGGATTCTTCAATCCGATCACAAATTTCAACTTATGGCGCACTTTCAAGTGCGTTTGAATGTCGCAGTCCTGAGTACATTTCGACAAGTTGGGCGGAATTTTCAAAAACGATGTGATCTCCCACTTGTCCATCTGATAATTGTCGTCGTCTTCCTTTGGCGCCGGGATGACCTTCTCACAGACAACGCGCTCGGAGGTGTATGGCGGTGGAATGTAGCTTACGAAAGAGTACATTTCCACCAAGGTCATTCTTATCTCGCCGAGCTGCAAACCTTTTAAAAGGGGAACAAGCATCATGCTGACGGGAGTGCCCGAACCAATTGCCAAGGCTTTTGACGGAACGCTCAAAGAATACTCGACCTTTTTGGGCCATGTATTATCCACCGCCATTGTCTCAGAAAGCTCGGCAGCGTCCGTGGTCATTGTGCGCACCACACGCGTGTGCTTTTTTGTGATCAACGTATTATGAAATTTGCCTCTCTCGATTTGGGCTTCTAACTTGTAGACAACATTTGCTCCCGGCAAACCCTCGACGGATTCTGGCATGTCACCTGGCAAAATCGCATGGAACGGAATTTCATAGTTGCCCTGTACTAAAATGTGATGCCCCTTCCCAGATCCGCTCGCGGAGGAGGCAGCCAGGGATACGTGCGCGGGTGCATTCGAGAGGTGAGACAACGAAGTCGATGACATGGATCTTAAAGACATTCCCAAGTTTTTGAGCGAGGTTGTGGACCCTTTCAAAGAGTGAGCTTTCGATAAGTGAAGTGGGGTACTCACCTTGGACGTATTTGTGGACTGCCCTTTATCCTGTGGGGCAGACCCGCCCGCACCTGAAGAGGTGTTCACATACATGTTGCTCAAGTATTTCGAAAACTCGTTACTGTCCCATGAATACTCATATACCTTTTTCTCGAACTTGGAAGGCCGATTGGCTGGGGGCCTCGGGACATCGGGCCAGCGAAGACGGAGCGTCCCGTACAATTTCAAAGATATTTTTTTCACAGTGATGGGCTCTGTCACTGAAAGCACAATTTTCCCGCTGATGAACGCAGAAGCGGCGTTGTGCTCCAGGCCCTTCAACATGATCACGTCGTGATCCATATTTTTCAAGCGGATCTCAAATAGAGACGTCAGCTTGCTGGTATGATTTTGCTTCGGCATGGCGCTTTTGTGATTTGGGTGTGTCTATATTGGTGGATGGTCACTTTAGAAAATCGAAGTATACAAAGATGGTATCTGACTGAAAGGAGGGGAGTTTTGCTGAAATCGAACGAAGTATTGTAAGGAATAGGATGCTATGTATGTTTTATTTTTTGTGGGGAAATTTCCTTGAGTGTCAGATGATCTAATGCCTCTCGATACTTATAAACTTGTATGTATTTTCACGGTATGTCGGGAACGCCAATCAGCGAATTCCAGTGATGGACGCCTTCTCGATGTATTGATCAATGGTTGCGAGAAAAGCAGGTCATGTGATGCGGCAAAGATTTCGAGATACAGCAAGCAAGGGCCGCCTTGAAAAAGATAATTACCTTTTCTATTGACCAATCCTCCAGATCCAGCTGTGGAGGTCTATCGAGTCTAATTCTTTTTTTTTCATTGATCCCAAGTGATACGTTTGTCTCTAGGTCTCTTTGACATAAAAATCTTGAGTAGCTTATGGGGCGATCGACTGTTGATTGCTTTTTTTTTCCCGATTCCTGATTTTCCTGTCTGGATCAACTTGCCCAGAGAGAACGGAAGTCTTGCAGTGCTGAGCCACGCGCGCCGCATAGTGCTGGAGCGTGAGGCAGAGATAAGAACATTGATGAATGCCGCTTAGATATGAGTGTATGTTAAAACTCGCCTCCAATTGTAAAGATATGATGAGCGAGTGAGTAGGATCAGATAGACATACCAAGAGTAACGATTTTTGATTGTCATACCTCTCACTGTCTCATCGGACCAGATTCAGCTGTAAAACTAATGTCTTGGACCAAAGACCATCATTCTTTGTGTGTTATATTTTGGAAGTATCGTCAGTCATAAAGCTTATTCACGAGGCTATATAAGACTATGATCAATATAACCAAAGTATCGAAAAATATTAAGGAATGCGGATGTTGTTGCTGCTCGGAATTTTGCAGGCACGGCTGCGACTTGTTGCCAGAGCCCATTTGATGATCTCTGCATTAAGTCAACTGATATAACTTTTGTAGTAGCCCACTGGCATGTGGGCCAACATCATAAGACGTGCATGACAAAATCATTAGTTCAATCTTTTCATTCACGATTTGTTTGATTGAAGGCTTACTAGTGTTATTCTACGGCACGGTCTGATCTCTGCATACACTTTTTGTAACAAGTTGTTGCGTAATTGTTCGTGAACTTGAGTAAACTTGTACACAAATGTTGTTTTAGTAGAAATATGAGCGGGGAATATGCCATTGTTTTTGCTCTGAGCATAAATTTGAATCAGCCGAATGACTGGAGTGAGAGCAAAACATGGTCTTAAGATTTTGAATCGGTTTTACAAACACATGGCTAGCGACCGCGCTCCTAAGGTGATTTTTTTTCTTCTTTCTTGCTTGATACAAACCTGAAAGGAGATCATTTGAATTTAGTATGTTACGTTTGCTGTGTCTCTTACAATCAAGAGTGGGATGGTGCTTTTGCTGATCACGCTAATGCTTGCCACTTGTCCCAGAAGAAGCTATATTGGTGATTCAGAAAACTCCTAATTACGTAAGTTTCGCAATCTAGATCTACCACAGATCTGTAAGCTATGTGAACAGATTTAATCTCTGATAAATTACTGAACTTTGAGAATACACTAACGTGAAACAAAAAGTTTCACGAATGAACAGAGATTACATATGTCCAGTTGGTAAGTGAACTTGATCACCCGAGTCGTGAAAAAAAGCATTCGCGTGTGAAACAGGGACGCGGCTGTCGAGTATTCTGCAGGAGGTACGTTTTACGTGGTTTCCAAACAGCGCGATTTTTCTTTCAAATACTCGTTCTGGCCAGCTTGTGACCTGCACTGGGTTGACATTTTAGGTTTTGCTGAGACGATGTGCGCGTGTAAAAAGTCGTGGTAGACGCGCTTGGGTTCATTGTGTCTTGCTGAGGTGGCTGGCTCGCAGGGTGTTTTAGGCGAGAAAAAGGTACAGATTTGGCAGCACTGTTCGCGCGGGCTTATATGCCGGAACCGCTTCTTGTTTGCACCTGCCATATACGATTTCTGTCTCAAGATAGTAATTCGCTGGCTCTTATGTCCCCTTGCGGCATCAATCTACAGGCATGTCCTTGCTGGCAGCTCCAACATCGCTTCCATTAATACAAGTGTGATAGCCTCTTTTGCTTCAATCAGGCTATTCTTTCACTCTCTTGCTTACGGCATTTCGAGGTCTTGAAGCTGTTCCGTTCCTCTCATTCATATACTCCAGATATTCACCGTGCTTCTGGCTTCTGCATTTCAATCGTCATCCTTATAGATCCTAACGCCTTCTGACCTCGGCTCACATACAAGAGGCTGCCACTCATTTAATTTCCTAATTTTTGCATCCAGGTTAAACGCCGTTCGAATGAACATATCAAGGAATAATACCGGCCTTTTCATATTCGACAATTGATTTCTTACACCTTCAGATTCTGAGTTTTAAAACATTATGTACATGCATGCCAGTCAAGAAAGAAGCACACTCGCTTACGGAGAGTGTCCCACTCCTGAAGAGCTTCGGGCTAGTGATTACTTTTCTGCCAGCCCTATGAGAAGCGTAAAAAGGGCCAAATCGGTGAGAGACGCGTTTCCGCCGTCACCGCCTATTACGCCTAGCTTGTCTTCAAAGGCGAGGAGACAGTCATACTTTCATTCGAAGCAGCTCATACGTCTGAAGTCAGACGAAAGGAAAGGTCCGAGTCACAAGTTGAATCTTTCACTTGACTCGTCAGACTCGGAATCATTGCCTGATCTTTCGGACTGCAATTCCTCGACCGAGTCTATCCATAGTGCCATAACACCTACAAAGTCGTTGGTTGCAACTCCTTTCTCATTCAACCTTGCATCGCCCGTCAGGTCACCAAGCATTGCTTTAAACAGCTTGAAACTGTTGCTGAGCCCACAAGTGCCTGTTTCATCTCCGTCCATATTCGAAATCCCAGAGCTAGTGTATAAGATTGTGGAATATGCAGACTACCAGAACACAAACATCCCTAGAGAAGCCCCACCAATACGGAGAAAGCCTCTTTCGTTGCAGCATGCGATGCTCTTGCACGATGGTGACGTGGAAAAGGCCAGGATGGCCATGAAGTCGTCCAGTAACATCGCTTGCGAGAAATCTTCAACCAACGGTGTCTTGCACACGTGTTTGCTAATCAACAAATTGTTCAATCGTGTCGCGAAGGAGGTCATAAGTGACAAGATCATTTTCAGCAGTGATGAAAAGTTTTCTCTTTTTGCTAACAACTCATGCAACATCGCCGGCTCCAGTAAGCCACAGACTTTGGTATTGAACAAGCTATTCCATGCGAGGCAGGCTTCGCTTGATAGAATAGCAGATGCCTTTGACTATTCATCCTTGAAAATGTTGGAGATTTTCATGTGCCCGAAACTAAAGCCGTCCACTTCCTTTATGCATGCGTCGTTGAAATCTTTTATCGTTGCTGGCTCAAAAGTCTTGGATGACTCGGCTTTGGTTTCCGTTGCTGGGAGATGCCCTAATTTGGAAGTCTTGGATGTGAGAGCTTGTGAAGAGGTTTCGGATTATGGGATATACTCAATCGCCACAAGGTGTCACAAACTCAGGAGTATCAACATCGGCAGAAAGAGAAAAGGCCACCTCATCACTGATCACAGTGTGTCGATGCTAGCCAAAAACAATCCATATTTGCACACTATTGGGTTGGCCGGTTGCCATATCACAGATCGCACGATCTGGCAACTAGCCATGAGCTGTGGCAAAAGAATCGAACGTTTGTCACTCAACAATTGTTTATTTGTCACGGATCAGTCGATACCCATTGTCTTGAGTCACAACTTGATGCCGATATTGTCTGTTCTTGAGATAAGATTTATCGAGAAACTCACCAAGTTCGATCCCATCGTGACATTTAGGCGCAGGCAGAATGCTAGAGGCATCAATGTACTTATCGAAACTTGTGAAATACTTTTACAACGACTCAAATCATGTGAGAAGAGGATGGATCAGAGAATTTCTCAGCGGATTTTCTGTGATATTTCCGAATGGGCAAATTATCTGGCTGACGAGGACTTGTCGCACGAGGAGCTCCTCAGAACACGTCGAACGAGTGCATAGCAAAATTCCATTAATTCATAGACTAATCATTTCATACGTACCCATTTAATCAATACTTTTGCATCTCGATGTCAATTTCGAACTCGTTCGATAACTACTTGTAAAATGTTTACCTATTCTGGATTATGGTCGGCCCCACAGTGACAGGGTTCAATGGCGCATATAATTTAGGCCCAGCAAGGGAAGCAGCCGATCACTGAGCCCAAGAATTTGCAGTTTGAAATCGAAATAGAGCGTCTGTTTATGTCCAACAACACTATGTAAAACATATCACCAACTCGAAAATTGTGTAAATTCCTCAAATTTGTAGCTAAAGACGCGTTTATGAACAAGCCCTAAAAAGCTCACGCGTAGAGAGTGCACCTTCACTCTGCAGGCAGTGCAGGGTGCCTGTCTAAACCGGACCCGCGGGCCGCGACATGGGTATGCACTCCGCGAGGCGATTGTTGTTCTTTCCTATTCCGTACACTTAATTGCGTAAGGCCTTCGCGCAGCGTGTTGCTTCATAGGACGTGCCACCCCATTGTTCTCTAGGGCGTTTGGTCGCTTCGCAAATCTTTGTTTCTTACGCTCTCATGAAATAAGCATGCCTTTAGATTTGATCAAGTCTTCCGTCATAGAAATGTCAATCAATGCAACCCCAAGTCTTGTTCGGCCTCACCTAAGTACGCTTATCCCAGACGAGCACCCTTACGGATCCCGAGGATCCATTGATAATATGCATTTGCGCAATGAATCAACAGAAGGCAGCCCAACTTTGAAAAGGCCGCATGTGCTAAAAACGAAAACTTCTTCTCGGCTTAACTCCGTGCGCAGACCGGAACTTCGGAATCATTCATCTAAACTACACCTTATCGATGACACAACATTGACATCTCTACCGTTCCCGCCGCCCGCGGCGTCTAAAAGGCTAAAACGAGCACCTCTGACGGCTTCAGGGATTTCAAATTCACATGGTCCCTTTCTTCACAGAGATCAGCTGCTACTAAGTCTTGGTCTGACGAACAGCAGGCTCGATGCACCTAATTTGGCCGTATCTGCGGCTCCTCTCGAGCCCGAATCCAGTAGAGTATACACAGATTACGACTGCGCAGATGATACAATTGAAGACACCTTTGACGAGTCGCAAGACCCGATTGTCTTGGTTGAGGATTATATGACCGAGGCGCACTCAAAGGAAAGCGTGTTTCGTAAGAAATCCTTGGCCAACATCAAGAAAAGAATTCGAGAGAATTCGCTGGGACCAACGCATCTTCCGAGCTTCATCCCCTATGGAAGATTGCAGATGGAGATGGATGGCGATAATACACAAGAAACCCACACTCCGGGGAACGAGGACCTAGAGGCTATTTTTGGCAGAATCCCGGGAACTGAAAAGCTCAAATACTGCACCCTCTGCGATAAACCATTGTATGAAATCAGCTCAGTTCTCAGTAGTTCTGAGCCTAAAGAGATTCCACAGGAGACCGACATGTCCCATCGATACCATGAATTTGTTTGTTGGGATTGCATTGTCACGTACGAGCAGATCCTAAACGAAATTTATGAGGCCGAAAGAGCGTGTGCTAGCAAAGATAATTACGTACTCCTTGGGAAGTCGTTTTGTGGGCAAGCACCGAACGATTGTGACACGCCACTACACGATGGAGAAGGACACGGTATGAATACGGCCTCACAAGCTCTCAAGAGGAGAAAGTTTTCTAATGACTTAATTAGCCGGCTTCATCACCTCAGTGAGGTTTCTCGACCTCAGAGGCAAATACCTGACGAGCTCATGAACTGGCGTGAGAAGTTTAGATCAAATTTGCTCGAACTTCTTTCCAACGCATTCACGCCAAGTGAGCAGTCGCACTGATTCAAGGTCTGCAAAGGCTTCTACGAAGGCCCATAATGGATCTCACTGCCATTGAATAGAGTAAGCGACGAATTACACGACTCATCGCCTCAAATAGCATTGTATTTTCAAGAACTGAGATGGAAACCTTTTGCCTCTCACGTAAACTCTTCTTGGATATGTTCAGGATTTCACGCATGCGCGTTTTTTTTTTCTCTCCGACCTGATTCCTGAACTTATTCTTCTTTACCCCAACGCAATGGCCGTGCGCTTTTTACAAACGATCAGGAATCACAGCCTCAATGGCAAGAAAGTCTTGTCATTAGAAGAATTCATGTTCAGGCGAAATGTTCTCTCGACCTATCGTTCAGTAATGAGGATGATCTACAAACACCATGAGCGCGTGGGGTTGGCTCAATTTGCACGCGAAGAGTTTCGCATGAACTCCAAAGAGACTGAGTTAACCACCAGAAAGTATTTGCTACAAACAGGGATTTCCAAAATTAATGATATGGTGAGCGTGTTTGGTATCAATGCAAAACTATAGTATTCTAGCGCATCTTGAATTTAGAAGCACGAATGCCATCCTCAAGCCGCTCTAATTGTGAGTCTACAAAAGACTTTGGAAGGTCGCTCAATTCCAATGAGGCCTTGACTTCTTTGAAAAAAGACACTTCCGGGTTTGTTACCACATACCTCACAAGCCCCTGCTGGAACTTCTTTGCCAAGCTATCGAGCACGTCCTCCTTCAGCAAAAGCTTGATCAATTTCACCACGTCCAACGTGTCGACGAGAATTTTGGTGGCAGAACTTGACAATGGTGATGTCTTTGAGAGAAATTGCTCCATAATTTTCTCAAAGTCTAGGTTTTTGGACAAGTAGTTTGTGAGCAGGTCTTTGTCCTTGGTTGGAATCTTAGTAAGCTTGAAGATAGCTAGAAGAAGCTTGAAGAAGTGGAGCTCGGAGGGACTCAATGCTTCGGTGTACTTGGGGTTGCTCATCCATTTTTCTAGTGTCTTGATCAATTTTTCGGCCTCGCCATCATGAGCCTCCGCGATTATGAGCTCTTTGAGATAATACAACTGCACGTACTCCCTCGACTTTTTCGCCTCAGATTTATACAACACCTTTTGTAAGTCAAACCCCAATTTGTAGTCTGTCTCGAAGTCTCTGTTATCCGAGACTGTGAAGTCTTCGCTCAACACATCGGCTTTGATGTCACCTATAAGGTCTTGGAAATATCCATAGTATTCGTTGTTAAGCATCCTGAACATCTTCGTGATATGCAAAGTCACAAGATGTTTAGAGAGCGATGTGTTGAGTCTTTTTCCAAATTGATACAAATCTTCGAGTTTCGTGTAAAGGCCTCGCTGAAAAGCTAACCCAAAGTACGCGTTGATCTCGTTCTCTCCGGTTAAGTGAAATCTGTAGATATCGAAAAGCTGCTTCTGATTTTTAACCGAAAGCTCAAGGTTGAGCTTGTATGCCAAAACGTCATGTTGGATCATCTTGATCTTCAAATCCTCATATGTGTCCAACGCCAACGATGAGCCGCTAATTGTGGAGTAAAGATTGAGAAGCCAAAGTTTGATGTTGAAGTTTTCAGGATCTCTCTTGGAAAAATCCTCGAGCCGCACGATGTGCTCTAGAATCTTTGTTGTTGACAAGTCCCGGCTGAAATCTTGTATCATGGATGCGAGGTATAAGTCACTAAGCTCGGGGTTGTCATATCTGGCATACACTTTCCAGTCGAGGGGATGATTGCCAGATCTCAGCAAGATTTTCTCGATATTAATGCATATAGCAGCCTCGTGTCCAGAAAGGCTTTCTTTCAAAAGAAGTGAGTTTTTTTGTGTGACTATCTCATCAAAGAATTTCTCGCTGACGTCGAAGGCTCGAAGGTCGAGAGAGCAACATGGCATAGCCATGTATTTCTCATAGTATTTGGCGATAGCTTGTTCAAGGCCACAATCGTAGACGCGACAAATCTCCATGTTGGCAACATATGAGTTTCGAGAGTCAAATTTGATGAGCGAAGAGAGAGCTTCTTGTGGCTTCTTCAGCGCAAATCCGGCCTTGATGAGATACCTCCACGTATCGTAATCATTGAAAGACTGGTCAAAGAGCAAGTTGTGCGAGTATGCGTATAAAGTCTCCCACTCCTCGGACTTATCAAGTGCGTCAAGGTACAAAAGAACCAACTCGAGCTCTTTGTTTTGGGCAGACTCGAGGACTTTTATGGCAGAGGAAAACTTTTTCTTTTTCATCATAATGGAAGCAAACAAAAATGCCTCCTGGTTTGTTTGCAAAGGTTCGAGACTCTCCATGGTCTTCGAAGCTGAGTCCAACACTTGCTGGGCCTCTTTCTCCGACTTCGTCTCGCCACTCCAAATAAGGTCTGCGAATGCGGATGCGAGCTGATAATCGCGATTCAGCGGAGAAGCCTTTCTTTGGGCAAGGGCCGATTTGTGCATCATTTGACCATCAAAATCTTGCACAGATTTATCGAACCAGGCCGTGAGGAGTTCGGCAGATGGATACTTTTTTGCTGCATTGGCATAAATGGATTGGGCATCCTGTCTGCGACCAAGTTTACAGTATACTTCGAAAAGAAGTTTTAAGGTTGGCGAGTCACCGGGCACTTTCGCCCTAATTGCATCGCATTCTTTCAACGACTCTTTCGCAGACCCGGTGCTCAAAAGATAGAATGCATTCACAGCACGGTAGTAGTTTTTCTGAGGAAATCTAGCGATCCTCGAATTGATTTCGTGCTTTGCGGCCGCGTATCTTTTAGCTCGAATGGCGTTCACAATTTCCTCATCAGTCATATTTGCGAGTTTCACCGTTTGGCTCGGCACGGCATCGGCTGGACGATGGATCTGGCCACAAGTCTAACCTCGTCTGTGCGTGCATATAACCTGCAGCTGCGAGTATCTTTTTTCTTAGTCATGTGACCCCTCACGGTCACGAGACCAAGATCGCAACAGAAGCCAGCAGCGAGCAAACGCGATGGGATTGATCTTTCGAGTTTCACTCGCACAAGTCCGCCAGGATTTCCAAGCTTCAACTTGAACCCGATCCAGGTCTGGTTTTATCAAATCGACGTGTTTTACCGGGAAAAAGTCGATTCTTTTATACTATACATGTATATCGCTATGAAACGGCCGCGCCTGGCGGGGCGAAACCTGCCAAGGACTTTCCTGCAGAATGCGCCACCACAATTTACTGCTGCGATCCGCCACCTCCGGGTTCGATGCTGTGTCGGGACGACAGCAGCACACGTGGACCGTTTATTACACCCAATTTGGTAGCCGGTCATTCGACCTTTAAGCATTAGTTACAGCTTTTTCTATTCCACGTGCTTCGCCTTCAAGATTTCTGTCAAAGATGCCATTCTCCTTCCTCTATATATTCATACGACATTAAACTGCAATAGCTGAAGTGTGCTTCGTGTAACTCAAGGGTTTCAATTTATTAGCATAATGTGAGAAAGGTTTCTGCGTGAGGTTTTACTGCCAAGCACAAAATCTTCTTTTGTGTGGAGTAGGTCTGAGATCTCCTGGCTTCCTGCTCTACTTCCCGTGATACACTTTTCGAGATATTCCCCTTATTCCCAAAGTGGATCTCCTATTCGGCGATATTCTTCCGGCTTATCGGCAACTGCGAAATTAACAACGTTTTTGCCAAGCTCGACATGTTGCATAGCCGTGATAAGAATTTGAAGGGCTTGCTTCTCTGCACTTCTGTGGAGTTCTATGCACAACAGAGAAAAGGCAGCACCTGTAAGTGCAGGACACGGCAGACAAAACAGAGTGGGAACAATTGCTTTTTCATTGTTTCGGATCCCAGTCATTACTGTAATAAATACGGCAAGTCGAACAATGGGTGTGCTGAGCCTCGACTAGTACCATCACGGATACCAAATAAGTATATCTAGAAAATATTGGTCAGCTGTAAATCTATTTTTACGAGAAAGCTCACTCTGGAGATAAGGTTTTGCGCTTGATGCAAGTCTGTGCGGTGCATTCTTGGCCACTCTTGGCATATTGCTCCATAAAATATCCCCATTCATGATCAAGATGAAGCGATGACTATATAAGTACGCACCGTGTCCCCGCCAATCTTGCGCGTGACAATAATTTTTACAACAATATTTTTAGCTTCGAAGACTGTGATGTCTACTAGAACTAATCTCGACGACAACAAAGATCGCACAGGACATAATCCTAATGACTACGGAGATGCATCTTCTTCTTCTACCGAGCTCACAAAAACCACTGAATTCGTGCCATACAGGCTCTCCGCAACACGAGTGATCAGCAATTTTCACACTGATGCCACGCAAGGCTTGTCGTCCCTGCAAGTGGAGGACTTGAAGAGACAGTATGGTGAAAACACACTTGGTGAGGGGGACAAGATCAGCTACACCAAGATCTTGGCTCACCAAACTTTTAATGCGATGATTATGGTGTTGATCATTTCGATGGTAATCGCATTAGCTATCAAGGACTGGATTTCTGGTGGTGTCATTGCCGCAGTTGTGGGAATTAACATCACCATCGGCTTCGTTCAGGAAATGAAGGCGGAAAAAACGATGGGGTCTCTTAGATCTTTATCTTCGTCTACAGCGCGTGTCACCAGAAATGGAGACGACATCACTATCCCCACCGAGGAGGTTGTGCCAGGCGACATCGTTCATATTAAGGTGGGCGACACGATTCCCGCGGACTTGCGTTTGATTGACAGCGTAAATTTGGAAACCGACGAAGCCCTTTTGACCGGTGAATCTTTGCCTGTTGCAAAAAACCAGGATGAAGTTTACGCTGATGCTTCCACCAGTGTTCCTGTGGGTGACAGATTGAACATGGCATTTTCCTCCTCAGTGGTGTCCAAGGGCAGAGGCAGCGGTGTAGCTGTGGCCACGGGCTTGGACACCGAAATCGGTAAGATTGCACAATCGTTGAAGTCTGATACCGGGCTCATTAGAAAAGTCGATAAGTCAAATGGTAGGAAACCTTCGTCCAAAGAGTACACCAGGGCATTTTTCGGAACGTTCAAGGATATCTTGGGTAACTTTTTGGGTGTCACAGAAGGCACTCCATTGCAGAGAGTTTTGTCATGGTTGGCGATTGTTTTGTTTTGGATCGCTGTGGTGTTTGCCATTGTGGTCATGGCCACGCAAACTTTCCACGTCAACAAGGAGGTAGCCATCTACGCTATTTGTGTGGCCTTATCCATGATCCCTTCGGCCTTGATTGTGGTGTTGACCATCACTATGGCTGTGGGCGCCCAGGTAATGGTGTCTAAGAATGTGATTGTTCGTAAGTTGGACTCATTAGAGGCCTTGGGAGGCATCGACGATATTTGCTCTGACAAGACGGGAACTTTGACGCAAGGAAAGATGATTACAAAGAAGGTGTGGATTCCATCTGTGGGAACCTTCTCCATGGACAATGTCAATGAGCCATTCAACCCTGAACTTGGAGACTTATCTCACACCAAATTCTCTCCTTATTTCATCAAGGAGACAGATGAAGAGATTGACTTCAGGCCGATTGATAAGGCTGCCTCTGACAAGTTTGCCAACAATTTCAAGAACTGGCTCAAGGTCGCGACCTTGGCTAATATCGCAACTGTGAATCAGTCGAAGGACGAGGAATCTGGCGAATTGGTGTGGAAGGCCCATGGCGATGCTACTGAGGTTGCAATTCAAGTGTTCTGCTGCAGAGTCGGATATGCCAGAGACGAGATTCTGAGCGGCTTCGAGCACATTGAGGAGTATCCATTCGACTCGTCCATCAAGAGAATGTCGTCCATTTACAAAATGGGTGACGAAACGAAGATCTTCACTAAGGGTGCAGTTGAGCGTATTTTGAGAAGATGCTCTCACTGGACAGGCAACCCTGAGGAGAGTACCGACACTTCTGAACTAATTGAAATGACAGACGAACACATCAACGAGATTGAGGCGAACATGGATGCTTTATCCTCGCAAGGATTGCGTGTGTTGGCGTTCGCCTCAAGGGATTTCGACCCTCAGAAGGACGACTTGAAGGACAGAGAGGCCATCGAGTCCAATCTCACATTCCATGGCTTAGTTGGTATCTACGACCCTCCAAGACTCGAGACCGCGCATTCGGTCAAATTGTGTCACAAGGCCGGTATTAACGTCCACATGGTCACCGGTGACCACCCTAGCACGGCCAAGGCCATTGCGCAGGAGGTTGGTATCATCCCTCACAATTTGTATCACTACAGTGACGAGGTTGTGAAGGCTATGTGCATGACAGCAACTGAGTTTGATGGCTTGACCGATGAACAGATTGACGCTTTGCCTGTGTTGCCATTGGTGATTGCACGCTGTGCACCTCAGACTAAAGTGCGTATGATTGACGCTTTGCATCGCCGCGACAAGTTCTGTGCCATGACTGGTGACGGAGTTAACGACTCGCCTTCATTGAAGAAGGCGGACGTTGGTATTGCTATGGGTCTCAATGGGTCTGATGTGGCAAAAGACGCCTCGGACATTGTGTTGACAGATGACAACTTCTCGTCTATCTTGCATGCTATCGAGGAAGGACGGCGCATGGCGGCTAACATCCAGAAGTTCATCTTGCAACTTTTGGCAGAAAACGTTGCGCAGGCTATCTACTTGATGGTTGGCTTGGCTTTCATTGATGATTCTGGGTTCTCTGTGTTTCCCTTGTCCCCTGTTGAGGTCTTGTGGATCTTGGTGGTCACCTCTTGTTTCCCAGCCATGGGTTTGGGACAGGAACAGGCCATTGACGGCGTCTTGAACCAGCCCCCTAACCGCAAGATTTTCACTAAGGAGCTTCTTTGCGACATGGTGGGCTACGGTGTTTGGATGGCTGCGTGCTGTATGCTAGGCTTTGTGTTGGTTGTCTTCGGCGTTGGCGATGGAAACTTGGGCGTTGGCTGTAATGAGGTCAGCGCCGACGCAGATGTGTGTAACTTGGTCTTCAGAGGAAGATCTACATCATTCGCTATCATGACTTGGTGTGCGCTCATTTTGGCGTGGGAGTGTGTTCACCCAAACAACTCGTTGTTCCTTATGAGACAAGAGACGGACAACCCGTGGTGGAAGCAAACGGCAATCGACCTCTGGGCCAACCAATTCTTATTCTGGTCCGTGATTGGAGGTTTTGTTTCCGTTTTCCCTGTTGTCTATATCCCAGTCATCAACAACAAGGTATTCTTGCATGCGCCAATCGGCCAAGAGTGGGGCTTTGCGTTCGCTTTCAGTCTTCTTTATCTCTTGGGATGTGAAGCTTGGAAGTGGGGGAAGAGAGTTTACAAACGTAAGTGGAGCTCGAAGATTAAGAACCCCGAATACGAGTTGGAGAGAAAGGACAATTTCCAACGGTATGCTTCCTTCTCTAGAAGCAACACAATTGATCCAGACATGCTTGCATAATTTCTATTCCATATCTTTTCATATAGACAATTCATAATTCTATAAAACTTCGTCTCAACGTAGCAATTGGTTTCTTACACGAAAGTCACCCCCAAGGTGTTCGGTAACCCCGCAATTTACGATCATACCCCTTCCCAGAGCTTTCTCGACATCGATCACGGTAACAGAAGTGTTGTATGGCACCCTGAGATCACTTTCTGAGAGCCCTTCGGCCAAATCGTACTTTCTGTCTCTATGTAAATGATTGGTGAATGCTGTAATGACACCTCCGTGAGTGCAGAGCAAGACGTTCTTGTGGCTATTGACTGTGGCTCTTTTCAATGCAGAGTCATACACTTCTGAGACTCTTTCAATCAACGCAGACTCTTTTTCACCAAGATTACGAAAGCTTTCACCATAGGTCAGGAGCGCCTCCGCTAAGGCCATACCTTGCACCTTCCCCATGTCACGCTCGCGCAATTTGGGAGTTTCAGAGTATGAGGTAGTTTTTTGAATCTTCAAGATTGGCTTGGCCGTGTTTACGCACCGGCATAAGTCAGAGGAAACGATATCATCAATGGGTATAGGTTCAAGATGTGACGCAACTTTTTCCGCTTGTTGTGCTCCTTCTTCATTGATGTCTATGTCTATGTGACCCTGGAGAATTTTCTTCGCATTCCAGTCTGTCCTGCCGTGTCTCACGATAAACACCCTCGTGATTTGGGGATCCTCGTTGGCCACAATTTCTCTAGTCATTGATGAGTCTAAACGAAAATATCATGCCCATGTCCGCTTGTATTCGCAAGTCACGTGATCCAATAGGCACGATGACGACGTGAGTCATCATCACACATGATCTTTTCAAAAGCGAAAGGAAGATATCACTGGTGAGTCAAGTAGCCTTCCAAACCTCTGAAATCTACTTTTCGGGTCTATTTGTTGTACATGAAATGAAGCCGGTAGGGAATAATGAGGGCTGCAACTTGATATCAGTATCATGGTGAATGGGAATTCAATGGAATCAACAAAACCACAAATCTAAAGTGTGATGAGTGCTCACCTAGCCACCGTTGGTAATATTCTGTATATTTAAGCCCTTGAGTACTTTGTGTGGTATTTAGAGGCTTTTTAATACCAAATCCGAATTTTTATGCATGTTTTTAAATTTCAAATTCGCACCCAGGTGGCAAAACTTAATTGTGACGCATAAAATGAAGTCCTCAAGCTATGTGAGAGGAAAATTCGGTAATGACAATCAGTTCGATATACATGGCCGTGAGACAAGCCGTAAAAGGCGGGGTAGAGCATACGTTTATTTTTTGCTGACTAAACACATACCTGCCGATTGGCTACTCTTTATTGTGAATCGGAAAAATACTTACCTGATATGGGCATTGGCTTGTGCGACTTTCCGCTGTCCCGACATTCGAGTTCCAATTGTTTACCGAATTGACCAATGAAACCTATGCTAAGAAAAATTTTGCGGTCGAAGGTTTGAGAGAACTTTGTGACAAACATTGTACTTTGATGATTCTAGTGGGGAATGATACAATTGTCCTCTTTACAATTCTTTTGTAGCCCCACATCTTCGTGTGGCATTGTATGTTGAACAATTTTTTTTATGCAATTCGACTTAAATCAACCAGAAGTAAAATTCTCTTCCAACCACTCACAGAGCTAATGTAGTGACCACTAGACGTGTATAATACTATTGGAAGATTTTGCCATAAACTACTGAAAGCTGAGCGACTGGTCAAAAAACAACATCCGATTCTGTATATGAACAACTTTCTGACCTCGCTTTGAGGCGTCGACGCATTAATTGTGACCTGCACCTTTAAGTGATCAAAAGATCATGCGCTTACGGTCTCACGTACAGCAAAAAACCACTTTTCTTACCCACCTTTGTGTACAACAATTGTGCCCGGTGATTTTCAAACTGCGTGTTCCAGTATACTTTTTTGACACCTAATTTGTCCGCTTCCTGGTAAACAAACTCGATCAATTTCCGGCCCACACCACCAAGTCTGCTTTTGCTCGACACAAATAAGTCGTTAAGGTACAACGCGTCTTCCACAGTCCAAGTATTCCTGTGTGTCAAGTAGGTGGCAAAGCCGATGAGCGAGCCTGTCTCGTCAGTGGCGACCGCCGCATAAACGGGCTCGTTGACATCCAAAAATCTATTGAATGTGGTATTTGTGATTTCAGACGTCATTTTGTCCAAGGACTTGTAAAACTCCAAATAAGAATCTTCCCCGGACCAGAGCTGCACCCATTGTTCCTTATCTTCGGCTGAGATTGGTCTGATAGTTGTCATTGTCTGTCCTTTTTTGCCTCTTGAACTCAAAAATAAAATGCTGAGCAAGACATTAAAAGGATATAAGACAGCCTTTTAAGCTTTTATTTTTATAGCCTCTTTTCGTCGATTAGTCATGGTAACCCGCTGTGATAAGAAATCCCGCTAAGATCTCGACCGCATGCGAATTCTGCATTTGGCATGTCATCCCCTGCTGCGCGCTTCGTGCTCCGCTTCAGTATGCTTCGACCATTTTGCGCCCAACATTTCGTTGTAAAAAAAGCTTATAGACCAAGTATAGAGAGGGGAACACAACGTACAATGAAATATGAGAAAAAAAGAGCGTGGTAGATAACATAATTCCGCCAATGCTTGAAAAAGGAAGAACTGGGGCACACTAGAGCCTGCGTGCCCGTTTGGGGCTTACGCACCGCGCAAGCACATTCTCGTGTATCGAAAACGGGTCGCGGGGAACCAAAAGGGTTTACGAGCTCGTGGCTTCATTGTGGCATGAATGCCCACAACCGGGACTGTCACACCTGCAAAAAAAGTTTACTGTTCCTGTGTCCTAACATGCCAAACCACTGTTAAGCTATTGCATTGTCACCCATGCCTGAGGGCCCAATCATTGGATGACCATCGCGTTATTTGGGGAAGCCAAGGCATTTCCTGTATAGCAGTTCCGCACAAGGAGACCAGATGTACGCAAGCCCCATTTTCATGCTTGTAGCCTTCAATAAAACTGGAGATCCGCGAATTCTTTGATGCAGTAGCTATTCTCCTCTGCTCTGATTTCCCCAGACTGCTCGCTTTGGATCGACGATGAAATAATCTTCCTGTATACGTACCAAGTTTTAAAGACGGCACAAGACCCGAGCCAGGCTCACATAATCACATTAAAGTGTACCACATTGCCCACTTGGCTTGCCTTTCGCTCATGCACATTATTTCATTCACCATTTTATGATTGTGAATTTGCTGAGGGAATCGAAGAAAAGGGGCAAGTACGGGCGACCTTGCGACCGCTGTGCGGCCCGACGGATTCGATGTTTGACTTCCGAAGACTCAGCGTTTTGCACAGGCTGCCTCAACCTGGGAGAGAAATGTACCCGTGACCGGGTACGCAAAAAATCAGGGCCAAAAAATGGTCGCCGCAGCCGCTCGCTTCCTGATTCTCTGACAGAATCCAGCGAGACATTATATGGCATGGCCAACGACGCTCACACTGCTGAAGTGGGCCATGATGATGTCTTTTCGGACCATACACACCCGTTTGCGATGAGAATGGATCCGAGTCGAAATACGAGCGGCTACGAGATGCCTCAAATGCTACTGTCGAATATGTCCTTTCAAGGGCATTCTATCTCATGTCCACTCGATCCACGGATCCTGGGACAACAGGAACACCAATCTCCGAGACAGCTCTTTGATGGACATGTTATTCAACAGCCCATGCGTGGCCCGCATACGCTTACAGGTTTCCATGCTGTTGGCTCTCAACAGTCAATGATTCCCCAATTCTCGGGCCACACCCCTCCGCTTGCGCAGTTGCAATATCCAGAGACGGGCCTACATATCAGTCAGCAACCTTATTCGATCTATACACATAACGTGACGCCTCTGCAGAGTGAACTGCGGCAAAAGTCTCTGGACGGAGTACAGAATGCAGGACAACAGAATGCACGCTGTTCTCCGATCAATAGCGAGGACCTTTTATCCGCCTTCAAGTCGAGTCCGTCTCCACACGTGGCTCGGATATCTCTCGAAAGCTTACAACTGCTTGTGAATATTTTCCAAACTTGCTTTTATGGCTATTGGCCCGTGCTCTCTTTGAGTGAGTTGATTTTGAACATTCTGGACGGTGCTGATCCCGCTATAGAGGGTAACCACATCCTTCTCAACGAAAAAAACGCCATGTCATATGCTCTTTGCTGCGCAGTCTGTGCGGCCGTCACAACACAACTCTCATTCGTCTCGAATGAAAACCTCGCCTTATTGGTGGGCCCGGTGACAGACGAGGACTATTCGAATGAAGCAAAGCGTGTGCGCAATCTTTTTGACCATAACGAAAATCCTTGTATCGAGACCTTGTTGTCGTCTTTCTTTCTTTACGCGCACTATGCCAATCAAAAGGGTAAAATAACCCAGGCGAAAATGTATTTACGTGAGGCAATAACGATGGCACAAATCCTAGGCTTACACGAAAAGAGCCATTACACAAGCAAGTCCCGCGCAGAAGTGCATCGAAAGCGCAAGATATACTACACTCTCTTGGTGACAGAACGATATGTGTGCTTTGAGGAAGGGTTGCCAGTGATACTTGACCCTTGTATCGAGTTTCCGGAAGTGGCGGATGAAGAGCACCCACAGTTATTCGTTGGTTTTTACGAGCTCATCCAAATTTTCTCCGTGCCCAGCAAAGAATTCTTCTTTGAAATGAATCAGTATAGACACGAGAACATCAGCGAGGAGAAGCCACTCGCGGAAAAAAGGCAGTGGATTCTTGCCGTGCAAGAAAGGCTTGGGATGCCAAGGCAGCTTCTGAAGGATGTCTCAACCCCACACAAACTCAACATCATCTTGTCGAAAGCATGGATTCGTGCTATTGCCTGCCACATCACATGGAACAACGGCATGCTTCGATTACTGGAACATTCGCACGATTGTTTTGGATATGATTTTCCCTTGATGAATGCGCAAGAGTTCTTGATGGAATCCTCATACTTGCCCAACATGGCGTTTGAAACGAACGGACCGGGAATTTGCGTCAAGCTTCTAGAAATGGCAAACTCGTTGTCTTTCACAGTACAGCAAAGCCTGGACCAGCTTGTGGGTCTCTCAGTTTTGGAATCCCTTTTTGGTCTAGTGAACAAATTCAAGAATGACGTAACATTGCCCATGAAGGTGTACCAGGGAATAGCAAACTTGATCGCTAGACACAAACTTAAGGTTGTGCCCAGACTCATCGAAAGCCATGACCCTGGATTTATCCCAGAAGAATATCTGACAGGAACTATCGAGGAACTTCTTGAAGATGGCCAGGAGGAGACACTGAAGGCAGAATTTTCTCCTGCCGAGTTTTCTCCATTCTCTCGACAAATCTCAGACCAGGGCTTGGGAATGCTACTGTCTGTTCCGAGCTTCTTCAATATGAGATATGCCCAAATGGACGAGAGTGCCCTTCAACAAAAATGAATGTGTGCAGCATTACAAAAGACGGGTTCAACTCAATTTGTGATCTAAGACTGTATCCCACGATGAATAGTAAGTTTGTGAATGTTCGTATTTCATGAACGCCCTCTCGTATCTGCACATGGTCTGGTAGGGCAGCATTGGGGTATGGTATACATGACGGAAAGTTTTGCTACAAAATTGATACGATATACGAAAATTTTACACACGGAAGAAAAAAAAACCAACACAAATCTCTTATCAGCCGACAAAAAGGCACGATCGGCCGAACAATGGGCGATCATGAACGCTTCTTATCATCAACACGACTGTTCCAATGGCAAATCCAACAACGTTTTCTTACTAAAAGTTCATGATCCGAGCGCAATATTAGATTAATGAAAACAAAAGTAAAGTGGGCTATTTTTTCCGCACTGTATTTTGGGGCGGCCCCTCTCTGTCATGTAAATGCGCCAGGCCTAGTTGATAGCAACACAAGAGGGGTATCCTGCGTTCACCACGTATTATTCTAAGACTCAGAGTGCACAAGAATCACTCGTGGGCGCAAACATTCTGATTTTTCTTGTTTTATTAGTTTTTGATAAAATCAGTAGCCACGAAACCTTTTTTTGATTACCAACAAGACCAGGCGGGGTCAACACGACACGATTCTGCATGGAGGTCCTTGTAGAAAGTGGTCCGAGTCTCGCTAATTGCTAACCACGCGAAATGCGCTCGCTTGCCCTACTAGACTACGATCTAACAAACCTCAAATACTGTTTTTGATATTCTTCAGCTCCCGCAACTAGTATTAGTGATTGCAATACTGGAGAAGTCTTTGGGTTGCGAAAACCCTCGATATTTACCTTGTTCACATTCTTGCTCTCGTGACTGCTGCGAATCATGCACTAGGCGCTGGTTTGAGCCCACCTTCGCAGTGTTGACGATGCATGTTGGAGCCGCGCTTCAAACCATATCATTAAAATCTTTCCGACGAAACCACGATTCATGATTATACTTGTTGCTAGAAAAATATTACGTCATCCACTAAAGAATTTAACGAAAAAAAGATGAATTCGCGGTAATTTGTCCGGTGTTCGAAGCAAAGATAAACAAAAAGCCCAACTTGGGAAAAGACAATGCTACTAAATCCGGTCTGTTTGGGAGCCGTGTAAAATTACTCTTTCTGCGAAGGGGAGCCCGACAAAGCCATGTACTCATCCGCCTTTGCTCCCCGTGTAGAATGGCGTCCCCAGTTCCCCAGATTGTTTGCGCATGCATCTCATGTGGGGCATGGAATTGAATTGTAGATCTCGGAATAATAAGAATCCTCCGAAGAGATCTCCCAAATGCGCTTGCTTATGCCCCGCAAGTGTTGCCCCCGCAAAAAGAAAGAACCCTTGTGTTAGAATAATTGCGAAACGTGGGGCGGAAAGATTGAGAATAAACAAGCCTCCAGTGACGGTCGTAAAAATACATCTATACACACCTCGCGCCGGTAAATCAGAGCGGGGCAGAGTCTAATTAGAGAATGTTCATTTTTGAGCGCGCGGCGTGACCTAGCATCCGTTGCTCGGTCGGACACGTAGGCATCACGATAAGCCTAGAGGCAACGGCGATGATCGCTTTCACGGGGTGGTGCGTCGCCTCCGGCCTGAACGGCTCTGCATAAAAACGGGGCCATTGTCATTGGTCGAGAATAACTGAACAATACATCCAGTGCACGTGAGATGATTCGTCGCGACAGCAATATGCATTGTTTGCATATAACCCGCATTGTTCGTGGGGTCGAGAGGCGCTCGAGCTTCTCCGTTTTGATCAAACTAAGAAAAGAGCGGAACCTTCATGCAATAGCCGGGCACGCCCGAGCGGTCTGGCTCTCATTGGGCCTCGTTTAAGTCAGGATGTCATGTATATATACTCCCGTCTATATCCTGTTTTTTGAATAAATTTCATTTTAATCTCAACTCTCGCTATCATATTCACGAGTAAAACCTGAAATGGCGGACAAAAATCAACCGAAAAACGCCACGTTGTTCGAGACAACAAAAGTCGACACCAACTCGAACGACTCTTTGGATGCAGAAACACAGGACTACATTGCGAAGTTCCTTGACATATCACAGAACGCAAAGGAAAATGACAAGCAAGACAAGCATATGTCCTTGAAGGAGGGGTTGAAGACGTTTCCTAAAGCGGCCATGTGGTCTGTAATTTTGTCAACTGCTATCATTATGGAGGGTTACGACGTGAATCTCCTCAACTCTTTCTACAGTTTCCCAGACTTTGTGCGGAAGTTTGGTGAATACTACCCTGACCAAGATAAGTACGAGGTGCCCGCGAAATGGCAGACGGCGTTGTCTATGGCTGTCAACATTGGTGAGATCATTGGCTTATTTCTTGCCGGTATCATATCTGACCGTATCGGCTACCGCAAGACGTTGATTGGTGCCTTGATGATGGTGACGGGTTTCATCTTCATTGTGTTTTTTGCACCCAATGTGCAAGTCTTGCTTGTGGGTGAGATCTTGTTAGGCTTACCATGGGGCGCGTTCCAAACGTTGACCGTATCTTATGCTTCCGAAGTATGTCCAACTGTGTTGAGATTATACTTGACCACGTATGTGAATGCTTGCTGGGTCATTGGCCAGTTGATTTCTTCCTGTATCTTGAAGGGCATGCTTAGCTCCGACATGAAGGACTCGTACAAGGTACCTTTTGCTTTGCAGTGGATGTGGCCTATTCCTATCGCTATTGGTGTGTTTCTTGCCCCCGAGTCGCCGTGGTGGTTGATGAAGGTTGGACGGGCAAGTGAGGCCAAGAAGTCTATCATGAGATTGTTGAGCGAGAATGAGCACACGCCAGACAAGGAAATCTTGGCCAACGCCATGGTAGACAAGATGAAAATGACCATCAAAGAAGAGGCTGCGGTTCAGGAAGGCATTTCATACTGGGACGCTTTCAAGCCTCAGAACATCCGCAGAACAAGAGTTACATGTTTCACCTGGTTGGTGCAGAATATCACCGGGTCTGCGTTTATGGGTTATTCCACTTACTTCTATGTCAACGCTGGCTTGTCAACGTCTAACTCATTTACTTTCTCCATCATACAGTACGTCTTGGGCCTCGTCGGAACCCTCTTGTCGTGGTTCCTTTCTCAAAGATTCGGCAGATTCGACATATTCTTCGGAGGTCTCTGCACCCAAGCGGTAATTTTGCTAGTTACGGGATGTCTCGGCACTGTGAAGTCTGCCGGTGCTTCTTGGGGCGTGGGGTCTTTACTTTTGTTGTTCACGTTCGTTTATGATTCTTCTGTCGGTCCTATATGTTACTGTTTGGTGACAGAATTGCCTTCCACGCAATTGAGAACGAAAACGGTCATTTTGGCCAGAAATCTCTACAATCTTTCTGGAATTGTTATTGCAATCATCATGCCTTACATGTTAAACCCTACTGCCTGGGGATGGGGTGCAAAGACGGGATTTTTCTGGGGTGGACTTGCTGTTCTCTCGTCAATCTGGTGCTGGTTTGAGATGCCCGAGACTAAGGGCAGAACTTTCGCCGAGTTGGACATGTTGTTCACCCAGGGCGTTTCTGCGAGAAAATTCAAGCACACCGAAGTGGATGTGTTTGATGTCGGCCATATGATGGAGAAGATTGGCCAAGGCGGCATCCGCGACGTTGTGGAGGATAAGAAGGCCGAAACTATGCACGTTGAGCGCGTATAAGATGGATGCCACTCGGCCTTTAAGGCTGATTCAATTCTTGATATACTTATAACATTACATTTGCTTAAAACATAGAACTTTCAGATTGCACACCGGATTGCCGACTTGCGTAGCTTTGACAATGAGCGCATGAATATTCAATAGCGTAAGACGCGCTCACAAGACGTTTTTCATAAACATAAACATGGACTCAACATCTGCATTACCCATCATTGTCCTCGTCCTCAATATCTGTTTCAAGGTCGCAAATAGACCGGCAGTTTGGACAATAGAATTGAGGGTATCGCTTGATGATGATTGGGCGAATACACTTGTAATGCCATGAATGCGAGCAGGGACTTATGAAGAGCGCCTGACAAGGCTCCAATTTCAACAAACAGATTGCACATTCGGAAAACTCCTCACCGTTCTCATTCAGGGTCTCAACTCCAAGATTCTTCATTTTCTTGTGAATGTCTAAATTGAACCTGTTCACCTTCCGTTGCCAGCTGCGATTGAACTCGCATCGCATTTTTACACAGCGATACACTTCCTCGGTGCCGCCTCTGTAATCTAAGCCTAACTGTACAACATCACCATCCATTAGAGGCCATAGTGTCAGCTCTTGCGAGGCTTGCGATAATCTGATGTTATTGAGGAAAGTTCCCGATGAGGATTTGCAATCTTTCAAAAACCACAGGCCCTCCTCGTTGCACTGAAACAAGGCATGCGTTCTGGATACCACCTTTGACTTGAACACGATTCTGGCAGATGAGCCTTGGGGAGCATGTGCCGCAGACCTGTGCTTCTCGGTGTACCGCCCAATTGAAATAGGCAGTTTGGGTTGTATGCGGCGTATGATGGGAGTGAAGTATAAGCCAGTGTTGGACGAGGAGTGGTCGATTATAGGCGTCAAGCGGAGCGAGTATGTGCCGTCTTTGTCCTTGCCATTTTCTTCTGGCTCTTTTTCTGCTGCCGAAGAAGATGGCTCATTCTCAGTGATACAAGTGATATCACTAGCTTCCACCGTGGTGTTCTCCCTAGTCATGAGAGGAGGATCGATCGACAGACTGGCCGTGGCGGTGTTTCTGGGTCTCGACATCAAATTCCCAACAAGAGTGTTCTCGACGTTGGTCTCGGCACCGCTGTAGTTGTTGAGATTGGAAAGCGTGGGGCTGTTGGACATGAAATTGTGGGGCAGGGATGATTCTGCTGATGGACTAGGTGCTTGAGATTGGTTGGAGCCGCGGATCGAGTTTGAGATCGAGCTCAAAAAGCCCAAACCGAAGGACGGTCTACGCGAAGCGGACAGCGCCGCAGAAGGCCTGACTTGCGACGAGGAAGGCAGTACAGAAGAGAGCATCTGGTCGCCTCCCACTTGGCGAGGAAAAATGCTGTTCTGCTGTGACGAAGCCAGGTCTTGCTCAACCGGGGGCAGGTTCTGACGGCCCTGCGAAGCGGTAGGCACTAGCGCTGGCGATGAAGTCTCTTCTTGAACATCACTCAGGGGCTCAGAATCTGCACCGCTGTCGGCATTTGACGTGTTTCCCTGGGGCGGGGAGCTGGCAAACGAGTTGTTTGTGGAACTTATCGGAGAAACGACCGACGTTTTTGTAGCCGAAGAAGCCTCTCCAAAGGCCTCTGTTGCTGGGGCAACACTGTGTTGCTCAGTCATGTGCTTAGGCGCCACAAAGAAATGAAACTGCGGCGTTTATCCGTGGGGGGTTTGAATATAAGAAGAATGCTGCCAGGAAAACCGTAGCAAAGCTTTTCCTTTAGCGCGTGGTTTTTGAGTGATTTGGTCGGACCAAGCAGGTTGTGTGATTATACACGGGAGAAGATATACGTGTGGCCTGTTTGCGTGAGCTGATGGGTGTACAGGCTTATTGGGGGAATAATTATGAAACAAAAGTACTGACAGTGAAGTAGTTGCAGCAGTTGGCAGTCTTTTCAGTCTCACAGCTCAAAATCACGTAGCACTGTACTGACACCTCGAAGGAAGAGTAGGGAATCTGACCAAGACAAAAACCTTGATTGTGTGGTAAGAAAAGGGGAAAATTTATAGAGTGTTTCGCACGGGTCTGATGAGGATAGGAGCGATTGGAGAGCGACTGTACCCAGTACATGGGGAGGTGGAGTGTCCAGAAACAGGCGCTCGTTTCTACGTCGATACAGGACGCCCGTGATATTGGGCGGTTCTGAGGCGGACAATTACGATGGGACACCACCGCCAACATGTGCTCAGCGTACACACCGAGAATGCCAAGCTGTGCGATTTGTCGTGAGTGACACTTTCACAAACATGCATTTACGAGATTTGAAATGGTCACTTCTGCGACGGCATGCTTTGGCAGCTGGTGAATTCTCTTTTCGCAACTCCAACAGTCCAGTGCGGCGCGAGAGATAGCCGAATTCTCGAACATAGCCAGCCACCAATTTACGATCAGCTGATGAACACGATGGTCGCAAAGTGCCAGCACCATGCATAGAGTTGGTGATAATTTTGGTTATATTTGTTAAGTTGCGTTGAGAAATACAGCTAGCTTTATTCAACTTGCTCGGAAATTTTCAAGATTCTTGTGACAGAGTAAAGCGGTGTATGTGCCAAAACGACAGAACAATGTTTCAGCTATAAGATCTATGCTACAAATTTCGCGCGTGAGGACATTGGTGCAATTTGATAAACATATAACGTTTCACATTTTCGCTAAGTGGCCTCCTCACTCATATAATTAGTCTTTTCGCTCACCAACCGGAGCAATAATTGCTGCAAATTGTCTCTTCCCTTAGGGCTTTCCCAAATAAAATGGCCCGAATTCTCCGCTACAATCCACTCAAGAGGCTTTGCGCTTATCTTGGTCAATTCTCGTTGCCACTTGCCCCAGTTGAGAGACTTTTTGATCATGAATTGTGACAGTATCACGGATAAAGGAATACTGCCCACATCGGCCGTGTGCACCTCATTATAGGATAAAATAGACGCAGTGATCTGCTCTTGTAGCCTTGCCCGCAAGTACTTAGGGCTGCGAACCATATCGGTGCCGAAAATCCTGCTCTTGGACAGATAGCTTCTGGGATGGAAGAACCAGTGGATATTTCTCACAAATCCCAAAGGTGAAACAACACCTCTGAGCCATACCTTGAAGCCTTGCCAGGAGTCCATCAAGTCCAAGATATCTCTAAATGTTTTCCTCTTTTCGTTTTTCTTATTGGGGCCACTAAACGGCCAATGCTTGAGCAAGTCCTCATGCCAGCTATCCACCAAAAGCATGGAATGCATTTGCCCGGCATTCCGCAGCGCAAACACCTTGGAGTAAAGGCCACCCACATCAAAGCCAACGGCACTGTACGGCCCTTCAATTCCCTCCTTTTTCAAGGCCTCCATGAGATACTCTACAATGATGCCAATCGACGTGGGCGAGGGCGCACTGTCGGAGAACCCGAAGCCCGGCCTGTCCCAGATACAGTAGCGCTCAATCTTGTTCATGTGATAGAGCTCCTGAATCCATTCTTGAAATTGCTCCAGGGATGTCTGCTGACCGCCCTCGACGAGTACAATTGGCTGTTTAGGCGCAGAGGGATCTTCTGGCTTGTCGCTTGTCCCATTGGCTCCGGCATACACGTCTCCAAAACAGGCCAAATGGACCTTGAACTGGTCTTCATTGACCGATACCATCTTACCCCAAGGCTTCTCGTGAGAGTCAAATGCCAGGAGCCATAACGATAAACTGATGTTCCAGATAACGACAAGAAGCACGAACTTGACAAAGATTTTGATGCCGGTAACAAAGATCTCGAACAACGACTTGCGTTTCTCGATTCTGCCGGTGTATCGAATCTCCTGTTGCGCCTTACCTTGTTCTATCCAGAAATCAGCAAAACAATTCAAGATAAGATTGGCAAGCACCCAAAGAATGAGCATATTACCAAAGAGACCGAATTGGTCCCGCAAATAGGGCACTGAGATTGCCACAACAACGTCCAAGCCTACCAAGGCACAGCTAAAGTAACCCAATAGACGCTCGTAGTATGCCGGCACGGCAAAGCACCAAAGCGTGATTGAGCCCGTAAGAATACAGAAAATGACAAGGTCAAGCTCCAAAAAGGACTTTCCCCGCGGATTTATACCTGGGATGGAGATGAAGTCCGAAACCAACACCAATAAGAACAAACCTGTGTTGAAGAGTAAAACGGCCAACAATATTGTTCTGAGCAACTTGATCCGCTTCAAGTTGAGCGGCGATACGCGTGGGTCATCAGGGTCTAAGAAATTATCGCCATTCTCAAGCAAAGGTTCGCGTTCGGAAAACACTCTCTTCTGATGCTTAGCAGAATGGCTAACTCTCTCTGGTTCGGAGGTGATGTCGCCGTTGGATTCAGCGGGCTCACGTTCAGGCAGCTCCAGCATTTTAAAATGGGCCGAAGTTTCAAAAGAGAAAAGGTGCTTGAACTGATGGAAAAAGTACGAATAAATTTATGGAACAAGACCTGTGGAGACTACTTGTATGTACATGATGGATGCTGCAGGGAAAAGAGCAATCCAATAATTTGAGAAGTGGTTATGAGCCATGGACCGAAAGATATTCCCCAGACTCTGCACAAGCTGTTTGTTGAAACGCAGCATTTTAGGTTTTTTTTCTCACTTTCTCTCTTGGAACATAGGATTCGTAAAATTTAAGACATTTGGATCAATATCACTCGGATACCTCTTTTGTCTCGATGTGTCTTTTTATAATCTATCCATACGCGGCCGCTGCCTTATCGGGACACGCCTTGGAAACTGGTGCGCGTGGACTGGATTAGGCTCTGGGTGTGGAAGCCGCGAATACTGTACTACTACGGCTGAAGCTGTGACAGAAGTCAGAAGCGCATCTATCGAATAGCAAAACAATCTCATCAATATTCGCAGAAAATACCATTGAAGCATTCTTCTTGTCATACAGAAGCTCGAAACCCGCTCATGATTACTATTCCGGATTTCACCGAAAAAAACGGTGTCATATATTATAACCTCTGTGTGCGCTTGCCCCTACGAAGCATACAAACCTCGAGACGATACTCCGAGTTTGTGGCGCTAGTGGACGCACTTTGTGTTGAGCTAGGAATATCAAAACCCGAGTTTCCCTATGAGCTCCCGCCGAAAGGCGGCATCTTCTCTAGTAAACAGAAAATTGCGTCTGAGAGACAAACCAAGCTCGCTAGGTTTGTGAGTCTTGTGATAAGAGACCGAGACCTCCAGAATTCTACGCTCGTCCATGAGTTCTTACGCCTTCCTTCGAGTTTTAAGTTCACGCCGGATTTCTTCAAGGACGAGAGTGGTGCTGCAAATCCGGACGATAAGTTTCTAATTACGGAAGATGCGGCGAGTATTAGTCGCATGCAATGGTTAACATACTTGAAAAACGTAAAGGTAGTGGCAGAAAGTTTGGATGGGAAAGGTGATCTTGCGGCCAAATTGGCCAATCGGGAGAAGGCTGCCAAGTACATTCGCCCAAATATCGAGAAGCTTGCGGAGGCTTTACAGCATTTATCACAAACGGGCGAGATCTCTTCTCAGGAACTCAAGCAAAGAACCTCAATGATTTTCTCCTTGCAGTCAAAAATAGAAAGTGTTGTGACAGAGAAGCCTCTGCGTGCGCTGCCCGAAAAAAATGTAAGATTATCGAAACGGGTGTTTTACCAGGCATCCAACGCACCCGTGGAGACAACGGAGACCATCGATTTGTCTAACAAGGAGCTTTTGAAGCACCAGCAGCAGATACATACCGAGCAGGATCAGGAGTTGGAAGCTTTAAGGAGAATTATTGCTCGACAGAGACAGATTGGGGAAACCATCAATAGAGAAGTGGAAGAACAACTGGAACTCCTTGATTCCTTCTCGAACGAGGTGGACGTTTCTGGTGAAAAGCTCAAAATTGCACGGGGTAGAGTCAAGAAGATCACTTAGGCAAGGTGTTGTGGATCAATGGATGAATTTTGATCGTGACAAGCTGGAGAAACTTATATGGCCGTTTTTTGATCTCATACAGTTGATTTACTGAAAACGAAAAGAAAAAAAAAGTATAACATGGTCTGATTATCTTGCTTATGTCCATATGTTTTACTGTGCGTTGCAGTCATGGCTGCATTTGCTAAACGATGAGGGGCAGAATAAAAATACTCTAGTCGTCAGGTGCAACACTCAATCATGAAAACGGAATAGGCACAAGTGCCCTACCACCGTTAATGAAAACTAAGACGTGTCTTCCATCAAGTTCTTGAGAAAACTCGGTGCTAGAAGCGTGATCTTTTTAAGAGAATCATAAAGCCAGAAGTAGGAGGTTTCGTGAAACCGTCATCCCTCACCAAATGTTTCAAGTGCATTGAATAAGAGAGAAAGTATAGTTATACACATGAAGCTGATGTTGAACACGATCCAGGCAAAAGACAACACGTAGACCTACTCTTTGTGATCTCAGGGACGCTCACAGCCTGATTGCGGGCTTATTCATTCCGCACCCTTTGATATCTCTATCATCTTCTCAGTTTAGAAGATCAATTTGTTCAAGAGAGTGTTACGATGAGGGCGCGATATATTAAGGAGGATTATTTTCTCACACAGTCTTGTGAGATTTAGAAAAGGTTTACAATTGATTTTTGATTGATTTCAATCATAGAAAGCCAAAATTTATCCACCACGTGAACGCTTGTTATCGAGGGCTCACAAATAATAAGCGCGGATTGATGCACGGAAAGCAAACCGGGTAACCGCACCTTGCGAATAAAACAGGAAAAAAAAAGCACCGGCTACACTTCTACCCCATTCTGCTACTTGTCTGTAAAACGTATGTTTTTCCAAATCAAATTAATGCAGTTTTAAGATGAAAACACTTCGCCTTTATTGATTATCCATGATACATCACAAAGTTTACACCAAGATCTACGCTGACCAACTGCTCCTGATATTCAAAAGAACCGAAAACTAACATCATAGATTCTTTCAGCGCATGTACAACAAGCGGAATTTGTCATCAAACTGTTCCTTTTCTCAAGTAAAAGTTCAAATATTCCACGTATCTAGTACAACTCGGGGTACTCTCTTTTCATGATGTCTCCCCATTTCCTGATGCCTTTCTCTATCTCTTCTTCTGTGAGGAATGCCACGCAAAGGCGAGCGCAATTCTTGCCCCAGCCCTTTGAGTCGCCCTCGACCTCAAAATGGAAGCCCTCGGCAATCACCACCTGATGTTCTCTCTTGAGCAATTCCAAGGTTCTGGAAACATCGACCTCTTGCGCCTGCACATTGCACCAGATGAAGTAGCCTCCCTGACCGCCATCAACCTTGAGAAGCTGTGAAGGAAGGTGCTCATGTAAAGCCTTGACGAGAGTGTCTGCTCTTGATTTGAATATGCGAATCAATCGGGAAATGCATTCATCCACGATTCCCAGCTTGATCATTTCCTCAACTACACAGATGTTTAATTGCGACGGCGTACCCCCAGACTTGTTAGCGCCAGTGGTTGCCAACTGCTGGGCCAAATATTTTGTTGCGGTCTCCTGCCAACCTGTGCGTAATCCCGGAGCGATCAACTTGGAGAAAGATGCATTGGAGACAGTATTCCCGTAGATCCACCCATCAGGCAACGTGTCCTCGTCAATATGGTTGAGTTTGAGAGGCTTGCGTGCCTCTTCATCGTACGCAAGAAAGTCGTAGACATCATCGGAGAGCAATAAGACATCGTGGTTCCGTGCTATTTCGAGTAGCTTGGATCTGGTTTTCATTGAATATGTGAGTCCACCAGGGTTCGAGAACGTCGGCACCAAGTACAACACGTACCTGTAAAACTTCCTCTTTCCTCTCTGGGTTGGGTCGTCAACGATGTTGATCTCCGCGGTTGTGACTTGTTCGAGGCCGTGTTCACGGTCAAGTTGTTGCAACTTCTGCTCAAAACCAGCGAGATCAATGTCGTACTCACCGCCTGAAGTCTCTAGGACAGAAGACATTTTCCCTTCAAAACCGGCATCGATGAAGGCATAGTTGATGAGAAAGTATGTGGGAGACACCAAAAACACGTGTTTGGTGATGTCTGGCCGAGTGCACGCCGATAAGACGTTTCCAGCACCATATGAGGAGCCCGCTGTCAAGTTTACTACGTCAGCATCAAAGCTTTCACGCCCGTACTTACTGTTGCTCCATTTGATGATTGTTTTTCTTGTGCTTAAATTGCCGGGATCCGTTCCGTATTCAAGTGGGAATTTATCCGATGGATCGCTCTCTAAGAGTGCCAGGTTGTTGCCGAGAAGTACAGTTTCGAAGGCATGGGCCAATTCTTTATTTGGGAGTAGGTTGAGCGTGGGATGCCCCTTGAAAAAATTGATTGGCCCGCTCATAAAAAAATATGAACTATCTGAAGTATTTTCTCATTGTGGCTCTTGAAGTGAACAATTTCTCCGGCCTCCATCCCGGCGTGCGCGCAATTCCGCGTCCGATTCCGTTATCAGGATACGAGTAACGGGATTCATCTTGTTCGTCGAAATAAGCGGAATTGCCAACAATGTATGCGATCAGTCAGCCCTTCATTCAGTTGTTCGTTGTGAGAAACAGAAAGAAGAATTTTGTGCACATGACTGATTCCATATGCTCTTCATCCTTGTTCGAGTCTTCCCATTGTTTCCGGGTTTATGTTACCCCACAGGATTCGCAGCCTGCCGAATGAACCAATCGCTTGGGAGGGCGTTACGATTTCGAAGAGCGCTCGATTTCTTGGTATTGCTGGGTTTTTTTATTGTTCCTAGACTGGCAACTTTTCTTTGCATCGACCGCTCTGATGTGGAATTTATATTCCGCAAGAAATCGAGAGCCCTGATTTACGGCGTATAGTCAACTATTCGCAAAATACTAACGCATGGTTCTCTCGAGAGCAGTCGGCTTGGTTTGATTGATATAAATAGCTCTTCCTAAGGTTGACGCCGCGTTAGTTGTTTTTGAGATATTTGACACATTTGTATGATTCTAGGTACCTCTTTTTAAAGATAAATTCTTTTTAAAACATATAAATCACATTAAAGGACGCTCTCGTAAGAGTGTGACAGACACAAAAAAAAAAGACACCCAACCAATCGCAAAAACTATAAAACATATAGAAAAAACCTATAATAGATCGCAACTTCGCCCCAGGCATAGTTGGGCGATACAAGATCTCTCATCGGAAATGAAGCTTCGAGACCTTTACTTAGAATGAACTCAACTTACAAGACTTATCAGACTGTCATCGGCCCATGGGGTTGGTACTCCCAAGAGCGCAAGACAATATTCGATTCAGGAGGGGGCGAGACTAGCACCATTCTCGATCCGTTGTCCTCATCGCCCAAAGTAACACCTGTGTGTTCACAGTGCAATGTGTTTCCCGGGCGGAGGGTGAATTTATACATAAAGTTGAGAAAAATGCTCATCCATATTCTTTTATGCGAGCAAGACTACCCGGTTCCTCGAGCCCAAAATCGGTTCGACTGCTGGTTAACAAATATATGTATAGAGTAAAACTAGCATCGAAATATCGACATCTACAAGCGCAAGTGGTTTAATGGTAAAATCCAACGTTGCCATCGTTGGGCTCCCGGTTCGATTCCGGGCTTGCGCAATAAAAATTATTTTTTTAATTAGTCGAATCCCAATAGCATCTGCAAGCCTTGTTTTTTTTTTGGGAGATACAGCATCACAAATGATGTCAATTGAGACGATTGTACGATTACAAGCTCCACCGCAGCCACGTCTCTTTAAATCTAGCTTATCATCAGCACAAGTAGGCCGAACATTTTGTGAAAACCATCAAACTTGCCCAAGACCTATTTTTACCTCTGATCATATCTATCTGGGTATTCAGATGTTCTTTCTGGTGCCAGTATTTGAAGATTAGTCAATTTGATCGAACATTCGGAACTCACTGGCCTCTGGGTGGTCATTGTGCGAAATCGAAATCGAAATCGAGATCGATTGGAGCAAATTGCATGCAATCAAGCCCCCATACGACAGTATAGCCGATGATCATATATACATTCACTCACAACAAGTATGTGACAAAAAAAGTTACTTGGCCGTTATGGAAAGAAAACATTAGCCCCGTCGGTCCTTACTAGTAGCAGCATCCATACTGGTGTACGGGTTTCGCTTTACCCAATTACGGTCGTGCAAAAAGTTTATCTAATGTAAGTTGGACTGCTGATTCAAAGCCTTTGGAACGCAAACTCTCAAACAAACACAATGCCTGCTGCCTCAGGGTTTATTCTCAGCACTTTGCTTGGCCTCGGTGCCAGAAGAATGCAGATTCAGATTGTGGGAAGACCCACCACTGCGTCTTGGAACTCTGTTCAAGGCTACGCGCTTTCCGCTTCTGCCTTCGTCACAGGATACTTGATCTGTGACCATTTCGTCGAAAGAAACAGACACTTGTTGAAAAGACGGTTGCTCCAATTACGTGAGCAAAGAGCGCAGGTGGCTGCCTTCCATGAATTCGACTTGGATGCCGAGCACAGACTCACCGCCGAGAAAAGGACCACAAGATTCTTCGAGTTGTTCGACAAGTTGGGGCAGGCTTACAAGTAGTTTCTATGGGGCTTAGTGTATATCTAGAATTGGCATATTTATGAAAATCAACAAAAACGGTTAAAATTTAGGTCGTAGATTGTCTAGAGACCTGGGGAAAAGCATTGATGTCACTGCTCAAACGGACGCCCATTCGGTAGCTACTTCTCAACTCGACTCAATTCTATATCAAATGTGATTTGCAGTAGATACATCCGAAAAGCAAAGCAAAGGGAAGAGCTAGACGCATCTTATCATGGGCTCTCATGGGCGGCATTTTCGGACTCTTTTCCGGAATCATTATTGGTGACATCAACTTCGTCATTCTCGTCCACATCATCTTCACTACCGCTTTCCACGTTGCTGTCGAACTCCTCATCAACCTCACTGCCACTGCCAGAGCCCTCCTCTTCGACCGCACCTGTGTATGTACCGTCTTCTTCTTCATCATCACTGCCCACGGGTTCTGCCTCAGCATTGCCGGATTCCCCCTCTGCCGCCTCGTTCTTGTTCTCAGCTCTCTTCTCTCTGTGCTTCTCATCAAAAGAGTTATCGTCTATATTCATTCTTTTGACAAAGTCATCAATGGCCTGGAACGATTTCTGGTCGATCATGCCAAAATCGTGAGAGATTTCTACACCATCTGTGTCCACCACGGTCACCAACATGCTAAACGTAAAGCGCGTGATATTGCTGTAGGAGACTGCTTTGATCGTGGTGAAATTCATTAACAAAATGGGTTTTTTGAAGCCGAACACGAGATAAGCATTATCACGTGAAGTCGCCACAAGTAAGAGCGCACCCTCTTTCGAGCCCTTGTATGCTGCAGCCATGACAAGGTCGTTGTGTGTGTCTGCGTTTTGCGAAAGACAAATCACATTATCGTCGTTCATGTTGAGGCTGTTTTTGCCTGGGCTCGCCGATGGGAGCAAGTTGATGAGCTTCACGCCGCACAAGTTAAACTGACGCTGCAAGAAGTCGATGATGAGCTCGTTGATCGGTTTCACGGCCTCATTGTCGGTATTTGAAAGCAGAAACTGTGCCTCAGCATGCGGCGGAATTTTCCCTGCGTCGGTCAACTGCTTCTTCACCACGTCCAAGTTAAGTGTACAAATAATCGGCTCGTTTTTGCCGTCAGTAACGGCCGCCGCATCTTTAAGCCAAAGCGCCATCATGACGGTGTCCTTCTTTGTGGAGACCGTCGAGTTCCCGAGAATAGGGATCATTAAGCAGAGCTCGGTCGCCGACAGAAGATGCGTGACAGAGATTTCTGGGATCTCAGTGGTGGCATTTACCACAGATAGCACCGGGAGCGGGATTTTATCCTCCCCCATATAGAGATGGAACACGAGGCTAAATTTGCGCCTCGCAGGAGAGAGAAAAGACAAACCAGGCAACTGGAATATGATCTCATTTGCGATGATGGGACTCGTGATGTTGAGCACGTGTTTCGAAACGACCTCCACCTTGGTGAGCCCTAGACTCGGCAGCCCCGCAGCAGGCGGTGGGGAATTCTTTGGCTTGGCCTTTTGCAGCGCTTTTTGCGCCCGGCCCAGGTTGGTTTTCCGTCTCTTATCTTGGGCCTCGGAAGCGTAGTGGGCGGCCAATTGCAGCAACACTGGCTCACTTTGCGGGTAATCCAGTAAAAGCACCTTGACCAGCTCCTGGAGATCTGAAGGAAGATCGTTTATCCACGTCGCCATGATTTTTATTCAAGCCTCCTTACGTGGGTATCTAGTGTTGTTGTTTCAGGAGATTTTGCTCGTTGAATACGACGCGGCGCGCCATGCATGTGGGCCGAGCTATCTATCGCTCAGATGAGCGAGGCTCGAGGCTGATGGAGGAAATGAAAAAAAACGACTTCAATTGAAAAGATATGTTTTTTTTTTTTTATTTCGACTATCGGTAGTGAAATTCGCGAATATAACCTTTTCTTAAGTTTTTTGAGAGACTCTTTATTGATGATACGTATCTCTTACGCTCACTTCAGATGGATTCACACTGGCTTACTTTTCACGTGAGTGCCCACTGGGAGACACAAAGAGAAGCTTTCTGGTGTCAAGCAACACAGTCTTATATGGTTTTTAGAACGAAGTCAAGCGGCTAACACTGCTTTTCAAACTCCTATTTTAAAAATCTGCGCAGCGGACGTCAACACTTATACAATTTTATTGCAGAATCCTGGTGTGCGCTGGTTGGCATGGGCCACGCTTACGGCCAGAACAAGAACGCTAACGAGATCCAAAACTCGCTCAAAAATCCACAAGAAAATCATTCAATCCATTATTCTTTAAAAAACGCATCATTTTTGAATTCACTGACGTGTTTTTCGTGAATCCAGTCACATCAATACACTGGAAGAATGGTCCCACTGGCGATTTCGCACCCACTTCGAGACGCGTGGATTCAACCAGAACATTTTTTGCCAAGGGCGTCAACTTGTCAGAGGATGCTCCATGCGCAAAATGCGTCCGTTCTTACATTGCTTCCGTCCTTAGCAAATGGATTGCTTACTCAAGTGAGCCGTCTAGAACGTGTTTTGAATTTCATTGACGATGAAGTGGCTGTACTGCGGTACAATCAGCAGAAGCTTGACCGTTTACTTCACATCAAGAAACAGCTCCAAGAAATCGAAAAACCAGCCCACAATAGCGTTGTAAACGTGGATGCAGAGAAAACTTTGCTATTAGCATATGCGTTTGGCGAGCAATATGCTCCTGCTTTGGCTTTGCTAACAGGTAGGCAGATATCGATTCAAGTCTGGGGCACGCAACCGAGTGAGCCGACACGCGAGTCTTTGGACCGTTTTTTCGAATTTCGCGAAAAAGACATACCTGTATTCGTCCAGGTTTCGAGAGAGCCTGTGGTCGAAGAAAAAGAAGCTGTGATGGATGTAAACCCCTTCCTACAATTGCGTACAATGCTTGCCGACCTAGGCCTACTGATGAACTTGTCCGACTTTACTTTAGTGAAGGCAGATGCTGTGAAAACAGCGTCGGAGAGAGCCTCTGTCAAGGAGAGCATTTGCGAGGGAATAGGGCGAGGTTTCGAAGAACAGAACGAATCAGACCAAGCGTCTCCAGAGCTTGGCATCAATGTCGAACCTCGAAATCTCACCTGCGAGAGCAAACACGACCAGGTCAACAGGCCAGACCTAGAAAACCCGAGCAAGGTCATGGTAGATCTCAACATGTGGTACTGTTCGTGTTTAGATTTCACCAAGAAGAGTTACATGACTCATGACAAAAGCTGGCTGGATATTATGCACTCAACTGATGGCTCATCAACCATAGCCAACTTTGTGCAGAATGCGCCGTGTAAATTTCCTGCAACACTACCCATTTGCAAACATCTACTAGCAGTTGTGTTGTTGGCTTGTAACTGGACTGTATCTGTCGACGCTGGGCTCGTCAATGTTTACTGGGTTCAGGATGAAGCGGTTCAAGTCAAAATCTTATAGTAGTGAAGGTCATTGCTTTGAATCGGCGCTCAATCAAGATATGTATTTGGTCCCTGCGAAGTCGAACTGCAGTAAAAATCATGATACAATACATCGCTGTTATGGCCTGGGAAACTTGCGTGTTAGTTCGTTGCCAGTGGACTCTTTCATTCGCCCTACATAAACCTTTCCCTCTGGCTGCCAGATTCCCCGTCGCTTTTGGGCGTTTTATAGGCCCATGAACATTGGCCAAGAGTGCTCATGCAAACGGCTTAGTGCAATTTTGCAAAGCTTCACTCGACCGGTGCGAGCTTTTAAGAGGGTTGTTCTAAATATGAATTACAATGCTTTATGCATAGATGAGAGAAAGAAACTGTTACCTGACCCCTTAGTAAAAGTTGAACAAATTGTCTTGACAATTGTTTTGGTTGGAAAACACTTTTTTTTGTGGGTACCCCGTGGGCCCGTGGCTTACGTCATATCGATACTGGTTCTGGATCGCGGAAATTTGGTCAACGGTATTCGCTTACGAGAACATCAAAGGAAGTCAAGAATACCAAAGTAGGCACTTAAGTTAAACGCACGCATAAGCCAAATGACCCTGGTTTTGATCCCCGATACATCTTTATAGCAACAGCAACTTCACGGTGTCATCAAAGATTAAAACTGACCATCTCCCTATAGTTTGTGTACTTGTATTTCCAAAGTATTCCACCATGCTCGCAGCCAGGGACTCATGGGGCCGCCGCTCGTGTGAGAGCGCTGAAAATTTTTTTGATCTTTTTTTTTTTTTCGCTCTGGCGCTCGCGCGGAAACACCACTGCCCCATTGGTAACTTCGACACAATTCTCCGTTGCTTCGAAACCACAAGGATTCTCCTTTGATTTTACGTGCAACACCAAACCGATCACGCGTGACCACTTGTGAACAGTCACGAAACCGCAAAAAAACATACGTGGATACATTATTAGCAGGCACAATTGCATAATCTTCCGCCGCATACCTGACGCCACACGTAACTCCCCGGCGCACCTCATTCAAGTACCCAACAAAACATTGTCCCGCTGGCTTACACGTCACATAATCGAGACATCTGTATTATACGCTCAAAAACTGCAGCAAATTCCTCCTGGTCCCATTTACCCGCCACAAGACCCGGATTTCCCCTTACATACTCAGAGTAAGGAGCATTTTACCCGGATCCTAGACGCCGACTATACTGCCCCATTACATGTCCCGCTAAGACCGCAAGAAGCACAATATTTTCTGTCGATATGTCCAAAACAAATACCCCGCTGGCCCTGAAAACCCCCATGGCGCCGCCCGCCGGCTCGTCGCAATCTGCGGGTAATCCTGCTGCCAATGGTGCCGCCCATGGTGCTAGCTCCATGAAAACAGCCGCCAAGAGCGACACCCCTGCATCTACATCGTCATCGTCATCATCGAGCCTTGGGCCCGGCCCACGCCGGTTCCGCGGCGACGTTCCAGCATTCAACCCTAGTGGCCTGTCACCACACCTATACACACAGCAAATGCTGTATGCGCCTCAGGCACCTGGACTGCTGCCGATATACCCGGTGCAACAGCCGCAATATTTTGCCCAGCAACCTCAATTCGTGCCCTACGGTGGGGGTATGATGCCATACTATCCGGTGGCCATGGGCTACCCGGACTACTCGATGTACCAGCCGTACCAATACTATGCGTTGCCTGCAGGACAGTTCCCGACGCCGACGGCCTACATGGCGATGAACGGTATGAACGGAATGCCTGGCGCAGCCACGGGATACGCTCCGAGGAAAAAGAATTTCAAGACGCATCACACCAATCACACATACCTGAACAATCACTCCTCGGGGCACTCTCACGGTGGCCCGCATCATCCGTTCAAACACTCTTCTGCATCCACTCACTCGCTTAACGGATCGACAGAGAACGGCGGTAGTGAGCTGCGCGAATCAGAGGCACACAACTCGGAGCTGGCCCCGCGTGTTGACACTTCGACTTCTCTGACGCTATCCCCTCATCTGCTAGGGTCAAAAGAACTACTTACTGCGCACGTGGAGACATCAGAGGGCAAGAATCAATCGCTGTCACTCGAAGAGGAAACCGATCAGGCTGAAAAAGACGGCCCGCTGACAGTCTCTCAGGAAGGTGAGTGTTCTCTAGAAGACAAACCCAAATCTGCGATTGAGCAAGGGAGCCGATCGCAAAACGAATTCCCGCTTTTTTTCAACACTACTTCCACAGAACTCATAGACAGCAAACATTCGGCTTTGGAGCGCGGTCAGACAATCCTCAGGCTAAAACAAGCACGCTTTGCGAAGTTGGCTGATGCGAACCCCAACAAGAACTATCACTTTGACACGAAACGCACTTATCGTATTATAGATCACAACACTCGCTCCGAGCGCGGAGTTGAGCTTGGCTTTGGCTTTCTTGAAGAGCCTAAAAAAGCCGAAAGCCCGATTGTATCCCAAGAAAACGAATCTCATGATTCTAACGCACCCAAAGCACCGCTCAATTGGGCGTCGCTACTCCTGTCGACTGTGAAAAAGACCAAGAAAGTGAAGCCCGATTCGCCCAGCAACGGAAGCCCTGCGTCGAAGCCAATCTCAACTGTGCCAACTGCAATACCAACACTGACCGACAGATACCAATCATTAGGGTTGTTGGTTATGTCATTGTTGTACGATCCAACTTTTGATCTCAAATCATGTGAACTGTATAAGCTCAAGCCTCGTGGACTCACCAATACGGGAAATATCTGCTACATGAATGCAGTTCTTCAGTGTCTTCTATTCTGTGAGCCGTTTAACAAGGTGCTTCGCCTCGTCGAGGAAAAATCTTTGGGCCTGTTAGGGAAGAGTTCTAAAACCCCTATACTAGATGCCACGATCACGTTTATGAATGACTTCACGAACGTCGCTGGCAAGTCCAGCGGTGTATCTATTAATAACGACGGTATTGTCGTGGGACGGCCTCTCTCACCAGAATCTCTTTACATGAAATTGGTAGAGAGCCCAAAGTTCCAGCATCTCAAATGGGGCCAGCAAGAAGACGCGGAAGAGTTCTTGGTTTATTTACTTGATGGTCTTCATGAGGACTTTGTGAGAGCCGAGGCAGCAGTGACCGTGGACCAAATGGAGCAACTCGCTTCTTTGTACGGACAAAAACTTGACACCGTTCGCGCACAAGATCTCAAAGCCCGCATGAAACACGCGACACGTCTCGTCAGACACACCGATGCTAGTGCTTCTGAAGACAAAGACGAGCCAGAGGATGAGACATTTGAGAGCGGCTGGTCTGAAGTGGGAGGCCGCCGCAAAGTCTCAAGTAAAAGGGTTTCCGAGGTCGAGCCTTCTCCTATCACAAGTCTTTTTGGTGGTCGTTTCCGTAGTGTCTTGACAGTGCCAAAATCAAAGGAATCGCATTCAATTACCGTCGACCCTTTCAGATGCATACTGTTGGATATATCGCTGGAAGATGTTGTTACCGTTGAGGACGCCTTGTGGAAGTTGAATGAAGCTGAAAAACTTCCTTACAAGACCGAGGACGGGATCGAGGTAACGGCGCAAAAGCAAACATATATTGAAGACTTGCCAGAGGTGCTCACGTTACAATTGAAAAGATTCTCTTTTCAAAATGGACCGGAAAAGTCTTTTGAGGAAGGCACAGAACCGAATGATAATGGCATCTCTCATTTCCATGGCATGGGCACAATTGAGAAAGTCTTAAAGAATGTTGGCTATGGACTTGATCTAACTGTACCACTTGAGTCGCTTTCGCCAGCTTCCAGGAAGGTACAGAACAGACACTACCTGTTGACAGGCGTTATTTATCATCACGGCCGTAATGCTGAGGGCGGACACTACACATGCGATGTCAAGCGCGCGGACGAAAAATGGCTCAGAATCGATGATACCGCAGTGGAAGCTATTGACGCTGGTGCAGTCACGGAAAAACCAGACTCGAAAGACAAGAGTGCCTACATCTTCATCTACCAACGAAAGCGTTCTACAAATGCATAGAGGCGCCCATAACGAATGAATGGAAGTATAGTAATGACGACAAACGATAATATGGTATTTTTCAGTAGTAGGCGCAATTTAGAGCGCAACCCAAGCAAGCGCGAGGGTGATCGAATCAAACTTTCGGCATCTCTTTAGCACTTCTGTAAATGGGCTGGTAAGGGTGTATGATCACGTTGCCGAAATCCCAGACATCTTTTTGAGCATATATATCCAGCTTCAAGAATTCCATCACTTGTTTCTTGCTTTCGGCTTGAATAGTAAAACTGCTACCTAGGAACTCCTGCTTTGACTCATCTTTGAAAATCGGGCCACAACTAGTTATGATGCTAGCTTTGACTTTTTCAGGCACCTTCGCGAGATGCTCAGCTCTGAATGCCAACCTTTGATTCACAGGATTATCATAAATTATCACCAACCACTCAAGTTTCTTTGGGACCTTCATTTAGAAAGAACGTGATAGACGTGGCAATTTTTGGGCAGTTGACGTAAATGAAGACTGTGATTTGTGCGTGGACGTCTATGCAGTGCTTTGGATTGTGGAGACGCCAAGAAGACTCTTTTTTTCGTCTAAACAATTTTTTTTTTTCAAGGCCGTAACTTTTCACTCTGACTCAATCTTCAGACTCAATCAGATTAAAAGGCATGGGACTGAATAAAATTCTAGACCATAGAAGAGGGTGAAATCAAAAATTGAAAGACCCACACGACCCCCAGACCGCACCAAGCCAAACCAATCAAAAGAAGCACGAGGCCCCTTCGGGAATGGCCAACACAGACTGTTAAGAGGGAGGTTGGCAATGAGATCTTGCAGCGCTGTGCTATGCAAACAAGACCTCACGGTTACAAGACTACTTGATCTCCTGTAACATCTCAAGGTAAGTATGAGAAAAAAAAGAAAAGCCAGGAAGTGAGGTGGGAATTTGTCGTTTATATACCCACGGGTCGTGTACATACCAGAGCGCGCGCGAACACACGCGTTCCGGAATTCGGTTCTGGATGCAAAAGTCATGAAGTAGAAGTAGCGCTCTGGAGAAGCCCCGGATCATCAGAACTAGAATCGAAATCTTTTCATACGACGTAATGTAATTGAAGAGTGGAGACAAATTTGGATTAATTGGGATCAGACGCCGAAGAATGTATTGGATTCAGGATGAAAAGAAATATATCGATACGTTCCGCGGGAATACAGGTTGTTTCTCAGTACGATGAGATCGCTGGAAAGATACTACTTGAAGTTACTAGAATAATCCTTTTCCTTGTATATCTTCATCTGGCTCATGTCAAAGACATTTTAGCTTTCGAGTATGTGGTGCAGCCAACATTCCTGATAAGCACCTTCTCAAAGCTATGGTTGTCGGCACTTACAAGACCGATAGCAGTAGGGTGGCCAACACTAAAGTTGAAGGCACCGCTAGTGACGAATCCTATCAAATCCTTGAGCGATGGATTTGCAACACGATGATATATCCTCGCGTTGTCAGCAATCGATCCCTTTTCGGACAATGTGATTGAGACCAGCACCACTGGCATAGGAGGGAAGCTGTAGATATCAGGGACAAAAGTACCGTTTGCAAATCCCGTGTGAGTGCAGTCCCTCTTATTATAAGCCGTGATTGGGATCCGATCTGTATCATTTTCTCTAGTTGCGTTTATCACGAGGGCTAGGTCATTCGGGGTCTTGAGTTCTCGGATCTTGCTCTCATCAAAAGAGCCAAAATTGTGAACAATTTGAGCTTTCCTATCTTCCACATAGTTCAAACCGACAATCCACTTTCTGAGGAAGAACCAATCGGCGTCGGGCGTGAGGGGTCCTTCTGTCGCTTTGACTGGCACCTGCTTGCTCGCAGGAAGCTTTTCTCGTGCTAATCTTGCAGCTGCGCAGACCATTATATGCTCCTTGTAGCCATCGGGGAGCTGGGGGTAGTCTTGTGGAAATGTCGGAATGTTGGACTCGAAGTTCAATTGATGGATCTGACGCAGACCGGCTGGTTTTACCCCACTCACCGTGATCAACTTGCTCCATAATGGTTGGACCCAGAACCAGGGCATCAACACACACCACGAGCCCTGGGCAGTTTTATAGATCGTCAAGGGGAATTTGTTGGGCGCGTGTATATGTGGTGACATCGGGTCGCGACGTGCAAACTCTTGGCCAAGCTGCTTGATGGAATACATGTCTTTATAAGAGTCTGTGCGGGCTTTCAGACTGAAAAGCGCCTTGACCGCATTCGGGTCCGAAGCCGCGTGCTCTTTGAGAAGTTCTGCAGTTAGGTCTCCCTTACCAGGAGGAGCCCTGGTTGGATTTTTCCAAAACCTGGGGTCTCGGACAAAAAAGGAGAAGCGCGTACCGGTTGGGACCATGCATGGGTCTCTGTGCTGCGAAACAGTCCACCACTGGTCTTTGATCTGCTCACTTGCTTCCACATGCAAGACCTGACTCAAAGAGTTCAATGCGGAGGGGCCGCGGAGCTCTATACTGCCAATGGCATAACGGCAATCAACCACCTCGAACTCGCCATTTGTCCATTTCACTACCGCGAAGAAAAACCGCTCGTACACGCTTGGATGAAGCCGCACTAAGGCCCTATGCGATAATGCATCGACAAGCACTGTGCCAGGAGCCAATTTCTGCTCATCAAGGTAAAGCCAGCCGTTGTATGCCCTTTTGCTTGAAAGCCACTCGGGGATTGTATCACAGTAGCGCGAGAAGGCTTGCAAAAAGCGGGTTACACCGTCCGCATTTAGACACTTCACAACAAGCTCGCTGTAGTAAGAGGACTCGAATGCAACCGTGCCTTCCCTTGCTGCCCTGCTGGTGGAGCGGAAACACTTTTGGTTCGGCGAAAATGGGATCTGAAAGCCCCATCGCTTGATCATGTGAAACCGTTTGGCATGCCACACATGCGTTGGCGTCCAAGTGTAGGTTTTTTGGCGCGGGCCGTATTTCAAGTTCCCGCTTGGTTTGGACATTAACGTATTAACAGAACAACGGTCGAAAGCAGCCACAGCGTTATTCAAGGGCGACTTTTTTGCTTTCTTCAAAGCGGCAAGCTGTTCATTCAAGCTCTTGATTCTGTCTTTCACCACAGAGCCTGCCGCTGAAGGGACACCCCTTGATTCCTTGATTTTGGATGCGACACGTAAGAGTCGCTTTTGCATTTTCAATCGGTGCAATTCGCGGCCCCGCAAATGGGCCTTCTTCGCCGGCGTGCCGCTGGTGCTGTTCTGCATTTCCCTTTTCGCTTTTTCCCGAAGCCGTTTAGGGATCCGCTTTACATTATGCGAGGCCGTTCTGCGGCGGAGCGTGCGAGGCAAACTCTGGAAGATCCGTGTTGAGGATGCCGCTTTTGTGTTGAGCTGTGACTGCTCGAATGCCTTGATTTCATATTCGCGTGAAGAAATGAACTCGGGGATGTTGAGACTGCCATTTTTGAAGCTGGGGTCGGTTACTTCAGCACGTATCGTACGGCTGTTGTACAACTTCGACTTCTTGCCCACAGGCGCCGGTTTTCCAGGTGCCGCCATCAGTTATACTTGCTAGAATCAGGATTTTATGCCAGAAAATCTGTTCAGTCACAATTAACGTATAAATTGTGTTTGTCTGAATTGATGATACTCGAAGGTGATGGCATCGCGAAACTACATGGTAATGTGATTGTGAGTGTGCGCGCGCAGCGATTCAAGATCAGTTAACTAGGAATCAAAAAGATAATGTGATGATCTCGTGTATTTTTTTTTTGAACTGATTTGGATGATGTATGTCAATTGTTCACGCGAGAATTTCTTGTTTTTAACTTTGGTCAGTATTAAAGAATAATCGGTCTTATGACACACGACTCCATCAATGCCCCGCCGAAGAGTAGAGATGGACGAGCGGTATCCTTATAGCTAAAGTCTCACGTGACGGTTTGTACGCCGCTAAAGTTGCACAAAATGGCGAGAGCCTTCCCTTTTTTGCTTGATAGATCTGAAATCATTGTTGTTTAAGGAAGTGAAGTCTCGTGTATGATCACGCAGCCGGCTGAAGAGTTCAAAATAGTTCATAAAGATTGAATTAAAATTCCAGTAAAGCGAATCCTCTACACATGTCTACATGATTCAATCACTATTTTTATTTCATTGCTGAGATTAGAGCTATCATTCAACATTCATCAAGATATGGGTAAATTCCACTTACTTTCTTCTTGTGCGTTCTTCTAGTTCACCATGCCAGAAATCCAGAGTGTCATTGACAAGTAGAGACTTAGCCAGATAAATTCAGCGAACGATGATTGCCTACAATGGATATTTCGCCTGACTAAATACAATTTTGAGTTGACGGAAAAAGAAAGATTAGAAGACGAGAGAGAGCTATTGTGCAGCAATGTTCTCTTCGCAACCGTTGTCTCACCAGATTGGTATTGCACAAACGAGCCATGAGCAGATTCATACACATTGTGGGGTAAAGGTACAAGATGTCAAAGTTTATGGACAACAAATTATATCTCACATTTCTGAGCCTATACTAATCTTCGTGAGCCTTAGAAATATTTGAAATTGAGGATAATGTGCACCCAGGGAGAAATTTAGTGTAAAACAATTAGCCGCGCTAATAGTTGTGTGATTGCCAGTGGTCACTTTAGGTCATGATATTCTGCGAGCATACTTGAAGACCATTTGTATTGTCATACAAAAAAAAAAAGACAAGAAATACCGAGAGATTGAGTGACATTGAGTGAATGGGCTTTAAGGCGCTGGATGTGACAGCCATTTGGCCCAACTATGGCCCGCATGCTCGGGACTTTTCTCTCTTAATGTACTGTAGTGTAGTGCGGTATGACTGAAATATCAGAGTTCGAAAGATGCGTCCCCAGGGATTCCTCGAGGGAATCCGCATACACTATTGCATCAGACACCGTCCTTGACGTTGTTCATCTAAATCAAACCTTAATTATGTCAATGCTCGAGAATGATAAGGAGGGGGCAGAACAATGCGTGTGATCAAGGCGCGTTTCCAGTCGGGAGTGCTCACTTTTTCTGAAATGCCATCTCAGAATCGTCGCGCATCTACCCCAGCTGACAGTAAAAGCAAAAATGCGTAGCAATGCGTTGCGGGTCTGGTTAAGTTCAATTGGAAAGAATCAGAATGTTCTTGGCAAAAAGATTACTCAACACGCTTTGATTCAATCAATGGCTACACTAGCGTGGGCAATTGCAATAATAAATTGCGAGTGGTGGCTGCGAATAAATTGTTCGCGATGCAACAGACCAGATTTTTGCAGGCGTCAGACAGCTGCATGCATCATGCACGATGTCAGTCTACCATATCCGCCACGAGTAGATATTTGGTATGGACACAAGCAGTACTTTTTCCGTAGTTATTCGGGCATAATCTAAATATCAATATATAATATAGTGTTCTCCCACTTTTGCCAGGACCCCGTTTTCATAATCATTCAACTTCTTCCACTTAGACCGTAAAGACTCCAAACCTTGAGAGCCTTAGAACACCGTCTAACATACAGCGAAGAACACCTAACAGCGAACCATTTACTTTTAGTAATGACACCTGTTACTGAAATGCAGTCCACACCGGGCTCTGAAAATGAAATTCTGAACATGAATGTAGTTGTGCAGCAGCACGATGTCGAGGCGCTTTGCGCGGCCGCTCCTGAAATGGTCAGGACCGACTCGGGATCTAACACTGCAGCACTCAACAACAACTACACATGTGACGAAAAAAATACAAAAAACTTTGAAAAAAAATTCAACGGAGAGGGGGAGGGCATGGAGTGTGGGCCACACTTGAATCATTCTGATGTGGAGCCAAGAATGATGGGAACTTTGAGCCATGAGAATTATTTAGTTAGCACTTTTAGTTTGAATAAGGCAAAAGAAGAGGAGGAGAAAGATGAAGTTGGCGGTCATGGCTTGACCAGTCTGGCAAAAGCTTCCCATGTGGAAGGATGGTTGCAGGAAACATTAGAACCTTGTCAGAGTTCTTCTGCTGAACACTTTCACACTGAAGGCACAGGCTCCACTCAGCTCATTTCATCAAACAGTGAAACAAACCAATTGGTGGCTTCTGAGGTGCAACACTGCTGTGGAACCACTCACGAGTATGCGGTCAACGAGGAAAGAGCCCCACTCATCGACGGTCTCGAGAATTCATCTAATGACTACGGCGAAGAAGAGTCCCCTAGCGTTCAAGACAATGAAGGGTCGATTGCTCAGCCAAATGATGCTTCAAAAGTTGGAATATTCCACCGCTTACTGCTTAAGTTTAAGGCGTCGACTTTGACGCGGAAAGTTTTTGAGTGGCTGCGAAACGTATGCACGGCGGCAAAATTGCAATCAAGCGAGAATGCTGTCTCGCCCAATGTGCACGTTGAAGCAACTGCCAGTGCCGAATTGGGTGAAGCCAATGTTACAGTTCCGAACGGGCCAAATGAAGGCCGCGGGAATCAAGCGGTGAGTACTAGAAACTCACAAGAACTCGCGAGAAATGTGTTACAACTTCGCACCGCGACCCGTCCGCCTGGAAGTCCTCTTCGTGGGAATGCCGGTACAGCTCCCCGGGCCCCACAGGCCACTAATCCGTTTGAGCGCCGGTTCCGTCCAAGTCATCGGCGGAGAAAGAGTTTGCGCCGAAAAGTGCTTAAAAGTAACTTCAGAAAGCGCAGGGCGGAAGTGGGGCGCATTCTTTTGGAATTGGCCGAGGCAGCGGAAAGTGCAGTGGAAAGCGCAGTGGAAACTGAACTGCCTGCGGCCATTGAAAGCACTTCTAATGGAGAGTCCGAGACTCCATCTGAGGCTGTTGGAAATGGTGCTAGCGTCGCTGATCCAGAAACTTCTAATGTTGAGGTCGAGCAGGTGCAACCAGAGACAGAGGCCGAGCCTGAACAGGCCTTCGCAATATTGGTAGAGGGCTACGACGGATTCTGCCAACAAAGCCTCAGGGATTTTTCTGAGGATACCAGTGACTTGACTGCTGATGAGCCTTGCGCTAAGGAGTCCACCACCAAACTAAAGCCGGTAGAAGCTTACCAGTTTTGTGATGAAGCTGGTGATCCAGGTCTCCTTGAAAGGCTTTTCCCGAGTGAGTTCTTCTCAGAGGTTTTGAAAGAAGAGACATCTATTTTTGAGGATGCATACGACCCGGGAAGCCGCCACGGCCAGCTAGTTTCGAGCATTCTTGATGGACACTTTGAGCCGATTGAGGACTTGATTGACTCAGAGGAAGATGAATTTGTTGAAGAAGACACGTTCAGCAGCTCAGATTGCTTGTCTACAAATGGTTTTGGCTTTGAAAACAACAATGTTTTCGTGAGAAGACAATTCGAATATGGCACCAAGGGCAAGCTGATGGCATGGTGGAACGTTGCCTGTGACCCGAAGCTGGCAAAGTATCGTGAAGCCACAACCATTCGCTTGGAAGACGTTCTCATAAGCGACGACCATAAAAAGTTCTTTGAGGACGCTGTTGTTGACTTCAATGAGGGCAATTATCTTCGAGCTGCCCTCGAGCTCCAAAAGGCCGTGCGTCTTACTGCCAGGCCGGATAAAGCTTTGATAGTATTGGCAAATAGAGCACTTTTGCGTTCTGGAAATCTTCCTGAAAGACACAAAAAACTCATGTTTGCTGACAATTTGTGCACAAGCGATCAAGACAGTCCGCCGGCTTACAGATCTGGCCACATTTCCAGACCGCTTTTGAAGAGAACGAGAGGCGACTACACTGGCGATGCTGTTCCCATTAAGAGATACCCTAAGCCGTTGGATGATGCTGGCTTAAAAGCTTTCGGAGAAGATTTGAAAGCCAGGCTCTTGTATTGTATGGCAGAAGTGGTTGCTCTTGGAAAAGGACGCAAGCTTGCCGACCTTGATGAAGCTTGCAAGCGTTACAACAACTGCTACAAGTTCTTCCGGGATTTGGGGGACAAGCTTAGGGCCGAGGTCCAGGAATTCACATACTACACGATAAGGGTGAGGATAGATATTCTGTCAGCAATGGCGTCCATGAAGGCCTGTGGGGACAAAGTGACAAAGCTTGCTGACTTCATCAACACCTCATATTGTTCCTTGGAAACCATAGAAGAAGTTTCAAACCAGGGCGAGTCAATCTTGCAAAGTTTGCACATGTCGAACCCATTGGTGGGATACATGCAAGATGCAATAAAGCAGCTGCGCATCGAGGATGAGAAAGCCATGGAGAGATTGAAGGCCACGAGTGAGTTGTTTCAGCGCTACGCCGGCGATTTAAGTGCAATTCATAACCACTTCCTCAGGAACACCTTGCGTGCTTCTGTGGATGTCGAAAAGGTGAAAACTCTCACTGGTCACCGCGAGCACTCTTTAGCCATCAGGCAGCCTGGACTAATTCCACAGACTCCCGAGGTTTCGCAGAGGTATTTTGGCAGGTTTCAGGAAAGGGTTGATGAGATTCAGGAGCTCAAGGGCGATATCCGTCTGTTCACACTTGACGTTTTGTCGAGACTTGACAACTTTAGGAGAGAGATTGGGGTTTTATAGGCAACCTTGCCTTTTAAATTGGTGCTTCTCGTTTGAAAAGAGAAAAACATAAAAAAATAAAAAAATAAAGAAAAACAAAAATACAAAAAAACAAAAAAATTAAGGGACAAAATTCAGGAGCCCATTATTTGCTTTACGTACACACGAGAATAAAAGAAAAAAATAACCTCACTTGTAGCATATTTACAGAAGGAGCCAAGAGTAGCCGAATCTTTCACACATATGTGCTATTCAATTAGTACACCCGACGTTCTTTAAAAAGATTGGTGGCAGTTTTAAGACTCGAGTGTCTTTGCAACGCCGGTCCCGCCATAACTCAATAGTATTTGCCCTAGATGGTATGATACTAAGCATAGCCAGAGCGCAGCGGATATCTTCGAAAACACCCCGTCGCAATAGATTCTCCACAACCAAAACAAGCGTTTGTAGACTCGGCGGTATAAAGGATGGTTCTGGCTTGAGCACTATTTGAGTGCGTCAAGAACTTCCATCATGAAATTCAATCACTCCTTTCCCCGCATGCTTAGTAGTACGACACGCTATAAAGCGAAGGCAAATGCGTGTGATCTTTCTGCCACTCGGTCAAAATCGTCATCATTTCATCCTCTAAAATTACAGGGTACTGATCGTCATCGCCCTCCTTTAGACGTCTTTCCTTTTCCTGGGCCTTATACTCGTGTATCATCTTGACCAATCTCACTATACCCATGCCTCCGATCTTTGCGTTTTCATTGTCATCCTTTATATCCACGTTGATCACGTGTACAACCTGCCTGACATCCTGTTCCTCCTCCTCCTCTGTCTTGCTGTTCATCCGGTTCATCAAGTCTTCTAGTACCGAGTCGAAACAACGCTCTTCACACGTGATCACAATATCGAATTTCCCCGCCTCGGCGTTGTTGTGCCATTTTTCGGGCGCCAACTTCACGCTCTTATTTCTCACCAACATCGAAATCAAGCCCTGTGCCTCGTACATTTTGCGGTACTCCTGCGACATCAAGTCCTGGTAAATTTGCTCATAGGGCGTGCCAAACTCATACACGTTTGGCCTATCTATTGAAGGGCCCGGAAGTTTCACTGTGGATCCCGTGCCAAACGATCTTATATCAAATCCGGCGTCTTTGAGCTGTTTATGTGCCTCCATCGACCGGTTATTGTTGGCCGCACATACTGTGCACACCCTCATGCTCTCTATCCCCATTTCGAGTGAGATTGCTGTATAATCAAATTTCCGAAAATGAAAAGAGTATTTAAAAAAACCCGTTTGGAATCAAGAAAGAATCGTTCAGAAACTAAGAAAAGTGCATTGCAGATGTCACCGTGCAAGTCTAGCTTGTCGCGTCACTTCACGCCAAATCGGTGTATGCACTACGCATCTATGGGCACTTGAATCAAATGGAAGTAAAATTGCAGAAATATACCGTGACCGGGCCTGCCCGGCCTGAGGGTCATCAAACTACGTCGTTATGGCCCACTATATCGTACTTGCTGATCGATGCGTCTACCGAGAGTTCGGTCGAAGGTTCCACAACAATTGGCTCTGCGTCCTCGGGTCCACCCTCAGTGTCTGAGATCTGATCGCTAATATTGACAAAGTCGTCGATAAGCTCGCCCTCAAGTTCGGGCATGGATACTTTCACGTAGTCTTCGTCGCCTGCGGACTTGCGCCGCTTTGGCTCCTTGTGGAAATGCACGATTTTGTTGGTGGTACCCAACAGCGCACGCAAGTCGCAGTAATCGGATAAATCATGAAGCGCGAGTCCGATTAGCATCGACGGGTCAAGTGCAGAAATAGGAAGTGATCGGCACCGCGTGGTATGGTAGGTCTCCATGTCGGTGGACACTGCTTGGAGGTTGTGCGGGTCTAAGTACAAGAGCTCCGAGTCCTGGAAACCAAAAAAGTAGTAGCTCGAGGACGGCTTGCCGCCAGCAATACCCACACACTGTTTCAAGGAAAGAAGCTGGAAAAGGCTCGAGTGGTAGTATGCGTTGACGTTCTCAATTCCGAGGCGCACGGGGAATAATACAAGCATGGGCTGGCTGGAGCGGGCGAAATGCGCCTCCACTTCTGTGTCGTACAAATCGCAGCTCTCGCTGATCAACACATGGAAGCCGGGCGTCTCGCTGGGCGCACAGCGATCGCAGAGCCGCTTTATAGATAACAGCGCCGCGCTAGGACCAAACCACTCGCCAGGCTTCACCTGCAAGGGCAGTTCCAGCGCCACCTGAATGAAGTTATGGATCGAAAACGGCGCGGTGTATTCATCAGCAAAAAGCGCTACAAGCGCGTCAAGCCGCGAGTCTGGGCCCGCATATACGTGACCACGACCGAACGTAGCCGCCTGTAGTGCGTTAGCCAAGAGAGACTGCGACGTGCGGATCATACAACCCCAGCCCACGTCGGTGGTGAAGTGGTGATTGTCTAGCACGCCGGCAACGGTCGTGTTCGGGATGGCATTGAAGAGCATCGGACCCAAGAACGCGAGCGGGCCCGGCCCATTTTCTGCGCGGGCGATAGGCTGAAATCCGGACCGGTACGTGAACCACACGCGGGACTGGATTGCGTTTGCAAGCGTATCTGAGGTGAGGCTCTCTCCCAGGTACAGCGTGCCGCACACCACGACATTTTCGGGCGCCGGCGGCTCGGGCATCTTAAGTTTCTGCCAGAGCTGCGTGAAGGTTGTTTGGAGCTGGAGAAGTTGCGTTTCCAACGCTGACGCAGGCGCCTCTTCGGGTGTATCAGAAGACATGTGAGCGAGGGGCACAGGCGGAGGGAAACTGCGTGTGAATTGTGTGTGAGGTAATGATCAAAAAGGGTCCATAGAACAATAACTTAGACCAGTTCCAGCTATTTGTCTAGGCTATGAGTTTTACTATGGGTAATTGTTGCAATCTGCTGCTGTGTTCTGGGGTAAGTGTGGTGTTTCGATGACACAGTGCAGTAGATAGCGCAAGCCGGGCCGAGCTTGCCTGGGGCCCCAGAATCCAGATACGCTTGGTGCGGATAGATAGGCGTGCACAGTGACGGTGCCAAAGTCAAATAATACATCATGTATAATTACGAAACGTGTTGATATGAATGATTTGGTTGAATTATTTTGGGAAGTGAAAAGGTTTATGATTATCAAATTGTTATCTTTTTTCTCTATAGTACTATTGAAAAAAGTTCATCATGTATCTGTCTTCTTCTGTGCTGGTCTTGCCATGGGGCCAGGACAGATGTGCGATAGTGCGGGCCCATATCTATTGCGTTAACTGGGATATGACAAATTAGGCAATTGCAAACGGCATTGTAATATCCTTGAATTTGAGCAAAACTTATGAGGGAAACTGAAAAACATTCCAGTTCGATTTTTGAATTTCGGTAATTCAATCATAAAAGCCGAAATGATTTGCATTGTATGAATATAGGACCGACTGCCTCACTGAGTTCCGTGACGCCACTCGCGCCACCGGGCCATGGCTCACAACTCCATCGAGAGGACGATTCGAGGAGACCTTGATAATGATCCTAAGGATATAACGATAGCACCTGCAAAGTCTATAGACTTCTGAATAGATTAAACAAAATAGTGTAAAAGTAAAATATTTCTAAAAAATTATCGAAACAAACTTGAACTTGAACTATCCTTTTTAGTGACTGACTCGTATGTCAATTTCCCAGATTCACTGGCGCTGCTGCAACGTGCTCACGCTCATCGTGGCGAGCACATGTCGGCCCCATTATTTGTCCCTTAATAAATCTCTACACTCGTTCTTTCACACACAAAACTCACATAAAATATGCCAAAACGAGGAGGAAAATCTAGAGGAGGCGCTCGCGGTGGAAGCAGGGGCGGAGGCCGTGGCGGGGCCCGTTGTGGCGGCAGTTTCCGCAGCTATAACCTAAGCAAGTCTCTGCGCCGAAGAGCGGGCAAGAAATCGGCTGCACTGGCCAACCATGACGTTCCCGAGCTCATGGACTTGGGCGGCAATGAGTATATTGCTGAATCGGGTACCTCTATGAAAAATCTCTCGAAAAGGCCGAACAGGCGTATGCTTGCCGAGGCCCAGTATACAGACAAGCATATGGCAGAGACGATGGCCCAGCCAATGCGGTTGCGGCCAATCGAGTTCGTCAAGGCCAAAGATGTGTATGATCCTGGCAGAGAGCTTGTGGAGGCACTCAAGAAACAGAAAATAAGGGACGACTTAGCGCTAGATATGGAGAATCTCAATGTCGAGGCAGAGGCTTCAGAGCAGACAGAGGCTTCGGAGAAGTCAACGCCAGACCTGCCTGAAATCACACAAAATATGACAGAAGTGGAAGTGCCAGTTCATTTTCAGGAAGACATCAACCACGAAACATCATCTTTGGATGACGTTGAAGGCGAGGCTTATCTAGATGCATTGATGCAGGACCGATCCCGGGCCTCCGCCTCTCCCGACAATGCCCCAAACCTTGAAGAAAAGTATTCTGTTAAATCATCTGATGATAATTCCTTGACCCCAGCATCTCCTGGAGTGCCGGTTGAAGGCTCAAACATCGAGGAGCCCGACATGTTGGATGCCGATTTGGTGCCGTCAGATCTATTCGATAGCAATGTTATTGTTGAAATCCAGAAAAGAATTGATGACTACAGCGACTCTGGCGACTTTCATGAACACCCCAGCGGGAACGATTCGATCAGTGATGTGGATATGTCTGAAGTGCCCAAGCCCGAGAGCAACCTGTCTGCGGAGATCGCTCAATCTGATAGCGAGGACAATATTGAAGCTGCCGTGGAGGAATTTTTCACAATTGATGAGACTGGTGACGATGATGTTTTTGACAAACATGCTGTGAAGAAAAAGCCCACTTCTACACTCTTGCAGGCCGAATACCGGCGAAAGAAAGCAGCGCCTGTCAAGCAAATGTTGCCGCGAGACGAGACAGAGTTAGAGCATGATTCGCACATCATGGTTGGGAAAGTGATGTTGAAAACCCTGACCGATGAAAACGGGATCGTCAGCACGAACCTCCCGCGCGGAAAGCGCCTGCAAGGATTCATGAGTCTCACGAACTTTGAGGATAGTTACTACGAAGAGGAGTCAGAAGAAACCGATGATGATGCTGCTTTCGAGGACTACAAGGCACAAATAATGGGCGATCTTGAGTTTGGCGACAGCGATTCTGAGGGATATGAAGTCCCTGAGAACTTTGCCGATATGCATGGGGACGAGTTCGATTACGGAGATGACGGTGGCCTAGATGATGAGGAAATCGACGACCTGGACATTTACATATCCTCCGATAGCGATCTTGGCGAGCAGTATCTCAATTCGGAAGAGGAAGGGCTAGAAGATATCTTGGCGTTTGCCAGAACTCAACAAAAGGCAAAGAATCAGTTCGATCTCGCGCCCACGCAAACACTTAAGAAAAAGGGCAAGGGCAAGAAGCAAAGACTCGAGTTGGGCTCGCACTTGGAGCTCGAACTCAGGGAATCCCTAATGGACCAGTTCCAGTACCAGAAACAGTCCAGAAAGGAAAAGAAACTACGCAAAAAGGAAAAGCGCCAGAGGGAAGGAATTGAACTTCATGATTTGAGCATCAAGTACGACTACTCGCTTCATATCAACGAGATAAAGCAGGAGTTTGAGGTTTTCCTACATGATGCAGGAAGAGAGACCATGAGTTTTCCGCCACTAGACGGGCATGGCAACAAGACTGTTAGTAAGCTCGCGGGTCATTACAATATGAAATGCATTCGTTGCGGAGGTAACGGGCTCAGTTTGTTCATGAAGGTGGCCAAGACGAAAAAGACATTCAGGTACATTCCCGCATACGATCTGATTAGCTACATCATGAAACAGCGTCCAATATTCAAAAGAGTCGATGTCAAACCACGCACGCAGGAGGAAATCGCCCTGACTAACGGCAAGAAAGACCGGCGCGGGCCAAAGAGTGATGCTGTTGTGAGAGAGGGTGATATCGTGGGGGGCAAGGCCCCTGAAATTGGGAATAACAATATTGGCAGGCAGCTTCTCGAAAAGTTGGGCTGGGTCAAGGGAGAAGGCTTGGGTGCACATGGTAACAAGGGAATCAGCGAGCCCCTTACTGCCACAGTCAAGCGGTCGAAGACTGGGCTCAAATAAGACAGCAAGAGCTTTTCAATTTGTGTCGGGCCGAAGCTGGATTTGTATATGAATGAATGTTATGAAATCAGCACGACCTATAAATTGTACAAAAACATTCTAAAGCATGGACAAACTCACCTTTTCTTGCCTTTGCCTTTAGTTTTCTTGACCTCGTTCACAGGCGCGGCATGGCCCGTCTTTTTTACGTGTTGAAAAAGCTTGTTTCTCGATGTGAATATTTCCTCACAAGAAACACAAATCTCGGATCCGTTGGGCACTTTTGCAGCTGGAGCTTGTTTCGGCTTTTTTGGCTCTCCCTCTTCCACGGGCTGCTTTTTCGTTGAATCCGGTTGTTTCAATCCTTCACTTTTCTTTTTCCCCTTTTTCTTTTTCTTCTTCTCGTCCTCCCAAATATCATCTTCGGCTTCTTTTTCAAGATTTAAGCCGTTTACAATCTTAGCAAGTTCATCCTCCAAATCTGTGCCATCGGCTTTTCTCCGCGAGCTTTTCTTTGACTTATTCTTACTTGACCTTGAAGTCTGTTCTTTGTCTTCGGCCAAGGCTTCGGCACCAGAAGAATTCACATCATCATCAACAATATCATCGATATCGTACTTATCATACCCGTTCTGCTGAGGTGCAGACTGATCCGTATCTTTTTCTTTAGCTGTTTCACTTTTGGTATCATCAGCTTGACCATAATCGGCAGCATGATCAATATCATCATTAGCGCCAATGGGCTCATCAATCACATCATCGCCCTCATCTCCTTTGGCGCCTACATCCAGCAAAATCTCATCAGAATCAGACTCCGGTCCGGGCTCACTGGCCGCGGTCTCAAATGCAGAAGCGCTCTCGTCCACGTCAAGGCCCAAATCGAGCCCCTCGCGTCGCATTTCTTCGCGAATCTGCTCCAACATTGTTTTATGTTTCTGCGATCTCTCGTGCGTGTCAAATTGATTTTTCGACTTGAACACCTTGTTGCACACAATACACTCGTGCCATTCTTCCTCGAGATTGTCGGCAAACTCATCAAATTCGGAGTCTGTCGTTTCGTCGCTATCATAGTCAAATTCTTCCCGAAGCATCCGTTCCACCTCCTCCAATTCATCTGCATCCATCTTTTCCCAATCCTGAACCTCGTAGTGCGCCTGCTCGGCCATTTGCCGCACCTTATGTTCCTGAGCCTGCCGCTGCAATACTTCATTCTGCTGCCTGCGCTTTGTAGCCTCATATGCCTCAGCGCCCACCTTCACGCGCACATCTCTTTTTTTAATGAATGACACAAATTTACGCACGGTGTCGTTATATTCACGCCTGGCCGCGTCACGCAACTTTTTATTTTCCTTTTCCATGAGCCGCCGCGTGCGACGGTCTGGCGCCGCAGAGTACCGGTACTCGTCCATCCAATTGAAGCTTTTAACCGTTTGAAAATTGCTCCATTCTTGATAAAATACCCGTACACCCGAAACGTAGTCTGTGTGCGAGTTGCCAAAGCGAGGGTATAGGAGGAAGCTTTCATCGATAGCGTTAACATTAGAAGCATCATCCTTGTACTTTTCGTACCCCTGTGTCTGCAGATATTTGCCGTGCTTCACTTCTTCTGCCGCGAGTCTCTCAAAAAGCCGTCCTGCGACACTATAAAGTCCCGCCAAGGAGTCGTCTACTCGCGCGTAGAGCGCGGGATTGAAGAATCGTAGAAGCTCTTCAACGGAAATGCTAGGAATAACCATACTTTGTGCATCGTCGGCCGAATGCGTATACTCGTCGTCGTCTCGAAGAATCTGGGCCTTATGAGTATCATACCAGCTGCGTTCCTGTGGGTCAGACAAAACTTCGTATGCTGCACTGACAAGCGTGAAGCGGGCGTTTGCGCCAGCAACATCATGAGGATTTTTATCGGGATGGAGCTGGAGGGCCTTTTTTCTGTAAGCCTTTTTGAGCTCGGTATCGGTCGCAGTGGCTTCTACGCCTAAAAGCTCGTAGTAACAGGTTTTCATGCGGGCAGACAGAACTAGGGCTTGATCGTTTTTCGATAAATACTTTTGATTGGACCTTGTTTATCTATGTCTGCGCACACGACTGTTACGTGTGCAATTTGGGTATGTACGGTTCACTCGCCTGGGATCGTCTCTCACGATGCCCGAGCATGGGAGCCATCACCTCGATGTCGCGCGAGCATTTAGCTGCAGGCTATCGCCGATCGCCCTCCACAATTCGCCATGCTGAAACCGGTCAGCTGTCGAATTGGCGTGCTACATTTTTAGCCCCGCCTGTCTCCGAGAGATTCTCGAGAACCGAGCAATCTCATCTTTTTCAATCATGCGCGCGCCACTGCAATTCCTCTGTGCCTTGCTGGCATTCACCATCCTTTTGAGTGATAATCATTCGAATCATTGAGAAAAGACTCTTTGTCGTGACCGGAAAATAAATCCTCGTCGCTAATGACACGCTCCGGGAGCGGCGCTTTACCAAGTCTATGATCGATCATCAACGAATCCTTCAAGGACGCGCTAATTTCGACCGACGGCTCGAAACTTTTGAAAGCAGTAGGTTCTACCCGAACACTTTTACCTGTAGTGATTGTGCTCTCGCTTTTCGTCGGCTCCATGAGACTCCGTTGAGAAAGATGTTCTGCAAACAGTGAAGCCATTGCGGGCGTCGCTTGCGGATGCTGAGCAGGCATAGATTTTAGTGTCTCAGTGGACCTATTGTCACTTTGTAGTCTCAATTTCCCGGTAATGCCGGGTCCTAAAAGAGACGTAAGGTTAATCGAGCTTTTGGAAAAAAGATTCTTGAACGAATTTGCACGCTGCAAATTGGAATACTTACTCAAGCTGCTCGAAAGGGCGTCAGCTCCATTTGAGCTTGCATCATGAGCAATATGCGCCTTGGGACTTCCAAATTCAGCCTGCTGAGTGTTATTTTTGGCATCTGACATGGCCAAAAAGTTGGAGAGACCCACACTAGATGTTTGCTTTGCAAACAAGTTTTGCTCACCTGCTTTGCTTAAGTCTTCCTTGATTGAATTTTCTTCAGCAATGTATAATATCGGCGATCTGTGGGGGAGTACCTTTCGCGAAAAATCACTCGAAGACGCGTACCGCTTGGATAAAAGAATTGACGGGCGCTGAAGGCCTCGCGCGTTGTTGCTAGGATCGACAGTTATCACGCCTGTCGTGGAAGATCTTTTGAGCACAGGCTTCGGGGCCAGGTGCTCGAGATTCGCGCTTTTGGTTGAGCCAGGAGACCGCGCGGCAGAGTTCATTTCATTTAAAAACAAACCAGAGAGAAGGGACCTTGGCTTGAGAGAAGAGGGCGAACTCTTGAGCGTCTCATCCGCTGGTGGCGATGTATGACTTTCATCGCTTGTAGAGTGTGGAATAGGTATCCTTTTGGGGAAGGATATTGGCTGCGCAACGGGCGATTCGGGAGCCAACTCGCTTTCCGAAGACACCGACATCCATTCACTCTCTGTGTCGTCAGCCAGTTTTAAGCTCCTACCGCTTCTGGCAGATCTTGCATCGGCAATGACCTGATTAATGTCAGTTTCATGTAGCGAGTTAGGGTGATCGTTAAGGCTGCTGACTTCCGATATGTCCGTCGATGATAAGCTGGAAGGTGCGTTACTTGCTGAGCTGGCACTTAGAGATGCGTTGCTTTTGAACAAAGAGTCTTTTCGTCCTGGAGGGACGCGAATTTCAGGCGCAATATCATTTGAAAGACTTGCCTTGCGATCATGATTGTCCTGGGCATTCGGAGATGGCGAGCCCGAAATGAAAAATATGTTTCCCTTGCTGCCTGTTCTTGTTGGGCTCTTAATGTGACTTGCATGCTTTTGACTCACAGTTTCGCCTGTGAGCGAATGACTTGGGCTCATGTTTAGCTTCGCAGTGCCTTCCTTCTGTATGTCTCGACCTATCTCGTTTCGCACGTCTAGGACGGGCGGGAGCGCTGATGAAGCGGTCTCACCACGCTCAGGGTCATAATCGAAATAGTCGTTCGCCGGCATTTCGTCCTCCGAAATATCCGAGGAGTCTTCTCCCGACACCTGCTCCAGACTGATTTGTTTCGCCTGCTGTAGACTTAAAATGCTGTCGGATGTGTATCTGGACAGATCCAGAAAGAGAGAAGGACGGTTTTGCAGCATGGCGTCGCGCACAGAGGCTGTTTTTTGCGATGAAGTCTCTTCCTCAAGAGATAAAAACGACCGGGCGAATGCTTTGTGGGGGCCGTTCAATATGCGTTCACTGATCAATCGCCATGATCTGTTGCGAAGGCGTTTGCGGGCAAGGCTCGCGGTTTGGGAAGATCTCCAGACTGTGAATAGATTTTCGTCGATTTCGCTAATAAATAGCCTTGAGTCTGATGTTTTATGTTTGGGCGTAGATACCAACGATGTCATGTGGTCACAGCATCAACGGCCAGGCCAGGTATAGTGACAAGGCTGTGCAGTGGAAAAAAAGATATATGGAAACAAAAAGTAGCGTCGAATCCGAACAACTTGTGCTGCAAAGACGATTCCGGTGAAAATAGTGCTTGAGTTTGTCTCTACCGGTTAAGCTTTGACAGCGTCACACAAACTCTTTTTTTTTGGGTAGGGTGGTTACGAGGTAGCTATCGGTAATTTTCAGTAAAACAGGCTTTGGCTGAGGCGAGCGAGCACGAGGGGACAGAGTGGGGGCGAGGCGCGAAAAATGTCTTAGCGAAAATGAGACCCTCGTGATCTGTCCGAGGGTCAGATAAGCAGATCGGGTCTTATCGAATGGAGTTTTGGCCCTATATCAAATGTACGACTAAAGATACGTATGCTAGGTATTTTTATGAAACAACCGAAGAGAGGCACATGTCAATGCCTGTGCCAGATGTGTTCTTGTGTGGGGAGGAGCCGTCGCGCCGACAGGGTTTTAGGCCCGCACATTGTCCGGGGCGGCTACAATTTGATCACGATTTAGGGCGGTTAGGGCCGGAATGCGTGACAATGACAGAGTCACGCTTTGATCGCAAGTTGTGTGCAGTATGATAGCGTGGGCATGTACGGGTGTTGCGTGGGCTTTCCCGACCAATCGAGGAGAATACAAGGGTTACACGGTCCCTGCCGCTCATGTTGGAGACGAAAGAAGCTATACGTTTCCTTCCTTTCAGATTGTTCTTACTGATGGAGCAGTGTACATAAACGAAAATTTCACTGTTCTCAAGGCCGTTGCGCAAAGACGCTCTCTGCATGAAGTTTTTACTGATTCAGTTTTCCCCGCGAATTGGGAGAAAGTCTCCAACAATTGATGAGACGAGGGTGAGCTGGTAAAGTCCGGAAATAGAATAGAGTAAACAAAAAAGTGAGTTCGAGCTAAATCTCTCGGTCAAATACCTGTTCGTAAGCAAAGGTATATTCAAGATCCTGACTGCAAAAAAAGAAAAAAAAAGTAACTCGTGGTAACCGTGATTACTGGATACGAGATATTTGCAAGACAAATGACGCGAAACGGTACAAATAACAGCTGTAGCTGACATAATATACATACGGTATTTTCACAAGGACATCACTAAATATTAGTTTCTGACCAAGAATTGTTGTCTCGGTTTTGTATTTTGATGTTTATCCGTGTTTGTGCAAAGACGACATCTAATACGGTATCATGAGAGACTAATTTACGCCTATCAAAATCGGTTGCGGCCAGATCATGAAAACAGCACTGTTTCCCGTCCGATCAACGTTAGTTAAGCTTCATAGAGCCACACTGAGTAGTGTAGTGGGAGACCATATGCGAAATTGTGGTGCTGCAATCTTTTTGGGGACCGAAAGGTTTTAATTTTTCTTTTCCTCCAGTAGTTTTTGACGCATTTTGCAGCCAGTGCCAGCGCATGTCTCGTTCCCATTCGGGTGTGTGAAATTTGCGGGGACTGCAGGCGACAGGATTGCGGTCATAGATAAGGCATTGCATTGGGAACGCGAAGAAGTCACGTGTGCAAGATCGTCGACTCAACACCTATCATTGCTTTTCAATATGATTCTAGTCAATTGAGAGAAAGAATGATTTATGATGATCTCAGACGAGAATGAAAAACAACAGTGGTTTTGCAAGCAACAAAATATTCAATGTTCAAAAGGGGAGTTCTTTTTCACATGCGCGTGCCTCGTAAGCCTAATGACGTACATGTAAATCGAAGTAATCATCAAATTAGAAAACTCGGCATAATTCCGCAGCGTTGTAAGGTTGGAGCGAAGATCACCTCTAAGCTCTTATCCTAGAGATAGACTGCACTTTCTCAATGTAAGAGATAACGATTGATAAGTAGTTTCAATCGCAATGGCTCGCACGAGACGGCACCGGTTTTGAGTATACAGTAGCAGAACAAAAGATTCTGTTCAAACTAGATAGCATGAATATTTTACAGAAGGCGCTCGCAAGAGGTGCTTCAGATAGTGAGGATACTGTTTGCAGAAATTCCCTCGACTCATTTAATTAATCGATTCGCTGCTCATGATAGGTCTTTCAATGCGACAATTGCTTCCGCGTGGACACCTCAGGCATTCAAAAGTCCGTCATGAACAACAACTTTCCAAAACATATGACTGACGATTCCGGCACAGCTACGTGAAAGAAAGCAGGTTTTTTCTTACCCAAACGAGTTCATGCGTATCGGGGCAATTTGCCGGTGGGCCATACCGTTGTCGAAGATGATTCCAGAAAGCAAAATGGCGCACAGTGACCACATGGCACGTGCTCGCAACCACAGCAATTGCCAATCGAGGCCGTAGTGTGTGGAGCGCCACCTCACCTGTGTACGGGCACATAACCCCGGGGCCGATTTTTCACCACGAACAGGACAAGTGTCCCAAACCTGTCATGGCAAGTGGTCTTATTTATCAAATGTACTCAATCATCTTTCCGTATATTACATATCTCGTTTCATTTCTAGCTCAAATCTCTAAATTGGTTCGATTCCCGACGTAAAGGAGTCGTCGCGGGCTTACCCCAGAATCGCTCGTTTGCTGCGAGGTGAGACTGGGAAATTAGCAAGCAGGAAACGCACCCATACCGCTGCCCCTCCAAACTTGTTTGCTCTAGCCAGGGCTCCGGGAGCGAGGTGCTTTTATATAAGCCGGCGCCTCGCTTCAATTTCATATTTTCTTTCTTTTTTCTTTGCATCATTTATCTGCTCTGAACAATTTCCACCTTTAATCCGTGCAATTGTCCAGTACTAATATTCAGAACCTATAAACGCCTCCAACAACAAGAACACACTAATCATGGCTAGGAAAGTTTTTTTCGGATTGGCTGCCGTCGGCGGCGGTCTTTACCTCTACGACCAAAATGTGCTGCCCATTTTCCCCCGTGATAACAAGGGCAATGCGTTTGGCGTGTCCCAGGCCGGCCCACCAAAGGAATTGAAGCAGGACTTCCGCAAGCTTGGCGACGACACTCGCGATTTGGGCTCGCAAATCAAGAAAACCGTGAACGGATCTGTGGCCGACATTCGCCACAAAACCGACGACGCGGTGTCCACCGTGAAGGACACGGAGATGTATAACAAGTGGTCCCAGAAATTGGACAGCTACCAGAAGGATGTGCGCACGGAGGCGGAGAACATCGAGAACAAGCCTTTGCCCAACAAGTTGGCGGCTAAATACATCAAGCTTGTCAACTCCGTGGGTCAAACCGAGGAGGAGAAGTTGAACGAGTTGGCGTCCTCCACTTCTGCGAGACAGCAGGAGATCAAGAAGGACTTGGCCAGAAACAAGCAGCTGTGGTCGTCGTGGTGGTCCGGCAAGAAGTCTGAGGCCGAGGACAAGAAGGATGAATTGGCGTCCAAGGCCGAGAAGGAGAAGAACTCTTGGTTCAGCTGGGGCCAAAACAAGGCCGATGATGCCAAGCAAGCTAAGCAGGATGCCGAGGCTAAGCTCCACAAGGAGAAGAACTCTTGGTTGAACTGGGCTGACGACAAGTCCGATGAGGCTAAGAAGGCCGCCGAGGACGCCAAGAAGGAGAAGAACAAGTGGGTTTCCTGGGGCTCGCTGAAGGCTGACGACGCCGAGAAGGCTGCCAAGGATGCTCAGAAGGATTTGGAGTCGAAGAAAAACGAGTGGGTTTCCTGGGGATCTTCTAAGGCCGGTGAGGCCCAGCAGGCTGCTAAGGACGGCCACAAGGACTTGAAAGCCACCTTGAACGACCAGTCGCAGAACCTCTCTGAGAACTACGAGTACGCCAAGAAGAAAGCTGCGGAGGAGTACGACGCCGCCAAGAAGAACTTGGACAGCTGGACTCAGCAGGCCAAGGACAAGGCCAATGGCGTTTGGAGCAAGGCCGATGAGGAGCACTTGAAGCGTGCCGGAGACGACTTCCAGAGCGCGTTCGCAAACTTGAAGCGTTTTGGCGAGGAGTTGACAAAGTAAACAAACGAACTCGCTTGATTATTTACGATGCATATATATTCAGAAACACATGTCGATGCCATGAATATGTTCGATGAGAGAGTGTAGTCTCCATTTAGTCTCCAGGATGCTCGCCTTATCTCTTCTGCTAGTCTGCGAAGAGAGATGTCACCTCACAACAATGCAACTAATCGGTCATAGACAGCATGAAAACTAGACATTCGATACTTTTTTCGATAGAGTAGAACGTCTTCGTTGAAGTTGGCTAGACAAATAATTTCATAAACCTCCTCGAACGACTTATAGATCTGTTTAATAGTGCGTGTGACTGAGACGAGCATGTGCATGAATGCGATTGTCCAGTTCCATCATGTTGCATGACCATATTTACCGCTTAACGCTAAGATAATGTACAGTTTGAAGAATAGGAAAAACAAAGCCTTGACTTCGTCATGGAGATAAAGTATTTTTCGAAAATCGTCATGTGCCTAATCAACTGTCAGAGAACTACCTAAATTTGGCACCGAAGCACATACTCGGCTGGATGCTCACATAAGCATGGATGTACATTGTATGGTAGTCTCCACATAAGGAATGTAAAAAAATGGGGGATATGAATTGAAAACTTATTAAATACATACAATTTAAATAAGCAGAAATTCCCAATATTTTGATCCCAAAATTATCTAGTCTTATACTGATAGTCTTGAGTGGACAATCTTTGAGCCATTTTCTCTCGTGTCCCAAGTCTGCTGAGATCGCGGTCGCACCCATGGCTCCATATGATTTTCATTGCACCCATTTCTAAAGGTCCCAAATCTGCAAAACCCATCCTGATAATGAACCCGCTACGCCGAGTCCCCCCACTTCCGCGAATCTATCATATCAATAGCGAGCTCTTTGACTCGGCGAGTCTAGCCAAAATCCCCACGCACCAACTATTCACGAAACTCGGCTTTGTTCACCACCCAAAGCCGGGGCTCGTACATTGGCTACCCATGGGCACAATGATATTGCGAAAATTGCAGGATTTAGTACACCGGGAAATGCAAAATGCCGGATCGGAGCAGGTCAGCATATCGGCCTTATCACATGCCTCGTTATGGCAACAATCAGGCCGTTGGAGTGGCACGGAGCTCTTTAAGCTAAAAGACTTCTCACAGGCCGACTATTGTCTTGCGCCGACGTGCGAGGAAGAGATCACCAACTTGGTTAAAGGCCAGATTCAGTCATACAAAAACTTCCCTGTGCTGTATTATCAAATCAACACGAAATTCCGTGACGAGAAACGGCCCCGGAGCGGGCTACTTCGGGGTCGAGAATTCATCATGAAGGACGCGTATACGTTTGATTGTACCCCCGAAAAGGCGATGGATTCGTACCACAACATGGTCGCTGCATACCGCAGAGTGTTCCTGCAATTGAAGGTGCCATATGTCATGGCAGATGCCGATTCGGGCGATATAGGCGGCTCGCTTTCCCATGAATGGCACTATGTACATGAATCGGGTGAGGACACATTATTCACGTGTGATAATTGCGGCGAATCGCTGAACATCGAAAGAACGCTCTCGTTTCCGAAGGAGGAAGAGCAACACACAAATGTGTCTGTTTCATATTACACGACACGTGATGTAAACACATTGATATGTGCGTATTACCCTAGCTCCCGGACGCACGACGCAAGTTTTCTCAAGGAAGAGATTCCTGATATTGATCTTTCGGGAAACCGCAGCCAAGATGAGATTCTTGCTTTGTTCGAAGATGAAGACGCTTTGATCCTGAAGAAAATCGTACGTGTGATGGACCTGAGACTCAATTCTCGTTCAAACTTCCCTGATTTCCCCATAAAATTCATCAACAGGTCACTTATCACCACGCTCACGGATATCCCCATCGTTGCCGCTGAGGAAGGTGAATTATGCTACAAGTGCGAGGACGGAGAATTGAGGTCGAAAAGGGCAATTGAAGTCGGTCACACATTTTATCTTGGAGACAAATACACCAAGACATTTGACTTCACGGTGGACCACCCACTGCAAGACGGCAAACTCGTGAAAAACCACGTGCTCATGGGCTGTTACGGAATAGGAATAAGCCGCATTATCGCTGCTATTGCCGAGATTAACCGAGACGGAGAAGGGTTCCGCTGGCCCGCGTGCATCGCACCTTGGCAGGCTACGATCATCAATAATACTAAAGATCAGTCGATTGGCGAGGAGGTCTCAAGGGCTCTTTCAACAAGCGAGATTGACTGCCGAGTTGACGACCGAGACAAAATCAGAATGGGGAAGAAGATAAAGGACTCAAACATGTTCGGTATTCCATTGGTCGTGATCGTTGGCAAAAATTACCCAAAGGTGGAGATAGAGGTGAGAGGCGCGCTACAACCACCAACGACAACGATTGAAGGGCAAAATTGGCTGATCGAGCACAACTCAGACGGATCTCCTAAGAAGTATACTGTGGATATCAGTGAGGTAGGAATGGCAACAGAAGCGATACTTGCCAGCATGTAAATAGAATCTAACTGTCATTCATTGTATTGCGATTATTGTACAGAACTAGGAAGTGAACTTGCCCGTGATCTTGGCAAGCACGTGCATGATGATCACGGAGAAAATAAACCCAACGGCCAAGATCAACACCACCAAGGGGTCCACTCTGAGGCCCTGAGCCTCGTCTGTGAACAACTTCAACATGGTGGCAGAGGAACCTCCTGCACCAGCGGCTCTGGTAGACAACGGCTTCTGCTCGGCTTCTTTTGTCTTTTTGTCGGCGACATTTCTTCTCTTCACGGCACTTCTCAAGCCACCTGGGGCTGCGGGAGACGACTAAGAGTTAGTATTGACGAGCGAAGGATTCCAGTAACGATGATTTGCTGACTTGATAAAATTTGGGAATTCCCACTCCAATCTGTGTCTCGCTGTGGATGAAGGATCAGAAAATCGAGATCGATAAATGGTGGTTTGCCGTGTTTTGACACTCTGTAGGACCCGGCGGCTCAGACCTAATAGTTGCATAACGAAACCCATCGGTGCCCACTTATGCTATTATTCAGCAGTATGTCAAACTTCACATGATCTAAAAGTTATCTTGATCAAGCAAGGTTTGGGGGAAAGAAAGACATACCATGTTAGTTGTTATAGAATTGAACTGAAAGATAAGTACACGTAGAGTTTTCGACAAGGGCGTGGAAAGCGTCGATGCCACGTGACAAGCGCGCGGCGTGGCTCGCTGGTCCAGCCAGGACTGCTATCGGATAAGCAGCTGGCCCGCGAGTAGAGTCATTCAAATTACATGAACCGACTAAACTTCCAGTTTAATCTAAAAAAAACAAATGGTATTAGCTCGGCAAAAATCCACGCTTTTTCACTACTTCACAAAATGTTTCTGTGCAATAGTCTATGTCTTTTGTTGTGAGATACTGTAGTGAGCAGTAGGCATTCATACCCGGACCTCGTAAGGTCCATCCTTCGATCCGAATAAAAAACAAAGGAGACTTCTTTGACAGGAATATTAGTGTTTGCATATTATTCAAAACTGTATTGAGAGTGATCCCAGCAATAACTCATTCGGAAAATGCTTTGGGTTGCATCAGATTATAAGCCAGCAAATTCCGAATGAGCGTGTTTTCATCTCTGCCGGGACCGGAACAAATTGGCAGGCTGCGAACACTATTCAGTGAGAGCCAATCTTTCGAACAATGCTCATTATTGGTGGTCATCGTTGGTGGTAATTTGCAAATTTTTGTAAGAATTCTGATTAAAATTCAAGACGTGAACATTTTTAAAGACCAAATAAATTAAACCGAGGATATAACATCGGTCATGAACACTGTATTGGCGGATCCAGTTACGTGAATATCGTGTTCAATTGGGAGCGCGACGCTTGACAAACAGGCCCAAGAGAGTTCTCAGGCTGAAAGCTAGCGTCAAATTTGGATCCTCAGAAGCACAAATGTTAGTAAACTTTTCAAGAACGTATCACTTTTTCACCGTCTCGAATACCGTTGGAAGAAACAAACTGACTTTTGGGTCTTTCAGCACGGCCACAGTATAATTTACCGCGCGTGCAAAATATTTTGGGGTCCCATAGCAAAAAATCCAGTCACCACCACCTTGCTATACAATTCAATTGCCCTCAACAAATGCTGCAGTAAGCCTAGCGTAAAGCAAAAATCTTAAATATGACATATATTCATATTACAATTACGCAAAACACAAAATTTCCAGTAGCAAACCTTTCCTCTCATGAGAACAATTGTTCTGCATCTATGAGGACCCTATTGTTTAGACCCTCGTGTTCCTCCCCACCAAATCCACGCGCGGGCTTTTTTTCTGCTGGAGATTTTCTCACCTGAAAACTAAGCCAACACTAGTGGTGAATCTATCCCTTGCAAATACCATTCTTTAGCTGCAACCTGTGAATACAGCTTCAGCACTGGAATCATATTCAATTGGCTACTTTCCAAACTCAGGAAGACCATTACTTGTGTGATATTCTAGCCGAGTAAACGCCATCTACCTGTTGCACTTTCCGGCCTGTTTCGCTTCTTACCCGCCAGCGTCAAACAGGATCGAGGCCAGCATACACGCTTGACAAAGGTACTCTACGCTTCTCGCTTTAAAACTTGAGAAGTTTTCTTGCACTAGCGACCTCTTGCTCGAAAACGTGCTCCGAAGTCAGCAATCACCACTGGTTTCTTTGACCCTTACGAAAACCGGGCATTCACCTTTACTGAACTAAGGCGGACTCGTCTTCATCATAGCCAGCAACACACAAGTCGCGAAAATATCATTTCTTCACCCAAAAAACATGGATTTGCACAATCTTTCGTCAACACCTTCCCAGCTAGACTCTGTCATTCAGCGCCGGCCGTCGCTTTCATCACTCTCCTCAACATCAGGATATGATTCGTCCACGTATAACGCGGCGCCCACGCCGGCGGCAGGCACGACTTCTGCACTGCAGATGGCACACATGAGGACCTCTACTGGGCCCAGTAGAATGTACCCTGGGTTGCTGGATGATCCGATACATACAGGGCTTGGCGGCGACAACTCACAGCCGCTCTCGACGGATGTGGGTCCATGGGTCGAACAGCAAAAACAGCAGCAGTCACTCAATGTGGACGCAGCGGATCTTAGAAAAAAAGATGTGGCGCTGAAACCTTCTCTGAGGTCGAATGTGGACGATCTGACGTTTAGCGTCGATAACGATGACGACGACGACTTAATTCCTACCGCCATTGTGATCAAGAACATTCCATTTGCCATCAAGAAAGAGCAGTTGTTGGACGTAATGACCAAGCTCAGCTTGCCTTTGCCATACGCTTTCAACTACCATTTTGACAACGGCGTCTTTCGTGGGTTAGCGTTCGCCAACTTTGCATCTACTGACGAGACGTCGATGGTCGTGAACCAACTCAACGGGCGCGAAATTGGTGGTCGCAAGTTGCGTGTGGAGTACAAGAAAATGTTGCCCTTGCAAGAGCGTGAAAGAATTGAGCGAGAAAAACGGGAGAAAAGAGGTCAGTTAGAAGAACAGCATCGGACAGGCTCAAATGCGTCTTTGGCGCTGCTTCTCTCTGTGACTTCTACGACAGCTGCAACTAAGAATTTGAGTGTCAGCGGGCAGACCTTTACACTGCAAACTGAGCGGTTCTTTTCACAATTCCCTTCGGCTAGCAATAATATCCCAATGCCCCCATCAGAACTCAACTTCAATGACCCGGAGATTCTAGAATTGTACTCACAACTACTCACATACCGCGACGACAACCTGAAGCTAATTTTTGAGTTGGCGTTCCCGCCCTCGTTGAATTTGAGCCAACGAAAGGTGCTTTCTTTAGTTTGCTCTTTTTTGAACTTGTTGGAACTTTTTGATAACGGTCTCATCATCATCCGCCGGAAGCCAGGGCAACAGAGCATTCAACAGCGCCAGCAGCAGACTGCCACTTACAACACCCATCTCCATCCACAGGCCTCGACGGCTAACTCAGCAGCGCCTCAGGCCCAGGCCGCCGTAACTCAAATGGCGCCTGCGGCCCTGAATAATGTGGTGCAAAACGGTCATTCTCTGCATTCGTCCCTGATGATGAACTTGAGCCAGATGCCAGCGCTTCTTTACCCAAACAATTTAGTAGGTGCCAACGGCCAGCCAGAGTTGTTGAGGTCACAGTCGCAGTCAGCGTTGCCCTTAGCTAGGTCCAGACAGCAGGCCTCCACGCCCGTCCAGCACCATCAGCAACAGCAGCACCACCAGTACACGCCATATCAACACTCTGGCTCACAGCTGCAAAAAGCATCACAAGGCAAGTACCAAAACTATGGTGGTTTTGGTGCCGGTTCTGCTGCTTCATCATCCCAGCAGCAGGGACAAATGGGCACGCCCACATCGTCTAGTGCGGCTGCTTTATTGAGAACTTCAAACAACCGCTCATTTGTGGATGTGAGATCTACCCCGTCCATGGGACAGCAATTCCAGGGCAGCTCGGCTGCAGGCTCCCCGACACCACTGCACCATGCCAACCTCTACCAACAACCAGGACACTACTACATGGGAGGCCAAAGCAGTCAAGTCAGCCAGCCAACAACCCCGCATCAGGCCAGCGACTTATCGAATAGGTTTGCGCCATTCGGGCAACACGCACACCTCAATAGCAGCATCACATCCTTGCAGGGAAGCGCGTCTGGAAACGATGAGTACGGCTTGAATGACCCATTGAACGCTAAATTCAACAATTTGAACTTGAATCAAGGTTACGAGCAACAAAAAGGAGGCGGAATCTGGGGTCACAGAAACTAAGAGCAGGAGCCATGGGGGAGTTCTACCTGGAACTACTTCTGAGCCCATGGCCGGAGTATTGAAGATCATTGGCCGGGATTGAAGAATTGACAAGCGAAAAAAATGAGACAAGGACGTTTATGACGTGATCACGACGAGCAAGTACATATGAAATGACGGGATCAAAATAATGACAATTTTCCATATAATTACTGAGCATACATGTGCATGGAGTTTGGTTGTACGATAATCGGGCGCTCAGGAAAGAGTTGATTGTGTATCTTCAATTGACTTGTACTGAATTGGGCGCTCAGGTAGCTGCTCATAACCACACAGCATCCTAGGGCATATTCTGGGCTGGGCCACTGACACGCAGCAAACAGTGCTATGAGTAGCTACTTCCTTTATAGTTTTATCTCACTGAAGCTGGCACATGTGTGGGTTCAAAATCAAAAACAATAACAATATAGGATAACACGTTCATGCAATTATGACCGATTCAAACTATAGCTTATAGTTTTAGCAGGCGCGTGGCGGGCCCAGAGGCGCAACGCCCGCGATAGTCCACGTGACCAAAAAGCTTCTCTCGGCTCCAAAAAAAGAGAAAAAAAAAACGGGAAAAGAGACTCGATTGATCGGAAGAAGGGATAGTTTTCTTATAAACATCACAAACGAAAAGCTCATTTATTGCCAAATCCCCATTTTGCACCCCTAAATTTGCCCTCAAGCATTTTTCCCAGTGAAAAAAACGTCGATTGCTCAAGCAAAAGCCAACTTTTACCGGCCCATCGCACGAGCACACACAAACGCCGGCTAATTTCGAAAACAGAAAGGGTCAACCAGCATTTTTAGCAGTTTTTCACAGTTTGATTGTCTTTAATTCCAATATAGAAGCCAACTTACGCGCGAAACCCTACTTTATCGACTGCCAATTCCAGCTTGTTTTGCATCTTGATCAAAATAAACGCCACCTACCGCGATCCTAACATCCACTAGGATCCCTATAAACACAACACACACAGGCACAATCACCACAGAATGGGCCAGATTCTCTCGCAACCCGAGACTGAGAAACACTCAGAGGTCGACTCCGACAAGCATTTGGCGTACGGCTTGTCGTGCATGCAAGGCTGGCGTATCAATATGGAAGACGCCCACGCCACGATCTTGAATGTGCACGAGGACGAAGAAAACAAGGAGCATATTGCTTTTTTCGGTGTCTATGATGGCCACGGCGGTGAGAAGCTGGCGATCTTCACGGGCAAGCACTTGCACGACTTGATTTGTGCCACAGAAGCTTTCAAGAACAAGGATTATGTAACCGCGTTGAAAGATGGCTTTTTGCTGTGTGACCAGGCGATTTTGCAAGATATTGAGACGCGCAGCGATGAGAGTGGGTGTGCGGCCACCCTGGCCATTGTGACGCCGCTGCAGATTTTCTGCGGCAATGCCGGTGACTCGAGAACCGTGATGTCTATCAATGGTTTTGCTAAGGCATTGTCGTTTGACCACAAGCCTTTCAATGAGGGCGAGAAGGCGCGGATCGCCGCCGGCGGCGGCTACGTCGATGTTGGGCGTGTCAATGGCAACTTGGCGTTGTCGCGCGGTATTGGTGACTTCAGTTTCAAGAAAAACGCCGACTTGCCTGCCGAGGAGCAGATTGTTACCTGTTACCCAGACGTGATTGCACACAACATTGACTTTAGCAAAGACGAGTTTATTATCTTGGCCTGCGACGGTATCTGGGACTGTTTGTCTTCGCAGAACTGCGTGGAGTGTGTCAGACGCGGAATTTACGAGCGCAAGCCATTCACGCAGATTTGCGAAGAGATCATGGAGCTCTGCTGTGCGCCTACACTGGAAGGTTCTGGCATTGGCTGCGACAACATGTCGATCCTTATTGTAGCCTTGTTGGACTACGCGAACAACGAGACGCTCGACCAATGGTATGACCGTATCATCAAAAAGGTGGACTTGCACAAGCAGCAGATGGAGGCAATCAAGGGCAAGGAGGACGATACCAATGCGTACCTCAGCGTCGAGTACGGCCCCATTTCCCCGCCTTACAACGATTTGTATAAGGAGATCTTTGGCGAGTATTACGACATTGGCCAGCAAGGCAGCGGCGACCGCGGCAAGGCTTCAAATGGTTATTCGATGTTCGGCAACTCGGGCTCCCGCTCCGGCGCTGGTAACAACGACGAGGACACCGACGAAGACGGGGCCGCTGCGCGCGAAAAGTCTTCCGACGAGCACGAGCTTGATACGGGTGCAATCTCGTTGCAGAAGTTGTTATCTAGCAACGTGATCACCAACGAGAACGGTGTTATCTACTTGGACACGTCCAGCGCACAGCTGTTATTGGCGTCCTTCGGCATGGGCGCGCACGGTGCTGAGGACGGCGACGCGGACGACAGCGAGGAGGACTCCGTGCACCAGAAGCACATTGAGGAAGTCGACGAAGAGGACGACAATGATTCCGAAGCTACGTCATAAACTGTATGAAAAGATGCGGCCACTACGCGCAGCGACTATTGTATTTTTAATGATGATAATGTATGGCATGAATTAGTAGCGGGTGTTATAAGTCTAACTACGGCCCTGAATGGTGTATACAGTCTTGCACCAAACCTGTTGTTTACGTGTTGATTTTTGTTGATCAAACCAGAACAAAAAACACTGGTGCGCATTGTTGGCGTTCCTGCTGTGTGCACTCCCACAGTGACGCGTAACGGAATCTGAAAATGATCATCACTCGGCACGCCGGTGATTTGTTTGCACACGGCTGAACTAGAAAAAGACGGTAAATTTGCAAAATTGAAACACGGCCATTTATTTACTTCAACATATACAGTCATTTGTGCAAGTTTTCTCTGGATTTTCAAAGTTTTAGCGACGGTGCTCACTGCATAAAGATACCGTTCGATTCAGCCATTAGTGGGTTCTGGAAGCCGTACCAAAACAGCGTACAAAGACCCGACCCACGCAATATAAGGAGTTTAGAGATATCGAAGCCGCTCTTGGTGTATATCTCATGGAAAAGTAGGCCTATTTTGCGCCTTTTTTCACACGCACAATGGGGAAACTCCTCGACGAAATCAAAATCACCAACAACAAGATATACGAGCATATGCCTGAGGGCAGGCTCCGACATAGCCGCGACGGTGACTCGTCTCCTGGCACAAATACGTCTTTGCCGAGCCCGCCGCGGCCAAACGGGACCTCCAGACCCACCCACTCGGCGTCTTCTGTAGACGGAAATGGGGTATCTGCAGGAGAGGCAAAACAGTCCGCCAAGGTTCTCCAGGTGCCCCCAAACGGCCAAACAAGACGAAAAGGCCGGCCGCGCATGTTCCTGGCTCAAGTTGTGAGCCAGAGCGATGGCGAGTTTATGGTGTTGATCAAATTCAACGTGCGCAACAAGTTGGCCAGACGGTACTTTGGCATTGCGCCGCCCGCAGCCCCTCCTGTCGAGAGTTTGTCTCGGCTCCGACCGCCACAGTCACGTATCAAACGTACGGATTCCCAGGATGATGTAGAGGCTGTTTCAGTGGGCAGAACGCGGCGGAAACGCGGCTCGCGGCTGCCGATAAACAACCGACAAGTTCCCCATACCCGCGCGCGAGATCTGGGGCTAGAGGCCCGCTTGGCGAGGCACAGTGCCCGCAAACGCTTCCGGCAAGCGTCTGATAAATCCACGCTTCTGCTGGAGGCCACGGAACGGCTCCTGGAGAGCCTCGAAAGGGACCTTCCCTACCATGGTGTGTTACCGTTTCCAGAATGCATAATTAATCACACGGACCCGACTGCGTCAGACAGAAAGGTGTTTGACGATTTGGCAAAAGAGGCGGCGCAGCGGCAGACGGAGGTGCAGAACCAAATGCTCGCTGGTTCCGTTCCTGAAGACTCACCTGCGGCAACGCCGATCCCACAGGGAGCTTCACATTACTACCTGCGGAGCCAAATCGAGAAATTACAGTTCCGCGAGTATTTGATCGACACGTGGTATTCGCTGCCGTACCCAGAAGAGTACGCAAAACACAAGGTGTTGTATACCTGTGAGTTTTGCTTGAAGTATATGAGCCTGCCGCAAGCCTTTTTCCGGCATCAGGCTAAAAGCTGCAATTTTGGGAACAACCATCCGCCAGGGGTCGAAATCTACCGAGATCCCGTACTGCGGATCGCGTTCTGGGAGGTCGATGGGCGCAAAAACATAGAATATTGCCAGAGTTTGTGCTTGTTGGCAAAACTATTCTTGAACTCGAAAACGTTGTATTATGACGTCGAACCCTTTGTGTTCTATGTCCTCACGGAAATTGACGAGCAGGACTCGTCCACGTACCACTTCGTGGGCTACTTCTCCAAGGAAAAACTAAACAACTCGGACTACAACGTTTCATGCATCTTGACGTTACCAATATACCAGCGCAAGGGCTACGGTAGCTTGATGATCGACTTCAGCTATTTGCTTTCGCGAAGGGAATTCAAATACGGCACGCCTGAAAAGCCCTTGAGTGATTTGGGACTTGTCAGTTACAGAAATTACTGGAAAATCGCCGTTGCGCAGACCTTGAGGCGACTCCATGATGACTTCTTGAGCCAAGGTATGGCTCTGGCGTCGTTGACGCTTGAAAACATCGCGCAGCTCACAGGCATGAAACCATCGGATGTGGTGTTTGCCTTGGAACAATTAGATGCTTTGCTCAAGCATAAGCAAACAGGCAGCTACGCGATCACGTTGAATCTAGACTTGATTGACGCGGTGATCGCGAAATGGGAACTGCGCAATTACGTGCAGCTTAATCCAGAACATTTACTCTGGAAACCTCTCATTTACGGACCATCCGGAGGAATCAATTCGGCGCCCGCCCTCACGCTTATTCCACAGGCTGGCTCACTGGCTCCCATGGTCAGTAATAGTATTTCCATGATTACGGAATTTCTCAAGGACGATATCGACAATCCATACACATTCGAGGAAGAGGCGTATAAAGCCATCGAAGCGTCTTTTGCAGAGAAGAGTTCGGGATCTGAGAAATCTACTTTTGAGCCGGACGACTATCACCTATGTCATCCCGATATCGAAATTGCAACCCAGGAAAAGCCATCTTTGGAGACTGATGATGTGAAGTTGGCTGCCCCGAACTCAGATGAAATGGAGCTGGAAAGTGGCAGCTCTGACACGGAGTCAGAAGAATTCGTAGAGGACAATGGCGAGCCGCTTACAGCTGACCGGAGCATCGGTGCCTTGATACAGGAAAATGACCTTGTTTCTGGGGAAGAAGCGGATGAACTTTTTGAAGAAGACAGCGAGCCAGATAAGGGCGAGGCGCTGCTTGAAGACGACGACGACGAGGTTGATGACGAATCTGAAAAAAGCGACGAGGAGGAAGAAGAGGAGGAAGAGGAGGAAGAGGAAAGACCGGTCACACCAATTGCAAAAACGCGTCCGGAACCTCGCAAGACCAGGTCCCATCACCAGGCACAACTTGCTGCACCCGCACCTGCGCCCGTGCAAAACAATTTGAGAAGAACCACAAGGCAAAGACGATGAGGGCCAAATTGTATTATATCACATGTTAAATAGTGTACAGGAATTTGTATAAATAGTATCCACGAACGTCCTGGTCTCGGCTTCTCCAGTCAAGCCATGGAGCTTGGCCATGATCTCGGCCACCTGGCCAACGAACACGGGCTCATTTCGTGATTTGATCAACGGGTACGCGAATTCACCCACGTCCAAAGAGGGCGCCTCTCCCAAGCTCTCGAGCCTTTGTTGTGCCTGCAATTTGTGCTTCTCGAAGTTTTCTTTCTTGATACTGGGGAAAGGCAAAAATGCGTCCAACTTGATTGCATTCTTTGGCGCCGATGGCTTCTTTTTGTCTCCAATTTTCTCTACCACATTTTCTGAAATATTGACAGGGATTTCCGGGTAGAAAAGACTTGGGTATGGCGAGATCAACGGGTAGCTGGCATGGCTCTTTCTGATCTCACACCACGGGGCGTCGGTCTCTATCATAAGCTTTTCAGGTGGGATGAGTTTGGCCACGTCAACATTCTCTTGCGTCTTGAGCGAGCAGCCATTGATTCCGATGAAAAAACCGAGTTTGAGGATCTTTTCGAGCTCCTCTTTTGTACCTGTGAAAGAATGCACCACGCCATTCCCCATGCTAATCGAGCCGTCTTCCAAAAAAGGCAGAATTAATTCAACAAAGTCATCGCATGCAGCCCTCATATGAAGAAATAGCGGCATTTTCAAATGCTTCACTTGTGCGTACACCTGAAGCTGTCTCGTGAACATTTCTCTCTGTTGCGCTCTGAAGGAGTAATGCAAGCGATCGTAATCGAGCCCGATTTCGCCAAACGCTTTCACTAGACGCTTTTCATGGCCTTCCAAAGCGATGTTTTTCAACTCTAATAATTTCTCCTCCACATTTTCCAATGGCGCTTCGTTGTCGATGCCACCATAAAATTCTTCGGCCACGGTGCATGGATGCACTCCTACAGTGGATGCAAAATTGGGCAAATGAGCCGCTACAAGCAGCAAATGGGCACGGGATTCCTCGATCGACGACGCGGTAATAAGCATTCGGTCGACGTTGAATAATTTGGCACGTGCGATCACTTGCTCGATGTCGGCAGGGTGCTTTGCCGTGGCAGAGCCATTGTATCGGCCCTGGAACATACTGTCGGAGAAATTGACTCCGATATCGAAATAACGTGGTTTCCAGGAAGACATGGCGCGGCGGAGCATGCAGGGGTTAAAAGAGGGTTTGGCTGCAAAAAAACGCGTTTTTCAAAATATATTTAAAATGGCTTTGATAGTTGTTGATGTCTGTATCGAGAATTCGATCTGCTCATAGCGAAAGTTGGTTGGGTAGACAAGACAAGACTGGCCGACATCTCAGTGCGTGCGCACGCCGCATGCCGCACGCCTGCAGCCATGCCATGCCATGCCCAGTAAGTAGTATATTTGACAATGTATTGAATTGTGTAATAGGTGAAGTTTTTTCTGTAAAATGTGTTTTGGAAATATATTTAAGCGCATACGGCTTTGTTGAGAGAGATAAACTTCACTTGTAGAATAGAAGAATAGTGCACTTGATTCAAAAACTGACCACTAAAAGATTCAACTGATTAGACAGAATAGAGTGGTTTAAGAAAAACTTAAAGCCTATTAGTCAATAGAGGTATAAATACCACAGCTAAGCTCTGGCCCAATATTTTATGTATCATTGAGAGTATAGCTTAATGGTAACGCCCATTTTTTTAAAATATGCAATAGTGGTTCGATTCTCTTTGTTTACATGTAGTTACCTGGGTGGTTTCTTGCATTCTTGCAACCAATCCTTCTGGAAGTCTGCCCATAGCCGGCCTTGTTGAATCCCACAAGCACATCTCGATCCGCTTTGTGCTCAAAGTGTAAGACATATAGGCCCGGCGCGTGTCTGGGCTGACTTCGTTGTTCGCTAGAGGTATTATTAGTGAGAGAGAATAATTCTTTCCCTAGTACCATTGCTTTCGCAGAGCCGTATGAGTTAATTGACGAAATGGATAATTATTATTTCACCCAATGAGTCTTTTTAATTTGAGTTCACAGTTTTCTGGACTTTCGTGATAAAATTTTTCTCTTTGTTTTATAAAAACTGATCTGAAATTATCAAGCTGCCCAGTCGAAGCGTTCTTGGAATAGGTGAATGAAGCCAAAATAAGGTGTTTTTATCATAGATGATATCACCAGTAGCACTTCAAGACAAGTCATTATGTCCCAAATTCTTCGCTGGGTTGATTTTTCAAAATACTCAGTGTTCGCCAAAAAGCTTGGATTGAATTCAAGCCATTAATAACTACATTTGGTTTTACCAAGTCGCGGCTCCAGTATCTGCCCGCACCTCACAAGTCACAAGTGAGCACATCTCCCAATCATACGTGAGAGACAACCTCGATAACACAGATATCAGAATCCACTTGACTCATTCCAAATAACCTATCATTGACGATGACAGATTTAGATGCACATTTACAAGCACAGGAGGCTGAAATTGCACGTGACCAAGAGATTGCTCGTGTGCTAGCGTGCCATCCCAAAGACTATTTTGCCATATTGCAAATCAATCCACTTTCTCAGCATGCTCCACTCGCCACAGTGCTCAGGAAAATCTACAGGAAAAAGTCGCTACAAATCCACCCCGATAAGGTGAAGAATAAGGATGCGCCGGCCGCGTTTGATCTATTGAAAAAGGCCAATTTGGTGCTTGCGTCAGAGCCCATAGAAGATAGTGGAAGAGTTGGGGGAAATGATGAGGACGACAAATCCATCGTGGAAGATAAGAAAAAGTACATGGAAAAAAGCAATTTGATTCTGATATACGAACAGGTCGCTGAAGGGCTTGGAGGTGACAATGTAGATGACTTCTATCACGAATCCAACAGGGCCATACGCGAGAAAGTGGCCTTGGTGTTAAAGCAACACGAAATGGATCAGACGGTCGAGACCAATTACCTACAGCGACAAGAAATAAGGAAACAGTCTGATTTCAAAAGTGCAGCCAAGGAAAGGGAAATGAAGAAATCGTGGGAATCGCGGTGGGAGCTGGATCGAGACACGCGAGTCAAACTGTGGAGAAACTTTTCCACGAAGGTGGAGAAGCCCAAGAAGAAAAAGAAGGTTTTGGCGTGAAAATGTTGTTAATAACTTAAATCTTGAATGTATTCATTTTTATGTGAAGTGAGTCGACGTATAAATACGGAAGTATCCTCTACTGGCTAGTCATTCAGTCATACTATGCAGCGGCACGCTTACTTGGATTCAGCAGCCAATTTTTCAGCCTTGGCGACAGCGTCTTCGATACCACCAACCATGTAGAAAGCGTTCTCGGGCAAGTGGTCGTACTTACCTTCCAAAACCTCCTTAAAGGATCTAACGGTGTCCTCCAATCTGACCAATCTACCCTCGATACCGGTGAAAACCTCGGCGACGGCAAATGGCTGGGACAAGAACTTCTGGATCTTTCTGGCTCTCTCGACAGTCAACTTGTCGGTCTCGGACAACTCATCCATACCCAAAATGGCAATGATATCCTGCAAGGACTTGTAGGCTTGTAAAGTTTGCTGGACGTTGGTGGCGACGTCGTAGTGCTCCTGGCCAACAACGGTGGCGTCCAACAATCTGGAGTTGGAGTCCAAGGGGTCGACAGCGGGGTAGATACCCAACTCAGAGATACCTCTGGACAACACAGTGGTGGCGTCCAAGTGGGCGAAAGTGGTGGCTGGCGCAGGGTCAGTCAAGTCATCGGCTGGCACGTAGACGGCCTGGACGGAGGTGACGGAACCCTTCTTGGTGGTGGTAATTCTCTCCTGCAAGGCACCCATATCGGTGGCCAAGGTTGGCTGGTAACCGACAGCGGATGGAATACGACCCAACAAGGCAGACACCTCAGAACCGGCTTGGGTGAATCTGAAAATGTTGTCGACGAACAACAACACATCCTGACCCTCCTCGTCTCTAAAGTACTCGGCGATGGTCAAACCGGTCAAGGCAACTCTGGCTCTAGCTCCTGGAGGCTCGTTCATCTGACCGAAAACTAAGGCGACCTTGGAGTCACCCTCGAAGTTGATGACACCAGTCTCCTGCATTTCACGGTACAAATCGTTACCCTCTCTGGTTCTCTCGCCGACACCGGTGAAAACGGAGAAACCACCGTGGGCCTTGGCAATGTTGTTAATCAACTCCTGGATGAACACGGTCTTACCGACACCGGCACCACCGAACAAACCAATCTTACCACCTCTGGCGTAAGGAGCCAACAAGTCGACAACCTTGATACCAGTCTCCAAGACCTCGGCAGAAGTGGATTGCTGGACAAACGAAGGTGGGTCGGTGTGAATAGGGTTTCTCTTCTTGGTGTTGATTGGGCCTCTCTCATCGATTGGCTCACCAACAACATTGATAATACGACCCAAGGTCTCACGGCCAACAGGCACGGAGATAGGGGCACCAGTGTCGGTGACAGAGGCGCCTCTGACCAAACCCTCGGTACCGTCCATGGCAATGGTTCTGACGGTGTTCTCACCCAAGTGCTGGGCCACCTCCAAGACCAACTTCTGGTCGCCGTTCTTCAACGTCAAGGCGTTGAAGATAGCTGGCAAGTTGCCCTCCTCGAACTGGACATCGACAACGGCACCAATAACAGCTCTGTTTTTGTTAGTATATGCATTTTTAGAGGTGGGTCATTGACAGAACGTGTGGGGAGTTGAGACAATTGGTCACGTGATGAAGTGCTGGAAGGATCAATTTGAAAGTGGGCGGGTACGGGTCAAGACAAGCCCCTTTAGTCGAAAACTCGTGTAAATCAGGGTAGGATATGAACATCTGGATTATCAAGTGGACAAAGCTTGCAGTGCTATTGGGCTGAAAGGTGTTTGGGTGCACGAAATTGACCCATACAGTTCGTAGTCCGTGTTTACCTGAAAGATATGGAAAGGACAAAACACGATCGGCAGCAGTAAAAGCTCCAAGAGAGGATAGCTGCCTCGTTGATTGATCGATAAAAGTTTGTTCAAGAAATTCGCTGTCATGCAATTGCCAAAATAACCCCTCAAAGTATTTCCAGATTCAAGATCGCCCTTGGGGAAAAGTCCATGGATGGTACATACCTAACCTTACCGTTGGCGGCGGCAGCGGTGGCCAAGCTTCTGTTGAACAAGACGTTGCGCTTGGCAGCGGTGAAGGCACCGCGAGAAGCAGTGTTAAACAATCTTGGAAGAACCATCGTTTGTTAGATGATGTTTCACTGTTGAACTGGAGGGAGAAAAAAGTGCGAGCGTCCACCGAGAATTATAAGCTTTTCGCCCGTGGGCCCCGGTGCGAGGCCCCATGCCGGCCGGACGCTCTCGGTTTGCGCGTTTCGACCAATGAACGCGCTAGCTGCCGGTGCCAGTGCGAACGCCGCTTTAATTGGGCGACCAAGGGTTACCCGCACCGCCTGTGTGGGTTCGTTCCGGTGCTGGAGCTGTATGGTAGTAGTTACCATCAGGTGGGATCAAACTTGATTGCGAGTGAGGGCGACAAGCAAAAAAGCGAATCGTTTAGGTGTAGTGTTATCAATCTAGGCGTTTTTTGTTGGATTCTTTTTTTATTTAAATCTGATCGTCTTCGCCTAGAAGCTTCTACCTATTGCGCCTGCATGAATCGGTGGTCAAGCTGCTGCTAGCGTGCTGTGTATGTATGCTAGCTTCGAATTGATCAGTAGGATAGTCACTTATTCATAGGAACGTTTGAACTGATAAGCAAATGAAAGTCAGCGGCTATACAGGCGAATCTAAGTCAATACTGTTTTCGTTTTTGTTTTACCTCTTTCCAAGACTTATATTCACCTTTTGAAGGACCCACAAGCTGTATTGATCTGTTGATGGATGATACAGAGATTATTGATTCCGCTGACTCTTCTTGACAGTATGGGAGTCACATTTTCCTCTCAGCTGTGATACCAACGCAATCGACATGATACAGACAGGAAATTCGCCTCGAGTACCAAGTTCCACGAGAGCCTGAAAGTGGCTTCAACGTGGTTATGCCATGTCTCATGAGCATATGACAAACCGGGCGCTAAAGCCATATGTAGCGTTTGGTAGAAGTGAAAGAACGACCCGAACATTGCCACCAAATTTGCCTTCTCCCCAAAATCCCTCAAAATCTATCAAATTCCAATCTAATCAGGACGTTCTGAAATGAACATGCGTCTTCGTAATGTCGTAAATCTCGCGTTTTTCTTTTCCGCGTATTCGATATGCGACCCGGCATTTCGCAGCCATTGCAAAACGCGGCCCAATTGGGTGCAAACACTATCAACATGATAGCAGACTATACAAACCACGTCAAGTTATCAAAATCAAAGCTTTATAAGGCCGTCCTCACAGATGAATGGAGAAATCGCTTCATGTTTCCAGCTATTTACTTGACCGAACTAATCTCTTCGGTGAGTGAATGATACCTCTCCTTGGCCGTCCTCAACACCTGTTGCATATCGCCAAATTTTCTTTTGAACAGAATCTGTGACCCTTTTGGCACTTTCTCGCCGTGGTCACCGCACATTTTCACAGTACACTCTAAGCACAACCGGACACTGTCTAGCTGATTGAGCAGGTGGAGGAGCGAGCTGTACTGGACCTTTTTCATCTGGCTCATACTCCTCGCCTTGCTCTTTTCGGGGCCGGTTTCAACAGGCTGAGGCAGGGGTTTTTTGGCCTCAGCTTGCCTCAATTGCCGTCTTTTACCCCTATTTGCCTCGTCAGTTTCTTCCTCCTCCAGTTTACGCTTAGCTTGCCTGACAAGTTCTTCAAACTGGTCGCTAGATGTTGGTTTTTTGTCATCATCGCTATTCTGGAGATCTTCCAAAGCTTCTGCCGTATTTGATTTGGCAATCTCCTCTGCTGCCTTGTATTGATTGGACTGGCTACCCAGAATCATGTAAGGAGAGGGCTCAGGCGTCAATAGCGTGTCAACAGTCAAAGCATTAGTCGTCCTTTTGGGTCTGCCATTGTACCACTTCCCGAACCTGTGATTCTTGTTGTTGATCTCGCAATACTGGTACGAAATGGAAACTCGGCACACATCGCACAAATTATCATCGTCATCGTGTGATCCTGACAACATTCTACCAGAGGCTTTTGGGGTCAACAACGAAGTCTCCTCTGATTTTATTGTTTTGCCATTTTGGCCCGTAACAAACACTTGTTCCAACCTTTCGCTGGTCAAGTCTCTCACGAGACTCATCTGTCGATGCACGTAAGCTTCAAAATTGCGAATACATTTGCCGACAATTTCCTTCCGGTGTGACCATGACCCCTTAGTATCCGAGTTGAAGCTTTTGAGTATATTTTCCATGAGCTTGTAATGGTCGAAAACATTCTCTTTCCTGATCAACTTGTAGTCATGTATAGAGCGGCTGCCGAAATCGAGCCAGGAGTCCATTGTGAAATTCACAGCCTCATTGAAATTGAACCCGCTATTGAATCCCGCATGGTATACTCTAGGAAACGTCACTACGAACTCATTTGGGTTCTGGTCTGCGTAAACGCAGGGAATTCCGATCCTTGCGAGTTTTGCTGGCGAGATTAGTGTGACTAGCTGGTGGAGTAAGTCTGGTTGGCGTTGGAATAAGTCCGGGGCCAACGACTTCAAGTGTTTTTCAAACTGGTCCGCATACGCGCTGGGAATCCCATACCATTTCTTTGTGTTTCCAAAATGACAATAGTTGGCCGAAAGTGTGTAGTGGTCCTCCACGTGCCAGCAGAAGGTAGACAAGAGCGACCCGACGTAGATCCATGGCACGGTCATGCCAGAGATTTCCGTATCGATGTGATTCAAAAGCGAGCCTTTCGCAAACGGCAACTGCGTCAAGTTCCATGGATGTCTGGCGTATATATCATGTAGCTTCTTGATACCTTCGATATTCTCCTGGCCGGCAGCAAAGACGGGACTGAAGAATTCTGCGGTAGGGAACCCCGTGATCTGCCCCGGAGCCTGGTTGTGGATGTCTGCTCCGTACTTCACCTTGATTTGCGAGTTTTCCTTTTCTACTAGACTCCAGAAGATATGTTCAATTTCGTCTAGGCTCAACCGCTGTCCAGGCCGACCAAAGGACGCGGAAAAACGGCTTTCGAACTCTCGACAGTGCTGGTAGAACTCTTGGAGGGTGTATTTAACATCAGCATTTTCCTCAAACCCGTATTCGCCCGTGCCTATCAAACACTTTTCACAGTACCAAGCGCCTTTTGGTACCTGTTCTAGGGGAGGTTGGAGACACCTCATGTGGTACAGGTCATCGCAGTTATCACAGAGTAAAGTTGTTGTCGGTGAGTGGTTTTTCTTGCAGACAACACAGCTCTCGCTATCACCCGGGTTGCCCACTGGAAAGTCGAAATGGTCGCCGTTTGAGGCGAGGTACTTTGCATAGGGAAGAATCTTTCGGCGGTACTCTTTTTGCAAAAACGTGCTGTGGGACGGCAAGTCAAACATAAGGTTAAGTTTTGCCAACTTTTCTGGCGTGATTTCGCCCGTCTCTGTGGCCTCAGGCGCTACCTTACTCACTGCAAGGTACAAGTCGTAGCAATGCACTCTTTCTGTTCGAGAAATTAGCCATCCGGTCACTGGTGGCTTATCAGACATCTTCAAGTACCTGTTCAAGTTATCAACAAAGAATTTTCGACTCCGGGAAGTGATCCCCAAATCGCTGAGTTTCTGTATTCTCGTGTGGAACTTGAAAGACGTAGATAACGAGAAGGGCGGTTTCCATTGCGCGGGCGGAACGATTTTTAGCAAGCCATGCATGGTCCCAAGAGCTCGGACATCATCCCTGGACATGTACAGAATCGGGTCGTCAAACTCATGTGGGGTGGGGTATAAAGTGGGGCACTCCCGAAGTAGCGACTTGTCAAACGGCATTTTTGCGTGATCAAGTAGAATTTTTACCACCAAAAACGGGGTCAGAGAGTTTATCACGCTCTCCTATTTATAAAATTAGAAACCAAATGGAAACTTTTTGGCTGCGTGTGTCGTTTATCGAACGTGGGCAGTATTCTGGTCGCTGAGTGTAGGGCGTAGTTCTGAGCCTTGCAGGATCTTGTCGAATTTGTGTTCCAGTACCAAAGACTGAAATAAGGCGTGAAATCTCGCTTTTTTTCGACTAATCCGCTTTATGTTCGCTCACTTTAATATTGTCTCAGTCTCTAGACCTTTCAGGTGTGCCTTAGTGCCGGAAACTTTGTTTCTGCAAAAATTTTATTGGCAAGTACATGCAAGTAATTTGATGATCAGCCTACCCAAAAGAGAGGTGTTGCGCGGAATGGGCGAACAAAGAGCCAGGTGTATGGAAAAATGAAACAGAGAGAAGAGGCCACCTTGATAAGCTTGGAGTTGTAAATGTTAGGCAGAGCCAGCGATTCAGTTTGTATTTCTTCCTTTGTTTTCTTGTCTCGTTTTTTTCTTTTATGTTTTTGTTTTAGATGATATTGGTTTCAACTCTCAATCTGTCCTTAGAGAGGCGAAATGAGCAGAGCGAATTCGGGCGGGTGAATTTCAGTGGCAGCAACATCAGCTGACTAAATGCCAAGAGTCTAAGGCCCAAAAACGAGAGGCACTGGTTTTGGGAAGCAAATGTATAGAAATGGAGATGATATCTGTACCGATACTTCAAAAACTCAATGAATTTAGGTGTCTGATGAAATATAGTTTAGCAAACTTTTTTTTTTTGAATTCTTTTTTTCACTAAAGTTTATTTGGAGCAAACTTTGCAGAATGCACATCGATTTCGTACCACTTTGCATCATGCCGAGAGAATATTTTAAACGTAAAATCCACAAAAGGGTCAAACAGCACTTATACAGCCAATTCCATATAATTGCCCACAGAAGACTATACTAGAATGGTTTTCCATTTCTAAACTACGACGAATCTCATACTTTTTGAAAAAATCCGTTCCGGTTGCGCTCATTCTGCACTCGCAGTTGCCGCATGGAAGGTGTTGGCGAGCGTTGTCTGCACCACCGAGCCCTATCGCCGATGCCCATTGATAGTGGAGATAACAGATTTTAGTAAGTAGTGAAAAGCGTATTACACGCCCTTATTTCGAGTATTTAAAGTTTTTTTTATCAAATCAACAATGTCTGTTTCCGATGGCTTTACTTTGGTTGTGATGGGCGCTGGGGTCATGGGATCCACGTTCACGTCGGCCATTCTCAACTCTGATGTCAAGCCATACCCTGGCAAAGTGCATCTCTGTTTAAACAGCGACCGCAAGAAAAAGGAGTTGAAGGAGACTTACCCGCAGGAATTTGTGGAAGTTCACAGCGACTTGGACGCAAAAAACAAGGCCGTTGCCGAGGCTGATGTGATTATTTTGGGCTGCAAGCCGTTCCACTACAAGTCTGTATATGAAGAGATCAAAGGATCTTTAGGCCATGAGCCGTTGTTGCTCTCTTTGTTGGCAGGCGTCACGATTGACCAATTGAGCATTTTCACGCCCAATGTGGCCCGCGTGATGACGAATACACCGGCTCGTTACGGCTGCGGCATGGCCACGGTAGCGTTCGCATCTGGTGCCTCAGAGCAGCAGAGAAAGTTTGTGTTGGCGCTTTCGGACACGCTCGGCACGGCAATGGAGATCCCCGAGAAAAACATGGATGCGGCCACGGCGCTTGTTGGGTCCGGCCCGGCGTTCTGCCTTCTCATGATGGAGGCTTTATTCGACGGAGGGGTGCGTATGGGCCTTCAGCACGACGTGGCGAAAACAGCAGCCGCTAAGGTCATGGAGGGCACGGCGAAGATGGTGCTCGAGACTGGTGAGCACCCTGCGGTGTTGAAGAGCAAGGTATGCACGCCTGGCGGCACGACCATTGGTGGCTTATTGAAAATGGAGGATCTGGGCGTCCGCGGCGCCATCTCGCGTGCCGTCGAAGAGGCCGCGGTCATTTCGGCGAGCTTCTCGAAGTAGGAAATTTATGTTACAGACATATAAGCATGTCAGGTGTCACGCTTTTCTTGGGTCTTGAGAGTTGGATGTGTCTGGGCTGAGCCTATCGTGGCACTTTCCAGTACTATAGCCACATATATTTATTCTTCTGGGGCGATCAATCACAGATTCCCGGATAAAGTACTTTCATACACATAAATTCAACTTTGACGAAGTTTTCTCAACGAGAATGATCGATTTCCTGGATCATATGAACCGCCTATTGACAGCGGGTTGCACGAATCAAAGGCACATGACATGTGTCTGAACTCGACCAATCACAGGAATGTGCAAACGGGCCCCTCTTAGATTGAAATCATAATTCTCGCCTTCCGCTAGCTTGGCACAAGATAGTACAAGAGATTTTGCATCTTGCATGCATATGATGTCAAATTAATTACATCCCACAGCACTGAGTGCAAGTTTTCGGTGTTGCCACGGCCTGAACAAGACTGGACATAGCAATGGACACCGATACATCCTAGTATGTATGTATCGGCCTAAAAGAACTCAAACTGATCAGAATCTTTGTATTCATGCCACTTTTGTTTGATACTATTTAGAAAGAAGCCCTCGATCGTGAGGCAAGCTTGCTTGACGCAAGGGGCATCTCCCAGACATAGATTCGTCTTTATTCTCATCAAAATATCGGACATGATTTTGGTGACTCTCGAATTTTCAAATAAATTGTCGCTTGTGCATAAGGGGTGCTCAAAACACGAGTCCTTGTCCGAACCATTACGAAGTATGTTTCACTCTCATCAATTGTTTGGCTGAGAGAACACACACGGCTCAGCCTTCTTTGTTTATACCAATGTGGGAAAGAGAACTTTCTGAAAAAAGAGGTTTGAGGAACCAAGATGTTCATAGCAAAAAAGTTCTCACTCCAAACAATTCTACAGTTGAACAAATTTACAGTTTAGATTGATCCATCGCTCCGGAGTGGCCCGTATATGCGCAAAATAATACCGTATAAACCCTCTCGAAGCACACTAAGCGCCTGAAGTCTATTTTTCATTGGCGCAGTTCTTCACCTTTGAAGGGATGCCATCTATATACATGTTCTAGTCATATGCCACCACAATCTTGCCTTAGTGGCTTCGCAAAATGCTCACTTCTTGAACATGCCCATGAATTGGCTCATTTGGTCGGGCGAGATCTGGATGCCGGCATCATCAAACTTTGCTTTCAACTTGCCCGCCAATTCACGCACTTCCTTATCGGCGAAAAGACGCATCACCTCCATCATCGAAGGAGGCTTCTCCGGGTTCAAACCTTTCGAAACAAGAAGCACCTGGAACTGTTCTAAGATCTCACGAATTTCTGGATTCTCGTTGAGTTTGCCAACCAACTTGGCCACGCTGGCCTCGTCTGCCACGGGACTGTTAGATGCAAATCGAGCAAAAGAGGCCGATTTTGCCGGTTGTGACCGCAAAAGTTGGGCAGCGGGGCGGGCCAGGGCAAGGGATGTACGGGAAGTGGGGTACAATGACCTTGTAAGGCCACGAAGAAGGGCAGATTTCATGATATGTGGGGTTCAGAGAGCTTCAATTTGGAGATCTTGAATCGCTTGCTAAAGTACCCTGACACCTGTACACCATAGTCAATTGTGAGTCCGGATCTCGACTAATGGCGAAGCATGAGAAGAGCGGATGGATTGCGATTGTAGCGCAAATATGTCGTTTTTTGAAGCAGCTCAAAATGAAAGTGTCCAGATCTACGGGTAGCCGTTTCGACTTCTGTTTGTGGGCCTGCAATGGCAGTAATAGTGTGGAGTATCATGTCAGAAAGTACTCAGAATACCCGCAATAAAATATATATAAAACAGGATTTTTCAAACATAAATCGCGTTTATTCAAGAAGTTTTTACAAAGAAGGGATCGAGAGAATATATAAAATGCTGAAACGCAAATCTTTTGGCCCGAATCGACATCATTATAACAAAAGGCTTCCCAATCCGGTAATATCATGCTTATATGCATCACCAGTGGGCGAGAGTGCGCGGGCGAAAAAAACGCCCACGAAAAGTCAACGCCAGCTCAAGTTTAGCAAAAACTCATATCTTATCACCCATCAAAAACACACATAATCATGTCACACGAAGGCCAGGAAGAATTGTTGGACTACTCTGACTCCGAGGAGATCGCCGTGCAGCCCACGACGACCCAGACAGAGGATGCCTCGGGCAGCAAGGATGCCGACAAAAAGGGCTCCTATGTCGGCATCCATGCCACCGGGTTCAGAGACTTCCTTTTGAAACCAGAGTTGTTGAGAGCCATTGGTGACTGTGGTTTTGAGCACCCCTCCGAAGGTTCGTATACACCCACGAGCCGAATGTGAAGGGAACAAGGATAGTATGAAGATTTGGGTCCATAAACAAAGAGCCGAGGAAACGAGCCATTTTGAGCCAGCATCAGCTTAATATTCTCCATTTCTCTCCAGCACAGTTTTCGAAAAGGAGATATTGGACTGAGTTCTAGCTGTCATTGTCTTGCGGAACTCATATTTCAATGCCCCACTGTGGTTTCACAGCTTTTTTTTTGTCCTAGAAAGGGAGACACAAGTGTAACTGGACTGTTTTATGCAAAATCATCATATGCTTCGCTTTGCTTTGAGTCCCCGAACCAACAGAAGCATATCTTTCATAATTTTTATGATTCTGCAAGACTCTGATTCGAGACCACCAAAGACCAACTCCTACCGAGGTTTGGCTTTGATGAAGATCCTTGGGAAAATGCAAGGCAAGACTATACTACGCTTAATCGCATATTGGTCCACACAAGGGTCCCTACCAGACACCTTCTCACCAAAACGCTTTCCTCAATTTTCCATCATTACATCCCTCCTCATTCCTTTTTGTTCCTTTTCACATACGGCGATTCGCTTTGAATCACCATTAACTAACACCATCTAGTTCAGCAGGTCTGTATTCCCCAGTCGATTTTGGGCACTGACGTGTTGTGCCAAGCCAAGTCTGGTTTGGGTAAGACGGCCGTGTTTGTGTTGTCGACGTTGCAACAATTGGACCCTATTCCCGGCGAGATCTCGACCTTGGTCATCTGCCACACCAGAGAATTGGCCTACCAGATCCGCAACGAGTACGCGCGGTTCTCAAAGTACATGCCCGATGTGCGCACGGATGTATTCTACGGCGGCTCGCCAATTGCACGTGACTTGGAGAAGTTGCAGAACAAGGAGACTTGCCCTCACATTGTTGTGGCCACGCCTGGGCGTTTACACGCGCTTGTGGCGGAGAAGGGCATTCGCTTGAACAACATCAAGTCGTTTGTCATTGACGAGTGTGACAAGGTGTTGGAGGCGTTGGACATGCGCCGCGATGTGCAGGACATTTTCCGCAACACGCCTCACCAGAAGCAGGTGATGATGTTCTCTGCCACGTTGTCGCAGGAGATCCGTCCTGTGTGCAAGAAGTTCATGCAATCGCCCTTGGAGATCTACGTGGACGACGAGGCCAAGTTGACCTTGCACGGCTTGCAGCAGTACTACCTCAAGTTGGCGGAGAAAGACAAGAACAGAAAGTTGTCTGACTTGTTGGATTCCTTGGAGTTCAACCAGGTGATCATCTTTGTTAAGTCCACCCGCCGTGCCAACGAGTTGAACAAGTTGTTGTGTGCGTGTAACTTCCCCTCGATCGCGGTCCACTCGGGCTTGAAGCAGGAAGAGAGAATTGCGCGCTACAAGTCGTTCAAGGAGTTCAACAAGCGTATTTGTGTGTCCACTGACGTTTTTGGCAGAGGCATTGATATCGAGCGCATCAACTTGGCCATCAACTACGACTTGCCCGCAGAGGCCGACCAGTACTTGCACAGGGTCGGTAGAGCAGGCAGATTCGGTACCAAGGGTTTGGCCGTTTCGTTTGTTTCCTCGAAGGAGGACGAGGAGGTTTTGGAGAAAATCCAGTCGAGATTCGATGTCAAGGTCACCGAGTTCCCAGAAGAGGGTGTTGACCCATCCACCTACATGAACACCTAGAGAGAGAGGTTAAAAAAAGTATACTTTGTACGTTTGAGTAGCTAGGCGAATAGATAATCGCAGCTTGTTCTGAGATCAGGGCATGTATTTCGTACATTCCGCGTTGATGATGGAGAATACTTCCCCGAGCTTTTTGCGAGGAATGGGGAACCACTCGTTATGGATGTTGTAGTCTGTTTTCGCCGGGGGATCGTCTTTCTGTCGAAACATATCTAGAAACGACTGCAGTTTCTCGGGAGCAGCTGGCTTATCATAGCACCCAGTGCAGTGGATTTCGCCGCGGCCAAATTTCAGTTTGAGGATCTGGTGGATCTGTTGTTCGCAGTGTAGGATGTTTCTAGGAACGAAAAACCCGTGATGATTCTCCACATAAGCACTATATTTTTTGGCCTCCTTATCTTCTTTGAGAGATAGGCCGCTAAACATCCGCGAAAGCCCAGATTTACCCAAATGGGGGTGTGACCCGGGATATAGGCACTGTAGTTTGTGGTTACATTTCGCTTCCCATTGCGCTATGCGAACTGCGGGTGTTTTCGTTGTCATGCCGACCTTCACTAACATTTTATGCAGCCGCCGCATGTCAACATCGACCCACTTATCCTGGTGGCGTTTGTCCCGCGATAAGTTGCGGGTTTGGATCCATCCTCCATCTGCATGTTTCAGTAAGAATGATGATAGAGTATACACATAGATGTACCCAGGCTGGATGGCGAGCTCCACTTTTGGCGAGTGCCTGCACCGAGGTGAGCTAGCTATGGCGTTGTAATCAATTGGTTTCTGTTTCCCGCCAAATTCAGGCCTCGTGGGCCGGTCTAGATTGTTGTACTTGATAGGATCCAGCATACGATCGCTCGTTCTGGCAGGAGACCCCGTGAACAGCGCCTGTGCATGCGACGTGGTAGTGGTATAGCTTTTAGAAGCAACGTGAACCGCCAGCTTTGATTTCCGGGGCGTTACAGGTGCAGAAGACGAATTTGTGGCATGTGATCGAGAAAATTGCATGTTTTGAGGTATTTCACGACGCGGTGCGGGACGCGTTTTGGCGGGGCTGGTGTGCGGTACATGGTAGTGACAAAACTCGCCGCCGTGGACCTTTATGAGGCATCGTGCCCCCTTTTTGGTTGTGCCCATGCATTGCTTCACACACATATCCTTGGGCTGAAATTTGAGTCTTGTTTATGTTCAAATCTGTTGACTTGCATGTCATGAATTAGGTTTTTGGACCAGCTGCGCGACGGTTCCAGCTGGAGCCACGTGCAGGTGCGGTATTTATCATTAGTGCATCAGTTAGAAAAGTGTTTATGGTGAATTGACATTTGAAAGGGAATCTTCTTGCACTGAGGACTTTGTGAAAGAGAGAGCCCGGGATCCGCAAGTTTGTACAAGACTTTGCCTATGGATAATTGTTGCTCCTTTTGGTTCATGGTTGCATCCAAATGTTCATGATTTGCCCGCGTTCTGGTGACTCTAAACCGCAGACACACGTGTCTTGAGACTTGAAGGGCACCAGTCTTCTATATTGAGACACATTTGTTTCAGTTCACTCAAGCAAATGTGGATATATTGCTTTTTTTTTTTTGCTTGATACATCTGATTAAGGGCTGGGAGCCAGAATTGCTAGCCTAGCTCTCCATAAAACTATATACGAATATGAAATACTTATTGTGTCTGTAATGACTTTTAGGGGAGAGCTACGTAAACATGTCTGACCCCCACTTCTTTATTGATTGTATCGAGCCCATAAAAAGACAGAAGAAGATAAAGCAAAGAGAATAATGCAAAGAAAACAAAAGATGACAAAAAAACCAAAACAAAAATATACAACAGGAAAGTTACGGCGAAATTGGCCATGTCACGTGCGTGCTGCGGTACAGTCACGGTGACAAGAACACGTGGACTCTGCTTTCAATCTATAGATAGATCTACATCTCTTTGTTTGATAGAAAACAAATGAAACAAGCAGATTTCACTGGAAAACGAACGCGCTCGGCTCGCATTGGGTGGAGAAGAGGACCCTCCTAATTTGGATGGCCGAGACGAAATACGAAAGTCGCCTGATCTCGCAGTCAACGGAATAGCACGTGACACGCCTGGCTCGTAAATTCCAGATGCATTTCATTTCCTCGATTCGAGCAACTTCCAATATGTCCCACAATTTGACCCCACTCCAAGGGTCTCCACAGCGCCACAGTTACCAGATAGAAAAGCACACTGGATCATCTTTCAATGTGTCAATGAAGAATCAAAGCTAGATAACAAAATCGTCATTTTCGCCGTTCTCCTCTGCGTGCGTCTAAATTTGCAATTGGCCAATAAGGCCGGCAGATGACGAATCTCGGTATAGCACAAAGTCACGTGCGCTTGCACTACACGCACCCCAGACTCGAGAATGATTCACGTGTGCAGCTACAGGGACTGAACAATGGCATATATTAGGCCGGTGTCCTGGCCGAGGTCATTTCAGCCTCTTCTTTTTTGTTGTAAACTTTTAAACTTTTGCGTTACTTGCATTCAATTCGACTCTAGATCAGTCTTACACTAACGATCTCTTTCTTTCAAGACCAATCTCACAGATCATGACACATTTCGACACGCTTCAGTTGCACGCGGGCCAGGAGGTGGAAAAGCCACACGGAGCCCGTGCGCCGCCCATCTACGCCACGACGTCGTACGTGTTTGACGACTCGAAACACGGCGCGCAGCTTTTTGGCTTGGAAACGCCCGGGTACATCTACTCGAGGATCATGAACCCAACTAACGACGTGTTTGAGAAGCGCATGGCCGCATTGGAGGGCGGCGTGGGTGCTTTGGCGGTTTCTTCGGGCCAGGCCGCGCAGTTCTTGGCCATTGCCGGCTTGGCGCACCATGGTGACAACATTGTGACCACGTCGTTCTTGTATGGTGGAACATACAACCAATTCAAGGTCGCTTTTAAGCGCTTGGGCATTGAGGCGCGCTTTGTCGACGGCGACCGCCCTGAGGACTTTGCCAAGTTGATTGACGGCCGCACCAAGGCACTTTACGTTGAGTCTGTGGGCAACCCGCGCTACAACGTGCCTGATTTCGAGAGAATCGCGAAAATCGCCCATGACAACGGCATTCCTGTCGTCGCCGACAACACGTTTGGTGCAGGTGGCTACCTTGTTAACCCAATCAAGCACGGAGCCGACATTGTAGTGCACTCCGCGACGAAATGGATTGGTGGCCACGGCACCACGATCGCCGGAGTCATCATTGATTCCGGAAAGTTCCCTTGGACCGAGTACCCACAGAAGTACCCACAATTCTCCGAGCCCTCCGAGGGCTACCACGGGCTCGTGTTGAACGAGGCTTTGGGTAACCAGGCGTACATTGGGCACGTGCGCATTGAGTTGCTCCGCGACTTGGGCCCTGCATTGAACCCTTTCGGCGCTTTCCTTTTGCTTCAGGGCTTGGAGACGTTATCCTTGCGTGTGGAGCGCCAGCTGTACAACGCACAGCGTCTCGCCGAGTACTTGAGCAACTCGCCGTACGTGAGCTGGGTGTCGTACGTTGGCTTGCCCTCTCATGAGTCGCATGAATTGGCCAAGAAGTACTTCAACCACAGCGACAAGTTTGGCGGAGTGTTGTCGTTTGGCGTGAAGGCCTTGGAGTCCGAAAACACCGACCCGTTCAAGGAGGCGGCCGCGCAGGTCGTGGACAACCTTGAGCTCGCGTCCAACTTGGCCAATGTTGGTGACTCCAAGACCTTGGTTATTGCACCCTACTATACCACGCACCAGCAGTTGGCAGAGCACGAGAAGGCCGCGTCGGGCGTTTCAAAGGACTTGATCAGGCTTTCGATTGGTACTGAGCACATCGACGACATCATTGCCGACTTCGAAAACTCGTTCAAGAAGGTCTATCAGTAGACACTATCACTTTGTTTATAGACTTAATTATTACATTTCACAGAAATATCGAATTATAGTGTGACAGAGCGCAATAAGTGCTGTCTCATACGCTTATGAACCTCTGTCTAGACCGGTAGTCTCTCTGAAACCCATCTATCGATCACGAACGATATGTACGAAGATGCATGACGATATATGAGAGAATTCTTCCTTGCAGCTAGTGTGGCGTTCTGAGGTATCTAAAGAGGATATTAAATTTGTTGAAGTTCTCGGAGCCATTGCTTTTCAATTTCAATTTTTTCGAGTAGAAGATGACGAGGAGCCAAATCTGCTGGCATTCAAACAATCAAAGGCGCATGACTAAGTGCGTATTTGGGTATAGCTGTTTTCTTTTATATTTTGCCATTACCCTTCAAGAATATATTTCCACAAGGCGTCTTAACTCCTCATTGCCATCTTCAAAACAATCACCTGCGTGCTCCCAACACTTGTCAAAAATAATGTGGTTCGTTTTTGCTGGTCATACTGTCTTGGTCAGTAGAGCTGCTTTTGGGCAAAGCTGGTGGAGCTTGACTCTGCTCAGCAGAATCAATGGCATGGGAAAATGAAAAAGGACCTTGTCGTTCATAATTGCTATGGGGAACAAACTCGCCCGATCAAAAGCTGTCGAAGGGACGATAGAACTGTGTGAGGGGCTTTGGCTTGTCACATTGTATCTTGAAACTCTCAAAGCTATTCCGTAAAAGTTTGTGGTAATGAAATCGAGAAACATCAGGTGAAGGGCGTTTTGCGACGCCGGTATGCATTTTCTTTCTTCCATAGATGATGATAAAGAGGAAAGATACCGATAAAGGCACTCAGACGTGAGCAAGATGACGTCGCTTTTATGGAACCCGTAGCACCAACGGAAATACTTATACATTTGTCCACAGACTGCCCGATTGCCATTGTACCATGCCGTTCTCAGAGTTGAAGTATCGGATTGAAAAGACTCATACTGTTTAGACGTCTGCCTTCAAAGTGATTATTATGAAAAAGATTTTACATGGAAATTCACATATCACATGCCGGTATCATTAGCCAGCAAGCACTTATGCCTGTTGTGTTGATTTGATAGTAGCTACCGTTCCAGTGAATTCTTTGCCATGTACTCGCCCTAATGCTCTTCTAGTGGAGCTTTCAATCCATGCAAACTTAAATCACACACTTCCTGATATCATTCTGTTGAACACAACATCCCATCATATGCATATACGGCCTTGATAGCTATATGCGCATGGGAATAAAGGAAGTTCAGGGCGGACTAGTGTGCTGATCGCTGGAGTCAAAGTCTAGAAGATCACCACACATTCGTGAGACCGGGCCACGGAATTAGTCTTCTATGTGGGCGACTCACATAACTAAAAGGTAAACTCACGCAAGAGTGGTTGCGCCAACGAAGTTTTGACAATAACTGTCACGAGTCTCATATACCTCGTGACTGGTCTGCAATCATGGACTCTCACGGTGGAAATAGACAAAGTAGAGGATACACACCACTACCGCTGCGAGAAATTCCATCACCAATATCGTCAGGCCTAGGCCCATGGTGAAGATCACGCCATGCACGCGGAACACCGAGTTCAACTTGCGTAGGTACAAGGTCTCTAGCGTGTAATTGGCAAATGTGCACATCTCACAGAGCGCCAAGAGCACAAACATGGGGATTTGTGCATGGCGATACTTGACGAAAACGCCCCTGGCCATGGGCACGATAAACGCCACGGAAGTTGCCGCAAAGAGCGCTGCGTGGACGAGATTTAGCACTAGCATGGCCTTGCCTAGCTTCATCGATAAGTCCACTTGATGCACTACCAGAAGCCGTGCCATATCCAACGCTTCCGTAGTGGAATGTTCCTGCGCATCATGAAACACGCGATCTAGGTCCCGAATGATTGTCGTGAACGTTTGAGCCAAGTTGGCGCCAAAAAGCAGCGGGTTGTCCATGCGCCCGGCGATACCTACTTGTACACCCATATCCGTGACCAAAGCTGTAATGACATCTAGTCCGTAGCCCAGGTAGCACGAGATCAGCACCGCCGACGGGTTGTGGCGGCACCAGCTGGCAAAGTCAAAGCCGTAGATACTGTTTGATACAAAGTCAAGTTCCGGGTCGTAATCGGCTAGAGAAACGCCCTGGAGATCGGTTGCAAATTGTGAGATCACTTGTAACACTTCATCCACGTAGTAGACCCAGAAGCCGTTATCGGTTTTGTCGAGATGAAGGCTGAGGTGAGGAAACCAGAGAGACGCTCGCGTGAATGTCGGGAGGAGACAAAAAACCGAGGCGAGGCAAAGGACTGCCCAGAGTGCCCAGCATGATACGAGTTTGTGGCTGGTGGAGAGTGCGTGGGTCGGGTCATATGGCGAGTCCGGTACGAGTTTGCGGATCGTTGACGACATGGGAGATGGAAAACAGTGATTTGTGTTCCAGAATGTTTTGTTTTGTTTTGTTTTATTTCTTTTTTCTTGGTTTTGCTTTTAGATAGTGGCTTGGAGTGAAAGGTGAGGGTCTGAGAACTGATTGATGAGCGTATGTAAATTTCGCAGCCAGATTAGCACTGGCGCCGTGCAGTGTTATTAGCCCTGGTGGTATTGATTATATGATGAAACTTCTTGAGTATGCATAATTTTATGACAGAAAATCATATGAGATCATGGAGTACTTGTTACTTATTAGGGGAAAATCAGGCTTTTGTAATTTTGATGAGTTTTTGATCTTGAAGCATGGTGTTTCGTGGGTCTTCAGGCATCTCATCCTCGCCCATCACTCACTCTATTTCAGCAATAATACTTCAATAGATTTTTCACGAGCACATTATGTTTTGCGGTAGTATCGGACCCCAAAAACCATGGTTTATTTCTAAGTAGAAGAGCCTTGAAAGAAAACCCGCAGTTCACGTAAAAATATACTGAACTGGAGGACTTCAAGTCCATTCTCCACAAACAAACTCTCCCAATGGGTCTAGTTCGGAAAAGCTTCTATCTTGATATTGCGAGCTTCGTCGAATTCCAGACCTGCTTAATCGCTTTTTCTCACTCTCATAATTTTCGTCATCGTCATCGTCGTCATCGCTGAAGCAAGTCTCTGTATGAATGACCAAGGCAGTCAAAAGTTCCGATACTGTGGTCTTTGGTTCCGGTACACGAATAGCTTTTTGCGACAGATCTTGATGAACTGAATTTCCAGAATCGCTATCAACATCATTCGGGTAGTGAGCTTGTATTGAGTGGTGTATTGAGTGGTGTTCCGAGTCATGGTGTTGCGGCCACGGCTGCGAAATCTGTGGCTTATTTCCAGTTCACAGTCCATAGCTTATAAATTCAGCATCCCAGCAAAATTATGCATTCCAAATGATTTATTATTTTATCACAACACATACGTTGGCTTCTATTTGCTCGATATTGCCCCTGTAATAGGGAACTCTACCGGCTAAAGCCGTGGGCCATACCCATGGCAAGTAAATATGAGCTTAATTATGAGAACGCTTAGCGCATAAGTGAAAAACCGAAGCATGAACACAAGAGACTTGTTTACGAGAAACGTCTGCCGATGAAGTTTAAAATTCATGGTTTTGCATGCCATTTTGTTTGCAAATAATATGGCTGAGTATAAGCTGCAATTCCATCCATTGAAGGCTAAGCTAGTTTCCTGCTAGGTTCTCAAATGACGTTTTACCCGCCATCTCCCCAGCATACTATACATGTGATTCCAAGCCGAGTCAATGTATGAATGCGTTTCATCGCCGTCTTTTCTCGCAGACTCAAGCAGAAGCTTTGTTTGCGCGAGCTCAAAAGCTCGGAAAGTCAAGCCTCAATATCCTGAAGCACGCATTTATTCCGGCAAATGGTTCATGAATCGGTTGTTGTCCAAATAAGCCATTTCTGCCTCGTCCAAGACCGATGCAGAATCATTGTTGAATGACGCGTCTCTTTCTTTGAGTCCTGGCCGTGGCAACGCAAACTGGTCATCCAGAAGATGCCTTGTTCTAGGCGCAACAGCCGGCTTTGTATCATACGTCAAAGACGCCGCCCGCAGCAATGACGGCGAGTCCAAGGGCTTTGCAAAAGCTTGCGGATATTGGTGGTTTGAAAACGGGTTTTGCCCGTACAAAAGCTCGTGTGTATCTTTCTTGTGCAATAACAAGTGTTCCGGAACACGTTTCAGACGCCGGGGCCCGCCCAACTGGCGCACTGACACGTTCCTCGAGAGTTTTTCGCCGAGCCGCCGGAGCTCATGCTCAGTGTGCACGATTTTCGAGTTTTTGGTCAAGTCACTACTTGAACCATCACTCTGCTCTATGGCTGAAGGTGCTTCGATGGGCTCACTGAAAGGGTCGTGAAAGGGGTTACCCGGCTCGCTCAGCGTTTCCGCCAGCTCAAACAGGTCTTCTAGGTGGTCAAAGAGCCGCAGCGAGGTCCGCGCAGATGGCTGGGTCTTTCGGTTGAGCTGGTATGGTTTTACCTTGAAAACGTTATTCAGACCGGTCTTTGTCGCATGGAAAAGCTGCTCGTTTTCACCGAGATCCGTCGGCGGGTTCGAGCACCAGAGCGGTATCGTCCATGAGAGCATGCAAACACACGCGGCGGCTAGTGCTAACCATGCGGTGGCCATGAAAAGCGTGCCTATGCCCATCAGAATGCCAAAATCACCGAGCCCGCGCTTGATCTCGCGTTTCATGGCAAATAAGTCGCCAATGACCACCGCCGAAGAGACTACCATGGTGATGCCCAGTGCAAGTGCAAGAATGGCGACGGCATTAAGCAACGGTTTCAGTGTCGAGGAAAGGTCACGTGACCCTCCACGGTTGCCGTATATCACCACGCCTGCTACCGCCAACACCACCTGCTGTGCGAGCTGCACGGCGTAAACCACCTTCATGGCCGCGTACCGCTTACTCCGCGTCTTCACACGGTCTCGGTAATCGGCACTTTGCGCATTGTTGCCCTCATATGCATAGGCCAAAATTACCTGAAGTTGGTTCGACGAGAGGAGTGTACGGTAGTCGTAAAAGTCAAACCCCTCGTACGGCTGGCACCGTATGGTCTTGTTGGTGTACACGTTATTCATATCCAGGAAATCCGTCACGTAGCTGACCGAACACCAGCCTGCTGCGCCCATGGCAAACTGCTGTGGCGCATTCAGCACTTGCGTCTGCGCGTACTTCGTCAAAATCGAGATTTCCAGGTCCAGTAGGCCCAGATCGATCGGGAGCACGTTATCACTGGCGCCCTTATTGAGCACAGACTCGGTCATCAGCAACCGCAACGACTGGTAAAGACCATATGCCACGTCCAAATGCGCACAGTTAATGTGTGCGATGGGAATGGCCAAGGGGAATTTCTCGAGCACGAAAATCACGATGATAAGTAATGCCACAAGCACGGACGAGCCGACCCTGACCAACGCGAGCGGTTTTTGCTCGGGCGAAAGGTTGCTGAAGGGCCTCTTCATGGCCCGGAGAAATGCCACCATAATATGCGACCGCCTCAGAGATGATCCGGAGCTGCGTGTGAAGTTTTGGGCCAGGGAAAAAGAAAAGAAAAGCTAGAATCCAGTGGAGCGAAAGAGTGATTTAAAACTTTGAATCTAGCGATTTTGACCGCTCAGAAGGTCTGAAAAGACGTGTTTTGTGTATACTAAATTTGTTTTGACAGTGATCTGAATCTGAGGTAAGCACCGGGCCTGGCTATCTGATCTGACAATGAGGCCCGCCAGACGCACTTGCCAGTTTCGCGTGAGCTAAGCCTCCCAGACCCTACAAGTTTAGAGGCTAGAGCCATGAGAGACGCCAATCTTCAGAATAATTCGTGATGAAAAACTAATCATTTATTCGGGTCTGGAATTAGCAGAGATATTAAAAATTTTATGGCTATTAGTGGATGGCTGATCTCCGTGGAGTAAAGTTCAAACTGTTTTGTCAGAAGTAGATGTCTGCAAATTTGGGTCCGGCGCTCTCGGGGTAGTGAAATTCGGGGACACTTGTCATTGATGTAACTTGAGACTTTTTGGTCATCAACTTCCTCTATACTGATGGCGAGAATACGACTGGTGGAGTGTCTTTCAAATTCTCTTTTTTTTTGTTCCTTTCGTAAAATCTTATCTGTATATGGGAAGGACCAAACACGAACTGATTGTTGTGTTATACTACGTTCGGATTTTAGTAATGTCTAAGTGGAAGTCTACTAATTTTTTAAGCCCAATAATTTTACTTTATCTACGTGGAGGTTTGAATCCAGCGAGCCAGATGTTCAAGTGTGTATATCTGAAAACAAAACGTTGTGGTATATCATGAAAGCAACCAAAGAACTGAAAAGGCGATGAATTTAATCGTGGTCAGAACCTGGCAGGGGTATTTCAAAACTCCTCGTCGAATTTGAGGGTTCCGTTGCTTCTCGTGAACTCATCCCACGATACGATGTTGTTGGCATTTCCGCCAATAGTGTACGCACTGTTCCCGCCGTATTGCTTGAAATCATTGTATTCAGGCTCGTCGGTGAATTTCCGCTTCGTGCCCATCAGAGGCAAAGTAGTAACGTTCACGTTTGGTGCACCCCATTCGGACACATTCAGGCCTGATTGAAATGTGGACCCGTCATTGGTCAACGCTGGAGGAGCAGACAAGTGTGCGGGAAGTTGAGACCGTTCAAAGCCCAATCTGGGCAGGGGTCCAGGCACGATTTGGCCTGTTTGGGCACCAAATTGCGGGTTGTACGAGTAGGAAGAGTTCACGGAATACCCGTCGGCAACCGCTTTACGAATCCTCATCCCCACAGTGGCCAAACTGGCGACATATGGGTCAACATTTTCTGGGGCTGATGGCTGGTGCATCTGGCGTTTAAATTGATGGCTCTCCATGGCTGCAGACATTGTGTAAGGATTGCTGTAAGTTTGCAAAGATTCGAGGCCAGAATCGGTATAATTTGCTGTAAATGGTAAAAAAAGACTTCAGCAGTTTAAATTGTTTGAAGTAACAGGAAATGACGGAGTCAGCTTAGAGAAATCCTGAAATTGTGTTGTAGTTTCTAGTTAAGGCAGAAGAAGGGGTGGTGAGTGAGAAGAAGGGGCTGGCGGGTGCGGATCATCAGCGTCTAAAAAGGAGAAAATCACCCCAGGTCACAGGCCCAATGCGATAAATTTGGACATTATGTGCAGGTCCAATGCATCTTTTGTCGTTGCGGCTCAGGTTGATACAATAATGCTACTACGCAGTCGCACCCTGCCAATTCGCTTAAAGAGTGTTATAGAGCGACCGGGCAGAATGGTCGAGAGTCGGAGAAAAAACATTCTTGGGTATTTGATTTTTCAGCTAAATGAGCATTTCCAACATTTAAAAAGCCTCCGCCAACAGAAAATTGCTAGTATTATCTGAGCTGCGACGTATTCCTCTTCGAGCTAGTAAGTAAACATGAGCGCTCGAAATCACAAGAATCGTGCCACAAAAGTGTAAAATGGAGCCTTGTAAGGTTAAATTTGAAGAATGGACAAAACGAAATGCGCTTGAAAGTTTTGCTAATAAGTTGTCCATACGACCAAGTTTCCTCTTTCTTTCACCCTCACACAATTATTCCAGTGTAGGCTAACTATATCGTTCTTCTTTTCACCATGAAATCCTTGTATCCTGATCAATTTGAGATGTGCAGATTTATAAAACAGGAGATACAATAATCATGTGACCAAGAAACTATAAAGCCATGCATTGAGTACACTTTGGGTCGTTAGCTGGATTCGTGGCCACTACAGAGCCAGGCTTGAAGACGCTCAAAACAAAGCATGCAGCGGCCGGATATAAAGAGAATTACAAACATCTTTTCACCGTGACTAGAAAAGGGGTTGACTCGATTCCGCTTTGCCAGAATCATGTTCTATGATATTCGAATTTGAGCTTTTTGAACAAACAAACAAAAAGAAAAGAAAAAAAAATGCACACTTGGTCTCCGGTCGGGACTCGGGTAGTCTTTACTCTGAGCCAAAGACCAGTATGGTGCGAGCCTCGAAGCCCAGTACCGAGACCCTGACGAATTAGTGACTCTCACGATCGACCGTGGTTCTGCGAAAGAACTCAAACTTACAATGCAGTCATTCCATCTTTATTAATCGATCCATTCAATTGAGCTCAGATGAGAAAATACCAAAATTCACCTAATAGCGGTTCTACGTATCCCACAAAAATCTTTACTTTGTTTCGCGAGTTTGCCTAACATTTGACCGTTCAGGGCTATCGGTGTCGGTTGCGCAATTAGTGCGGCGTTCGTATCGCTCGCCCCGCCGATAGGCGAGCCCCGTGACAACAACGTGTGCGGAACCGCGTATGCTAATGGCAGCTCACTGCGAAATACACCTATAGGCAAGGTCAAGCGATATAACCCCACCAGTGAAAAATATAAATAGGCAGGACGAAATCCAGATATTCTGAGACATCAAAGTTTAAATTATCAGGAATATCAGATAATCAAATTCCTATTCCACTTTGAATAAATTATAAACGCATACTTTAGCCTTATCAACACTAACGACACACACTATCATGTCTACTATCTCGTCTGCGACCGCTAAGAAATACGAGGAAGAATACTCGGCCCATAATTACCACCCATTACCCGTGGTGTTTCACAAGGCCCAGGGCGCCCATGTGTGGGATCCGGAGGGAAAAGAGTATTTGGACTTTTTATCGGCATACTCGGCAGTCAACCAGGGCCACTGCCACCCCAAGATTATCGAGGCTTTGGTTGAGCAAGCTTCCAAATTGACCTTATGCTCAAGAGCATTTTCGCTGGATGTTTTTGGCGAGTATGCAAAATACGTGACTGAATTCTTCAATTACGAGATGGTGTTGCCCATGAACACGGGCGCAGAGGCGGTGGAGACCGGGTTGAAATTGGCCAGAAGATGGGGTTACATGAAGAAAGGAATCAAGGAAGACGAAGCGATCATTTTGTCGGCAGTTGACAACTTCCATGGAAGAACCTTAGGTGTTATTTCGATGTCGACAGACCCTGACGCCACCACGGATTTCGGACCTTACTTGAGCGGAGTGGGTCCACAGATTCCTGGCGAATCCAAGGGCACGTTGTTGAGATACGGCGAGATCGAGGATGTGGAGAAAGCATTCGCGAACGCTGGAGACAAGATTGCCGCTTTGTTGCTTGAGCCCATTCAGGGTGAAGCCGGCATTGTTGTGCCTCCAGAAGGCTACTTCACGCGTGTGCAGGAATTATGCAAGAAACACAATGTTTTGTTGATTTGTGACGAGATCCAGACGGGTATTGCCCGTACAGGCAAAATGTTGTGCTACGAGCACTACAAGGATGTGAAGCCAGACATTGTGCTTTTGGGCAAGGCGATTTCTGGCGGCGTTTACCCCGTTTCGGCCGTGCTTTCTTCAAAAGAGATCATGCTGACGTTATCTCCGGGCTCGCACGGCTCCACATATGGCGGTAACCCATTGGCGTGTAAGGTAGCAATGGCGGCGTTGCAGGTTGTCAGGGACGAAAGTTTGGTTGAAAGAGCCCAGAAATTGGGTGACTTGTTGCGCTCCAAATTGGAGGCCTTGATGGCAGAGCTGAACGGTATCATCGCCGAGGTGAGGGGAAAAGGGTTGTTATCGGCGATTGTCATTGATGACTCGAAGGCCAACGGCAGGACTGCATGGGACCTTTGCCTAGTGATGAAGGACTACGGCGTATTGGCCAAGCCAACCCATGATCACATTATCAGATTGGCTCCGCCAATTGTCATCTCGGAGGAGGATTTGTTGAAGGGTGTTGAAGTCATCAAGCAATCTTTGGCCGACTTGCCTAATGCGCCACATGCCGCCCATTAAGCGAATCGTGGTAAAACCTTTATAACCATGCGCTACGTACCACCTGTATATATTAAAAATCTACAATTTTACGTTGATGAGAACCAGCATCACTTTTCAGCCCTCTCTGCAAAAGGCGAAACAATTCTGGATTCGATATATTTATCAAAAGCCTCTAAAGAAGGACCAGACTTCAAGAACAATTTGTTGCCAATAGTTGAGGCCAACGGTTCTCTTGGCTCCATGAAGAAAAATCATCACATTTATACGTCTTGTCTCTTTTGTTCCGCATATTATCTATCTTATCGCTCTATTTGGTATATTTGCGGCACCAAGGAAAAATCCACGTTTAACAACTTGGTTTCATGGCAGCCCCGTACTGATCGCTTCATGATCACCTCCATTATAAGCAAGCTTATTTTCCAAAATTTGCTCTTGCAACGTTTAGGATTGCGAGACTTCGCAATACTATATGCACGCCAAAATCTGGAAGGCTGGAAATTCGTTTCGAGTTGAAACAAGCTTTTGAATCGAGAGTCACGCTTCGTACAATCATATTCTCGCTATGCTCTTGCCCACTGTGTAATCTTTGGCTGGCGGCTTCTTTGCTGTTGTAATTTTGTGATTTCACTTTTCAATTTCTTGAGGAGAAGCCTGTATTTGAGGTCCTTGCGATCTATTTCGTGCTCCTCCAAATATTCCATAAGCCAGTCAATCTTTTTCACCACGTCTTTGTGATCACGAATAGGCACGTATCTGTTGTGTAGTCCAGGTTTCAGAGCAGCATTGTCTTGACTTCCATCGCTCATTGCAGAATAGGATTCCTTTTCTCCTGTTTCCTGTTGTGTTTCGTTTCCGATGTCTAGTGTGTCTTTAATCTCACTTTCCGAAGTGCTACTTTCTGGGGAGTCTAAAAATTCTGATTGCATCGGTGGCACCTCGTCAATCAGGTCTAAGAATTCACCACCAGTAAGCCTTTCATTGATGACCCCTCGGCGACGAAGCTCACCCAATAAAGCATCAACTGTTTCGAGATCCTCCCTCAAAGATACTATGTCTATCATCCCCGACAGCCCGGTGAGTTCCAAAGATCCCAGCAGAGCCTCGTTTACCACTTCAACAGGATCATCCAGCAGTATTTCGAAGTATCTCGTATGACGCCAACAATGATAGATGCAATCTGCGTCTACTTCGCCCCAGGCACAAATACTCCATTTGATTGCATCGAGCATCGTGACCCTTTTCACAGGGTCTACCGAATTCAGAGAGCATCTGAGCAAGAATCTTAACCACCTTATTGCGTAACCGCTTTTGAACTTGCGGATTATTCCTTGATCTAACGGCTGCAAATTGGAGGTTGTATTAGGTGGCAAGAAATGCACCTTCGTGCAATCAAGTTTTCTCGCAGCTGCCAATCCTCTCACGGCAGTTTTATGGGAAGAGTGATTATCCATGAGTAAAAGACCTTTTCGACCTTTCCGCTTGACGTATTCATTGAAAGAAATTAGCCAATGTTCCATGAGGTCAGCATCCATCAATGCTTTCTCACGGCCACTATAGTGACAATCAAGAGAGTTAAGCATTTTATTGTTTTCCCCAAAGCATTCATAGTGGTCTTGCTTGCCTATGAACCAGGGTCTGAACTTGTCGCTACCATCCGCATTACAGCAGAACATAGCCGTTATTCTTGAATATGTACCCCCTTTTTTTCCGCTGTACCCTTTTGATGAATATCTCCGGTTGGGGAGTTTTTTCCACAAGAGACCGGTTTCATCACAATTCCAAATGTCTTCTGGGGCATATTCTGAAATCACTTCCTTCAATTCTTCTCGAAACTTTTCAAGATCTTCTTCATTTATGCTTTCTGCTTCTTCATTCACGCTTTCTGCTTCTTCATTTACGTTTTCTGCTTCTCCATGGCGAGTAACTGAACGAAGATCATGACGATTTAAGAAACCACGAAGCCACCCATTACTTCCTTTGAACTCTTTCGTGGTGCCCCGATCTTTTGATCTCCATAATTTTAGCGCAATCTCCTGAATCATCGGACCAGTGTAAGGGACATTTCTTTCATGCTCCAATAAATATTCTACAAGCTCCATTTCGAACTCCGGATGTTCAGCTTGACGAAACTTAAGCTTCTTTTTGAAGTTCCCACCCAAGCTTTCAGCTTGTTCCCTCTCCTTGTCCATCTGCTTCTTACCACTCAAATCGAGTGACCTGGAAATTGTACTTTTATGTGGAACGTATCCAAATTTGTTGCGGAACCAATCGGAATAGAAACTGAGCAGATGTCCTGGAGTTTCCTCTCCATATCTTTTGAGTAAAAGTTTGTGCTCTATCAAAACGCTTTGTCGCCCTTGGCGTCGGTTCAACAGATTTCTCGTTCCTGATTTTTGCAACCGTCCACACAGTCTTGACCTAGAAGTCATTTTGGTTCCTTTCAGATACAAAGCATGTAACAAATAACTCTATTCGATTAAAAAACTTAAGGTGATTTAAGTATCAATTAGTTTCAAGATCTCAGCGACATTTATATCGCACCTCGAGGCTGGGCTGAAAGGAGACGGCGACGCGACGACGCGACACGACGCGTGGCAGGCTCGATAAAATCGCTCAAAGCCCGCGAATATGACCGATGTGGCCTGGGCCCTGGATGCAAGATCGGCTACTTTACCGCTATTTATCATTCTAGACACTCAAATCGGTTATAAGCAACAACATTTGTTGCAACGAAGAGCAGATTGCAAAAACGTCGGGCATTTGTATGAGATTGCAAAAACTTTCCAGGAATCCATCTTGAACGAATCAGATTGCGAGATATTGATTATATTGAGGTTTCTTATAGTGGAGGTACACTCTACTTGACACATGGGGACCATCACGCCAAAAAAACAGAACAATTACAGTATATTAGGATGATTGCCGACGCGTAGGCTATGTGTGCTTAATTCATTTTTCAAAGATGATGTAGTAAAAGTATCAGGGCCTTTTAAACAGAGGTTTACAGGACGCACAAGTATGGAAACCCCCACATGAAAACAAAAGTACCGTTTCTTAAGCGTTCGTCCACCACTCTTCGGCATGATTTTCAAACTTTCACGGTTCTGCCTTGACTTCCAGTCACCTAAAATTTCACATGCTTTTATTTTCATATTCAATGCAAGTAGTCATCTATCTACGCCTCTTCATCGTCCTCATTACGGCCGTTTGAGATGTGGCCCAATGCGGCCAATCGCCTCTTCTTCTCCACTTCTGTCTCCTCAGCAAGCTCAGACAGATCCGTCTCGTCCCCCTCAGACATCTCTGAAACAGTTTCCTGTGGTTCCTCGTCAATCACCGAGTGCTGCCCCGCCGCCACAACGTTGATGTCTGGAACGTTCCTGCTCACTGAATCGTTCTGTGGAGGCGCCTCCTTGGAAACCTTACCTTCTTTATTCTTTAATCCAACCATCGACAACGCTTTACCCACCAAGGAGCCCGAGCGAGATCTATTCGCGGGTTTCGCAACTGGATGTCTGTTGAGCCTGTACCTTCTGATAATGTCGCCATCGGCGTTTTCAATGAACAAGAAGTTGTCGACCTGGTGCGCAAAGTACTTCTTGCCCTCGCCCTTGCCACTCTTCTTGACAATTGGTTTTCGGCCGCTGACCGTGCGTGACAATTTTTGGGTGAGCGATTCGTTGTCGGTGGAGCGCCCCGACTTGTCTGATAACACGGAAAATTCTGACATATGCCGCCTCAAGGAGCCCATGGAGTGAAGACTAGCGTCGTCTGGGTTAACCCTTCTGTTGGTCTTGCGGCCAGGTCGGCTCTCGCTGGCTTCGCTGTGATCACATTCGTCGTCATCGTGCTGCAAACTGACTTCTTGCACGATTTCACCGTCATGGTCTTCGAGAATGATTTCATCGCCTTCCTCGTAAATCGCACCAGACTCCTCCTCGGCTTCATGTGCCGGCGGCTTTTCTGAATTGTCATGCTCGCTATTTGAGCTATCCAGCTTGATTGACGCTTCTTCATCATCCCTTACAGGCGCAGTAGAAGGGGTCTTACCGAGCTGCAAAAACTCAGCTTGTGGCCGTTGCCTTTCGATGGTAGATGCAGGCTCAAAACCTTCATTGTTGCGCTGCTTCTTCTTTCTGAGCCGCTTCCTGCGAGCACCGCCTGCGGGCCGGACTTTAACACCCGACGTTTCGATCGTGTTCGATTGCAGCAATGGTTGGCCTGACCCATCCGAGGGCTTTTCGCTATTGGGCGAATCTGTGTCAATTCTGTGAAGAGAGTATGACGTAGACATGTTCTCCAACTTCTGCAACCGCGACATCCATGAGGGACCTTGGTCGTTAGTGTTGGTGGCCGTGAAAGACATAGTGATGGCCATTCTGTTCAAACGTTTACCAAGGGCAAGCACGGCGACCGAAGAGCCGTGCACCACGATCGATACTATGACGATGAAACACACCAATGGCCAGATCGAGGCAATGAGCTGATAGTGCGGGAAATTGACCTCGGGTAGATCTGCGAGCGGCGTTTCTTCCGACGTATAATGTGCCTCAAGGTCACCTTTGGCCAAGATGGCCGCAAAAATGGCACCTACACCAATGGGGCCGAAATGACCACAGAAGAGCGCCTCGCGCCATGTTTTGATATCCGGCACAAACGGCTTGAGCGCCATCACGCCCGGGATCCGTCGTAAGAATATAATCACGATCGCCAATACGATGAGGCGCCATACGTCTAGGCCAAGGGCTGAGTTGTTGAAATCGTCCCAGGGCACGATGGCCCCGAAATAAACAAAAAACGATAAGTTTAGAATCAAGTCTATCACGGTGGAAACGTGCGATTCCTCGGTTTTGCGAGCAAAATCACCGTTCCAGCCAAACGCCGTGCCGGCGGCAAACGACACCAAAAGATCGTCGACGCCAAGCATCGACCCCACTCCGGCAGAGTTGAAGGCCAAAAACACGAAGAACGCAAGAAAAGACTCTCGATCAATCAAGCCTTTGCCCTCAGCGAACGCGACCGCTTTCCGCAACACGTAGCCTAGGAATACGCCCAAGATAATGCCAAAAAAACACTCCCACAATATCGTTAACGTGAACCAATTCTTGATGATCTCACCTGGGTGTCCTGCATCGACAATGAGATACAACGATAAGAATATGAATGGGAACGCCATGCCGTCATTGCACCCAGACTCGGCGGTTAATAAATTCCGCAAGTGACCCGGAACACGCTCGGCAAACTTACCCTTACCCACCACGGCAGCGGCCAAAACCGGGTCCGTAGCCGTGACACACGCGGAAACCAAAAGTGCCGAGGGGAAGTCGAAATGCGGAATCAAAGCCCAAATGAATAGCCCCACGGTCAACCAGCCAAACGTCATGACGGGCAACAAAAGCAAAAACACCGAGAGCCAGTGTTTTTTCATATACTTGCGGGGCAATTCGACCGCCACCGCCACGATCTGGATGCATAACACTATGCGTGAGATTTCTAATGTGAGATGGTCGGTGTTGCCCCATTCAAGGGGGTCAAACCAGTTGAGGCAGTGCGGGCCGAGAATGAGCCCTGCAATAGTGGCCACGGTGGCCTCGCCAATGTAGAGACGCTCTTTGACAAATAACGATAAGAGCGAAAAGAGCGTACTGAAGATGCCTATACAGGCGTACGCCACATGCGCCTTTTCTATCTGGTGTTTGTTAGTAAAACGGGCGGTTTAGGAAGAAAAAAAGAAACAGCTCTGGGACCAGAAGTTGAAATGAAATCTGGAAGTTTTGGTGATTTTCTTGGCGGGTTGACGGCGACGGAAACCAGTGGCATGACCAAGAATCGGGGGTCCTTGCCTGCAGTGTGACAAGGTGAATAGTAACTCGGGTATGCCATATGAAGAGAATAATTCGGGAGACATGAGGCAGTTTTGACGCGTGTTGAGTGCTTTCGAGAAATGGGGGTATCATTCATAAAAAGCGTATCTTGGTACTAATTGAGAATGGAGATTCCGACGATTCACCAACAGCCCTCTCCATGCGTGTTTCCGAAAACGATTAATCCATTTGCAGATGTTCTAGCCAGACAAGAATATGGATAGCAACAAAACACATTATCATTTTCAAATATTTTGGGACCTTTCACCTTTTCTGCCTGCCTTGTGCATCTCTTCTGTCAGATCTCATATATGTGTGGCAGGCGATGGATGCTTGAGATGGGTGGCTTGCGATAAGCAGAACTGGAACCTCAGGAAAAGCACGAATATCACGCGGGCAAGAAAAAGTCTTCTGATCGAAATGATTCGTTGGCTGAAATCAAAAAAAAAAAACATACCTCCAACTGAGCCCACATTATCTATAGGGCATTAGTATGGTGGGAAAGAACATGTGAGGCGATGCCAAGATTAATGGTCATGGCCCCGGGGCAGGCGAGTGTGCCGGATGGCCTTGAGTTAGCAAGCAGGATCGGTGTTTTCATACAGATATCGCTGTGTATGCACTCCTGAGAAGCAGCACTTTTCTTGTCCTGTTGCATGGTATGGTTAGGAGCACGGTATGGCCATTTCTTATTCCGGATTCCCGGTAACTATTTTGTCGAGGAAAGCGGCAATGGCAGGTGTTTTGGGTGGAAAGCGCGTAAACGCCAAAGCCGGGCGTTGATGACTTGTGAGGCTAGCTACTGTATTTGTCTATACTGTGCAGTGTGCGACATGGCCGACAGTCTGTTTTACTAGAGCGTTTAGAAGTGATGCGATACTCCATGATTGTGCAAACTCGATAGAAAGCTCACGAGATCACACTTGGTTAGCTCCCTCGAGAAGCGTGGTCCCGGCATAAAAGCATCCCTTCTGGTATTGCCTTCCATGTTTATCATATTTATATAAATCTATGTTTATGAATGGCTTCTATCATTACTCTTCGTTACATTATAGATATGCGGCGCGCGGATTTGGCCGGAATTGAGTCCTGTTCGCGTCAAGCCGTGAGACGTACTCATCCATGTCAATTCGATCACATACAGACACTGCTACCCCGGAATAGGCTTGACACATAAAAAGAAATCATCACCGCCACACTCGTTTAGCATTCGCTAGTTAGATCTTGAAATTTTCGTGAAAATAAACCTCGAAAATGACGCAATCGGGGATGTGGATTATCGGCTACGGCTCTCTCATTTTCAAGCCGCCGCCATTGGTTTCATTTAAAATATCAGGTACGCTTCAAGGATACATTCGTCGATTCTGGCAGTCTTCATCGGATCATAGAGGCATTCCCGAGCTGCCTGGGCGCGTGGTGACATTGATTTCTCTTGATGATTTGAAGAAACATGACAGGTTTGAAGGAAGCGTCCATTCGTATGAAATTCGAGAGTTAGACGGGAAAACAGTGCTTCATGAGTCCGCACAGGACGCTAAGACCCTCACCGATCACGATGTGAAAGTTTGGGGCGTGGCGTACTATATAGAACCGCAAAACGTGCATGAGGTGAAGCAGTATTTGGATATCCGAGAACAGGACGGGTATACGCTTCACACTGTAAAATTCCACGTGCATTCTATCCCCGTGAACGACGAGAACGCAAAAGAAATCATAGACGCGCTTCCCCGGGCGGAAGACGGCCACTTGTATATCGAGTCAAGCGTGTACATCGGCACCATTGATAATCCCTCGTTTGTGGGACCGGAAAGCATCGAGAAAACAGCAAAAATCATCAAAAATAGCCGCGGGCCCAGTGGCGATAATTATCTGTACTTGCACAATCTCACTGCGTCTGTGCGTGATTTACAGCCTGATTCAGAGTTCTCAGACTCTTACTTGGAGGCTCTCACTCACATGGCGAGTCCGAAATGAAAGGTCCGACGAGAAATACGAAGCGACAATGGGAGATCTTTATAGAAGGTGAAATTACTGGGGTAGATCATGTTTTTGAGGTGAAGCTCGAGGACGAGGGACATTTGTTCACTCCGCCGTGAACGCGTCATGATGAAGTACACTCTAAGAGGAATCCTTTACATTTTGGCTATTTCTTTACCCATAACAGGTTCTTAAGAAACTACTTTGCACCAAAAAAGTTTTTGATTCCCGCGATACGCTTGGGATTATCTTAAAATGTCTAAGCATAAGAAGCGTAACGTTTGCGAGTATGCCGAACTTGAAGTGAAAGGTAGCGGAACCTGGAATTGGGCTGCTTCCTTGATCTCTGAGGTGTAGCAAATACATGTGGCCTACAAGTGGACCAAATAAAGTGGATACACGGAACGAACGCCACTGTGGGAAAACGTTAGATGGCACCTCTAGAGAGGGAGATTCCAGCGCCAGCCAAAAGAGCCAGAAAGAATGATAGGTTGTTGAACGCAAGGGAAAATAAATGAGGCTGAATCTGTTTAGCTACGTGGTGCGGGTGTCACTAAATTTTTGCATTCGAGCAACACGGAAAAATAAGATGGTCAGTATAGACAATGACTCGAGATTGATGCTCAGTGTATGTCGTACAATTCATTTGGGCCTTGCGTCCTTATTATTTTTTCAAAAATCCTATATATATTTATTGTTCATTTCCCCGATAGTGAAACTGACTTCTTGTATGTATGACTATTGTTCCGAGGCTGGACTGCCCTTCTCCGTCAATTCGCACATTGAAAGCTCTCTTCTGGCAACTTGAATGTTTTCGTGCGTCATGACAAGCATCTCCAGAATGAAATCACCCGTTTTCCTCAAAGTGCTTATATTCTTGGCCAAAAGGTTCTGAAACCGCGCCGTGTTGATGTCTTGGTACCACAATGTAATTCTCCTGTACTCGGCCACGCAAGCCCACTCATGGATATAGTCCTCGTCAAAGTCGTCCTGGCCTTGATTGAGCTCGGCAAAACGATCATAGTGATCCAAGGCACGCATCCGCATCGCGGTAATTTTCTCGATGTCTCTGATGAACTCTCCTATACTCGAGTCGAACCCGGCTTCAAGCTGCACCATCTCATCGTGGCACTTTTTGGACTCATTTTCCATACGCCTGAACGCTAGTGAACATCTCTCAAGTCTGGTTTGCAAGTAAGCACCAAATATTGCTGGAGACTCGGCAAATTTGAGTCTATTAGCGGAGATTTCCTGGTTGATTCGGGCTGCCTCTGCAACCACCCCAGCTTCCATAAATCGCACATATCGTATGTTCTCAAGCAACTTGCGAAGCCTATCGCCACATGGCCACACCATATTTCTGATCAAACTCCGGAAGATTAGCCGGTACCTGTGGACAATCTTCTCGAGCTTCTCGGTCTCCTCGCTTGAGTTTATCCGTGACTGGTTTTCGACACTTAGCTTCTCCAATTCAGTTTCGAAATCTATAATTGGCGTGCTCTGTTCAAACAGTGTTTCGGCAAAATCCAAGGGCAGTGGCTGGTCTGATAACCTTTCGGTTCTGGAATAAACAACAGCTCTTGTTAAAGTTTCTTCGTGGTCGTATAAATCACTTGTGTTGGGGTTCTTCGATATCTCTGAAAACCATGTGTCCTTCTCAATTCGTTCTAGATGCAATTGCGTAGTTCCCCAGCGCCGACTAAGTGTGAGATTCTGGTTGCATCTTTCAATTAGCCTTTCCGTCTCATCAGTTTGATCAAAATCTTCATATGTGTCATAATCCTCGAGAAACTCGTCTTCATCTGAGTTCTCGTTTTCATAACATCCTGTCGCGCGAAGGAAGCTGCGTCTGCGATCAAAATCTAGGAATTTGCAAAGCCAGCTTTCTCTCTTGCTCGAAGTAAAATTTTCAGGAATACTTCTATTCGTGCTTCCCAGGGTTTCTTGAATGATTTCTTCTATTTCGGCAATGAGATCCCCGAGATTGGCCAGCGCAAGACTTTCATCATCCGGCTGCAAAACATTGGCGGACCCGATTGAAGCATGGTCCGGCATATGCGCACATTCAGGTAATGAACAGTCTTCGGATGCAAGGATGTCTGGAAAAGATGACCGTCTGCAGAATGATGGCAGTGTTTGGAGGTTGAGCGGACAAGGCGAAACCTTAGCAAAATCATTTGATTCGGGAGCGAAATTGTTGAAGGGTGGGCACCGACTAGCACTACCAGAGCCAAACTCGCGTGGGTGCATTCCTGCATCTGGCACATAAATGTCGTCCGAAAGTGAAAGAGCCTGCACATGGTTCTCGAGAGTCACGTGTACCCTCAGCCCGTCCTGCATAGCCTGCAAAGGGCCCTCGACTTCCGGGGCCAGATTGACATTGGCTGCGAAAATTTCTGGGCCAGATCCAATTGTCGAAAGCCCGTTTGAAAAGGAAACAGCGTCATGCACGGCAAAATCAACTGACTCCCTAGAAACTCCAGAGCTCTCTATCTGATTTTGGCTCACAAGCGCTTCATCAAAATCAGAGTCAATACTGAAGCTTCCGTCCAAAGAGGAAGAGTCGTCGCCCAACGTGCTCAAATCCGAATCATCCACCGCAGTTTCAGTCGTGGTCTTAGAATCACTCAGCGCAGGCTCAGAATCATTATCTGAAGAATCACCCAGGCTTGAATCATCTGTAGAAAGCGACAGCGCCGACTGAATATCGGACTCGGTGGCGCTCGTGCCGAATGAAGTAGCTACCACTGTCAGCCGGTCAAAAGCATTGAGCTCAGATAACGCCGATGTGCTTTGTTGTTGAGGCATCATTGAAACAGTTCTGGGAATGTTTTCGAAACACTCAGCGTCCAGATCTTGATCAAATTCCGAAGATACCTGTTTAACTATTCCTTCAGCGACATAGTGTTGGTGATGCATTGGCACGTGCGCGGCGTACCACGGAGGGGCAGGCTTTTCAGAGTCTAAGGGCGAGTTAGGCGCAGAATTGTTTGGCGAAAGAACAGAAACTGGAGGCGACGCAAATTGGAGAATCCCGGTTTGAAAATCAAGCGTGGCTATCTGTTCCATAGAGAGAATCAACTCGGTGGCCATGTCAGAAGCGTCTTCAACAACTGGCCCGTCCCTGGAATAAAACGACTTCACTTTGCGGATGATGGTGTCTTTTAAAGACACAATTTGTTCTTTAATTGTCTTTCTTTGTCTCAATAATCCGTCGGCTCTAGTAGGGGTGTTCAAAATTGTAAAACCAGTAGGCAATTCCATGTCTTCGTTCGTAGGTAAGTTTGAAGAAATTTCGCGTTCAACGGTGCTGAAGATCGAGGAGCTTTCATAGGTGCCTTGGGGAGCGTCATAGAAATCCTCTTCAGCTTCTAAAAGCTCATAGTTTGATAAGACGGGCATTGTAACCGCTCAATTGTCTTGATTTTCTGGCTGAAAGTGTTTGCAAAAGGTTGGAATTAGTGTGTGGCGAAGCTCGAAAGTGTATTCAAGCTATTGGGTTCTCGTATGTGAGAATTGGGGCGTTGTTATATCAAGAGATGTATAATCTTGAGAATAAGGCTACAACTTTGGAAAACAATAATCCGGGAATCAAGCTTTGAGCCTGGCCTTTTATATTGGGTTCGCCACTTGTTTTTACTGCAAGAACATTGTGGATGACGATTACGGTATGCGACCGCATAATACGTGGGCAGCCAAATTTGCAAGGGGGCCGACCCAAAAAAAATGTTTCTACTTTTTTTGATCAGGCGACATACTCAGAGGAGAACTCACAAATAATGTCTGCTTTTTCTCTTTTCACTGCTTGTTACGTATGAAATTTCACGCACATGACTGTTTTCACAGATGGATAGTGTTTTGCTTCGCACTTTTGAACTCGGAGGAATTTTACGATCGTCCTTCGAAACGAATCCTCTCTTTTCGGAAAATTTTATTCTTGCACTTTATAAAACCCTTCAAAACCATAATGTTTAATTTTGCAAGTTCTCGTTGTTCGGCCATACGCCCATAATGATTACCGCATTGTATTGTGCCCTATATATACATCGATCGGTCTGTCTTGGTACTTAACTTTCAAAGTCGCCAGTCTCACGCTTATATTGATTGAAAACAATCGGATAGTATGGTTAGTGAAAAATCAAGATCCATGGAATTCAGAATACTGAAGCTAGGGATAATGAAAAATTCTAGCCAGCTTCGCTTCCTTTTTCTTGAGAATTTATCTTTGCTTTGCCGGGCATGGCTTTTGAATCGCCTGCTGCCCGGTCAAGAGACACAATTTGCCCAGATCCCAGAAAGTTGTTCAAATCTGATTTTTGGCTTTTGTGGCATGCTGTACACTTTCTTGTCATCATTGGAAAGGCGCGGCAGCGTATAACGCATGTTACGGAAACGTGATCTGGCGCATTATACGAGACCAGCTAGGATTAAAGATCCGCTCCAGGTTGTCTTTTTTTCGGCGAGCATGAACGCCTTTTCAAAAGACTGCCAACTCAAGACCCGCGTCGAAATGGCAAGAAATCATGCATTATTTGTCAACTTAAACGGAATTTTCAAATTGAATCAAGGAGCTTTTCATTTTTGCGTCACAATATAACGGGTGCGCCTCGTAGTCTTTTGAAACCAGTACGTTTATTTTCTATCACATCGGAAAAAACTCTAATTGCGCTATAGTTTCCATCATTTACGCCCAATTTGCCTTCATATTACCGGGCAATTTAATTTTCTTTTTGTTATTCGAAATTTTCTCGTAAGATGCATAAATCAAAAAAAGGCTGTTGCTACGCCCTCGCACCGTCGCTGTGGATCTGAACCAGTGTTGCGCATTACGACGCATAATACGAAACTTTACGAATTACGTGGTGATGACCCCTGCATAATCGTTAAAGGTATTACCATTACGATTTTTCGTGGTGAAAATACGAAAACGTAAATGCGTAATACGCTGCTTTGAGTAATACGAAAACGTTTTTTTGAGTAATTCGTATTCTCTAATTTACGCAAAAAATGAATGAGATTACGCAAAATACAATCGATTTGTGACGGGCGCATGCTACAGGATTTCGGCGAGTCTTTAAGTCCGGTTTTCTTTCAAGTCTTGCAATTCATCCACTGATAAAGTTGTTTATTAAAAAATATATATATACGCAAATTCAGCATATCATAATCCATCTTTCTGTGTGATGGTACTTTATACCAAAGTAAAAGAGTTTTCATTCGTCAAGTAGTATACAAACTGAATTGTTTTCATTCGAGTCAACTTCCATCTCAACATCGCCGCTCTCATTCAATTCTTGAGTGATTTGTGAACTCAATTCTGCATCATCAACAAAGGACTCGTCATCAGAATCCACACTCAGCTCGATATCATCAGGCCTAATTTTTTTCACCATATCCTTGACGACTGCTAACATTTTCGTCGTGGCTGGGTACAACTTGTTTCTCTTCCTGTGACTATATCGCCGAGGATTGAAGAAAGGGACTCTGCTGGTGCGGACATGGCTGGAAGCCAAATGTCTTTCGCAAGCTGTAAAAGAATAGGACTCCTCCCCTTCCTGATGCGATAGAAGTTGAGACATTTGTATTATCTATATCCTTTTTGGGATAGGTTTCGATCTCGTTCACGTACACCTAGGGGGCTTTATGCTTTTTAAGACACAGGAAGGTTTCATTTGACTCTTACACGTGCTTCACTAATGAGAAGAAGCATTCCCACATTTCTAGTCTCTCTCTCTCCCACATAATAAGCCTTGTAAAGCGACGAAATAGCTTCTAAGTATTTCGCGATACGACTGGATCCACAGAAACCATTCTAGCTCGCCATTTGAAGGGCAACTCAAGTCTGCCGTATGCGGCAAAGAAGGCATGTGAAGCTCATGTGCGGCAAAGCGCCTGTGCCAGGATTGACATTGTGCAAACACATTACGAAAACGTTATGAAAAAAAACGAAAAGGTAATACGAACATTAACGAAATTACTTTACGATTTACGAAACGAAGGCCACCCCATAATCGTATTTCGTATTCAGAAATACGCTCTTTTTTACGTCGTAATGTCGTATTTGTCGATACGATTTACGAAGAAAAACGCCAGTGCGCAACACTGATCTGAACCTGTAAAGAGATATTTTTCAAAATAGTCAGCATTCAGAAAAAGACCACTTTTTTTTTTGTAGAATTTCCATCTTTTTTTTGCTTGATACGGCTGATTGAAGACTAGGAGTCAGCTCTGCTCACCTAGCTCTCCCCAAAACTATATATGAACTGACCTGCCTTTTTCATTTTGCTTTCACACAATCATCCCGGATACTTTTGCTTTTTTTTTATTGCAATTTTCAAGTTTCAATTTTCTTTTTAGTACCATTTAGCAAACCGCGGTTTCCTGTTAATACGATTTGTTTCTTTAAAAAAAAACAACAGGAAACCACGGTTAACCGGTAGTCGTATGAACGCTATCAGGCCAAAGGCAATGTACTAACTCAAGGAAACAGTGGAAATTCATGTCATCATTCATCTCTTTTGGCAAGTAAAGTAAAAAAGATTGTCAGATCACATTCAGGGTTCAGGGTCAGAATTATATGCAGCTCAAGGCAAAACGTTGACCACTTTAATTTGCCTGCACTTCGGCTACAGACTACAGAACCATGGCAAAAAAAAAAAGCACTCACATGGCCGTTCAGTCATTTGAAAAGCACGGGCTGGTTCATGGCAGTAAAGATAACGCACATGGAAGAAAAAAAAATGAGGGAGACATATCGGGTATCGAAAAATTGGGCACAAAAAAAAGTCTCCCGGGGGTGAGTCGAACACCCGATCTCAAGATTACAATCAAATTTACAGTCTCGCGCCTTAGCCAGCTTGGCCACCGAGAGGACTCTGATTGGTCAGCAAAAAAGTCCTTACAGCTAGTACATACTGCCGGTTTTTTGTCTGTCAATTCGCTCTACGTCGCACTTGGTGTGGCGGGTAAGACAAACACACAAATGAAACCGGCAATACTGCGGTTCAACTTTCGCTTGTGATGGAAATGAGAAAAGGTTTTCTTATTTTTTTTGCTTGATACATTTGTGTAAGGACAGGAAGTCAAAATTGCTTGCCATTTCTCCATTAAATTATTCATATAAACCCTGGCCAGCTCTGCTGCAATTCACGGCCTTTGATGGCGTGGCAGCGTGTGGAAATTAGCTAGATTGTCATCGCCCTGATGGCCGCTGCAACTCCTGCAACAGGGGAATAAGGAGAGAAGAAGAACTAGGGGCTGGCATATTCATGGGGTTTTGCTGATGAGTACAACTACTTTAAAGCTTTTCAAAAATTGTGTAGTTCTTGCCATTCTCGGTGTGTGTGTGTGTCACACTCTGAGGGAGCGCCCCAAAATGTGATACACCTTAGGGAAACAAAAGTAGATAGTTAAAAGAATATCATAGAGTAAAATTAATATGCAATAAGCTGGTGTTTTTTTCATACAAAGCCGGACACGCAAAGCCTAGTGTGAGGGTATGAGATACTTCGTAACTGCCATATCAATTCACTTACGCGATAAATTCAAAGAATTTCTTAATCAACTTGTTTCGATAAAAGTTCGTTTTACCATTTCGACATGATCATTTTACCTAGCGATCACCTTTGTGGTGAATTCAGAAGCTTTCTTCTTCTCTCTCAACAGTCTGGGTTCAGGGTCCATTCTTCCACAATTGACAACGACAAGGGAAACGTTTTTCTCAACTCGCAGCCGGTCTCTAGCTCCCTTCTACGGATTTCCTCGGCGAGACGTGGATTCTGCAAATGAGAAATCTGGAAGTGGATACTGGTACAACATGTTTCTGACCCGAATGTGCTTGAACTTCAGGTTATATTCCGCAAGCAGCAGTGTCTGGTACGTGCCCTGCGCCTCTCTGTAAAGAAGCACCGCCTTATCGGTCACATATTGCTTTTTGAACCAATCGACAAATCCTTTGTATTGGTATATCGTACCGTCCGCAAGGCCCTTCTCGGCCTCCTCCTTCGCCTCACCTCGTAAATGCTTTATACAGTGACGCACCATGAGCGTGTCGTCTCTTTCCGACATTCCGTCGAGATCAGACCCATATTCCTCTTCGTCATCACTACTGCCAATTTCATCCACTATCTGGTCGTCATCGCCGTCCAAAAATTTGTCAATGTCTTTTTGCATGAGTTGCAACCATTTCCTCGCAGGTTCATAAGTCTTTATTGGGTGGCATTTCGCCGGATCAAAATAACGTTCACTGGCAGACATTTGGCAAGATGTGGAAAAGGTGAAGATTCGAGGTACTCGATCGAAGGTTAAAGAATATCACCGTGTTTTGTTTTCGGCAGCAGGTGGTGTGCATGGATAACTCACGAACACACCCCTAACGTTTGCACGTGACAAATTTGCCAAGATCAGTTGCAAGTACCACTTTGAGCCATGCCACTTTTTTTTTAAAAAAAAAGTGATTTTCATCGGTGCCCGAGCCCGTCACTCAAACACCGAATGTGACTAAAGAACATGGATGCAAATTAAGTTAGTCTGCATGTAGCCACTGCGCACAAAAATTGAGCGGCAAAGACTACGATGCACTAATTGTTTTTGCTTTCAATTCCAGTATAGAAACCCATAAATTGTAACATGCCAATAGATTTTCCGTGAAGTTGTAATCGGAAATCACAACGTCATAATGGTCTTTGACGCAGCATCTAAAAGTTCTGATATTCTTGTTATTTCGAACTGAGCCTTTCCGAACTCTCCCTTCATGACATAATCCCGAATCATGGGAAATGTATTCCACTCATATGTCTCATCTTTGTGATCCGGTGCATCATACGGCAAGCCAAAAAGAAAGTTGATATACCCTGCTCTATCAGGTATACCACCTTGCGCCAAAAAAACATTGTTGAATGAGATCATGTTGTCGTTCGTAGCTCTTCTGGCCGCGGCCAACATGACCGGCTCCAAGGACGAAGATGACCTAATAAATTCAGCCCAATCCTTGCGAAACCCTTCGATCATTCCAGCTCCATCAGAAAGATGATCAAGACCACGACGCAAGGAGTCATAGTGCATCTGAGGAGTAACGTCCGAGCCGGCTTTCTTGATTACGTCGGCCACAAATCTCTCTAAATCTTCCTTGTACCTTTTCAACGATTCTGTCAAAGAATTAAAGCTGTACGGTATTAGGGGTTCCTCTGCAAGCCGCAAGCCTATCCTGGCGAGAAGTTCCAGAATAGCAATATGATGCAGCATCAGGGAATCCAATTCTTTTTCAAAGTTCGAAAATGAGTCTATGCACGAACGTTTGGGGATATCTCCCTCTTGGCGGCGAAAGCCGATGTCCAAGCTCGGGATGTTGAGATAGTTCACGAACGGTATGTAGTCCTTGCTCTCCAAAAAGTTATTGGAAATCTGGTCACTATCACCATGTTGTTTCTTGAAAAGGTCATAAAGCGAAATCTGAGAATTCGTCTTGTCGGATATCTCGACCTTTCTCATTTCAGCCTTGACAAGTTCATGCAAAAGAGGATTCGCTGTAACACTCAAGAGATCACCCACCTGTATATCGCTCACCTCGATGTAGGCGTAACCCTCTTCCTGCAATTGTCTTTTTTTGCTCTCGACCCATTCCGATGAGCCTGCTAAATTATATTCACTTGCATCAAAGGAAACAAAGTAAATTGACCTTGCAGGTGTCCAGTCAAACCTTCTCTGCAAAGAAGTGAAAATCTTCACAAGCTCTAGGAGAACTGCTGTAGAACTGGCTGACGTGGATGCACCGTACCCAACTGAATCCCTGGGGGCACCAAATATAATGCCCCTATCAGTTTGCTCTCTGCCACTTATGGACCCGATGACGTTCCATATCAGGTGAGTGGACCTTTCCTCCTGGTTGACGCGGATTTTCATCATATTGTCAGCTGAATTTGAGCCAGACCAAATATTTTCTTCAAACTGTACGCCTTTTTTGTTGAGCTTTTGGATGAACACCAATCCATCCCTGTAGGATATAGGTATGCAAGGGATCTTCGCAGTGACAGTAGACTGCAGCCAGGCTAGTCTGGCAGTATGACCATCATGCGACGACCAGCCTGGTGTTAAAACATCTCCAGGGCTATATCTCGTTAGACCAACATTTACCTTTTGAATGACATCTTCATGCAGTGAGCCTGCCCAATCCACAGCTGGCGTAATAAAGACTATCGCCTTTACACCTTTGCTTTGGGCAGTAGCCACTTTATTAGCTTCCGGAATGTCGCCCCCATACTTTATCAAGAGAACGCTGTCCTTGATATCGATGCCCTCCTTCGAAAGCTTTTCGAGGTCCGCCGCCGTGCCTTCGCCGGCATATATATAATGTGCGTAAATCTCGCCGTCAGAAGCTGGCGAATTTGGGTTAAAAGCCAAGTGCTGCATTTGCTTGCCAGAGCTTTCATGTAACGTGGCTGAGAAGGAGTCATCTGCAAGTTTCACGTAAGTATTGTCACTCTTCGGGTAATTAACAAATGTGTCCAACTCATGAAAGTCTATCACGTCTATTCCGTTGAATGAAAAGTAGCTCTCGACATATCTAGCTAAAGCTAAGTCGCCCGTGGAGCCAGCCATGTGGGGCATCGAGGATAGGTACTGCGTGTTTTCTTTTAGTGTCTTCGCGTCAATGAGCAGCTTTAATGTGTCGCCTAGCTTTTCAACATCGTAAAACTTGCCGCTAGAGAAGGCTCCGCCACTAGCGCCGTTCACGCCCTCCGAATTTCCGCTCATAGGAATGGCATACATCACGGCAATAATTGTTCCGACGTAAAGAAGCCGTTTAACCACCAACGGATTTCCAAGTTTTAAGATGCCTTGTTCGTAACGCGTGGAGAAAAAGTTGCATGCTTCACGTATTGGCGTCAGTAGGTGTATGAGGGGAGCCACCACTCGATCTTTGAAAGTGTATATTATGCGCTGTGACAGGAACTGAAGCCTCAGTAGCAACAGACCACGCTTTGCAGGTTCGTATACTTCATCTTCGTCTATTTCAAACTCTTCTAAAGTAGGAGTGTTTGACGATCCAGGAGCACCACGAGAAAACGCATGTTGATCCTGATACGCCGGCGGCAGCGAAGGGAGACCTTCTGTGGATACTGGCGCGTAGTTAGACATAGCGAATTTGTTTGATTGCGATATCGGCTATGTGCCTTATAAAAATTTTCTTTTTGTTCCGAGCTAGGTCTTTTGCTGAGGGATGCGGTTACTGTGAATAATTCGCCAACTTAGATGTAGCACCCGCTCAGCCTCAGTTTCCAGGGAGGCGGGATTCCCTGCGCACGTGACTCTCATGTTGACAAGTTTTATGGGCCGGATGGAGTAGCGCGGCGGGTAGATCGGATGCACCGCTAAAACTGCAGGGACAAGGCTGCAAAAATGGTTAAGGGGTTCCCGGCACGACAACATAACTCTGTATATTCACCATAACAGGATAAATTCAGCTTTGTGTTTCCGACATTGGCTGCATATTTCGGATGTGATTTTTGTGGTCAAAGACATGGGGGCCATTATTCTCTGTGATTTCTGATAAGGGATCTGGTCGCGACGGCGAAAACCTAACTTATTCGTGACGATTGATCTTTTGTGTGTAACTCTTGGCCTATCATATTGAATATAGAATACATGTGAGCTTATGGATAAAAAAGGGGTTTTGTTGTTCAAATTAAGGAAACGACCCATCACCGGGGTGCAACACGGCCATATAGTGACTTGCCTGCATACACAGAAATCAGGCAAGCGTGCCAGGTCTTCGCCATTGAGACAACCAAACGAAAGAGTCGGTGAGCAAGTACCTCAACGCTGGTGCAAGCCGTGTGACATTGAATCAACCATTAAACAAGAAGTAAAAAAGAAATATTGAGTTCACTACTATCACCCAATAGCGAGTTTGAGATTCAAAGAGACATTGGAGACCCTCCACAATATGCTCCTGGGTTTTTCTCAATCATGAGCAACATCAACCTAGACGGCAGAGACAATGCCAAAACCAACAACAAGAAGAAACTCCCTCGAATCAACCGAAACGATGACCTCTCTGACCGCATCGAGCGACAGGTGAAGGCAAACAAAACGTACAACGGCAATTCTCGCAAAAATCAGATTTCCATCAATCATCTCTTGGACTTTCTGCTGTATCGCGATCTGCCCGAATATCATCAGAATCACCACAGGCCTCGCCGTGTGTCGTCAAATAGACCGCGAAGCACGAAGAAAAAGCTTTATCTACATGGTATGCGGTTCATCAACGTGAACTACAAGTTTGTTGTGGATCACCGGAAATCATACAAACCGCAACAGATTGATCCGAACGTTCCCGTAGACACACAAGACATCTTGAGAATCATCGTACCCAAGGGCAATGCATGTCCCATATGTCTCTCAGAAGAATTGGTCGCTCCGCGAATGGTGACATCTTGTGGTCATATATTATGTTTGACATGCCTTCTTTCGTTACTAGAGAGCGAAGTCCCAACAAACATGAAAAAGGAGAGCAAGGTGATTGTGGAAAAGTATAATGACTGCCCTCTTTGTGGATCAATTATACGTAAGCGGGACGTAAAGCCTGTGCAGATAGACAATGTGGACGAGCGGTTTGAAGTGCCAAAAATTGGAGACGAAGTTGTTTTGTCCCTCATGACTCGCATTGCTGACAGCGTTGTGCCCATTCCGCGATGGTTGGACGAGGTGTCGTCACGCAATACGTTTCCTTGGGCTAGTCAGACCGATCCGGACTTGAGTCAATTTCTGAGATTTTTTAAGGGAGACTTTGCCTATATTTCTCAGATGTATGAGCAGGAGAAGCAGGATTTGCGCGAAGCTTTACAGTTTGATAAAGAGACGTATAATGACGACGGAAAGTTCTATAAGCTAGCCATCAAGTCGATAGACAATGACTTGCTGGAATGGGCCAGCAAGTTTGCGTCAGACATTGAAAATGACAGTCACCAAGAGCAAGTCAAATCAACACCGGAATCTTCTCAGCCCACTTTCTACTACTTCCAGACTGGATTCAAGTCTTCGACTACATATGTTCTATCACCGCTTGATATGAAAGTCTTGAAAACTAGCTATAACCTGGACTACACACAGCTCCCATTTTCGGTAATTGCAAAAGTGGAGAATATCAAGTACGAGGAGCTCGACTCCGAAACTGTTGCATCAAAGTACAAATACCTCCTGCATTTGCCCCTGGGCACGTCAATTGGGTTTCTTGAGTGCAACTGGCAGAACAATGAATTCATTTCGCAAGAGCTGTGGGAGGCTTTCAAGACCAATCTTCAAAAGCGCACAAAGCAGACGTCCAAGAAATTCAAAAAGGAGGAGCTGGATCGACGCCGCGCCATGAACGAAGAAGAGAGAAGGGCAAGGGAGTACATCGAAAGAGAAAATAGCGGGAACAGCCGGGCACATGATTATCATTACGACTCTGAGTCATGGATGCCGCTGGCACTGTTTGGTAGCTTAACTATTTCGGACCATCGCGATCTCCCGCCATTGTCTGGGGAAGGACATGGGAGTCATTCCAGCAATACTAGCGCGAATGTTTCTGATAGAGAGGACGCTGGAGATGCCCCTAGATTAGAAAAGTCTGTGTGGGGAATGCAGATACCCAAGTCTGAGCGGAACATAGAAGGCGAGGAGGAGGATGCTTGGGATGCGGAGGAGATGATCCGCAAAGCTCGTGAGGAGATTGCTCGGCATGAAGCTGAAAACCCCACCGGAAAAAAGAAGAAGAAAAAGAAGTTTATTTTGCTTTCATCATGAGCACTAAATTACACATATGAGCAGGTGGAGCACTTTATGTGAGTAAACGAGATACAAAAACAATATAGGACATCTTCAATTATTATAAAACAATCTTAAATACAGGCCTCTCATCTCAAATCCATCTAATCCCTTCGATCTCAGATCTTTTCATACAATTGAATTGATCTTGCATTTCGTCATTGTTCCAACTTTTCTCAGCATATCCACCCATATAGACACGTCGCGCGTAGCCGTTACATGTACGTGCCAACGCACCACCATGGGAAATAAAGTCAACTTAAAGTACGTAATATCCACAAAAAAAGCATGGGAATAACCAATCAGAATCCATGTATGAGATCATTATGAGCCAAACTAACGTTTCCAAGCTCAGTTGCCGAGTTGCGTACTGCTGCAGACGATGCCCTCCCAGAGCTCTTCCAGCAATTGGGGTATGAGCAAACATTCACACTTATTGACATCAAACTAGCCCTTGGCCTCCTGACTGTGGCTATTGCCGGCGGGCTTTACTATTTGGAAAAAAAAGTCCCGTTTAAGGACAGCTATTATATGATTATGGCACTGATTGCAGTGTATGCAATAATATCGGGGGCAATGTTTTATCTTTCGAACGGCCCCAAGTATAGGAACATTAAGTATGTGGGCGTGAAGGATAACAAACAAAAGGTTGCTGTTTACACGCTGGCAAAAACGTATGATCCAATTTACGAGGTGAAGATGGTGTTCAACGATAACTTTGCCGGCGCAATTTCAGAGAGCGTGCCGTTTGCAAAGATGTTCGATGCATTTGGATTCTTGAACCATTCCGAGACTAAACTAATTTTTGAGAAAATCTTGGAAAAGAAGGGGCAGTAGCTTCTGATGCTTGAGAAAACAGCTTTTTATTTGTACTGAATACACGATTATCACTTGGCCTCAATGTGAATAATACTTTACTCAGTCATTCATGTTATGATTACTCTATCGTTCCCCATATTTCACGATTTATGTATTCTTTTCTGCTTAAGCCTTCACTTTCTCGTCCATCTGAGTGTAGCTCCTCACTGCCTGTTGCAACCTCCATGGAAGGGCCTTTAGCGCGTACCCAAAGTTACTATAAAACGGCTCACACATGATACCCTCTTCACCAATATTGACTTTCTGCAAGATCGCCCTGGCCAACGACACGTGATCAACAATCGGCGCCACGAATAACCTTCCTTGCTCCACATCGCTAAACATGCCCGTGCTCATCTGGCCTGGAAGTACAAGAAGCATTCTTATGCTAGGAATGCTGGCCAATTCACGCGAGAGCACCTCATGAAATTGGGTCGACGCCGCCTTGGATGCTGAGTAGGTCAGAAGATTCTTCGGCCCGAACGCGCCTAGGACTGAAGAGACCGTGACTACGGAGAGCCTTTTGGGAAGAAATGTTTCCGTATGCGCGGATATCACCAGTTGTAGAATGCGGATTGGAGCAAATGTGTTGATATCAAACACCTTTTGAACCTGTTTCGGACTCATACTGAGTAATGGTCCATTAACACGGACCCCAGCATTATTTATCACCACGCTTATTGGGCCCATGACTTTGCATTGGGTGAAAACTTGCTCAAGTGCAGAATCAACATCTTGAGAGGACGCCAAGTCACATTTGATGAACGTGACATTTTCGCCCAATTCATGTTTTGGCGCCACAATGTCGAGATTAAACACGTGCTTGATTTTGTGTGTTGAGATAAGATTCTTAGCCAACTCTAGACCAAGTCCACTCAGACCCCCGGTTATTAACGCTACATCATTTGCACCTAGAGGTGGTAAGGGAATCAGGGGCAATTTCGAAATTCTGTTTATAAGAACAAATAACTCGATGCTAAGGTAAATCAAGTAGTATTTGACGCCGGTAAATGTTTGGTTGCGGTAGTGGCTATTGGTTAACATCGACTTATTTGTGATTGGCTTCACAAACTCATACATACCATAGTGCGAGCGACACCAAGGCCGCCCAAACCCTGTATTTCACAACAAGATTAACAATGTAATCGATGCTGAAAGGGTATATGACCGTCATGGGTTTCACTATAATGTTGGTGTTTTGAATAGTGGGTGTTTTTATGCTTTATGAAAAAAGTCTAGAAACAACGTGGAACTCTGCACGGTGTGTTCGTCCGCGAAGAGCTCGAGGCTGAAAGTGTGGGGACAAACATTTCAGCCGTATGCAGGTTAGTCAGTGGGAAAACAACTCGACAAGCCGCCGTTCGGCTCTTATCACTCCATTACATACTGCCAGCGTCTCGATACTTCAAGTTCCCATATGGCGCCATTCTGGTGACAAAAATGCACACAAAAAAGAGTCGAAAATGCTACTAAGGCTCTTGTAACGCTCAACCCAACGAGCGGAAAGCGAAGCTTTTGTATGTCTCTTGTTTTTCCCTTTTTCAAATTTTTCCTCGGAATTTATCACGATTGCTTGTGCTCGACGTCAAACTCGTAGCCTCTGGCAATCCCGCTGGTACCCTCCTGCACTGTTGCGCCCTCCTCATCCGCGTCATTCGTCCAATCACTACCCAAACCGGTCCAGTGTCTTGTTTGAAGGTGTGCAGCCGAAGTCGAGACCGTATTTCGAAGCGCCACGGCCCCGGAAAGCTTCTTCACCAACGCACTCGACTCGTTTTTGTCTGCAGTGTCGTCCGCGGGTTCCTCGTTCATCGTCACGCGTAGGTGCTGGAGCCTACGCAAGGGCCTGGATGTGCTAGTGTATTGGCCAGTGACAGGATTAAATTCCGGCTCCTCGTCTGATTCTTGATCCTCATACGTCTTTTGTGGTTCGTCGTCCTTTGCATCGTTTTCGTCTCCCATTTCATGTAACACATTGCGAAAGTCGGTCACCCATTTACCAGTCCAGGTGAAATCGTCGCCAATGGCCATAATGAGCTCGTAAGGTGTGATGATTGGCTTGAAATACTCGCTAGTCTGGTCCAAGATGATACCCTGGTGGTCACAGCCGAGCACACACCACATGTCGACGGCCTCAAAATTGGCTAGTTTGGCCACATTTGGTTTTCCAACGACAAAGATGTAATGCTTCTTCCCCGCTTCCTTTATTTTCTTGGAAAGCTGGTTCACCAAGAGCTTAGTGTTAGCAAGTGATAATGTGTTGACGAGAATTCCCACAGTACCAGCAGCTCTGGCCATATGCATGTACCGGTAGCGGCGCATCAAGTTTGGGAAGGGACCCTGCGACACTTGGCCGTCGTGGAATGTGGTCACCGATTGAAACTTGGTGGTCAATTGGAGAAGACGTGGGGCCTCTGGTAGACCAATGTGGAAGAGTTCAAACTCACCGAGCACAGAGTCATCGTTGTCTTCAACGGAGACGTTTTGAAAGACACGCCCAAGTGCTTTTAGATCAGAATCAGCGTATGGCAGAGGCTTGTACCCAATCATTTCTGAATTTGCATCCGCCAAAATCAAGTCTGTCAATATGATTTGATACCCGGTGAGTCTCTCCGCTAAGGCGCTTAATAGGGATGTGTGTGGCGCATCAGCCATAAGAACGATTTTCTCGCCTTTGAACGTGTCTATTGGGTACCGCGCTCGAAATTCGTTCGCAAGATTGTCCAAGTCAAGATGTGGCTTTCCAAAGACATATGCTGATGACAAAGTTGCCACGGGGTTCAAACACGCATCTCCGAAATGGACGACCAAATCCGCGTTCACGTGTTGAGCAGCAACTTCATCGATACAACATGCCGAGTAGGACGTGTCTGCTAAAATCCATAGTCTTTGCGTGGAATCCCGTGGATTCGTGAAACAAGTGTTTTGAAGGCAGCCATTTGCGGAGCACCCGTTACCGCTTTTGCAGTCAGAGTTCGATTTTTCAGTAATCATGCTCTGTTGTTGGTTCAAAATATCTCTAGTGCTCAATTTGAGCATTTTCTGTAGCTCTTGCACAATTGTGGCCGAGTCACATATCAACAGGTCTGGAAACTGAAGTGTAACCCTTTTGTACTTTCTGACAAGCTCACCGTTTTCATTTGATTCTTCCTCGCTCAAAAATTGAGCTAACTCGCATAAAGAATAGTATTCATGTAGCTTTGGGATATAGTCATCACCTTGCGCGAGGTTCAAGTGCGTTCTTTTTATCTCGGCCTTGTTCACTTTTGCGTACGTGAAAACAGAATCATCCTGAGGCGTGGACAATGCAGGAGCATGTATTTCACTTGCTGACATGAGAATTGTGTGAATGAAGGTTTTTTGTGGATAATGGACGGAGCGAAATCTGACCTATATCGTGCGGTTCTTTACTAAGCTCATCTCTAATCGGCGTGTCGCGAGATGCCAACATATGGCGTGTGCCTGCATATTAAACCATTCAGATTTGAGGCCGTTCAAGCTCGATGGGTCTTCATTGCAATTAAGTGATGCCGGCCTGAACCGACGAGCTCATAAGACTAGAAGAAAGCTCCTTCTCACCCTCATACATTAAGTAGTTTCTCATGTGTCAGAATCTTTCTGATTTCCGAGCCGCTCTCATTCTGCCCACTCTGCTGGAACTGGCCTATATACTGTGACCGAACCACCGATCATGTTTTTTAGAGCGTACTCGCCCTTAATAACGACTCTTTTTCCCTGTACGTTTTGCTCTAAGACATTCAAAATGTCATCTCTCTTGTCATACACGATGGCAGTGTGGTCAGGGTTTCCGACAGTCTGCGTGAGGCCCTTTGCGGCATCTTGTAGAGTTGCCAGCTTGAACTGCAAAATGTCACCAGGTCTTATTTCATCCTCGGGACCTCTGGACACCGAGGAGCCTGATGAGCTTCCGGATAGCTCCGAAATTGGATATCCATGGTGGTAATATTGCGAGACAAAAGCATGTTTTCCACAACCCTTTGCTAGTGCCTCGTGAGCTAGATCCCAACACTCACCAGACCCGACCTGCTGGCCTTCTTTTCGAAGACACCACGATGTGATGTACTTTCCAAATCGATCACTGTATTCGAGAAGTTCTTTCTTGGCAGGGCTATTTCTCTCTATTGGCGAGGGCACAAACTTGATTAAATCCCCCACTGCATCTGAAAATTTGTCGTCCAACCACCTGATTTTGTAAATTGCTCTTGATAGATCCTTAAACCTTACATCGATTGACCGACTATTCTCGCTCACAATTCCATGAGGGAATGATCTTGATGAAGTCTGGAAACTAGTCGAGTAGTTAAGGCCCGCAAGAGCTGTAGGAAGTTTTAAAGGACCTTGCGTGTTGGCATACCAGCCAGTTTCAAGCTCCAAGTCCAAATCAGGATGCAAAGATTTAGTGGGTGGCAGCCGAGCGGGAGCCCTAATGTAGTTTCTCGTTGGAGGTGGGGGCGGTGGTGTGGACAGTTCGGAGGAGGCATTTGAATTTACTCTCGAAAGCCTAGATGGGGGAACAGGAGGGGGCGTGGACAGCGCAGATAATTTGTGAAAACTTTCCGGACCTTGCCTTCGCGTAGGGGTAGGAGGTGGGACAGACGCCAGGATAGCTTCGCTGGTCTTACTTGGGTGATGAAACTGACCTTTCACTGGCACTCTGAAACCAGGAACACGTGGCACGGACGGTTTGGTAACATCGGACCCTGATGAGAGCGGAATCACAAGCGGGCTGCTACCACAATCGACGGAATTGGCCTTTCGCGAGCTATCACCTGAAATCAACTCTGGTTTGTCTAGATTCTCTCCCTTCAATGCCAGCAGATCCTGTAAGCCACTTTGCTGAAGTTGATCCTTAACGGGTACAACGAGGCTGCTGCGGTTGACCGTGAAAGGAAGGACAAGAGGTTTAGGCGCTGGCTTCGACGGAGCCGCCTTCGGCTTCAATCCCATAGAGTGATTAGAGTCGATGCTTTCGGGCGCTGATGGTCCCTTTAATGAGATACCAGATGGTTTGGTGGGCTTCGAGGGTTTCACTGGTTTCACTGGTTTGATAGGCTTGTGCGATTTCTCTGATGAGCTAGCAGGGCTTGGAGAAAGTGTTGGGCCAGTCATCTGATCTGTGTCGGAGGTTTTCCTCGAGGGGTTTGGCGGCCATTCTGGTTTGGCAAAAGCGGGTGTTTCATCACTCAGCACGTTTGTTTTCTGCAGCCTAAGCTTAGCAATCTCTGCGGCAAAATTCGGAGCTGAGGAAGATGGGAACGATTCAATCGTTTTCGCAGGCTTCGCCTCTTCCGAGCGTTTATTTTCCCCTACCGTCAGTGCTTCCAAACCCGAAACTGTCTTTTGCTGGAGTTTAGCAGGTTTTGGCGGAGGGGCCTTCTTTGGCTTTGGCTCGACTTCATCTGCAGACGGGGACAGGGGCGGAATTGATGCAGTACTACTCGCCGATACTGATCTTGGGGGAGGTGGCGGCACAGCTCCTCGGCTCAATGGCAAAGAAGGGGTGACCTTCGAAACAGGTTTTATCGGACCCGCATCGACGCGTCGAGGTGGGGGAGGTCCAAATTGAGTCATGTCAATATCAACGTATCTCACAGGCGCACGAACTGGATGGTTGTTGTTTTCGGACTTTGAAGAGCCGGTATGAGAGGATGAAGGCACGGGCTCATTGGCCGTCGCCGTGTAGGACGGAGGCGGTGAGTTGAGCTCCGAAAGGTCAAGGTTGCCGATAGCCGTTTGAGACGAGCTAGCGCTGGACCCGGTTCTAGTCGGCAATGTAGGTGGAGCAGCGCCAGTAGACAGCGGCCTTCCCTGAGTATGAGGTGAAATTGGCGTTCCCGTGGCACCACGATGTTTGTGAGTAGGCGGCGGTGCAAACATTGAAGCGTCTGGCGCGGGCTTCGGGACCTTAACGGGGACTGGCTCACCATGTTGCCCGGTAAAGGGTTGTACAGAGACAGGCGGTATCACCGCAGGCTCAATTGAAGTATCTTGTTGCGCGGGCATAGGTGCTGCGGCTCTTTGGCTGTAGTCCCTCGATGGAATGGGTACCGGCGCCTGAACGGCCACTTCTGGATGTGGTTGTTGCAATTCGAATGTGGTATCCCTAGCAGGCAAGCTTGCTGGCTGAAGTGGCTGCTGCACGACTTGATGCTGCTGCACTGCTTGGGGCAGCTGAATTCGAGGGGGTGCCGGTGGTATTGGCATTGATTGACCACTTGGCTGTACAGACTGTTGCAAACTGGCCGTAGATGCCACACTAGACTTCGGTTGGGCCTGCACATTCAGATACGCTGAGACACCGCCCCGGGTTGGCACTTCGTGTGTGGGCACGTTTCGCCTGGGCGGTGCAGGCAATGAAAGCAACTTTTCCTTTTCCATGATTGGGGCTGCAGGCGTGGCGGGCATCACAGGTGGCGGCGAGCCCGCTTTTTCACCGTTATCAACAGGGGGCGGGAGCCCTTTCTTCTCGGCGTCATGCTTCTTGTAAGTGTTGTAGCCGGCTTTCGAAAGAGCCTTTGTGCCCGTGCCTATTCCCTTAACCGTTGCGATCCCGGCAGATTTGAACGCACCTTTATTCTCCGACCAAAAGGACATAATGTTTTATTACAGGGTGCTCGGGGGGAAAGAGTCACTAGTTGTTCTAGCAGAGCAAAATAAAATGTCGAAGGGCGGTCTAAACTAAAGAAGTTGACTAGTAATGTGAAACGTGGAGTGATCATGGCCACGCTGCCCCGGATGTGCCTGCGAGGCGCGGCCGCTGCAGGTTTTGGTTGCGAACGCGGCAACGGCCGGCCCGGGCCCTCGAAAGGCATGCTGCAAAATTGGAGCGGGCGGCCTTCTATTTATAAGGTTGATTGAGGCTGCAAATATAGGTGTCATTTTGTGAGGTCACGCTAAAAATATTCCTTCCGCGGGTGTTGATGAGCTCACATGCGTACGCGGTCACGTAACACACCCTCATTATTGCTTCTCCACTCTTTAATCCAGAGTGATTAAGTGACATTCAAATTACTTGTTACGTATACTTGTGAGCCAGAGATCAATTTGATTATATGTTTTCAAATTAAGTCAAAGTGCAAAACCACATACTCATGGCTCTTCTTAGGCCTCCGAACCGCTCTGATGTGCGAATAATCCAGAAGAAGATTAGGCGGGAGTTGATCATCCTTTTTGCTGGTACTTGTGTAGTAATCTTTGGTCTGATTGCTAGTCAACTACTAACACCAACAAGTAGCTCAAGATACTTCCTACGGCAAGCCCAACACTCAAGAAAACAGAGGTGAATCCGCCTGCGGCCTCCTTTTCCTCTGACGTGTCACAGTGATCGCCCACCACCATAAAGCAGGATGTAATAAGCTGGCCGTTGGAGAAGCCAAACAAGAACTGGAGCATGATGTACCACACGTCGGAATTTATGACGGCCGATTTGCCGCGCGGGTGAATGTTACACATGAGGAACAATGGAATGAACACCAACCTCGCGACCGAGTAAAGTAGGAGCGTTCTGGGCGTTCTGATGAGAACACGCGATTTGGACCCACCACAAAAAATGCGGCCCAATAAATCACCCAAATTCCACACAAAATAAATGAACGGAATGTAAATGTTTTTGCGGAGAAGAATGAAGTGAGAGTCTGCGTGCACAGACTCGACAATCAGGGCAAAAACCGGAAACAGAAGGGTCACGGCGAATGTGAGGAATATAGTCAGGACAATTGTTTTGAGTTTTGACCAAAGCACGTTGAACGGAATGTGTGTTTTCTGCACGTGAACGTCTTCTAGGTCGTCTAAGTCGCCTTCCTCGCCTGAAACAAGTTCGGCGAGCGCTCTATACGTGGTTTCAGATTTGTGGTAGCTGATAAGTGCTAACAAAGCTATCGACGCGATGGAGACGAGACTTGCAGTGATATAATACACGAACAAGCCAAAATTCTTCTCGACATACCGGTCATCCGCCGGGTTCTTACCATGACCTTTCTCGCCCACAAGCAAGATCGAGACTATGAGCGCAACTGACGGGAGAATCCCCGCAATTGCCTGACCGACCATGACTCCATTAGTATAGATCTGGCCCATAACATTCACCGTGGCCATGGTCCCGTTCTGCGCCAAACACGTTGCCATAGCACTGACAAGAACCATCAACATGAGCAAGAAGAAGAAGACATAGTCTTGCATTTGGATGAACAATTGAACCACGCAAGAAAATGCCATGATCACGAATACGCCGATTGTGAGGGCCAACCCCATGTTGATCCGGTACTTATAGTCGACGCCCGTCTGTTTCTGCGACAAGTAGTAATTGTATGTTGTGGATGCAATGGTCGACACGGTCATCATAGTGGACAGGTATGTTTTCATCAAACTCGGCGTGTGTGAAAAGCGCTCTCCATAATAAGCTGACGCGCTGAGAAAGCAGTTCCAGGGCCAAAGAAGTGCCACGCCGATCATTGTGAAAGTCACATACTGGAGCTGTGACAACGTGACTGAAATATTGGATACACGCCATAGAACAGGATCGTGTGAAGCAGGGCTGTTACGAGGCATGTTGCGTGTTCTAGGAGTCACGTCTTCTTGAATCTCTGGATCCGATAAGTGGTCTCGGCGAATCTCATTGAAGAAAGATAAGCCGCGCGCGCGCTGTGCAACACGACATTCTGAGTACGGTTATGAGGCCGGCAAGATAAGCCCAGGTGGTGATGAGTTGAAAAAGTCTATTGAACTACTGGGGCACGATTTTTTTTTTTTTTTGATATTCTCTGGATGTGAAACTTCTTGCTAAAGTTTCTTTGAGGGGTATGGGAATTTCCTCGTGCTGAGTGAAAAGTCTGAGGCGTGGTCTCAGCCCGTGAGGTGATATGCGCTCAGATCTCTCATTCATTCATCCTTCCCAATGAAGAGTCCGACAGACACATCTCGTCATGTAGTGGGATAATGAGCATGCAGCTCTTTACGTTGTCAACATGACTTTTCAAACACTCTGAGTAGATAATTTGGCTCTTTGCGAACAAAAAAAGCTGAACCTCAAAATCAAGCCCTCTGATGTATGATCTGCGGAATAGATTCTTTCAAATTACATGCACATCAGAAAGTCTGTTGGGGCTTGCTTTCCTCAAAGATTTTTTTTTTTCCGAATATCGTCACTTTCAAATTCTCATGACTCTTTTGAGGACGATTGTTTCAATGAGGATGCATGGTCCTCGATTGTCTCATGATCGCCCATAAACGCCTGGCTTTGCGCTTTCAATAATTTCAGCAAATCACGGTCGATTTTCAGCAACAGCTTCAATAACAAATAATTTGACTCTTTCAAGGGAAGTCTGAGAGGCGAAAGATCGCTGATCCAAAATCCGCTTCCCTCAGCATTTGGGTTCTCTAGGTGTCTCATGTGTTTAGCCCATTCCTCAAAATCATATTCTTTCCCCGGGATATCCATGGAGTCTGCCAAGATTTGCTTGAGAAGCGTCATGGAATCCGCGATTCCGAGGGCAAGATGCATTTGCTCGACGTACTTCTGATCGATATCCGAGTTCTCTACACTTGTATCAGCATCCTCGAAATTCTGAGCTGTACGTGGATAAGCGTCTTTATCTTCAACCGCCTCGTGTACGGCTTTTGAGTGGTCATGCTCTTTTTTGATTGCCGCAGAGTACTTTTTACCCATCAAAAGCCGTTTGTACGTTTTTGTCTGAAACAATTTGACAGCAACTCGGTCTAGCTTATCGGAAAGATCAAAGAGCGTGTCGCCCAAATTCGAAATGAGGATTGTCATTAAAGGTACGGCGGCTATTGCCCACACAACAAAGAATACGTGACCAAGCGGTTTTTGCGGGTAAAAGTCGCCGTATCCAATAGTCAAGAGGCATAGAAAGCAGAAGTACATTGCGTTAAAGTAGCTCCAGCCCTCGATGAAATGGAATATGAGGGCGCCAAGGAGCCAAAACAGAATAAACACAAATACGGTGAGTGCCAAAGCCCGGTGCTCCTGGGTGTGGGTCACTTTCGACCGTAGCGTGCGCATCATAGCAAATGTTTCCGGAGAAGATGTGTTTTTGTCATCTTTTTCCAATTTTTCAATGAGTGCCATGCGTTTCCGTTCTAGGTGATGCCAAAATAGACTCGGGCCTGCCGAGTAGAGGATCACCTGTCGGAGCACAGAGATGATAAGGCCCATGATAAGCACGCCCACCAACGAGAAAAACAACGCAAACACTTTTGCGCCCGGAGTTAGGGGCACAATGTCACCCAAGCCAATCGTGAGCATCAGCACCGTGCAGTAGTATAGGGACGTGCCGTATGCGATTCCAGGAATTAGGTTTGCCATACAAACAGTGCCCACGGCCTGCCATACACTGAAGGATATAGTATGCGACATTAACAGGCGCTGCTTCTTGTCTAGATTGAACCTCGCACGATACTTGTTCAATTTGTAGCCTATGACGTTTATGATGAGCACGCTGGAGCACATTGCATAGATGCCGATTGTGAAAACCGCGAGCCAGAACCCTTCTGACGCATCTAATGGCGACCGGCGGATCCTGTGGCTAGTGACTAGCACTGCCGTGAGCAAGAATATCTGTGCCATCACAAAACACGTGATTGAAACACCCTGTGCTAGAAGATAGTGCATTCTGCCCGAGAAATTCATCAAAAGCGATATATTTCCCACGATTCCCAACACGAATGAAGCAATGTTGAGTGCGAATGCAGGACGATAGTCAGGCACCGTCTTCAACGTGACAGGATCCATCTGCCAGTGCTCTAGCAAGCACACAAACGAGATGAGGTTGCCCAAGGGGGCTACGCACGCGGCTATCACAGGGAAATATGCGGAAATAAATAGCCAGATTGAAAAATACCGGTCCCCAGGCTGGACATGGAGGTTGGCCACTGTCACCATCGGCACCGCGAGCGAGTGCTGCAAGATAAAATGCAGTTTGCGGTGGTCAGCACTCGTCGAGCGATTTTCAGCGTTTTTCGAACTTTCTGATTGTTCATTATTTTCTAGTTTCTCAAAAAACTCGGCTGGGAAGATCGGCTGAAGCTTTTCGCGGTACTTTAGCATAGTCTCCCGGGCGAGCTGCAATGACAGGTGGTGTTCCAGGGGCGGAAGCATATCCCTGGCCGACGTGATTCGTCGCCTGATTCCAGGACCCATAAGAAATCAAAAATAAAATGTTTATTTCGCGATTTTGAACGATTTCAGTGTGAGTTTTTTCACCTCATGGACTGTCATGTTTTGGGCAAGCCCGAGGTGCATGAGGCGATGGGGCGGGTTATGTGCCGAGCCGAGCGAAATCCGGGGCAACACGCGGGAGCCATTGAGGAAAGAATTGATGGCCTGCCGGAAATGCTAAATATCAAGGGAAAACGGTAGAGCGATTTTGAAGTTCTAGTTGATTGTCGAAAATCTAAATTTTGGGGGCGAAAATTTCATGAAAGCGAGGCTTACTTGTTTTTCGCCAGACAGAGAGATTTTGTTTGTTGTGTGGTGTGTGTAGTGTACGTGTGTGGTGGTGGCTTGCCCAGATGTAAGTTACAGTGTTTTTTTTTTTCTTTTTTTCTTTTTTTCTTTTTTTCTTTTTTTTTTTTCATTTTGCTCGATACATCTGATTAAGGACTGGAAGTCCGAATTGCTTACCTAGTTCTCCGCAAAACTATACATGGATCTATATAAAACCTTAGCCAGCTTCGCTACCATGCCTTGCGTTGATATCTTGGCTTGGCAGCGTGCGGGATTTGACTAGATTGCCATTGCCCCAAAGGTTATACTTCCCTTACTTGCTGCCGCAACTCTCGCAACTGAAACATAAACTGTTTCCGTTTTTCTCCAGATTTTGTCTAGAACTTTCGGAAATTTGCAAGCTTGAACTAGTCTTTTTCACTTTCTGGAATGGAAAAGAATATAGGTTTATACGCTGATGAATAATCTTGCTGTTTTAGTTTCTTGAGAACGAGCGCGGCCAGTGTTATTGTTCGTGCGAGAAATCAACAAAGCTAGCCTTCTGGAGAAAAATGTATTTCTACAAGAACATTTGATTACCATGATAATCACAAACGACTAGGAATAGTCGTGTTTGCGGCAAATTTCGCCAAATTTCGCCACTTCAATGATGTTTGCAACCGCGCAAGCATGTCACACTGATTTAAGAGCCTTCACTGCGTGATTTGTTACGTGCCTATCAAAAGCGGATGATTGCAGTCCAGCAACAAATTCTTGCAATTCTCGCAATCTCGCTTAAGTAAACCTAATCTTCTCGTTGTTTTCGCAGCCACCATTTCATTGGTTTCAGGACCCTGCGACTGGCGTATGCATAGTGCTATTATAATGGAGTACAGGTATGATCACATGATAAGGATCCTCATGTTTGATTTTTAATGAGTCCATACATCATTCTCCTTTTCTCAAGAAACCGCTATCACTTACTTTGTACCGGCTTCTTTGTGATGAATGGGATCTTGCGAACGCCCTTTTACCAGGTGACGGATCTCCCCCTCCGTAGAAGTCAATATAGCCGCATTTGAAACGGTGACAGACAAAATTCCTAGGAAATGAACTCTCAAGTATCAATTCTTTCTCTGATTTGCATTTCAGAAATAAAATAAAACCTTTGCTTTGAAAAAGACAGGCTCTGGCATTGCCATGCACCGAGATGCAGGCATGTCGTGTGTTGTGTGCTACATAAACAGTGAACACATTCGAGATATTAATGCCATATGAGCCTTCTCTTTATTACCGAAAAAAAGACTGTGGCCTTGGGAAGGTACTGGGTTGGAGCATCAAGTGAAAAAATAGGCAAAAAAGCTGTAATATTCAGGAATTTGTCTCCCAAGAGAAATTCCGTCTATTAACTTTAAATAGCATGATTCAAACTTTCAAGAAGCTATTTTTCTTTCGTCGAACTTGACAACACCAACCCACAGTTCGAAAAACAAGCAAACAGAGAACTTTTCCTAAATGTTCTAGATTTTGCGATTTCTGGGGTGATAGATGTCGCAATTGAGTGAGAGCGTAATATAATGTATAGAATCTTTGAATAGACTGGTCAGCGGTGAAAATATTACGTTCTCAGAAGTAAGTAAAAAGTATATCTTCAAATTTGGCTTTGAGTTGGCGGATTTCAGGAAAATGCGGGAAATTACTCAAAGTTCTTTTTGTTTTCCACAGATATGCGGAACATGGCTACATCCACCGCGTTAAGGTTGTACTCAATACGACAGAGTAGAATTTCAGAATCATGGTGCAATGAAGCTTTGACCCTTAGCCCAAAATCTAAAGCCAAACGTAAACTTCACTTCAATCTTCAATTTACGGAATGTAGTACTAGTTTTTGAGTGTATTTCGGTTCCCGTTATGGAAAACTCTGGACATTTACTGATGACGCCAAATCAATTGGCGCATAACGTAGCGATAGATAAACAGAATGCGTCTGGCAACCCCACCCGTAAACTTTACCGGGTTTTGTGTCGAGATTTATGAATGGAGTCCTTTTTAATTCACATTAGGCGAATTCTGAATAATTCCTTTGAAAAGAACATCGAGTTTGTCTTGAGTGACCGAATGATGGCCTAAAATATGACAACAAGACACACCAGCATGACTCAGCAAATATCATGGAAAGTCTGAAACGAATCAATAGGTAACTCAATATCTGAAAGGACATTCAAGAAAAAACTGTTCTTTTTTCTCTCTCAAAACCTTCTTCTCTCTTTTCTACCCCTCTACTGGGCCCTGGCGCTATCCTCTGATTCATTATGCTATGTACAAGTCCCTTCAAAGTATGTTTGGCACCTCGTTACGCGGATCCAACACGTACTTGCGCAAGATGTTTTTTTGCACGGGTTTCTTCAACTCGTTCACGTCGCCGTATTTCCCGCCGGTGCCCCTTTCCAACATCTCCTGGCGTGTGGCCGCATGCTCGGCCAGCATGAGTTTGTCCAAAATCACAGAGATATGCGCCGCGCGGTTTTCCAACACGGCCAAGTCGCGCTGGGCCTCATTGAGTTCGAGCTCCACCACAGGCTCTGTCGTGGGCCAAGCGGTGATGTTGTATTTCTGTTTGATCTCGGAAATCTGCGCAAGAATCGCCTGTTTGTCCGCCGCAGGGTCACTATGGAAAGCTTTCGATACTTTATCCAATGCCTTCAAGTCCTCGACCTTGGCGATGGTGGCTTCGAACTGCAGTCTACGCGCCAAGAAGTCGGCGATTTTCTGAGAGTTTTCTGCAGCGACTTTCTCCCTCGCTAGCCGCTCGTACAACTCGAATTGCGAACCTTTGTTCACCTTGATCTCGGCCACGGCAAAGTACTTTCTCGCCAGGATTTTTGGGATTTCCTCGATTCTCACAAGATCACCTTCTTTGCAGAGCTCACCTTCATCGTGAACAAGGTAATCTTTGCGCTTCATCACGTCTTTATGCACCCTCTTGTCGTAAGCTTTCAGCTGCACACGCACCTTGACCGTTTTGGCCATTTTCCCCTGGGAAACCACAAGCCCAACGAAGTTTTGTCTTGGCATGGTGTTTTTAAAATGACTGAGCCGAGAATTTAGGCGGAATTATGGGTGTATGTATAGGTTTTGTGTGGGCCTTTCGTCAAGACTAGAGTCTTCCCTCGGTATAACTAGTGAGAAAAATTTAAGTCCGTATGTGCAAACCACCGAGCGCTTCCCCGGTCAGGCCAACTAGTGCTCAGTGTATGGAGTTTTTGAAGGTGGTTGTAAAGTATTTGGCACGGAAATGCTCTTAAAATTATGTAGTGGTAATTTAATACAACACAGTTTGAAGAAATTTTCATCCAAGCTTTACTTTTCATCTTTTCGCGTGATTCATATAGTAATAGCCGTCTCTTTACGTCACAAATAAATCACCACAGTGCGGCCTGACGATGCGAGAGCTGTCTGTGGAATGTCTGTATCTGTTCTGATAGAAAAAAAAAAGTATTTACCTAAATTTGTGATCTTGCTCGCGAAGATTGCTATTTATTAACCTGTAATATTTGCGATACACCAATGATCGACTAGAGCATGGTGTGACTATGTACGACATAGGTCGGGCTTGTAAGTATTCCCCTGTCGGGCTCTATATTTTGAGCTTGAGCAGAATGAGATCTTGTATTCAAAAGGGCAGTTTCGAACCGTAAATACACTGTTTTTTGATCGTCTATAAAAAGCGAGACCAAACCTACAGTCTCGCTTCGTCGAGGCACCGGGCGAACTTTTCTAAAAGCTCGTTGTTCTCGGGCTCAGTGCCAACAGAGATTCTCAAACCTCCCTCACAATTAAGCTCCTTGCCTCTGAAACGCACCACCACGGCATTTTCTACGGCCAATTTTGTGTACAAGGCGTGCGCCACGTCATTGGAAGGCCTGCCGTCCTTGTCAAGGATTTCCACCAAGATGAAGTTTGAGTCGAGCCCACCAATGTTGCGGCCCACCCCCGGAAGAGCCTGCAATTTCTGCAACAAAGTGGTCCTCTGCTGCAAAATCAGTGCCACGTATTTCTGCATGACCGCAAGACCCTCGGAGCTCGTCGAACGCACAGCAACCGCCGACGTCAACGATGAGATATTGTAAGGGTACTTCATCGCGTTCAAGTAGTGTGAGAGCTCCTTGCTGGCGTACGTAATGCCCAACCTGATACCGGCAAGCCCAAACGATTTCGATAACGTTTGCATGACGACCAAGTTAGGGAATTGATTTACTAGCGTGGACACCGAGGGGGCCGAGTCATCGGAGTCGGCGGCAAAATCAATGTACGCCTCGTCAACCACCACCAACCCGTTCCAGATCTTGCTGGCGGTCGTGACAAGCTCAATTATGTCACTCACTTTCAACAACTTACCGGTCGGGTTGCCGGGCGAGGTCAAGTAGATCAACTTGATGGCGGCGTCGCTCTTGATCGCTTCAATCACGGCGGTTTTGTCCACCTGGAATTCGGATGTGGTCAACGAAACCTTCACCAACTCAACATCGTTCACGGCAGCGCAGATCGAGTACATGCCGTACGTAGGAGGACACACCAACAACCTGTCCTTGCCAGGAACACATACACAGCGCAAGAGCAAATCGATGCTTTCATCGGAGCCGACGCCCAAGCACAAATTCTCGGGCACGAGCCCGTTTTGCGGGTTCTCCAAAAACCGGTTTTTCTGTCCGTTTCTGAACGCTACAATCTGCTTTTTCAAGTCGATCTGGTGTGGGTCCGGATACCTGTTGAGCTCCAACTCCTGCTCCAATGAGGACAACGAGGCGAGCGCCGGGCCGTGAGTGTTTTCATTTGCATCCAAAAGAATACCCTCCTTGAAATCGTCTCTAGCACAGCGGTACGGCTCGAGCTTGGCGATATTAGGTCTTATCAAGGTCAGCAAGTTAAACGCCATGTTTCCACTTTTTTTTTTTCTTCCTTTTGACTGAATTCAGTTCAATTGACTTATTCGGCGAAAATGTTTTAAAAACCTAGGTATGCCGAAAATATGGGACCAAGTGAGTCAGGTAGAACCTGAAGAATCTAATGAACGCGCATAATCTGCTTCGCGTCGGTTCCTGTGATGGGACGAATGACTCAACTGATAACGCACGTTGAAGAAAACTGCGCGGTTGACGTTCGCGGCACGTGACTAGTAACCAACATTGCCCCACCATAAATGAAACCCTTTCTACGAAAAGTTGCATTATTTTTCGAGTACCTTTGCTTGTTCTAAACACATTACATAGAGTATACGTTTGTACGTGCGCCTGAAGTGCTCCTCCTGGCTACTTTCTTGCATTTTTGCGGCGGCCCAGTTGCCGTCTGGGCAACCGCGCGTTTGGAGGCATGCCCACCACCTCGGATCTCGCCTGGACCGGAAAGGCGCCCTGCTGCACCGGGGTCTTGAGTATGCCCTTTGGCCTCCGATCCTTCGAATCTCTCACGGCCGCCAGCACACGGTCTTTGTCTGCATAGGTCGTTTTTGGTTTCGTCACCTTCGAGTCTTTCGACGACGAAAAGCCAAACTTAAATTTGTGCCGCCAATGGTTAAACTCGCTCGATCTCCCGCTGGGTAAAACGTCGGGTGTTTTCATTCCCTCGGCAGGCGGATCTAAACGCGCCCCTGTAAGCGGCTGGCCAAATGCCGGCGTGTTCTGTGGCGCAGCAAATAGCTCGCCAAGACTTTGCATCGTTGGTTTCTCCAGCCGTGTCTCGTCCGGCTCGCGCGGCAGAAATACCGCGTTGTCAGAGACGGTGTTAGCTTGGCTGGTGCTATCCGGGCCCGTGAAAAGTGTGGTGAGTCTCTGCCGGGGCGTGAGCCCGTGCTTGCCTGACCTTAGTGTATCGGGTAACTTCACCCACAGCGGCAAGATCGTAGACGCCGCCGCTTTGCGTGTAGATGGCTGGGTAATCTCTGGCGCCTCTTCGCTTACCTCTGTTGTCTTAAGAGTCTGGTTCTGCAAAGTGGCGTGTCTCAGCCTCGAGTGTTCCGCCAAGCCGGCGACTACAAACGGAGAAAACTGTAATTCGGCGGCACGGTCCGATGGCTTCTCGTCATGGAGTCCCAGCGGCCGCATGGGTGCCAAGCGATGATCATCGAGCGTGATACTGCGTTCTTCCGGATGCGGCTTCAGAACGGGCCGAATTGCCTCTGCGGTAACGATTTTCATGGGAACGACTTTTGCGGTCCGATCCCGACCCCGTTCGTGATCTTCGTCTACTTCTTTGGGCAAGCCAGTTCTAGGCGGGTTGATGATCGCCATGGGAGGCTTTTCTCTGGGAAGAGTAAGCGGCACAGGGATGTTATCGATGGCAACAAGGGGCCGCGGGGACTTCTTTCTTGGGCTTCGGGGTACAATCCGCCCAGACTCTGTTCTTACGAGCCCCAGCGGCTTTGCGTCGGGTTTGTTACTGTCGTCCGCTCTTTTTGATGATTTTTGCAGGCTCACGTTTTTCACGGTCTCTTTCATTTTCTCGAAGCTGGCATCGTTCATCGCTTTTGCGGGTGTGTCTGGACCTGCTTGCTCTTCCTTGACTTGTACTTCCCCGCCCACACGGCCATCATCTATGGCGCAAGGCTTCGTAAATGGCTTCGGAGATATAGGTGGCGGGATCCCGGTGATGGCCAGTACGATGCTCGTTTCAAAAGCAGAACGGTGCGCAAGGCCGTTTACCTGGTGGGTTATCTTTTTTGGCTTGGTTTTTGCCTTACCTGGACTTCCGCGCTTGTGTGCCTTAAGAGCTGTTGGCTCGCTTATAGGCATTGCTTTTCTTGGACCTTCTGGCGCCCGCTCGGTGGCCTCTGACGCGTACTTTTGTGACACTTCCACCTGGCATTGTCGAAACATCTCGTTGGCGTCTGCAGACAGAGATGGCTGCGGAAACATTTGACCCAGGCCAAAGAGCGGTGGCACGGCCAGCTCACATGAAGATTCGGTCTTGAGCCAATCTTTCAGCACCTTTTCTGCTGCATGTTTCTTAGCCTCCTTCTTTAATTTCCTTGCTTCTGATTTCAGGGAATGCACAAAGCCCATTTTCGAGCGCGTTGACGAACCGGAAGCAGCAGACTGTAAGGGCGAGAGCTCTTCTCTATCAGTTTCCGACTGACAATCCAGCTGGACCCCTGAGTTGGCAGACTTGCCGAAAAGCGCGTTGCCGAAAGACGTGATCTTGCGCCGGAATTTGCCGCCGGTGTAGAAGTTCAACACCGAGCTGCTGGCCGTCGGGATTAAGTTGGAATGGTTGTCATAAATGTATTCTGCTTCACTGATCACAGGTGTCAACGGCTTTTCTTTGTAAACGGTATAGTCGGTGTCCACCTCAGGGAAATTATCCACCGTGCACTTGTTAGCACCTTGGTCGTTGAGTTGACGCACAAAGTCGATCATCGACAGGTCTGAAATGGTATACAAATCAGAACTATCCGATCGCTGGGTGCCAGCTGATGTAATCACGGCTATCATCTTGTTTACAACTTGTCAATGATGAACTAGGTGGAGATATATGATTTATTGGTATGGGTGCAAAATCAGATGTTTAGGTGCAAAATGGCCGCGCGACGCGCACGTGACGACAAAATCCGGATTTTATGCTTGAGAGAAATCAGATATCTTTGAATTGCAAGTACTTCGTAAAAACACTCTTTTCTTGAGGCGTGTCTATCTTGCCACTCTGATGAAATTCCTGTAGATCTTTGAGCAGCAAAGTAGGCGTGCCATGTCAATGGATCGCCGTTTTCGTTATGATGTAATAAATTTTTTTTTCCTGCACCTTTGGTTGTGTAATCTTATCAATTCGCAATTCTAATACTTCTCCAAAATAAAAATAGTGAAAACCGGGTATGAATCACCAGGAGACGTCTTAGGTTTGGTGTTGGAAACTTAGCACAACCATAAAAAAGATTTGGCTTTGTCCAGTCCATAATAATTGCCTTTACATCAAAATAACCGAAAATCTTTTTAGGAGAATTTAGAGTGGGTCGATCACTTTTAAAACAACCGCTCGAGCGAAAACGGAAATGTGCAAAGTCAACTAATAAGGTTCAAACAAATGTCTCAATGTATTCTGTCCGATCTAATTATCATATCAGTGAAAAACAACCCGGCAGTGAACGCGGGAACCAATTCTTTCATCTTCCAACAATCATTTCGCATTTTCGACACCAAAAAAACAAATATCACCAAAACTTATAAAAGTCAAGCAAGCAAAAAAGAAACTCTCGACACATTTGTTTTCCTATGACTAGTACCACCACTTAATTTCAAGTCTGGCTATATCTCAAAAAAGATATTTTGTCTCGACATCAATTTCTTTGTTGTGTTGTGGAGAGCCAGGTAAGCGATTCAGATTCCCGATCCTTCATATCGATGTAAATAAGGTATATTGATCGTCAAAGAATGTCACGCAAAGTTTGATATTGGTTACATCCAAGATGTGTGAGCAATTTGCATCTACCAATATCCTTGATGGCATGATGATGGAAAAGAGTCGTTGTTAAGTGTGGAATACAGATAAAGAAAGGTGTTGGGGACAGATCCCATCGGATGTATGAGAACAGAGACGTGGAAGTCTTTGCAAGAAGTTCTGAGTGATTCCAATTGGCTAATTGGATTCGGCAATGAAACAACCACCACTTTCATCGCCAAATAAATGTCTTAGAGTTCTAAAAACTCCCAAGAAAAGTCTTCACGTCAAGCTCGCAATGGAAATAGAAACATTAAGAGAGAGTGTGGGAATGTTTGCAGGAACAACAACGGGGTCTGCAGTTATGTTGAGTGGGGATAGATATTTGGCAAGCAAAAAGTCGAAAGGGACAACACTTAAAAAACAAAAGTTTCTTATCGAGATGTGTCATCGGAAAAAAGGTGCTTACTCAAACCCGCATGATTGAATCAAAGCCATGTCAACACCTTCAGGACCCCTGAACCCAACGGCTGGGGGCTGATGCTGCGCCTGTTCGGCCGCACACAAGACTTGCGCCATGACTTGTTAAAGTGGGGCAAATGTAGCCGAGAGAAGATAGAGATTTTTTTTCTTTTGTTTTGAAAACCTGAAAAATTGCCCGTTCATCAATTTTGTGGATCTTCTCGGAACAAGATATTTGACATTCTTGGAACCGCCCCGTGACTTGTATCACAGAAGTACTCAATTCACCTGATTCATTTCCCTAAAGAAGTCTCTATTAATGATCAGCCAACGCAATAAAACATCTTGAAAAGACAACTTCCAAGAATCTCGGATAGAATCCAAGAATTTCGGATGGCTTCCGGGCCGAGATTTGAGTGTAGATCCTCGAATGTCGGCTAAAAGTATGCAGATACGATTTGCAATTGCGCCTCGTTTTACTGAGCTGGTTTCGGGCTTTCAACATTTCCGTCGCACAAATTTTCAAAGCTACAAAAGCACTTTTCAAAATGATTAGCTAGTGAAAGTAGTCGTGAAAATGGAAACCGTTTCACGGCCACCGGGTACTTATGCGAATCGCTGATTGGGATCATCGAGAGCGATTATGCATTTGTAAGCGCGTATCGTCTCATGATCTCAAGATTACTGTCATTGTTACAGATTCTGCTTTCGTGTGCATCAAGCCTTTGTTGAGCGGTTGTTTTGGTATTTTTCATGTGCGAAATTCCACCGTTTGCCTTAGCCCGATCCGGGCTGCAGATTTCATTGTTCTATTCGGTGTGAGCACGCTCTGATTGAACGGCAGTGAATTAACCAGGGCGTGCTTGCAAATGAATTAGCAGAGTTTTAGGTGGCAGTCTCATAGATAGGAGTATAAAGTCTTCTCCAACCACCCACCTCATATCCTTAATTCCCACATCCCAAGTCTTGGAGATATCATGAAGTTGACCATTTGTGCCTTGATCTCCACCGTGGTTCTCGCATTGACCACTAGCGCTCCATCCCAGAACACTAATTCCGTTTTGAATGCAGCCGATGTGCCAAAAGGGTTTCCAAGCAACGTCGCAGAGTTGGGTAAGATGGTGGACAAATTCAATGCCGACCTGGACAAAGCTTACGACGAGAAGATCGACGTCGAGAAATGGCACTTGGCCAGAATGGAATTCAAGTTATTGGAATCTGCGGCGGAATGGATCCTGCCCAGGTTGAGAAGCCATGAACAATGGCACATAAATCACACGATGTCCGAATTCAAGCAGTACTTGTTGCCTCGCCGTGACGCCCAGGCCGTGCTGGCATGTAAGAATGGCGACAGGAGCAAGTTTTGTCTCTACTACGGTTTTCGGTCGTACGCTGCTGATGTCGAGGGACTTGAGATAGAGGCCAAAGCGTGGACTGATTTCTACGTGTCGGACGATCAGGACGCGGACATGCAAGCGTCAATAAATATACAGCTTGCATCGACCAAAGAAAGAATTAACAGGCTCAGGGCCGCTCCAGTGGAATTGTGGAAGACTGAGCCCAGAGCGGAAGAGGTGCAGAAGATCTTGGAGAGGTCTACCGATATTATTGATACTGCATTAGCAGCCATTCAAGCGAAACGCATGTAGTGGTGAAACTAAAAATAGAGTGTCGGTGTGAGTTTGAAAGAATTATCTTTTTTCGTAATATTTTTTACGTGTTTAATTTGTTTTGTATTTTCACATCATTTCATTGATATTTCACGCTCAATCTGCTCCTGTAGAAATGTGCATAGTGAAAAAATTGAGACTTTTTTTTTGACAGCCCACGCAGAGGGTTTGCCTATCGGGGCACTCACCACAGGAAGAAGAGACACAACTAGCTTATCAAATTGCATGCAACTATAATCCTAGGTGATTTTCACATCAAAGCTATGATCTGATTTTTTATAGTGGCTTGCAAAATAGTATCGCCAGATATCAGAAAATGCGATAATTGCAGGGCCACAAGGCAATCTACTCATAAATTGAATTTACTTAAAAAGATGGCTTTCGCATATTCTGTAGGGTATTATGCAACACCATGTCGAATGTGTCGCACACAGGTTTTTAGAACATAGTAGCACCGAGTTTTTAATGTGGTTTAACCCAAACACCCTAGGTCTACGTCCACGTGCCTATCTTATATAGCCTTTCTGAAGCTCAAGGTAGGGAAAGAAATAAAATCTTTTTATTTCTTTCCTTGGTGAAAGTCTTTTCACGCCGCGAGCGCTAGCGCAGCGGGTCGTGCCAAGGCGTAATTAGGCTCTTCCACTGGTGCCTAAAAACCAGCATATTCAGTATTACATCAGCGTGAAATTTTTGGAACCATGGCCGTCAAGCCGATGGCTATCTCTTAGTTCAAATTGATCGAAGAAAGTGCCACTAAGTACATGTTGATTCATAAGTTGTTTACTCTACACTCAAAAATAACCTCGTAGAAGTTTGCCTGCCTCAATCTACTTTGCTCCGTGCGTCGACCTCAAGCGTCGGCACGTGCACCGGGCCACCATCAGCTAGCGTAACGAAGTTCAAAAACGAGTCTACGGACGTGGCTTTACCAAAGAGCCCGAATACTCTGCTACTCTGCTACTGTACTACTCTGATACTCTGCTACTGTACTACTCTGATACTGTACTACTCTGCCGCTGTACTACTCAGTTACTCAGTTACCCTGCTGCTCTTTTACTCTGCTGGTCTGCTACTCTGCCGGAAAAGATTTCAAAATGAACACGTTGATTGTTATGCACAGAGTATTCATTCTGGCTGTATTATTATGCTGGAATAAATATAGGTTTGTACGGTGAAATGCTACGCCCTGATAGACCCAGGGGCCAGCGGACGCGTGCCATGGGGGCGACGCGCGCGGGGCGTGTAAATAGCAGTGAGCGGCCGCACACCCGTACATCCACACTGTTTGCAACAGAATGCTTGCGTTTTTGCACCCACGCCAGACTGGAAAAAGTAAACACGCTGAGACGCGGTTTCGCGGAGGAGTAACCTAACATATAAACATTTGAAGTCTGTTGCAAACAGACTGAGGGGTCAATATATGAAAAACTTGGGGATTAAGGTCAATTGAAAAAGTCAAAAATCGCTTTTTCTCGCTCCGGAGAAGCACTAAAAAACCCACGGAAATTCAGACATGGGATTCTGGGTGGCAACTCTGATACGACGCATTCAGCGCTTCACTAGCGACTTCGCTAAAACGATCTGGGCTCTTGCATGTACCCCAGGTTTTTACCCCACATCAGATCCGGGGCTACAGAGAATAATATATCCATACATAATAAAATGTTCAAACGAATAATCAGCCAGTACAACTCTGTTTATCTGCCAGCATCCACAGTAGTCTTGTAGTCAAAATGGGGGGAATTTTCGAGGTATATTAAGACGCCGATTTTCCCCCAGTTTCCTTTTTTGAAAACTTCATCATATTATCAGACTAAAGCGCAAGGTATACTTCAATTAAGTATCTCTTGTATCGATCTCAATGGAAACCATGGGATCCATGTCTGAGTTCGGCCTCCTTGCGGGAGGCCAAGACTTCATGATGCAGGGCAGCTATGCAGATGCTGCCCAGGTATCACTTGAAGATGTCTTCGGTCAAACTGAAGCTTCCCCTTCTGACTCTGGCAACACTGCCAAGGAGACAGAAGACGACATCTATGACTGGATTTTCGAAGATGGCCCTGTAGACGACGACGACGAAGAAGAGTCTGCGGGCCTGGACGCGGAAGGCTTATCGGGATTGGAAAACTTTGCCGAGCCAAACCCTTTTGTAAGGGGCACTGAGCTTGAGACTACCGTAGACTTGAATGGCGACTTCTTAGGTAGCTTCTCTTTCACTGACATGGATGTCGAGGCTGAGATTTTGCCGCCTCAGGAAACCGTGATGGCATTTGAAGGTGCAAATGTCTTGGTGGCAGCGCCTTCTTATGTTGTCAACACCTCGTTGGCGTCTCTTTCTGTTGAGGAATTTTCTGAGTTGCTTCCAGTTGCTGATACGCCAGGCGCGAACTTGGATTTGCAATTCGCAGGGAATGCGCATTCGGAAACTTTGCCGGCATACTCCAACCCTCAGCCCGCTTTGGTCCAGGAGCTGAACGAGGACAAGTTTTTTGCTGACCTCATTAGCAAAGAGTTTAATGCTCTGACCTATGAACAGGAACTTCTCGATATCAATTTTGCACCCAATGTTGATGCTTTCGGTGGTGCAATCACCCATGTCTTAGCAGGGAACAAACTGCGCGTGAACACTAACGGGCAACCTTTGGACACCATTTACGAAATGGCGGAGGAGGTGGTGGAGCCAGAGGCTGGGATTTACGAACAGTCAACTTCTTTATCCAACGAATCAGCGGGTTTCCCCCTCGCGTACCCAAGCAACATGTCGTTCGACAAAATGTTCCAGACCGAGACCATGGCCGCGATTTTGGGGCTTGGCTCCTCGCCAGATGAAAGCATGTTGGATGACGAACCGGAGTATACCCACACCGCGGCTTACGGTAGCGTTGGGGACCTTGTGCCTGCTTTTGAGACAGACCAGATCGCTCAGAACTTGTCCCGCGTGCCCAGATCTTTCGAGGGAATTTCCCTTCCAAGAAATTCTGCTGGGGGGGCGGATTTTGGTCTCAAAATTAGAGGATTGGCTGCATTGAACAAAGACTCGAATCTCGGCAAGCTGTTTGGTCAACAAGACCGTATAAGCATGCAGACGGCCATAAAGAGCGCTGTGGCCAAGGGTCGCAAGAAGGGTCCACAGAGTCCTAGAGTTCCTGCAGCATCGGCATCCCTGAGCACGGACCGGGTCACCAAGCCTCTGGGCGCTAAGCCCAAGAAACCCAGACGGGTCAAGAGAGTGTTTGACTACTCCGAGGCAAACGTGGCCACCTTCGAGGTGCCCTGTCCCGAGCTTCAGAAGATCATGATAACCCGCGAGCAATTGATTGGGGTTTGTGGCGACCAGTTCGATGAGGAGAAGGCTAAAGAAGGTGCCATCAACAGAAGAAGATTTGTGCGGGAATCGCTTGATGGTCTTGCTGGCTTGCACCCAGATGTGGCCTACGAGAAGAACCATTTGTTTGACATTTCTCGTCCTTACCAGCAGGAGTTCACTCGAGTCGAGTTAAACCCCACCACTGGGGCGCCCATCATGGAAACCCGCAGCGGTCTTTGCTGCTACTGTGAGGACCTTTGCTTCTACGAGCTCAAAAACTCGTGCTACTCTCAGCACATGAGCCACTCGCATGGTGTCTACACCGATAACTCCTTGGCCCCGGATGCCATCATGCCTGGAGACTACAACGTGTCGAAGAAGTTCACTCCCGGAAGGAAGACGATCCCACACGCCAGAGACCGCCCAGGGGTTGTGTGCCCAGCTTGTTTGGACGTGGTTGAGGTCCGCTGTTGGTCATCTACCCTGGAGAAGAAGCCTCTCACGAATTACTTGAGACACTTCAAGGATCAACACAGGGTCGAGAGTCGCAGGGACACTTTTGTCAACTTGCAAGCTGAAGGTTGAGGCCCTGTAGCGAGAATATGTTTCGGGTAGTTGATTCGGACCCGCTTCACTCTGATAGAGATTGTATTCCATTGGAGATTAGATTTGTTTTTGTTTGTTTTTTCGTTCCATGTTTTCAGTTAAACCATATTAAAAAGCCCAATAGATGTTTGTTTTTACCATATTTGTCTGTATTTAGTTTCCCCGTCTCAAGTAGTGATGAAAGTCTATGTACCTGTCTTTTCATAGTCAAGAGTCCGTGAAAAGTATCTTTATTGTACTTCCTCGCGTCGTCAACAGAACTGATCCATACAAAGTCACGGCTAATACTTCGCCTTCCAATTACTGTTTTTTGTCGCATTAATGAGCGAGTTGGTCTTGTCAAGATCAATATCAATGCGCTGCTTGCTTGAATACGGACCAGAAATGTCGTCAGTAAAACCACAATACACAGCACGAGTCGATCGAGCATCGATTCACTGATGAGTCGACTCATACCCAAGTTGAAAATCATTTAAGCGAAGATTCATATGAAGAATGAATATGGGCTTACTCGACGCATGACTCCTACGGCTGTAAAGCTCAAACAGCTCTTAGTCTGAGTTTATTTCAAGTGCCTTGGTGATTTCGGCTATACGAAGAGTTAGTGTTTACATGCTTGCCCATACAAATGAGCTAGGATTCTCGTATACACTATGATCATAGCTCAACTAATGTCCTCACCTGAGTCATGTCTCCAGACTAGCGGCATCGCGTTTGGGCTCATTCAGAGTTGCCAACAGCTCTCTTTCCGCGAAAAAAGTCTGGATATTTGAGGTAATTTGAGACACTCTCTTATTTATTTCTCTGCTTCGGATCTAAATCTCCACTGAAACCATCTCATATTTTGAGCAATATTCAATAGTTCAAGATATTGCTCACAGACTCGGGGAGACTTAGAACCGCCACTATCAAAATCTTGCCCGCACTAAACCTAGGGTACTCAATTACTTCTTTCGGATAACACGCATAAGGTCAAGATGCTAAGACACCTCCCTTATAACATACGGAAGTTTGAAGCGTGGGACCGTCTCGAGGAACGAAACGGGCGTCAAATCAGTACCCGTATTAAAACATTCGGCCTCTCGATTAAGCTGACCGCAAAATCTTGGCTGTTTTGAAGGCAAAGGGTATTAGTCAAGACAATAGAAAAGTCTATTTTGACTCGGGATCAAAGTCAAATGAGACCGAAATTTCAATTTACGATCACGCGGAATTTGTTGACGAGCAACCTTCGAGTGGTGTGGGCGAGCTGCAGTCTAACGATAACGTCATTTTACAAGACATGAATGATTAGAGGAGAAGAAAGCGCCCTGAGGCCTGAATAACGCACCGTTTACTGACTATCAGCCAAACAGGTTGCACAGACAACAGTGGCGTGCAGAATCAAACGAGACAGATAGATTTTTGTGCCAGTTGAGCGCAGAGCCGGGAACAGACGAGCCAAGCAGAGTATGATGGAATCTATTACGTCCTATTTTGAGGACAGTTGAGAAGAAATGTTTACGTAATAAGATACGTCCAATCTATATAATGCTAACACTTCCAATTACCAGGTCGTTATCCGCGATGATTACAAGGTGTAAACCAGGTATCTAATGTGATGGGCACCGGACATGCAATAAGAATAATACTTTTATCTTTAATGCCAGTGCTAATAACAGCATCCTTACAAAGTGGACAATTTGTTTTTAATGAATCAAAAACCATATATTTGGTAGTGAATTTATTCTCATTGTGTGATTCAATAATGTTAATAACATTTTCACACTGAAAAATATTTAAAGTGTGCCAAACACAAGGTTTCCGCCGTGTATAGACAATTCTTAGCACCACGCGTTTTGCAGCACCATTAATGTATGCGTTCAGCCCTTTGGCTACAATGTCCTATTTTTGTTCTCGTTTTCGTATTATCTGCTGGTCTTTGAACAATTACTACACACGACTCGCCAAATTTCAGCGATACGGCTTTCAGCGACGCAGAGACTTTTTCTTCAGGCATATCTACTTAAAAGCGATGCAAAATTCAGAAATGCAAAGACTCGTCATTCAAGACATGGTCTAGAGTTGATCGAGTTGAGATTAGTTAATTCCAGGCTTAAGGAAGTTCCCAAATTAGACGGAGATCTGGGGAGCATTTCCGAATCAAGTGAGGACGAAGAGATGGACTAAAATACAAGTTTTCGAACAAAACATGATTGATTTCTTGAATTTGATTGTGTAAGAAGAGTCATACCTCAAAATATCTGCGACGGAAGGATAGCTTCACAGGTGTTCTGAGGCGGAAAAAATGCCAATTCGAAGGGTTTCTTTACTCTCAAAAAGAAGGCAGGTGGGATTGTACGTCGAATTATGCCAGAATACTTCAGAGTAGTGTCACCAATGTGAAATACAGAGAATAATCATAACAAATACTCAAAGAAGTGAGATATTTTCAAATATTTTCAGATAGACATACTGGGTTCAACAAAGTCACCAGTGGCAGCCCACACGCACGCTCCCTGGAATTAAGCCGGAACTCGTTCTCGCGCGCACACCCGTACCTCTCGTGAGGACACCATGTCCGTCTGGTATGCTGGGCTAAATAAATATCGTAGGCACAATTATAAAGAGAAACAAAAAACAGGCTTTTACGAACATTTTATCGCCAAAATATATACATAATGGCGACAGAACTCAGGTATGATGCCAAAATCAAAGGCATGGTGCTTAAAGACGCAGATTTGGCCGTTTCGCCACAGTTTCAACTTGAGCTCAATCAAATGAATACGTTAATCGCCGAGCTCGTGAATATTACAGCGCCTGTGCCGCCTAAACCGTCTGCTGAGAGCTTCAATAAAGACTTATCGAAAATGATCAAGAAATTGTACGAAGGAGGCGTGCAGCTGTTTAAACACAGCAAGTTTGTCGAGCTGGCAAAACAATTCAGCATAGCCATTGAGATTGTCAACCGCCGTAACAAATTCGAGGCGTTTCAAGGCACGTTACAGGAACTCCTGCTCTTGTTGATGAGCCGTGCAGACGCCTACTTGAAGTGTAAGGAATATCTCCGGGCATTCAACGACGCGGACATGTTGATAAACATGATGGTATGCACCCCGGATAACTTCTTGAGGCGTGGTGTGGCAAATTACTTTTTGTGTAACTACGAGGATGCGCGGGCAGACTACCAGCGTGGCTTGGCGTTCGATGAGAAAAACGAGCGTTTGGTGAAGGAGTTGGAGATCTGTCTCGACAAGATCTTGGAGGAGAATGGGGATTACTTGTAAATTTCTGGAATCAGAGTTTTCCGCCAGCGAAAAGGTTCTTGAGGAAATTTTAGCCGGGAAAGGAGACTCATGAATAATGAATAATGTGTGTCCAGGATTGACGGACGGAAGAAATGGGCCTGGTGACAACAGCCACAGTTGAATCATGGGCACTGTGACTGCGCTAATGATAGCTAGTTTAATCTAGTTGACGAGAGTTTCATATATCGAATCTCAGTTTCTTCAAGCGAAGAAAACCGAAAGCAATATGACTGCTTTGTGAGTGTTTGTGCTGAGTATATATCCAGATTTATCGAGCCGAAAAGGGTTGTATAATACGAGCTACGGGTGAGTATGTATGATGCGAATAGTCGCGTTAAAAGTCAAATATTCTAGTAATGGGGTTGGAATTAGAGCAGACCTCAATTTTACGCAGTGAACCACGATTAATAAGCATTTTTCGAGTAGCATCCGTCCCCCGAAATTGGGCTCGTGCTCATGAGTTACAACCGCCTGGTTAGTTACTATTGTAGCAGGCTAGACATATATCTGGGCTGCACTTCCTGTTGGTTCAATATGAGTTTTTGGAGGTACCAGCTCAGGCATCTTGAAAGATGAGTCTGATAATCCCAGATTCTAATCAATACGCAAAATAGCACTCCACCACATTCAGCCAAATCCCACATCACAGTCCAGCTATGGTCAGTGGTCGTCACGTGACAACAATGGGGCAGAACAGTGTATAAGTTGTGCCCGAGGTAGAAAATTATCTTCTTGGTCTCAAAAATATTGATTAAATCACAACTCGAATCTCGCGTAACTAGAATCCAGGCCAGCAGAATAAGTATAGAATCACAGTGGGTATAGTCAATACCAAGATAAGCCGTGGCCCACATTCACGCGAGATCCGAGGGGAGAATATACATCGAGATGATCCGAGGGCAGATACGCGGCGCACACCGCGGAGATCCGAGGGTGCGTTTCGCGCATCAATAAATACACGTTGAATACGGCCCGTGTTATGGATCGTCATATATATACGTATAACAGAATGCTGGTCAGTTCTGACGACTCGATCATTGTCTTGTCAGATGACGATGACTTCGATACGATCCAGCCGCAGAGACAATTGTTTGTTGAAGAAGAAAGTACAAGTGCTGATTTGAACGGGTTTGCGTCTCCTCAAGAATATGAAGATCTGGATCATGAAGAGCCGGGCGCAAAGCGGCAGAAAGTGGCCGAGGGCGACGACTTTGAAGGGGCGGCAGAATCAACGGATGAGCCTGAATTTACTATTCTTAGACCGGTCGTGCCGCAACAAAAACACGCTGAGGAAAGCGAAGAATCGGAATTATTTGTAAACGAGCTGGGGAGGGCAAATGCTGAGGAATCTGTGGCCGATTTCGCGCCACAAGTGCCACATATCACATCAGAAAGCCCGGCGAGGCATCTTAGGTCACGCAACGGCACGATTTCGCCCTTTTTCGCGCCAGAAAACGGCACTTCTGGCGCAAACGCGTACGGTACCTCCGAGGACGCGATTGTGGTGATAAGCGACGATGAAAGCGAGGATAATGTGAATCATAATAGTGGTGACGAGGCTCCAAGCTTGCGTGAGCCGGATCTCATGAATTTAAACAAACAAGCGGCTGATGTGGAGAATACCACGGAGGAGGAAGACTCGTTTTATGATGCGGCGCAACATCCTACGCAAATTGACGATGACGATATTCAGGAGATCACGCCAGTGGCGCCGAGGCTTGACCGAGGTAATGCCCCTGAAATGAGCGCTTCACGTGACACAGAGCCCTATGTGATCACAGATTCCCCGCTTCGACAGGCGCCTGATGATGAGTCATCAGATGAAGAAATCGCTATCTTGTCTAAAGAGGAGGCCGAGCGCGTGGGATCATTCAAGAAAAGCTCCTTTGATGTTTCTCAGCCGCCGGCGATTTCCCCGCCCGTGCCTGCCAATGGCTTGTTCAACCAGCCACCGCCGATTTACGGCCAAAACATGCCTGAATCACAGCCACCCGCATTCAATCAGCCAGCGCCAGTCTACCATGCTGGTGCACAGACAGCGCCGCCGCCAGAGGACCTCTCTGTGAGCAACTATTTCATGAAATTGACCATGCCGCAGCTCCAGACTTACGCGCAAAAAATTGATACGCAAATCGGCGTGCTTCTGCGCCAGATTAAGAGCTTTTACGAGGAAGTGGGGGAGACCAGGAGGAAAATGCTGATGCTCCCATTCACGCAAGATGCATTGAAGGAAGAATATAGCCGGCACGTGACTGAGCGTCTTGCTTTAGCCGATTCTTTGCTACAACGCGTGAAGAAAACACGCCGTATGAGGTTGATTTTGGAGTCTGTAAAAACACAAAAGCTTGCGCTGTCGAGCCCCCTGGACCCTTTCCAGCCAGGCATGCTCAATTTGCAGCCACAACCACAACCGCCGTCTGCCTATCGTGCAAACGTCAATCCTTATATGCAGCGTCCCGTCAATGACGATCATACGCACTTGGAAAATCTATTCAGAGACCTTGGTCGAGAGGAGAAGATTGAGGGCATGTCACCAACGCCGCTGGCGCTCTCGATCCAATTACTAGATCACCAGCGGCGCGGGTTGTTTTGGCTTTTGGAGAAGGAAAAGGCCATGCAGGGGTGTATTTTGGCAGACGATATGGGTTTAGGTAAAACCGTGCAGACGCTAGCGGTGATGGCGGCTAATCCACCCTTGGATCCTGCATGCAAGACCACGCTAATCGTTGGCCCCGTATCCTTGCTACGGCAATGGGATGCCGAGATGCAGGCGAAACTAAAGCCCGGACATACACTATCGGTGGCTTTTTACCATGGCCAGGAACGGCGCAAGTTGACGTCGTTTGCTCAAATGTCGCAGTACGATGTGATTCTCACGTCTTATACAACGCTCGCCTCGGAATACAAGCAGCATTTTGTTTATGAGTTTGAAGCCGCCAAGGTGTCACACGGGCAAAACGCTCTCCCGCAAAGAGGCACGGGCGGACAGACCTATCTGCTGCCATTTTACTGCCAGGAGGCTGTGTTCTACCGCATCGTTTTGGACGAGGCGCAGTATATCCGCAATAAGCTTTCGCAGGCGTCGAAAGCGGTGGCTGTGTTGAGGGGTAAGCACCGCATGTGCCTCACAGGTACGCCCATGCAGAATAGTATCGATGAACTATATCCGATTTTGCGGTTTCTCAACGCAAAGCCGTACGATGATGAGAAGAAATTCAAACTGGACATTTTAGTGCCGCTCAAACTGACAAGTGATGCGTTTGATGATTATGACCGTAACCAGTCGATGCAGAAGCTTCGCTTGGTATTGCTGGCGGTCATGTTGCGTAGAACAAAGGATTCAAAGGTCGATGGCAAGCCTTTGATACAGCTTCCCGAGAAAACCGTGGAGCAAGTTTTCGTGAAGATGGAGAACGAGGAGCTTGAGTACTATCAAGCTCTCGAAACCGGTATTCAGAAGAAAGCAAGGAAACTCATGAACACAGTCAGCCCGCTGGGCCACAGCAACTTTCTCACGTTGCTTCTTCGTTTGCGCCAGGCGTGCATTCACCAGTTGTTGGTGGAAGTGGGCGAGCTAAACGCACACGAAAACTCAGACTCGTTTCTGGGCACAAACTGGGTCCAGATGTACGACAGGTGTACCTCCATGTCAGGGTCAGTGAAGGAAATCGTGCGCAAGTTCTCGGGCGCAGATGACACGCAGTTGGCCCTTGGCAACGGCTCTGACAAGCAAGACATTCAGTTTACATGTCCGCTGTGCTTTGACGTGGTGGGCGAAGGCTCTATCAAGATCCTTGCAGCGTGTGGCCATATGGTGTGTGACGGATGCGTGGATACATTGTTTAGCGCAAACGACCAGGGGATCCGTACTCAATCGGCGCACTGCGTTACCTGTGGCGAGCGGGCAGCACTCACTGACATTGTCGACTATGTTTTATTCACAAAGGTCGACCAAGAGGGCTACGATCAGCAAAAACTCGAGACGTTGTATGGCATGTCTAACACGAGAAAAAGTTCAAACTCAGATAAGGTTAAGTTCTTGATAAGACGTGACGCGGGGTTCACGCCGTCGGCAAAAATGGAGCGAACCTTGGGCATTATAGACGAGGTTATACAGGACACCCCAGACGAGAAAATCATTATCTTCTCGCATTTCACAGTCACGTTTGATCTCATGGGGTACGCGCTCAAGCAGAACAATATTGAGTTTCTTCGGTACGACGGCCTGATGAATATTGACGACAAGAATCGCACCATTAGCGATTTCTACAAGGGCACGCCAAGGGTATTGCTTATCTCGTTGAAGGCAGGAAATGTTGGTTTGACATTGACGTGTGCTTCCCATGTAGTGATCATGGACCCTTTCTGGAACCCCTATGTGGAGGACCAGGCGATGGATCGTGCTCACAGGTTCGGCCAGGAGCGACCAGTGAAGGTCTACCGGTTGCTTATAAAAAACAGTGTGGAGGACAGAATCATGGACCTTCAGCAGCGGAAGAAAGAGTTGATTGGCTCTGCGCTCGACGAAAACGCGTTGAAGTCGAGCAGCCGTCTTGGCAGAAGAGAATTGGGCTATTTGTTTGGCTTGAACAGTCTTCGGTAATTGCCGTGGATTTCAGTGGTTTGTAAAACATATTCAGGCACGAAACTTTTTCACTTTCAGGAGATTCCGGCACCAGTCTTCTTGGCTGATAAGTTTCGGCTCGGTAAGGCAGAGCTCCCACGTGAGCATACACTCGAAGTTCAAGCCATATTTGTCTAAGGATTTGCAGAGGTATATTAGCTGAAGCACGACACCATCTTTCTGGCTTTTCACATCGCCTTCATCGCCGCTATTGGACGCTATTTCTTCAAAGTGTGCTCTGAGTTCAACAAGAAGTATTCTGACCAAACTTCTAACGAAAGAGTGAGTCAAATAGTTGTCTTCGCTTTTGTCATCCATCGCGCCGACAGAGTGAAAGATCGCATGATAAATGGAGAGTGAGTTCGAGAGGTGTTCTCTGTACGTCTCAATGCAACGTTTCAAGTAGGTGATTTTTTTCAACTTGAGCAAAGGTTTGAGCGACGCTAACTCGCTAGTAATGAATTTGAAGCGCGAGTTTAGGTATATGATCTTTAGCGTGCGTTCTCGCGCGCCGGCGTTCGTAGGATTCTCCAACTTAGACGCCGACCCAGTCCCTGAACCATTTGCGATTTTGATCAAGTCTGGCCGGTTCAAGATTTGAAAGATCTTGAGGATATTCGACTGCTTTAAATTTGTATTGAGAAGCCTAACCAATCCCTTGACCATAATCTGGAGCTCGATTTTGATCCTATCTTCGATCTTGCGGAAAGTCTGCAAATTGGGGAATTTGATAATGAGCATTTTCACCAACATCGAGATCTCCAATGCTTCCTGGTAGTTTCCCTGCAATATGCACAACTTGCACAACGTTGGGAGCTCCAAGATGTCCAAGATCGGATCGATGTCGAAAAGCATCGAGCTACTAGTGGTCGCAAGGTTTTCTGCGGCGCGTCTCTTCGCCGGCGTGTCCCATTTCACATGCATGTCGTTGATATTTAGCAAAATCGCGCTGATTTCCGCGTCAAGCCGCGTATCAATCTTGGCCGCCGTGGCATTCAAGTTCTGGCTCACGTCAATGATCAAGTCGCGGTTTTCGTTGGTCATTTTCGCCAACTTGACGTCGATTTGGCGTGCCCGCAGATCGAGCTCGGCGATTTCTTCCGTCAACGTCGTCTTTCCCGGAGTAGCAGAACTTGTGCTTGCAAAAACATCGGTCGAGAGCAATTGCTCACTCACAAGGAGGTTATCAAGGTACGCCACGGCCTCTTTCTTGAGATTCTCGTCCGAATCTAGTTTTTGGGCGAGCCGTGGATCGAGGTCTGCCTTGAGACAGTCTATAAGTAGCGCCGACATCGTATAAACTCAGGTGTTTCTTTTTTCTTTCAATGTGAGTTATTAATTGATTCACTTAACGAAAAGAAGAAAAATAGCAGTATTCCTATTACGTCTTGTGTGCTTTCCATTTACTTGCCTCTGAATTGGTTGGCGCGCTGGGCTCATGTCTGTTGTGCACCCTCGGTTTTCTGAGGTGGTATACAGGTGTGTGTGAGGAAAGCGAGGGTTCCGAGGGCAATCTGCATAGAAACAGACTTGAGTGGAAATGAATAACTCATTCTTGGTACAGTAAGACCTGCTTATAAGGATCTTGATTAAAGAGATAACCTGGTTATATTCATCAAAACACAGCGCGAGAAATTGTTTCTCACACCAAAAATGCGCTCTTTAAGGAGATAACCTGGTTACTATCTCTATTTTTGCTCAAAAGATGTGATCCTCATAAACAGGTCCTACTGTATTACCTCATCTATTGACTGTGAACGGTTTCGGATATTTTCTTTCCCGCTCTGAAGATTTTTTAGAAAGAGCCAACCATTGTTTGATCAAATGGGTCATAGGTACCCGGGGTGAAGCCGAATCACCCGTCTAGTCAGCATACTGGGTGTTTCAAAGAGAGTTGATTAAACATACACTAACGAAAGTAAAGGTTTATTGGATCTATCGGCCCCAGTGCCTGGAATTCGCAAGAAAATCGACCTCTCTTTCTGCCTTATTCAACATAATTCTTATACTGCGATGCACATGGCGCTATCTAGCTATTCTCCTCAAGCCATTCATAAACCAGAAACCGATCAGTCGCCGAAACAAAAGCTTTATATTCAAATCCAGGTAAAACAAGAACTTCCTTAACAGCTTTGCCGTCTAGCTAAAAGATAAAGAGTCAAAGTGTTGCATAATATGCACACCCATCGAAAACCTGATCACGTGATTTTATCAGCTCAGTCCGCGCCGGTCGTGCGCCGCCGTAAGCCAAGCGCCGCTATCGCACTATCAACGATCCCAGGTACTGCTAAAACACCCAGCACAGCCCATTGTAAAAGCCAGATAGGACCCTAATTTTTCGATAAGTACCCACTTTTGCATACAGGAAAACATGGAGGGACTTTTTTTCAACGTTGATTATGGCTACATTGAGGGAGTCGTGCGCGGCTACCGTAACGGCCTTTTGACGTCGAACCAGTACGCCAATTTGACGCAATGTGACACTTTGCAAGACTTGAAGTTGCAGTTGTCGGCGACAGACTACGGCAATTTCTTGGCGTCGCAGGCGGGGCCGTTGCTGACGCTGATTATCCAGGACAGACTCTCGAAACGCATGTATCTGGAGTTTCAGTACTTACGGAGCCAAAGCTCGGGCAAATTGGCGCGGTTCTTGGACTTTATTTCCTACGGCTACATGATCGATAACGTACTGTTGATGATTACTGGTGCGTTGCACGAGCGCGATTTGGCGGACATTTTGCCCAAGTGTCATCCGTTGGGCTGGTTCGATACCCTCCCTACATTATCCACGGCAACGGATATCGATTCGTTATATGATGTGGTGTTGGTCGATACGCCCTTGGCGCCGTTTTTCAAGGACTGCTTGACGCTCCATGACTTGGACGACTTGAACATCGAAATCATCAGGAACAGATTGTACCGGAACTACTTGGAAGCGTTCATCAAGTTCGTCGAGGCGGAGTTCGATGGTCCAGACCTCGAGATCATGACGCGGTTGTTGAATTTCGAGGCAGATAAGCGCGTGATCAACATTGCCTTGAACTCTTTGCACTCGGAGCTCAGTGCCGAGGAGAAAATCGGCCTTTTCCCACAGTTTGGCCAGTTGTACCCCGTGTATCACAATGAATTGGCCAACGCCGAGGAGGTTGAACAGATCAAGGGCGTCGTGGAGCTGATTGGCGAGTTCAAGGACATCTTTAGCGACTCGCAGGGCACCAGCGGGCAGAAAAACATCGAGGACTGGTTCTATTTGTTGGAGATGCAGTACAACAAGAACGCTTTCACGCAGCAATTCACGTTGCTGAGTGTATGGGCGTGGTTGCGTCTGAAAGAGCAGGAGGTACGCAACATCACGTGGATTGCCGAGTGCATTGCCCAGAACCAGAAAAATAGAATCGATAACTACATCTCCGTGTACTGATGGTGCAGTTTATGGAGTAACTCAATTACATTACAGTCAAAACAGCTAATAAATGATATAAATCTGGTTTTCCGTTGATTGTAGAGTTTGATTAGCCAGACTGATCGCAGTAGTTTGGCAAAGAGATTAACGAGTTTTGGCGTATTACCATGGTACTAAAATTAGAAGCCTCGAAGATCTAGACTTACTCAGCAGTTGTTGGAAAACTCGATTAGGTGCTGCTTATGTGACGCTAGAATATAAGAGATAATATCGGACCACAATGCGCGTGAGAGCCACACTAACGTTAATTGTGAATTATCCATCAGAAATCAATTTTGTATTATCATAAACAATCCTCGGTTCGCGTGAATTAGACCAAAACAGCCTCGAAACTTGACAGATTCGAAAGGTGAAAAAGCAGAATTGAATTCTTTTGTTAGCGGTTTATTGCAAGAAAACAAAATTTAAGAAAAACATTATCTGGGCATAATCGGTCATGAAAAACATCAAGCATATTTCACAACAATATTTACCCGTTTACTCTTGAATATGAACAGGGCATGTAGCATGTAGCATGCGGAATGCTTTCCGTGTAAAATAGACAATTTTGGCACACTTTATTGACTTTGAGTGCTACTTTCTGACCAATTCATTTTCTCATACATAGACATTTACATCCTTGAAGAATGATACATATAATTTCCAGAATTTCACTATAGTCAGAATCTAGCACATATTCCCGGCCGGTCGGTGGAATTGTATCCAGGAAATCGTGGAGAATTCTCCGCAACCGAGTTCTTTTACTAATCAATCGTTACCTGCTGCAGATATATAACACTATGTTTTACCCTTCCTAACCCTGTTATCGCCTCTTCATCGATTACAACAATGATCAAGCATGTGCATGCCAAGACACCCGTACCTCCCTAAGATGCTAAGATGCTAAGACCCAAAATCTCGCGCTACCAGATGGCAGACGCGCCTTCTCCAAGCCCACAAGGGTAAAGATATAGTCATTCATAAACACTAAACAACACCATGTCGCAACTCTTCATGCCCCTGTCGCAGGATAACTATGAGCCATCTCTGCAAGGGCCACAACCGCCGGCAATGCAACTGCAGCCACAGCCCGAATTCCTGTTCGCGGCGGCGACTTCTCAAGTGTCTCATTTGGCAGACGTGTTGACTCTGATTTCGGCAATTGACCGCCACGCCCTAATGATAATTTCACAATACGGCATCACGTTCTTTCTGGAGTATAACCATATATTAAATGCACAAGTGTCGGTTGATGCGTCGCTTTTCTCGGCATTTGAATACCACTGGCTGGGCGCGGATCTGGATGGGAACTTTTCGGAAAACGTGCCGAAAAACGTGCAGTTAGGGATTGACGTGCACAGGCTTACTGATGCTTTTGCCGCTGCGGCGGCCACCGCAGTGCCTAGGCTGAAAAAAGGAGCATCTACAGCAGGTGTCGATACGGTCTTGTGCTATATAAAGTACCGTGGTGATGGCTTCCCGTTGGTGGTGGAGTTCGAGGATAGGCTCATGAGCGAGCAGATTGAATTTTCGACATTTCACCTAGATATAGATTTCCCGTATGGTGACGAGAATCCAGAGCTGCAGAGTCAGCCCGATCATTCGCTCACAATCGACCACTCGAGGCTACAGTTCGAGGTCATTTTACAGAGCGATATTCTCGCCAACATGTTACAAGACTTGCAGAACCTCAACACTGAGGACTTGTTTGTGTTTGTTAGCAATAAACGTGGGGTCAGCGGGCCCAACCACGTGAATTTTGTTTCCAAGGGCGCCATCGGGTACCTGAAACTCATATTTCCCAGCGCACGTACCATGCTCCAGAAGCTTGAGATATACAAGGATTCTGAAGGGGAGCCTGTGCAGACCACCGACTCAATACTCTCAACACTAGGATTCCTGCCGTTCATACGCGTTTTCCGCGCGGTAAAATTGCTGTCTAAATGCAAGATCATGAAGGATTTCAACGGCGTGTTCCTGATCCAGCTTCTATGCAGAAACACCGCTGCAAAAAGCTATCCAGGAACACTCATCGCGTTCAATATGCTTGAAAAATCGGAAATTGGCGGCACGGGGCAAACGGTGGACATTGACATCGACAGTTTGTTCGATGACCAGGTGTATCAAGTGCGAGAGTATAACGATAATCCTCAGGAAGGCGCAACGGCATCAAGAGAAGTACAAGAAAACCAGATATTTGACTCAAATGAGCCATTTTCATATGCGGCGTTCAGGCGTAGACCCAGTAACAGTGAGTCTGGGTCGAAAAGAACCAGGATGGGAGGTGAATCAGGTGCGACGGGATCCACCGAGACTCCACTTTTCCTATGAGGCCGGTAAAGAATCTATGCGGGGGTTTCAATAAGATGATAAGGGGATGTTGGGTGTAGTTCATGGGCCACAATCTCTGGCCACAGGTATAGGCGCTTTTCAAAAATGTGGTCTGGTCGTTATCAGACCGGAAAGAAACGCCGGAAGGAAATGCTATTGGAGATTCTTCGATCATCAGCATGATGATGGAAAGGCTCAGCATATCCATAATGCCCTGTACAACAAAACTGCTCCTCCCCTAATTTCTAGACAAGCCATTAGAGATACGTCACCTTGAACGCCATCTGCATTGTTTCCTTGAACTTCTGCTTGAAATTGATCTTGCGGGCGCGCAAAACTTTGCTGGACACAAACAAAAGGACTATGGCGGCCAAAATCACAGGTGAGTTCTGCTGCAACGTTCCTTTAGTGAGCGTATAGTAATACAGAAGGCGCTCACGCATACGCTCAAGCGTAAGAGGCGTTTTTTCCAAGCTTTTTGGACTCGAGGTTTCTCTCGTTGTTTCCTCTGACTTTTGGCCCGCTTGGATCTGTTTCATTGTCCTGTACTTTAGGTTCTTTTCCTGAGCTTCCTTCTTCTTTCGCTCGGATTCTGCTGCGAGCCGTTTGGCCTCACGTGCCTTAAGCGCTTTCTTTTGCTTTTCTGTTTCAGCCTTCTTCTTATTACTTAGCTCCTGCACCTCTTTTAGCTTGATCAAAGTCAGTTCACCGCCAAAAGCCAGGTTTAATTTGGCAATGGAGAAGGCGGTATCGAAATCGCCTGCTTCGGGTAACACATTCAACACGTACATATCAAACCAGCGTCTTAGATGCACGTCATTTTGTTTCTCACTGAAATCGATAGAATGGTACAATTTCGTGAATCTTTCCAGCACAAAGTTTCTGTTTTGCTGCTGAAGTACATCCTGGCAAGTGTAGTATACTAGAAATACTTGGAACACAAGGGCCAGCGGGGCATCCGCAGCGGAACCGTACAATTCAGTAATCTGTTTCGAGATTTCTTCGTTTTGAAGGCTATTGACCAATTCATGCTGGTCCTGTGAGCACAAGGGGGCGTTTTCGTCCAGTCCTGGTTTCAATAAGAGACCCAATTCCGTCAAATATAGATTGGTGATTTTCGTATAAATACTCTCGCTTGCCTGCCCCTTTGAGAAGCTTCTATAAGCTATTGGTTGCAATTTTCTTATGGTACCAAATGATCTGCTGATATCCTTATTGATGAAGCTTTTGAGCGCTAGCTGGTAGTCCCCAAGTAAGACGCTTTCTGGAGCAGAGCTATCCAAGTGGTAAGAATTCTGCATCACGAAGGCCACCCCTGAATAGGTTAAGTAATTAGAGGAATTTGAATTCGGGAATGGATTATCCAGGTTCGCTTGAATGATCAAATTCTTGGATTATACTTTAGGATTATCTGTACTTTATCGATCTCGACTGTTGGCTTCAAGTTTCCGTGCCGCGCGGAAAGGTGGAGAAGTCTGATGAAGTGAGAACCGAGGGCCAGATAGAGATATGGGAGTGCATATGGGACTCGTGGCACGGTCATCAAATAATGCAGGAAATTTATGTTGCATATGGGTTACTAACGAAAAAAAAAAGGGCTAATTAGCAATTTTCTACGGATGACGCTACAATTGATCCGCCCAGAAAAAAAAAAGACCGCATGGCAAGTTGCAATATTCTAGCTTCAGTATGCTTCGGGAAATAACTAAGCAGTGATTCACTCAAACGGAGCTTTTTCGACGCCCGCGAAATTGGGCACGGTTTTTCGCGCGGCTGAATCTCTCACCACCGCTCTCCACCAGAGCCACGGGCCCAGTATGGCCGAAAGAGGCTTTGGCATCGGGATGTGTCATTTTTTTAGGCTTTTTCTTGGTAAAAATGAAATTATGACTTTCGAGCTCAAAAAATGCGCGGGACAATGAATACGCGGGTATCAATAAAGTCATGAGCACATCGGCTTATCTCCGTGTCTCATACCGCAGCATACACGCTTATAAAGACTTATAGAGACACACACGCGATACGTGGAGTGCTGCCACAACTAGCGACTCTGCATAAGCATGTCTAGGAATAGGCCAGGAAAATCCTATATTATTTCAGATTTGACTTTAATTCCTACTGAGACAGCCATCAGTAACTGGGTTAAACCAAACGGAGCTTGTTTTTTTTTTTTTTTCTCTAGCTTCCGACTGGACAGGTAACCGAAGGAGCTTTCAACCCTCCAAATTCAAACGAAACACGGCTCAACAGTCGAATCTCACGTGAAAACTGGTTTGGATTTGCGAAATGTCGCTTTGTTATCACATAATCATACAATGCTGCATCTGAGGAGCATAGGGGTGCGGAATCACGCGAAAAGCCGTAAATAAATTGCATCCATATGTTTTCATCAAACAGGAGGTAAAATTGGCAGTAAAGGCAAATGCAACTGAAAGCATAAAGTATACGAAGTGCAAACAAGTTGCGAGCACGAGCCAAGTCGATGAAATTCTCATCTAGCAACACTAAAAACTTGAAGAGCGGCGTCGGGTGGCCCTCGCGGAGAGCTGCAATGTAGCTGCATTCTAGCAAGAATAGAGTTTTTTGCAAAATGTCGTTCTCCGCGCAAATTTTCGCCCCAATCTCGGAAAAGACAGTATGTGCGAAATGAAACGCCTGGAGCTGGGCTCGAAACACTTCCACAAAGCCGATTTTCTCTGAAGTAGCCGTGGGCGTTAAGAACGGATATTCCATAAGCGTGTCTATGAACTGTTCACGCAAGCCTTGTGCGGACGTCAAAAATACTTTGCGCATGCTGGCGAAGAAGCCAATGAAATCCGCAGGATATTCTGAATCATGATCGATTAGAGGCAATACGCAGTGCGGGTGCACGCCGGCATATGCAAAGATCATAGAACTCGAGAAGGAAAGCGTGGCCAAGTCATCATAAGTAAGACTTTTCTGGCGTGTCTCCCCCACGTATGTCTGTGACGCCTGGAGCGTCGATAAAAAGTATGACGTTGTTAGCAGAAAGATGCTTTCACGATCCCTGTCGAAAACGGACAAATCATCGAATACGTGCAGAAAAAGGTTTTTTCGCTGCAGTGTTTTCAGCGGCAGCATGTGGAATGTGCACTTCAGATTATCGGACGCTAGAATCGTCGGTAGGTTTGTCACGGGCCATAAATTGAGGCACGCCATGGCGTACGTCAGCTGGCGAACCAAATCCAGCGAGGCAAAGTACCTCGGAAACACTTTACGCCAGATATGGTCGGTCTTTTTGTTGGCATTGAATGTGATATAAGGGATGCACTGGTCATGGAAGAATCGGAGAAGCCGTAGCTCGAACCGGGTCATGTGCAATTGCGTACTGGCCAGGTTGTACGGCCGGGGCAGGAGCACGTGGCGGGCGGCTTTTTCATGCAAATTTTCCCGAATTTTATCTAAATCTGCGTCACAATCGTGCCCATTAATCGATGCTTCGTACGAGTCAGGGGTGCCAGCCAAAGACGTATTGACGTGGGCAAGAAAAACAGTGGGCAATTCCTTCCGCGTGAACGATTTTTTCATAAAACCTGTCTGCTCAAGTGCTTTTTCATTCCTATCACTCAAATTGACGATTTTGGAGTCAATAGATTGGTCGCGGTATACGCATTGGCGGCCCGTATGCGAGCAGTACTCGCAGGACGGTCTGGCCTCATCACACTATCTTCGTTAGCGTCAATTTGACAGAATTTGGAAATTTAGGGAGAAATTGAACATACCTTGATTTTCAATTTTTTGCAACTGAAGCACCCCTTTCGGGAAAGCTGGCGTCGTCCCCGGGGCATGTGGGATAAAAAATGTGAAAAAAACGTCAAGGAGATAAGCCTGCAGAAAGTTGACGCGGAGAGCGCAGGGCTTAGTAGCGATTTGGGAATGCATATGTGCAGGTCGAGACCCTGGTCACGTGTTGAGCGGCAATGGCGTAATCTAGGAATGGCGCAAACTGTTTTGGTGTAAGAGGTCTGGCCTGATATCTATTAGGGGAGTCTTCGCGCATGCGGAAACAAGATTCACTACCGAGATTCTCTTTTCAGATAGCGACAAAGATGCTTTATCTCGAAGGTGAATCCTTTGGTTGATCGAAACAGCAAAACAAAACAAACTCAAGGTTTTTTGCTCTCCGGCACCAAGATGTCCGAAGTGGATGTGGGTTTCGTAAACCATTGTTACTGTTTCGGCAAGATTGAGTTATTCTCATGGCAATCGAGTTATGATATTCATTTGGCAATGAATCACGTAAATAGTCCCAGTTCTAGGAACAGTTAGTTCGTGCTTCTCGCTCAATTCAAGATCACATAAGTTTGCATTCCATATTTCAGGCATTGTAGCCAGAGATGTTGCCGGTAATCACCATTGTTTTCTAAACTTTCATGTGAATGATTTTTCTCAATACAGTGCGAAAAAAAGGTCGCGCTTTTTCAAGATAAGACTAGGCCCTTTGGCGAAGAAGTTGCACGAGGGTGTTCTCGAAGGAAACTTTACATGGGGCCGACTATGGCCATGGTATAAGCGCTAGTCCATGATGTTACGTGCATTGTCTAGATGTTTTCCTGACTGAGGTGGTGAAGATATCTGATGGAGAACTTGCATGATGATACCTCAACCATATTGGATGCTATCGTGACACCTACCGCATTCATCTCAAGTCTGGCAAGATGTGTCAAGGAAGAGGGAGAGCACTCGACTCATATTGCTGTAAATTTGCGTTTGCCTCAAAATCATATGGTCTGAAATCTACTCTCACAATCAAATCAGATTGCTTACTCAATCACGTCTTGCTCCTCATACAGAGGCATGGGTATTCCTAGAGCTCGATAAACGTGATTTCTTCCGTAGTAGAATACCGCGCCCATAAGAAGGCAGCCGGTGCCCACGACTGGGAAACACCAGTATGGAATAGCCCCGCCCTCCGATGCAGGAGGCGGCACAAACGGGAACAAGGCAAGAAACAAATTTGCAGCCAAAAACACGAAAATACACGCCCACGGTGCCGAGAACTTCTTTGTAATTGTGGTCACGCGCGCAGAGTCTGCATGAGATATAAGCAGGTCGAATTCGGTGTAGCTTTGAATGGACTCCGCAGAGGACTGGGTATGGTGAGAGTTGACCAGACTTTGCACGGATTTGGGTGAGGAAGGTTCCACGATAACTTCTGGCTCGATTATTTCCTCTTTGGCCCAATTCTCCTTATCCCTGTTGAGCTTTAAGTATATGAGTCCACCAGTCAAGAGAAGATTGATCCATGTGCCCGGGTATATGTACAAGTTCACCACGAATTCGTAGATTTCCGCACTGGGAGGCCCCACAAGAATGATGACTGTGATTGCCCAATGTAGTAATAACGAGTGGTTTAAGTTCTGGAAGTATTTCGAAAACGGGAGGTAGTTTTCCTGGGCTAGTTCCTGATTGACCCTCGAGTGGGCAAATGACACCACCATCACGTTTCCGAGCGTCAGCAAAGATATGAGAATAGGGAGCACACGTGACGTGATGGATTCGCCAAAGACCTTGTTGAAGAAAATACCCGCAACTAGCACGCCACTTGAAAGTAGTTCCTTTTTCGGGATCACAACGAGATAACTTACAACCACCATGAAGTAGAGGCACGTGACCAAAAGCACCGAGACGGGCGCCGTCACAGTGAGTGCCTGGTAGGGATTCTCCAACTCAGAGAGCACATAGTTAGCATTTTCCCAGCCTTTGAACAGATAAACAACCTGTAAAAGGGCCACCGAAATCAGATACGCATTTTGTGGCTCGGCGGATACTGCCACAGGTGCAGATTCGGGAACTGTGATTGCGCCGAGGCCCACCAAGAGGCCAATGGCGATTATTAGAAAAAGTATGACTATCTTGAACATGCCCAAAAAGTTGAAGAGCGCCATGCCTTGGTTCGGGTACCTGACATGGAGCCATATGCAGAATGTAATACACGCCACGCCGATCCATTTGGCGGGCCATTCGCTGGCTCCAGGCTGAGGCTCTCCGGAAACCGCATACCAGATGTACTTGCCGAAAGCAAACGAGTTTCCCGAGCTGAAACCGAGAAATACCATTTGAAACGCATAAATGCAGCCACAGAGCCCCTTGGGTACACGGAATACTCGTAGTAGGTAGTTCTTTTCGCCGCCATTGCGAAACGGTAGGTTTAATGCGTACTCTAAATATACAAGAAGGCCCAGGAGAATGATGATGGCGCCCAAAATCCATAAGCCCAAGAAAATGGGCACATTCCCGTTACAGTACTTGAAAATAATCGAGGGCGTGCTGAAGAGGCCCGTGCCGATCATTTTGTTTGTTATCAACGAAATGCACGAAAATGTGCCTAGTTTCAGGTATTTGGCCCTTTCCTGCAGCGAAAGCCTCAGGTACGCCGCCAGCTGCGTCAGCACGGTTGGTATGAGGGTGGGCATGGCCAAATGTGGTAATTTTGACGTGTGGTATTTATAGTTTTGGGTTTATTTTCTTGCAAACTTTTGGCGCTGGAGAAGATAAACCGTTATCAGTCACGTGCAACGGCGTATTCGAAGCCGCATGTGTTTTATGTGCAAGCCAGGCCACAGTGCAGATGGCAGAATCTGGTTAGCCAATAGACAGCGTCAAAGTGAAAAAGGGAAGGATGAGTGTTGTATAAAAGATTCAAGACCTAGAATAGAGATTTCAGAAAATAATATGAGGAAGAATGTTTATAAAATTTTTGCCCGATTGTAGCTGAATGTTCAGCTAAGTCACCCATATACTTAACGGCACCGTAATTTTTCGTCCACTACAATACTGTATTACAGTGAGACCTGCTTATAAGGATCCTTCCTTTTTGGCAAAAATTACGATAGTAACCAGGTTATCTTATTAAAGAGAGTGGAAATGGTTTACAGGTTTTCCGACTCCTTTTGAAAGTCTTGAAGAGCAAGTCTAAATTTTTTGCTTTTCGGGAAATAAGATCAGTCGGGAGGCACATAAGTAAATTTAAAGTGTAAATTGAATCGTAATCTTGATTACGAGTAAATGAGCATCCCTTTCCCTAAATTTTGCTTTTCAATGTACTTGCAATTGTTCTGGGGTTGCTAATGCGTGGCTGCAAAAACTGTCCGAAAATCAACTCATTAAGCTCTTAGTCTCCGACATACTTCTTGACCGTCTCAAATGCTTCATCCTCCGGCGACTCATTGAATTAAACAACGTTAGTGTCGCTCTCATCTGGAGCACGCAACAAAATTTAGAGAGATGTTTCCCGAGTTTTTGATAAGAGGTGGAGAGAAAAGTTTCGATTTTCGTCAGCACATAAATCTCCTTCGGTACATTTTCCAAGGCTCAAAGCTCCACTGGTTTGCTTTGCGAATACCTACAGTAGTCAGCGGGCTACGTTCATTCCTCTTCTCATCGGCCATGTCGTTAGCCCAACTCTTGCGATGTAACAAGCCTGTCATCACCAACGTGCCGACCAAATACTTGCAGCCTTTTCATCAAGATAGTTGTTGTCCTCCATGCATTCGCATGGGACCTGTAAATACGCCTAGAGGGCGTGTTTTTCAGAGTTTCGGGACCAAAACAAAAGGGGAAATTGCTAGTTACTTGTTTCTTTTGCTGCCCTTAACAATGTGAATTTAACGACCAAAAACCTTGAGTCTTCTAAAAGGCCTTTTCCAGCAATTCACGCTCCCTTTCGGGTGTTGAGTGCCCTCAGATACATGCGTCCATCCACGCGTTGAACTCAGTTCATCGAATGTCGCGCCTGTTTTCAGCATACACGACAGCCACCTCGCACCCAGGAAGGGGTCCGAAGGGCGCCCTACTTGTACCAAAGCGTCAAGAAGGTAAGCTGGTCACACGAGTCCCCGAAAGTCCCAAATTGATGTCTTACACAGGGTCTGAGCCTTTCGCTCCATCTGCTGTTTATAAGGATTTTCCTTCAAAAGTCGTGGAATATGCCAGAAACAAAGGTTAAGCATATTAATATGGGAAAAAGATCTTAAACGAAATTTTAGCGATAAAGTTAGGTTTATCTTGCTAAACAAGATCCTTATAAGCAGGTCTCACTGTAGCGACTTCGCGAAGAATGTAATTATCTAATTTGGCCCTTTTTTGAAGAAAAAAAAAGAGACGTAAAATTCACTTTTGCTTATCAAAACTAGTACCCATGAGTATCTGGCCCCGGCAGCCCCTTTTCTCCATGTCTCAAACATAATTTCCTATTGGCGCTATTGCATTCATTTCCCATCTAATTCGTATTCTATAAAGCGCAGCATATTTTATCTCTATACATACATTTTTTTTCATATTCCACCAGGTTTCCACCCAAGCCAATTCATCTTTTTCACTTTTACTTCAATTCCGGGATCAACCCTCTCCGAACCCCTTTTCATTTGCACTAACAATCCTCCTGATGGAAATGGCAATTTCGCACCGCTGCAACGCCTTAAACTCCTCGTTATTCTCAAGTGCTTCATTCCGAGCCACGTTCTCTGAATACTTCTCGATCTCCAACACATTTTGAGAATTCGCTCCTTTTTCGGAAACAGAGAGTAAATGCTGGAGACGAGATACCTCAAAATTGGAAATTTTCTGAAGCTGCGGGCTCTCCTTCGAAGCTTTATACGAATATGTGCTTGCAAGATGCACCAAACCGTCCTCGACATCGTACTCAGGAACGACAAAAATATGGCCCAAGCTAGGCTGTTGACTCGAGAGAGACGTCATTTGTCTGAATTCGGGACCAGAAGTTCCCTTCGTCACACATGTAGATTCTTGCTGGTTCTTATTCATTGAGGGAAAGTTCACATTGAGCGCCTGGCCCTTTTTCATTTGAGGCACGACTCTTGTGATAAGGTCAAGAATACGCATGTTCACAAACTTGATATTTTGCGAGATCACGTTTCGCTTAAACATTTTTCCGTAGGAGGCCTGCTCCACGTGGAAATATGCTTCATCCTCATAGTATACATGATCTGCGTCTTCCGTAGAAACGGAAATGACCGGGAAATTTTTGGCCTGTGCCAATAGCCTCATGGCCTCAAGCTCGTCTGTGAAGGTTGAAAGATCAGTAAACGCAATTTGAGCATTTTCCAGCGAAAATTCATGTGATAAATGAAGCCCTTCGTTTGGGCCTAGCAATACCAAATCGGGCTTGAAATCAACCCTATGTTTTGGAAGAATGACATTGAATGCAATAGAAAGCGCTTCCAAAGGGGATCCATTGACATACCAGAAGTTTGGGTTCAACGGGTCCTGCCCGTATGCACGCTCGCTGACAAGTTTTGATTTTTGCCGTTCAAATTCCAGCTCGTACTCTTTCGAGGCTTTTTCCGAGATCACTTTTTTCGCTCCACGCGAAAGTGTATTTTGCTTTCTGATCTGCAAATGGTACTTTTGGTGAGACTCCTTCAAATGCCCAAATGCACCACCCTCGTTGGGCAAAACACTGAAATCTTTTGCTTCAGCAGCAACACTTTTTTTGAAAAGCTCTTTTCGATAATCTTCCACCAGCTTTGAATTTAAAGAACCAACAAATAAAACTTCGTGGCCTGCTTCAATTAAGGCCGGGTATAAATAGCGGACATTTTTATCGACCCAAGAATCTGTTGTTGAAACAAGTATACTGAGTGATGTGGCCAAGCGAAAGTATTGCGAAAAAGCGCATATTGAGATGATAGCTAATAATCTCATAATCGAAAATAGGATGTGGATTCGAATAAGCGATGCGGCAGGCCAGTGTGGGTTTGGTTTTATAAACGAGTGGAAACAGAAACGACGCGGCGCTGGAGATTTTTTATCTCAAATAAGTATTGCAGAAAGAAGTATGAAAAATGTACAATTTATTGGAGACACGTTTATGACATGTCTGTGGGGGTCTATTTATTAAAGGCCAAGATTATGCCTGCCCATGTGGGCGTCCCCGTGCATGCCCACATTAAAGCGTTTGTGGGAGTGCCATTAAATTAGGCGAGATGCAGGGTTTTGTTATATGCAGTCTTATTAGCCCGATCCGGCGGAATGTAGGAGTGCACATAAAATTTAATTGTGGGCGCACGTGATCAATTAAAGTGGAAACGTGGGCTGGCGGATTGGGAAATGTGGCTTAGGGGCCTGAAAGTATGATTTTGAGCAGGTATTCATTGAGCCACGTGAACAGCCCTCACTGAAGAGTTAATTATTTCGTACTGGTTTTGAAGATCATTGGGTTTGAGTGAAATAATAGTGAGTGTTTCAGAGTAGTTTCTCAGATCGATACGTTGAAACACGCAGGGTTTCAAATGCTCTTCAAGTCCCGTTTCAAATTGAAACAGTAACGCACCGGTTTTTTTTTTCTTTTTTTTTTTTGTTTTTTGAGAGTAGTGACTAATTCTTGTTTTGCATGAACCTGTAGCAAAAAGCTTGAGAGTCACACATCTTTTTGAGACGAGATAGGAGAAGTAATAGTACCGAGGGGGTGCGTGTGTATGCCGGTTGAGAATGCCCTTTAATAAACTTCATGTGACATGTCTAATCTAGCCGAATTGCGTTGATGAGGGCCTCAAACTCCAAAACTGAGATTTTGTGACTCAACCGTCAAACGAAATACGGTTTCAGGTTTTTCAAAAATCAGCCAAAATTAGACGTACTCGATGTTTTAGATAAGTGACTCTGAAGCAGTTAATATTTACAGAAACACAAAAAAAAGAACAAAAAAGTCCATTTCTGAACATCACTTGATCCCTGCCAAGAAAGACAAAGGCCGCACTCCGTGCCCTGAATATTGATTAAAGGTAGTTAACTTTTGGGCAATCAAATATCGAACGTCCAAGATTGATTGAAGCTTTTCAGGTTTGACTAATCAGAAATTAACAATACTAAAACCAATGAACACGAACACATATTCACTGATGGATTGAATCACTCTATAACGATTTCAAGGCACTAATGTGAATTTTTCACCTGTCTATACAAAAGGACCTTAGGGGCTCACAGCCAGCAGCAACAAGAAAGAAACCTAGTATGAAACTTTTTGGGAAATGTCTTTATCTGTTTCCATCCTGAAACAAGCGATTTTGCTTTTTAGCCTCAGATCTGCTAGTTGACGCCTGTATTATGTGTCATAGCTAAATTTCAGTTTGCATTCAGAATGCGTGTACTTCCTTCCGGGCCACCAATGTATGCTGCTGATGCATATACCGCGTGAGATGTTGCGCCTGCTGTTTTTTTCTCTTTGAAAAGCACTTTTTTTCTTTTTTGCACCGAAAATTTGATAAAAAAAAAGGAGCATTATCTGGGTTTAAGGGCCGCCTATTTTTCCCTCTTGGTAAATGGGTCGCGGTTCTTTCCGTTATTCGCAACCTGAAACGAGAGTGTTCTCAAAACGGGCAGGTAACACTGAAACCGGTCATTATGAGAAGATTTCTACCATTCAACTGATCTATCCAGAAAAATATTGGTGATTTTTCGAGTAAGATACTTAATTTCGGAAAGAGTTTGCTGGCCTGGTGTGTGCTTGGATCGTCCTCCGGGTTGAAGGGAATGTTGCAGAATAGGCCTTGGGCGTCGAGTATCACGTGACCATACTGTCTGTAAGTGATCCTCGATGTCGTGCTGGTTACCAAGATCCTTTTCCTCGTACAACTGACTAGGAGCTACAAGGGTGGCTTGGTAAGTCCTAATGAGGTTGAAACCATAACACAGCCTGACCACACAATGGGTTCATGTGAAACTCAGAGTGGGGTTATCTGAAACAATGGATCTCGCTGAATGCTCAATGCGGGGTTGTTCTTATGTCTCAGTCTTTATAAAAGACTGAGGTTTCCGCATGTGCTCTTAGTTGAAAAGCTAACCAACCTTTTTAACTAACCGTTCACCAAACCATTATCACTTATAATACACAAAGTTAGATGTAGGTTGATCCATGCCATTCAACCGAACTAACTATAAACATTTAACATGTAAGCTCCTGCACCTTTCCACTGAGCAACTTAATATGCGAACAAAAAGGATACTCCTGCAGAGTATTCATTAACACGAAGATGTTAATATTTCAACAGAGCAGCTAATTACACGTGCAAATGTCTTTATTGTTTCAAAGATGTTTGGAAGTGATGCCTCGGGTTTGTTGTCCATACCGGCAGCAAAAAGTGAAAACAAAACTTATCTGCACCAGAAAGGAACCGGATTTATCGAGACATTAGTAGAAGAAATCTGGCTGGAAAAGACATGTGACTCTAGCTTTCGAGACTACATAAGTTAAAAAAGCATGCGTAAGTACTAGATACAGTAGGTCTTTCGCCACCTTTCTAATTGTGGGATCAAAATCGTGCAAATACCTGTTTTGATATCAGGACCTTCTAAACATGTCTGGGTTGTCAAACAGAATTCTATCTATATCAAGTTGGTTGGCAGATCTGCCGTGATACACATGTTTACGTGTCACCTCAAGTATTCTGTCCCAGGGGTAAAGTTCTCTACAATATTTTGTGTTGTTTCCATGTAATCAACTGTCTTAAAGTTGTCGTAGCTTGATTTCTATAAGATGTCGGTATCCGGAACAATCCCTTAACAGTGTTGCCAAGATCCAAGCTTATTGAGGTTGTTAATGAATAACAAGTGAGCGTATATTTCATAAATCAGCCTCAAATTCCATCAAAAAAAAAACAAGGAGTCCAGCACTACTCCTATTGAGACTATTTTGTCTTATCAAACCCGTCAAAGGCCTTATAGAGACTCTATTCAACGAAACAACCTGTTCATAGCTCGAAACTCGACAAGTTTCGGGTGTAATATTTCAGACCGCGTTCTTCGGCGCCGGCAAAACTCATTCGCATACATGATTTTCTCTCTCTTTCTTTCTTCTTACTGTTGCAAAACCAAAGAAACAAAACTTTCGAAGAAAATTTTCTTCCTTCATGGACAATTCAAACACAATACTTTTTCAAATAAAAATACGCCAAGTTGATGGGCGGTGAGGAAAAGTTAAGACAAGGTCAATCACACAAGAGTGACACCAGGATTATTCGTTTTGGACTTTCGTAAATGTGCTCATATCGCTATGGTTTGAGGAGCTACATCACCAAATCAGGTGCTCTCGAATTTCGTAAAACCCCAGTTCTCTAAGACCCTTTTTTGCATGATACACCTCATGAGTAAATCGTCCCAGGCATTGAAATGTCCGCGTCTTCATTGTTTAGTGCTTGTACTGTACGTGTGCTGAGTGTTTTGGCAAAAAAGAAGTCTTTGACCGTTTAGCTTCTCTTTTTGTATGAACTATATAATTTTTTCGAGAAAAAAATCTGAATGCGCTTCTCAAATTTAATGTACTTCTAAGTAGAAAAGTCAGCGCCTTAATTTTCTTAATCATTTCGCAGGGCCAAAAAGTGTAACCGAAACGAGGCCCCGTCACTCTCAACATAAACCATTGCATGCCATGGTGAACAAATCGTGCGGCATGAAGAACAAAGAGCAGCTTAATAAACAAACAAATCCCAGAATAAATCCAGGAAAATCAGTGACACGGTTTCATGAGTTCACCGCTCACTTTAGCATTGCCTTCCTAATTTTCACTAATCCGCTCCTCTCCACATTGTATGGTCCAGCCGGCCATTGTTGTTCCATCATGATCCCACCGTTCCCACGACCGTGTAGCACACCCGTACACCAGGTGCAGAAATGCATCTAGCTTCCTCCACATCGTTTAGCCATGAGAACACACTGCGCCCCGGACGTTCTTTATATAGTAAACATCCCATCTGGCCGCCACACATAAACATCACACAACCGCCAAAAATGTCTAACCACGGCCAAGGCAGGTATACACCTATTGATAATCAAACATCGCCGATATCTCCGGGCGAAAATGACGTTATTCTGGATCCACGGGCCGCGGGGCATGGATTTGCCGCCGAGAACATGACCCATGCCACAGATCCCCGCACAGAATCGCCCGAAACAGAGCGAGATCAAAGCGAAATAAATGCCATGGAAGGGCTGTCATCACACATGGCCTCGACGCAAAATTTAGAGGGGAGCTCGGCGGGTGTTCCTGCTGGGGACCTCGAGCTCCAGGGAGCGCCGCAGGGTGGCCGTCTCCTGGCAGCCAGCCGGCTCAAAAATGTCGTGACGTATTTATTTCCGTTCAAGCAAACGTACGAACGGCTCCATAACGGCTTGAACACAGGCAGACTACAACTGAACGCACCAGGGCGGTTTGTTGGCCAGGGTACAGATGGCGTGTTCCGGAATCTCATGGCAAAGCCAGACACAGAAGAGACCCGTGCGGGCCAGGAGCAGCACCCGCCAACATACGAGGAGGCTGCTGCGGACGCGTCGCCGGAGTATTGGGAGGCTACGATGATCAGCCCGATGTACGAGGACGAAGTTTTCGTGCACGGCTTGCCGGTGGGGAATATCGCCAACTTCGTGTGGAACGTGCTAGTCACGGTGGCATTCCAGTTGGTCGGGTTTGTCTTGTGCTACTTGCTCCATACATCGCACGCAGCCAAACAGGGCACCAGGGCAGGCCTTGGCGTCACCATCATCATGTATGGGTACAACGTGATCCCCACAAACTCCGGGCGACCAGACCGCGTGCCAACACGCTACGAACCAGCAGACCCGAACCTGATAGATATTTCAAAGAGCCTGCTGATCAAAACAGGCGGTGCCGTAGACACGTACCTGCTGGGTCTTGAGCAGACCCTGACTATTGGCTCGCATAGCGGAGCAAAGACGCCCCTTTTGGCCTATGCGATTATTGCATTCGGAATTCTCGTATTTTTGAAGTCGTTTGTCGATTTTTACTATGTGAAGCGAGAGGAGAAGCGTATATTGGCGCCACAGGCGCTGGAGGAAACGCACACCACAACGGAGACAGTGGAAAATGCATCTCCATAATCACCTTTGAGGGAACATTAGGGGCTAATAGGAGTTATAGCACTGGACATAATAATGACATTGCGTACGCATAAGCTGGTTGTGTCTCTCACAGTCATGTCTACATGGCCTGTTGGATGCAACGGGTCTATAAGCCGTCATTCCGCCTCGTCTTTGCTCTAAGCCATCAATACGAGCATCTTCTCGTATATGGTGAACACAATACCACCACTCAATACCAAACGGCCCAATCTCGGCGTGGCGCCCTTCCAGAACGTCAACAAGCCCTCCTCCTTGAATATCTTGACAAAACAGTTCAACGTGGACGTGTAAAGCTTGTCTGCGCCTAGCGCTTGCATTCTTGTCTTGACGGTATCGATGGGCATCGTGGTGTACACAGTGACAATGCCGGCAAACGAGCCAACGGCGAATGTTGCCGCAGAAGATAATGGCTCAGACGCCTTCGTATTGGTTGCCAGCTGGATCATGGTCTTAATGGCATTGTAAGATCCCAAACGAACGGCTTGGTTAGACGCCTGTCTCAAAGACACAGGCACCAACCCGGCATACATGCCACGGAACCCCAAGTCACGCACCAATTTCATTGTGCCCGAAACGAGCCCCGCTTGATACTTTGGCTTTGCCGCCTGTTTATCGTCAATAAGAGCGGTCTTGATTGCCTCAAATGGCGTCACGGCGACGACCGATTCCAAAAGACCTGCACCGAGCCCGGCAAGCACGCCTCTGGGCCCGGACAATTTCCCGTCGCGGTCGGCCAAGAGCGCTTTCATCGAGTCGAACCCAAGAAATCTTACTGATGCCTTGACGGTGTTACCGACAACAAATGCGGGACATCCAACGTAAAGCGACGAGACACCTTGCGTTTTGGCGACGTTGGCGATCAACACCAACGGGTTTCTAGATGCCTTCAGCAGTTTGTCCACCAACTGCAATCTGGTCTTTGCAAACTCAAAAGGGTACGTGATCACGCCCTCGATGGCGCCCGCGGTACCGCCTGCGATAAATGACTTGAATGGGTCTGCTTTCTAGCAGGTTAGTAAGCTATGGGGTGTGGTGTGCGAGAGTCATGAGTCACCTGGAAAAATGAATTGTGCTGCGACCGATGGTCTTTTTTCAAAGAGAATTTGAGTGGACAACATAGCAGGTTTCAGCCTTACAGTTCATATCACAATTCTGAGGCTTTCGTCCTATCATGAGGGTTCTTGCAACATACCTTTTTTTCGGGCATCTTTGGTCGGGCTCCGGTATCGGGATGAAAAACTCGACTCCTTTTGAATTCGTTTTACCGCGCGCAGACATATGCACGATTCGCCAGCCGCACGCGCGTGCGCATGCCCATGCTCTTAGGTGGTCGCTGCAAAAATGGTGAAGTGAAAGTGAAAGTATAGGATCACAGCAATTTTTTTCATGTTTCTGTCGAGTTTTGGAGGTGGAGAAAATACGCGAGCATACATATACCGCCGGAGCTGCGTTTGTGTGAAGCATCGTCGTCCTTGCCACATTCCCTCGGGGCTATCATTCCTTGAAGCAGTCTTGTGTATGTCAAGAGATTCTTTGTGGAAATGCTGTTTTTCCATATTGATCCTCGATTTAAATCAAGGTCTCTCAAGTCTTCATAGCTCGAAAGCACATGTGACATTTCACTCGGCCAAAATAGGTTATTGTGTGGCTCGCCCATGCGACGAAGCCGCACCACGAGTATGAGCTAGACCGGTAATAAAGCTTTAATTAGTTGAACCCTGCAATATAAACAGAACGGTATATAACTACTGTACCTTTTGGCGATATGCGAATCGACCCAAAGTTCTTAATAGCAAACAAAAATAATTGAAATTTGAAAATGGGCGCAGCTCTACATCAACATGATTCTGCAAAGACCACTTCAGTATGGCTGCTTCATATATCAACATTAGATCGGTTTGGCGCTTCAATGTTGCGGAGTCAAACTAGATATTTCAGGCGAGGAAACAGAAAAAAGATCTTCTCGAAGACGTGAGACGATCCTATAATGTTTGATTTCGTGACTTGATTTTTGAAGTACTATCAAGTCATCCAGAAATCCGATTGTGAGTGAACCACATGGACAAGTCATTGAAATCGTAATTCCGTAGTAGATGGTATAGTCCGTAAATCTTCTTGGTGGGCTCTATCATTTTTCATTGTCTAGCTATTTCTCATTATATCTGGGCTATGGATTATTCTATCGCCGTTGTGTTTTGCTACATAGAACAACAATTAACGCACGTTTAAAATGATCATAAACGTGACATGCATTATACTCAATGGCTCCCTATTCGGGCCTCAAGAGTGCACAATTAAACTCTTTAATCAAATATCAAATTTAAAAATCTTCAAAATATTTGCCAAGCAAGAAGTCTACGTTTCGATGATGGGCATTAATGGCTTTCATTTAATGTGGGGACATGCCTTCACCGCCTGTTGATGTACACAGGGAGAGTACTATGATATTATGTGACAGAAATCTATCTACTAGCCTTTCATTATCGATTTGTCAATACGAGTGAACAACATTGATAATGTATACAATATTTCTTTGTTTTACCGATTTTGTCTAATTCTTGAAATAAAACAGGGTAGAATGTACACGACACGTAATTTTTTTGCTTTTTTTTCCCAAGTTGAGGGTACATTCATGTGCATGCTTCGGTCACAGAGTGGGCCTAAAATACCATCTTCTTCGAGAGGATCAAATCATTCGAGGATGGATATTTCAGTCAATCCCTAATGTATCTAGCAAGGCGAAAGAAAAAAATATCTCATTTCTAGAATATCGAAAAAAAAAATTTATGTAAACTCTGGCTGATTATAAGGAGTTAATCCTTACAATGGGATACGCTGGGCAAGGGGATACCTTACCCACCTATGATAAGATGTATGGACTGCTCTAGGCGTATCCTCTGAATGAGTTGGTGTGTACAATCTCTCTCATTGGACGTGTCCAGTTATTAGCGCTCACGAGCCTCACGTGACTACAGTAGCATCACGTGAGCGGATGCCGGGTTATGCCCCCTTGCACTGATACAGTCTGAGGTTATTCCCTCACACCTCAAAGTTATTTCTTGGTAAATTTAAGACCTATGCCTCTTCGAGCGAAAGTGTTCGAGAATTTTGGCCATCTTTTCAATGGAATTTTTGATTCGTTGAGTTTTGTATGTATAGACTGAGAACTCTGAGACCTTGGCACTGCATCATGCTTTATCGAGAGTATACATATATATAGAGAGAGAAGGCTTTACAGTCAGCGGTAGTTGAATTTTGCATAGATCTTCACAAAACATCCCCCTCACGAAACCATAACATATATGTGCCGCTTTCGGAACAAGACCCCATGTTTTTTTCTCGAGCAAGCAGTATTTCAGATGCCTCTCAAAAGCAGGAGGAAATGTGGCCGAAGCTCCCTGAAAACCACCATCACTCATATTCAATCTCTTGTAAGCCTCAAATATCCTCGAAATCATCAAAATCATCGTCATCTTCCTCCTCTTCTTCCTCCTCATCCTCCTTAGCCTCTCTTTCGGCCAAGTCGGCATAGTATGCAGCAAGCACATCCTGCGCTTCACGCTCCTTGCGCTCGGCGGCTGTAAGCGGCACGATAGGTTCCTGAGCCACGCTCTCTGCAGCAGTTTCGGCCCCGTTTTCGGCCTTGACCTCAACTTCTTCATTCTTCACTGAAACATCCGGTTTCTCAGCACCACTTTCGTCCTTGGCAAAACTGCTGTTCTGCCCGACTGTGGACAGCGAGTGCCACGACGGGAGCGCGTTCTGCTCCAACCGCTGGCGGCGCTGTTCCTTCTCCTGCTGCTCTTTTTCGTAGTTCTCGTCCGACGCCGTGATCGAGACATGCAATGTGGCGTTTGCCTTCAGCGCCGCATTCTGCAACAGCGCCAGCATCTGCAGCTTCAGCTGGCCCGGCAAGCGGCTCTGGAGCGTGTATGAGGCCGTGCTTGCCGACTGAGCCGGGATCGCTTTTGTGAGGGCCATTTCGAACGTATTATCCTCAATATGGGAGTTATCAATCTTCTTCAAGTACAGAATGATCGGGTCCACTTGAACCATTAGCCGCTCCAAGTTCTCCTGCTTCAACAGCGCCTGCTGCAGCGAGTCGTCCTCGACCAAAACCGCGCCACAGGTATCGCATAAAAACGACAGTTTGTCATCGCTCAAAAGCGAGATCGCGTCCAATTGCGACACTTTTTTCCCGCACCGCAGGCACACGTAGCCGTGCGGGTTACCGTACAGCAGCATTTCGTCCTTGATCGCCAGCACGATCAGGTGCACGCGCCATTTCACTGAGTCTATTGCCTCTGTGATGTGTATGTAGTAGTAGGTCCGGTTTGTGAGCCGCTGCTGAGCATTTTCTTCCTTCTGCACGTGACTCAGCATGAGTTTGTCGTCCACGAGCTTGTTGCAGAGCGACCGAAGCTCCTTACGGTGGATTCCTAGAAGGTATATGAGATCATCTTCCGAGAGCACAGAATGGAGCAATACCGCATCTAAAATGAGTATATATGGGCGCAGGTAGAACCCGCGCGCGACAAACCGGATAAGCGAGCGTGTCGTGTCGTCCATTGTGTATTTTGATGGGCTTTTGAGGGTACTTAATTGGTGCTCCAGGGATGATTTGAACGACTTTTGGATGTTCTGGAAAGTCTTAGTAAGATTTTGTGAGTATACTTCTGCGCAGTCACGTGACGTGCTGACTTGAGTGTCTAGTTTTGTTGGGAAATGGTAAACGGCCACAAATCATGACTATACCGTCAAGCCAGAACTTCCCCCCTTTTTTGAGAAGTGTAGCCCTTCTACAAAGCGGTTTATTTTTGAGCTTGCGGGTTCCACAAAGGAAAAGTGATAGTCGGAAACATTTGTCGTACTGCATATAAGTTGTCACCTGAATTGGAAACGTGTTTTGTAAGCTCGGCAAATTCTTTTCAATTTTCTTACAATTTTTGTATATGTTTTTTTTATTTTTGCCGTCTATTTTCAATCTTCGTGCGTTTATCCATTTTTTCCTCAACACCAAAATGCTAGGCTGCTCCTTTGGGATACTAGAAAACGTACCTGGACTATTGGGCTGAATGCATACACTTCTCCCAATCCATATCTAGAAGATTAAAGTACTTTTCGAATCCGTCTCTTCTCAATGAGCAAGATAATTCGTTCCTCGAATTGTGCATTATAAAGTCTTCAACGCTGTAAACTCTGAGAACGTACATACACAATGCCATATTCGCAGAGGCTGATTATGATACAGGACTGATACAAGACCTTTCCCCGTTTCACCTATTGTACTGCCCCGGCCGGTGTTTCACAGCCCTCACAAAACGGCCACAACTGATAAAGTGCATTCGAGGTAAAAATCATGGGCATTGTTTTTCATAAATTACAGTTTTTTGGTACGTCCATATTGTCGTTTTTTGGATCCCATTAAACGAAGGAGAATATCGGCGATTCGTTTTTTCTTATTTTTTTTTCTTACTTTTTTCATTTCATTTTTTCAAGAATTAGCCGGTAAGAAATTGCACGGCACCGATACAATAGCTGGGCTTTGCAGATCATTTGGTGAACGCCTATTGTTATGGATGGGCAGAAATCCAAAGAAAGAATCAGTACCTCATTGTTGGTCAAACTGGCTTCATGCTCGCATGAATCATTGGAGTGGTCACCAATTGGACATTATTTATTGAGAATAGTCCGAAAAACCCTTCCTTTTCGTGGTTTTTGGATCAATTGAATGAAACAAATATAAAATTTGAGTCTTTTAAGCCATTCTAGTGAAAATATCGTGTTTGTCATTCACGTCCATGCCACCAGCTAAGACTTAGGAGACGCGTTGCGCGTTCGTGGCTTCGCGCGTTTTTTTTTTTTTTTTTGTTTGCCTGGTGCGTTTAATTGGCTCCAATTTCCTATTTCGGCGACTCCTGATCGCTGGAAAAAATTCTGTGACATTCCCATTGTTCTCTTGATCATATATAAAGTACGATTTCCCGCATTGAATTTGCAGAGTTCATTTTTATTCTAGGAAATCTTCACAAAAAACTTTTGGCTTTCACCAAAACAATTTCCCAGAAACAGTCAATTGCAAAAAAAACTTTCGACACCATGATGGGAGACATGATGAGAGGCATGATGATGGACCGAGCGCCCAAACGGATGTGTTTCAGCAAGGAGCAAGCCATGTCGCCAGATTTCACTTTGCCGCCGCTTGAATACTCGACAGATGTGATCAAATACGGGCTTTTCACATGGGACCTTGTGCCTTTTGTGCAAGGACAGCCCCGGAAAATACACGTGTCCTGCACCGAGTGCCTGAAAGAGTACAATATGAAATGGCCGCTTAACACCACGACCCTCAAGTCCCACTACCAAACGAGGCACCAGGAGACGCTTGTGCGGATTCTCGGTAATGGTGCCGCCGAGCGGAAGCGTGCGCGAACCGAGAACAAGGGCCAGAACGACGGCGGCGACGACGAATTCGACGAGAACGTGTTTCTCAAGTTGTTGACGCAGATGTCGTTGGCGACAAACATGCCGCCAGGAGTCATTGACGGGCGCTCCTTTAGGGATCTCATCTCCTTAGTGCGGGGCGAATTGCCGCCGTCGATGAAGAGTGCTAACGTCGAGGCTGAGTTCAAGAAAATGTATGCAGAAGAATTGGTGAAGACAAAGCTCAAGCTCGCCAAGCACAAGGGCACGTTTGCCATGACGTTTGCGTTGTGGGAGACCAAGAAAAGAAAGGACGAATACCTCAGCGAGTACACTTCGATTGCGCTCAAGTTGCACTGGCTCGATGAAGACATGGGCCCCGAGGAATTGCTTGTTGGATTTGAGGCTTTCCAAGATTTCGAGGATCTTGAGGCGTTTGTACTCGGCCAGTCGCATAAACAGATCGATGACAGCTGCTTGAAGAAGTGTGTGATGAAAGCGCTCAAGGAGTACGACATTGCCGAGGACCGGGTAATTTCCATCACTAGGGGCACTTCGCTATTATTGGACTGGTCAGCCGATTCTTACAAAGAAGAGTATAGCTCTAAGCATGCGCAGGCTGAGTTTGAAGGGGACATCAGGTGCATCGAAAGCTGCATCACGTTCTGGGTCAAGAGGTTCTTCCAGTCCACGTTTTTCAGATATGGCGACGTGTCTGTGGACAAGATCGAGGGCGTGACGCCTGAAAACCGCAAATTCTATTACAATTTGCAATTTTTGCCCGATCTCATCCGTTCTCTTTTCAAATATATCCGTGAAAATGAGAAGTTGTATAAAACTTTCCGGGAGGGCGTTGAGGCGCGTGAGAGTTCCAAAAATAACCCGAAATTCAAGTTCGAGCTTCCACAACCGGACCGAAAGAGTCTGTGGCTCACGACGGATGAGATGGTGAAAACCGCTCTTGAGTACCGGACCGAGATCAATGCGGCATTGAAAGAGGCGCATAAAATCCCGCTGCTGGATCTCGAGGAAATGGAGTTTGAGCCTCGTGATATCACTGACGAAGAGTGGGAGTACCTCGCCGCCTGGCGCGAGACACTTGACATCTTCAAAAAGTGTCTTGGGGCCGTCAAGAGGGCTTCTTTCCCCTCGATCAGTTTCACCATTCCCGCTGTGTGTCGGCTTCTTGCTAATCGTGACAAGTTAGTGGCGCGTGATTCCGTGAAATCAAATCATTTGTTGGTTCTGTCGCTTGAGAAAATAAAGAAGAATATTCTCAAATTCTACCCGATACATGACGAGGACATTGGCCCGATCAAGAACCTCTATCTCGCCACCGTGCTTGATCCTCGCTCGAAACTACAGATATTCACTGATCTTGGCTTTTCGGAGTCGGTGATCAGCAATATCAGAAAATACGTTGATGAGGTTTACGCTCGCTACAAGCTGAATTATGAAGCAAGCCTTGATCCTTCTTCTTCGTCCCAGCAAGATGACATTTTCGTTCGTTACGATCGTGCTCATAATGCACTCGATGCGTATCTTTCGGAAGCACGCAAGCCGCGCACTTCTAGTGTTGCAGGTTTCTACCGGTTAGGGCGCAGCTCGGATCCCGTCATGTACAAGATGGCGAGGGACTTTTTGGCCATGAAGCCTACGTCTGCGCCTGCTAATCGGTTGTTCCACGACATGGCGGATGTGCTCAGGGCGCAAACGGTTCGGATATCGCGTTCCGCCATGAGAAATATGGTGATTCTCAAGGTGCGAGGCGTTGTTGACAAAAACAAGAACAACAACTCAAGTGACGAAGAAGACGATTCTGACCTGAGCCTGGGTTGAATTTACTGAGGGTGGTGGCTAAACAGGAGAGTCGTTATGGGATATTGGTTTTGGAGGGGAGGCCACGGAGTTGGTGATCATAGTTTGATTTCAAACATCATATAGTGAAAGTTTTGCGTTTTGAACACAATTGTAGCCCTTATTTGTAGCTTCATGAGATTTATGAGGGGGTGGGGCATTGATTTCACAACCTTCAACCTTGATACTGAAGTATTGACTACAGTCAACGGTAGCAAAGCTGGTCGGGGTTTCCATATATGGTTTCGTGAAAAAGAGGGGTCAAAGTAAAAAGAGAATAAAAGAAAACTTTGTGATGTTAATTCAGCTATTTGAAAACACCAATTTATTCAGAATCGTCGCGATGAAGCGTATGATAAATAAAGCGAGCTTCGAAGAATACTGGATCATCTGATGCAAGCATGAACATTGATCACATATGTATTTTTTTCAATACGGCTAGAATTCTCTAACGATGATCCAGATAATGATTCAAAAATATATGTTTATTCAAGAATGAGCACTTTCTGGGTTTATATGGATAATGTACCTGGCTTAATTGTAGCTTTTACTCAACGGATGTGGATCTTGTGAGCTGGTCATTCTGTAACATCGTTTTTGTGGAAAAAATAGGGGTTTTATAGTTGAAATTGTTTTTTTAATCCTTTTTTTGATGAATCAATTGATCCATAAATGGTAGAAACAGCACATAGCGTGTTTTGGTGTGATTGTATTGACGTTCCATCAGCATTACTTCACCTTGTTAGGACCATGCTACACAGGGCAGAATTTTCGGCTCCCATCTTTCCGATCGAATGTGAGAAGCATTGATTGAGAAAAAACTGTAGTTTTACCATTTTGAAACCATTTAGTCAATCATCTGATAATTGGGCTCAACTGGGTTCAAAGCCGGATCGGCACTTGCACGTGACCTGGACTTCTAAATGTCAATATTGGGACCAAGCAGGGCATTCACTTGTTAAGTCAGCAAAAGTCAACATTTGTGAGCATCAAAAACATCAAAAACCCCAAAACAAAATCCGGAAATTTTTTTGGCTGAATAGATTCATTCCTGCCGTTGGTTGCTCTATCGGCTATCGGCTCACGAATCCGGTCGATCGTGCCGGTATATTTTTCCGCCCCGCAATTTGCTAACGTACGCTAATTCCTGTGTATGAGACAGCAAAGTTGCAACAGAAAGTTGCGATAGCAAAACGGCAAATCTGGAAAAAGGCGGTATATAATATGCCAATCGCCAAACTCTTTACCCATACTTCATCAATTCTCAGGACCCCCTTTTTCAATTCATTTACGCGCAAAATGTCTTTCACCACCAATGCCGAGATCGTCCACCAAGGTGGAAAATTGTACAAGTTAGTCCATGATTCCAGTGCCACGCAAACCAAAATGGATGTCAATGTGTTCATTCCATCCAAAACTGGAAAAATACCCGTTTTGCTTTATTTGTCTGGTTTGACGTGCACGCCTCAAAACGCCACGGAGAAGTCGTTTTTGTCCTATTTCGCCGCAAAATACGGCTTTGCCTTGGTGTTTCCAGATACCTCTCCCAGAGGGGCAGGTGTGCCTGGAGAAGACGACTCAGATGATCTTGGAACCGGATCTGGGCTCTATGTGGACGCCACGGAAGAGCCCTGGGCAAAGAACTATAACATGTACACGTACATCCATGACGAGCTTTTGCTGGAATTAGCGAAACAGTTCTCCGAATTGGACTTCACAAATATTTCCATTACGGGCCACTCCATGGGGGGCGGGGGCGCGGTTGCCGGATTCTTAAAAAACCCTGGCAAGTATCAGAGCGTTAGTGCTTTCGCACCTATGATCAACCCATCGAAAGCTCCGTTGGGACTGAAGAACTTCAGAGCCTATTTGGGCAGCGATGAGAGCAAATGGGCCGCCTACGATCCCGTGGACTTGATCAAGACATACACCCACAGTCATCAGCCGGACATTTTAATTCATCAGGGCACTGCAGACGAGTCTTATACCGAGGAAAAGAACTTGCAACCGGAAAACTTTGTTGACGCATGGAAGGAGTCAGAGTACAAAGGGAAAGTTGACTTGCGTTTTGTGGAGGGGTACGAGCACCTGTACTTTTTCGTGAGCACTTTCGCCGAGGAACATGCCAAACACCACGCCAAGGCGTTAGGCTTAATCTGAGTTTATGCTTAATTTTGAAAATCGAAATGTGACACCGAAAAATGTCTTGTAAATCAGCTCGTAGGATTGATTCAAATAAAACCTGGTTGTCCGTGGATGTTGTAAATATATGCTTGGTCGGGTGCCCATGCCCATACTCACGTAAATTGTTCACTTAAATTACGTCTCATCACTTTCGTCTCATCACTCTTTTGAACCCTCAAGAGAACATGGTATTATCTTTCTGAACAAACAGGGAGGCGTGGGAGGCTCACAAGAAACAAAACACACTCTGCAATGTCAGCTCTTGCCTTGATTATGTAAATGAAATGCTGCGGCGGGGTAAGCAAGTAGCCAATTCAATTAAGAGCTCAAGAATCCCTTCATTTTTAAAGTTTTTCGTTTACTCAGCGAAGGTGGAAGTTGAATTAAACAAAATCTCATCATGAACTTTGACCCTGTTGTATGACCAAATAAAAGGTGAGTAGATTTGAGTGTAACGATGCCGATCAGGTTGCAATTCCGTGTTTGCGCATGAACATTTCCCGAAACGGGGCGTGCCACTTTTTGAGATGAAATCTCCCAGCCTGGCAAATTGCAAGGAAAAAATGCGCTTTTTTCGTGACGTGCGGCGGATCTGCGCTCATCTCTGTCTCAGCTCACTTATCTCAATTTTTCTTCGCAATCGCGCACGCGTCTGCCAGCGCCGCAATGACGCATCGCGTACTAAATCGTCTTTTTATGGCCTCTCTGCAGTGCGACACGCTGTCTGTTTACCCTTTCACGCTCCAGGTGCAGTATAGGCTTTCACCGCGTTCGCGCCCCTTGCTGCGTCCCACTTTTGGCCCCCTTTAGTTCTTAAAGCGCGTGGCCTCCCCAGCCTCTGCGGCTCTTTTTTTTTCTTGCTCAAACGCGTCTCATCCTTAGCTACATATATTATTTTTCCCTTTTTTTTTGGCTGCCCATTGTTTTTCGTGACATTTGATCCACCGGGCATCCCTTGGCTTCCAGCACATCATTTCAAATCCTGAAGCCCCGCTCCCAAAGCCAATTTTATTGTCATCATTGAAAGCGAGGTTCACGCATTATCGCCGACCAGCACCAAGTCTTCTGAACGATTGCCGGTGCATACTCCGCGCTGACTTTAGTCTTGATAAACTCAGAATATAACGGAAATCAAGGAGCAAGCAAAAATTTGGCCCTCGTTCCGAGCTCAAAAAACTGAAACTGCAGCCCTTTTCAAAGCGAATTTCTGTGACCGAAAGTTGGCTGCAAAAACGCCAAGTGAGTATAGACGTTAGCGAGACAGAGTTGCAACCCAAATTTTCTGTTTCACATCCGAAGAAGTCGAAGTGACTCTCCATTATCAAGTACGGCACAACCAATTCGAAATGCCTCAGACTGATAACCGCTCGCTGGTGGTGGTGTCTTTCCGTGATACTTCTGAGACGCCCAAGACTCGCCATTCGGGAAGAATAAGTACCCCTCCTCAGTCTGTTGTTGGGAAAAGATCACACGCCGTCCTCGACACGCCCGTTAGGCCCTCGGAAGTCCCTCCCGAGGCGAACCTTTTGTCGCCTGCGTTCTCTTCCCCACAAGCGCCGCAGCAGCGGACATTTGAGACGCGCAATGTCGCCAACAGTGCATACATTAAACCTTGTGCAGCCATTGACTCCTCCTCATTCATGGAAGCTGCACGGATCAGCAAGTCGTTTAGTGATGCCGTCAGCGAACCATTTAGTGAACCATTTGACGATGATCTCGATGCAGATTCATCCTTCATGTCCGCTTCGCAAGATGCCTCTCATAAACGAAAAAAACAAAAGAAAGTACGCAGAGACGCGCGCGACATGAATTTTTCTATTGAGTCGCTGGAGAAACCGCCATACTCGTATGCTACGCTCATCGGTATGGCCATTCTCTCACACCCCGAAAAGCAACTCACATTGTCGCAAATTTACCTGTGGATATCCAAGACATTCAAATATTATCGCCGTGAAGATGTGGGATGGCAAAATCTGATTCGGCACAACCTATCGCTTAATAAGGCATTTTTCAAGGGCGAGAAGTCAAAGGACGGCAAGGGGCACTTCTGGTGCATTCAGCCAAATTCAGAAGACTTGTTTTTGAAAGCTAAGAACAACAAAAAGAGTCTGTATCATGAGGTGATGGACCAGTTAGCGCTAGTGAACAAGCGTCCACATCTGCTTTTACCTCTGTCTCCCACGTCCTTGATTGACGACGATTCGGTTAGGTTTGCTGGCAAAAGCCTTTCCCGGATTCTGACTGTCACACAAGAAACGAGCTCTGACGAGGAGAACCATCATCCAGGTATCACTACCCGTGCAATTCCCTCAATGCTACATACGCCGTCGCGGACGCACATTTTAGCGAGCTCCCCTGAAAAGCCACTTCTCGCAGGTAAAAACTTGGGGTTCACGCTGAGCTTTAGCTGTAGTCTGACATTTGAGCTCCTGCCTCTTCCGGCGCTCAAGACCGGACCGCTTCTCGAGACACTCACACCCAAACACGCAACTTTGTCAAATATTAGCAACATGCAGGTTCAGTTGCCGACAATTGCTGTTTCAAAGGCCGGAATGCAACTCCCACAACTTCAGCCACCCATGGTCAGCGTCAGTACGCCACGGGCTGCAGGCACAGCTCGTACTACCCCGAAGTCTGTGCGCACGCCACATCGTTTGCTTCGAACACCCATGAGCGGCGCCACGTTGTACAAATTGAGTCACTCGCCCTCGTATCTTGAAGAGTTCTATCATTCTCCATTTTGCGCCGGGGGCGCCGTCCTCAACTCTTACGACGACGATGACATGCTCATGAGAGCCTTCGATAGTCCTGCCGCCTCTAGCCACACGCGGCCCAATTTGCTAGGCGAATTGAACAATGCTTCGGCTGATGTTTTGCTGAAAACTCCCCTGAAAAACGGAAAGTAAGAGACAATCCTTTTTTTGTTTGTTTGTTTGTTTCTTGTTAGTTTGACTCCGTCAAATGGCGGGTCCCCCTCTTTTCTCTTCTGGTGTTTTATTTTTCTTTTCAACTCTTTTGCGCGTATTCCCTCTTTATGGCGCCGCCACGGGTTTCGTTGTGTATTATTACGTTCTTTCTCAAGTATTATCTAATCTATTATGTGTTATAAAGTAAAGCCAGCAAGTAAGTCTATGTGGCATCTTACCAAGCACCCAAGCACTCTTTTGAGCAAGACAGAATTTGGCGGCAAGTATATATTGTTCCAGGAAAGGTGGCCATAATTGATGACCTTCCGGCGCCGTTTGTGGCCCTCCATTCTACATCCCATGCATCCAGAGCCTCACTTGAAAGCCATCACATGCAATAATTCTCGATTCTTTCAAATTCCAATCGTCATCAACTAAGTTTACTGTTATTATGCAGGACAACCGTCTCAACACAGCATAGGCCCACAAATACACCCATGCGTTCTGTTTAGTCGCCAGAAAAGCAGCCACGGCATCCGCACGTGACACACCCCTCCTGGTTCCGGTCCTCCACGTCGTCACGCGGCACACGGCAGATGCATGTGGTGCCGTGGTTTTTCTCGCTCACGACAATGCACCCTACACAGCACAAATTCTCGTATCCCTGTTTTTTCCATTTGGCTATCAAATCTGCGTTCACGTATTTCTGCCGTATTAGGTAATCGTATAACTCCTTCAGAATAGCCTTGCGCTGGTGGTACATACTGTAGACATATCGAGATATCTGGTGATTAAGACGAAGCACGGGCCAAAGCGACGAGTTTTTGCTGGCGGTCGAGCTTTGTAGCAGCTGTCGTTGTGCTTCTTTGAGTTTTGCCTGTAGCTTTAGGAGCGTAGGCTCCACTTTATCGAAATCCGCAGGCGGTTTCTTTGACCGTGGGATTTTGGGCATATCTAGGTGTGATTTTGGGTTTTTGTGGAGACGCGATGACATCAGTTGATAAGATTTGAGCGAAGCTAGACGTGCGCGACGATAAGTGCAGGACCGCATGCAGTGTCAAGTAAATGAATGACGCTTTCAACAAGTTTATCCTGCACGGAATAAGTGAAACCCAGTCGAAGATTCAAGGGTTCAAAGGAAAAAACAGTCAAGCTTTTCATATGTGGAATCTTTTCGCATGAATTTTGTTTGGTGGGCGATCTAACTATCAGCATTGATATAAGGTTCGATAGCTTCGGCTTCATGATCGCAGTCACGTGACTCACAATAGAATTCGCGGGTCAGTTTGTTCTCAGCCGAGATTCTCAAATTTCTTAGTTTTGCATCTACTTATGCGAACGCAATAATTTTGTGATTTAGCGAATGAGGAAATGAAAAAGACGCAAAAATAACCATCACTTTTAGGCTGTAAATTTCACTCGATTTAAAAGTTATGGATTCTGAACGTGACATCCTCATTGTAATCGCATTTCAAGCTGGGCTCAGCCACATCCGTCTCCCACTTTTGGTGAAAGTTCGACAAGAATATAAGGAGTTAATCCTTACAATGGGATACGCTGGGCAAGGGGATACCTTACCCACCTATGATAAGATGTATGGACTGCTCTAGGCGTATCCTCTGAATGAGTTGGTGTGTCCAATCTCTCTCATTGGACGTGTCCAGTTATTAGCGCTCACGATCATCACGTGACTACAGTAGCATCACGTGAGCGGATGCCGGGTTATGCCCCCTTACAAAGAAAGCAAAAAATGAGGTCTTTTGCTTCAAAATTACAATTTGTTTTGGTAATGAAAGGTGGGGTGGCTGTGCTATGCTATGCAATGCTGAAGTCATGATCTCACTCAGTATCTACTCTATACATATATACTTTCTTAGTATGACAAACAGCTTGAAATCGCCGCAGTATCTCATGCTTGGCAGAATAAGATGATGATGAGTTGGTACTATTCAAGCTGAATCAGAGACTAATTGGATTATTCCGAGTTCACCTCCGCTTCTCAAACATCTGATTTTCTACAGTGCCAAGAAGATGTATCACCACTTCTCGTTGTCTTGAATGAAATGCTTATTCTATTCTTCTCTAAAGAATAAGTGTAAATAAAATCTTGCATAATTCACCAAATAAGTCCTTTTTCATCTAATAACACTTCCAGAACAACTCCCCAAATTGCTTCCACTCTCGTGTTTTTTTGCAGCTCTTTGACTCGCTCTGCAATGACGTTTTCACTCATCAAACTTGTCGTTTTCGTCGCTGTGGCCACGGCAAGGAGATTATTACCTCAAAAAACGCACACAGTTAAAGTGTACACAAACCTGGCTCCAGTTCTCTTTTCCGTGGACCAAAACCAGTTCTTGAGCTTGCCTCAGATCCCGTCCTTGGTACACAGAGGAAGCGAAAAGTTGAACTTGGTGGTACCACTTCCGACCGAGGAGTATGTCTGGTGTTTGACGGGGTATTACTATCCAGAAACAAGTGGGACCCATAGCTTTACTATCGAAGGCGATTTCTTGGCAACCATACAGTTGGGACAGGTCTTTGTTTACGGACAGAAGTTCCATGAGTCATTCACTGACCGCAAATACATTCTTCGGGAATCCCCTCTATCATATACCTTGCAGCAAGACGTCTACTACCCAATAAGAATAACATATATAGGAAGGCGAGAAAGGGCACCAATCAAAGTCACGGTGATCGGCGTTCTGCAGGATTTGAATCCGAAGGTGAGAACCAAGATCCCGGTTTCTTGCCCAATTACTTTTGTCAGATCGGGATTCGAGGTTTTGGTTTTTGTTGCTCCAAAAAGAGTCAGCAAGCAAGTTTTGCTCTCAAACTACTTGGGCTTTGATTTGGTCCTGGAAGGCTTTCTTTATCTGAGTCAGACTGAGATCCAGCCATTGACCTTGAATGCATCCCGTATTGTTGAAATCACTGGCTTTTTCCAGCCACCTCTGGACGGATATTATAATATGACCTTGGCAGATTGGGTCATTGCGGCAGTACAGATCGGGCCAGGCATGAGGCAGAAATATCTGCTGCATACTATCACCGATCAATGGCATATTCTCGATAACCGCCTTGCCGACGAGGGGACATTTTTACTTGAAAAGCGTTTATTTTATCCTTTTAGAATTGTTATTTTGGGTGACAAGACCCCGCTCGAATGGGACTTGACCACGCATGACCCTGACGGTCAGCCCGTCGATCTTTTGGACCTTTGGCACAGCCTGCATGATTGAGATCAACAAAGGCGTGATATAATGAATATCTTTGTTTTTGATTGTTTTACATGATTGAGGCTTTTTTTTGCGTGATTGCAGTCTTTTCAAACTGATAGGCGTTCATATTTAATTCTCGAAAGCTTCTATTTTACGTAAACTATTTTGCGCTCTATCGACTTAGTAGCTCGGGTATTAAGGAGTGTTATAAACCGCGTAAATTGTGACTATTGTGTGATACCAAAGAATTCACTAAGAATTAGAAATGATTGAATCACAGCAGGGTTCGAAAATTTCGCATGTTTATCAAAACAATATACGTTATCAACAGGCCCGGAGTTACACGCCCTGAAGGCTGCAAAAAGCTGTCCATTACTTTACTAGGACTTTAGCTGAAGATCAATGTACAAATAATTGCCAAACTGCGGACTCGAAGAACTATTCTTCTTTTTCAAAAATCCGATTTACACGCTACATGTACTCGCTTACAAGGGATGTTCATGGCGATCTCAAAGGCTTTGCTAAAACCAAAAAATCTGACCGCCTTTTGGAGGATCGATCATCTTTTTTGACCTTGATCTGCTGGTGTAAAGATCGGGGTTGTGTCATTCCTCTATATAATCTTCGAGGCGTTGAATGACCATTGTTGCTTCTGCAAGGCATGCGAGAGGCTGCACACTCCACGTTTGGTCATGAATACGCCTAATGCGGGTAATTCACGGACGCGAGGATGATCAGTTCGGGTGTATCCGAAAGATACCCGTGGTTAGCCAATTCCTGTATTCGATCACGATTGATGTAGACAAAGACTGACATTGAGAACAAAACACCAAAATACAACGTTCGTCATATGTCAGGTTTTACCCTGTAACTTTTGTCTTTGTAGTCGTCCACTTCAATATTTTTTGGCTCCATTTTTAACTAAAATTTCAACGTTTTAGACTGCTTGAGCCACTAGAATTAGTGTGTGTGACGCGTTTAGTGCACATGAAGCAACAATGGGCTGATTGCTCACCATGCATGAGCCTTCTTATCTACGTTGAAGGTTTGGATATTCACACTTTATCTGTTTTCTTGACTCTCTTTAATGATTCTTATTGTTTTGGGCAAACATGAGAAATGTTCCATCACTTGTTCACCTCTGGTATGCATAATAATCTATTATTTGCATAATTCCATGCACAGCCCGGGCATACGCCCACAAAATGTCCCAAGATGTCCCAAAGTATCGCCTCTCGAACGTTTTGGGCAATAATCTGAAACTTGCATGAGCCGTTGACGATCAAATGTAGACATTTCTCCACAGGGACCAGCATGAAGATCTTCGTTCGCTGAAACAGGAAGAAAAAGTGCCTTTTCGCTGGAAATATTGACTGAAACGAACAATGTCCCAGATCTGGCATAAGATGTTGCTAACTTTTGCTGATAGCTGGTTAGTGCCCTTTAGTTTCTATTGTCTTTTGTGATCACTGCCTAATCAATCTAGCTAAAGTGCAGCCAGCAACAATGAAGGCTGTGTTTATAGACCAATCCAGCTTCATGTTTACCGAATAGGACCTTGATAAGGCCATTTTTGTCGATCTTTGCCTTATCCTAAGCGCCCAGCTGGTCTTGTTCGGCTGTGGAGACCCCGTTTATAGTTGCTGTATAAGAGTGCGAGATTTCGTTACTTAATTCTATCTATTCCATCAAAAATACCATAAAAATGATCGGATTCAACCTTATCATTGGTGTCATAGCCACCATAAGTGCTACCAAAGCTTCATCGATCAAGAATTCCTACACGACTAAGCTCTATGAGCAGCCTGTACCCGTCAGCTTTAGAGCTCAACAAAACAGGTTTTTGAGTATCCCTGAAGCGCCCTTTGTGTTGAAAAAAGGCACAGATTCCATCCAAATTCACGCCCCGCCCCCTTTGGAAACATTTGTATGGAACTTGGTGGGCTATTACGTGGCAGAAACGACCGGCGAGCACATTTTCACGACTGGGAAAACAGAAAAAGCGTTTATTCGGATCGGACCAAAACACGTGCCTTTGGGCAATCCTGAAGCCTACGATCCAAGTGAGATGGAAGTGATCAGCGACTCTAACGTGATCAAGTATTTGCAAGCAGGACTGTACTACCCGGTGAAAATCACGTACATTTCCGGAACGGAGAAGGTACCGGTGTATATCACCACGCCAGACGGTGTCAAGAAGAAGCTCAAGGAAGGAATCCGGCAGATTGGTCACATGTCGGAATCAGAGGCGAAATCTTCAACTGCTTCAATTTCGGATTCAGAATCAGCATCAGAATCAGAATCAGAATCAGAATCAGAATCAGAATCAGATATACAATCTGTGGTGACTGGTTTCCTCTATAGTATTTATGTCGTGCCTGCAGGCCGAAGCCATAAGTCTGTGGTTCGAGACTTTTCGGAATTGGCGTTGATAGAAGAGGGATTCTTTGATGGCGTGAGTAACCCACTAGGCTCATTATCTGTTACTTTCCCGTTTATTCAGGAAATCGTCGGTCACATCAAGCCTCCAAAAGACGATGAGTACAAGACGCTGATAAGAAACGCGTTGATCGGGAATCTTCAAGTAGGGCCTGGTGCTGAAGACAAAGAAGGTAGATACATTGTTGACGACACATGGACTGTTGTTGACACACGATTGGATACCTCAGGAATCTTGAAACTCGAAAGTGGTTTGTACTATCCGTTTCGGTTGGTGGTGATCACTCAAACAAAAGACACACCTTGGGTGGTCGAGCTGCAGGACAGTTCTGGAACTAAGATCAATCTTTTTGAGTTTAGTGATGTTTCAGAAGAATCTGTATCAGCGGAGTTGAGTGAAGCAGAATCCGCCGAGGTGGCCATGGTGGGGATGTTCAATGAACGGCCTGAAAACTTACTTTCTTCAAAATCAAAAGAGAGCGTTTACGGGCTTGTGGGGAACAACTTCGAGCCATCAAATCCGCGGAGCGTTTATTCTGATCTCGGAAATTTTGATGAAATTATTCCCGAAGTCATACCAGAGGTCTCTGAAAAGATTCCCTTGAAGGCTAAAAACGATGATGCGCAGGTCACGAATTCTGCGATTGGCTCGAAAAAAGTTTTGAAGGAGGCCGAGCGAGACTCAAATATAGTCACGGACCAGGCTTTGAAAGGGGTGCCTCAAAAAAGCAGTTCAGTTGTGGATTTGCCCGAATTGGTTCCTGAGAGTGTGGTTGATAAGGGTGACCCAGACGCATCAAGGGCGCTACCAAGTGTGCATAAACTGGCCTCGCAACCTGAAAACAATACAAATGTCAACATATTACATTTGCAAGATGAGTTGCGGGACGTGAAGGCCATTGGATTAGATTTGAAAGGGGCGGAAGAACATGCTTCACCGAGTATTTCACCGGTCCCAGAGAGATTACCTCAACAAAGTGTCAATCAGCCAGAAATTCCAGGAGTTCCAGAAAAAGTCTCGCCATTGAGTGTTTCACCGTCTGATACTATTAATGACCAGCAGCCTGCTAAGCCTGGTAATACTGATATGGAGATTCATCCCTTGAACTCCTCTAAATCGAATGCTGTGATGAAAAACGCGTCTTTTTCGAAAACCACCTCTTTAGATCTTCCAAAGCTTGTGGGAAAGCCGCTAACTTTTTTGAAAAATGATACCAACAAGACTTCGGAAGATCAAAAACCATTTATTGCTGCTGCTCAAATCAATGATTTTGGCGCAAAGAATCAATCGAGCAATGGATCTGAATCACCGAAAAGTGGTAGGTTTTCCAGGGCAGCTTATCTCAAGAATACTGACGATGCAAGTGAAAATGTCCAAGGCTCTGTTTCTCCACTCTCGAAAAGTGAAATAATCAGAACTGACCATAAAGAGTCTGATTTTGGGGTGCAACACATTGCAAACATTCTGCTCGAGGCAAGCCTTAAGATTGAATCTGCGTGTCTCACACAGACCGATTGTTCCAATCAAATGCCCGTCAAAAATGCTGAAATCAAACAAAACGTGAGTGTTTCCTCGGAAAAGACCGATTTCGGCGAGAAAATCTCGCCCAAGTGCTACACAGGGTCCCTGGATTGTCCATTGGGTCATGCAACTTCATTGCCTGAGGACAGAGAAAACAGGGCCACTTCTCAGAATCAAGATTTTAAAGATCTGGACAAATTCAACGACTTTCACCCAAACAGTGCGAAAAGTCTCAAGCCTAAAGATTCACAAAACCCTTCCAATCTCACTGATCTGCCCGTGGAACATGATGTTGTCTTATCAAGTCAGGCCGGAACTGCCGAAAGTGAGAATTCCATGAAAATGAAAATCAAAAGTTTACCAATTTATGGTCCACAGTCGAATCTTGATAACTCGGGCATATCATCGGTTGAGAAGGAGAATGTGAAAATCCATGAAAACAGTTTTGTCTCAAAAATTCCCGAATCCTTCATTTCTCTTGGCCAGGCTGCGAATGGACCATATGAAGGTGCGGCACCTCATCCAGAAACCAGACTTTTCAATTGTGATTCCGTTTTTATTTGGTCTCTTATTTGCTTCGTTTTGATCTCTGTTTAATTAATTGCGCTTGTTTACTTTAAGCGTGTGCTCCCGTTTGACTAGTTTTAGTGTTTGTACCAGTATTTATTATGCTTTTTCGCAACAACTTGAGTTTACTTCAACATAATACAAATTTGCAGAGATATCTCTTTTCTTTTTTTTGTCCTTTTCTAAGGGCCTCAGTGGATATTAAGAGTCATCAATTTCGCCCAAACTTCCGAAACTTTCCATTCTTCTTTCTTTTGAGAATGACGTATCGGCGAGCATTGCTTGCCACGGCAAAACGTTTTTGAGAGCCCCAAATTCGTCTTTGAAGCAACTTTTGGGCAATCAAAAGTGAACCTTCGCATGCAATGAGACAAAATTGGACCGAAGTCGTAAACTGGTCTCAAATATGTTACAATACTTTTCGAGGCTCCAAAGCGTGTATCATTCACTTAACTGTCTTTTCAAAAGATGTAGCTGGCACAAACCCTGAAGAACTCTCTGAATTATTCAACAACTTTGGAAAGCATTTGAGCAAATTAAAGCAAATTTAAGCAATTTGAAGCCCGGTTCGGAAAACTGGACACGACGTCACCACTAGAAGCGAGTCAGTGGCTCCACGACTGGTTGGCTTGGTCGAAGCTCTAATTTTAACGCCTATTTACATCATCTGATCAAAATTCCAGAATTTTTATGAAAAACAGTCTGTGAATGCAAACCTGACTCCTCAATATGTACTTACTGCAGAGAGGCTGTTTCGGTTGCGGCCACACCAGGAATAAAGCACTGTTTCCCGTCCGATCAACGTTAGTTAAGTTTCCTAGGGCCATACTGAGTAGTGTAGTGGGAGACCATATGCGAAATTATGGTGCTGCAATCTTTTTGTTTTTTAATGTTTTTGTCTTGGGGACGTATCACGTTTTTCATAGACCGACCAGAAAATTATTTCATGTTGCAGCCAAATCCTGAATAGAGAGGTGCGGTGCTATATGCAGTTCAGCGTGCGCGAGACCAGTGTTGCATCGTACAGCCCAATACGACGTACATGTCGGATATCCGATACGATGGGCCATCGTATTCGGATACGGATATCCGATCCTGTACGACGCGTACGAAAGTACGATGAATACGATGGAATACGAAAGTCGTGTTTCTACCAATGTTTTGGGGATAAATCGGCATCATCTCGATGAACGCCAGAATAATAAGCTATTCAGAGCTCAATTTGTAATCTCTTTCGACAGTCTGGTAAGTTCTTTTGAAAAATTAGTCTTGCGAAAGCTTGTCAACTTAAATAACGATGTCCACGGCAGCCGGATTTTCGCCTCTGCTTGTTCTCGCAGCATCACATGAATCTCCATCCATTTCTCCATCCATTTCTCCATCCATCTCTTCATCCAGCTCATCCAGCTCTTCCAGCTCTTCCAGCTCATCCAGCTCTTCCAGCTCGTCCAGCTCTTCCCCGCCGTCAGTGCTTGAAGGGGTTTCGTTTGAGCTCGATAATGTTTCTCTACACTCGAGAAACGCCAACATCTTCACCGTTACCGAGAGCATTCGAGATCATTTCTTGGTAAGAACGTCATTAATGCGGGAAAGTAACGACTCGGTAGGCGCGGACATAGCTTGTATGGCTAAGTATTCATTTGCAAGATCATAAAGAACGGGATATGATGTGCCTTTTCGGCTTGATAGATCTCGATAAGACTCTTGTATCGCCTATTTCGTTTTGTAGAAAGGTAGAGTCCAACTTTGTTCAAGTTAGCAACAGACAGTTTGTCGATGACGTGAGCTTCCTCAAAAGACGATTGAGTGCAAGTCCTCTCCTCAACTCCTGAGGTTTTCGAAGCTTCATTGCTCTGCTTTTTTTCATAGGCTTTCTCATGGCGATGGTATCCTAATCAATAGTGCGACCTATCTTAGCCGCTGATCTGATATTTAGATGAGGAACAAACTGATAGCGTCAAGAAAACTGAATTTCAAAGACGCCACGTCACAATGAGGCGCCATCCAGCGAGTACAGCAGCAGTGCTCGAGCCAATTCCGGCTAGCATGGGTCGATAGTCATGTTCTTTTCCAGAAAGAGGATGATTAGTCGTTTATTACAACCCAAACTCTCACACCCACCGAAGAGACAAAATAGCCCAAAAAAACTCACCAACCCTGTACGAAATCGTACTTTGGTATAGACGAAAGTACGATACGATGAGCCTTCGTTTTCGGATATCCGATACGATGAGCCTTCGTTTTCGTACCATCGTACAGCCCCGAATACGATGGTGTACGAAAAGTTCGCAACACTGCGCGAGACATCACCAATCTCGGTGCGTGATCCAAGAATGAAAAAGTGCCGCACAGATTAGAGGCATACTGTGAGAGTGGTGATTCAATTTTTTCGCAAAGAAAGATGAGGTTTAGCTAATTGTTTCTTTGCATGGAATGATTTTCTTAAGCCAAGAGGTTTATCTCCAACCAAATGGTTTTGATGACTGATGGCTGAGCCAGTATCAATGTAAGAGATGGAACTTGATAGTGGGAAAAAGCCACTCGTGTTTACAACATCAATATTGCGAAACTTGCGAAATAACCTGACAAGTTCTAAATCAGCAAATCATTTTGCTGGGACTCCCTTTTGAATGCGACCATCTGCAAATATTTTATTCCCTAGCCAACGCATGGAGTGATAGGTCTAAGAGTAGTCAAATGTGTCACGTGATACAATAGTTGTGGTTTCGACAATTTTTCATGAGAGAACTTCGAAGAGAGGCACGACTTTTTCGAACTTTCCATCCGTATCAGTCTTTCAAGAATTTGGTGACAACTTTGAGCTAAGTCGGACATATTGTAGACTCAAAAAGACACTATGAAATAAATCACCCGTTGCCTGATACTCTCTCGATTTTCAAAACCACAAACAATACAAAACTGCAGTCTTAGATGACTCTGATTTTCGAGGCATTGTAATATCTCGAACGCGCTCAATTGAGCTCATGAAAAGGTGACACATACCTTTTCTACGCCGCCCGATTCAGGCTGAGGTGAGTTCAAAATTCTTTTCTAAAAATTCCAGAACTGTTTTAGACATTGGTTTTATCAAACAATGCAAGGGGGCATGACCCGGCATTCACTCACGTGATATAAAGTCACGTGATGCTGGACACGTCTAATGAGAAACCTTACACTAACTCATTTAAAGGCTACGCCCAGAAGCAGTCCCATGCATCTTATCTTGGGTGGGTGAGGTATATCCTTGTCCAGAAAATCCCATCGTAAAGACTAATTTCTCATAGACATGAAATTAGTGGGAACTCTTTAACTCTGTAAGATTGGGTATGGACTTGATGATGACACTCTAGGTTTCTGCTTCTGTTCCAAAAATTAGAAAATAAAAGAACACTTTGGACTACAGGTACACGAAAAGTCGGCGGAATTCATGGCATACAACACATGTTCCAAAACGCCCTCCGCGAGATTATGTTTGTTCCTTAGGCTTAAGGTGCTGCGCGAACGCCTCCCGCAAAAGATAAAAAAGCCTAATCAGGCTTAGCGCTCCCTGATGAGATTGTTTTATTCGACTCAAGTACTAATACGGCAAATTCGCTTCTATGCAGAGCCCACACAAATCTTCATATCATTTTTGAAAAAAAAAGGTGTTTCTGGCCACCTGAAATAGGGGGCCTTTTCACCCATAAGCCTTCCAAACACGAATGCTCCAAAGGTAGGAATGGATGGAAACTCCTGAGAGGGTTTTGCTCTCCAGCCTAAATATCAAAATATCCCGCAGGTTGATTGCTGATCAAAAACCGTTTCCAGATCTCATTGTTCTCTCGCATAAATCAGATTTCAGATGCTTCCATATGGAACATTGGAACAATGAGCGTCGCTTTTTTTTTGCACATGTTTCATGGCAACTTGTATAGCCCTGTTTCACATACTTTTTCATGCATGAAACCCAGCCAAAGCTGCAATTATGAAGTCTTTCAAAATTCAGTCAGAGTCTAAATAGACGAAAGCTGCCCGCTTTTTTTTAGCCTCTCCTATTTTCTTCAAATTACGTGCTTTCAAAATTATGAGACATTTCGCAATCATGAGTTCCATCAAATTAGCAGCATTCATTGCTACTGTGGTTGCAACTTTTACTGTTCTGGGCATAAGTCCAGGCCACACCATCAGGCTTTTTGAAAAATCTCCCCCCGTGCTTTCCTTGATCGAACAGAATCGGTACTTGAGTATGCCTGAGAAATATACCGATATGAAGGAGGGCACAGACCAGATCGAGATTTTTGTGCCGCCACCAAAGGAAACGTATGTTTGGAAGGTGACTGGTTTTTACAAGGCTGAATGGACAGGCCAGCACACGTTTTCGATTGATGAAGATGCCAAATTGGCTGTTTTCCAGATGGGGCCCAAGCACGCTGGCTCCGACGCTTTTGGTGCTTTTGGTGAGGCAGATATGGACGATGCGGAGATTTTGAGCAACAGATTGATTTCAAGAAATTTAGAGAAAGATGAGTTTTATCCTATAATGATCTCGTATATCTCCTGGGCAATGAAGGCGCCGGTTTATATCACCACCTTGGATGGCTTCAGATGGGAACTCAATAGAGATATCCAGCAGATCAGTCCCGAATCCGCTGGAATTCCGCCAAACGGCTCAATTTCAAATGTTCAGTTCATTGAAAAGGGGTTCCACTACCATGTCTACTTGATGCCCGAAGGCAAAGACCATTCACACGTGCTCGGCGATATTCTGAATATGCAAGCAATCAAAACAGGCTTTCTTGATGTTCCGGGCGCCACTCTTGAGCTTGAGATGGCCCGATCCCCACACATTATCGAGATATCAGGACATCTTAGACCTCCAATGGATGGCGAATATGGTATCGAGATCAGGGGCCCGATGGTTGCAGGGCTCCAAGTGGGTCCTGGCACTCCAGAGAAAACCATAGCTTATGTGATTGACGAGAAATGGAGGGTCATCGATAATCGGATTTCTGAGGGTGAAGACTTTTCTTTGGAAGGCCGGTTCTATTACCCTTTCCGGCTAGTTTTGTTTGGCGAAAACAAGGGCTTGCGGCGTGACGTGGCGGTTATCGACCCAATGGGTGATGAGGTGGACCTTTTCGGGTTATGGAATTCTTCAACACCCACTATTACTTTGGGTTTTACCGCGCCAAGTCCCAAAAATGAGCCGGTCGATCTTGGAGATTCCTCTGTCATAGAAGGGCCGGAAAATCTCAAGAATTTGTTGCCTGACCCGGAAAGGCTCGCCGGAGAAGTTTTGCCCGAAACTGTATTGCCGTTATCGGACGAATCGAGTCCAATTTTGGAAGAATTGGTTGCAAATTTGGACGAGAATCCCCTCGTGACGTTCCCACCCCCTTCTTCTATCGAAGATCCCAAGCCTCCAGTACCTTTGAGAAATGGTGAGTCACATATTGTGTTCAGTGAGAAGAAGCCTAATTTGGAGGTGGCTAGCCCAAAGATTCAGAAGGGTCACACAAGCTTCAAGCCTCTTGAGAGTCTCGAGGGAACGCTTTTAGAGACCGTTGACGCCCCAAATGAGTCACAACAAAATTCATTGAACAAAACTGTCGCGGAAAAAGATAGACCTGACATGGAGGTTCCCGAACAAAATAGTCATGAGGATATGACTACTAGCAACGTGCCTGAAAACCTCGTTGTCCCCGGTTTCTCGTTCAAAGCTCATCCGATGCCAGCCGATCCTGAGCCTGACTTGTCGGTAGGGAAACCTTTGAGACCCAATCAAGCGACCTATATTCCGCCTGTCATGAACGCATCAGATTCCGTGGAAGATGCACTGCAAGCCAAAGAAGGTTCGAAAGTTCTGCCCAGATTGGATCTTGTTTCTTCAAATGAAGAAGTATTAAAAGTATTAGACAAGCCGGCAATTTTGAATGAAACAGTGGGCTTTCCCATGGCTGACTCAGCTGAGGTTTCTCTGACTTCAAATGATCGAGAAAATTCAAAACAATTCCCACAAATGAACCCAAATTTGAATTCCACTGCTGTTGCAAAAGCCGTGCTGAAAATATTGCCGCTCCCAGACGTATCTCCAGAATCGTTGCCGTTTGACATGAAGCCGGCGATGAAAAAACCTGAGGTGCCAGCAGAACATGTACCAGAAACATCAAAGCTGCATTTTTTGGCGGAGAATCCGTTCGAGCTTGATGCCCAAAATGACGAGTCTATAGATGAATACTCGTATGGGAGCGCTAGTGTCAATATGCAATTCGGGACGTATCTAGACAATGTGGAATGTTCACATGGCGAGAAATGTCATTCATCAAAACCACGAAAGCAGCCCGATTTTGCGCTGAGTTCATTTGGGAAAGATTTCCAATCGATTCCGGGTATACGAGGCCTGAGGCAACAAAATGGTGCTGACTTTACAGTCCCCAAGTATCCTGTGGACTACTTTGATGATGTCCTGGATGGTTTTATGCTGAATGATATTCAGGATGATATTCAGGATGATTTCGAGAATGATTTCCTGAATGATTTGCAGGATGATTTCCCAGAGGATGTCCCTAGTGGACGTTTCAAAAACTTTGGAGAGTCAGACGACTCCGGTTTGTCGTCTCAATTCGATCCAGAGCAATTCAAGTTGAAAACCCCTTTATCATATGCAGACATCAACACCGAAAAAACCCCGGAAGGAGAAGAGGAAGACGATTTCAGGACCCCAACTAGCGATTTGTTCCCGCTCGAATTGGAGAACTACAGAGACGGTTTCGAGAATTTGGACGGTTCAAGGACCCAAGGCTCGTTCATGGAAGATGATGATGATGAGGATGAGGATGATGAGAAATTAGATATGCATGATCTTTCAGAAATGGGGTTTGGTCTGCTGGCCATTACTTCACCACCTACGTCAAACCGTGACCTATTTCCTTCACTGGCTGCAGGGCCTCGCTCGAAATCACCGGAAGTATTTGGCGTGCAAGAGAGAATACTTGATGGCGAAGAGGGAGTGAATAGATATAGTGCGGGTGGCTTCAAAAGAGGTTTGCGGCCGTTGCTTAAAATGGGATTTATCATGCTCTGGTGTGTTTTCGGCTAGCTATCATATCATGGCACCTTTTACCAATGATCTTGTGTGTAATTTGGCCCTGAAATCTTAGTTCATCTTCCATATACCCATTCCCAATAAATAATATCGGGCTTTTCTCCCTGAAGCGAGAGTAATAGTAATTGGAGAAAAACGCTCAAATTGCCTTGGCCAGCTAAAATTTTCTTACGACTCCACCTTCTAGTTTGTCGGCTTCAAAAAAATCTTTCGAAGTTCATCACTACCGAGATCCTGGATATTACATCTCCTAAATGCTTTTGGTATGTTGGTTGATATAAATAACATGGTATATGTTCAAGCGCCACAACGGTATGATAAATACCGTGACTTGTCAGGCTTAATTATGGAAAACGAACTTTTTCCAAAGCACTATAATCCTGTTCAGGGGAGACATGACGTTGGTTTCTTATGACCCGATTGAATATGGGAAGTAAGGTATGTTTGGCAATGGTGGCCTGTGGTGGACCAACGAATTCATACCATGCAGCTAAAAGCACCAGAACAACAAGGTCAATGTATGTTGAAATTTCATAGATGGTGATCTCGAGATAAAACCTTATTTGTGAACCAATTTAAAATCCAAAACAAAGGCCATAACGCCATTTTCGGTGGCTTGGGACGTTATATTGAGTCTTTCTTCTTTGCACTTACTGAGGCAGCCGATTTTGTGCACGTTTTTCGATTAACTCTTTTTTCAATTTTTATCTCAACATTTTTTCGGATACTAGATCTCACAACATTGTTCAAAAGGACGCAGAATTACTCTTTTAGCTGGCCACTTGTCATATTCGGGAAACTCGTCACGTGAGCGTAGGGCTAGAACTTGAAAGTATACAGTGAAATCTCGTTACTTGCATACCTCGTTAATTGCATACCCCGCCTAATACGCACAGAATCGCTGCAAAAAACTCTCACGTAATGCCACAAGACTTTAAAAAAATTTCAATGGCCTAGTAATAAAATGTTATTATCAAGCTACTTAAAATACTAATTTTTATACTTTTTCCGTCTATGTTGGCTTCTTTAAAGCGAAATTTATGGCTTTGAGGCCTTCAATGACCAATCAGGTGACGAGGAGCATTCCATACGCGCTTTCTGTGTACGCGTCTTGCTATAACACGAGCACGCTGTCATCAATAAAAAACAATCAGCACAGTGTGATTTTCATTATCCTATAGCGTACCGTGCTGAAGGGCCAATTTTAGGGTTAGCTGGTTGCTCAGATCGCGATAATACTGAGGATTTACTCGAGGCAACCAAGCATCTAGATGAGGAGATTCGTCTAGACCTTGAAAGACAGAGAGGAGAAAAAAGATGTAGGTGATGGCCTCTGTGATAACGCTCAAGAGCAACAAAGTGAGTGTCAAGCACTCAAATCCGGCAACGGTTTGTCGCAGATTAGAGCATGGCTGATTGATCCAGACAATAAGTATTTTGCAACCGGCAATACACAATTGTATACAGGCGTATTACTAGGTTCATATTTCGAGTTTTAACACAGCTTTGAAAATCCCCATCAGCAAGCGATTTCTACCGTTTTGCATTTCATCAGTGAATCAACCCCGAAAACCAATTCCTTGCCTTCAAAAAACTTCATTAGCTCGAAGAAAGTCGTTTGAAATCTCGAAACTTTTTTCCCTTGAACATTTATTGAAATCGATCCTTCACAGACTTGTATCTTTTTAGACTTGATGCGATCAATTTTTTTGCCCTAAATTAGACATTGTATATTTTGAAGAGCCACAGAAACTCACCCACAATTTATTTATTTTTTATTTTGTTTATTCGTTGTGTTATGTTGCGATATATTCTGATTTTTCGTCTACTTGCATACCCCGCTTATATGCACAAAAACCGTGCAAAAAAGTCATGCAAGTAACGGGATTTCACTGTATTCGCGAGTCTAGCTTGGTCCTCCACGTCAGCTTGGGAAAATACGTTTTCATAGCATTTGTGAGTCCACATTTTGAAAGAAGAAAAGAATCATTAAGCATTTTTGCCCAAAACTGATAAGGTTTTTTTTTCTTATTGCTGTGCTGCAAAATTTCAGTGCTTTCGAATTTTCACAGCCAGATCATTCATTTTTCATAATGTCTTGTGTGCGAATTTTTCTTCAAAATATACAGTTGCACTCACAACCTTGCCCCAGATTCAATTTTTCATCTGAAATCAGTATCACCTATCTTTTTCGCTTTACTTCTCTAAATGTGATTGCCCGCATTCTCGAAAACATGAATGTGAAATGGCCGCTTGGCTAGGGTCTAATACGTATATACATATCTTCCATATATTCATGTATGGTTTTGTGGAAAGCGGAGTAAACGATCCTGGCTCGCAGTCGTATACCAGATGAATCAGGCAAAAAATAACAACATACAATTTTGGAGTGAGAGGGCATTACGCAATGTTAATTGCCTTGACCTACATAGGCTTTGGCTCTTTCACTTAAGTGGAAAAAAAGATAAGACTGAATCCATAGAGGATCTTCATCCTAAATGAATCGTCAGATGAGTTACAACAGACCTCAACGGATAGTTAGAATCTGACAAAGAGGGGGGTAAATATCCGATTATCTCCATTGATAAAGAATCAAGCAAAAAAAAAAAAAAAAGTCAGATTTGGTGCATGGCAGCGAGATTGGCTAGAGTTTCCTGTACATGTTTCAGATTGTAACGATATAGGCAAACTTGCACCATTCTTGAAGAATAAACAACCCACAAATAAAAAAAACCAAAGCAAAAGTGGTTTAATCGAGCCATACTTAGTTTGGCCTGCAAAAGGATCCTCTTTCTATCATTGTTGCATGTGGTTCGGGCTTGTACGAGCAGGGCAGGGTTTCGAGAACAAAATCTTTTCGGAAATCATTTATAGGTGCCAGTATTTTTCGAGAGAGAAAAGGAAATAGTTGTCTTTATTAGTTAAAAAAATGTGACGTATTTCAATTGGTGGCGCTGGATTCTGGCCAAAAGTATAAGAAGCTAGAACCACTTGAAAGTGCCTCATACATGCACAATTGTACCACGCTACAGACCCAAGCAAACTTATCAGGAGTATTTCAAGCAAGAGTCACAAAAAGACGTGATTCGTTCATGGTCTCTTTCCATCAGCTGTGTGTGGGCTGATGGGGCTTTGACGACTCTCCAATTAGAGTGCTTGTTCTTCTTGGGAATCTCTCGCAGACTCATATCTTTGCACCAACATAACGGCATTGGGGCATATTCATGATGGTATCACACTTAAGGAGCCCTTGGAGAGACTGTAAAAGCATGGACTTCCATCTCATGAATTTTTCTAGTTTGTGCGTATTCCCCTAAAGAAGATATTCTTTATCGTTTTTGGTCAAGTCTCGAATCAATGATCTTTTTCCACCACCTCAAAGTTCACCATTGATATCATCATAACAAGTTTCTTCTCATGAAGCGACTTATGCTCTTAAATTTGGCTAGTCATGGATGCCCTTTCCAGCGATGAACATATTTCGTTATAAATTGATGTTTTAGAAGCATACCGACAACCAGCGATGTTTCAACAGGGAATGTACATCATGCCAATGGGACTCTAGCGCAAGGAAGTTTTGGGCTTTGCGTTATGTCCGCCCGTCACGAGTGCTTGTTTCAGTCTCTTACTTTTAGAAATTCTGTTGTACTGGTATCGTGGGTCATATGCTACTCTTGTTCCGACACGCATTTGCCGTTCGCTGCACGAATCACGGCGAAAAGACCAGAATCAGTCAAAATAACAAAATGTCTTGGCAGCGTTCGGTTTTATGAGTGGAAACATGAAGATCATATACGAGATCCAGCCGCGCTGTGCTGTGCATGTGATGCTTGACGAAACACGAATCAAAACAATAACACGCCTCGTAAATTTTCATCGAGCCATTTCACAAATCAAAACAATAACATGACTCGTAAATCTTCATAAATCCTTTTCTTTATCATGCAATGTTGTAAACAACGATGGAAAATAACTGGAGATCATGACAACACTATGGAAGGAGACCTTATTCTAATGGTCACACATTCGATACGAGGTTTAATTACAGAGTCTCGATCGGCTCGGTGTTGATAGCTTTCTCATTCTCCAATCATACCCGACTGCATATGCGCAAGCGTGCACATTGATTTTTCCGAATCCGATCTTGACAACGGCCCCTGTAAGGAGTCGTTTGTGAGAAAGGTTTGCATAAACGCCAGAAAAATTCGTTCTCTTGGAATTTAGTCAACGGAGAACAAAAACAACGCGTTTTACCCAAACAAACGTTGTTTTGTGAGCTTCAGATCTCACAAATCCAATAAGGATCTCAAATTGCAAGCCACAACTCAATAATCTTTAAAGTTTGATGCAGGGTTGTCTTCCCCACTTTCTTTTGCCCCTGAATGAGCTTATTAGATATCCCGAAAGATATGGACGGTTGCTCCGGGGGGATCGCGGCACCGGCATGCAATGGCCCGCGTAATGTTGCACCACTTATGCAGAGGCATGCACCGCGCGAAGTTGGCACTGCGCGATTTGGGGCGCGTTGTTGTAATTTACTTAGGGTTCAAGCAAAGCAAAGTTCGGACTTGTTCCATGCCTAGAGCAATGTCTACACAGTAAGTTTCCTAGGAAGTCCTTTCTTCGTTCGCAATTTCCATTTCATGCCGGGCTTTATTCCCCGCGTGTGGCATCAGGTTTAATGGTCATGCTTGCTGCTTGGCTGGCTACATCCACATTCGTTCACTTGCGCCAGACTGCTCTTGCATTGTGCACTACGCGCAATGCTCCTAATAAGTTTGTAACTCCGAGCGGATTTGGCAAATCAGGACAAAAGAGTACTGGTGCTGAGGATGACCCCAAATACAATTCATGTTTTTTTACTATCGCAAGCAGACTCGACGAGAAGCAAAAAAATAACGACATCAGCAGGATTCGAACCTGCGCGGGAAATCCCAATGCATGAGCCCGATTATTCGAGTGCATCGCCTTAACCACTCGGCCACAATGCCTTGATAAAAATGGTGTGGCTAGAAAAATATAAGTTGAGGAAAAGGACGAGCAAAATATGGTTTTCCTGCCCGGACACCCCATCGATGACATAATTCGTTTTTTTCCAACCGAATTCAAGAATGGGAGAAGAATTCACGCGACAGAGTCCTCTCATCACAGACAATACAAGAACAGAATAATAAGGAATTTTTTTTCGGAAATGACGGATTTTGTGGCAAACTGACAAAACCGTTCGAGAGATGACGAGCCTGCATACGTTCCTCACTGGGCGCCCTTTCGTTGCACCGCATGCACTACCGTGCTTGTTCATGCCCAATCCGGACGCTTTGCTTGATACCGTCTTATCGCCGCCCACATTGTATAATTCCGGCGCAATTTTGGATTTCGGAAACTTTTCTTTTTCGCCGAAATTTCGATTACTACCCCCTAAAGTTGCCAAAGCGAATCGATTTTGTCGAAGGATAAAGTTCTTTTTTCTTCCCGACGTGAGATCGCGTCATCTCGTTTTCGCGGGTCAAGGGGTTTGTTGACCCCAGTGTATTCTTAGAACTTTCGCTCGGCTTAATCGTACCATTTCGCCAGCAGCAATGCGCGAAGATATTTAAGTATTCGCCCAATTAGTCATTCATGCTTTTTTTTTGAACAAGAGCCACTAAGCCGATAATCGAGTAGGAGGGTATCAAATTCGATGCACATTTCAACGCACAACTTTGACCGCTGCATCAATTGATGGATATCGAGAAATGGGTGATGAGCCGCATAGGCCATGCGCCGGGATCTGGGTTTTCTGGGACGATTCTGCGCTCCTGTGTGTAGAGCGCATACTCTGCATACAGCCAAAGAGACGCCAAATGTGAATTGCCAAGCCTAGGGGGGCGTGGGGATGGTTGCGGGAAATATATTTCCATTTGTCTCGACGTGCTTCGTGCCGCAGTCTGGCCTCTGGGTTTTTCAAGCCTTATCTGGAATATTGAATTCGAAAAAAAAACAGTGCGTAAATCGAAGAATTCGTAACTCGTTCTGGTCCCATTGTTGAATCTAGACCGCGATACGAGATGCCCCACCCAGTGCGGAAAATTAGACTTTTAGCGCCTTGGAAATTGTTGAGTCTAATTATGCTTAAAGAATATGAGCCCCCACTTGAGGGCGAGTCTGGTTGCTGTTTGACAAAGCTTAAGTCCGTAGTCCGTATTGTATTTGCTGTAAGAATTGAGAAGGTCATTCATCGTTGATGGCGCCTAATCGTTTTTCGTTATTTCTTTTGGTTTATCCCGACATCGCTGAGCACACAGCGGCGAAGAGTGCACACTGGCCCAACGGCCCCTGAGAAAAATTTCGTTCCGCGACTTGTTTACCTTTTGAGGACGGATGTGCAGGCGTAACCCCTTTCCGCTCAGGCGCATCCGCAGGGATCGGTCGCGCACAACGCCGTGAGACGTCACCGCGATTGCATCAATGGCTGGCGGCGATGAATCACCGGCGTTGACGACAAGATGTGGGATGTCACGCAGCATCTCAATGTCACACACTTGAAGTAAAAGATTGACAGAGCCTGAATAAGCCATGGAAAGTAGTCACAGAACAGAATCTGAGAACCCTAGCAGCCTTTGCGTTACGCCCTAGGAGCGGGATCTGTTCGGGGGCGAATCGGATTGTAAGCCCTGGTGGTCATGGCTAGCAACGGTTAAGAGCATTCACAGTGAGTCGCGACGCATAGACTGTATACAAGTCCACCTCGCAGCGCAGGATGCATCATCATATGCAGGACTTGCACCAAGAGCGAAGAAAATTGCGCAGTCGCTCATTTGCATCCAAAAATCACGCCTTGAGCCCCCGAGAGTATATAAGGCGAGGCTATGCCCCTTGTCCCTTGAACAATTTCCTTTTCAAACACGTCATTCGCTAATAACACCATGAAGTTCGCCAGTGTTGCCGCCGCTTCAGTCTACGCCGCGTCCGCGTACGCCGCCAATGTTGCCTGCCGTGTCAATGGTGTCCAGGAGTCCGTTGTGGACTTGGACACCGGCTCGTGCGCCTTCCCTATCCCTGCCTCGTTGCCCGTGACGTTCGACTTCACCGCCTCCGACAACTACGAGGTGGACGCTTACTACGCCACTGTTGACGCCACCAGATTCTACAACAACGTCGCTGCCGCCGGCAGAACGATCTCGATCTTGGCCCGTGACCTCTACAACCGTGGTGGATTCCCTCTCTTCCACGTGCACGCCGAGCAGACCCCTGCTGTCAACTCGACCTCTGCCTTGAGAGCCCGTTTCAACTCGAAGCTCGTTTCCAAGAGAGACGCTGAGTCCGACTTGGTTGCTTACATCAAGTCCTTGACTGGTGAAGCCGTTGACGGTGTTGCCTTGTCTGTGACCGACCCAGACACCGGTTCTTCCGCTTCCGTTTCCGGCTCTGCTTCCGCCACCTCTGGTGCTTCTACTTCTACCGCCACTTACGAGTCCACCACCATCATCACTGTCACCTCATGCTCCGAGAACAAGTGCTCGGAGACCGGTGTCTCTGCCACCCAGGGCCCAACCACCGTGACCTCCAACGGCGAGACCACCGTGCTCACCACCTGGATCCCAGTCACCGAGGAGCCAACCTCGACCAAGACCAATGTTGCCACCACCATCGTCACCATTACTTCTTGCTCTGACAACAAGTGCCACGAGACCACTGTGCCAGCCACTGAGGGCCCAACCACTGTCACCACCAACGGCGAGACTACTGTCTACACCACCTGGTGCCCAATCACTGCTGAGCCAACCTCTACCAAGACTAACGTTGAGACCACCATTGTCACCATCACCTCTTGCCACGACAACAAGTGCCACGAGTCTACCGTTGCCGCCACCCAGGGTCCTACTACCGTGACCACTAACGGCGAGACCACCGTGTACACCACCTGGTGCCCAATTTCTTCCACTGAGGCCGGTAAGACCACTGTCTGGACTTCTGCTTCCACTGGCGCTAACGGCGAGGCCACCACCGTCACCGTGACTGCCACTGAGGGCCCAACTACCGCCACCGTGAACGGCGAGACCACCGTCTACACTACGTGGTGCCCAGTCTCCTCTGAGGCTGCCACCACTTCCGTGTGGACTTCTGCCTCTACCGGTGCTAACGGCGAGGCCACTACCGTCACTGTCACCGCCACCCAGGGCCCAACCACTGCCACTGTCAACGGTGAGACCACTGTCTACACCACCTGGTGCCCAGTCTCTTCCGAGGAGGGCGAGACCGTGACTGTCACCACCACTGGCGCCGAGGGTGCCGCCACCACCTACACCACTACTGCTGGTAAGGACACGACCGCCGCCGAGACCACCGCTCCTGCTGGCACCACCGTCACCGTGACCTCCACTGGTGCTGAGGGTACCACCACCTGGACCTCGACCGCTACTGGCGCTGAGGGTACCACTGCTGCCACTGCCGAGACTGTCTACACCTCGACCTCTACTGGCGAGAACGGTGTTGTGACCACCTACATCACCACCGCCCCTGCCACCGGTGCTACCGCTACTGGTACTGCTGCCACTGGTGCTACTGGTGCTTCTACTGTCGCCGCCGGCTCCACCTCTACTGCCGCCGCCACCGCTACCCCAGCTGTGTCGACCGCCTTCAACGGCGCCGGCAAGATCGGTGCCTCCGTCGCCATGTTCGCCCTTCCACTTGCTTACTTCTTGTAAGTATTAGATGTATTTCTATAGAACCTTTTTGGCGCGCGGCGTTTCTTGTTCGGTCCGAGACTGACTCTTTCGTTGCCGCGACGCTGTTTCGCATCCTACGTCATTTTTCAAACGTTTAATAAAATTTTTGCTTAGGTCATTGATATTTCTGTATTTGTTTCTTTTTTTTTGGAACTGGATGTGCCCGGAAAAGCATGTAGCCTGTCAATTATTGCTGTCCTAGCATTGTGCAGTACTGGGTTGTATACCGGAGCTTGTCTTTGAGCTTTCCACGGAAGCTCCTCTGGAATCTCCTCCGGGAACTGGAAGATTGTTTGGAGGTCTTGAAAGAGCTCGCTCGACCAGTGCTAATAAACGTTACTTTTGCATAAAATACTAAACGCGCTTTTTACCGGGTTGGACGCCAGTCCGATCACCCATTCCTACCTAAGACTGAAGTACCTCCCTTATGGTAATTGCCGGATTACAGGAGAAAACTTCGAAAGAGGATCCAGGTACGTTCTGACGATCCAGATTTACAAAACCTCTAGTAACAACAGAGAAACCCCGTTGTACCTAATTTTTTTTTTTGCGGTCGAAACAGCGTTCTAGATTAACATATTGGAGCTGTGAGTGTTGTAAGTATAAAGTTGCATGGTTCTTCGCTAAACAAGTGTACCCCTAAATTCGGGTGAATCCTGGTAAGAAAATCAGGGCTTGAAATACCACACAGATTCGCACCGTGAAATTAGTGTTACTGAAGAAGCATACAGAAGATTATTTTTTGAGAAAGCTACTATACCTATCGGATTTCCTTCTGTGAAAATCTAGTGGATTTTTTTAGCTTTTGAACATTATGGACGAAAAGTTCACTTTGTAGATAGTGCGCCATAATTTTTGACGCGTGCCTGTTGGCGAAGCGTCGAAGAATTGTCAATGATGGTCTCGAATTTGGTCTATGATACTCTTGTCATGATATGAAGGGTAAGCATTCGACAGTAAATTACGTGAGTGATCGTTTTTGGTCATATAATATCTTGCTGTGTTGTCTTCGTCCCTTCCTATAAGATATATATCCTCTTTTTATTTCGGGGACAAGAATCACAGAACGGCGTGAAATATGGGCTCATATTTCATGATGATGCTTGCATTGAGGCAAGAATCAGTCTGATTAAGTGTGTCTTGACCAAAGCACGAGTTTGGAAGAGACTGCTACTGACTTAGTTGGTCTAAGCCCGCAAGCCATAGACGTGTAGAAACCCAGAAAAAGACATTCAAGAAGCGCTTTTTCAAGCGGATCCATGGAATTATGGCTACGGAAAGAAACTGCACAGTGGTCATGAGGGCCTCGAAGGTTTTCAACGCATGATAGAGAAAGTTGTGATAAGTTTCGAGAAAATAAACAAGGGTCTTGGTGATGTGCTCGCAGAGTGTAAAGCATTCTTCTTTAAGGATGCGTTTTCCTTGGAATTGTGTATCTCCTGGGATCGATTATCATACTCTACATTCGTATAAAGAATCACTCAGAAAACAAAAAGCAGAAACCAGAGAAGAAGTGTTTTGGAACGATGATGATTTCGCGCTATTACTCCTGTTGGAGTGTCATGGAAGATCTGAACCTCATGAAGACTGTCAAGTTGGATTCTCGATGATACATAAATGTAAAAGCTGGAAACACAGGCACAGATGATCGTATGATGATCATGGTGTAGTGAAGATAGCTCATTGATAGGTGGGCTCTGAAATATCTGAGCAATCCCTAAACTGCTCCCCAAGATCTTTCCCGCGAGATAAAATGCACCGTCGAGATAGCAAATATCAGCTCACTCTAGATCTACCACAAATACATTGACCTTATCAAGGTTGATTACATGCAACAAATGTGATCGACTTTTCGACTATCGAAAGTGCGGTTATGCAGACTGCCGCGATTTGAGACGTTTCAAGTTCCGAAATTCTGAAACGTCTCAAGGCGCGGCCCTGCGTAGGCGCATTTGAGAAGTCATTCGGGTCGCCTCGGTTCGAGAAAAAGCAATCCATTGTCTCGCCATTGTTTGAGACTGGCGCCGCTCGTATCTCAAATTGCCGTTATTGTTCTCATCGCATATAGTACCGGAAGTTAGGATACAGAACAAGTTTTGAACGAAACAGCTCGACTTTGTTACTTACCTGAACTTAACTTACACGAGGATCTATAGATTTTGATGCAAATAAGAAAGCAGAAAAATACATGTTGACTTATTCAAATTCCCTGTATACATTTGTGTCATGCAAGGAAAAGAAAGGCGGCGCCCGCAAAAGAAACTCACAGCGTTCGTGTGTGAGAGGCATCTCACCCATATTTCCGGATTAGGCACGTGCATGAGCAAAGCCTGCAGCGAAGGCACAAAAACGTCTCAAACGGTGAGACGGTGCATGAAACTTATGTTTCGATTCGCTTCAGAATTGCATAAAAGCAACTTGGTCATCTTGTGTACATGACCTAGCTGTGTATTACGAATTTCGAAACATCTCACCACTGGTTTTGATTCTGAGATGAAAAGGCTATAAAGAGACAGGCGGCTGCAATCCGGTTTCCACGGTTGCAACAACATCCAATCATTCGCTCAGAGATGTTATTCATTTACTACTTGCTTTTGGCGGTATCTGCGAGATATGTCATCCAGTATTCTACTCTGACAAGGGTGGTAACTTCGAGAAGTACCGTTACATCTTGCCCTGACAAAGGTTGTCTGAAGACGTCTTCTATCCCCTCGAAAACACTGACAAGTTCGTCTTCATCTATTGATGATGACCCAATCACCACTTTGGAAGTGACTGTTACATATGACACCTACTTTTCACGATACGTCACATATTGCCCAGAATTATCTTCAACTTTGGGATTTGGGTCAATCTCCCCTTCAAACCCGAATAGCGTCAACACGATCACCATTCCAACTACTGAACATACGACATCCGTCACGAATATTATCCCGAGTTCTTCGGATGATGCCTCTTTCACGACTCTGACCAGTCAATATGTTCCCACGGTTGATCTCAGCTCTTCTACTGTTCCGCTGTCTTCTGTCTTGACAAGCTCTTCTGTTTTGCCGAGCTCTTCTGTTTTGCCAAGCTCTTCAGTTGAACCAAGCTCTTCTGAGGTTTTCACTTCCTCGAGTGTCAACGTGCCCGTGAGTTCCACCTACAGTGAGCCTTCCTCGTCGGTTGAAATCGCATCTTCAAGCGTGCCATTTTACCCAGTCTCGTCGTCAGCTGCCGTGAGTTCTTCAGTCGCCCCATCATCTGCAGAAACCACTTCATTGTTCTCGAGCGAGGAGTCGTCGCTGGATGTGACACCTTCGTCGTCGTCGACGGTTTGGTCTTCGTCTGCTGAGCCATCATCGACCTTCGAGCCATCTTCATCAGTGTCATCTGCGGTTTCAATTGTTTCTTCTGTGGCTCCATCGTCGTCCTTTGAGTCTTCTGAAGCTTCATCATCTGCCGTGACGTCTTCGACACTTGATACTTCCAGTGTTGCGTCGTCCAGCTACCAGGTCTCTACTACTGAAAGTTCTTCTGTGCCAACTCCAGAAACAGTCACTAGTGAATCATCTGAGGTATCTTCGAGTGTTGAGTCTTCGAGTGTTGAGCCCTCTAGCATCTGGTCTTCTTCTGTCGAGTCATCTAGTGTTGAAGTGACCAGCAGCCAGCCATCTTTGGTCGAGTCTACTTCTGAGTCCACCACGGTGTCTTCTACTTTGGAGTCTTCTAGCGAATGGCCCTCGTCGACCATGCTGTCTTTCGCTCAAGAGGTTTCATCTTCTCTGTCGCTCACGTTTGTGCCTTCTTCGACCTTCGAGTCTTACGTGACGTCAATCTCGTCTTCTGCTGAGTTGTCAACTGAGTCGTCAATTGAGTCATCGACTGAGTCGTCAATTGAGTCATCGACTGAGTCGTCTGCATACACGCCAAGCTCGTCTGTTTCCAGTGCTGTTTACTCCAGCGAAGTGTTTTCATCTGAGGCGCCAAGTTTCGCACCTTCTACCAGCGAAATCTTATCTTCCTCAACTGATGCTTCTGCCGTGAGCTCATACAGTGAAGCATCCAGTGAAACTTCATCTGTGCCCGAATTTTCATCTTCGCTTGCCCCACATTACGTGTCGTCTTCTGTGCAGTACACATCGAGTTCCCTTTCATCTTGCCTGGTGCCTTTGAGTGTGAGCCTGGCGGCTGCTTCTAGCTACGGTTCAGAGAGTCTGTCCTTTGTGTCTTCTGCCGTCGAGTCTTCAGCGGTTAAGTCTTCTTCCGTTGAGTCTTCTGGTGAATCGTCCCTTGAGGCTTCATCAACGATCTCTAGCTCAGTGCCTGTGGATTCTGAGACTTCGTCGGTCGTGACACAGAGCTCTGTTTACTCTTCAGCTGTCGTTTCTGAGTCGAGCAATGTTCCTGCTGAAGGCTCTTCCAGCTTCAGCTATGCCGTTTCAAGTGAGGTTTCAAGTGCCGCTGAGAGTTCCGCTTCCAGATCCGTGAGTACCGTTGAGTCATCCACCATCAGCTCTATTGAGTCTTCCAACCAGGCCTCAAGCTTCAGTCTGGCACCTGTTTCGAGTCGTTTTGGCTATTTGAACTCAACTGCCAGCTCGGCGCCCGTGACTGCGGAGTATGTGTCCAGTACGACCTCCATGTCAGGTTTCTCGACCTCACTTGAGCCCACATTTGTCGTGTCCAGCTCGGCTGCGCCAAGCGTTTCAGAGGCCCTGGAAGTATCCTCGCAGCTGTACTCTATCAGCGTTTCGGTTGGAACGGTGGTGTCTACCTCTGGCGACGTTGTGATTACAGACTACTCCACCACTACCCTGACATTGTTTTCTTGCGGGCCACGCGGGTGCACTAGAACGAGCGAATCTGCCGAGCCTTCTCTGACCTTGAGCTCACTCTTGGTCTCATCCGGCATTTCATCGTCTGAGATTCTGTCATCTGAGGTTCTGTCATCTGAGAGTTTGTCATCTGAGGTAACTTCGGCTCCTGTTTCATCAACTTCTTCTGCTGAGTCATCCCTGGAATCATCTACTGTGGAGTCCTCGAAGCTGTCTTCCAGTGTTGTCACATCTGAGTCGTCCAGTGTTGCGTCGTCGGCGGTGCCATCTTCCGTGATCACTTTTTCTGCTGAGACATCGTCTGCTGAGACATCGTCTGGTGAAGTTCCATTGACTTCTTCTAGTGTCATGTCGTCTGTTGAATCGACTACTGAGTCATCTGAAGTGCCTTCTCTGACGTTGTTGTCTGTGTCTGAATCTGCCTGGTCGCTGTCTGCAGTACCTGAGTCTTCTGTTACATCTGCTGGCTCTTCTGAGAGTACCCCCGAAGTTTCTTCTGACTACCCATCTTCCCTGCAGACTGTGGTTTCTGAGCCCTCGCAAGTGTGGCTGACCTCTTTGGCGGCTAGCTCGTTTCATCCCCTGGACACTTTTTCTTCTGTGTCTTCCGTCCCTGAAACATCGCAATCTCAAGAGTATTCAGTGAGCACTTCTGTGGGCACGATAATCAGGACCTCGAGCGGTGACGTCATCACGGACTATTCGACAACGACACTGACATTGTATTCGTGCGGGCCAAAGGGATGCACGAGACCGCATTCGAGCACCAGTGTGTCTGAAGAGGCCTCAAGCTCGGCTGCTGTTTCATCTTCTGAATCATCTTTTGCTTCATCTGCTGTGCTGTCGTCTCACGTGCCTTTTGTGTCACTGTCCGTGGTTTTTTCTGAAGCCTCATCATTAGCCTCATCAGCCAGCTCCACTTTGCCTGTCTCCGAGTCTTCTGTTGTGCTTTCGGTGTCGTCGTTGTCAACATCTGCACCTTCGTCTTCTGTGCAGTACAGCCACCTGATGAACATTCCATCAAATCTGGCTGTCAGTAGCAAGTACAGCACCTCCGTTGCCGCTGTGACAGGAACCACCACGACTGCCATCAAGACGACTGTTGTTACCACGTGCACTTCTGGGGGAAGCACATTTTTGTCTTCGAGAACGACCACCATAGTGAAGACTTTGGTTGTGACCACATGCACGCTTTCAGACACGACCGTTGTGCTGACGCTGACGCAGAGTTCGGAATCGGTACCTTTTTCGGTCTCAACGCACGTTTCAGAATCGTCTGTTCCTAGTTCCAGTTCTGTTCTCGTGACCACTTCTGAGGTGTCGAGCTCTGTTCCTGCGTACAGTTCTGCGGTGCACAGTTCTGGTTCCCTGGCGTCTGTGGGATCTTCAGTGCCCAGCCTTTCTGCTTTGAGCTCTACAGTCGAGTCCCGTGCTAGCTCTTCCGTTGCCAGCTCCAGTGTGAATGTGCCCGTGTCGTCTAGTTCTTCTAGCTTGTATGCAGTCTCGAGCGAGAGCAGCAAAGTGTCACTGGCGAGTGAATCATCTGGCGTTCTGTCATACGTGACGCCCGCATCGTCCGCATCTGTTTCGACTGCTGTTTTGTCGCTGGCCGCTAGCTCGATTTCTTCAGCTTCGGTCGTGAGTCTGTCTGCAGTACCGCTGTCTTCTGTCCCAGTAGTGTCATCAGCTACGTCTGTTGTGGTGTTTTGTTCGACTGCAGGCTGCTCTGCCGGCTCGACTACTCCTGTGGAAACCCTGTTGACATCTGTCGTGACCAGCCCAGCGACTTCTCTGCAGGTTTCACTGACTTCAGTCAAAACACTGGTGGCGCAGTCTGCAGGATCCACAGCATGGAGCTCGTCGTTGGCTGCAAAAAGCTCGTCCGCATTCACTACAACCACGGCTCGTCTCACTACATATGTCACCACGTGCACTTCTCTGGGAACAACGTTTTTGCTGACGCACACGACGAAAACGACGCAGACTTTGGTGGTGACCACGTGTCCATACTCGGATTCGACGGTTGTGCTGACCAGCACGGTGACGCCAAGTGAGAGTGGTTCTGAGAGTCGTTCTGAGAGCGGTTCCGAGAGCACTAGTGTAAGTGCTACTACTAGCACGTTTATCGGATCGAGCGCTCCAAGTGCTTCAGCTTCAATTACCACCGCTTCAACAGCCAGCGATTCGTCTTTGCTGAGTGTAAGTTCTAGCGCGCCAAGTGTTTCGTCGGCGGCTACTGTGGGGTCATCTACTGTTTCTGTGCCTTCCTCGATTAGTCTGTCTGTTGTTAGCGCCCTGACTTCTGGGGTGGAATCCTCGGTTTTGACTTCGACTCCAGTCGATTCGACCACTCTGGGTACTACTACTAGCATGACTGTCCCTGTTGTGTCATCTCATGCGGCGACTAGTGTTTCCTCCAGCGTGACTATCTCTGTTGGTACTCCTTCAACGACTTCATCTGTTGGGACTTCTTCAACGACTTTATCTGTTGAGTCAAGCACGGGTAAAATGAGTTCTGCGTCGTCCTTGTCCCTTTCTTCGGTGACTTTGCCAGGAGTGTCTTCTGCTGCTACGCCTACTGTTGAGAGTGGTTCTGTGAGCTCCCAGACGCCATTCGGCTCTTCATCTTTGGCGCTGAGTGCTGTGGTGCTCTCGCTGAGCCTTGCCGCTACTACACAGCCACATTTGACTCCCGCATCAGAAAGCGTGCCTGCCTCCTCTGGTAGTGTCACAACTTCTGTACAGACCACGCCCGTGCCTGTTGGTCCGGAGACTTCAGTGACACCTGTTTCTGAGTTGTCTGTGTCACTGGTCGCAGAACCAGTGCTGTCTTCTGGCTCACTGAGCGATGTTGAAGTTTCCTCGGCGGTTTCTACTGATGTGCCTTCGCCGACCGTGCCTGCCACACCTATGTCCTCGTCTCTTTCGTGTGAAGAATGTGGCAATGACGAGGTTTGTCGCTCCATGTATGGATGCGATATCGAAGTGACCACTCGCGTGACCGTGTCCACATTTGCACCCTCATCTCTGGCGACTCCAACTGAGGTGACCGCACACGATTCTTCATCTGATGTGACCGTTTCGACTTCGCAAGTTTCTGATTATTCCATCAGTTCTGGATCACTTGTTACGCTGGTGCCTGTGTCGACATTTGCTACCAGCAGAACACCCATTCCGTCTGGAAACTCGACGTCTTACGGATACAGCAGCGCCACAGTATCGTCGTACGAGGGCGCAGGAAATAAGCACTCTTTCTCGAAATTGAAGTTGGCGTTGATTATGCTTTTCGTGGGCGTCAGAGTGTAAGCTGTGATTGTTTATAATACCGAGAAATTTAAAATACATATACCCCATTTTGATAAATTTCATGCAATAAACTTCATAACAATGTAAAGATGTCATGACATGATTTTGAACACCTATATTTCGAACGTAAACATGTGTGTGCATGGTAATTGGGACGGCTGTTATTTGTTCATGATCCCTGAATGACCTTTCCTATAGACAGCTTTATCAGACCGAACGGGCATCAGCTTACTTAGCATGTACGTCATTATACTGTGTCGTTCGAGTATGATAAGGTGTTCAAAATAAAGCTATTGGGAATTTGCGCTCCATGGTATGAAGCTCGGAAACTGAGCTCCAGGGATTGCCTCCAGATACTCAAAGATTCTTGAGTCTATCAGTCTATCTAGTAAACCTCCAAGATGTATCTACCATCTTCCTTCATGTCCTCTACCACCTTGGCGACATCAGAGATTTCAGTGCCCTGTCTCTTGGCTCCGTTACGCACGATATCCTCCAAACAAGCGGTGATGTCGGGCACGGGCCAGGTAGGGCCACACAAGTAGAAGGATCCGTTCTTCGTCACAATAGCATCGGTTAATTCCTCAATGGAGCTGCGGATCTTGTCCTGGATGTAGATCTTCTCGGGCTGGTCACGTGAGAAGGCAGCACCAATGTGTGTCAAGATGCCGGCGGCCTTATAAGCCTCCCACAACTCACCGTAAAGGTACTCTTCTTTCTTGTGTCTAGAGCCCATGTACAAGTAGATCTCACCGATGGTTTGACCTTGAGCCTGCTGCCAAATCTTCTCCTCAATGAAAGCCTTGAAGGGCGCCAAACCAGTACCCAAACCAGACATGACGATAGGCTGCTCAGGCAACTTAGGCAACTTCATCACCGATGGCTTGACGCTTACAACAAGCTCGTCACCAATACGCAAGTCAGACAAGTATTTAGAACAGTGACCATATCTGGTTCTTCCCTTGGGGTCAACCCAATCAACCACAACAATTAATAAGTGGACGGCGTTGGGATGCATCTTTTGAGACGAAGCAATAGAGTATTCTCTTCTCTTCAAAGGTGCAATGATCTTGATCAATGAGTCAAAGGACGGACGCGCAGATTTGAATTCTTCCAAAATGTCAACGTACGTGGAAAAGTCTACCTCTTGTCTCTTCTTCAATTCCTCAGCACCGGCAGAAGACGCCAAATTTTCCAACGCGGCCTTTTCCTTTTCGTCGGCGGCAAAAGGCGCCAATGACTCGTAAAATCTCTTTGGTGGTTTGCCCAAAAAGTCGACGTTTTCAGCCAAAGCTTGTCTTGCTGAGCGAATCTCCAAGAACGATGGGTCCTCTTTGTTGGACACCTCCACCAAGGAGTCACCATTGACATCATAAAACTCCAAAAACTTTTCAACCTCCTCGCTGTTGTTGCGGCCATGGATTCCCAAAGCCTCACCAATATCGTATGTCAAACCAGTACCCGTGACGTCGAATTCAATGTGGAAGATATTTCTCGAGTACTCGTTAGGAGTCAACCTCTTGTTTTCCTGGACCTTGACAATGAAGTTCTTCACGGGCAAGTCTGGTCTCAAGTCCTTAGTCACGCCGTAAGCCTCGGGGAAGGCCAATTTCTGAGCAACGTCGGAAACGCCCAAGTGGAATGTCTCTTCGGCAGAAGGAGGCTCGATTCTTGGGTTGGGGAAGAAGGAAGTTTCGGTGGGGAAGAATGGCAAAGGCAAGTCCTCCTCAGTCTCCTCGGCCTCCTCTTTTTTCTCCTCGGCCTGCTCTTTCTGCTCTTCCTCCTTCACCTCAAGCCATTCAGGGAGCACATTAACCGGCTTCAATGCCTGTTTCTCGTCGACGGTGGCGACAAACTTGTCCAAAACCGCAGCTAACAACTCAAAGTCGTTACCATTGCCTTGCAATAACTTGTTGACAACAAAGCCGCCAACCTCTGGTAATGAGGCTCTCCAGAACCCTACCTGGGCCAAGAAATCCGCAGAGAAGCCCTTGGTGGAGTCGCTCACAGCGTCCAACTCCTCCACAAGAGAGAAGTCCACCACGACCAAGTTGAGGTGACTTGCAGCCAAAGCGCGTCTAAACTCGGCGGGCAATTTCTCGACAACAACGGCCTCGACGGAGTTCGTGATCTTTTTCTCATTCACCAACAATACGGTGGCGCCCGGCTTAGCGGTGGCCAACACATCGAAGTGGTTCAAGATCGACGCATGCTCGATTAATACGACATCGGCGGCATCCACAATTGTCAGTGCCACGGCGTTCTTGGCGTGTGACACAATCAGTGCCTGATACACGCCACCGGCAACGGAGGTGTCGTACTTGTTTCTGATGCTCACACGTTTGGAGCTGTCCAAAGAAAGCGAAAGCGCTAACTTGCCTGCGGTAGCAACGAGGTCGCTAGTATCACGAGCCCAAAGCACATACGAGCCTTCAGGGGAAGTGAAAGCGGTGACTTCATCGGCCTTCACAGTCTTAACAGCAACGGGCAAAATGGCGGCGTGGTCAATCTCTGCGTACGCGCTGAGCGCCTTGTACACGGTGATGGGCGACCAAACGTAGTCAGCCGGGTACGCAAACTCGTCGATGCGCACAGTAGCGAAACGGCCGGTGAGGAACAAAGTGGCGGAAATATCGGCCTTCAAAGCGGCAGACAGCGCGGGCAGCACCACCACGACCTTCTTTGTTGAGGCAGGCACCACAGCGGCAAACTGCTGCTGCAAGAAGGGGAAAGGCACTCGCACCTTGACCACACCCACTGGTGCCGAGGTCTTGGCAATAACCGCGGCTATCTGAGAGGCCTCGTGAGCGCCATGAACGACAAACACGGTCTCTGGCTGCGCATGGCCCTCGTACTCGAAAGGAGCCAAGTTAGTGCCTGCAACAGCGTTGAACTTCTTGAAAGCGATCTCGATCGCCTGGTCGGCGCTGGCAGGAACCACAGCGCCAGCAGCACCCAACTGTTCATACAAGCGACCAACATCGGCCACAGACAACACACCGTCAAAGTGCTGGAATGTGCGCGCGGCCTCAGGACCATCGAACAAGTGCACGGCGGGCCCCTGGGTCAACGCCGCGAGGAAGTGCGTGAGCACCACCAGGGACTGCAATTCCGCGGCGGAAAAGCCCACGGGAGACACCACAGGAACACTCAACGCGCGAGCGACGGCCACAGGGCCAGCGTGGTTCGACACCAAAGCGCCCAGCTTAGTATCGTAATCAAGAGCGCTCACGTGCAAGCTCAAGGGCACGTTTTTCGTCGCGGCAAGCGCTGGGTGCATGTACAGCAACGCGTTGGCGGCCAAAACAGCAGTGAAAGGCGCGGTTTCGGCAGCGTTCTGGGACGCGTGGCTGGCAAATCCGAAAATGGCGCTGGCTGCGCCGGAGCGGGGCTCCATGCGGTGGAAAAGAGGCACGGCACCCAACGCGTTCAGGCGCTTGAAAGTCTGCGCCCAAAGCAGCAAGTGTGCATCGGCGGCATTTGCTGCTCCTGGAGTCTCATACGAAAATATCGCGTCGGCCAAAGCGTAAACGGCCTGGGCAACCACGGTGGTGGCACTCGAGTAGACACCATTTTTCAATACGTGGGGGTCAGCGGATACGCCAAATGGGCTCGCGGTAACTAAATGTGCCGGGGCCTCGGCAGAAGCTGCCAGAGGCGTTTTCTCCTGGGCGGGAACGGCGGCGTGAGGACTCATTGTTTGCTGAAAAAGTAGGTTCGAGCCAGGAAAACAGCAGAGTGGTTGTTTTTGGGCATACTTGGATTGGCTGAAAAATATCACTAATGAGACCCGCAGAGTGTGCAAGGAGTGTGCAAGCGCACGTGACTTGCCGTTATGGTCGCGGTCCTGCAGACATGATCATCTTTAGTTTAGATCTGATAGAGAAAGAAAAGTGGTGTGAAAAATTTCTGGCTTATCGCGCGCTCTGCATGCCGGTCATGCGATAAGAAAGTCTTCCCCGCCTCGAAGTGTGCTGGGTTTTGGCGTATCGGCCCAAAATTTTAGAATAACTGGGTACATATTGTAAACAAAGGTAAGAATATGGTACTGCAAACTTACTCATTACTGCATAAGCCTTCAGATCTGTGGCTGCATTCGGAAGGGGTATTTGCGGGGAATGGCTGCAAATCGTTCCGGTCTGCTGAGCTTTTAATAAACGCGCACAAAATATGAAAATTAAATCGTAAGTTGACATTCGAGGAAATGGGTATTGTGGAAGTAATTACTAAAACCTGAATTCTGTATGCATCAGAGCTCGAGACAAACCCCGCGCGCCAAGCCGGAAATTTGCAACCGAGTAATCTTCTCATAACGGACATGATACACTTCTGAAGATGCCATAAATCATAGATTCGCGCTAAAAATGATTATGAGAAAGCACACATAATCAATGGATTTATCAGGCGGCGCTTTTAGCCCTGGCCTTTTGCTTACCTTTTGTTTCTCCGAACAACTTCACCGTCTTTTTTTTCTTTCGCTTCAAGCGACATGAATGCGCTAAACACTGGAACGCAATAAGGCTTGTGCTCTTCATACTTTTTTCTCTGTTTCCTCTAGCAACCAAAAAGAAGCTTGTTGCGCTACAGCTAACCCAAAACGGCAAGAATTCTTTTTCCAAGTTTTCCTTAGTGGGTCGCATAGTTGCACACATTTCATACATCGACGGATTAATGCACATCATGAACGCCACTGCGAATTCATCCGTGATATCATCATAAATCTTTTGTGCATCTCCATCCACAAAACACGCCTTGAACCCTTCAGCGGTTCTTTCACAGTATGCCGCATGGGCCTCGGAAACCCGGGCAAAGTTATTCTTAAAGTGGAAATAAAACTCGCGAGCCTGGTATATATGGTCCCCATCGAGTCGCATGGGCACTAGATGCCGAGGATTGTACGTTGTCTTCCCGCTTTTCCACTTGTAATCTTTTAATCGTAGCCACGGTTTTGCGGGCGGCCCCTTTTCCTCTATTGGTGTCATTGGTTTGGTGGCGCCAGTTTTGACAAAACAATCGTTCACAAACGCAATGTAAGCTTCCTCCTCTTTATTATAGCCACGACTCTCTTCAGTCGTTTGCCAAAGTGTGGATGTGTTCTCGCTGGCGTTACTGGACCCAATATTTCCTGGCATCTTGGCTCAAACGTGTACCAGACACGATATTTGTGTATAACTTTTCCTGGATGCCAGAATGGAGTAGGCACCAGACGGGTGGCTTGTATAAAAGGTGGATCTAAAAAAAATATGACGCTCTGTAGCCTATGATAGGTTCGAACAAAGAAAGAGGGCTTCAAAAGGGGTTTGTCCCGATTGGGCTTGACGTGTCTCGTTGGCGTTTAAATTTATGTGTAAATCCGGATGCGGCGCGCACGGCCGTCACGCGCTTTTTATACTATAGATCTGCATATGGAATTTGCAGCCAAACGGATAGCTGCAAAAAAAAAAAAAAAACAGTGGGTGGCGGGGTAGCATCATAGCACATCGAATAATGGTAAGATGCGGTGCCTTTAATTCTGCGCGAGCCGTTAATTCACCGCGTCTATTTCGTTATCAGTGCCAAAGAAACAGGCCTGAAATTTACACGTTGTGCGGAGACAGTATTGTTGTGCACCGACCGAATGCACTTAAGCTGTTCTTGAAAAAAACACAAAGCTCAGAAAACAAATATTCATGATCTTAATTCAAAAGTAGCAGGATCGCATCCTCGTGATTATATACACCGGCAAGCACGTAGTCTTTCTCATGTTTCGCAATAAATATCGTTCTCCTTCTAGATCGCCGGAGTCCTTGAGAGCTCTCACACGTTTCCGATTATTATCTAAAGTAGTCTTATTGTATAAGATAAATTTTTGGTGAATATTTATTGCACAAATTGTCTTTTTTCTCGCTAGGTCTGGACTGCTTTGCCTGTCAGCGATCACTCTATGGCAAGGAGGTTTGCTGATTTTCGTACTTTCGGAGATTCTTATAAGAAGAGTGTTTCACAGGCCTTAAAGGCAGGGGATATGTGGATTTTATATTGATGGTATTCTCTTTTCGGAAATTGTCATGCGGTGATGTTTGGTTGTGAAAAAGATCGTTACAATTTCGATGCTTTGTATTGTCGGCAATTAGTGAGTATATTGAGTGAGTGAATACCTTGTATACATTTTGATTTGAAGGTCATTATTGTGAGCCATGTGTTTGGCGTTCCAGATATCGAAGAACGATGAAAGTTCATTCGGAATAGAGCCAGGGGTAGTTTTTGTAAGTGTGTGTTTAGGCATTAATAAGCAAGTATGTGAACGTGATTGTGAATGTGTGGATGTGTGTGAATGAAGTAGTGTAAGAGTGTGTGAGTGTGATTAAGTGAACGGGCGAGTGGGCTCAAATCCATCCCCAATCGAGATTCTGTGTATCGTAATCAGCTCTAAGCATCACGTCTTTGGCTAGACTCAAAATTCTGTATGCAGCATAATCTAGACGCCAATAAACCTGACATGAGCTAAGTGACGAAATGTGCGAGAGAAAACAAAAGATTTTTCGAAATTTTTGGCAAAGTGAAAATAAAAACACAAACTTTTAACACTTTTTGGTTTGCAATCTCAATAGAGTAATCTTCAATTTCAATTGATTTGAATCATCAATGGCAATGTGTTACTCACCGCCGTCAAATGAGGCGGTATACCGTCCAGTCCTGCAGGGAATCGTTCGAATCGGAATAGAGGCTTCATTTGTCAAAAAGTCGAGATTACATATCTAGTCAGGCTTATCGCAAATATTGAAATTTTAGTCGGTGTTATCGAATTTTGAGAAAAGTTGCCCTGTGTTAAAAAAATTGAGTTGTGTATTTCAACAATGATTATGATTGGTTGACTGGGAGGTCCGGGCGCCAGGGCAACATTTGGCACGGCCAATTCGGGCGATGTACGCACCATTGAATACAGGTTTTTTGAACAGACATAAACGATAAATTTCCCAAGGGTCACTCCTTGACGCTTCTTAAAGTAAAAAGGTTTATGTGCTAGAAAGGAGGCACTTGACTTATTAAGTCAAATAATCTCAGAAAGTCCAATTTTTATTCCTTATTTGTAATGTCGATCTTAAAGTCATAGGATGATGATTAGAAAGGCCGAAAAATAACTGGGGCCACTTAATTTGAAGATACATCAAATGGGAACATGCTTTACAAAAAAGTATATCTTGATTGCTTGAGGATACTTCGTATTCTGTTTACGTGTTTTTATTTCCTTCCCCTATCTAGGTCCAGTGTCTATGCAAGAAAAGTGATACGCATTCGTATGTGACCAGCCTCTGGCGCAAGTGCGATCTCATCTGATTTTAGCAGGTTGCAATAAAGACTGTCAATCGTCAAAATTCGATGTATAAACATTCATGATCGTCTCTCCGAATTTGTGTTCTCGATAATAATGCAAATTATGAAAGCCACGAATAAGGATGGAAAATCAGTCAACTAATTTCGAGCCTAAAGGTTTTGCGAGCTCTTAAAAATGACATTCAAAGAAAATAGCAAAGGCACTTTTTTTTTCAAAATTCAGCATTGTAAAATTTTACATAGAACTAAAAAAGCACTGGCTGTAAAAAGTATTCTCCAACAAACAAACCTATCGAAATCACTCAAGCTAAGGGTAAAAACAGACGCACGAAATCAGACTCAAGATCCGTTTCATCGAGAAACATCAAATCCTCCATACTGGTGGTCTCCAGTTCCAATTCATCTCTCTTAAAGTACGTTTTATCAATGCCAGGATACTCCTTGAGCGTTTCCCAAGTTTTCTCTTGACATCCCTTAACGGGCTCAATCCCGTCAAACCTGTCTCGAATCCATGCCACCACTGCTGACACACCGTCTCTCGATTCCGACATATGGCCCGTGGCCTTGACGAAATTGACCTCAAAGCTGCGAATGCCCCAGTCACAATACGTATGCACCACTCGCTTCGTATCTGCCAGCGGGGCTATATTATCCTTCAATGCATGGTGTAAGAATAGGGGACACTCTGGCATTCCTGTTTCGCGGCGGAATGCTACTCTGTTATCTTCAATAATCTTTCTCACGGCTGGCTCGCGCAACGCTTTTTCGCCGCCCTGGAAGTATGGACGCGGGCCCTTGAAGAACTGGGCGCCCAAAAAGCGGAAAACGCCCAGCGTGAGGCATACCTGTTTGGTACCAAATAATATCGCCTTCAATTTGATGGCGTTGCGGATATACTTCTTGTAGATCGGCACCAACTCGGTGTACTGCTGCGCCAAGCCATTAAGCGCTAGCCCCACCAAGCCGGCGGCCAATTTCCCGTCTGCAGCCTCTATGGTAGAATCGTAGTCTGTGATCCAGCCTCCAACGGCTGCGCCTACCAACTGATTGGTTAGTTCAGGGGCATATTGTGGCTGAAGCGTGGCGGCCCAGCCTGTTGCAATGGAACCTCCAGAATAACCCCAAATGGCAAATTTCGAGTCACTGGCGATCCCTGTGATCTTACCGGTGCTCAAAACACCCCTCACAGAATCAAGCACCGCCTGGCCGGCCAATCTTGCCGCACCAAAGGCACCGTTGAGGCCCTGGAAATCTGGCGCGATCACGTTCCAGCCATAAGCCAAAGGTTTCTCCAACTTCTTCATGGAGTCCGCCATATCAACCGAGGGGGCACAGTCAATACAAGGGGAGTCCGTAGGGACCTGGAACGAGAGCAATTTGTCCCCAAGTCCCTTGCTGGAAACATACACCGTGGAGACAATTCCCACTGGCTGGCCCAACGAGTCGGTGGAACGTACCATGTACTGGTAAACGTTCTTGACGTTTTCCGGGTAAGTCTCTGGCGTGACCTCTCTCATGCGGATGACAGTGCCCGGCGCGTAGGTGCCAATATCGGTGGGCTGATGGTAGAAAATGTCGTCGGAGGCCTTTGTGTTTTTGGGCACTTTCGGAACGCTCCGTGTGTTTCTGGTGAACACGTACTCATCATCATGTTCAAGTCTATCCCAGTCGGTCTCATACCCTTCATCAAAATCATCATATTGAGTGCCCAATTCAGGAGAAACAACTGGTATATCGGCCACTTTCTCGTTAATCCCGCCGTCTCCATCATCAATAGACCCCCAGTCTACCGCATTCGCGTTCCCATCAACTTTGGGCAAATTGTTGTCGTTTTTGAAATCATTTTCCGACACCTGAGGCAAATCCTCAAGACTATTTGGTCCATGTGCATCATGCTTGGCCACGGCCATTGCGAGGCATAGACACACTGAAAAAGAGTAGTTTGGAATCTTCATGTTTGTTCAACTGGACCATGTAATCGACTTTTTCTTCCTTTTTTTTTGTTGGCGATCAGCTATAATATACCCCTAGGCACTGTCATGTAAGAAGTGACGGTTTCGGGCCGAACTCAACATTACTGGTCATTACTGGTCATTTCTGGGTGCGTTATCTATTGTCGGGTTTAGAAAGCCAAGAACTCCGGTAAAGCGGGACCCAAAAAGCAACACGGTTTCCAAAAACGTGAGCGAAATATGCTTATTTTTATTTTTACATCATTGCCAGCATATTCCCCTCATTGTTTGGTGTGGGTTTCTGGCATGGCTCGCCGAATGAGGGCTTTCATGTCCCGTTTTGGACGAGTGAAACAATAACACCAGTCACCGTTACTTTCCCAACACATGAATTTTGTTCATCAAGCGAATTTTTTGGAAAACAAAAAACAGACTTTGCTTAAAGCCGGCTTCTACTTTTCAATTTGGATTGTCGATTTTATGAGAACGGAATTCTTCTTTTGCTTCACGTGAAAGAATCTGGTGGGAAAAGAATTGCATAAACCAGTGTGAGCAAATTTATATCCGTAACGGTAAACCGGGTAAACAGCAGACGGGTTTGAGCCGGAGTTTCACAAGCGAAAAAAAGAGAAAAAAAAGAGAAAAAAAAGAGAAAGAAATGAAGAATGCACACAAAAATGAAAAAAAAAAAAAAAAAAATTATAGTAACAATAAATCTGAACCGTGCATTGTGCATCCTGGAAATATTCAGCGATCGGGCTGTGTGTCTATTGTTGGGCACCCACAAACAAACCATACATTCGGGGATTTTGGAAAAAAAAAAACAAGATCGGAATTGTGACCATCTTTCCATTTAAAGGACAAACCGAGAGAGGCTCAAACTTCAATAAATTAACACTGATAATGTGGGTCAAAGTATCCCAGAGTCGAAGTCTCTTGATTTCGCGGCCTTCCGAATAACCTTTTTCTAAATTGGGGGGACAGAACAATGGGGTCATAATCAGACTCTCGGTTGTTTAGAATCTTCTGAGAGAGGCGAAAGACCTGTCAGCCACGGCAAAAAGGCAAGAATTCTTGTTGAAAGTTTACGTGTTATTTCTTGTGTCTTATTCAGATCCTGATGGCATGCAGCAGTGATTTGCGCTTATGTTCAAGTCTAACTGCACAACGTGAGGTAAGCACATAAAAGAAATCGATTCAGAATTGGGTTTGAAGGATTTCGGGGAATAGAAAAATCTGTACTCAAGATAAATTACTACTGATTTTTCCATCGTAGACGGCGTACAGTGTACGCTCGTGCACTACAGTCACCGACATCAACTCTGGATGCGTTAATGATGCGTGACTTACTGATCAAACGGTCAAATTTTTCCGTCTTCTAAAATACTGAAAAACTCTTACTTTTTTCAAAGGTTAGTGGCGTACGCAAGAGACTTTACTGGAACGTATAAAGAATTTGGATTCATTCGGTCAAATCGTAATTGCAGATATTGTATCATGGAGTAAACAAGGGGAACCATCAATTGGTTAATCCACATGAATACAGCAAATCGTGATCGCCATATCGAATCCTTGTCGATTGCGCCTGCGGATTGCATGGGCCTATGATCTCATAGAGACATTTACTCATAATATGCCATATTGAACGAGATACAACTTTCTCAAACGTTGCAGAAGAAAAAAAAGGCAAAAACTTCATCAATGTCGAGGTGTTTTGTTTCCAACGAGCCCCGGAATATGTTTTGGCTTGGCATAGCCATTCAGTTATCAAAGTCATTTTAGCGGAACATACCCACCTAAGGAAATATATACACATGCTATTCTCGCATCGAGAAAATCTACAGGGTGCCAAAATGAATTAGATAGTAACCGGAATTATATTTACTCAAAGAACGGAGGCATTTACAACTGAGCCCATAGTTTCAACGTCAATGATGGAAAGATAGAGCATCTGAGTGCCGTTGTATACCTTCACAGCCAGGATATCAACGCAAGGCATGGTCGCGAAGCTGGATAGGGTAGTCTATATATATTCACAGATACTTTTGTGGAGAGCTAGGTAAGCAATAATGGCTCTCCGGCTAATTTCCCTTTCTCATCCGTCAGTGTTTTGCAACTATGCATTTAGCATGTCATTCAAACTGTACACACGAAAAGAATACATTGATTTCAGCAAAATAAACTTTCATAGCTTATTTAAGCCAAAATCTGTGCTAAAATTACTAAAATGGGTTTCCGAAACCATTTTTTCCAATGCTTTCTGTTCTTCTACCTGTGTGGCTGCTAACATGTTGGACCGTACGCGCGTGGACACCGTGTCAAAAGTGGCACACACAAGTATGGATAAAGAAGGAAATGATGCTTGAAAGTTGGTTCTTTCACTATAGCCAGTTTGGCTTAATGCACCTAATCTAAGCCACCAAATGACAACTTTGGCCCTGCAAAGGTCTGGCTCAACTGGTCGTGTTGAGGCCTGATTTAGTGTTAGTGTGGGACCGGGAACGAACTATACGCGTGCACTTAACGTACCTCCCACATTACAGCCAAATTCCAACTATACCCGCAGGTGTCACGTGATAGAAGGATCGACGGGAAGCGAAATGAAAAGAGACTCTTTGATTCTGGCTCCCACCGGCTTTTTTTTGTATTGAATGAAAGTACTAAGCTGAGTTCAACCCATTGTACATTCTAGAGGTTTCACTCGTGCTCTAATATTGATTTCTATGCCTTAAATCCTTCATCCTCTAAAAGTCAAAAGGCAATTTTCCACACACGCACGCACGAAGGGGAAACACACCCGCGCAGTCGCCGCACTGCACATAACTACTTATATGCACTCCTGCTCCTTTTTTCTCAACCCCAGCATTAATCGTCACGTATTCTAAACTACACTGCATTCATTAAATTAAAAACATAATTTCGAATAATGAGTTCTGCTGAAGATGCGCTGCAGGCCGCTTTGGCTCAGGCGACCAAAAACGAGATTTTGCGCTTGAAATTGACGGAATTCGCGCAGAACCACGCCGCTTTCGTTGAAAAACGCCAGTCTACAAATATGGAAGAAATTGATGAAGACCTGTTTCTTCTGAGCTTACCTGTGTTTGCAAGTGACGTCTCTGCAACAGACGAAGCGACAGGATATCCTATCAAAGGAATCTACGTGGGAGTGCGCGACGAAAATGAAGGTGACCTTAAACATGAAGTCTGGGTCAACTATAAGAAGCCTCTCAAGCAAATGGAGACTCTAGTTGTGAGAAGTGTTTCTCCCAATAATGAGTTCACCTGCATGCGTAAAGCCGAGAAAGCATTGGAGAAGCCATCAAAGCGGGCAAAACCTGATCCGTATGCTAACAGAGGCCATTACTTTGACTACGAAAACAAATTATCGAGAGACCAGCTACGCAAGTTGGAGCAACAATTCACCTGGTTCACTCGGCCTGAATTGTTTGAAAGCAGACGTGAGTATGAGAACGTGAAACAGTGTGTGAGCAAGGTCGAATACGATGCCCTCAAAGGCGACATTTTCGCCGATATGGAGCTTCATGTAGCGGAAAATACTACTGTGGAACGCCTCACGAACCGGTACAATGGCGGCATGGGCACGAACATTCTCATGGCACAGAGAGGGCCATTATTTCCGGAGCCACGCAAGTATAACCCCAAAAAGCCCGTGTCACGATACAACTATATGGTCGAAGAAGCGCTTGAAAGAGGCATAGAGGAGTATGGCCGACTCTATGTTGATAATGCACCACCAACAATCATCAAGGACCTTGCGAAAAAGGCAATCGAGGCTATTCCAAGACTTCTTCCCAAGGAACCAATTGACTGGATCGCGGTACGCTCGAGAGAGGATGACGTGTTCACGTACTTATCAAGGTCGCATATAACGGCATTTTTCACAGCGGCAGATAAACAAATGTTTGCTTTCTATTATGACAACCTCCTTGACCACTTTGAAGAGTTCAACTCAGAAGGCAAAAACGTTGCTCGAGCTGTCGTGAAGTATTACCCATTTTTGCAAAATAGCGTGGAGTTGACTCCAAGCGAGAAGGAGGAATTAGGTTGTGTATTAGGCGCCGTGGTCGACTTGATCGAAGAGAAAATCGCCGAGGGAACGAAATTGGTCAACGATGAAGTCAAGATCCTCTATTTGTTGGTCACGCACTGGAAGGGGACTCTGGCTAAAGCATTGAACCTTATTGTTGATGAGATAATGGGTTTCTATGACCGATGGGATGAAGTAATCACCTCTACTTTAAACGATGTGTTGATCCTTCTCTCGAAAGGTTTCACAAATTCGACGACCATTTTCATAGATGATAAGTTCCGTTCGCTCGGAGTCATATCTTACTCCATGAAAGTGAGGACGAAAAGATTTGCCAAAGAAATCTGGCCGCGGATCCCAGCGCATGCACGCTTGCGTGAAGTAAGGAACACGCGTGTCACGGAGGTGCCTTACAAGGGGTTCAACAAGATCATCGAAGATGCTGGGTTGGCCGACGAGTTTTATAAGGCAATCTTGATCCCGCTGGCTAATTGAGTAATGCTTGAGCCATGTATAGGTATCATAACTCCTGGGGTTTAAATAGCGCCATCTATCAATTGTGTTTGTCTTTACACATGATTATGCGTTGTGGCTTTTTTTTAAATGAAGAATTGACGAGGAGAGTGCCTTTCTTGATCAAGACAGCTGAGTTGAAGAAAAGTCATAGCCAGGAATGGTGTAGCTATTTCGTCCACGAAAACCTCTCAAACTGCTGGTTCTCAAAGAAGCTATTGTAAAATACATTCTCTTCCATTTATGTTTTCGGCAAGCCCGATGATTGACCGCCGGGTTGTATACATTTGGGGCAAAAAGCAGGCTAACTTTGCTGGATGCTCACGTGATTGGGCCACAGTCCAGTTTTGCAGCCAAACGCAAGGTGTTCTCAGCTTTCAGGAACTCAAGCAGCCGTCGAAGGAGTAGGTAGGTTTACAAGACTGATTCCACAAGTCACTTCAGAAAACTCTCGCGTATTGGCTCCCATGCCATATATGCAAGCTTGCGACCTCTTTTAATTGTTTATTGTTGGGAGTATAAGCCGAAACAGGCTAAATAAATTTCTGAGAATGGTCCCCACTGCTGAAGGATCACAGTCGAACAATCAAGCTTGATGTGTTTCTGGAACGCTCTCAAATAACAGCTCGATAAAGTATAGCTTATAAAGCGAAACCATTACCACACTCTATAAACCTGAATCTGAAATTCGTTGAGAAGGAATCTGACCCTGTAATATCGAAAAAGACTTGAAGTCTTGCATAAGATCGCCGCGCGGGCGGACAGACAGGCGCTAAACTTATCTGCTGGCGTTTGTTCACTCCAATTTGCAAGCAATAACGCAAAATAATGCACCACTTTGTCCGGACTTCACCGTGAAAGCGCACATAAAAAGAGCCGCTAACAATGACCAAATGTCCTGGCAAACAATACTGTTACTACCCGCCTTCCTCCTAAGCGCAAATCTGGTCTGCAAAAAAAAAAAAAAAACATCTTAGGAAACAATTGAAAGGCAGATCAGGTCATTCATTACTTTTAACGACTTTTCCATCACAACTCTAGCTTTTCTCTTATTGAGATTATCTAACGTCAACCCTGCCATATAAAAAGTGTTAGCCGCTCATCTGGAATTGCAGCCCCCCATCTTTTTCTCCACACAGTCGCGGAATGCACCGTTAATTCTGACTTTATATGCATTCCAACAGAATAGAACTTTCCAGGCCCCTTTATTCCGTTTCCCGATCACCCGATATAGTTCCTGATCACACCTGATTTTTACCCATTGGCCTTTCACGAAGACGTACAGGATAAAATTACAATGAGTTGGTGGGAAAAGCCTCTGACCGGGAACACGCTTGGTGTTACTGATATAATCAAGTTCAAAATGAAAACATGGTTAGATGATGCCACGTCAGACGAATACTTGCAAAATGTCTTGTCAGTACGCGCCTTTCAACACTCGACTTTTGTTCATAATAACACGCCAAATGAGGATGGCAAAACACCCAACTTTTTGTTCTACGGCAAGCCGTCACCCTCTTTACAAAAATTGCCTGTCTTTGGTACCGATACCACCGTCAAGATCAAAAGCAAGAATCTGCAGGGGCGCTCAAGGGTCGAGCTTGTCAAGGGGGTCTACTTGGGCGTCGACAAGGATGAGCACACGATCTATGAGATCTGGACGAATTTTAAAAACCCATGTGAAAAAATGGAGACAATTAAGGGCAGGACTTTAGTCTCGAGCGGAGGGTTTACATGTATGCAAGCGGCAGAAACGGAAGTACGAAAGATCATCCGCTCGGGAGTGTCGCCCATGGATCTTGCCAAAGCCAATTGCGGTACAGCTGAATCTGGTGAGGACGAGGAAGAAGAAGAAGAGATTCCGACTACAAGTGGCTCGGACATGTTGGAATGGCTTTACAATAAGTTCAAAGGTCAAGTTCCTGATCTCCCCAAACCTCCCCTGATGGTAGACAGAGAGGAGGAACAGGCTTCTGCTCAAGAACAGGGAGGAGCCAGCGTCACACAAGAAGACTTGTCGGCGAGTGAAGACGAAGACGAAGGCAAGAAATTAACGGACGAGGAGAGCTTTCAGGCGCTTCTTGAGAAACAATTTAGCGTTTTCAGGGTCAGAGTTGCCGACGAAAACTGGGGAAAGTTGCCGCCAATCGAGGCCAGGTGCAAAGCAGCTCGCCCAATTGTTGCGCAAGAATTGCGCGAGTGGAGGCGCAAACTAGCCTATCAACCCAACTTAGAAGAACTTGATACTTCAAGCATTCGAAGCGCGACAATAACATGTATGGAACTTTCGCAAAAGCTAGTTGAAAGCCTTGATGATCAAAGCACGCCTCTTCACGATTTACTCACCAGCCTCACCATGTTTGAGTCAATTTTGCGAGACGTTGAGCAGCCTAAGAGTCGTAACAAGCCCTTTTATGGGCCTGAAGTGCTAGGATCCATCAAAAGTTTTAGTGGGTCTGTGCGTATTCTCATAAGTTTACTTGAAGAGCATGGCCCTCAAGCAATTGACCCTAAGCCTAGCCATGACACGAAAAATGACCTGAGCGGCACGTCGAGTGGAAAAATTTTTACCGGAAGCGAGTCGGCAAATCCAAAAAGGTCATCGTCGAAAGAGAAAAAATACACTTCCTCTCCCAAAAGCGATTCTGCGGAAACTTTGGTTTCTAGGTACAGCAAACACGTTCAAGATGCGTTTGAAGAGTGTCTCAATATACATTCTGACCCTCTGGTTAGCAAGACCGAGCCCGCCAAATCCGTTGCTTTGTTGGCAGAACAAGTCATACAAGAACTCTTTCATCTTGTTCCTAATGAGCAGTCCTCATGGACATTATTTCAAGGCGTGCTTGATGATCTTGTAGTTCTGCTTGATCCCGTGAATTTGATGCTATTTGTGGCCGCTTCCCATAAACTGACCCTCAAGAAGTATTTTCCTAAGCAGGAACAGTTATTCTCGCATTTAAATCGTGAAAGCCAGAGGATTGCGCGCGAGATATTGAAGGCGTACCCCACCTTAGAGACTCATTGGGAGCTTGATAACGACTTCAAAACCGATTTGGGCTTTGTCTTTGGTGCTCTTTGCAAATTCATAAGTCAGAAAGTGTCCAGTGGCTGGGATGACTTGAGAGACGAGGAATCGGTCCTCAAGTTGATGATAATGCAGTGGAAGGGGTCATCCTATAAAGCCTTGGAGTTTTTGATTCTTTCAGTGGAAGACTTTGAATGGAGATACCCCGAAGGAGAGTATCTTGTAGAACCTTCACAATATTTGCTCCAAGTGATTCGTGGGTTCCCACCCGAGGCAAAAAGAGAGATCGATGATTGGTACGGTACCGTATATGGCGTTTTACCTGGATTAAGCAAGAGGACAATGGCTAGAGACTTTCTCACCTCTGTTTGGCCTACACTTCCCTCAAACAGTCGTATTCGAGCGCGTTCGGATTGTCGAGTGCCAACTCGTTTGTTTGACAAATTTTACGCGAAAATAAGGGTAGGAAATTGTGCTGACGGATTTTGGGACATACAAAAGGTTGATCCGGTGCCGACTGCTTCATCAACTAACGAACAAGAGAACCAGTCCAAGCAAGAAACTTCCAGTGTTGTTTCGGACAAGGCAAAAGCACCCCAAGAGAATAATCATCTGCCTGTACCTGAGCAGAAATCAGCCAAAGCTCCCAAAGATGAACCAACAGTAAAAGAGCCGACAGATAGTATTGTTGGATCTAACCCGACACCAAATGATACTAACGGAAAGGCCATTACCAAAGCATTGGGTGCCTCGTCCGCGGACTCGAGCATCAAAAAAGTGCCTACAGCCGAAGAAAAGTTTGCGGCAAAAATGCGCGATCTTCTCACTAAGCACCCCGAACTTTGCCCCAATTGTCTCGAAAAGCATAAGTTACTGGAATGTCCGAATATCGAGCCCGATTCTCGTGATAATCCAGCCGCATACATAGTTGCCGATTATGAGAAACAGACGAATAAATCTCGCTTGCCTTTCTTGCAGAAGTGCTCAGAAAGGGTGAATGGGGCTTATAAACTGGAACTTGAGAAGACGACAAGAAAAGCTAAGAAGCCCAAGATAGCGAAGACACACAAATCTGGAAAATCGGCAGCGAAAGGATACGTGGGAAGCTAGATGGTAACAAGGTATTGTGCAACAGTTTTTTGGGCTTATCTCGCCGTTGTGATTCAAGCAAAAAATCATCTGGAGATATGGCATGTCAAAACAACAGAGCGGACTTTACATGAGCATTAGCAAAAGCCTTGAAAACGAGCTTGTTTCCCTTCATAATTGATGTATTGACCATTTGAATTACATTTGTTTTGTTCATATGTAATTCTCCCTTTACTTTCCTACGAATAGGCCCCTTTGTATCTTAATGAGTTGAAAACGACGGACCTTTTCTTCATTCCTCTCAGTCAACGTATTATGTAATGTGACCAGCCCAAGCTGGCAATTAAACAAACTAGGTCATTTGATCAATCTCGTGAATGCAAACTTGCCCATAGCCAGTCATAAATTGTTAGATCCGTTGGCGTCAAGCGCACATTGCAAAAAGCCACCATTGAATTCATGTTAACGAACTGTGAATTAAGCCACTTAGGCAGCTGCACTTGCCGATGTCATGCTTAAGCCACAACTTGTATTTTCATGTGAGCTGAATTCAGACATATTTGAGGCCGATTAGGCGGTGATCACCAAGAAAACTTGACAGATTCCAGGAGGAGGGCTAATAGTGACCCGGCCGAGCTCTCACAGTCAGTCAATCCATTTTCTTGTGTTTCTAAAAAGACAAAAAATTGAGGTGGAGACTTGGTCTGACCAAATGAATATATTCCCATCGCAATGCTCTTTTCTCAATTGGGTGGAGTGAAAAATGCACAAGATCTCTGAATCGATTTCTTTTACCCTGTAATTGAATCGAATGGAAACTCGTTTGACTCATCTACACTCCGTAGTCTCCAAAGCTAGCTGACGAAATCCAGTAGCCCGATAATAAGGCCGTGCTCCGGCAGTCGTAAGCAACTTCATATGCTACTTAGCAATGCTTTTGCTGCCTCGACGAGGGGAACGCCCTGTTTGCAAACAGACAGTGGCGATGAGCCAACAAGCCGGCGGGACCCACGGCGGCTGTTTGCGGAAGGGCACAACCTCCATGTTAGGTTCCATCATCTCGAATTCCCTTTGGAAAACTTGCGATGTCGCAAAAATAACCCCCTCATGCACTAGGTAGGAGAACCGAAATTCATATACTCGGAAAAGGTCGCCGAAAGCACGATTTGGCCGTTTGACGAGCGATGGGGTCAGGATCGCCAAGGCACCACATATGTGGCCTGGCCGGGAAAGTCGAGGCTAGGGTGATAAAAACAAAATACTTAACAACAATACTTCCAAGCAAAACTCATGAAACAGCTAACAATGACGAAAAAATAAGAAACAATAAAGAAACAATAAAGAAAAAACGTGCACAATGATTATTTGCAGCACATGATTTTCCTCGCCCAGCCGCTCCGCTCCACGCGTCCACCAAAATCATGATCATCTTCCCGGATTCGGCCGCGCGTTTTCTGCAGCCATGCTATATGCACACCTTTCCCACGAGCTGGATGTTAGATTTTTTTTTCCTAGGGGACGAAATTTCTGTATCCTACGCGTAAAGATTCCAACGTCTTTCCGTATAACACCAAGCACACGTAAGAGAAATGGAGGAACCAGAAAAATGGTGGAAAAAACCACCTGCTGGAGGCACACTAGGCGTTACAGACCTCTTGAAGTTCAAGATGGGAAAATGGTTGGATGACGCCACGTCAGACGATTATTTGCAGCATGTGTTGTCCTTACGCGCGTTTCAGCATTCGAATTTTATCCATAATAACACGCCGAATGAGAATGGTAAGACCCCGCATTTCTTGTTCCACGGGAAGCCGTCGCCATCGTTGGCGCAATTGCCTGTTTTTGGCACTGACACCACAATAAAGGTTCGGACGAAAAACCTGCAGGGCCGTGTGAAGGAAGAGATTAAGAAAGGGGTCTATTTGGGTGTGGAAACAGATGACCACGCCAATTATGAGATCTGGACAAGCTTTGCAAAACCTTGTCACGAAATGGAAACTGTAAAGGGCAGTACCGTGATTTCCAGTGGGGGTTACACGTGCATGCAAGCGGCAGAAAAAGAGGTGCGGAAATTGATCCGCTCGGGCGTGTCCCCTATGGAATATGCTAAGGCCAACCACCCAGCTCGGGACCCGGAGGAGGAGGAGGAAGAAGCGGCCGAGTCTGAGTTTGAGGATGGCCAGGACATGAATGAATGGCTTTACAATAGCTTAAAAGACAAACTTCCTGGCCTCGTGAGGCATTCTGAGTTGAAGGAATATGCATCAGAGGAAAGATTGAAGTATATCAGACTGAAACTCGAGGCAGCAGCCAATGCTGGAGATCAGAAAGCCGTGCGGGAGCTTCGTGAGATCCGCAATCTTACAGCGGAACAGGTGGAGGCCAGATACAGAGCAGAAGGCTTTACTGGAGAGAGTGAGGATGATGAGCCTTTTGACTGGGAAAAGAAGCCAAGCGACGAGGATGCAAACTTGGAAGAGTTCAATGTGCGCATTGCTGACGAATCTTGGGGGAAACTGCCCTCATTAGTGGCTAGGTGCAAGGCTGCCTGTCCAGTTCTTGCCAAGGAGTTGCGCAAATGGAGAAGAGAGCAATCTTCAAGACGCCCAGAGTTAGCAGTTGGCGATCCGGACATTGAAGAAGCGATGTTGAGTTGTTTCGAACTCTCCACGCCACTCTTGAAGGTTCTTGAGGAAGGAATTACTCCCCTTCGTGAAGTTTACACTTGTGTTTCTTTATTCGAGACGCTTTTGCAGGATGCTGTCAGCCCATATACCCCTCGCAAGCCCAACTTCGGACCCGAAGTGTTTGGGTCTCTCAAAAGTTTCTTGTGGTCTGTTCGCGTACTCAAGGGTCTCCTCGAAGAATTGAGGGACCTGCCATCTGGGTTTGTTGTAAGTGATGATTTTGGTATTGGCCAGACTTGCTCTGGATCAGCCCCTGGAGGTGCCAAGAAGTCTTCCTCCAAAAAGAAGAAAAAGAAGAAGAAAAAGAAGACCAAAACAGCAGAAGCAACAGGAGATGAGCAGAGAGTTTTGATCCCAACTGTTCAAGTTAAGCAGGAGGAATCCTCGTCGGTACAGGAAAATAGCCTGTCGCGCCTGGCCTCACCCAATGAAGCCGAACTAACAATCGAGAAGATGTCGAAGCACGAATTCCTGATGGACATTGGAAGTTCACATTCCAGCAATGTAGGTGTGCACCTGGTCGAGGAATACACGGGTCATATACAAGATGCGTTTGCCAAATGCCTCACAAAAAAGGTGGACCTCCAAATAGACCTTGCCGATCCAGGCAAGCACGTGGGTGAGTTGGCGAAAAAGGCCGCCGATGAGTTTTTCAAAATGTCTCCCGATGAGTTTGCCTCTGGTGTCTCTTGTGAAGGTGTTCTCGACTGGTTGTTTTTGGTGATTCAGCCTGAGCATTTGATGATGTTTGTGGCAGCTTCCAACATTGCGATTTTTAAAGAGTACTATCCTTCTTTTGAACCATTTTATCTTCACTTCAACTATGAAAGTCGGAAAATGGCAGGCGAAATTCTCGAAAAGTATCCCTCTTTGAAAAGCAATCGCGACCTAGAAAAACATCTGAAAGAAGATTTGGGTCACGTTTTGGGGGTCCTTTGGAGTTTCTTTGACGAGAAAGCTTGGGATGGACCGGACGATGTACACATTGATGAGATATTGCTTTACTATATGGTGAAACAATGGAAAGGAACGTCGCTCAAAGCGTTGGATCTCATCATTGATCTGGCTGAAGCTTTTGAGAGGAAGTATGGTGATTATAGCTTTTTTGCTGAACCGTCACCGGAGTCTTTTTTGAAACTATTCTCGGGATTTCCGCCGTCATTACTGGAGAATATCGATGACTGGATGGATCGTTACCTCAAATTTTATGAGTTTGCGCCTCTTCCAATGATTGAGAATTTTAGAGACGAGTTCTGGCCAGCGATTCCTCCTCAGAAGCGTGAAAGGATACGCAATGTCGAATCTGTCCCAGAACAAATTTACAAGAAGTTTCACACTCAAATCGAGAAATCTTCCTGCGCAGATGGGTTCTGGAGCTTGCAAATGGAGGAGCATCTAGGGTGCTCACCAGAAGCGTCTGTTGAACCGCCTCATTCAGATCTCTCCAATAGCTCATCTGTCGAGGAAAATTTGTCGCAAGAAACTACTCAAGTCACCACCTCCTCATCTGCACCAGAGCAAAGTGAAACCCCATCGAATTCAACAACTGAATCATCATCGGATCGTACGGAAACCGCACATGTGGAGCCAAGGCTGTCATCATCATCCGAATTGACCGCGAAGAATGGTAATTCTTCCGAATCAGTCAAAAGAGCTCCGACGGCCGAGGAGAAATATGCGTCAAAGATGCGCGAGCTTCTCATGAAGCACCCTGAACTCTGTCCTAATTGCCTTGAGGGACATGCATTGCTGGAATGCACAAACATCAAACCAGACTCACGTGATAACCCTGCCGCGTATATTATTACTGACTACGTTGAACAAACAAAGTCATCGCGTTTGCCCTTTTTGGAACAGTGTGCGGAGAGGGTCATGAAGGCCAGCCAGCTTGAAATCCAAAAGAAGAAAGAGAAGAAGTATAAGAGAACTAAGCCATCCAAAAACAGCAAGACATCATCCAGAGACAAAACCTCGAAACCAATTTAAGTTCTAGGTGACAATGTTTGAGCCAGGGAGATCTCGTCACCAATAGATATCAATCATCAATATACCGACGATGCCGATAACAAGCTGCACCAAACTCAAATGAATAGCGTACTTTATACTCACTAATTACCATCGAGAATCACATGTAGCTTGCGCACACGTAAGATTCATCCAAATCAAGTTGCTGCCATAGTCGGGTGTCTGACTCAAGAGTCCGGGGAAGTTTTCTCTGCTCAATCATCTTGAAAATTCCGCATGTAAGCATGCCTTCAAGTGAATTTACTATCAATGTTCAGAATTTTAATTCCTTGTAGGCCAAAGTCCAAAACCTCTACTTTTGAAGTATGATGGATGAAGACGTGGGGAATAATACTGATGATTTGGGAACTCTTTCATGGTTGGGATATGCAAATTGAACAAACAATTCTAGGAGAAGAAAAAGAAGGATCAAATTATTACCACTGATCTTTCAATTTCATTCATTGATTTTTGGTGGACCCTGCATAAGCAAAAAATTAATGGCATTTTGTAACTTTTTTTTGCGTCTGTTCATGTAAAGAAGAATAATTTCGATGTAATAAAGATCAAATGCCATAAGTGATGAGACCGAATTAATTTGAGTGAAAACATTTTGCCAGGTTTTTGGATGCAATCTGTGACCGTTTTTTTTTTGTCTCTTCCATGATAATTTACTCTGCATTTTAAAAAAACCACACCCTCGTCAAAGAACCCATACCGTGAAATCAATGGTCAGAAACACGCAGAAATATTAAAACACTAGACATTATAACGAGACATATCCATTATAGTATTGACCAATAAACATATCCTTGTTGAATAATTAGAAAATCTACTAGAAGCAGTACTCCACAGATCACAAAAAAAAACAAAACAATTGCTCTTGAAGAAAGTCTCTGCACCACCTTAAATCTCACACAAAAAGATTTCATTTTTCCTCCTTTTAGAACCAGGTCTCACTGAACCCATTTGATCTCTTTCAAAGCAAACCAGCAGCCTATCACGAAAAACTCTTTACATGCATTGATTGCTGCACATGACATTTAACATAATTGCTATTTTGCAACCTCGTAAACCACCCACCCGGACTTATGACCCGAAGTTGCCGAAACTTTGGCTGGAGCCTGGAGCCACAGTGCACCAGATCTACAGGCGCGTCCCTGCATCGCGTCAACTCGCGTCAAAATAAGCTAATTGTGCTTTGGAGCCATTGCCAATTCTATTATTTCGCTCGGTGTATTTTGCAAAATTATGAAAACTGGAAAAGAAATCTTCACAAGTAGCTGCCACTTCAAAAAAAAAAAGGACTCACCCGAAAACAATCTAAGTTCCCTAGACTCGTTTTAACTATTGCAACATGCGTGTGTGTGCACAACTGTGGGGCCAGAGAAGTAAGTTTGCTCGTCACTTCATTTTTCCGCGGGTGCGAAATGCTCGCTCGCCAGGACTTGCCCAACGCCCAACGGTTCCGGCGCCAGTTCCGAGATCTCCATATAAATTATTGTTTCATAACGACAATTCTTTTTCTCCACGAATTTCTCATTGTTTTTTAGAAAAAACAGGTCATTCGTTTTCGTTTCATTGCATTGATAGACCCGCTGGCTCGTTTGTCATAACCAACTATTCGTTCTTTTCCCAGCCATGTCTTATCTCCGCGGAGGCTTCCCCGGATTCCGGTGCCTGGCCATAGTGAAGAACCCAGGCCGGGCCCGATTCGTCAGAAACGGCAGAAACTTCCATTCTTCGCTGAAACTGTATCAGCAGAAGTCCAATTCAAGAGAAAACCCCAAAACCGGCTCAAATTTGAGCACTTTCACGACGTTTGCCGCCGTCGTAATCGGTGCCGCTGGAGGGAACTTGATTCTGGATCTTCTCAGGGAAAAATCGGCAAAAAATGATGAAAAAGAGGAGAAACCGGCTATTACCGGGTCAAGTATCCCCGATAGATCAACAACACCGCTCGATACGGTGAGCCTGCCTAATTATGCCGACGAAAAGGCGTACAATGAGGCAGTGGAGAAGTTCAAGAAGATTGTCGGCGCCGAAAATGTCACTTCTGACGATACCGTGACCAAGTCACACGCCGATTCGTTTTTCTCAACACACCACCCGCCGGAACCAGAGGTGCAAAAACCATCGTTGGTGATCTATCCACAGAATACCGCGCAGGTATCGCAGATCTTGAAGGTAGCGCATGAATATAGGGTCCCCGTGGTAGCCAATTCCGGCTTGACGTCGCTTGAGGGCCACAACATGCATACACGTGGCCCCTACTCTGTTTCGCTTGCCTTTGGCAACTTGAACGATGTGATCAAGTTAAACGCTGACGATCTAGATGTTACTGTGCAGGCCGGTGTTGGGTGGCAGGAATTGGACGAGTTTTTGACCTCAAGCGACGAAGGCAAACATTTGATGTTTGGCCCAGACCCTGGAATGGGTGCTACGATTGCCGGGATGGTCGGCACGTCTGCGTCCGGCACAAACGCGTATCGGTATGGTACCATGAAGGAAAACGTGATCAACTTGACCGTTGTGTTGGCCGACGGCACTATTGTGAAGACCCGCCAGAGACCCCGGAAGTCGTCTGCGGGGTACGACTTGACCCGGCTCTTCATTGGCTCCGAGGGCACGTTGGGTATAATCACTGAAATTACTGTGAAGTTGCATCCTCGGCCCGCAAAGGAGTTGGTGGGCATTGCTGCTTTCCCCACAATCAAGGATGCTGCCTCAACAGCGCAAACCATAATCTCGAAATCGGGGATTCAGCCGAACGCGATCGAGCTCATTAATGAAACCACCGTATCGTTTGTTAACGAGAGTGGCGTTTGCGAGAAGAAGTTTTTGGAGAAACCATCATTGCTCTTGAAAGTTGGCGGCCACAACGATAACGTGATCAATGAGCAGTTGGAGTTGATCGAGAAGATCTCAAAAGACAATCACGTGGTGAAATTCGAAAAGTCGTCTTCCCCAGAAGAAAACGAGGTGCTCTGGGGCGCCCGTCGTGCGGGATTATGGTCGACTTTCGACTATGGCTCAAAAGTCTTGGACGACAAAAACGACGTGCAGATCTGGACTACTGATTTTGCCGTGCCAATCTCGAAAATGGCCCAGCTCATCGACGAGACGAATGACGACTTGATCAAACTGGGTTTCAAGGATAGGTTTTCCGTGTTGGGCCACGTGGGCGACGGAAACTGCCATTTCTTGCTCCTTTACAACTCGAAAGACTACGGTAAGACCAAGGCCGTGGTGGATAGAATGGTGGGTAGAGCATTGGAGTTGGAGGGTACAGCTACGGGCGAACACGGTGTTGGTGTGGGGAAGAGAGCCTACTTGGAACCGGAATTGGGCGTGAATGCAGTGGACTTGATGCGCCACGTGAAGTACGCTTTGGACCCACGCGCCATTTTGAACCCGGATAAAGTGTTCAAGATCGATCCAAACGATAATTTGGATGTGTTGTTGCACCTGGGCCATGTGTTGGAGAACCCCAAATGCTGCTAAACGGATGTTTTTTTCAGATGGAAAGGTCTCGGGCTTGGCAAAAAAGGAAAAAGGTGAATAATGGGGGAAGTTTATTTATGGAGGGCACAGGGGAGTGGTCGGATTCGTTCTCTTTTCAGTTGAATGACTCAAACGGACCGATTTTGCAAATCAAACTATTCATTAACAATTTTATTGAACACTTCGAAGCTTGAGAAATACTGCGTTTCCAGGGAAAAAAAAAAAGAGGCCTATCCGTCAAGATCAATATGTAGTTGAACTTCTCAAGCCTCCTGCCACATTCTGTGACCTTTGTGAATCATTGAACTTTCGTATAGGTTGATTGTTTTCAGATTCCTTTCAGATTTAATTCTATCGAGAATTTTAACAAAGATTTATCAAAGCGAATTGTATTACGAAGTAGTGAATGTTTACTTGTTGTAGCACCAACACGAACGCGTCTATTTTAAGACACACAGCGATCCAGATCCAGAAAGGAACATCAAAAGACTACACTGAGTCTGGAAAGAAGCAAAATGCAACACAAAAATGCATCTAATCTAACACCATGGAAAAGCGCCAGATTAAATGTTAATTGTGCCCTAATCAAGCGTCGTCTGTTACTAGGCCCTCAGTGAGATCTACATCCACCTGAGCCATGAGGACCATTGATCAAATGACGCTATTTTCATGCAAGAAACAACACCGGAATAATCAAAGAGTGAGATCGAAAGAAAAAATCCAAATTAAAAATCAACAAAAGATTCGATACATATAGAAACATCTGGACTCATTGATTATATCAACCGAGTACTGTATTCTCTCGCGCGCACCGCACTCACCCAGTCAGTCCAACCCAACCCAGCCTGGTCCAACCTAGCCCACGCTTTAAAGTTAGACTCCATAGGTTCAGAACTGCCTCATTTTAACATATATACTTCCACGGAAAAGCACCAAAAGATTCTATTTCATAGCAGAATTCTACAGAAAACGAAAGCATACCCCCCAGAATATTTCATGTTGCTTTAATATTCTACAAATATTACAGAAAAAAACCCACTTATATCCATTCCCCAGAGCCAAAACAACACCAACGCATATGACCGCCGAAAAGCCACCTTCTCAGGCGCTTGAACTCTCGTACATAACCACCAAACAACACAGCTTCAAGCAGAACCCACAACGGCCGAAAGTGACGAATCGCCGTTTCAAAACGGGAAAACAGCTTGCGGCAGACGAGCTCCGGTACATCCAGGGCAAGAAATTGGCCATCGACACGCCCACGTTTTTGCTGATCACAGCGCCGCCTAGTTTGAAGCCCAAAAAGCATTATTGTGACATTACCGGGCTCGAGGGCAAGTACAAGTCGCCTCAGAGTGCGTTAAGGTTTCACAACGTGGAGATTTATCAGGAAGTGATCAAGCACATGACGCCTGGCTTCGACCAGGAATACTTAAGTTTGCGTGGCGCAAATGTGGTGTTGAAGTAGTGTGTGCGGTGTGAGAATTTGGAATTTGAGAAAATGTAGGTGTTTTTCTTATGTTGTATTATGCCTGTTTATGAATGGTGTTACTGTTTGTGCGTGATTTGTGGCATTATGAGGAGAAAAGGACCCTGAAGCTAATTCTCGATCTCAAAACGAGATGTATTACATTCAAACAATCAATCGGAAAAAAATCTTTTCCTGACCCTGGCCCGAAGAAATCTAGCGGAGAAAAAAAACAAGCATTTCTTTTTGATAGAGGGCAAATTTGCAATGCTACGGTAATGGGCCATGAGCCAGTGTTCAGAAGCTACAGATGCGTTCTATTTTTACGACTCAGCTTTTACTAGTGAAGAGATTGATGGGTTTCTTACTGATCTGCTTGACATTATGTATATTGGATGTGATGACGGTGTACATGAGAGGGTCACTGGGACGCTTATCTCGGGGAATAAGCATATGCAATCATAATCATAGCCAATTGCGAATAAACCGTAGAACCGATTGATCAATTTGATACGCATCTGAAGCTATAGGTAAATTCAATAAACGGCATAGTTCACGATATTTCCAAAAGGTTGTATCATCATCAATATAAGTCAGTAATGATTCCTGAATTTGATCTTCAAAATGTACAATATGCGACACCTGAAAGGAATAAGCCCCGCTTTTTCGGTCGAACCTTATGATTGAACCGAGCTTTAGAAATGTTGTAATCAAGCTGATCAAAGACAATTTGTCGTCAATTGATTACTAACCATACACAATAGAGTAACCCTTGATTGTCTGGTACATCCTGCTACAGGTGGATAGGATCGCAAGCATATGTTAGTATTCCACATAAAGACGAAGAAAGCTGTAGGACATGTTGCAGTTTGAGGAAATCTATGAAAAGATCGAACGGAACCGAATACATCCTGTTCTGGAGGCACTTCACTGCCCCGTGCAACTCTCTCCATCTTCCGGAAAGTTTTCGCAACGCGTCCAAAAGAAAACAGTATATAGTGAACTTAAAAAGCATAAGACCATGCAAACAAATAAGAAACTAATCGAGCCTTCGACCGCCATGGCTGGTCTCACGACAATCTAAAGACTCCCACGTTCGTTCATGAAGGTGTTGACCACTCTAATTCCTCCCCCAAAGTGTGGCGATGTCCAAAAATATCAAAGACCAAAGCCCCGCACCGCTCTCAAACACCTGTATCAGGATTATATCGAAAGCGGTATGCAATTGACCACTAGAAGTGATGGAACATCTTGTTGATCCAAACCAGCGGGGTTTCATCCAAGGCCGTTAGTAAATTTATTAGGATATTCTGGAGTACTCCACAAGACTTGGAATGTCAAAGCAAGCGGAGTCGCGGGCGGTGGATGGGAAAGCGATCCTCGTGGTCGACTTTAACAAAGCTCATATTGAGCCTCGAAAGGAACTTTCGACAAAAAAAAAAGAAAAAGAAAAGTGAAGTAAAAACCATAAAGCAGTAAGCTCAAATTTCAGCCAGACCCATAAATTTATGATGCTGCAAGCTGATTCGATCTCACCTCAATAATCATCCTGAGCGATGATCAAGTAATGATCCAAACTTCAAACTTCAGGGATACTAGCATGGCGAAATCACGTAAAGTCTCCAATCATTTACTGAGAATCCCATTCCTTCACAATCCTCTTGATACGCTTGTCGAACACATCTGTATGAAGCATTTTGTCGTAATCGCCGTCCCGCAGCACATCCGTGAACGGATTACACACCGTTTTCAAGTACGCCCTGTGGATCTGCAGGAACAAGTTTTTGAGTTTTTCCCGAAACACGATTTCTGTGCTGGCGCCTACAACCAACTTGAGCCCGTTATTTGTCTCCATACCATATACGGTGACGTCATCCTGGATGAAGAGGAGCAATACGCCATCTGAAGCGCCCTGCTGCTCTCGTAAATGGAGCGACATGGGCGATGCAAAAACGTCGAGCGCCATATGTGAAAGGAAGTTGTATTTGAGAAACGTATTGGCTTCCAGCGGCAGAACCCCGCTGAGGTCAGAGTCATTGGTTTCAGGGTCCGATTTTTGGGTATTTTGGGTATTTTCCGGATTTTCCTCGATACTCGAGACTTGATCAAGGCTCTGGATGTAGAGCGGGCGGTCGTCCCGAGAAATTAGAGCGATGAAGTGGATTTTTGTCATTCTCCACGTGAAGATTTAGTATGGTAGATCGTATTATTGAGGGGTAGTAAACTCTCCTTTTGGGTGGCCTCAATGATAGTACACTTAAAAAGGTTGGATTCAATGATTTTTCTTCCAAAAAAGTTTTGAATGACCCCAATATGCGGTGCCTTTATGAGAATGAAAGGAATTTTGGCTGATACCTCAATTCAAGCTCAAAGTATTGTGGTGGTAAAAAGTGTATTCGTTGTTACATTTCTGAATATGCATGCAACCGAGTCGCGGTCGCTTGAGGCACCGGTGCGCGCACCATGACTCCATGGCCGAAAGAGATATTCGATACTGGAGAATGAGCAAATACCTTGTAAGTTAAAATTCATATTTTTCCATCCTTATTTTCCATAATTTTCCCCGAAACATCAAATTTCTTTCCTGTGCGATTTTTTTTTTTTCATCCAGGACACACAGTAAGTATGTCAAAGTGGGGTGGTATTTGCTCCATGGATATGTACGAAGCATGTTGCATTTATGATCGCGTGAATCGCGCAAGTCTCATCCCCGTCATGTATTATAATATCGTTCTGTTGAGTACTTCATTTACCCTAGCCAGTCTTGTGGAGTCAAAGCCAGATATTTGGGCTTACAACGGTTCTGATCTTGTGGTGGTCACGCAGCCAATTTAAGTTACCCGGCTCGAATTCTCAAGTATATAAACGCTGGCTCACGCACCTAGTGAATTAGAGAGTCAAGCTAGTAACATGAGACTTTGTACTAAACACATAACTTTAGGTTCATTATGGTTGCGGCTCCCTAGATCTTATCAAAAATAACAGCACTTTTACTCATGGAGTTGTCTTATTGAGCATAAAGAAGAAGAAAAACAGGTGGTTCATTAGGTAACCTCTGGCTGCAAAAACGGTCAAATCAGACTGGGCCTTTCATCAAACATTGAATATAGTCACCTAAAGAAGGGCGAAAGGAATCTTTCTGAGAAGCGTTTTCAAGCCCTGAGTAAAGAAGTCACTTTCATCTGTTTTGCATCTTTTTCAAGAAAGGCGCCACGCATGGGCGGCATGAAGACAAATCTGAACTACCACTCAGAAGGGTCTCGAATGGGAAATTGACACTACCTTTGATCTTTGCTTGTGGTCAATTTTGCCAACAGACGCAATAAAGTACCAGGAGTACAGTTTACACTATTGCATACGTGCTGAGTACTTTGATTGTGACTAGCATGAAATTTTAACATCGTTGGATAGGCATTTCTTTTCTGATATGTCTTGTTAATATTCATTGCTGGGACAGATCCCACAGTTGTTTTGGGGTTGCTCTGGAGGGAAGAAAAGTTCAATAATTTCGCCATTAGCACCCATATTGAAGCAACATCTCTCGAGACATCTCTAGGTCATGAGAAGAACTCCGGAGTCTTGAACTTTGAGATTTGCGCCCGCATTTTTGCATGTTGAGTCAACAACCTTATCAAGGTCAACACGGAAAGTGTGCACCATTTGTTGCATCTGGGGACAGTTCAGAAGAAGTGCAAAACCATGTTGAGCCTCTCGTCAATACCGAAAACCTTTCTTAAATCTCTAGGAAGTTTTCATTGGTTTTTTCACTTAAATATGTGCCTTGATAACATTCGGCGAGGCTTCGAGAAATACCTCATTTGCAAGCAGCGAGCACAATCATCCGACAGTGCTGAAAGTTTACGATCCGTATTCGGATATGCCTTGTGGGATAGAAATCTCTGTAGTGTCAAATGTAAAATATGCGCGCGAGATTCCTTTCGAAATCGGCTCAAATTCTTCCAACAAGGTTCAGACTTAAATTACTGATTGATAATGATTTTCAACCGTCGTGTTGTTCGTTAAGACGAGCTCTTGAAAAACAGACAAACGAAACATAATATGAGCAATACTCGAGGCTGTGGCCAATTTCCTATCGAGCCTGTCATTTGGATCATGGGAATGATCCTGTCGTAATCATTTGAAACAAGAAGCATACTCATGAGGTATCACCTCTAGCTGATGCAACGATGAAAAAGAAGGTGAGAGCAGAATCCAGAGAAAGGGTGGCTGAAGGACTTTCTTCTCAAACAAAGTCATCCCCAAAACACATCCGGTCATGTCTTGGTCATATATTCATACTAGTTATGTTTCCGAGGTATTTGACTGAGCAATATCCGGATGCGTGCTCGAGCTTGAGCCACCTGTTCGTCTATCAAGGTTTGTACTTCGAGACTCAACTCAGGAAGAACCCACAGTGCTTCTTGCCACTCGTCGAGATTCTGCCAAAAGCTCATCAATATGTCTTCATATCCTTTGATGCCAGTGTTGAGTGAGCCGTGAGAAGTGTATAGTTTGAGTATCCTGACATGGAGGTCAACCACGCGATTGACCACGTAATTTTCAGACGTGCCAACGAAATCGTAGAAATTTAGAATTAGCAAAGATTCCACCATCATATCAAAAGCACCCGCGACGTACTGAAGCTGTCGTGATACTCGGTTGTTGTGAAGCACAACCTCCTGAGCGAGATTAATTATGTCCGAAAGATCTATACTGAGTTTGGCCATCACCACTTCAAACCTGAACGTATCGAAATGCGTTTCATGGATAAAAGAGAGCAATTGGTTGTGATACCACACTAACAGTTCCTCCGCATACTGTGTATCGTTGTTTGAGAACTGGTTTGTGAAATTGTCTCTGCCAGGCCATTCGATTTTGGGTAAGATCTCCAGGGTCATGTTTGCTTTAGACTCAATAAGAATCGCTTTGCTGTCTTTCACGGTAGGTGCCGATGCAGCTAGCGCAATTGAAAATAGACACAAAACCACGAATATTGCTCGTTTGGAAGCCATTCTCCTGAGCCATTATAGAGCCGACTGGGGACCCGAGAAGTACGGGTATTAATATAGATTTTTGGGAATTTTGACACAACCAATACTATAATCTCGAAATGATATAGATTTTTGGGGCTTTTTCGGGGTTTCTTTTTTCTTTCTCCCTTCTTTGTGCAATTGATGAACCTTGAATTGGCTCTCAAATAGAGGGTAGTTTAGAAGAGTTTTGGACTCTTTCGGGAGTACCCATAAATTTCCCCGATCGGCTTTTCCAAGAATTCCGCTGGAAAGGTTTCAGTATATGAAACTCGTTTTCTCAAATAAAGATCTGAAATCGGATGGAATACTCTACCTTCCAGATCCACCGAGTTTCGGCTCGTGTGGATGAAACTTGATCAGTTCCATCGATTGGAACACCGAGTTCGTGTATCTCAGAAATACCCCTATCACTTACTTCGTCGTCGCAGAGAATGAAAACGTAGTCCACAGTTTCTTTGGGTCATGTTTCAAGCCGGTGAAAGTTGAAACAGGGGCTGTGCTCATTGTGTTTAACGTGTGTTTCCGTTTTACACCTTGAATGAGAAATTTGGCTGCATCGATCTTGAGTCAGACCATTTCGAAGTTCCCTTCGAGTTTTTTTTTTTTTTTTTCATGAAATAATAGAGTTTTTTTGTTAAATCAGACATTGCTTCTACGCTCCGGTCAGAGTCAAGCCAAAAGGCCGGGCGATTCCCATTTACCTATCTGAAAACACACTGTTCAAACCTCAAAAAATGTGGCGATTTGCAGCCTCAAATCATGGGATGTTGTCTGAAGATCGATCTTCGAGAGGGTCATTCATAGCACTCAGAGCCCAGATGAAGGCCGGGTAATTGTGTCTCGATCAAAAACAGAATCGACAATGCTGCCATATAGCCCCCAGTGTTTTTTCCGCCTCCGGCCTCGAGAATGTTTCTTGGAGTATACAGTATGTTCTGTGGCCCTCACGGAGAATGGGCTTATTGCTAAATATTTACCTAATATTCTGTATCATTCTAAACCCAGTCAAGCTCGCTTTTCTGATTCTATTTTGCTTGGACCACAACTTGGTGGCAGATTCTGTTCCCGTCTCAAAGCACCACTTTTCAAAGCTGTTTTCCGGCTTCCGGACCGAATTCTTTTCTTTTTATATATACTAATGGTCACTTACACTCGGTGACACGGTACAAGCAGTATATATATGAGTTTAGATCTTTCAGGGTTCATCTTATCCATAACTAGTGCACGATAATCAATCCCTAGCAATTAAAACAAATAAAAGTTCTCGTAGCTCAAACTGAATCCATCTGTGCACACTGAGGCATGCATCTGGACAATTGGCCTATTGCATCCTTAATCTTTTTCTCAATTTTTGTGGTGTACTCTTGGAACAACACGCGTTTCTCCGGTGGAATATCCAACAAGGCCCAGAATTCCCTACTCCACGTACTGAACTCATCATAGAAATCCTGAATGCTCTCGTATAGATGGCTGATGCGTTTGTCTAAAGATCCTTGAACGTCGTAAATAGACAACAATCGGATATAGAGGTCAGCCATATTGGCAATCAAAGTGTCAAAAGTCGTTGCCAGTGGTTCTTCTGGGGCCATTAGGACCTGCGTTGCCGCAACCATCTCGTCGAAAAACATAATGCAAGACCCGAACTGGCGATATAACTGGTCGTTTCTGAAAATATGTACACGTGCTATACCCATAAGCCCTGAGAATGCTCGAGAGATTTCTGGCACAGCAGAATCAAAACGAGACACGTCAAAATAAGATTCGGAAATAAAGCTCTGCATTCGCTCATACTGTAATGTGAGACCAGTCTCGACGACCTCAGTCCAATTGGTAGGATCGCCCCAAGACTCCCACGTGAAATTGGTGTTTTTTTCGTTCACGCCGCTCAAAGAAACCGCTGCGGCTTTTTTGGTCAATAGCGAAAAGTGTCTGTAGCGTCCCTGGCCCGGTGCACCAGCTACGAGGAGGAATAGGATTGCGGTAATCGACAAATGAAGCATTTTCTTTGCACTCCGAATGTTTCCAGCACGTTTAGGTCTCTCTGGTTGAGTTATGCATTATTCTGAAAGCCTGGAATCTGTTTATGATATAAATTTTACTGACTAAATGAATTCACGCAGTGGTCACGCAGGGCTCGTGGAAATGCTGACTCAGAACAAACCTGATAAACAATGGAAATGCCTCTGTCATCAAAAAGCTGGAAAGATTGAAAAAGTAAAACACCTTAATAAACACGGTAGAAAAAAGCAAAACTTTCTGGTATGACACGGAAAACCTTATCTTTGAACCATAGCCTGGCTCATGAATCATGACCTTAACTGGCTAGCTTCTGGCACTTTGTCTCCCTGCAAAAATTCCAAACAAACACATTTACTTGATTGACGCCATTTTTCTCAGCTCAAGCTCGACCTATTGTAATTGGAATGTAAACTTTGTAACGCGGTTATACTAATCCTTCTATTGATTACTTATTGAGTTGCGATATGACCCGCACATTTGATTCCACTATGTTTTTGTAAGTTACCTTAGCCATCAGCCTTTAGAATAATTACTAAATTTCTAGGAATGACAAACATGCACTGAGGTTCTCGTTGCTCAAACTAAATCTATTTGTTCACGCTCACACATCTATCATTCACAACTGGCTCATTGCATCCTTGATTTTTATCTCGAATTTCGTGGTGTACTGTAGAAACAAGAGCCGTTCGATCGGCGGGATATCCGATAAGGCCCAGAATTTCTCACTCCACGTACTGAACTCGACATAAAAGTTTCGAACAGTTTCGTAAATCTGAAGGCTGCGCCTGTCTAAAATCCCCTGAACGGTGTACATTGAAAACATCCGGATGTAAAGGTCAATGATATTGGCAATCAAAATATCAGAGGCCGTGCTTAGAGTTTTTTCGGCCAATAATATCTGCGTTGCCCCAACCATCTCGTCAAAGACTCTGATGCAGTATCCAAACTGGAGATATACCTGGTCATTACTCAAAATGGATACACGGGCTATACGCATAAGCCCCGAGAAAGCTTGGGAAATATCTTGAACGGCGGCATCAAAACGATCGACGTCAAAACGCTTTTCGGAAATGAAACTTTGCATTCGCTCATATTCTAGTATGAGACCGGTTTCGACTACCTGGGTCCAATTGGTAGGATCTGTCCGTACCTCCCAAGTGAAATCAATGGTTTTCTCAATCACGCCGTTCAGGGAAACGGCTGTTCCTTTGTTCAATAACGAGAAGTGTCTGTAGAGTCCCTGGCCCAGTGCACCAGCAACAAGGAGAAGTGGGATTGTTGCAATCGACAAAAACGTATTCATAATATTTATCGCAATACAAATGTTTCCAGCACGGCCAAATGTCTCAAGTTCATTTGTCAATTTTTTTTTTTTTTGGCGGAATGCCAAACAACCCGCTTTTTGAAGTGGTTTCGTTAGATAAAGAAATTCACAAATTGGTCACGCAGAGGTCAGTGAAAGGCTGGCTCAAAACAAGCCCCATGAACAATGGAATTATTTGTGTGGTCAAGAAGCTAAAAAAATCGAAAAAAAACAACTGAAACACAAAGGAAAACTTGAAAAAAAGCAATGCCAAGACTTTCTGTCATGACACAGAATGAATCCGTTTCTAAACAGGGCCACAGCCCGATTCATGACCTTGAATGGCAGGTTTCTTGTGCTTTGTCCCCAAGAAGAATTTCTCAGACCCGCATTTAGCGCAATTGACGCCATTTCCTTCAATTTGAGCTTGTTTCACGATACTTGGGATGTGAACTTTCGAGGATTGCCGAGATTCTGTTTTCTTCATTGATAATTCGGTTACTGGAAATGTGACCTTAGATTTTTCACATTGTCTAATCGAAGTAGCAATGTACAATGTAGTGACTAATTAGACACTGCGAGCCCAGTGAGTTCGAGACATAAAGAAAACGAGGAATAATCAGGGTGATTTACCACGAGATTCTTATGAGTTTATGATTTTTGGCAACTTGATTTTTTTTGGTGTGAACAAAAGAGAAAAAATCCAGCTTGAAAGAATTATTTCTCAATTGTCATGCATTTGCGGGCCTGCTTCTTGGCCATTTGCATGAGTGGCAATGATGGTATAAAACAGTGACCATCATTACCTTGTAAACAAAGATTTTCTCTCTTTTTTTCCCTCCTTTTTCCCTTTTTTTTACGTGATTGATAAGCCGTCTACCATCAAATGAAGGGAATTCATATAAGAAACTATCATAAGCAAAGCATAGCATGTCTCGGTTCAGAGTCAGTCCACCATCAATAAACAATTGCGCATTGGTTGAGTGCAGTACAATGTACATGACGCACTGAGCAGTGAGTGCGTAACGCGATAGGTACGCATTCCCATATCTGACAGTCTTCTTACGATAAGCGACAACTTTCAAATCCCGGCCAGTCTCAGAATCTGCAATAGAACTTTCGGTAAATTTCTTCTGCATAAAGTCATTTTTTTTTATTCTTTTTCTTTGTCTTGATTTGAGCTTCAGAATCGATTCAGGCAGCCGTGTGATATCTCGATATATTTTTCATAGAGATACTTTGCTTGCACCCACCATATCACAGACCATGTCCAACATTTCTCCATCCAGCCAGAAAGTCGACGATTTTCTCTCGAAAATTTCACAGCTTTCGCAGGAGAGACTACGGGAAAGCGAGAAAACGAAACGGAGTCTCCAGTCTGACATATACTCTCTAAGAGACAAACTGCAGAATGACTTCTCAACGAACACCAGATATGGAGATTTCGAAGTCAGCCAACTTACATTCAATCGGCTGGGCCGAGACAAATTACCGTCAGATTCGGCCCGGTCGCCTCCCGCGTTGCCCTCGAGGCCAAAACCGGCTTTTGAAGCTCGAAATTTGGACGGTTTTCCCCGGAGAAACGAGTCTGGGTCTGAAAAACGGCAAACTCCGTCGAAAAAGGGATTGTCGTCGCCAGATCACAATCAGCCTACGCTTCCGTCAAGGCCAAAGCCGGTGGATGTACCCAGAACGATTGAAAAGCCATCAAAACCAGAGATTTTAAGAAAGACAGATACATTTAAAGTGATCGAGAAACCAGTGAAACCGGCAGTTCTTTCTGGTTCGCAAAACTCAAGCTCAAACGAGCGATATGACGATCAATTAAGACCAAAATTGCCTCAGCGGCCGTCTCTACAGGAACAGGCTCTCGCCGGACTTATACGTCCGGTGGCTAGCAAAGACACTTCGATACACACCATACCTTCTCAGCATAGTTCTAAAAAGGTAAATATTCCAAATTACGTTGCATTCCCCAGCAATAAAATCTTCACGGGTGGGGCACCGACAAAGATTGCGAGTTTCAGCGATTTGGAAACAAAAATACGTGCACGTGCAGGCGCTCGGGATGTAATGACCGAAAATCTCGTTTCATCTCTGGATGGAAAAGATAAGCTTGATGAGAAATTGCCTATTCCAGCACCGAAACCAAGCTGGGCGCCTGCATTGAAGCCTGTTACGCCGGTAAAACCAGCAAAACCGACTCTTCGGTCGTTTGAGAATCAAGACACGGAGTTGCTCAAAGACCAAATCAAGAGACTCTCGCCATTAAAGACAAAACAAGGTGAAATATCGAGGAAATTTGATTTTGAGACGGAAAAACTGCCGGCTTCTACACCTGAACAGCCAACATCTAATTCAAATGACTTTTCCAAGCAGGCGTTACGGCCAATGAAGCCGGCGAAACCGCAAGCGTTGAAATACGAGCCAGAAGTACTATTTGCTCGTGGGAATTTGCGGAAACTGCAGCCAAAACAGCCAGAACAGGCATCTGTTCCCGAGGCGCTCCGCAAATTCCAAAGCTTGAAAAGTGGCCTGGTGAACCCATCCCATATAATCCACTCGAGAGGCGAACTCAAGAAAAGCAGTGCACCCCCAAGAAGTCTTCAGAGCCATCCAAACGATAATGTTGAATCAGCCTTTCAAAATTCACCAAAATCCAACATAGAGACTCGTCTTGCAAGTGATAAGACATCACCTGATGTGGCCGCCGCACTCAGCCCTCCAAATCCAGGCAGCGGGCCAAAGAAACCAGATTTTCACGCACATTTAGCCAGCATCATTAGGTCTCTGACAGAACCGTCTATCAAGGGGCCATCCACCGTGAAGCCTGTTCCGATCGGGGAGCTCAAGAGGGCAAGCACCGTTCCGGAACCCACTAACCCAGGAAATAAACTTACTCACCCAAATAAGTCACGTGCCAAAGGCCCAAAACGGCGACTCCCGAAACTGGGCTCAAACGTGCAAAGTTTGTCAGAATCGAAACAAGTCCCGCTCAAAAAGTCGGCGGTTTCTGTAAATACCCAAAGTATCAATTTGGAAACAAATGGTCCTGCATATGGTGATGTCTCCATTCATGGATCAAGTCATGAGACAGAACCTTCAGGCAAATCAGATATGGATGCTAAATCATCCGAACACCTATCTATACGGAAGCCAAGGAAATTGCCGCCGCCAATAGCTCGAAAACCCAACTTTAATGTCACCCCGCTGCGTAAGGTGAGTGGTGAACTATTCATATGAAAAGGTCGGATGGAGCATGCTAGAAATTTGGTCACTGTGAGTGTGAAAAGCAGCGGGTAACTATTAGACTCATGAGCCATCTTGTAATTTTATGTTTTCACTTACTTCTTTTTATTCGTGTATTATATGACCAATACATCATAGTCTCAGTTATGAACTGGGTCTCGATTCAGGATACGCATAATTCTTGATGCCATTTACTTATTCTATTCTTATTAGCATACGCAACAACAGTATTTTGCTAACGATGCTGTGTTTTTGTTCTCGTCTCGATGTCCCCAAACAAAAGATTCTATCAGAACGAGTATTTATGTTTCTGCCGCATTAGGTAAAGTGATTGTGTGCGCCGGATCATCCTCACTATTGAGAATACGCTATACACAGGTCGGCCTGTATACATTTTCATCTCACTCGGACCACACGCGGGACTGGAAACATCTTGAAATCAACATCCACAAGAGTTGAAAAGACATAAACAATAATTTTTGCACAACTTCTCAGAATGGAAAACCTCAGTGAACTGTTGGCACATGCGAGATTGGCCGTTTCAGACAAGCTCGCGCAGTTGTACGCCCAGATCGAGCACCATGTGCCAGACCATATTGAAGATTCAGTGAAACTGTATATCCAGGCGATTTCGGGCACCACGAAGCAGAGTCTCCTCAGCGACCTTCGCGACTTCAAGGCAACACCCACAACAGTGACGCTAGCGCTTGTGGTGGCGTCCACGCTAATTTTTGCGGGCACTTATGTGTCGTCGGCGTCCGGGACGCCCAAATCGACGAAAAGTAAGTCCAAATCGAAAAAGAAAAAGCAGCTGAAGGCGCTGAAGGCCAACAATGAGATCCAGCGCATTCTTGACTTTGTGGCGGAAACGTACGTGCCACAGATTGACGCTTATATCGAAAGTTACCAAGACTTGTCCGAGGAGGATAGACAGTATAAGTACAAGTACTTTGAGGAAATGCTCTTGAAGGAATTAATGGCGTTGGACGACGTGGACGTTAATGGGAACGATGTTTTGCGTAACAACAGGAAAAAAGTCATTCGGTTCATACAGGACCATCAGAAACGGTTGGATGTGTTCAAGAACGAGAACTAAAATGGACAATTTCGATCCCCGCTGAATGGCCAGTTCGAAGGCTTTAACAAGAACAAACCAGCACTCAAGCTTCGATGCAATTATGTGTGAACGTTTGATGTTATGGCTGGCTTATTAATGTCGAATAGGCGAAAGGAAATTGCCTATCATATCATTGAAAATGTGTGACAAGGTGGTATCTGTGCATTGCATGTTCCGCGACCCTGTCTTTCACAAATTCCAAAACATTTGCTGCAGCCGCCACACATCTCTCGTCCGTAGCTTAATAAATAACAGAGAAATACCCACACCGTATGTTTGCACACAAATTCGATCAAGCCTTCGTCTCCTGTGGCTTTCTTCTGCGTCTTTTTTGGGACGCCTCTGCCACGAGCTCCTCAAAGACTCTTGCCTCCTCAGCCTCCAGCTCTGTACGTGATGTTTCACTAAACACCAGGCCGATGATTTTCAAGCCCCTCGCACGTGCAAGCCTGGTTTCTAGAGACGCCTCCTTATCGTATAAGATTTGGTCACATACGGCACGCACAGTGCCCTGGATTTCGAACTTCAGTCCTGACCAGGCAGCGGCAAGCACTTTCCCGATGAGGAACTTCTCCATTTCCTGTAAGTCCTCTTGGGTGTGCTTCTCGGGCACTTTAGGTTTATCCTTTGAGATGGTCGTGCCAGTCTCATTTTCACCTTCTGGCAAATCTTTAGCAGAGTTATGTGCGGCGCTCTGCTCTTTCGCTTTCTGTAGTTCTTCCTCTAGCCTCTCAACATCCCGCTGGGCCTTTTCCACTTCGGAAACTTGTGATTTTTCGGCCTCGGCCTCGGCTTTAGCGTGGTACTCATTATCCTCCTGCATCTTGGTGTACTCTTGCATGGTCAGCTGTGCATCCAACGCTGACGCCACTGTCTTGAATGTATCTCTGACAACGCCTCCCTTATCCTTCATCAGCCACCAGAGCCCGCCGAGCCCGCCCAAAAAAGTCTGGCTCTTGAGAAGAATCTTGGCCTTGGTTTTGTATATAGATCCCAAAAGGTGCAAGATTTCGAGCCCAAAACTCTCCATTTTGAGCGACTCTGCCTCGTAGCGCATTTTCTGGCGGAATGATTCGGCCACATCCTCGGCCATGTCCAGTTCCGTGTACAAGTATAGTTTCTCCACCAATTTTTTCGCAAGTTCATTTCTGGTCTCGATTTTCTTCAACCTGCACTCCTCTTCGAACTTTTCCAACTCTTCCTGGCGTTTTCTCTTTTCCTCGTCCTCCGCAGTGAGAGTCCCAGATTCGGTTTGCCCGTCCCCGAGCAAAAGCGGGGTTTTCCCGGCGGCTACTGGCGTGCCTGTGTAATAATTGTCATCGGGGCCCCGAACAGAGTTAGCCGCCGTGACAAAGTCGGTTTTTTGGCTCGAATGGCCACCAGTTGTACTATCACCACTTTCTGCGGTCGTAGCGCCTGAGCTATGCTGACTATCTTCGTGACTATGCTCGGTGTTTCCCGATTCTTTTGGAGCGGCGGTTTCACCGGCATTTTCGTCAGAATCGCCCGAAAGTTCTGCGGTTTTGGACATTTCCAGAAGAAGCGATAACTCGCCAATCCAATCCTTGAATGCATCGCCACCAAAAATCTGTGTAAAGAACTCTGCCGGGTCTTCAAACCCTTCACTGGGGATCGACTCCTGCACGCCAAATTTGTCGTATTTTTCCCGGAGTTTTTCGTCCGACAATACCTGGTACGCCTGTCCGACCTCCTGGAACCTTGCGTGAGCCTCTGGGTCGTCTGGATTTTTGTCGGGGTGCAATCTGATAGCCGCCTTTCTGTACGCCTTTTTGATCTCAAGTGCCGTCGCTGTAGGCGGCAACTGCAACAAGTCGTAGTACGCAGTATCCACAACCATAGCTAAATTCAGCAGTTTTGAAGATAATACTTATGCTAAAATTATCAAAATATGGCTAGTTAGAAGCAATTATGATGGAAGATGCGGTGATGTCATATTCAAATCATGGAAACGCAGAGAAGCGGGGGGTCAATGTGCAGGCACAGATGCTCTCTTGGTAGGACTCTGATTATGGTTTATGGTATATATGGGGATGGTAATTCATCAGGAAAGGATTTACGATTTTGACAGTTTCCGTGTGCATTTGAATGAGTCTTGTTCGAGGAGAAAAACGGTTTATTTATCTAATTTGTTAAGAAAAATCTGTATTTCCTGTGCCTCCTGAGAAACCAATACTGGGCTTGCCGAATCATGCACATGAGAAAGATGAAGATAGTTCTTTTTCCTTATGAGTAGGAAAACGACAGAGAATGAAAGCAGGTATTGGCCAGTAATAATTCATGAAAAGAATAGTTAAGGAGTTTAAGATGAAAATCTTCATGTCTGAAAGAGAGGTCTACCCTCGATGATAATTGTGGCCAATAGCGCAGCGAACAAGTGATTCGCGGAATACACAGCTCAATTTGATATTGTTTTGTTTAACATGCTTTTGAATAATTTTTTGGAAGACAGTGCTTGAAATGATTATTTCTAAGATCTTTACGACTATTTTCTATGCTTTTCGCCTTTTTTTCGTTCTAGTATTATGCCTTTCATAAGCATGGCATGGATCAATCTTTTGGAAAGCATAATTAGCTTAAGCTGGTCGCCTTTGAGTGATAATTTGGACTTAAAACGTTGTCTAATTCTTCTTTTATTGCGATTCAACTACATTAGTATCCATCTTTGGCAAGCGGCAAAACCTATGGTTTGTTCGGCATTTTGATCTTATATTTCTTTTCTCAAATTTATTGCACGAATCTTCTTCTCACAAGCAGACCAGACCGTTGCGCCTGTTACACTCAAATTAGGGCTAGAAATTGAATCTAGTCAAAGGCGGCAAAGCAATATGGTGAGATCACTAGATTTTTTATTTTGAGCCAATCAATAAAACCGAATCTCGCTCAATATCTATCAAAATGGAAAGAAATGCAACAAAATCAGGATCTTCACTCTAGTCTGTTTCGCGTTGCACCCGAATACGAGTCCGCATTAGGCTAGAAAGCCAAGATCAAGAAATTCACAACTAAGATTGTCATGAAAACATGAAAGGCCAGATTCAATGTACCCTTCAAGAGATGGATATGGAAACTTTCTAGCCCACAGTTTCCAATCATCCATGACCAAGGGTATTGTATTATTGCAGCCATTACTGTCTCATTGATATATGAAATGGTACGATGGGCCACGAAATGTGAAAACCCCATACGAATCTGTAATGCCGAAAACCGCAGATACTCTAGATCTGCAGATCAGCGAAGCCAGAGTCAGCACATGATCACTTTCTGGTCATTCGTAATGGCCCAGAACTGTAATCATTCTTTAATATACCTTCTCAATTAAATCAATTTATGAGTACTAGACTCGCAGAAATCTCGTTGCATTATTTAAGATGTGAATAGCATTTATGATGCATTCTGGCTGTCGAGTTTCCGCTAAACATCATAGTTAGATCAAGGAGTGAAATGGTATTGTTTCTTGCATTGTCCTTTCCGGTGACTTTCATTAGAGCCACTAAAGCTTCGTCCCAGTAGTACCCTAGCAATATTGCTTGTAAAAAGATTGAACTGTGAGCAGATCATAAAGCAATTTAAGTCTCAACTGATCATCAAAACCTGACTAATGCCAAATCAAGCGATTCTAAACTCGGTTTCACTGGACATATAAATGTACTAGTTTTGGCTAGCTCGTAGTATGGTACCACCTATATGCATGAGGGGTTATAAACGGGAATAGAACTTAAGGGAATGTCACCCTTTTTTCATTATCTTTTTCTCAAAATGCAGTCCTACTAGAATGTACATTTTTCTGATCATCTCTCGTGTCTTGAGCTAGTGTGCTTTAGAGCTGATAACCCAACTCGCGCATCAGCCTCACCCAGATATCCAACCAATACATTGTTCTAGTTATTGTCCATTCACTATATACATGTCTACGCAGAGTAGTAAACCTTTCTCAAATCGACCAACTTCTTACCACGGCCTGCAGCCAAATCCTCCAAGGATGTTTGCTTTGTCAACGCCTCAACAAACCCCTTCACCACGTTCATTGGGTTTCTCAGCTTGTACACTTTTCCACGCAAGTCCTTGATGCCCGCAGCCTGGCACACCTCGAAAATGTTTGGGTTTACGCGCAAGCCGAATCCGGCGGGCGCAGATTTGAGGAATAACTTGACCGCGTGGTATTTATAGTCCACATCACCAATAATCGTCCGTTTTTCGTAACGTGGGATCGGCTGCAAGCTCTTGATGGCGTTCCAGTGTGCCTTACGCAAAGACACTCTCATACCGTCTCTCGACTTGCCCTCGCCGAGGCCAATCATACCATTCTGGTCGCCCACCACGGTAAGCGCATAGAAGTTCGGGATTTTACCCTTGGAAGTCTGGCAAGACACACGCTTCATCACGATTGGACGCACGTACAATCCGCGCATGTACCGCTCCTCCATGCCCGTTAATTGGTGCAACTGCAGGAAGAACTTGTCTCTGTCCTCACGGGAGTTTGTTTGACGGCCCTTTTTCGCGCTATCCGCCGTGAACGTGAGCTGCAAATCCGACCGGTCAGGCGCCCGGATCTGCGGAATCCGTGCGTACGGCGTGTGCCCGTCTGCTTGATTCGGATATAAGATCGGCTCGTCCCATTGCGGGTCCGTGTATGAGAAGTCGGTGTTTTCGTCCGTAGGAGCCACTCTAGACACGGCTTTTGGGCCCTTTTTGCGCATTTCGAGGTACTCCTCGGGCGACACTAGGGCCTCGGCGATCCGGATACTCTGTAAAAGCTCCGGCGTGTAAAACTTCAGCAAGAAGTTAAGGTGTTCCTGAGCCTTGATGGCCTTCTTTGCAGGCGATGGTTTCTGCGCCTGGAGAGCAATTTTCCCGCACGAAAAAAACCGCTGGCCTTGCAGCACCACACCGGTTCGCGTAAGCCCGACCCTGAACATTGTATGAACTGATTTGTATGTTTTGGCGTGGCTTATGTGTCGGTCCGTTTTGATATTTGAGTTTGAGCCGTGATATTTTTTTCACGTTAATTGTTGGGAGTGCAGATAAGCATTGTGAGCGCGGGTTGAGTTTGGTGCACATTCGGTTTGTGGAGCGCGACTAAATGTTATAGTGGAAAAGTGTCAACAGAAACATGAAATAGTGACGGTAAATATGGAAATCTTGAAGCTGCACCATTGAGTCCGACAATAAGTTTCGTTTAAAGTATATTTGGGGGCAGAATCAGGCTTTTTTAGTGTTAATAATTGGGCGCCCTACTTCCGTGGTCCGATGTAGACGGCCATATGAAGAGCCAGATTGCAGAATGTGGTCGAATGAGAAATTGAAATACTTATAGAGCAGTCTTCGCTAATACCTCGCTTGTCAAGAAGAACATTTCACCCAGACACAACAATAAAAACCTCTGCTCAAGAATATTTCGGGAATCTTGTAAGCATGTCAATATGGTTGGGGAATCAACATCTCCAGACAGTTTTGCGGATTGTCATGATTGTCATGAATTGTGAAATACTCAGCAGTACAGAAAAACCAACATTGAAGTCTAGAGTCTTGGACTATCAGCTAAACGTCATGGAATGTGATCCTAAATAGTCATGAAACAATCTTTGTTCACAAATGATCATTAGCTCGACTTTCCAACGTAACGACTCAACAAATATTGGCAAAGTTAGCCATTCGCTCGAATACCACATTCTTCCTTTCCTGCACGAGTAGTGTGTCAAACGAGCCTCTAGATAGCCACATTATAGTTTGGCTTAATTCCAAGCGAAACTTATGCCCATTGAGCAGGTGGGGCAGAGAATCAAGCACCAATCCACAGAAGATGAAGTAGCATGAGAATGTGGAATTTGACAAAGACGACAATTCCGTGTATTCCCTCAAAAGACAAGCAAGAAAACGTGGATCATGGCGAAACCAATAAGTCAATTTTCAATCTTCTCTTTATCTTCAGTCTCGCCTGAGTGTGGCTGAATCACGGGCAGGTCTTGGTTCTTTGAGATACCGTCAGATTCTAATTCTCTGTCCTGTTCCTGTTTATCAAGCCTCAGTTGTAGCTCATTAATCTCCTGGCGAAGGCGCGCCAGCTCCTTCTCAAATCTTTTGCCAAAGACTTCTATGTAGTAAGTGGCACCATTGTACGCAGACCAGGAAAAAATAAACCACACAAAAGCTCCACATGCGTGCTTGTATCGAAACCAAATTGGGCAGGGAAGCATAGTTAGGATCTGATAAAAGAATTGAATCAACGTGAATGCAGCGATTTGCATCCACTGATATGGGAGCTTGTTGACAATTCTGCCCAAAAAGCTCTTTCCTTGGCTTTTCCTTAAGTACGTGAATGACGTCACGCGGCCTTGTGCAATCTGCTCCCGGCGCCTGACAGTGATAAAATAGTGATAGGTCACCTGCCACACAGTGTAGTAGATGGAAGTGATGATGATTCCGTTCACAAAATTCCAGTTCTGTACATTGGCGATGGCTGGATAGCGAACTTCGAGGTAATCACGCGGTGTCTCGTGAACTAAAACGAACATCGTGAGGGGCGGCATAATATGGATAATCGAACTAGTTGTTTTTTCAATCAGATGGAGTACCAACGAGTTTCGCCACGTGATCACCGCAAAACTTAGCGTGCCTAGCGTAAGGGCAAACACGGACACAAAGAGCGATTTGGACGCCGGAAACACCCACAAAAATAGGATAAGGAGAATGTTCACGTAATAGCACAAATCCGCTAGGTAGTACTGGAAGCCAAGCTTGAAGTAGGTATAGAAACGAATGGGCATGAGCAAGCAGAAAATCACGGTATGAAAAAGCGGGAAAAACACGGGGTATTTCCCAATAATGAAGCCTGCAGCGGCTATCAACGTGACTGCAAAAGCATAAAATGCCTTTTCTGTCGCCAGGCTTTGCAATGAATCCTGCACAGCACGATCAAACTTGTTGAGCCTCTTGTTAAGGCTTTCCTGGAAGCGCGCAAGTTCCTGAGCCAGGAATTCACGGCTCTTCTTCAACGCCGACCCATTCTTTGGCTCGCTTTTAAACCTGCGTAGTCTCTCACGCGTCTTGTGCTTCATTTCGGCAAATTTACGCCTTGTTGAATCGCTCACTTGGTCAAAAGTGCCGAAATCGTAGTCTGACATCACTAAAAGCTTCAGCAAGTCCATGAATGAGACGCTACCCACAGAGTCACGCCTTTCCATAGGCACTGAGGCTACCAGCGCCGAGTCATCTTCTGAATCCGCGGTTTCCAAGGCGAATTCGGCGGTTTGATCATCCATTTCGGGCTCTTTGTTTTGGCGCGATTTGACTGATTCGGTCACGCCCTGTTCCTGGCGGCTATATCCACTCAGCGCCATCAATTGATCCTGGCTGGCCATCAGATGAGAATGTGCTGAAAAATTTGGCTCAAGTTTGTGTTATTCAAAAGATGTTGTCTTATCACAAAAGATGCTTTGCCGCCGTCTGAGATCTGGTTTCTGCCTCTAGCCAAATTGGACCAATTCGACGCAATTTCGAAAATTCAAATGGAAAATTCAGTATGTGGAATTCGGGGTTTAGTGCAAAATCACAATAGAATTTGACTGACCGGTGAATTGTTCAAATTGTGTATACTCTAAAGTGAACTCTCTGAGTAGGATACTATATAATAACAGACAGACTGCAGAGCGCGGCATCCTGGCCAGTCACGTGCCACTTGCTTGTCCCATGCTGTAGTGCTGAGCGCATCTAAATGTCAGGGACTCAGAACCAGAACCGGCTGCGAAACGTTTTTTTTTTCTGTTTTTGCTTGATACGTAACAAGGCTTTGAGATGTTTACTAAACAACATCATAGTTGGGATTTTTTTGGCGGGCTCGGCCATTCAGCTTCGTTTCTAAATTTGATAAAATAAAAAGAGATAAGCAAGTCTATCTTAAATCTCATAATTTTAATTTGTTTTGTTTTGATTTTGTTTAACTCCCTTGGCTGATTTCTTTCAGGCTTATATGAAAACCTCCTCTTCATTTCGTTTTTTTTTTTTTCTTTTTTTTCATGTTGTATTGATATTTTGCCAGGCTAAAGTTATATAAATAGCTTTAGGTTGAATCACCAATTCGATTTTTAGGTCATCCTTTAATGTTGCGAACTCTTTCGCCAATCTTCGTTGGACCGCCATAGAGGTCCTCAATCAGATGTATCATGTTAACAAAAAAAAAAAAAAAAAAAAAAAAAAAAAAAAAGGAACTCCTCAAAAGAATCTTCTATCTAAAGATCTAAAGGCATGTAAGCAAGCCCATCCGTTTACCCCCAAAAAACCGACCATGGAGTATATGAGTCTTATGTACCACGGCGCTTTGTGAAACTGTTACATAAAATCTGGAAACTCTACGAAATTTCTCGATCGGCTTACTTTCACCCTACTCATTTACGGACTATATTCTCACAAAATGCCCAAAGAAGTCATTATACTAGAAAAAGGAGATTTGAACTAGAAATATACAGAGGTTCAAGAATTGTTTGAATTCTTTTTGATTTTCTTTTGCTCCAAATAGTTCTTAATTCCGCTCAAACAATGAAAAAGGAAAAAATCTCTCATGGAATTGGCATAGCCTTGTACCAAATATGTACACTGGAATTAGGACGCAGTCTCATAGTCATGCATTCCTAAGGTATGAATACCCACTAGGACCCAACGCCGCCTGATGGATGTAAAATCCCGATTTTTTTGTTTTGAACCCCCAAAATTCTATTTTATATCAAAATGAGAATTTTTTACCATTTTAATCTTCTTGTACTTGTCGCTGCAACCACCAAAACGGTGGCTGCAAATACCAGTGGTGAGGCAAAGCAATTACCAGGTGCTTCGATGTCGAGAGACTATTTCTTCAACGCCCTTAAGGAAAGCAATCCGTATCCGAAACAAAATGAAAACAAAGCTATCCGGAAAGTCGATATGATCACACGGATCGAGACTGAGCTAGAGTTATTCGCCGCAAATATGAACATGTTTTTGGTGGGGAATCTGTTCAATATAATCGACTTCGAGAACAGGATAGGTGTCTTGCGCAGGATCATGTACGACATTGATTTCCGGCTTGAAAAAGTCACAAAGAACAAAGTGTATACGCAATGGCTCCTCAAGCGGTTTGCACGTCAATTCTTTGCCATGGTGGAAGGGGCCGAGCGAATGAAACGATATTTGAGAACGGGTGAAATTGGCGATAAATTGGTCCACGATTTGATCGAGATCACGGTTTTGGCAAATTCTTTGGATAACGCCTTCTCGACTCTGCCGCGTGATGCTCAAGAGTTCGAAAACAGAGCCATGCATTTACAATGCCGATACTTAGCTAAGGTGGAAGAGTACAGGAAAGTGGCTGGGGAAAAACTCCATAGCGAGATTATTGCAGGGTATGTCACAAGAGCGAAACGGGCGTTGAGAGGATTGAAAGATTCGCTTAATGATTCTTCCAAGTGGGGGATTTGTCCATGAATAGGTTCTGGGTTTTGCGTGCTGGCTATGTAAGTGTTGTTTCATGTCCAATATATCAAGCATTTGTGTTGTACTAATAAAAGTATCTCATTGACATTATTCTTCTGAATAAGCATTTTGATAGTATTTGTAAATATTGATTTCATCATTTTTGAGACTCAGCCCTGTCTGTCACGAGAGAATAGAAATGGTTAATCATTCATGACCATTTTCCTGAAGTGGCTTAATTTCTACATCAGAAATCTGAAATAGAATTTTCGGAACATATAAACTAAAACGGTCTGATTGTAGTATAAAGCAGAAAATGGTTCTCCCCTTCGCATTCAGCTAACAAGGCTAAATAGCGACAAGTTCTCCATTTTTTAGACACTGAATTGGGGATGACCTGGAATAAAATGAACTCTGGAACTGAATTTCATACTGACATCCTAAAGATCACATTGATATACAAGAACTCTTTATGCAGAAGTAGCAGGGAATATATGACATTCCTTCTGCGACAGATTATCACATCTACAAAAAGCATATTCAACACTAAATACGATGACCCCTTTTCTCTGGAACGGAGACGACCACATACGTTTATTTATTATAGATCAACTCCGTGACCATGATTAGATCCCCTTGTGGGCGGAGGCAGTGTTGCAATAACTATGCGAAATATATTATATTTCAATATTTTTATATCTTTCAAAAATTTCCTCATATATTTATCATTATATTTATAATGTAAATATGGGATATATATTTACTATGTTGAAATATATCGCCTTATTAGAGGGACTCAGTGCTTATGTTCAAGACGATGAGTGTGCTCTTGAACGTTCACACCTTGACCATGGCGAGGTTGCTCGTGTCTCAATCGATATTCTGCTTTGCTATTTCACAAACATGCATCAGTCAAGATTCGCAGTCTACTTCTCTTGTTTCTACCCTTTGAAACTGACTCTAAAAGTATCTAGCGGCCTGAGCTCAAACTGTTGCAAGAATTCTCAACGGGTCACCATCGTCGTCGTTACAGTCATGATCGCTTTGCCCAACCGATTCTATGACCTGTAGGCAATCAGTGGTTCCTTCTTCCTCGCCGACTTTCACCACATCGTCTTCTTCGTCCAAGATTGTCTCTGCCTTGTCTATTATCACGCCTAGGGATTTGAGAGCTGCCCAACTCTTAATTTTACTTTAGCTCAAGCGGTTTCGTGTTTTTTTGCTTTGTTACCACATCATTTAATCGGGAGAAGAAAGATTTACAAGGCGCTGACATGGCGAGCGTAGTCAAAAAGTCCATTGCTTTTAGATAAAGTACGGGATAGGCTTTCTTTCAAATTTTATAAAAGATGCCAACATCCTCATCACCGTGCTCTCTTCCCTCCGAGAAAAATATGCCTTTATCTCGTCTGACCGTCCAGACTTACAGAGAAAATTCTCGCGCATATTACTCACAACCTGTTTCGTCTTATTGGACTAACTAATAACTGGGTTCAAAAGCCCTTTCATACGAAATGGGCAATCATTGAGAAGCCTTCCCCAGGCCGCTCGAAAATTCTGACTGTGGGACGTGTGAAGTCAAGCAAAAAAGGCCTAAATGTGCTTTATATATTTCAGACATATTGATTATATATTTCACAGAACAAAAAATATACTGATTTACTAATATATTTCGTGAAAAAATTATTTTTCGTCATTTGAGGCATATTCATATTCATATTATTCGCAAATATAAATATAATATATTTGCTCAATTACTGAAAGCGCGCGAAAAACTTATTACCGGCAACACTGGGCGGAGGTATGTTCACTCCGAACAATGTAGCCCTAAAACGCATAGACCCAGAAAAGCAAATCACAAAATTGGGAATTCTACCAAATTCATTCAAGAATTCAGAATTTAGCCACCATGATTTCGGTCTTCTCGAAATTTTTGATTCACAATAAGTCGAATCCTGAAACTAGCATAGCCCTGCTCACATAGGCTTCTTCGAAACGAAAAATGCGATTTAGTTCAGTCGGCAAAAAGTGAATTTCGGATTGATAGAAAGAATTAAAACATCAATATATACATTCAAATATTCAAGCACAGCACAAAGCGTTTCCCAAGGCTTATTGGTGGTGAGAGCATAAATGGCAGCGTATATAATGGGCCTGGCTTTGCTTATCTTGGCCACACTCTTTCCGTTATGCACTGCCTATTCAGGTATCAATAATCCGGAAAAACAATTGAATAATAGTCTCCAAAACAATGAAACAAAGCCAAAACCGCTTCCTGGAAATCTTTACGAACACGAACCGCTCAAAAAGACAACACCACCCGATCTGATGGCACAAATCGAGATTGAGCTAGAAAACTTTGGAGAAAACTTGAACAGATTTCTCGAATCGGACCGATTCAACTACCACGATTTCGGGCCGCGAGTTCTAATGTTCCAGAAAGTGTTCCATGATCTCGATTTCACTTTTGAAAGATTGTCTCCAAAAAACGCATATTCGGGGTGGCTACTTACCATTTTTGGGCAACAGTTCCATGCCATGGTAGACGGTGCAGAACGAATGCAACGGTATTCAAAACATTCCAAAAACAATCAAATTAGTCACGAATTCATATGCAGCATGATAGAAATACGCATAGTGGCCATTGGTTTGAGTAACCTCGTCCTAGTGCTGCCGATTCGGAACAGGCAGATTGAGCATAGGATTTTGCAACTACAGTGTAAATTTCTCCATGAGATGGGTGGTTTCAGTAAGGGAAATTCTAGGAAAAAGCTTCGAAAAGATCCGATTGCCGGCTACGTCAGAAAAACGGAGATTGCTTTACGAGGGTTGAAAGGGCTTCTTCATGAAAGTTCCAACTGGGGTATTTGTCCATAGATTTGCTATGCGATTTGTTGGTTTGCTATGGTGGGTGAGACCTGTTTATAAGGATATTTCTATTGTGGAAGAGGTTTACATGGCTAGATCTTTAGGAATAAAAAAGCTGGGAATCGTAATTTACATCAAGAATACACTTCTAAAGGAAAAGTCTGGGTGATGTTTCTATTTCTGCTCAATGCATGTCGTTCTTAATAACCGAAGTCGCACTGTATTCGTTTCGCAACCAATTCCATCGCACACTTCGGTCAGGGTTTATATTGTGGAAGTAAATATTGTGGAGTGTTTTCCAGACAAATCATTTTTTCGATTTAAAGCCGCTAAAAGATTCTCAAGATTCATGCCAAATTTTGGCACAAAATTTATGCTCAGATTGTTTTTTTAAAATATTCTGGCTCCCAGTCCTTAATCAGGTGTATCAAGCAAAAAAAAAAAAAAAAAAAAAAAATTCTTCGAGATGGGAGAGCTTTAAGCCCCAATGTGCCAGTATTGCTTGAGGCAGATAAAAAATTGGTTAGGACCTCAATTTTACGGGGAGTTCAAGTAAACAGGAATAGCTCAATTTCATGATTATCAAATGGTCAATTCTCAGAAACTGTACACTGTTTTTCGTTAGATTCCTGGCCTACTGTGGTTCCCATTTCTGGCTTTCACCCCGTAAATAGAGAGATGCTCGCTCTCGAAGCCAGGCCAAAAAAAAAAAAAAAAACATCCAAATCGCCCAGCCCTTGAATCGAACATGCAAATAAACAGAAACACACCCGTCTTGTAAACAAATAGCTTCGTTTTAGCCTTTTCGAGGAAGCGGTCAGATCACCTTCAGTCAAAAAATCAGAAAGTTTATGAAGACACGCAAGTATTATCCTGCAGATATAGGATAAACTCCACAGTCATCAATAGTGCACTACATGGTACCGCTGATTGGGTGAAAGCATCTATTACTGATTAATCTCGATTTTATCATAGAAGAATTCTGTTTTCAAAAGTAATGACCCATAATTAATCACACCTACCCATATTTTATCCGATATCTAAGATCAATAGTGCCCATCATTGTATGCAGGAAAAAAAAGATCAGATGAGCATCGCGCATTATCTTTCATTGAACAGAAACGACTATCTCATATAACAAAATCACGTAGCAATGGGCGAACTTGTAAAGGAGAGCAAAAAGGAGAAGCGAGAGAGGAAGAAGGAGAAAAAGGAGAAACGAGCGGCAGAGTCTGGGAAAGAAATCACGAAGCTGGCCGAGTCCGGAGAAGTGGGTGAGAACTCCGAACCTGCGCAGGCAGCCCTGGAAAGCCCTGAGGAAGCCACCAAAAACGACGAAAAGTCAGAAAAAACCGATGAAGAAAGCGGCAGTGAGCTTGAAATCGACCTTAATGCAGCCGCCCCTCTTTCCAAAAAGAAACAGCGTCTTTTGAAGAAGGGTAAGTTGGACTTGGACAAAATCGCCCGGAAAAACCCGGCGCCCAGACCGTTGGCCGAGGATGGGTCCGAACCGGCGCCCAAATCAAACAAATCACCCTTTGGCGTGTGGATCGGAAACTTGGCTTTTGACACGACCAAAGAAGACCTTATTAGCTATGTTGTGGCGAAAACTAAAGACAATACTGGTGAGGACACGCCCGCGGTGGCGGAATCTGACATCAGCCGTGTCAATCTCCCGAAAAAGGGCGACAAGATTAAGGGTTTTGCGTACCTCGATTTGCCGTCTGCCGCGCACGTGACCAGCGTAATTGCACTCAGTGAAACGAATTTGGGCGGCAGAAACTTGCTTATTAAAGATTCCTCTTCCTTTGAGGGCCGTCCTGAGGACCACGGCAAAAAGGGGTTACTGAAAAACCCGCCGCTGCGGATTTTGTTCGTTGGAAACCTTTCGTTCGACACCACCGAGGAATTGCTCGAGGAACATTTCCGCCACTGTGGTGAGATTGTCAAGATCAGAATGGCCACTTTCGAGGATACGGGGAAATGCAAAGGGTTTGCGTTTGTGGATTTCCTCAAGGAAGAAGGCGCCACCAATGCGCTCAAATCAAAACTTACCAAATCGTTTATCAACAGGCCCTTACGCTTGGAGTACGGTGAGGATAGGTCCAAGAGAACCCCAAAAAGGTACCAAGAGAAGGTTGTCGAGGGCGAAATTGATGAGAGTGTTGAAGCTCCTAAGGCTTCCTACAGAGAACGGGCTGCGGAGCCTGTTGCCGAAAGACCCGCCGAGAATCTGGAAAGAGCGATCAGGAAGAGACCTGTGGAGCGCACATTCGAGCCTAGTAACAAACGTATGAAGTCGTCGGTGGCGTTGGCTACTGCACAGCGTGCCTCTGCGGCCATTGTGCCGTCCCAGGGTAAGAGAAAGACCTTTGATTGAGTGATTTGTGGTTGGGATATAAAGGCATTTGAAAAGGAGATAGTAGGAAGTCACGTGACTGGCTTCTCGGAATCGTCAATGACAAGCGACAATTGGCACTAACACATAAAACCGGCTTTTTGATCAGAGAGGAACGATAAATGTTTATGTCTCTACTCATTTTTAGTAAACTTTGCGTAATTGTATACAACTACGAGATGTTCCTCTGCCTCGAGGGTGAATGTGAGGCATTGCCACTCTGTAACAGCTCGACATTTTGTTGTAAAATTGCACAGCAGAGATCTTTTCTGCTCGAAGATTACAAAAGGATATTGTCTAGATAAGAATTAAGTAAACGTCTAGTGCCGTATAATCAAGTCTGCTTGACCAAGTTGGGGAGGAGCTCTTTGTGACGCTTGAGTAATTTCGCAGCCTCAGCAGCGTCAACCTCAATGTAATCTGGGTCGTTCTTGTGCTGCTCGTACTCGTGGTCAGACACCTCTTCGTAGATAGAGATCAAACTGTCTTTGGACACAGCTCCGGCCTTGCCGTATGGCTGGTGCGCCACGTCAACAGGTTTCACCCCGGTCGCCACGCTCTTGGAGGCGTTGGAATTGGTCTTTTCTAATCCCTTGGTCTCCTCATCCTTACTCTTTCTGCCGAAAACAGACTTCAACTTCTTGGAAAGACTATGCTTTCTCTCAGGGTTGGAGTCTTTGTCACCAGCAACTGCTGCGCCGGTACCTACCACGGCTCCAGCCCCGGCTCCGGCTCCGAGCGCAGCCAACGTCTTGTGATCCTTCTTCTCGGGTCCTTCCTCCCCGGTAGACTTTGGCTCAGTGGCAGAAGTTTTAGCACCAGGAACGGCCGCAACTGAAGCTTCTTTCTTATGAGCTGAAATAGGAGCAGCCGCTGGGTCGTCAACAGACTTGTTGTCGTTGCTTTTCTTGCCATCGGCCTCCAGTAACGAGTAACCCACAACGGTGGTCTCCGGGTCGGCACTGCGGTGGGTAGTGTTCACATCCTGCTCCCTTGCCTTCTCTTCGTCAGCCAACTTTTTCTGCTGAGCAGTTTTCTCGCCTGCTAATCTACCCTCCTTCGCAGCTTTCTCTTCGGCCAATTTCAACTCCTCAGCCTCCTTCTTTTCTTTGAGAGCTTTCTCTTCGGCCGCTCTCTTCTCTCTGGCGGCCTTTTCCTCGGCTTCCTTCTTTTCAATAGCAGCCTTTTCCTCGGCTTCCTTCCTTTCCTTCGCGGCCTTCTCCTCGGCTAATCTCATCTCTTCGGCTTGCTTTTCTTTGGCAGCTTTCTCTTCAGCCAATCTCTTCTCTTCGGCTTCCTGGGCAGCCTTCTCTTCGGCCTCCTTCTTAGCCTGCTCCTCAGCCGCAATTCTTTCCTGCTCTTCCTTCTCTCTCTGCTCCTTTCTCTCTTGCTCTTCCTTCTCTAAACGCTCTCTCTCCTCTGCGTAGCGCTGTTTTTCCTCTTCTAAACGCTGCTTTTCCTCCTCGATTTCGGCCTTGATTTTTTCGGTAGCGGCAGCCTCACGTGCCTCAATTCGTTGTTGTTCGTGTTCACGTGCAGCCTTCTCCGCCATTACACGCTTCTCCTCAGCCCAAGAGTTATATTTCTCCTTAGCGACAGAAAGACGTTCGGGCTTCTGAGCGTTGTCACTCTTCAACGATGCCAACTTAGCTGCATACGCGGCGACAGCCGTACCCAAGAGGCCGACTTCGGTTGCCAATTTGGACTTCAGCTCTTTCTTCTCCTCAACACCCTTCTGCGCAACAACAACCTTCTCGTTCAATTCCTTCTTGGTGGTCTCATTCTTCAGGACCAAGTCCTTTTCGGTCGTCAACTTGCCCTCAATAGCAGTCAACGCTTCCTCACGTTCGGCCAATTCCTTTGTCAAACGCTCGATCTCATCGGACAACTCCGAGTTGGTGTTGTCCAAACCCAGCTTAGTCTCCTGCAAGTTCTCGATTTCCTCAGTCGTGGTGACCTGGCCCGTCTTGGCGTCTGCCAACTCTTGCTTCTTGGTAGCCTCCAACTCGTCGTGGTTTTTGATCAACGTATCCTTGTCTACCTCGTGTTGCTCCATCGCCTTTCTCTCGCGCTCAATGTAATTTTCATTCGCGGTGGCGATTTCCTCGCGTGTCTTCCGCTCGAATTCCTCTGCAGCCTTAGTGCTTGCAGCAGACTCCTTCTCCAAAGAGCTAAGCTTTGCTGCAATTTCCTTATCGAACTTGGCGCGAGCCTTCTCGACCTTTGCCACGTGTTTGTCGAAGTCCTTACCCAATTTGGCGTCATGCTTTGCCACAGTGGCATCCAACTCCTTCTTCTCGACTATCTTGTCCTCCTGCTGCGTCTTCTCAACCTCCTCGTTGATGTTGGCAATCACAGGAGCCACGCGCTTGGCAGCAATGTCCAACAACTGCTGCTGAGTCAAGCGGAGGCCACTACCTAAATCAATCACCTTGTCAGGACCATCCAAACTGGTAGGGTTGTTGCTCACTACCGCACCGTTCAATTCCTGGTAGCGGTTCAACAAATTGGGCTTGTCCGCGAAAGAGTCCAACACTTTTTGGTTCGGCGCGTCAACAGGGACATATTTGTCTTCGGGGGCCAAGTCGAGCTCAATTGGAGTTTCCTTGACCTGCTGCTCGATGTTGTCGTCGCCCACGTTTTCATTGACAACGGGAACGTCCTCTTCTTCGGCCTCAATTGCGTCATTCTCGGCGGGTAAAGGAGTCTCTGCGGCTAACTCCTCAACTGCTGCACTTTCGTCACCTTCGGCGCCGGATTCAGCTTGCTCGGCGGCAGTCAAGGGCCTCTCAGAGTCCAGGCTAGTAATTGGTTCCTCTACCGGTTCCTTTTCGCCGGCCTCGACTGATTTCACGTCCAACGCGGCATCCGGCAATCCATCAACAGTTGGGTCAGCGGCAACAACCTTCTTTTCGGTGGATTCCGCTGGTTTTTCGGCGGATGTCTCGACAGGCTTGGCGCCCTTGTCCAAATTTGGGTGCAGGGTGAACTTTTTGGGCACGTGCAATTGCGACACGGAGTTGTTGTCCTTGAACTCCTTGATGATGTTTTTCTTACCGCTGGGGTTTCTGAAGGGGGACGTCCAGGTCGACGACAGGGTCAATTTTTTCAATCTGCTCGAGCCTTTCGAGCTGTCCGTCTCGTGAGAGGTTCCTGTGGATTCTGACATGGTTTGAATTAGCTATGAACTAGAATAGAATCTTTTGTTGGGAAAAGGAAAAGGATTGTGTACGCTTATCAGGGCACAGCAATAAAGTTCGAGGGTGGGCGTAGTGTGGAACTGCACACAGGACCCCGGAACTCGCAATTGCAGATTGGTTGCGTCACAGGTGCGGCGCGCAGCTTCCATTGCATTGCAGATGCTGGCTGAATTGCGCAGGATTGTAAACAGATTCAGCGTCACGTGACTCAAGCAGAGAGAGTGAACTTGGAGACAGTTGGCTGCGGCCAGATCACCTTGTGGTCTACGCAGATACTTTATTTAATTATTTTAAGCATTCACTGTTCTCTTGTAGAGTTCCAGATAAATTTGTTCCCGGGTGAATCACTCGAAAACACAAGCCTGGCTATTGAGTTCCAACCTTATTCGCACAACAAGGATGAAATTCAGCTAAATCTCTTGATTTTTTCTCTTTCATGAGGGTTTGGATTTTCATGTTCGTGCAATCCTTAAATGTTTATTGGTGTATGTTCCCATAAAACATTTGTTTCTCTCGCTTAACTGTCACTGTTTCCGTGCATATACACAATGTATCGAGCTTCGGTGTTTGAAGTAGATCACCTAACATTCCGTAGCTGAATACTGCACGAATGTTTTTGAGTGTATGGTTGAAAACGGCTACAATTTAACTTACGCCAAAGCAAATGTCACAGCCGAGAATCTCGAGCTTGTTGCGTGTGCCGTGATACTTAACCCGTGTCTTCCAAACTGACAAGCGTCTCTCATAATTAAGTGGTTGATTTCACCAAACATTTTACTGTCTGTTGGGTTCGCATCGAATACACACTCGTCATCTTCATATTATTATGACAAAGAGCATTTGCTGAAGAACCAATCTCAGCTACTTAATCCGTAGTTGGCCTGACTCGATATGACACGAGTGAGAATGTTCTGGTAACTTTAAGGATATACATCGTTTCATGCTTAAGCAGACTTTGGTGACGAATGAGAACTTGAACAGTCACGAAACAATTACCTCTTACACACTATCCAGTGACCAGCAATTGAAATTCTATTGTTCCTGTTTTTTGGCTCTTACCTATTTGTAGTTTTCCAAATGTGGTTCCAGATTTGGACAATACCTGCTGCGAACAGATATGGAATCGAACACGTCGTGAACGTTCGGGAATTCGTCTCTGAAAATAGAAAAAAAAAAAAAGAAAAATTCTACAGCGGCATGACCTCAAGGCACAGCCTCCGGGCCAATGAGGTGTTCAATTTCGTACAAAACAGTTTTTTCTTGTACTCATATTGTCCATTCTTAAGCACTGGCCTGCCCACGTCCGTATCCACTTTTCAGGCTCCAGAAAAACACCATATTTACCCTTTTACTGTCATGTACGCCAAAATCACTCTTCTTGCATGCCTCTTTCTTTGTGTTTCTGCTATCCCCAGCGAGTTCCGTGTGCGGCCCGCGATCTCGAAATTGAAAAGCGTTCCAACTTTGATCCAAACCGGACCAAACCACGAGGAAAATGTGGGCGATGTTTACAAGTTGGACTTGTTTGCGTATGATCGGCAGAAACCACAAGCACTCAACAGCACGCGAGAAGCGGAAGAGCTGATAAGGTGGTTTGTGGTGCAATTGCGCAGCTTCATTCTGAAATCGCACTTCTACGCATCCAGTTTCAAAGTTGTGTCGCGCCGATTATTCGAGGACCTTGAAGATATTCAAAGCCTAGCGCTGGAGGCGGTTTCGGAAAACGATACCCTTATGGGCCAGCTATGGTTTGCAAAACGTATGTACGACGTGATGGATTTTGCAGCCACCCAACTCATCATGTGCGAGAAATACACTATAACCACCGCTGTTTTCCTCCTACGTGCCATGATTGAGTTGAATGTGCGGCTATTGTTGATGTTTGGTGCAAACGGCGAGCTTGACGTCACGGTTCCCCTGTATAGAGATTTGTTGGTGGGTCACTGGCGCACCGTGTGTTGTTGGGATGAAGAATTTCGAAACCTAAAGAATGTACCGGACCATGTGCGCCGGTTATTTGAGGATCTGAAAGCCCTGGTGGAACTTACAATTGCTGACTTGTTCAGGAACATGCCCTAGGGAACGAGAGGGCACGGATTGGTCTATTTGTTGATATTTTTGCTTCAAATTTTCCAAAAATCGTTGAATTTGATTCAAAAGGTCACCAAGAATATTGCGGGTTTGAATGGGATAGTTCACGGTTGATGTATCTCTAAAATTTACAAAATGTGGCACCAGACGTTTTTTCGAGCTTTTTCATGGAATTGTTTTTCTCTGGAGAACTTAGCTTTAAATAACATTGAATAAAAAAAATACTGTTTCATGCGACTATTCGCCTAGGGGGACTTCTATTGAAAGAGCCACAATCGAAAGAATAATTGCAGACAGTCTTTCGAGTACCGTAAGGATTCCTTGACCAGTACTATAAGATCTAATGCTATTCTTAACTAGCATGCTTTTCTTAACTAGCATGCGTTTCTCTGTACTTCTATTAGAAGTATTTCGTGACCTATTAAAGTCATTATATTGCATATTTGGTACAGATTCATTCGTACTTCCTCCCACATAGTCATTACTGTCCTTGGTAGATACCGTAGTCTTTCCTGTGTTCGAGGTATTTATCTCCTTAGGTTGAATAGTATTTTAGACATATCTCATTCTTTTTGTTCTAACAGGGTCATGCTTTCCTACCCCATTATAAAAATGCTTGGCCTCATTATCATCAAGGCATAAGTCTCTAGCTTGTGATGACTGAAAATTGAACTTCAAGCAGTATAACTTTAACCATAAGTCACAGATTTCATCTGATGCTGTTACATTCGATAGTTTCAACATATACATCACCTTTTCCCAACATGCTATATTCAGTATCTAAATTCCCAGACTACCTCATTTGGGTGATTTTACCACTCGAACAAAGTAAAGCTCGACCATATCAGAGTAAGCGTGTATTTTTCGGCCGAGGCAGAGAAGAAGCTCGCGTGAGGAACTTATCGTGGAGTAGGATTCAGTACATGACCAATAGAAACTTCGAGAATTTTGTAGAAATTTGTGAATGAGGCGGAAATAGGCGCCTAAGGTAAGAACTAACGGCTCGTGGTAAGTGTTAATTTTGCTCTAAATTTTGAAGCCATGAACTTTATTCATACATTCAGACAGTGGTCAGAATGTGCTACCCAACACCCGATTCGGACAACTTTCAAATATAAAATAATAGCTTTATATCTGTGTGATAGCAAGAAGCCATGTTTTTCCTTCACATGATGTACACAATGAATATTTGTCAGGTATGGAGAGCCTCACATTGGTCCTTAGATCATACTTTGGCATGTCCCAAAAGAAATAGGTCACGACACACTTCGGTGTGCTCAAAATCGCAGTTTCCACACCAGAAGCTGCACATATTTCAACGGAGATGTATAGAACCATTCTAGTCATGACGTGCAGTAGAGCAGGTCATACTGTGTAAGTGATTAAGCTTGAAGAAAGCCTGTCTTGTGACAAAGTCTGAGTTGTTTGCGTCCAAAGTAAAATGTCTTTATTTTTGCTATTCTTCAGCGCTGCCCAATTATCGAATTAGACAGGTCATTTTGGTGAAAGAAGTTGCTCGTGCAAATTACTAATTTTTAGATGATTTCATTAGTATCCGGATGAGAATTGTAAAGGCCAAAAAGAACTGGACGAATCCGGACTCGAACCGGAGACCTTTCCCATGCTAAGGGAACGCGCTACCAACTGCGCCATACGCCCTTTGATGACAATTTGATTGGGTGGTTTAATAAGTTATTTAACTTTGAGATTCACAATAGTTTTCTCGCTCAATGGCCCTCTGATGAGCACCGGGATTTATTTCATTGGCGAAGGAATATTCTGCGCTGACTTTTTCGGCATTTCAAGACACAACACAACCTACATGTCGCAATTTTCTTCAAGATACTCAGGTGTCGGCAAACCATCCTGGTAGAATTGTCAATTAACCTAATTCAACTTTCTCCCTGCAAAACAATAAAGAAGAAGTTCATTCGGTGTTGCATTTCGCTTGCTACCACTTTCGCCTCGAGGAGAAAGCGCTTGGTCTTTCTTTTGCTTTTGCGCGCGTCCTTACTGCTCAATCATAGCGCGTTGAAAACTGTTATTGGCAACTAATTATGCTTAAAAACCAGACTAGTCATGCTATTTCTTCTGGAATATGTCATGCGGCTAAATCACCATAAATTTTTGATGAGATCTGCTCATGAATAAAAAAGTGAGTCAAAAATGTAGGTGACAACGGATTAATTTACAACGTTATTTCTCAAAAAAGTCGATTGCGAGAACCAAAATTAGGAAAAAAGGAAGAACATATTTTTTTTCACGGATTCACTGTTCTCATAAAATAAAGAAAAAAAAAAACACTGCAACTACTTCTAGTAGTGGTTACCACAAATTCCTGACTACTGTAATATTGTGGAGAGCTAGGTAAGCAATTCTGGCTCCCCAATTCAGTATCAGATGTTTGAAGCAAAACCAGAAAAAAGACAAAAAAAGAACTAGCAAAGATTTGAGCAATCAGATGCATTGACCATGAAGGGTGCCAGATTTTTAAGAATGGAAATTCCATTTTGCCAGAGAGTGACTGAGTATGTAACTTTATTTGTTTTTGCTGTGTGTCTTTACGTAGATGTATCAAATAGAAAGAGAATAGATTAGTTGCCTTCAGGCAGTGCGCCCAGAAGACACTTTTCCCTAAGCGATTTTTGAGGCCAGCATGCAAAAAAGTTTTCTGATAAGCAAATAATAGAGCGATCAGGCAAAACTCAAATACTGACTTGTTATGCATAGAAATTGTGCATTGGAAGAGATCTTTTTCATCAATACTAATGGCCAAAAAAAAACGCATTTCACGTAGATTCCTCCATAGTGTAGTAGATCAATTCAATTAAATGAATACTCAAATTCTGTAAAGAAAATTAATTGATCTAGCAGGCATAGCAACATTCTGTGCTCGGAAGCCGAAGCAAGAAATCAAGTTCCCGAGCTTTCGGCCAGAAAATTACTCACATAAAGCAGCCAGATTTTGATAAAATCCATGAGACGACAGTCTTGATGCACCGGCGGGTTGTGCATGACCAAACAGAAGCCATGTCCCAAGATTTGAACGTAGCACCCATAGGAAGTACGAAAATTGTCTCAAAAAGATGTCTCAAAATCTTATCTTGGCAGCCACTTTCAAATGGCTCAAAATATAAAAAGGAATGAAGCTCATGATGCAAATGGTCTTCAGAAGCAGGAACAAAAAGCAGAATACACGCAAAACCATATTTTTGGAGTTTTGGGGGTTCAAAGAGTCATTTAATGAGCTATAGACCTCAAATTGTACAAAATCTCACAAGTGAAATAGCAGCCACGATGCAATTTAAAACGCATGATCTGGGTATAGATAGCGATGACTAAAAGCAACATATTAGTAGACACTGCAGAAACTGATAGGAGTTAATGATTCCAAGATCCATGCCAAAAAAAAGGTCGTTTCGATCCCAGGGAGCTTGGTTTCCAGTAGTTTTGCGCTTTCAACAATAATACAGATTTGCCACTAACTCAAAACAATTTGCGCTCTCCAAATAAGGCAGGTGCGGAGGGCTGGGGCCACACGTCCTTCCTGACATTGACAGGCATGGTCGCGGGAGCACCTTTTGACCCACAAACAGTGAACACAAGTCCAATGAAAATAGGGATTTTTTTTGATATTTCGCTATTTTTACTATTATGGCCTAATACGTTGAAGCCAGGTCTCGAAACTGTGATTCTATCCAATTCCAGTGGCCTGTGTCAATAGTGTTTCAGGTTCTCGGCGATAATTTCGGCACCACTCATTCTCTCCTTTTTTGCCCCGTGTGCGCAAGGTGGGTGGCAGGGCTCGCGGCGGCGCTGGATTTCCTCAGTCTTGAATTAAGTCTGGTGCACACTGCCGCCCCTGTGGTCTTGCATAGGGATTGATTAGGGTAAAAGAATGACCAAGGTTAGGGTTTATGGCTGCAAAACAAAAACAGAAAAGAAAAAAGTAACAGGGGATGTGCTCCTTATATAGACCAGATTACCCCGCTTCTATTTACCCAACAATTCTTGATCGTTGGCTTATGTTCAATGGATCCACTTCTCTCCATAAGATTACGTCCTTAGACGCCGCTGACGCGCACTGCACCGGCTCTGCGCAAGTCCTGCTGCGGACAAGAGACGAGAAAGTTTGTGAGGGGCGCATGCCACTACTTCCGTAAGACATTAGCGAAAGCTTTATTTGAAAGTGCCAAAACCAAACATTGGACGCTGGCCAATTTGTTTTATCGGGTCTAGACTTTTGGGCTTAATCAGGAATATACCTTGCTAGATTCTGTTTTTTCCCCCCTTCCTGTTTTATCATCAGCTGCTGGCGGCTAGAATCTCATCACGAGAGACCCTAACATAGTCTTTACAGATACCAGAAACATTGAAAAAACGTGGAAAAATTAGATTTTTCTGTGGAATTTTTGAGTTTTTGAATTCATCAGTTTCAGAAAAGAATCAGGAAAGCTCTCATCGCGTCCAGGGGAACAAATTGGTGATCTCTTTCTCAGCGGTTATTTTTTGGCTGACCAATAAATACTGAAATCAGAGGAAGCAGGACCAACAGTGGTACTTTAACTCAAATCTAAACGATTTCAATTGGTTGCTGCTGAAAAGGTTGCCAATTTCTCTCATTGATTCTGGCCTGAAGCTTACCTCAAACTCGACAACCATGAGCACGCTTATTCCTTCTGCCAGCGCATGCCATTCGGTGCAGATGCCGCCGATCGAAAAGGATGACCGCCTCAACTTACATGTGCGCACGGGCTCAGCCTCGACGCTTCATCATTCGTTTGTGTTCACTTATGGCGGGCTTACAATCGGGCTTGAATTGGAGGATAAGATCTCAATCCGTGACATCGAGACAACGTTCATTTCGAAAGTGGCACACAACAAGCTGAGGCGCTTTGCAAAGTACCTTTCGGGCGAGATATTTTACCTAGACCTTATCACGAAAGTGTGGTCGCGAGTATCGATTCCCGTTGATGCACCGAAACCAAAGCCGAGGCTCTTCCATGAGTTGGCCACTGGAAACAATTGCCTCTATCTCTTCGGGGGCTTGACCCTACTATCAGATGCATCAGAGGACGACTCGTTCAAGCTTGTGCCATGTAATGATCTATGGGAGTTCAATTTGCTAAAAAAATCGTGGGTGCTACTTCATGATGGTTCGGATTGGGAGAACGACTCTCGCATACCGTCGCCCCGCTTTGCCCACAAAATGACGTCAATCACCCACCTTTCGTTTGTCAACAAGAAAGATCACTCCGGGTTAATGATTGCGGGCGGCCATGACCAGAACTCGTCACCGTTATTCACGAATTGTGTATACGACGTGGTGGACAAAAGGTACGTGGACGCAGGCCCTCCCCTCTCGTTCCCATCAGTCGTGCTTAACGGCAAGCCCACGGCATACTTCAAAACTATGAATCTGGAGAAACAAATCAACATCAACTACCTCAACAGCGTGATTGTCAACTTCAACGAGGACCCGGAATTTACCGGCCGCGAACCCGAGGCGGGTGTTGATCCTTTGAAGCCAGTGCCAGGATCGGAAGAATCGCTATACATTTATTCTCAAACGCTACCTATCAGCACTGACGAGGTTCTAAGCCCGCTCCTCAGCGCGAAATTGGGCAAAACCATCAAACAGCCCAAACCCGCGTTTCTACATCGCAAACGCAACCTCAGGTCCCGAATCGCAACTGACAATCTACTCAGGCGAACCGTGCCGCACAATCTTCGTTACCCGACAGGTGGTGTTTTCGGGCAAAATATTGTTATCATCGGATTTTTGCCCAATGACTATGATATCTCCATTTTCATTTACAACAAGCCAACGGGGAAGTGGTCGCGGCTCAATATTTTCTGCCATCATGACTACGGCTCGCACAGGTTTTGGGGCGGATTTGCGTGGACCTCTCATCATAAAGTTGTGTTGTTAGGAAATTATGTGACTTCTCGGACCACAAGCAGTGTACGGTATTTTTCATCACTAATCACAGTGAGTCTTCCAGTGACAAACATATTGGCCTCGATGGAAATGGCCGGACAGAAACCCATGGCCGCACCGGCGAAAGGTGATTTGGAAATGAGCTCTGTGAGCGACGTTGATGCGACAACTTCTGGAGACGAGATGTCATCTTCTTCTTTGCTGCAAATGAGCGAAAGTGACGAATCTACTGATAACCCACCCTCTCGCAGATTTTCTAGCAATTCAAACAAAAGTGAAGGGCAAAGAAGCTCAACTCACAATGCTGCAACATTCAATGATTATGTCCATTACGCCGCGCCAAAAGTCAAGTTCACAAAAGTGCGCTCCGTATTCCCTCCAGCGGCCATAACCCTCGGAAGAAACGCATTTGACCGCTACGGAAGTATCATTTCTGACTTCGAAGTCATCTCCTTGAGTGGCGACAGAATTCCAGTGTGCATGTCCATTTTGATGGCTAGATGGGGAAAGTTTTTCATTGACTTGCTTGCCCGAGCTTATGTGCGAGCCGTCGACCAGTTTGAAAACAACCAACTCAAGGTTGATTACCACCAGAAGGACCGCTCATCCAAGAGCAGCAGTAGCAGCAGTTCAGGATCGCGAAGTGTGAAGTACAGACTTTCCTCGAATGAGTCCCTGCTCTCACTGCCAAGCCAATTGGGGCGTCATGACCATTTCAATATGCATTTGGGGTTGTCTCGGCCGTCACAAAAAGAAACCCCGCAATTCAGGTTGCCTTTTCAGGAAAAAAACTTGTCTGAATCGAGCGTTTCCAGAGATGTGGGTTCTGTAGATCCTCATAATCAAGCTTCAGACCGCCGCAACTCGCTCGCTTCAAATACATCGGGGTCCTCAACGATGTATTCTCAATTAAAGGACATTCCTGCGCAATTACCCTTGCCACACGAGCCCATACCGGACGTACCTGCCACACCCACATCCTATCGCTCAAATTCCAGGAAAAATTCGACAGAGATTATGTCGCCACGAGCCTCATTGCTACACACGTTGAACGTTTTACGAAAGATTCCCTCGAAATCTCCGAGGGGTTCTCCACTACAGTCACCGAGGAACTCTGTAAGTGTTTCCAACATGTCTCTGGAGGGTCTGCTGAGTCTGTTCGAGGACAAAAAGCATGCCTTTAATTCTGCTGATGCCGAAAAGGTCGGGATAAAGGCCACACCCATGACTGCATCATCTTCTGTTTCCCCTCGAGCAATGTCGGCAGATCTTGGGAAAAGCCCCCACATCAATTTCATGTACGAGGAAAACAAGAGACTTCCTTGGAAAACTGAGGAAGCATCTCTGGGGCCGGAGGAAAAAAGCGAGGATTTTCAGAGTCTTTTGGACTTTCCGGAAGATAAATGGGAAACGTACAAAATGGAACCAACTCTTATTCCAAGAAAACTATATGTTCCTTTCAGCACAAATTCGCTCAAATCTTTTATGGAGTACTTGTACACGGGTCAAGTTGGAAATAAATGGCTATTTCGCCCTTGCGCTCTTGATTGCTTATGGATGGCACGCTACTACAAGGTCCCACTCCTTTATGATTTACTATGTGAGGTTCTCTATGGTATCATCGGGCGAAAAGAAGTGACTGTGATTAAAGAGGGCAAAAAGTATCGGAGAAAGTTCAACGAATTGTTTGAAAAGACCAGGTCGCCAATGAAATCTACCTTCAAGTTCCCGCTCGACGAGTATGAAGGTTTTCTAGATACCGTTGACGATGGATACATGGATATCGCTCTACTTCGCAAATCCTCCAATGTGCATAAATTGTCGACATCGTCTCGCTCTGGAAAGAGAGGAAGCTCATTCTCGTTATCTAAGGTGCAAGAGCTCTCATCCAATCAGCCTGAGGTGAAACTGGGGAGAATGACGTCCACGGAAGGTGCTGAGAAAAAAGGTATCGCGGCTAACAAGGAGTCTACGGACGACAGTACCAGTGCAAGTGACGAGGACGCCCCACCTTTGCACTTTCTTGATTTCGAGAAGAAAAGTAGCACACATGCTATTCGATACAAGCCTGTACTCGAAAATAACCAGGAACCAGAGAGAATACCCGCCGGGCCCTCAGAGCAGCAAACCGAGGAGGAGAAACTCAACTTAATTGGGGTGACCTTGGAAAAGCTCGTTTCCATAGACTCACCAGAGCCCAGTGATTATGTGATAGATCTCATTCACGAAGTTGCTTCCGCGTGTGCTGACGTGAAGTTGATGTTACGTTCACTGAACGCACGCCAAATGAGTAGTGCCCTCGCTCAAACCAAAAAGGATTATCTTGCTTTAGAAAAACATGTGGAAGAGGAATTGAGTCAACAAAAAAGAATGGAAGAGGAAAAAGAAAGCGCCGATCAATCACCACCTTTGAGTCCGAAAGAATACACGGGTAAGGTTAGAGAGGTGCCTAGAGATGACCCGAAACCAACTTTGTCCACAAAGACTTCCTCGACAGGGTCTGTTACAACACTCAAGTCATTCTTGATGAACTCGAAGCAAAAGGGTGATCACATTGGAACACATCAGGCGGATACTGAGACTCAGCAATCCAATGCAATTGGCAGTGCGGTTCCATCAAAGCTCACTCCGGTGAAGGAGCAGGCCTACAATAATGTTGAGCTGAACAAAAAGCTAGATAAGCAGATATCTCTGTTGATCCGAAAGGAGGAAAAGCTCAAGACTAGAGCTGCCAAAGAGGAGAAGATTAACCGGCAGACTTCGGAGCGCGTCGAGAAGAAGCGGTCGGGAACTTTGTCTCTGTTGTCGCTGACTTTGTCACCAGCATCATCATTCAATGACACAGAATCAATTACAGGCTACAGGAAAATTGGGGAGGCGGCGAAACCTCAAACACAAGTGTCTTCAGCAAGCATGGATAAGAGTCTGGTTCCACATCCAGAAAAACCTCGCCACGGTCTACTTGGGCGTTTGGGACGTATGACCAAGCACAACAAAAAAGAAGACAGTGGAAAATCGCGTACGGCCCCACAGTTGTCTCGCACAGAGTCGCTGGCAAGCGTGGTTTCGTCATCGAGCAAAAAATCCGAGAACAGCAAGAGTATCGGCCACACTCTGGGCGGATTTCTCGGGTTGAGAAAAAAATAACCTCACCACGTGCATGTGGTTCCCGAAGGTTGCTCAAATGAACTAACTTAATTGAATTTGCGATAAAAAAGTGGTTTAATTCCCTCCAGAAACGGGTACGTATTTTCCAAGGGCGAGGCGCTCTTTCTTTGAACGCTTTCGATTAACTCTATAAAGCGACACCAACCAATTCTCTAATATTGCAAACGCTCTAGGAGTATTCAACCGGAGTTCCACGCAAGTAGTCTTGCAAGACGCAGGATTCCCAGCAATTAACGCGATTCTGGCTTTTGGGTACTTCCTGTGTGCAGGCGATAACATCATAGTGCATCCGAGCCGAGCTGCGAAAACTCATGCCACAATTATCCCACAGCAAGCGTGGCTCATGGGTTAAAGTATAAAAGCCGAGGTGTGGGCACAATTCTTCAGTTTAAAGCATTCGGTTTCGAACTATTTAACATAACCGAACTCAAAAATTAAAATGCCTGGCTTGCAAGACAACACGAAAGTTTACACTTTGAACGACGGAAACAAGATTCCAGCCGTTGGCCTCGGAACCTGGAGAGCCACCTCCGAGGATAACATCAAGGAAGTTGTTGAGAGCGCTTTGAAGAACGGCTACAGACACATCGACACCGCTGCCATTTACGGCAACGAGGAAGATGTTGGTGAGGGTATCAAGGCTTCCGGTGTGCCAAGAGAAGAGATCTTCGTCACCACGAAATTGTGGAACGATGACCACAAAAACGTCCGTGCAGCGTTCGAGGAGTCTTTGAAGAAGTTGCAATTGGACTACGTGGACTTGTACTTGATTCACTGGCCACTTGACGGCAGTTTCGACAACAAGAACGCCAAGATCTCCGACGCCTACGAGACGTACTTGGAATTGCAGAAATTGAAGAAAGAGGGTAAAGCCAAGTCCATTGGTGTTTCCAACTACACGCAGGGAAGACTCGAGAGCCTTTTGTCTCACCCGGAGGTCACCATCAAGCCGGTTGTCAACCAGATTGAGGCCCACCCATTGTTGCCTCAGACCGAGTTGTACAACTACTTGAAAAAGAACGACATCTTCATCACTGCATACTCTCCATTGGGCTCTGCTGACAGCCCATTGTTCAAGGAGAAGAACGTTTTGAGAATTGCCGAGAAAAACGACGTTGAGCCGGCTCAAGTCTTGATCTCGTGGGCAGTGCAAAGAGACACCATTGTGATTCCAAAGTCTGTCAAGACCTCTCGTCTTGTATCCAACATCAAGACCTTTCAATTGCCTGACGATGACTTTGAAGTTTTGAACGAATTGGCAGCCGTTGAGGGCGAGAAGAGAACCAATGACCCATTGCCAGCCATTTTCCAGGATTAAACTCGATAGAATGATTCTATAGATATGCAAAATACAAGCTCAATGTTAGTACGGGTTTGTAGTTACCAGATTCACAAGTCAACGCGATGTACTCTGTCGATGTATTAGTCGTCTTACACTAGTGCGTATGGGCTGAAAACTTTAACGTGTGATTCGGTCGAGATTGTCTAAGCAAAGGATAAAACAATAAAATAGAGTTTTCCAGGGTAACAAAAGTGGTTCTAGCTGATTCCACGCTCTCTTCGCAGATTACATCTTTTCCACAACTCTTTGTCTTTGTCTCGAGAAGAAGCCAGAAGCTTTAGTTGATCACGAAACAAACATGGGATTCATGATTTTTCGAAGTTCTCCACAGGGAGTATTAACAGAAGTATACGTGTAAAAGCGTTGGTGTTTTCAGCACAGCGATGCTTTTGAAATGTTTTTATTTGCGCTGCCACCTTGATTTCCCTACAATCGAATCTTGTCGTTTCAATGACAATGTTTTGTGGATTTCGAGCAGCACAGAGTTTATATGTCTTTTTAGGTCATTTTAGTTGAATATATCACTGGCATACTTCATCTCTGTCTCGGTGTCGTCAGTCACCTCACGTGATGAAGCGCCCCCACGGACCTCGTATCTTTCCCTGTGCACCCCACTCTCTTCTCATGAGTTTGCTCCCCGGTATGCGGTAAGCGTGCCCCCACGTCTCGAATGCCAAATATCCGCGCTTTCCGAGACCCAATTTGTGCATAAATACTCGTTTAAGCCAATGATTGCGGATTGACGGATGAAAAGAACAATCGCACGAGTCTGCAACTTGTCAGCCATAAGTCCTCGATTTTCTTCAATTCCCCCACTTTTCGCCCCCACTTTCGCAGCCATGTCCCTCCACACAAATACTGGAACATACACGTTGCTCAATGGAAAAACAATTCCGAAAATCGCTTTGGGCACCTACTTATCCAACGAGGGCGAGTGTGCCGCCTCGGTGAAATTGGCGCTACAAAATGGCTACAGGCACATTGACACTGCCGCCTATTACTTCAATGAAGAGGAAGTAGGCCAGGGCATCAAAGAATCCGGCGTTCCTCGTGAGGAAATCTTCGTGACAACAAAAGTATGGAACGATCAGCACAAAAACGTCAAGGGGGCATTTGAGTCGTCGTTGCAGAAGCTCGGTTTGGATTATATTGACCTCTACCTCATGCATTGGCCCATTTCGCTTGACCCAGAAACCCAAAAGCCATATGCGGACTGGGACTACGTCGACACATACAAGGAGATGCAAAAATTGGTTCACTCGGGAAAGGCGAAGTCGATCGGCGTCTCGAATTTCACGGTGGCGAAAGTGAAGCGTCTCTTGGCAGACCCCGAGATCACTATCAAACCTGTAGTCAATCAAATCGAGGCCCACCCATTATTGCCCCAACCGGAGTTAACAAAGTGGATGCAGGACGAGGGCATCATCATCGAAGCGTACCGGCCGTTGGGTTCTGCACAGAGTGTGTTGATCACAAATGAGACAATTGTTGAAATTGCAAAAAAAAACAACGTGGACGCAGGCCAGGTATTGATTTCTTGGGGCGTGCAGCGTGGCACGGTGGTTTTGCCGAAATCAGTGAAAGAAAAGCGCCTTATTTCGAATTTGAAGACATTCACATTGAGCGAAGAGGATTTCAGGGCCGTGGACACGCTCTCGGAGAAATACGGAGTGCAACGGACCGTCGATAGTGAGGTTTTCGAGGATTGAGGCATAAGTATCAAAAAGAAAGAGTGGTGCCAGCATCAACGTGCTCAATTATGTGATATAATGTAACGGCTTTCAGGTGGCCACCCGTCTCTGGAATATGCAATAATAAATAGACCAGCCAAATGATCTCCACATTAGCTTCGGTGCTATAAAGGTGCACTTGGCATTGAAGTTCAAACCGGTGTGCATAGAATAGAACAGGTGATGTTTAAGTTGACTCAACAATCAAAAAAGCTTCTTACTTCATACGAAACTTGCTCTTTTCCGTTCATACCACCTACGCCACCAGACATCAACCATGTTTTCGTTGTGTGTGGGGTGATTTCCCCGTGTTCATTTGTATGAGTGAATGATCAAGTTGCATAAATAATCTTTGCGAACGGAATATCGCACGCCAAGCAAAGTGGGCTGCGCTTCGTCCCCGCGTTTCCGCATCCAGAGTGGGTGTCTCTGTGCGCTGTGCAGAGCGTCTCACGCGGCACAAGGCGTTGTGGGGAGTGTTTCCTATTTTGGCCAGGCAGACGCACAGTATATATAGCTCTAAGCGATGCCATATAGAGGCCAGATTTTCACGACCAGCGAAAAAATTAAAGATTTTCATCAGTGAAATGGAAAACACGGAAACAGAGGTGAATACCGAGCTCGTGAAGTTCGCCCACGACAACCTCAAACATGTGCCACACTCACACGAGTACGATAAGATGATTCTGTCTGTGCCATATAACTGCTTTGATAAAGAGCTCTGGATGCGCCGCAACTTGGCCCATGAGTTGGCACTTGATTACGGGAATATACGCATGGTTGATTACGAGTACAGTTTCGAAAAACACCAGGCGGCGCGTGTGAAACATTTGGACATGATTTTCGGCAGCATCCAGCCCGATGTTTTCATCGAGCCGCCCTTTTTCGTCGACTACGGCTTCAATGTCAAGTTGGGAAAAGGTTTTTACGGCAACTTCAATCTCACGTTTTTGGACTGTACCTTGATTGTCATTGGCGACAACGTATTAGTCGGGCCCAACTGCTGTTTCACCACCGCCACACATCCTACTGATCCTACCCAGCGATTGTCTGGGCTTGAGTATGCAAAACCGATCTATATAGGCAACAACGTGTGGGTAGGCGCCGGCGTGAATGTGATGCCGGGGGTAACTGTAGGCGAGGGTGCAGTGATTGGCTCTGGATCCGTGGTGACTAAGGATGTGCCTGCAAATACTGTTGTGGTGGGCGTGCCGGCAAAAGTGGTGAAGCATTTGACTCCTGCGCAGGCGAAGAACCTGTTATAAATTTTACAGGCTGCATTTATGGTGAGTTTACGGGCATTCTGGGTCTGTTGTTTCGTTTCATGCGTGACCCAAGGCATGATGTGCGTGACCCAGGGCATGATTTGCGTGACCTAGGGCATGATGATATGCATGGTTGATCAGTAGTGAGGCAAAAAAGTATAGATATCTTTAATGAAACATGATAGAACATTTTTTCGGATACCTGTAGGCGTGGAACGGCCTGCTTGAATGTTGAAATGGTTGGCGTTGTAGATTCTATGCCTATCAAGTGCCTACCAAGACTCAAAAATAGCTTACTAGGATTATCTGTATGGATCTGGGATATTTTTGGCATTGTGATACGTTTTTGAATCTTTCAAAGTGATTACAAAGACTGTATAAGCTAGTATGCAACCTTCATATGCATTCTATCTGAAGAATTCACGTCAAACTCGACGTATGAGACACTTGACGCTCGATTTCACGACCTATGCATTCGCTAGAAACAGGATATTGAAGCATCGAGGTTATTCAAAAGTCTGGATATTGAAGTATCGAGGTTATTCGAAATATCGGCTATCAAAAACTGCTGTATTCTTCTCGTGCCAGCTTTCATCATGCGTGAGCGGCCGTTTCTTTCTTCACACCGTGGACCTTTCAAAAGCCACAGGTGCGAACGACCCCTAAAAAGCACTTAAAATTTGCTCCATTTCCATAAAGTCTCGCCTGGATTCACGAGCTCGTCGTCATTCTCGATAAAAGAAATACCCGAGCCTGGGCCCTGCGAAATAAGTACATTCAAATAGTACAAGAATTTGGTGCCATCGAAACCTTGCGCCCACACCTCCTTTGCCTGTTTAAGCGCACGCTCCTTTGGCACGATTTCCTTCACCTCAAGCTTCGTGTTGTTCTCCGACTCGTATGTCTTGATGATTTCTTCTGGGGTTATGAGGCCGGACTGCACATTGATGTGGTTTGGAAATTCGCCAGCCACTGCTTTAGTCGCCACAGAAGCCACCACCTTACCAATATCGTCAATGGTCGTGTATGAGAACTTTGTGTTTGGCTCGCCGAGGTACGTGACGGTTTTTTCCTGGGCGTTTCCACCCACCTGGCCAATCACCTTGCGCAACCATGGCCCACCGGCGAAAAGCGAGGTTGCAATATCCACGACCTTGATTCCGAGGGCACGTACTTTTTCCAGGTGAGTTTCTTTAATTTGAAGGAGTCCTGGGAAAACTTTTCCTGCAGCGGGAATGTCAATGCCAAACTGAGACGGAATGTACACTTTTGGTTTGACCTGTTTCAAGATCTCCTCAAGGTTGCCAAAGACTGCAGGCGAGGCACCTACCAAAGAAATCACCACATCCACATTTGCTAGTTTTTGCGCTAATTCCTCTTTACCGTTTTCGAGATCACCCTGGATATACTTGACATACTTGCTGGACTCTTTTTTGGACGCATCTCTAGTTACAGCCAAAACTGGCAAAGTGATTTTCTCGCTGAAAATGGGGCTCAGGAACGCGGCAAGCGTAGAGGCTCCCAAGGCGCCATTGAGGCCAAAAACAGCAACAGTAGGTTTTGACATTTTAGAAGAATTTGGTGTGGAATTGTTAAAAGAAAAGGATTTGTTCTATTTAAAAAAAGTTTGTTCGAATCTCATTTGGGAATCGTTGATATATATATATGCCTGCTTCGAGATATTACTAAGGGGCGCGTGGTGGCTCGCAGCCACATTACTAAAACGTCAACTGAGGCGCCAGCCTGCTGGGTGAACACGTTATGTGCACTCCCGTGAATATGTAAGCAAGCGCAGACCGAAAAACAAACAAACAAACTGTGGCTCGCACCCCACGATTTCTTACAATTGTGGTCAATTTGCAGGGAGCGGGACTTAGTTGTTATGGCTGCGACTTTTTTGAAAAGCTCGAAATTTTGGGTAGCAATTTGGCAACTTGGGGCTTTCTTCAAACCATGTGTACATAAAGACCCGTACACCACAATTTTGCGACGAAGTATTTTGAGCATCCACGTGACCGGCCTTCATTTTGGAAGGCCAAGTCGTGTGGAAAAGGCAAACCACATTTGATGCTAGCTTTTAATTCGATTTGTTTTGATAATATATTCGCCTAATTTGTTAAAAAGATAATTTTGTGTATCGTGATAGTACCTCAAGATTTGCCGAATTAGCAATGTTCTTCGTTTCCTTTGCTGTGACTTCTATAAATCCTGAGCTCTAACAAGATTTCCTGAAAGTGTTCACAATCAGAAGCATTTACCAAAAGAAACAAATCTGCCTCTTTTTTCGACTGACCTTCCTTCCAATGATAGCTTCCCATCTCATTGGGTTGTTTGTGTGTGTAGGAATTTGGCCATGAGCTGCACGATTCAAGGAAGAAAAGGAGACAAAATAGTTTTTGATTTCGAGCTTCACAAGGTCTTCAAAAGTTTTTGAAGAGCAAAAGCTAATAGAATTCACGTTCCATTGAGGTTCAACTAAACTAAAAAAGTTAACCATTTGCAACCAACACCTTATATGCCGGACGCGGACGCAGGCCACGTGAGGCGGAACTAAAAGCGGAACGGAACGGAACGAATTGCCGCAAAACGGGAAACGGAATTGACACTCGAACGGCCGGGAAGCCATAATAACACACCCGTTATTTTTTTTTTCATAGAATCTGATGAAATTCATGATCATGTGATTTTTTTCCCATTGCACTGCATTTGAGATTAATTGCCTTCCGCATGTGTGTAGGTCAGACAGTCTTGGGCCATACTACGGAGAGTCAAACGACCAATCATCACATGACATGTGGCGAAATTGGGGTGGTAAACTCGAAATGAATGACTGATTTTTTGTAGTGTTTTGCTAAGAGATCCACTCTTACACATGAGTGTTCAGTTTCTAGCGCAGTTTTAAACAAACAAAAATATAATTAGCACTTTTTACTCCTACCTAAACATGAATGATTGTGCGGGCATTATGCACTTGGAGCGCCCGCGGCAAGGCATTTGAAGTGCCTAAATAAAACATAGTTCAAGATAAATCCAAAACTTGGTTTTGAAGCAGCATATTCATGATATAAAGTTGGCGATACTGTGATGTTTTCATGGACATGTGTTTGATCGTGTAACTTCAAAGCCCTTCTCGGGTCCAGAGTATGGCCTGAAGAAAAAGGCTTTTCATGCTAAATATAGTTGTAAAGCCCAAAAGACCTTTCTTAGAAGAGGACTTGTCAACCGCAACGCCCCATCGAGATTGGTTTCTTCGAACTTGCTTCACTTTACTGTAAGAAGATCCCAAAATAGTTCTCACAAATTTATTGCTGACCCTGATTCTAGACCTTCAGAATGTGAACTGGAGCCCCCACCACACCTCAGCACGATAAATTACCATTTCCCCTCATTGAAAATATTGCTTATGTACAACAAAACACGATTGCTCTGATAACCACGCGTTTCGTTTACGCAAATAGTATCGATAACCACACCACACCGCACACGGAACTCGGATCCCGGAACACAGCGGGTAGTGTAGTGAGTGAAGCCTTGCCCATAAATGACGCAATTCTCACCAAATCCCAAGATTGCGGCCGCGCACGTGCTCTGAACGGAGGCTTAAACACCACAACTATTTGCCACATGATTGCAGTTGGGTTTTCTCCGCGACTCCATGACGTATCCCGTATTCCTTAGCAAAGTTGCTGAGGCGCCAAATATGTTTGGCTTACTAATGTGGCGATTGAGTCTAACCCCTATTCCAAGTATATAAGTAGGACCATGATATTCCCATGGATCGATTCTCTCAAATATCAGCTATATTTACCATATAATTGATACCAGGTGTCGAAAAGTTTTTTGAGAAATTCTCCCAAGAAAATAAAAAAAACACCAATCTCCAATCATGCCTACCACTGTTCTCGTTTCTGGCGCCACGGGATTTATCGCGCAGCACACCATCAAGCTCCTCCTCTCCAAGGGCTACAAGGTGGTGGGGACTGTGCGGTCTGCCGAAAAGGGCAAGCACGTGACCAAATTGTTCGATTCCGAAAACTTCACTTATGAAGTCGTGCCCAGCTTGACAACATCTGGTGCATTTGATGACGTGGTGAAGAAACACTCGGAGGCTACAGTATTCTTGCACACAGCATCGCCTGTGACCTTCACCACCACTGATGTTGAGGCTGATTTGCTCATTCCAGCGGTTGAGGGCACGAAAAACGTCTTGAGCGCGATTCAGAAACATGGGCCCCAGTATAAACATGTGGTGGTGACATCCTCGGTGGTGGCGCTGGCGGATTTGGCCCAGATCAACGATCCCAGCAAGACTGTCAACGAGGAATCATGGAGTCCGATCACGTGGGACGAGGCCAAGGCCAATCCATTTGCGGGGTACTTTGGGTCGAAGAAATTTGCCGAAAAGGCCGCGTGGGAGTTTTACGAGAACGAAAAACCTGCTTTTACGTTGAATGTGATTAATCCGGTGTACGTGTTTGGCCCGCAAGCGTTTGATGCTGAGGTGAAGGAAGAGTTGAATATCTCCGCGGAAGTGATCAATAAGTTGTTGAAATTGCAGCCAGATTCGCCCCTTCCAGAGGAAAAAGGTGGATTTGTGGATGTGAGGGACGTGGCCAAAGCACACGTGGCGGCATTTGAAAACGGATTTAACAAAAAACGGCTTTTGTTGTATTCTGAGAAATTCACTGCTCAGAAATTGTTGAATATCTTGAATGGCCATTTTGACTCATTGAAGGGTAAGTTGCCCAAGGGAGATCCCGAACTGGCCGACCAGGACCCTGCTGGCGCCAAGCTCGACAATTCACAAACCAGGCAATTGTTGAACTTCCCCTTTGTGGATTTGGAGACCTCGGCCATTGACTCGGTCACGCAGATCATCAAGGCCAAGCAAACAGCCACCTAGATTGCCTGTGTCATGGCATGTATTTGCAGATTAGATGTTTATATCTGAAATTGAAATCAAAATAAAGGTTTTGACTCGATTTGAAGATCCAGTACTATTGGGTGTTTGGTCATAGTCTCACCTGTTTATATACAGCTTGGTAGAGTATACTACTTAAAGATACCTTCAGAAAATTCTTTCTTTCCAGCTCATGAATTACGAAAATGGCTACATTCTTTCGATATTGTGTTTCTTTTATAATCATTCTATTGCATGTTCTTTCAATAAATTATTTTCAGATGTTTTGCATCGGGCAAATCACCATCAAAGGCTACGAAAAGTAAAATGAGTTAAGACTGGACGAAATAAAGTATACACTCATGAATTCTTGGGTTTCTCCACTGAAATCCCTACTCGTTTCACACAATCTGCCAAGCGATTAAGAAAGAAAAAGAAAAAAAAAAAACTCCGAAAAACATCTCAATGCTGAAAGCTTATGCGGTCTGTCGGATAGCGAAGCTGGCCTTGTGGTTCCATATATACACGTTTGTGGAGAGCTAGGTAAACAATTTTGAATCTAAGTCCCTTTTCAGAAACGTCATATTTAAACGAGATTGGATCAAAAATAAAAAAAGCGATTGGAAATTTGTGGGATAGATCTGAAATGGATTGAAGATGTTCGCAGTAAGGACTTTTGGGGGAAATGAAGAATGTATAACACCCTTTTTGTTACCATACCGTTAGGCCTGTGTTTTGACCAATTCATGAATTTATCAGTTTTGCTTAAAATACTGAAGACTTCTACGCCAGAGATGATAGCAAGCAAAAATGAATAAAATCAGCATTCCGGTAAGAATTGTTAATTCACGAGGGTCTCGAACGTGCGGCATGCCACTTATATATCCCACAAAATGACATGTGTCCGAAACGTGCGCCATTACCATACAAACATCCATGCAATCGATTTTTTCTCTCCTCTTTTCCAGTACATTATTCTCAATTAGCTTTCATCTTTTCAAAAATTCAACATAGACCCTAAGAACTGGTTTTGCAGCCGGTTTTCTTCCAACCTCGATGTCGCACCCGTACACCATACCCAAGATACTGATACAACTAAGCGAGGCCACACATTCAAATATCGGTTTCCAATAGCTCATATTTCGGCCAATTCACACACATTCACACACTCAACAATTGTTCAAGATGAGCTGGCAGGATGATCTTACTGAGAATGACTTCATTATTCCTGACGAGGAGGTGCCTTTGGGCAAACCGCAGACTGGTCCTGGTCCGGCTCAGGGCGCTCATAACCATTCAGCCCCGTCACAAAGTACGCCCAAACCGGCGTCAAGTCGAGCGGGGTTTCCCTGGGCGCCTAGCGTCGACTTGCTGCTGGCATTCACGCCGTTCCAGAACTTTCTGCAGAGCAACAAAGTCGCCGAACGTCGCTTCGCCGGTGGAGACACGTTAGACGAGCCAGTATGGGCGACGTTACGGCGCGATTTGTCGCAAATTGGCCGCCGTGTGGCCATTGTGGTATGGCCTGCGCAGCTCCAGCACTTGGCGCGCACACAGCAGCAGCGGTTTGTGGAGTTGGCGGCGCAAAACGGACTCAACTTGCCGCTGACGGTGACTGGTACTGCATATAGCGTTCCACTAGACGAGGAGTCTGAATCTGGCCCTGCGGCGTCGGAAAAAAGCCTTGACTGGGATCTTTGGGGCCCCTTATTATTCTCGCTCGCATATGCGGTCACCATGGGTGTGGCGCTGCCAAATACCCTGGCAAATGTCGTGTTTTCAGGCACGTTTCTGTTTATGTGGGTGTTTTTCCTAGTTGCGGGCATCAACATCCAGCTTTTGGGAGGCACGATTTCGTTCTTGTCCGCAATCAGCGCCACGGGCTACCTGGCGTTCCCGATCGTGTGCGGAGCCCTCATCAGCACGCTTGCATTGAAATGGCGCTTTGTCAGGCTAATCGTCATGCTGCTATGTGCAGTCTGGAGTCTATACGCCGCCAGCATGAGCTTGAAATGCCTGGGCGTTCTCCCAGGACGCGTGATCTTGGCTCTTTACCCGGTAGCGCTCATGTACGCCGTGATGTCCTGGCTCGTGGTGATCACATGAATGTTATAAATCGAGTGTTTGATGTTGTATCTGAGGAATATTTAGCCACTTTTGAGCTTCGATCCCAGAAAAGACAATTGGATATTTTCAGAACACGAGATTCTGGCTCTGCTCTAATGGATGTATGTGTTTTGGTCGTGCCATTTTGGGCGGAACCAATTACCCCATTTCATCGTTTCACACCCATTCCATAGATGGTGTGCGGAAGTTGTTACTCAAAGGAAGGAGAAAACTCTCGTGGGCATTGAAAAGCACGCTACCTCACCTGAGCTGTGACTGTTTGGAAAAGCCTACGGAATGGGTGGCTTTATGAACTATTCACGGAAACACACGCGGGTCTATGTGCCAAAAGTTGGCACTATATTTCAACGAAAAGTGTTTTGTCTTGCTTTATCTGGATACAGTTTCTCTACCGCCGAGCCTCAATTCCACGAGTTTGGTGCTCGAGCTGATCGGTAGTTTACTGATCAACTTTTTGGCTATGGAGAGTACTGTACAGTTTGACCTGCATGTAACAATGTCACAAACCCGTACATTCTGGGGCTAGGTTGTCAAATGTTATGGAGAAGAAGTGCAAAAGCGGTAAGTAAATATAAGAATTGATCACCATCACTTAGTCAGCGGCTGGGAAAGCGGGGACATGGGACATCACCTAGTGAATAAAGCAGACGTATGCAGGTCTGTTTGGATCTGGTATGTACATCCTTAAGTTTTAGGCCGTTTGATTGCATTTGCCTGTTGATGCGATTTGTAACCTTTTTTTCAGTTTTGCCCGAGTGTTTGAAGAAACAAATTGAAAAAAAAACAAATAAAAAGAAAAACATCAGATGACCCATCACATTGTAGGATGTTCTCTTTATAGTATGCCACACATGCTAACATCGCAAAAAGTGCACAATTTACGTAAAGCATTCTCAAGTCTATATGTAGTTTGCTTTAATGCTCTTCTCTATCATTTTTGGGCCCATCTATATGAGTTATTGGAGGCGAAACTGAAGATGTACGCGCAAGCTCACGAGGCCCAAATAATTTGCTAAATATTGTGCACAAATTGGAGAATTCAGAGACGCAAACGTCGTACAACAGCGCCATCCCTTTTCTGGATAAGGAAGTAAATTTTTTTGCAGAGTCAGCGCTAAAATCTGCAAAAAACTGATACAACGTGAACTCACACATAATATCAAACCACCCTGAAAAAACTGCGTTAAAACTTGCATTGGCCAGGTCGGGAGCGCGCAAGCGGTATTTCCGACACACGAGGGTTCGATTCCCTCGGCATATAACATTTCATGATGAACAAAACGGATGTGAACAATCTCTGAGTGGGGCCAACGGCTCTGCGTAGATTAAAAACCTGCCTTCCTACTGATAAAATGTTCTTTTTGGGTTTCTTGCCTTATGCCCACGAGACTACTATGGAATATGCCTTTTTTTCTGCCATCTATCTAAAAATTTAGAGCAATAGTTTTCGAGACCTTGTTTAAATCAAAAAAAAAATAGTCATGTGCATTCTACCGATAATATGCTTGAGCACTGATTGACTGACTTGTATGAAGTATGCTTTTGAGTGTATGAAACGACATTTGGATTTTGAAATCGACGATCAGAGTTACCAAACTCACAAACAGTCAAAATTGCAGTTTCAACTTTTGAATTAAGGAAAACAGAATACGGGTGATATCATGTTGGAGCATCGCCTTATTGCAGCTCAGTCCCATGCATGAAAATAATTAAAATTTACACAATGCCCCCATTTTAGTCTTTTAGTATAATAAGGCCTTTGAAATTTCAGTGCTTGTTTTTCGAGAAAATGCTGAAAAGAGTTTGTGCATATTTGTGCTCCAAATTTTGATGTTAAAAGTCCTTTTGTAAAATTTGTTCTAATATCCTCTATTTATTTGGTCACACGAGAACGGTTTGAACCGATTTTCGGAAAATTGCTCTTTTTCGAAAAGATTGTTTTTGCCTCTAGTTCAATTTTGAAAAACACACTGATCTAGGTATTTTTCAGATCAATCATATTGTTCACATTGTTGACCTTGAAGGCACTGCAATCAAATACTGCTGTTTGAATAATTGCTCGAAGTCAAGAACAATCGCAGACGATGTCAATGAAAAGACAATAAGAATAACAATAAAAAAGACAATGACCAAATAAGTCGCTTTCTATAATAGGCCATTTTTTCTGACTCCGCTTTTCCATTTTTCTAATCAAATTCTCCATTATATAGATAGTCCAACGGGGCCTCTTATATCATATGATTGTCTATCTTGACCTCTCGCAACCTTGACAAAAGCAAACAAAATAAACAAGATAAACAAAAGAAAGACTCCAAGCTTAGACTTTTTCAAGATCACGGCCCTTATATGCAAATAATTCATATGCAATTTCCAATTCTTCTCGTTGCATTCATAATGACCACCATGGCGATGTCGACCTCCATTAACTCTAAAAGGGCAGACGGCATAATGAATGAAAATGACGAGATGTTAAATACAAAAAATCATCTACAAAAGTTAGGAGCCGATTTCCGCTCGTATGTTGATGAAAATCATTTTGACAAACAAAGATTTTCGCGAGATTTGAAGAAACTCAAAAACAGATTGAATGGCGTTAATCTTGAGACGAAGAAGACCAGGGAACATGCAGACCAGGAACCGAAAAAACAATTGATAACTTTACAAAAACGGTTTAATTCAATGAAGGATTGCGTGGATTACTGGAACTATTACGTAAGCAGCGGTGATCCTGGTGACGGCTTGTTATTCAACATCAATGATTTTCTCGTGAGGACTTCTTCACTCGAGGATTCCATAGGACAGCCGAGTTTCGAGTTACCGGCTTTTGCAAGAATCGTGACTGATTTTGAGAGAGAATTGCGCGGCCTAAAAGAAAAACGCTTAACCTTGCGGCGATTGCCGTTTATTTTGCAGCAGAAACTCAGCTATGACTTTGCTCAGGCGGTTTCTACTCTCACGACTTTGAAGAACATGCCGACGGAGGATGACCTTTAACAAATTCACACGAGCAATTGAAGAGATAAGAAAAAAAAAGATGAAAAAAAAAATAAAAACGCTGGTACGTGGCACGATTGCAACTGTGCGTATTGGGCCCAAGGGCGTTTGTTAGTATATATAGCACGCCCATTCTGCTCTGGATGTGTAGCAAAACCATCAGCACATACCCATCATGTGGGAGTTTCTGGACCCTTTCTTGATCACAATCTCGCAGTAATGAAGAATAGGTTTATTAAAGCCAGCACCTTCATCAGGCCTTTTTCCTTTTAGCCATCAAAGAATCTGATCCAGGTGGTCAATTTCCGTCAAGCGCAGGCAAAGCCAGAATGTAAAAAGCACACACTTGCTGATTGCAACACAACAACCTCTAAACCGGGCAGCTTTCCCGTAGTACTTGTCCCAATGTCTATTCTATAGGCCACAAGTCCCACGACGAGAAAGAAAATATCAACCTGATATGTGATGTGCAAGTGCGCCAAGAAGGACCCATCTGACGCCTCTGGCCCGGCCCTCTAAATATTAGCCCGGCCAATATGGCCTACTTCAACTTAACCCAGCTTCTTCCCGCGCCGCTTTTTCCGCTCAAGCGTGGCTATGTGCTTCAAGTCGTCTTCGCTGGGCTCATAGATATGCCAGATCGTGTAGTGGGGCAACCCGCCGACGCGGAAACCCATACGCTTGGCCAACTTGCCAAACGCCTCGGTCTCGGCGTGGTTCCAGAGCGTGTGTGCCGGGAAATTGACGCCCTGGCGGAAAATCTTCGCCTTTGCCAAGATCGACACGCCGCCAACACCATCCAAGTCCACCACCTCGTCCGGGTTGCCGTCTGGGTCACGGATGTACGCCAAATGCACGCGGTAGGTCGGGTACTCGGCGTAGCCCTCTACAATCACGTCGTCCTCGTCCAATTTACGCGCCAACTCGAGCGCGGGCTCAGACTCGATCCACGAGTTCAAGTCGTAGGGCTGTTCGCCGCCCAAGTACGTCGGGAGCGGGCGCCAGATGTTGGGCACCATGACGTCATAGTCAAACTTCATCAAGTCCTGGATCACCAGCCCAGGGCATGTCTCGATATCCACGTCCCGCCAGTACACCCACAGGTGGTCAGCCTTAAGCGCCAGGGCCGTGAGCCAGTTCCGTGCGCGACCCATAAGCTTTCGGCGGATCCCCTGCACTTTGACTGCATGCCGGTCAGAAAAGCCCTGGCCAATCGCCTGGCCAAAGTCCTTGACAAAGATGGAGACAGAGCGAAACGGCGTCCGGTAGCCTGCATGGTACAGCTCGGGCGAGTTGTATGCCTTGCGCACGTTCTCCATGTAGTTCTGGTCCATGTATAATTGGTAGAGTTCATTTGTCCCCTTGACGTTGGCGGATTTCTTGGCGGCCTCCATGGCAAGCATATCGTCGGCCAACGTGCCATTCTGGAGCGCAACCGAGTACTCAAACACGGTCTCCAACGTGGTATCGCCGGGCGAGCAATCAGACACCAAAAACGCAATGTCAATGAGCCCGTGGTCGTACGTGAGGTTCATGAGGTTGTGGAAGGCCATGGGCAACACGTGCTCGGCGTTGCGGAGCGGCATTAAGAACAACACCACGTCGTCGCCCTGGCCCAGGCCCTGGTAATCGGCGAGATCATAGAACTCCACTGTATTCTTGTACATTCGGTCATTAAACTGGGCCTCGGACTCGGTGTTTTCCTGCCGGACGCCGTCTTTTGTCACCGTGTACAACTGGTACGACTCGTCTTCCGTTTCGGTCGGTTTCGGGCTGTTTTCGGCGCCTAATGGCCCATTTGGGCCGATTTTCGAGCCCATATTTCGCCTCACAAGCACCCATAGCAATAGTAGCGCCACACACGCAAGCCATACAACCTTGAGCGCTCCGCGCCCGGGCCTTCTCGGCTGGAGCTTCTTTCTGTATCTAGATCAGTTAGTTTTGTGTGGACAGGGGGAGACTAGGTGCTGCCTAATAAGATATATATGCTCAGGCAGCAAGAATCGGGTATCTGATATTTCCTGTAAATTCCCCGAAATTTCCGGAAATCCCATAACTCATAATCATTTACATACATCGGCAAATCGTGGCCATTGCGTTTGAGCGACGGCATGGCCTGGCGAATCAAAAATATATGTGTTTATGTCGAAATGGTGCCTTTCTCGGAATCGGTGCGTTTTTTCCGGTCGCCTGCTCCACCCGCACCAGCGGCCAACACACGCGCTTCGTGGTTGTCATTTTTTTTTTTTTTTTTTTTTTTTTGATTTCGTCAAGGCGAGGTGGACTTGAACTGTACATGCCGATATGCATAGAAGTCAAGGTCATTGATCGATCGTACATAGACGATTTGCGATGAAGTATTTTTTTGGAAGTATCCAGCGGAGACAGGAACGTCACGATTTGTTTTTGAGCTTAGTGAGTCTTTTGGTCACTAATACCGCTTCGCTTGTATGATCAGGGAGGGGGCTGGGAATTCATCGGTAATTACTACTTCCCATGGATAACTTAAAGTTTGACACGAGCTAGTAAAAAAGAACCCTGGTTTTTTTTTTTAGGAATTGCGGTTTTGTCTTTCGATTGTGTTGCCTTTTCAAACTTCATAAGTGATGGTGAGACTTGAGACATCAACGAGGGTCACGAAGCGGCAGGCTGCACACCATACCATCATCATAAGTTGTCCCATGAAGGCTTCCTTTACCCATTTATCCATATGGCATTGTGATGTAACAGAATTCGACCAAAAAAACTTGATTTTTGTCATAGGCGAGCTTTTTTCCTTTATGGCGATAAATCAAGGGGTTTCTTTCTCATGGTGCCTTGTTGGCACAAGTCTTCAAGGGATGCTTAAATATGCGTATTTGAGTTTTCGAGCGTCAAAAATGCTTCTCCAGTTCATGCTTGATGATTTTCGGCTCTTTAACACGCCATGATTGTCATTGGGACGGCACAAAGCTTTCATGGAACTTTCAGTAAGATGCTAGGCGATAGATTGAAAATTCTGTAATGTGATAATTCCAGCAATCAATTCGACGCACCAACTAAGGATAAAACTTTCGATCACCTAAAATTTGGCACTTACGTGTCAGGTATATCTCTCTCATTAAAACCTCTTGGAGCCGGTGACACAGCGAGACAGGTGGGGTTTTAATGATAAGATAAATTTGTCTGCCATGCATACAGACAATAGCCGCTGATCAATTCGAAAATACAATGTATGCATTCATGAAACCTTGCGGTTGGAAATTTTGTCAAATCCAGATGCAGCCAAATTCTTCTTTGGTTGGCTTATATGGTACACCGAGGCGCAGACCATTCGTGCTGACTTCATGATCGTCTTATCAAGGAGTGAAGGAGTTTACCGGGGTTAATCTTTTTTATTTGCACGATGTAGAAAAATACGTTTTTCAAAATTCAGAAAACGGGCATTGGAGACGCATCCTGCATTGATTTCTTCAGAACAATGGATGTGCCACGAATTGCCTTGGTGGGAGATGAAAAAGCAATTAGAGTAACAATAGGCTAAATTTATCCTTCTTCTAACCAATGAGACTAGTAAAATTCTCAAAGCACATTGATGGCGTTATTGTTGTTGTGGGAAGTCGAGGTGGGCTTTCATCAGTACCATAACGAAACCCTCTCATTTGAAAGCTATTGGGGTAAAAACAAAACACTTGAACTTTGTCCAATACGATGCGAAATCTAGCATGTTTAAGCAAATCCGGCTGTGTGAAACGACAACTTTCTAAAGAAATACGTTACCATGAACTTTTCCCTACTATGTTGTGAAGTAGTATAAGGCTCTCATGGCCAGCTTTAGAGTGAGACTCGTTGTCTCCATACGAATCCATTTCAGCACGCTAATATTTCAGCGGCTAGGTCGTCATGAAAAGTGGTTGGCAAGCTCTCAAGACTTGATTATTTTTGTGATTCAGGCAAAAAAAAAAAAGCCGCTGTATTTGAAGAAACGTTGTGTCCACTATTGAAACTTAGATACCACTCAAGTACATGGCATAGAATGAGATTATTTGATAATTATCCAAAATTTGTCTATTGATTCCCAAATCCATCTACTTCAATCCAGGCTCAATTTGTTTGGCTACTCGAAAAGATGTATGGATTGAAAACAGAAAAGTCAAAATACCATAGAACGGAAAAATCTACGTGGCTATAGCCAAAGGTTCACTTCGTTCATGCTTTGGGACGTGAATTTTCGAAATTCGAGACATTCAATTGATTCGATTTCGAGTCAGCCAATGAAAAAATTGGCAAAAAAAAGAAAGACATAGCTGCTAGCTCATTTGCTGGTCGTTCATCGAATATCCTCCATGTCTCTATCTGTCTTGCTTACGCCAAACCTAGAAAGAAGTTCTAATGTCTTTATTAGCTCTATTCATAATAGCTCCATACCCTCTATATATTTCAAACAACTTCAACAAGGCCATTTTCCTGTGGACTAAACCACTCGTCTCGTAGCGTGTCCCAGCACTTTCTGGCCAAATGGACCGCCTTTGCCTCGGAGTCACGTGACATGCCTTAAATATAAACCTTCAATTTTGGCTCTGTGCCCGAGCCACGGCACGTGAATCTCACTTTGTCGCTTGCACTTGCCCCGTTTTCCTTGAGTTGTAAAATGGCCGTGATCATTTGCGAGCTGGGGTCTGTTGGAAGCAATGGCTTGTGGTCTGTTGCAGCCGAGTCATAGCCAACTGTAAGGTCACGCCATTCGATAACAGCAAAATCGCCAATCTCACTAGGGTGTTCCGTTGCAGCATCGTACGTGGCGCGAATCGTGTCCTTGAAAATTTTGGTCGTTTTCTGTAAATCGTCTAGCTTATAGTAGCCATTGCATTCCTTGAACCAGCCATACTTTGCATAAATCGCCTCAAGCTTCTCAAGCGGGTCCAAATCACCAGTTGAGAACCATTTCTCGTAGAGTTGCATCCACATCACGCTGGCCGAGATCCCGTCCTTGTCATTAACAAGCGGGAACATATACCCAATCGCCTCTTCATAGCCAAAGGGCACATTAAAGCCGTCCTTCTTTAGGTCAATCGCCTTATTACCAATCCACTTGAACCCTGTCAAAGTATCTTGGAAATGGCACCCTAACTTCTCTGCCATCAGACGAAGAAGCTGTGAGGAAACGGTCGAGTTCAAGAGATACGTCTTACTCAAATCCTCTGGCTTCGTAAGTTCCTCAAGAACATATGCTGCAAGCAAAACCCCGATCTCGTTACCCGTCAACTGCCGCCAGGCACGCTCTTTCGTCTCGACTGCAACAGAAAAGCGGTCTGCGTCTGGATCGTTCGCCACCACCAACTTGTACCCGGCTTTTTTCGCTTGCGCAATGGCCAAGTCGAGTGCGCCAGCCTCTTCTGGATTTGGGAACCGAACTGTTGAGAATTCGGGGTCTGGGTGCGCTTGTTCCGCCACAATTGCGTACTTCACCAGCATGCGATCACAAATCTGGCCAAAGATTTCGCCGCCCACACCGTGCATTGGCGTGTACACGAAATCGAACGATACTTTAGGGCTCTTGACGAGTTTGGTCATGACAGCAGCAATATACGCCAGCGTGAGTTCGTTTTTCACAGGGATCAATTGCCCCTTCCGACCTGCAGCGGCAAAGTTGCCCCTGATATCCCACACATTCTTGTCGAGCCAGGGCCGCAAGTTCTCGTCGATGGATTTTGCGATTCCCGAATCGTGCGGTGGGATGATCTGGCACCCGTTGCCGTAATACACTTTGTACCCGTTATCCCTTGCCGGGTTGTGGGAGGCGGTCACCATCACACCTGCAGACGTGCCATAGTGGTCTATGCCAAAAGGCACCATTGGGGTGTGCACATACAGCCTGTCTATCTTGAAATTTTTGTGGGTGTCACCATTTTGAGCACTATTATTGGCCTCTTGAGCAGAATCTGATTCTGATTCACCAGTATTTCCAGGGCCTTTCATGGATTCTTCCGAGAGGTTATCCACCGACCCGAGGTAGTATACAGTCAACCCACTGGCAACAGCCACACTGGCAGTGATCTCGGCAAATCTCTGCGAATGGTGCCTATGGTCGTACCCGATCACAATGGATGGAGATTTACCGCTTTTTTTGCCGTTTTTGTCCTGTAAGATGTATTTGACGAGCCCTTGTGATGCCTGTAAGATAGTGACGTCATTCATATGGGCGAACCCAGGCTCCATCGAGGACCGGAGCCCCGCGGTGCCGAATGCGATGCGTGGGCTCATTTTCGAGCTTAGCACACGGTAGTCGCCCCATTTCTGCAAGTTTTCGATCTCGTGCCTCAGCTCCTCGTCGATATCCACGGCAAGCCATTGGGTCACCAATTCATCGATCTGGTGCTTTTCTTCTTCGCTCATGGACATGGTCAAAAGCGGGGAAAAACAAGTGATAAAGTTGTGGTTTTGTAGATGATGTTAAAAGGACTATGCAGCGTGAAAATGGACGATTTTCCCAAGCTTTCGATCTAACAAAAATTTGATATAAGGTCGAAAAGATCGGTTTATATATGTCTGAACAAATGCGCGCGCCGGGCGGGCCGCGGAATTGCCGGCGTGGCATCTCTGATAACGGTGAGTGCTTGAGTCTAGTCCACCGGGCCATTTCCGAATCTAGTGTGCACTCTGTGCATGAAAGTAAACAACATTCGTATGAATAATCGCCAATGAGTTTTCTTTTTAAGCTTCTACTCTCTAAATTTTGATACTAACGGAAGTTTTACATATGGATTCTGCTTGCACACTGTATTTGTCCATGGCATGCGTTAGCACGGTATCGTGTGCAAGTATTTCCGAGCAGCTTAAAGTTAAAACTTTGTGAGATAAGTGGCCTTTTTTTGAATATGAATAAGGAAAAAAAAAGAGACAATAATCGTATGTGCGTCCAAATTACTGAACCCTGTGAAATACTTATCGCCCGTGGCCTAATGCTAGGCCGCAAAATGAGTCGTTCGCGAACTTCGGCGTTTACTTGATAGAGTCAACAATGCATGTTTGCTTTCTTTTTCTTTTTTTTTCTTTTCACTGTTTTGGTTTTTCTCCGACATGTGAAAGTGCACATAAAATTTACCTTTGTCAAAATCGCTGTCTTGTATGATCTCTGCTAAAAAGCTCTAATGTTTTTAGATATAACTACCCTTCGAAAGGTGGTAGCCAAGATTCTGATGACTCCAGTTTCCCGGTTCTTGACCGGAAGAATCAGACAAGAAGTCGAGAAGAGACCAGAAAAAGAGGCAAAAACATATACGATCAAAGCCACTCTCACTACTTTCACCGCCTTACGCTGCATAAAATCAAGGGCAAGTTGATTTTCATGTATTCCCTTGGGAAGGGTTGTTTTTATGCTTTTTTTGACCTGTAGAGAACAACTAATGATAATTGAAGAAGCAAATAGAGAAGAAACTCAAAGGCTACGAAAATAATAAACGTGAAACTTATCGCCAATCGTGTTGCCAAATCGACCTATCACAGTCTAAAGCGCTCATGATTTTCTTGGTCAAAAAAAAAAATTCAAATTCATTTTGAAGAACCGGACAAGATTCTGGTTTCGGTGTCATATATGAGTTAGCTGGAATAGGCGGTCTGTGCACGCTCTTGTTCAAACCAAAAGCTGTATGCTGTTTTCAAAGTCGGTCCAAATGAACACATATTTTCCAGCCAATTACTTCTGAACGCTCATCTCAATCCACGACCATGAATTTTGAGCAACATAATGATCCCCTACTAAAAACTTCTACCGAATTCTGAAAACATCGTCGACATCAACAATCGAAAGATGGCACATCATCACCTTGAGAGCATGTTTCGCCACAGCCGCATGGGCCTCAAAAATTTGCCGTGCTGCTGTAGAAACGTCCAGCAAGCTCAAGAGGGCTTCTTCCCAATAAAGTAATAAATTAGTAAACTTTTGCAACGTGGCAAGGCGTAGATGCTGTGGCTCCAAAAACCCATGGAACCCAGGTATGGTCAAAAGCGCCACGTTCAAATGCACAACTTTACGGACTAAGCTCTGTTCCATGGCAGACAGGCTATACCGTTGCAATATGTGTGAAGCATTCTGCATCACGCTAAACAAGTACCTGGCGAACCGTAGCCTACTCTCCAAAGGGCCATTAGGAGTACGCATCCGACCAATCACAAACTCAAGAGCAGATAATTCGCTGGTGAGTTCCAGAAGGTGTTTGTTGAATTCTGTACGTTGAAACTCGAAAGAGATCACAAAAGTCTTGAGGCGGTAAATGAACAGCTCGATCCAGTCTTGTACTAGCGGAGGCTGAATTTCCGTCTGTGAAATGCGTTGCTTGTCATGTCTCTCACGCACTTTAGCGAGTTGAAGAGCAGATTTATCGACAAGTTTTCTTGTAACTAGGCCTAGGCCTTCCAGTGATTCGGCATGAAGCGGCATGCCTTGAGAATTGATATTGGACACGCTGAGAGCTGTAGTCAAAGCTGCTGAGAGGGAAAAGTCGAATAATCTCATGAATTAGAACCCTATTTGGAACCGTCAGGGAAATCCCGCGAGAGTCTGATGTGATCACGAGAAATACCTTGTTTATATAATGGCGATGACGAATTGCTTGGTGGTTTGGTGGCAGTTCCTCGTATGAGCTACACACTCCTACTAATTTTAGGTGACTAATTAACGACCATGTTTGGTCAGGCGGGTAGGGCAAGAACGACTCTGAGATCTTGAAGTTCATATAATTCTATATAGCAGTGAAACCCCTAGTTGTTTTTTGCTTTTTTTGATTTTACCGTACTACGATGGAAAACTTGTTTTGGAAGTGCGATATGAATCATGAGGTCATTACCCAGCGAAAAATTTTATATTTATGGAAATTCCCACAAATTTCAGGATTAATGAATTTCGTTCGTGTATTGCTTTCTGACCCACCTCATTCTTATACCACTCGTTCTAGCTCATGAAATGCCAGATTAATTGAGGTTTCCGGTATCTTTCTGTGATTCAAATCCAATGACTGTTTTTGCAGCAGAACGCGTATTGCTTTTCTTGACATCCATTCATCGATCGGCCATCGTTTTCTTTTACGTAGCAATTGAGTATGCATTGTACGGTCATACAATGTGTGTGAATCTAAAACACATGACGTGCCCAATCAGAGCGAGGTGACGCATCAGGGCGAGGTCATGCAAAACAAAACTTTTGTTATTCCTGAAGATGATTAGACCAAGAAATCAGCAAGCTCTAGCTCTTACTTCTTTTGGCCAGAAATTTTCCGTGATCAAGTTAGTTCTTTTGGAATGTAAGAAGCAAGGTGTTGTAGAATGGCCCTAGAATCGTCAAATTGCGCCTTGACCATGATTCTCACACTCACTGGAACGGCTTGCAACTTGTCATTCATATCATCCCAAATGTCCAAACGACGCGAAAACGTCGTTACGTATTCTGCAAACTTAGGAACTAGTAAATCTGGCTCGCCCCTGAAGTTGTATAGTGATAATAAACGCACATTGAGCTGAATGAGACTGCGCAAAAGCTGCTGTTCGGGTCTTTCACTGGTGAAATAGCGCAAATAGGCTGCAGCACTGTTTAAAGTACAAAACAAGCGATGCAAAAACTCAAGCCGGGCCATGATCTGCTGATTTTTCAGGAACATGACCTCTACCCAGCTAGTGAGGCCGGCCACTTTGCGCCGTAGAATCAGAGCCTGTGTTTCGAATTGTGCTGCATCAAAATCAAATTCATGCACGAATGTGGCTAGTTGTTGGGCTAGTAACTCAAGCAGCTGCTCTGCTTCTAGTGTAATATTGTGGCGGGAAAGATACCTGGGTATGGGCCACTCCCTACCAGTGCTCACACTACCAAATCCCTCTTGTTTCAGGTCTGTTTCAGAATAAATCTCTCTTTTGTTCAAGTTTGTTACAACACGAGGTAAAACAAAGCCTGTGCAGAAATCACGAACGTAAGGAAGTTCCGCCACCACCAAGGGGAGACAAATCAGGTTCACAAAGAGAAAGTAGAAAAGTTTCATTTGTGAGGCGTGAATAGGGTGATAAATATGTAACATAAGAACTGAGCCCGCTGATACAGTATTTATATACGCGTTGTTGTCACGCTTTTGAGTGAGTGAAACAAGGCGTTGGCTGGTTTGCAAATTTCTGGATGTATTTGACCTTAATGTGCAATTTTCAATTGTTTTACCTAGCGAAGGAATTGAAGCCACGTTTCAACGTAGACGTTGCTACCTCCGCATATGTGTGGTATGAAACAATTGCACTTTTTGTGAGAGATTGTTTTGTAAAACGCAGATAAAGAGGCAATTAGTCATGAAATAGGGCAATTTGCCCAACATTTTATGCTGAAAGAGCTTCAGTGATTTTTATGAAGGTCGCTTCCGATTGAATCTGCATTTTCACTACAGCATTTGGGAGGGAGACGCAAGAATTACATGTCCATTTTTCAGTGGAATCGAGTTAGCAAGCTGTGGCCATCAATTTACTTTTTGCTGCCCTGATACGGGGATCAAAAGAACCTCAAAGGAACACAATGAAGCCCTGAATATCAAGATGAATCCAATAGTGAGAAAAGGTGTGATCGTTCGTGGGTCATTCTCAAAACATTGCCAAGCAGGTGAAGAGTCTGTGAAACGTTGTGGAACACTCCTTGAATAAAATGCCTGACTCTGAACCTCTTTCAAATACAAACCATTAGGGCCAAAGTAAACAGCTGGTGAATTGTGAACTAATCATGAGCGCCATTTCAATACATTTTCTAACAACGAAAGATTTCAATATTTATGCAGGTATTTTGAAAACATATTGCGAATCGAGACAATTTTTGATTTATTATCTAAAATTGATTCTACTCTTTCTTTTTTCAGTCTTCAATCAAATTTGCCAAGCAAGGAAAAAAAAAAGGAAATGGCAATTTTCAGTAAGCAACTCTGGCTCCCAGTCCCTAATCAGATGTATCAAGCAAAAAAAAAAAAAAAAAACTCATGAAATGGTACACACTCACCAGTCCACTTGCATGCCGGCACATTATCGCATCATGCTTCTGCATCTCAAGGGAATGCACTTCAGTGCAATGAGGATACCCTTTCAAAAATCACGTAGTCTGGCTAATTTGTGGTGAGGATCGTAGAGCTCACTCTCTTGGATTGCGCCCTTTTCTGATGCTCGTCGGCAGTACATACGCCCTAGAAATAACATTACGTAAATGACCTACATAAGTAATGATTGGGTATTTGGGTCGACTTTTCGCTAGAAGACCTATTTTGAAACAATTATCCTTGCTCAATAAATCGGTGTTTAGAAGAAAACATGCAAAGAAAGTTCCCCAGTGTATTAATCGGCAAGCTGAATACCATCTATCACGTCGCATGGCCCTGGCCAAGTAGCCGTCAAATTAGGAAAAAACTTACGATGGCAAAAACAAATTTTTGTTATGCACGTCTCTGAACGAGGCTCAGAATGAAGACAAGATGTCTTGTCGCCTTCACCGAATTCGCACCTGAAACTCGAGCGTGCTCTTGCCTTTCAAGATAAGGGCTTCATCGAGGTGACAATTCTCCAAAGACGGCATATAACGATGTCGTGCCTGCTTAACGCAGCAAGTTTACGCGCTGAATGGGGATCAGATAAGAGATCCGCCTGCACAATGCAAGCAGTCGGTTTGCCCGATTTTGTATCTGCCCTTGCATTCCCCAGTATATATATAGGTCTCGAAATTCGGCCTTTAATTTGTCGATTTGAGCAATTTTCGAGAGCAAAATCACTATATGTCCTCGTCTACTCAATATGTTGCCCTTCCACAGGCGGCAGGCTACGCTGTGATTGTCGGGCTCGGGGCAGTTTTCGCAGCCGGTATGGTACTCACGACATTTTGCTTGAAGCGGTATAATAAAGAGATCATGACTGCCGAGGAATTTGCTACTGCCGGTAGGTCCGTGAAGAAATTTCTTCTTTCCTCGGCGGTGGTGTCCTCGTGGACTTGGGCAGCCACGCTTTTGACGTCCACTGTGCAGGTCTATACGAACGGTGTTTCCGGTGCATTATACTACGCTGCCGGGGCCACCGTGCAAATCGTGTTGTTTTCATGTTTGGCCATAAAAGGCAAGGAAAGAGCTCCGTTTGCACACACGTATTTGGAAATAGTGCATAAACGGTATGGCAGCATCACGCATGGCGTGTACTGTTTCTGGGGATTTGCCACCAATGTATTGGTCACCGCGATGCTCTTGACTGGCGGCTCGGCTGTGGTGCATGACCTAACTGGGATGAATGTTGTGGCTGCATGTTTGTTGTTGCCGCTCGGCGTTGTTATATATACGATTTTTGGTGGTATAAAAGCCACGTTTTTGACCGATTACGCCCACACTGTGGTGATATTGGTGATCTTGCTCGTGTTTGGGTTTAATGTATTTGCTGTTTCCGACAGTTTAGGCTCGCCAGGTGCTGTCTGGGAAATAGTCACGGATCTTGCAAGAACCCAGCCGAGACAGGGCAACGCTGGCGGCTCTTACTTGACCATCAGCTCGCATTCTGGTGGCGTATTCTTTGTCATTACTATAGTGGGGAGTTTCGGCACGGTGTTTTTGGATAACGGCTACTTCAACAAGGCGTTTGCGTCCGATCCTGTTGCGACTTTGCCGGGCTATGTAATGGGCGGCTTGGCTTGGTTTGCCGTCCCGATGTTTATCGCCACTACCATGGGATTGGCTGCATTGGCCTTGGAGAATACCCCTGCATGGCCAACATACCCGAGCAAGATGACATCAGCCGAAGTAAACGCCGGGCTCGTGTTGCCCAATGCAGCAGTTGCCCTTTTAGGCAGAAACGGCGCAGTGATGAGTCTTTTGTTGGTGTTCATGGCAGTCACGTCGGCCATGTCTGCCGAGTTCATTGCCGTTTCTTCCATCTTCACGTACGACATTTTCAGGACGTACATTGACCCCAAGGCTTCCGGAAAGAAACTCATCCTCATGTCACATGCGTCGGTGATTGTGTTCGCATACGCAATGGCGGCGTTTGCAATTGGTTTGTACTATGCTGGGATCTCTATGGGCTACTTATATGAGCTAATGGGAGTCATCATTGGCGGAGCAGTGCTCCCCTCTGCGCTAACACTACTTTCAAAAGACCAGAACTGGACCGCAGCGACGTTCACGCCCCCAATCGCCACCGCATTGGCCATCATGCTGTGGCTAGTGTGCACCAAATCCAAATACGGCGCCGTCAACGTCAACACCACGTTCCTGGACGACTCTATGATGACAGGCAACGTCGTGGCGTTGTTGTCTCCGGCCATTATCGTTCCCGTGCTTACATTATTGTTCAAGCGGCAAAATTTCGACTGGAATATCCTCAAAACAATCACACGTGTTTGTGAAGACGAGGAGTTGATGGAGGCAGAGACACCTCATTTGCTGGACCCAGAAATGCTCGCACCGAAAAAGTCCAAGATCATAATTGCCGCCCAGGAAATAGCCTTAACTCAAGAAAAAGACCCTGGGTCGGAGAGCGCCAGGTTGAACAAGGCGTTCAAAGTATCACTTAGTATTTGTGGCTTTTTGACGGTATGCTTGATCTTATTGTGGCCCATACCAATGTACGGCAGCGGCTATGTTTTCAGCAAAACGTTTTTCACAGGGTGGATTGCTGTGTTGTTCATATGGACGTTTTTGGCCGCCTTTGTTGTTGTTATAGGCCCCTTATGGGAGGGCCGTGAGGGCTGTTACACTACGTTTCGAGGCATTTACTGGGACTTATCAGGACAAACGCACAAATTGAAGGAATGGCAGAACTCGCACCCAGAACAGTTGCATGCTGTAAGAAGCCAAGTTTCGGCTCAATTGGGTGAATTGAGGTACTATGACGGACACCTGGTTTCTGCAGAGAGGCCACTTGACACGATATTGGAGAGCAAAGAAAAGGCCTGAATAAGCGGGCTGGGCTCTTTGTTCTTTAGAAGCAGAAAATGCCAAGAAACATTATGACCTACGCCAAAAAAAGACGGCCGTAAGCACGCTGTGTGATTGTTAGACAATCGAGTCGTTCCAAAAAATACTCGGCTGAAGTATGGGCTACAGCATTTATCCAAGTAGTGATACACAAGAATTCTGTAGGTGGATGATAAACATGAATAAAAGAGATAGAAGTTTGGAGGGTTAATTGATGAAGGAATAAGCTTTTCGAAATCTTGACTTCTTGATGCAAAACCAAAACTCAAATATAGTCAGCAATATAGTCACCTCGTGAGAGATGATTGACTCATACCAACGACTACTTTATCAGGACGCATTCTGAAATCTCCGCAGACACATATGTTACGAAGGAGGTCATGCGAGGCAGTGTTGTGAAAATCGGTTTTTTTTGTGGTGTTGCACGTAGGCGCGTAATCGTGCAAGAAAATATTTTCCGCTTTTTCGTACTTTTATTTGTCATGCGCACGACGTAATTCGTAATCAATAGCGTAAAAATTTATCCTCACGATTGTTACGGCATCGTTTTCCTTTTCGCATCATACACGATTGAACCTCACTTGCTCAAATCCATCATTGCAAAACTCCTTTTTCGAAATTGTCGACTGTGAATCTTTCCAGAGGCTTTTCAATTGTTCAAAGAATAATTTTACTCACTTAGTCACTCTTTTTGCGGTCCGCTCGGATTTTGAAAACGCTCTTTCGGTTCGAAAAAGTAATTTTTAGGAGGGGAGGAGATTCCAGATGAGGGGATCAATGATGCATCCAATGAAGGTGTAACCACCGAAGACGACAAGCTGACTTCGTGAAACTAGCTAGTTTTTGATTGCTTGGAGCGGACGCCTGCCGGTTTTGCTGTCTGTAGATATATGTTTATGTTCCTTTTGATACAAAAAAAAGGAAAAACCCACTTTTTTCCACTTTGAGTTGCATTTTCCATGTTCTTTGTTCATTAGTAAATATGAAGAACTCTTAACAACACACTTACGATTACGCAATTACTTCTCCCATGGGCGCGAAATTGTTAAGCCTCCAGGCGAGCCATTACCCGTTTTTACACGTTATTTCACATCACTGCAAAGACGTGCCTTTTTTCATGGACTGACTAGAATCCTCAAGAAGTTGCGGTGCGGTCTCTAATTAACGAGATGCAACCTGCTACCCGGATTCTAGACACTGGAAGACATGTATAAGCAAATTCATTATCTTTGGAATCAGCTATAACAATATATAAAATATAAGATACTAATCCTAAAATTAAAGCTAAATAAAACATTATATGGTCATATAACTCAGGTATCTTGGTTAGGTGAAGCTGAATCTTGTAAACGAACTCCTCGGCGAGTATAAGGGTAGCTTAGCTCCCTCATTAAACCCTTCTATTGTTAATGATACAACTTTCAAAAAATATCGTGAATTATGCCAATTATTAAAGTTACCTATAGCTTCAAATGACTTTTTATATTGATAAATATGTTTTACAGAGGGAGATGGTTCTTTTGATAAAAATTACCGTAATGTTTTATCTTCTATAATAACTCAAAATACTAGAGATGTATTTATATAAGAATATATCAAAAATCAATTCGGATTTGGAAAAGTTATTAAGCAAGGTAAAAATACAAGTAGATATGGTGGCATGTTAAACAATAGGGCTTCACGGAATATTCAGGTCTAGATTCAGGAGTTATCACGTGGGAGGGCAACTATAAAAGCGGGGTGGGTTTTGCCTCACAGATCACTCGGGTGATCAACAAGTCGAAAATATAAGATGAAATAACATTATTATTACCATGGCTAGATACACTCCTAGTGAAACCTTCAGTGGCTTGATGAGTAGATTCACTTTTCACTATCCGCTAAGCGACTCAACATGAAAACAAAAAGATACTTTTGTTGATACGAACAGAGTCGCATTCAACGAGCACTGGCAAGTATCCTTCTGTTCCCACGCCAAGTCGCTCAGTAGAGAGATGATCAGGAATTCACCCCTCAAGTCGCTGACGGTATCAGTTGGCATGGCTGAGATAGTTGATGTTGCACTAAATCAGGTCATCATAATATTGGTATTTCATGATAGTGATTTGTAATTACTAAACTGAACATATCTCAATGAGCGGCAATGTCGTGCCTTTATATAGACTCATTCTGGGAAGATCTTTGGTGTCGATCAGCCAGGATCTGCATAGACAACGACTTACTCCTTTGGGATCCTTTGGGATCCATTATTAAAATTTACCCCGCTAATGAGTTTCACTCATTCCGTATTGTGTGGTGAGGCCAGGCGGTGATTGGCTAAGGTAACAATATGAGCCATCCTGATCGAGACTTACCCATCGATCCTTGTTGATCTTAGTCAGTTGAACAAAGGAAAGAATTTCGGATAGAGCAGCCATCACAGGTTGAGCTTTTTTTTCAGACTTAGCAAATGCAAGATTCTTGAAACAATCTCCAGGATGACACATTTAAAATCATCAATTTCAAGAATAAAGGTTACTTCAGTGTACCCTAAATCATCAAAATGGCTTATTGATCTTCGAGCCTCGTGATATTTCACATAAGCGAAAAAAAAATCTTTGAGCAAAAGGTAATTCGATCGGTTAACAGGCTGAAAGCCAAAGCTCCATATTCGGGGTAAAGTGTTTCCTCCAAGAAGTATGTATTCTAGTTATTGATCTAAGCACTATGGTAGGATTCTCGATTTATGAACCACAAAAAAACAAGCACGTGGATTTCAAGAAAACAAATGGAATACAAGAAAACCGAGGTGGTAAAGTAATAATGAAAAGACCTCTAGAATAACTCCATTAGCCACCTCAACCAAAAAAGGGGCCTCAACCCAATTAAGCATCGACTATTAACACGCCAGAACAGCGCCAAGGCCGCAAGTGGGATTCTCACAAGAAGTCGATTAATCGTTTCATTCTTTTACATTTGTAGAAAGTCAAATTGATTCTGTTTGTGTGACCCGGTTTTCATCATAGCACATTCGAACAATCGAATCACTTCAATACCAAAACCGGTTCATTCACCGAAACAATATTCTATTCATGTTTATACAATCACCATTTTGACTTTATGGTTCTAGCTTCCAAAACTTCTATGCTTTTCTATTATTCACTTCAAGCTGAACTCAAAGTGCACTAATGCATCACCTAATAACGCAGCCACTTTGACCGTTTTGGACAGTTGCACGTCCTCAGCCAGGCTAGCCATCTGCAACGCATGAATAGAGCCACAGTTCTTCAGGAACACGTTTTCGGTCCATTTCTTGCCCTTTTTCGAATATAAATGCACACTGAGCAGTTTCAGGGATTTGTCGCACGTGACCAACATCTGGCACGAGGGGTCGAGGACAAACTCCGTGTTTTTGGAAACATTGAAAGTGTGCACCAATAAATTTTTCCGTAAATCGTAGATCTGAAGCACGCTTCCGGTTTCAGTGGATCCACTAATTAGGAGCCAGTACCCATTCAACGCAAACTGGATCTTTGAGATGCCACTGAAATCGGTATTTATCGTGGATACAGGAGCAAATGTCGTCAAATCCTGAATGACCACCTTGCCTGCACTGGCCAAGCCAAGTAAGGCTCCATCAACGTGGATATCGGCGGCAGAAATGACATTTTGGGGTGGTGAGACATGCAAGATTCCTGATTTTCCCGCCAAAACCCATTTCCCGTCTTTGGTAATGGCAACAAGATAAGGTTCGCTCGGGTGGGTAATGATTGATTGAATGTTGTGAACGGAAAGAGCTAGAATTTCATTGGAGTTGAGAAAGTGTAGTTTTTGATCACTTACTCCAACAGGATGGGTCATATTTGCCTCGTTGAGAAACGCCACAGCGTCGTAACTTGCAAATTCTTTGTTCTCGGGAAGTAAAAGCGTCTTTGAATCGCCAGTTACGATTCTTGATGCCCCGTTCACGAAGAGTCCCAGCGGAGACAAGATTTTTAGGATTTCCGTCGTTTCTGACACCAAAATCTCCGTCTGCGGTGTGACCGGTAACAGCACTTTCAGCTGTTTGTGTAGAGCAAACAAGGAGGCACGAGCCAGCGAGATTCTCAGAGCAAATTGGTCAATTTCGCCCTCCACAGGCGCGATCTCATTGTTCAGACCGGTGTCCGCAGTATTTTCAGTAAATTCGGCGTCATTCGAGCCCAGATTTGCGCTATTTGTAGCAAAAGACTCAGAGATTTGCTGAAGTGCCATTTTCGCCTCGTCCCTCTCGCTGGTGGCTCTTGCGGCGACTCTCACGGCCGCGTCGTACTTGTAAAGCGCCATACTCAACTCTTCTCGCGTGCTTTGGAGCTGTTTTCTTAGCGTGAAGACCTCCAAAGCCAAAGCATCCCATTCGTTCTGGAACGCTGCCAACATCGTAGGAATTGAGTGGAAACTCGCCGGTTTGGGCGGTGTTACGACTGGCACACCGCCATTCGCAATGGGGATTAGCTCTTCCACCAGCAACGGCTCGTCATTCAACGGATCCTTCCCGGACGTCGACACATACGTTTGCGCGAGCTTCCTGTCAAAAATCCCACCGCTTTTGGGCGAAACCACCGGATCTGTAGTATCGTTTCCGGAGATGGCACAGAGCATTGTATGGATATCTGTGAGGCTGGGTGGGTTCTCGGTAAACTTTGAATCAGGCCTGGATTTTTGAAAAAAAAAAAGATTCTTGAGTTTGAAAGGAGGCTTTTTGATCTTTTTTCAAACGTTTTAGAGCAAAATTAACACAGTCAGTGTTTATTCACGGCTATCAACAAATCTCTAGTAGACAGTTCTGGTGATGGAGAGCGATGCGCGCGACTGTATGTGTGGCTACTATGCTTTACAGTGAGTCAGTGCGTTCATCGCTTGATGATTATAGAATATAGAGTAAAAGTTTAGAATTCTACATTTTTTTTTTCAGAAGATTAAAATGCTGATCGCCGTCTTTCTTATGCGTGTTTTTGTTCTTATTTCTCAAAAGCTCAGCAATTTGCTCTCACCATAATGTATGCTTAGTGGACCATTTCCATCGAATAAAGCGCCCGAAGTTTTTAGACTGATCTTGAAATGTTTTTATGTTAGAAGCAAAATTGATGTCACAGTGAGCGTTTCCTTGAAGTAATAGTCTAGTGACAACCGTGGCACTTCAGTCGCAGTAGATCGAGTTGTCTGCTATGTAGAGACGTTCGATCATCATGCTCATCTTTTGTTTAGGAGTCTATTCCGAGATCCTTGTACGCGATCAGATACTGAGAGTGTTACCAAAAGCCGTATTTGAACGTAACGATCTCATGCCTTGTGGTCGTAACGCATTTCTGGCTCTCTTCTGCGAGCCCGCTTGCGAGGATGGAAGCAGCCGCAGCAGTACCCAATGATGCTGAACACGATAAATAGCAATGCCGACACTCCGGCACACCACGCGAATGCATAGAATTGTTGTGACAAGTAGGTCTTGACACCAAAACTGTCAAGATTCTGGTTGACGATCTTGCGCACGTAGAGGAAAACACCTGTAGTAAGCGCCGCACCAATAACAACAATCAACACCACGAAGAACATGAGCAAGAAATTACAACAGGACAAGAATGAGTTCTCGGGCGAGCAACAGATGCCCACGCACTGGAAAACAAATGACACAAACGCTAGACACGCGCCCGCAAAGAGAAGCGAAAACCCAGCAATAGTCACTTTATGAAGCAAACCTAGATCCTGCTTCAAATTGCCGGGAAGACCCAAATTGTCATATGTCAACGAAGAGGTTACAGCAAGCAATTCCGAAATGAACGAGTCTGTAAGGCCGCCAGTCAAATTACTCAACCCGTTGCCGTAATTTTGTATTTGGCCCAACATTTCATGCTTTATAAGTGCCAACGGATCGAGCTTGTACCCAAACTCGGGCGGCGAGCAGTACGTATAGTTGACATTGTTGTTCCTGAACTGTTTCCCAAGCTCACCAAGATCACCAATGCTTTCAACATCCCCATTGAGCTCACCCTTACAGTATCCGTAAAATCCAATCGCATACATATCCGAAAGCCCCAAATCAGAGGGACTGGCATTGGCAATGATGTTGTCAAGAACAGAGGAGAGGTCACCGGTGATTTCCGAGAGAAGCGTAGCCACAGAGTCTGGAATCGAAGCCGTGGATGCAAAGGCCTGCGCCTCAGAGAGCAAGCTGTTGGTGTCAGCGGTCGAAAGCGCATTAGCCAATGCTGAAGTGGATACGCCATATTGCGATGCAACAGAAGCAATTGCAGAGTTCCCACTACCGCCAATGATGTCGCCCGCGAGGGAAGTATATCCTGTGACTGCAGTGAGAGAAGAAAGGTCGATATCTCTGCCTTTCAACGTTTTCGTTGGCTCCAATATTTCGAGTTCCTGCAACTCATGACTAATGTCTGTATCTTGAAGCTCACGTTTGGAAAGAATGTCTGTGTTTGCAAAAATTGTGGAAAGGTTCAAGTTGGATAGCTGAAAACTGATGAGATAGTTGTTGGTGAGGTAGCTTTCGTTTTTATAAGACCCGACCAAGGACCAAGCCAGTAGGACAATCGTGGCGATGGTGAAAAACATCACCAACAATCTAAAGAACATGACGGAAGGTATCGCGATGCGCTAAAGCTATGATGGAAGCCACGTTTTGGATGAGTGAATGCCAGGAAAATGAACCAACGGAGCAAATGATGTGAGGCAAAAAAAAAAAGACGAATGCAGATGTGACACCTCGTGTATTTCGGTACGTCCGTTCGAGATCTGGAATATATGGGGACGCTTTTCGCCGGTACTTGAGTTACGGGGGAAGAAATTTTTAAATTGCGCTTGGACGCTAGTAGCTTTATACTTGGCGATTGTCAGATGAGGCGAAGGCACGGGTAGTGCTGTCCATGGTCAATTTCTTAGCATCATGCACTTTACGACTTGTGATGCACGAAGGCATTTTTCTGCAGGAGCGAGCAATCTCGCCAGCACGATGTTGACGAGTCTCAGCCTTGCGAGTATTTTTAGACGCGTCACGCACATGTGCGCAATATCCGCCGAAAGCGGAAAGAATTGGCGCCGCTTTGTGACAAAGCGTTCAATTGTTCATTGGAGATGTAACTCGCTCAAAAAATTCAGTCATGTAAACAGGCCCGACGTAGTCATGCTGCAATCCATTCATTCTTCTTTTCCCACTAGTTTTCCCGACACGATCCCGCCGGCCTTATTCGTCATCCATATTGTCCAATTCGTCAAGTAGCTCCTTTTCAAGCTCATCCATGTCATTTACATCCTTCGTTTCACCGATCCCATCATCTTCGCTTTCGTACTGATTTGTCTTTCTCCTCTTGGTCACATCATTCACTTCCAGCTCGTCTTCATCTTCAGAAGCATAAGCCGTTCTTTTCTTGCGAGATTCGGTGAGCAACCCCTTTAGAAACGATGATCCGCTTGGCTGCTTTGGCGCGCTTTCTTCTTCAGAATCATCATCGCTATCGTCAGCTAGAAGATCATCGCCGTCTTCATCACTTAAGTCAGCCAAAAAATCATCAACTTCAGCACTCGCGTCGTTAAAATCATACTCCTCAAGTGAGGAAAGTGAGTCTTCTCTTTGTCTTCTCCGCGGGCCATTCCCGCGCGATTGCGTTCTTTGCTTCTGCACCTCAAGAGCTTTGTAGTACTTGACCACATCCAGTTGTGGTACAAACCAGTCCTTGTCTGCAAGCTCGATCTCGAAATCATCCTCGGGAACCTTGTGCCACAGACTTAGGCAGGCAAATAGCCAGTCTGGGCTTACAATTTTCACAGTGGGTATGGTCTTTTTTGCAACTCGTACCTTGAGTGTGAGCCCTTGTTTCGCGGTGGACGCGTTTGGATCACGGCACACAACATGGGTCACTTCAGGAAAGACCTCGTTCACAACCTTGACTCCAAATTGGCGACACCAAATAACAATGTCCGCATTATCGATGCTCAATCCCAACGGAAGGATTCCCGAAAATAGGACAACCACGCCTTGTAGACATGTTTGTTTGAGTCTGGGAATAATTGTTGTGAGATCGGGGCGGCCCATTGCGCTATTTTCGCAGTATGTCTGAAAGAGTTCAAAGTATTCCTTGTGTATGTTCTCTAAGGCACTTTGAAGAGTTACGAGCTCTGTGTCGTCATCCCGAAGAATGTGCTCCTCATCTTCGTCCGCACCGTCACTCTCGGGTGTAGGCGTCTCGTGCTCGTGAATTTTCTCCAAATTGTGTTGTAATTTTGCGAGGGGACGATCATGTTGCTGCTGCTCCACCACCTGACTGCGGGTCATCAGCTGTTCGAGTAAAAGATCCTTGTTATCCTCGCCACCACCCAATCGGAGCATTCTTTCAACTGGTGATGACGTGTCCTGGGTGTTTGCCAGGTCGGACTCCGTTTCGTCAGCAAAACCCTCAGAAGGAGTACCTGAACTTTCTGGTCCCATCAAACTTTTTTCAGCACTTGTTGCATCCGCAGAATCCTCCATCTCGTCGTCTTCTAACGCCTCGAGCTTTGCGATAGATTTGCCTTTTTTCGTTGGCCCTAAAAGCTGGCCATTTTTCTTTGGCAAGAAGCTCAGGTTGATATCACCAATACCTACAAAAAAGTCGTACGGCACGACTTTGATCAAGTTCAGCTCCCATTGCCACACGTCACCCCTATCGTCGATAATCACCACCATCAGTTGATCCACCGGAAAAAGCCGCTTCAAGTTTTTGTGCGTGAGCAGCCCGCTTTCATCACGGCTGAGAATACGATCACCAAAATACTTGCCACAAGGGTCGATGATGTGTGCAATTGCGAGGGCGTAGTTGCGCGTGGCCATCGTGTAAATGTGCAACTCGTAGATCTCCAGCACCCGCGCGAGAAACTGCTCCAACCCTGGCCGTAACTTCACGTAGTACCAACACTTGTTAGGCGGTGGTTTTGGCCCTGCCCAGTTTGGCGGGAGCACAGCCTCCTCCTCCAAAAAGAACGATTTCACATCTTTCACGTATGGATAGTTGGCATTGTCTGGGTCACGTTGCCATTCGCCCACCGTTGGGTCCACCGTAGCGTGGATCACCGTCTGGTCCAAGTCGACCACCAAAATCAATTTCTTGTCGGCGGCTAACTTGTCGGTGGCCAGTTTTTCGATTTTTGCAGCCTCATCAGCAGATACGCGCAACCCTGTATTATCGTGCGCCATCGAGATTGTGGCACGGTCCTCGTAACTGTATCCTGAATAGTCTTTGTCGTCTTCTACGGCCTTACCGCAAAGCGCACACAACCCGCCGTACTGGATTTCGTGGGTGCACGTTTCTCTGATCACATACAATTCGACACCCAGATGTGCAATTTCCTCGTTCGGGTGGATGTTGACAGAGACAACCTCGCCCTCTATCGGCAGCTCAAAGCTACCTATGCGCTCGACACGTACTTTCCGGGGCGTTTCCTCGGTCGAAAGCGGATCGTCTTGATAGTCCCAGTAGCGATATCTGAATAGGGGCGCGTGCTTCTTCACTGAGTCGCCCGCAACGGAAAGCACTGTGCTCACAGTCACGGGAAATGGTACCGAGGCGGGTAGCGAGACGCTGGTCATTCTTTTCCTGGCGTTTTTGCAGCTTATTCCTGCCGTTTCGCGTGTGTTTTCGACGTTTTACGCGCTGCGAACCTATTTCCGTGTCAATGCCTGCGTACACCACCAAAAGCGGGGTTTTTGTGGGGATAGTCGTGTGGATTTACTATCTGAATTCAGAATTAGCAAGGCGGCTGAAATGAAATTGAGGCGTGGGGAGGCGACGGTGGCAATTGTCTAGATATTGATAACAGCCGTGTGAGTGCTGTGGATGAGCTATGCGAGAATGGGGAACTTCGGCTGCACGGGTTTTTCAGGCCTATTGTATTGTAAGAGTCGGTCTACTTCACAAAAGGAGTTGATGTTGGAGCATACTGTAATGTGCCTGTGTAACCAAATTATACGCTCGTGTGCGGTACTATGATTTTTCTATTTGTAAAGTTCTCTGATTGCTAATTTGCAGCAATCGGTGAAACAGGGGCGCTCTGTGCTGTATCGCGGAATTTGCGAGGGCGACGTTATTGTTTGTTTGGGGATCGCCGCGACGTGGTGCACGGGTGTTATTACGTGAAGATTTAGGTGTTCGATGCCACAGTTCGACTTGAAGGTGTTAATTTTCGATAGCGTCTTGATGTGCTTGGCCGGGCTGTGTGTTTGAAAATGAAGCAACTCATTTTAAATGAAAAATTTTAAACCTGAATTAAGCCTCGCGCGGTTGTGAGCCATCAGCGCGCCGCAAATCTAACCGAATTGGGCCGAGCCGCATATGCTTGCAAGAGGTGGGATGCTAAAACAAAAGTTCGGTTTTCTTGCTGTCAATACGTATGCGTGTATAGTTTGCTCAAAGTAGAGGGTTTTGAACTGCACATGTGCTCACTTTCAAATCCGCTTTGCGTTCACGCGTTGAAAACTCAATGAAATTGTGACGTTGGCGCGAAAGATAGTATTCGCCATGATCAAGTACACGCACCTTGCCGTGGCACGCTAGCTCATTATGAGTTTTTGAGCAAGCTTAGTTGGCTTACTATATTATTCTCCAATACGGCAATGACTTCGGCTTTGACAGAGTAAACAACGATAAGAGTATTGTCTCACTCCACATCTTCAAGCTCGTCTTCCTCTGACTCCTCCTCGGAGCCAAGATCGCCCCATGAAACGCGCGTTGCATTTTTGATGTGCTCATTCTCCAAGTTGGCATCTCCATCACCAGAAATCTTGTCAATATTGCTGACGCCGGCTCCGCTGTCGTGGCTCACGCCACTTTCACCTAATTGCAGGAAGAAGCTACCTGCTTCAGTATCCTCAATGCCGAAATGTTCCTCTAATTCATTTTCCATTTCACTGTTGCCATCAGAGATATCGCCAAAATCGTCTGCGTTTGTCATTTCCACGTCGGCAACGGTCTTCAAGGGGGCCTTTCCAGACACTTGTCCTGGATGTGGAGTTTCCCGGGTGTTTTCATTTTCAGACGACTGCTCTCCTACGTCTACCATCTCCACATCGTGCTCATTTGTGGCTTCAGCCGGCCTCGAATTTTCACTTTTTGCAGCATCATTGTCACCAAAATCAAACTCCTTTGATGTTTCATGGATTTCCTCGTCGCTATCTTCCGATAAGTTTGCTGACGGATTGAACGCAAAGCCAAACTCGAACGCGCCATTTTCCTCCTCTTGTTCTGCCTCTCGTTTTTCTTTTGCTTCTCTGAGACGTAGAAGGCGCTCCCGCTTTTCTGTTTCTGCATTTCTGGTCGCCTTAATCACTTGTTTAAATGCATTTTCAAGAACATTCTCGAAAAACGCAGTATCGGACTTGGTCGGTGGAGCGAGGGCGTACGGTGAAAACACCTTTTCTGCCTTCATGAACACATTTGCTTGCCTCAATTTGCGCCGCCTATCCATCTCACGTGCATGTCTTTCTTTCGCTAGGCGTGTTTTCCGCGCATACGCCACGAAATCAAACGCTTTTCCAGTCGAAGCGCTCGCTAACGCCGCATCTGGCACTTCTGTATTTTCTACAACACCATTCGATTCTTTCTCTCCCACTTTATCGGTTTCAAGTTCGTCTTCATCAACTTTATCAGGCCGCGGCTTTTCCGCGGCAACGGCCAAGTCACACCATACCTCCAGCATCTCGTTTTCCACCGGCGTTTTCGCCGAAGGGCTCATGATCTCCTCCACTGCAGATTCTTCAGAAGACAACATATCCAAATCGCGCTCAAGCAGCTGTCTCCAGCGACGCTCGTCGTCGTCTATCAATTTGTATAACGAGGCCTCATTGAGACGCAGTTGTTCCGCCAACTGAAGCTTGATTTCCTTCAAATCCGTGATTGTGTCAACATAGTGGCCTGTCAGTGTAAAGGTGAAGTCCGGCGGCAATTCTGGAAGGTACTCGGGAATATACGCCCGTCTTGTAGCCTGCCGGGGCACGAGCGCGGCAATCTCATGTTGTTCATTCGCGTGGAAGACCAATGACGGGTCATCTTTGTCCAAAGTATAATTGTCCGCGTTGAACTCTCGTAGGAGCGTGTTCAAATCGTCACTGATTTGTCTAGCATAAGCCTTTGTTGGCGTATCTAGCTGCTTTGTGCGGAGGTACTCTGTATGTAGCTCTGTAGGCAGCACATCCTGGGCCGCTAGACAGATTTCGAGGTCAGCAAGACCAGGCTTATGGTGTCTTTGCACTTCTGTTAGTTTGTGTAGTGACGAGACAAAATGCGACATGAATTGAGTGGTAAGTTGTGTTACTTCACTCAAAAAGTCGGATGAGAACTTTGGGTGGTGCGCTGTGGAGGCAATAAGAAGCCCCACAAGTTTCTGGAGCTGGAAATCCACCGGTCCTGCGAGCCTTTTGGAATCTAGCGGTTCATTCACAGCATTCTTGTGAGGCCCGAGCCTTCTTTGGGGCGGCTCTATGTACTCTGTGACTATGCGTTGTTTAGAGTTTTCAGATGCTTTTTTCTCGGCAGTTTTGGGTGGCACCGAGCCTATTTTTGCCGCAGCGGCAGACCGCGTCATCGGCTTATTAGGACCAGCAGACTTAGCATCATTAGCCATTCTGCAAGTGGTGTTGTGGGAGGGGACGTGGGTGTCAATATGCGTGTTTGGAGTTACTCGCTGAAGTGGAGTCTTGGTTCGCGCACGACCCTTCAGAGAAACTTAACTTCAAATCTATTTTTATTCCGGGAAATGTTACAAAGAAAAATTCAATGCATGTGATTTGCCTTGAGTCGTATTTACAAGGCCAGCTCCTCTGGATCTCTCCGTATCATCCATTCGAAGGCTAGAACCCGCCCGACAATAAGTATTCGAGCGCGCCCTGGACGTTGCCGCCGCTGCGGCGGAGCGCCGCCACATTCTGGTCGAAATCCGAGAATCCCATCTCGTTAAGCTGGCGCAACTGTGTCTCATACTTCTCTTCCGGCGGCCTGTTGTCTGTCTGTGCCGCTGGCTGTGCGCCCAATCCCCCAAGGAATGGGTTGAAACCTGGAGCGCCACCGCCAAACATGTTGGCAAATGGAGATGCAGCTGGAGCACCACCGGGAGTGTCCGAGGACGTCGCAGCGGCCAGCCCCTCAACTGTAGGGTTAGATCCAGGTGCAGGAAACTCTGACTCGGCACCAGCAGATCCGGGGGCACCGCCAAATCCTCCCATGCCACCCATACCGCCCATGCCACCTGCCAGCGCTTGACGGCCCATCTCCATCATTTGGCGCAAGCTCTCCGGGTTGGACATCATTTCGCGGAACATTGGGCGCAACATCTGGCGTGCCTCAGGGCCCATGCTGCGCAACTGTGGGTTCTGGTCGATCATTGCGTCCAACATGCGCGGGTCCAGTAAAAGCGCGTTCATCTGCTCTTGGAACGCCGGGTTCAGCATGGCACTCTCGAGCTGCTGCGGGTCTGGGAACGCGCCCATGCCGCCGTCTGGCCCAAACATCAGTGCCAGGGGTAATTGTGTGTAGCCAGCATACCGTGCGCCCGTCAAGTCTGCCAAGGGGTTGAATGAGCCCTGGCCTGCGGCGATGTTTGAAGGAACTGCGGCCGCACCGCCCAGACCCGCGCCCAGGCTGGTCACGCTGTTGCCTGCCCCTGAAATAGCCGCCGGGGTCAGCGCTGCCGCCGCCGTTTTTGCAGCACTACTCTTCACAAGGTGGATGCTATGGTCGTTTTGGATCTTGTAGAACGCCACGGTCTCTGTATCCTTCAAAACTTTGCCGCTGTAAATAAGTCGCTGGTTCTCCGGCGCGACGTCGGCCGTGGCAGAGATGATTGTCTTCAAATCCGCAATTGTCAGATCCGTATCGACCTCGACATCGTACTTCTTGTCTCCCGACAGCTTGATTTTAATCGAGATTACCGCCATTTTTCTTGTTGTGTGGGTTTGAAAATGTGTGGGAATTATTGGGTGGGGGAACACTGTAGAAGAAGAATGGAAGATAGCGATTCCCGTTGGGGCCTGGGCGTGGTGGCGAGTGCGCGCACTACTACTACTGTATGACCTAATACTGGATTGAATCGTGTGGGCTGCAAGAGGGATACGAGAAACTACAGATTTTTTTGGTGTGTGAAATTGAGAGCCTTGAATTCGATGAAGTGGGTGTGATTTTCTGTACCAACCAAAGTACGTCAAAAAATATTAATCTCGAACCCAATACAGTGCCTAGTGTTGACTACTATTGCTGGACATGGTTCATGTATGCAGGACGTTTCCTAGGCATACTTTATATAACTTATTCGTGTCCATTGGCAATCGGGTAGACAACTTCCTCTCGAAACATAATCTTTTGTTTATGACTGACTATTGACATCAGTGTTGAATTTTACTTCACTCCTTTTTTTTCTATTTTGATTAAATTTGGTGGAATGAACGTCAACCGTTGTGTGTCTAATGGTCCCTTCGAGCTAGTCTATTTCTCGGCCCGCGCGAGTTGTTCGCACGCACCCATGCTTATCAGGATAAGTTCAAGATCATTTACAAGACACATGTCATCCGGGCTTAATTGGAATACTGCTAATCGTCAATGTGCTAAACGTGTGGGTAAAGATTGTCTGACCGCAGATTCGTGACCATAAGTACAAGCCCTTGGTTGACTCCAAGCTGCGCCGACTGTTTTACGCACGAGATCAATCCTAGATGAATGATCCAGTGTGCGTCACGTCTTGTATTTATTCTTCCTATTCAATTACAGTAAACGTTGCCCAGGCTATGTCCCATATTCAATCTGGGAATGACTGAAATGAATAAGCAGCCCATTTGGGTTTCCTGGGTGGCGTAGGGAGATAAGAAAAGGTCTTGCCGTTACAGGCGCTGATCAAGGCATTACCAACGTTTTGAGGCAAATGCGCAACTACTAACAAAACTTGAAAACATATTAAAAGATGAATTTAAACATGAAGCCTCTGATCAATAGACGTGAACCTTTTCAAAAGTTTTAGTTCTCGATCAAGATTTGGATCCATTTTACTGACGTTCAGCTTGACTCGTGCGCTACTGTGTGTGAGGGTTCTGAAATGAGATCATCAAGCAAAAACAAAGCGAGTTTCTGTAATCTTTTCAGCTAGACGAGAAGTTTCGTTGTTGTGCCGAGCTTCACTACTTGCTAAAACCCCTATTCATGCGGGAAGGCGGTTTTGAAACAGCGGTTGCCCACTATACACGTACCCTTTAGTATATGTTGCACTTCAGTACTTTTGGTGAGCTTGATACTTTTCACATTCAATGACACGCTTAATCGCAGAGAAAGAAAGAATTTACACCATACTTCCAATAATCGGTACACTCCTTTATCTGAAATGACCATCTAAATATTCTATACCCAGGAAATATCTATTTAACTTCTACCTTGCATCCACAGCTGAGGCACGCGTAAGCCCGCTCACCGTCCTCAAACATGGATTTTCCCTTGCTCTGCATCAATGCCCACTCCCCTTTTGCGGGGATTTTCTTGCACTCCATATTCAAACATCGTGCAGCTGTCTTCTTATAGCGTAATCCACACGAATTACATAGCTGGCCTTCTTTAGTACTCCAAGACGGCCTCCAGCAAGGAGATTGGTCCAGACCACAAGAAATGCACACCCTCGGAAGTCCAGGTGCGCGTGGGGGCGACCGCATCAATTCCGAGCGCGTCTTGTCCTTGACCGAGGGTGGGGTGATCGGGATAAACCGGGTAGCCAATTCCGCGTGAGGCCGCTCAAAAGACTGTTCTGGAGTTGTGAAAGCAGCAGAATGTTTATTGTGGGAAGGCGAGAGCACATGCTGGTAAGAATCTGACCTGTAACTGACATACTGCGGGCTTGGTGGCGCCTGTTGATGGCTGCTGGATTCGGTGCGAATCTGGTCACTTGAAAAGTAATCATTTTGTCCAGATTTGGCGTTTTCTAGCACGGGCTCACGCTGTGAAAGTTGCACGAGCAGCTGAGCCAACTCCAAGTACTCTGGGAACTTCTCGACGTCGTGGAGATACGTCTTGTTCAAGTAAGTGTAGTTTGACTCGTACGGGAAATTGATTTTCCGCGCTGGAAGCGTGGGCAATGTTTTGCTTATGCGCGAGTCGAAACGCGGTTTCTCAAGTTCATGAATCAGCGGGAGCGTTTTCGCGTGCTTGTCCAAATAAGCGTATTTCTCCAATGAAAAAGCCGGTTTTGTGTGGCGGATCAGGTCAATCAAACCGTACCTCCAGTTCGCATCATTAGGCTTGTAAGTGTCGAAATAGTCTAATGAGACAGTGGGTGCCAGAGTCTTGGGCACGTGATGCGAAACTCCGGCCAAGGCGTCGGATATGCTTGGTAACGTGACTTTTTCAACGGGTGAGTGATTTTCCAGCAAGAACTTGGAATATGTTGGCGATGATGGTGCTGTTCTTGGCCTTTTTAATGCTGGCAATTCTGGCGACTTTGGGCTCTTCGCATACGCATTTGTCTCGTCACTATGGGAGCGTCTTTTCCTCAGAATCTGCTGCTCTGGCACCGGATAGGCCGCTGGCGACGCGGACCGCATTTTTCTGGCGGCAATTTGTGGCTTGATTTGAGCAAGAATCTCACTGAGCGACAGTGTTCTTGAATGACGAGCGCCGGCTGCAAACGGAGAATGGAGCTGGTTGGAGTACATTGCCGAATGAAGCACACTCATTGTATTGTGATGGCGCGTGTTTTTTGAAGATTTGGATTTCTTCAATTTTGCAACTTCCGCTTTGGTTGGCGCAATTAAGTGGGTGCAAATTAATATGACCGAGGTATGATGTGCCTGAAATTAAGCAAACTCGCCTGGTGGTACCCTTATATGAGCTGATGGCGGCAACTAAAAAAGTTTTGCAGGTTTCTGAATAAAAGAACGGCTGAATCTTAAATCGAAACAGAAACGAAATCAATTGTGACTCTCACGGTGTGTCGTTATTGCGTGGAGTAAATCAATCAATTCTCTCAAAAAGCAATCAAGCTTCTAATAATTTTAGAATTTTGTGGAGTGGAAGAAATGCGAAGATTTGCCAAAATTATGAACAACAGATGAATGGCTTATGTGTCGAGATATAGGCTGTAAAAATTTAAAAGCTCTAAAGTGTCGTTTTTGGCTAAATGTTGCTTTTATCAAACAATGTCTTATCGTTCTCGCTGTCCGAACAAGGAAATGTAATTGATCCGCGGAATGTGTAGGAACGAAATCAGGTGAGCGAGATGCGCAAATGAATGGAAGAAAAGCCGATAAGGGATGAAAACGCTAAAGCAAACTCAAATTTGGTTGAAGTAATTGAATTTCTTGATTCTAACTGATGACTCTCGTAATAGATTGACTTGCCCAAAATTCAAATTAGATGTAATGAGCGAAAGTGGTGAGTGTTGCTTGAAATAAATGAATGAATAAATGAGTGAATGTGCAGTAAACGAGACAGAAAGAAAAAGAAAAGAAAAAAGTCAGTTTCGAGGCCAACAAGAAATCAGGCAAATATATAAATCTCGTTCAATTTACGAAACATTGCCAGACCCAGCCAGATCAGATCGGGATCAGGATGCATGCACGGAAAGGGTAATTGCTGGCCAAAAGCAGGCACATGGAATCACCAGATCGAAGTATATGCCAGATTTGATGGCGGAACCAGCGTGATCGCGGCCCGATTCGTACTGGCCCCAGCCGCGATCACGCCTGATATGGAAATTGTCCTGCACATAGGCGCCGCACGGTGGCTGGCTTCGGCGAGTGGGCAAAAGTTGCCGAGAAGGCACAAGTTCATTGTTTTGATAAGAAGCGAGGACGCGGTATGGTCTCGTTTCTTAGCATACGCGTTTACTTAGTGAAATCTATTCATGTATTTTAGGGGGAAAAGCTTTAGGAAAGCTTATTTGATTGTTTTGGTGCTGCTTTCTGAGGATGCCCAACATGCGCCAATGTTTTCTCAGCCTGAGAAGTACCTGAAACAGAAACATGATGTTGCAAATTTTGATTTTTTTTCTGCCTAAACTCTCTAAAAATATTTCGTATTTTGACTCCTTTCGGACGGAGGGTGTAATTTACTGGCGTTTTCGTTCGCATCCATTTTCGGGCGCGATACGCTTCCAGAAAAGTAGCAACACTTTGCTAAACCGCGATATATTATTAGACCATTTGCATCCGGCTTACGCTTTTATGTGAATAATCAGCACTTGGTTTGCGAAAACGATTTATCCGTTGTGAAGATAATAATAATCAATTCTTTCGGAACTGAAGCCGTAGTACCACGTGTCATTTACTGTGGGCTATGAACGAATCATCGCACTCTAATTGAAGAAAGCTCATATTGCAGTAGTTCCCATGTGAGCTTGCGAAGAATACACTTATTCGCTAATCTGCTTCTGAAGTGGAAACGGAGCCCTTAGATGCCTCGCTCTTGGTTACATTTGAGTCAAAACTCTTGTGAAAAACACAGTCTCTCTAAGCCGTTGATACAGTTCGGCCGGAGATCCAGTAGAAAACTACTGAGTATGGAAGGCAAAGATACTCATATCTACTTTGAGGTAACTGTCCAATCGTCTATTCGTTATATACTGTATTCAATATCAATCATGAATGATTCTAGTGCTTGTTCTTTTCCTCCTCGGCTTTTCTCTCGGCATCACCAGCCAAAATACTCCCGGCAATGCCCGAAGCCATGTGGCCGCCATTTCCTAGGTGAAGGCCATCGGCGACTTTGTTGCCACCCAAGGAACCAGCAACGGATGTAGCGATGTTTTTAACTGTATCAGACATATTCCGTGTTTTTTCTGTAAATAATCTTTTGACCGAGACGTCACATAAAGGCGAGAGTGTGGGTTTATATACAACTTAATCCGGAATCATGATTGCTGTGGTTGTGAGCGCGGGTTCGCGATAGCTTCAAGCAGTGACGTGGGAGATTGAGCAAACACGTGAAAGGGGCTCGCTCGCTCCTGCAAAGAAGCTGCGGAATGTTTCCATGGTGCGCCTTTGTTGACCAGTGCTCGACACTTTTTACCCCCAAAAAAAAGGTATGACGTCAGCATTTGGGTCACAATAGGGGTCACAATTCGAGGCATGGGGTTAATGGTTTTGAGCATTCCGAAACAAGAGAACAAGAAGATTTCGAAGAGAATTGCGGGTCCGAGTATAAACGGCCCCTAGCTTCCCTAAAAGGAGGCAATTTATGCAGTAGAGTATCAGAGGACACCGAATCGAGTCAACATGGAGCATTCAACAGTCAATCTGGCCCACTTCTCCTCTCTCTTCTCTTTTCAAGAAAACAAATTGTATATTTACAAAAACTGTTCATAAGGATCATGATTGAAAAGGAAACCTGGTTATTTTATGCAAAAGCGGCGCGAGATATCATTTTCCGTACTACAAATGCGCTCTCTAAGATAACCGGGGTACATTTTCTCTTTCAATTTCTGCCCCATAGATATGACCCTTAAAAACACGCTTGACTGTAAGAAGAAATCGTCGTTGAAAGGTTAATTGATATTGAGCAATTATACAATGGCCTGCACACAGCGGCGTCATGTTCGGAGCCAACCAAAGTATATACTTGCCATAAGAATTATCATTGTAGTTTGATATTCACGATGTTCTTTATGATGTGAGTTCCCGCAATTTGAGACTTTAAAAAAGATCTTTCTATTCTCTCATCTCAACAAAACGTTGCACGCTTGTTACTGAAGAATCCTTATTTCTCCTCTTCTGCAACAAGCCCTTGCATCTGGCATCCATCAAAATTGACAAAGTTAATAATAAGAAATTTAAACGTCCCGCTGGACTTAAATCGAATACCACCAAATCAATTTGGATCCTGAAGTCAAAAAAGATTTTCAGTATCGATTTAATGAACTATGGACGTGCACATAACTGACTCGGGCATGCGAATTTCAACCTTCATTCTTCATTCAACTAGATCAATTCCATACCCCATAGTGACCGGAAAAAGAACACAGATCACACGAAATCCGTATTCTTAGCCATCAAAAGTCAACAAAAGCCATTCAATGAATCCAAAAACAACGGGGGAACCGGTACGACTCGGCTATTTGGCCGTCGTGCTGCCGCCTACACGCGCGCCCGAGCAAAATGGCCAGGTCCAGGCCCCGAATCCGTCACCAGTGTTCCAAAAACGCATTGATGATTACATAAATTTCATTAAAAACCGCAGGGACAAAAACATACGCAGCGCAGAACAGTTTGGCGAGATCAAGCGCAATATGGAGTGGGTGTACGGGCGTAATACACTGTTATTTTGCGTTGATATCGAAGCATGGGAGAAAAACACCGGCATCGTGACAGAAATCGGTGTTTCGATCTACGACCCGGCCGAGCAGGAGCATGCTCTAACGCCTGTTGTCAATACTTATCATATCATTGTGCAGCAGCATCAAAATAAGCGGAATGGCCGTTATGTGCCGGACCACATGCACAATTTTCTGGAAGGCACCTCAGTATTACTCCCATTGAATGAAGCGAAGTTTCTCTTGCAAAAACTTATTGACAAGTATTTTGGCGATTATGCAGAACTGTACTGCATGTTTGTGGGCCATGACTTGCTGAATGATGTGGATTATCTTCGTAAAATCGGCATTCGTGTGCCGAATAACATGCTTACTTTGGATACGCAGAAATTGTTTGCATGCTCACATGGCAAGTATGGCGCCAGTCTACAAAACGCGCTCCGCACGGTGAAACAGCCATTTTCGTTCTTACACAATGCAGGAAACGACGCCTATTTCACGGTCATGCTTGCGTTGAAGCTTTGTGACCCAAACACACGCTTGGCGTTGGGCCTCGATCTTTTGAGTGAGGGCGAAAACGTGGGTGACCGTAAGGAGTATGCAAAGGTTTCTAGGAACACGAGTGTGCCGCTGTATAAAGACCCGCAAGAGATTCTCCGAGAACTTGGAGCGTGAGGCCTTTTTCTTGAGTAAATGATTTTTTTTTTGACTCTTTTTGAGAATGTCGTGTTCATGCTGAGGTTAATTTGATGATGCAACGATGCACTCTTCCACGATGCATTCAAATTTTGGCCTGCTGCATCTTTTGGTCTTGTGCAGCCTAAAATTTTGACGATTTTTTGTCTCCTTCCAATGACCATTGACTGGCCTTTTACGACATCTCGGCTTTTTCCGTGTCACCTTCTGCCAAGTGATAGTGATATGTGTCAAGTTGCATATGGTAACGTTGTATTTGTGCGACTATACAATACAATATGTTTTGGGGGCGAGCGATGAATTTGTGAGTAGTTTGTCTGAATAAGATTTGGATTAAGAACTGTCTTATGCACCTATTTTTAATGGTGTTCATCTAAAGGGTTTATCAAGGAAACGTAAGGTTATAACTATCGGTTGAGGTCTGTAGTAAGGCATCTGACGTTTCTTGATATGTGGATCTTCAATGTAACCAGTCCACAGGTCTCAACCGATATTTAGAACCTCACATGGAGGTCGTTTACGGATCAAAACATTTATCCTTCAACAAGTTCAGCCTGTTTCCGTTATCTTCACACAAACATACTCTTAGACTGTTGGTTTTGGGCAATAACCACATCTTTAGTGTCAGACAATTATCGATCTTCGAGCATATTAAAGAGTTGGATCTTCGAAGGAATGTAATTGCATCCTTTGACGAGATCGATGAAATTACAGAAATATTCTCAAACCTAACCGAAATAAGGATCAATGATTTTCATGTTTTCGAAAAACTCACATCTGAAGAAATGACATTACATTTGGTTGGCAGATTAGTTTGTGAGCCGTGGGTGGCGAAACTGTCTCCGAATTCCATCAGTAAACCAAACGGCTCGTTTTTGCAGCAGCAGAAAATCATGAATGCCGAATTATATTTCATCTCAAAGGTCAGATCGGGACACTTTCACATATCCAATACTGAAAGATGGAAGCAACTCGTGACGAAATATGATACTCACGAAAACACGGAAACACAAATCCCAGGTTACGACCGGAAAATCGATCTTTCCATCAGAAAAGCTCCAAATCTTGACCACGAGCTCTTTTCGCGAGTTTTTCTACAAACAACATAGCGTGCTTCGCTTGAAAGGCGTGGTCCTGAAACACCTTGCCAAATAAATCCTTGATTTTTCAAGTGATGACCACTATACTATACAACCTCCATGTTAGGTTCTGAGCGTCTGACTTGTAGATGAGTCTGACTTACTAGATGATCTGCATAATAAACATTAGTAAGTCAGACGCTCAGAACCTGACCGGAATCGAGATATTCGAAGCATCCCTTGAGAATGGGATGATCAAGATCAATTGCGTTAGTTCAACTCAAACAAATGAGAGGCAATAAAAACGGTGCAAAAGTTATACTCTAGTGAGTTAAAAAGATGACAAAAAACGAGCATTTCAAATCTGGCATTGTCAAGATGTACGTGACAAAGTTTTCGCTTGTTCTGAAAATAATGGACCAAAACGTAAAGTAAATCGATTTAGGCATTTCTTTTATAGGTTCTCACACAGAGAAGGATCTTTTGGTGAAAAAGAGTGGTTTCACTTAACTGCCTAATACACAAGTAAGACCGATGGCGACCAGAATATAAAACAGTCACCTAATATGCATCAAAAAAGAGTGATGCGGGAGACTTTCTTTCGGTTTTAGCTATATGGCTTCCAAAAGTCATATTCTGTAGACAGCCAAAATCATGATGACATCCGCATACACTTGTATCAAGAAAGCGTGATTATTCTCATGTTCCATTAATCCGAGTGGGCCTCGGTCCAGGCAATTCGCACCCAATAGATATGAGGAAGCAACACCATGATATCCGACATACGGCAACTTTATCAAGTGTTGAAAAAAAGGGTTTTTGCAGTCAGTGAATCAAATGATCGTACTGTGAGAAAACAAACCGCTTACTTAAAATCCACTCGTCCAGTTCCCAAACCCTATCGTTTCAATAATATACCCCACGTTTCGAACTGGGTGGGTGCAGGCGGCGGCCGGGCGAATAGCGCGAAAATTTTTACACACTCTAACCCAAACCCCTCTTGCTGCCGGCCCGTATATATACCCCACACTTGTACATAAATAACCACATAACATGCTCGCTAGACGCTCAGGGCAGTTTATTAAACACGTGAGAATGGCCCACGGCGCGTATGCAGCAGACGATGTCTTGTTTACCAACAAGAACATGGCACGCGTGATCACGCTCAACCGCACGGAAAAACTCAACTCGTTAAACACGCTGATGGTGCAGAAAATCATTCCGCGGTTGACGGAATACGCCAAGCTGGATGTATGTAATGCCATTATACTTAACTCCAGCACGCCCAAGGCCCTCTGTGCCGGCGGCGACGTGGCCGAATGTGCCCGCCAGGTGATGGCGGACAATGTGCAGTACGCCACGGATTTCTTCCAGAAGGAATATAACTTAAACTTCTTGATTGCCACGTATTCAAAGCCCTACGTGGCGTTGATGGATGGGATCACCATGGGCGGCGGCGTGGGTCTTTCTGCGCACGCGCCGTTCCGTGTGGCGACGGAAAACACCAAGTTAGCCATGCCGGAAATGGATATTGGCTTTTTTCCCGACGTTGGCACGACATTCTTCTTGCCGCGTCTCGACGACAATTTGGGCTTCTACTACGCTTTGACGGGTGAAGTCTTGACCGGCATCGACGCTTATATGGCCGGGTTCGCCACGCACTATGTGCCGGCCGAAAGGCTTGCGCAGTTGCAAACCCGTATTTCCAATTTGAACCCGCCAGTGATCAACGGCGCCGCCAACGAGGCATCGAATCTCAGATCGCAGAAGGATTTCTTTGTGCAGGTCAATGCTGTTCTCGACGAGTTTGCCGTGCTGAAGTTGCCTGAGAACTACCAATTCCCGCTTTCTGCCGATGAAATCGCGCTCATCAACAAGTCTTTCTCCAAGTCCAACTTTGACGATGTTCTTGCGTCGTTCAAGGAGGCGGGCACGAAATTCGGCCAGAAAACGCATGACCGTTTGGCGGCTAAGTCTCCAACCTGTGTACGTGTTGCCTTTGAGTTGTTGAAACGGGGCCAAAAGAACTCTCTCCGCACGCAGTTGGAGTTGGAGTTGACCGTGGCGACGAACATGATGCATGCGAAGCCCGAGGTGAACGATTTCGTCAAGGGCGTAAAACACAAGCTTCTTGACAAGATCAAGCAGCCGGCCTTGCCCGAATGGAGCGCGTTTGAGGCTTCGCGTGTCGATAAGCTTCTCGAGAAATCTGTTTTCACCGCAATGCTCGAGTCGCCTTTGATCAACAACTATTTCGGCGTGGATTTTAAGGACTACGTGTTCAACATGGGCTTGCCCACAAATGGACAGGTGCACGACTATATTGTTGGACAGGACGGCAGCAACCGCAAGTACTTGCCTACGCCCAGTGAGGTTGTGAAGCACTTTGTCGGTAAGACCAACGGCAAATTGGGCGTGGCCGAGAAGGTGCAGCGTGTTTTGGCCGTGCACGGCGAGTCCTCGCAGTACGACAATAAGTACGTCACGTGGAAAGATTAGGTGTGTATGGGACAAATATCATTTGCATAAGAGATTTGACGGACACTGTATGAGAGCGTTATTTTTGGGAGGCTGTCTTTCCAACGTGGAATATGAAAGTAGTGACTCGTGAGTGCTACTCTCGGCCTGAATTCTTGAATTCTATTCGTATGCCAGATTCTTGGCCTAATTTGGCCTGGAATGGCCGAGAAATGCTTTATAAATAATGAATCGCATGGCAGAATAACTCGAGTTACACTACGTTTCAATGCAAAATGAATTTGTTGAAAGCAAGCCTCAATTTGATACCTTGAGCGTTTGATTGATGACGTTAAACATAAAATAAACCGATAACAGGCTTGTATCAGCATAATTATATCCATACCTTTACACAGAGCCCGTATGGCTTTTCCTGGTCCTGATATGGTTCACTCACGTGCTGAAAAGAATTTCTACTGGCCCTTGAAGAAAAAGGCATCCGGCTTGCGTGAGTCTGAAATGAAATGAAAGAGAGACTTGGAAGAAAAAAAAAAAAAGCGAAAATATGTAAAAGTCTCTGTGGGAGCGCAACACGCGCGGTTCGTATCTAACAATATTCAATTGGCGAGAAAAGCAAAAGATGTGAACCCAATGCATGATTAGTTTTGCGAATCAATTTTTTTTTTTTTTTACCATCATGCCTTATGGAATTGAAGATGATTAGTAAGTCGAAATGAACCACGCAAGTCTTGGTAGAAAGAAAAATAGTGCTGAGCCTGTCAATTGGAGTGAAAACGAGTGAACGATTGAGGACTTTTTCTGGGCTCGCATTACTGACCCTTCTGTTGCGAGAGTTGAAGCGACAGGTGGGGGAAGTACAGCCTTTAGGGCGATGACAACCTAATTAATTCTCATACGCAGCCACGCCGCTAGGCATGGTAGCGAAGCTGGCTAGGGTTTTATATATATTCATATATAGTTTTTTGGAGAGCTAGGTAAGCAATTCCGGCTCCCTGTCCTTCATCAGATAAATCAAGCAAAAAAAAAAAGGCAAGGTCTGTGATAAGTCTCGAGATACTTCTGGTGATGAATGGATCCGCAAGCAAAAGGCCTGATCTGCGTAGAGGTTTTTGGGTAATGAATAGATCGGATTCGCGTCCCGCAGATAAAAACGAACATATCAAGAAACGCAAGATATGCTCGTCTGAGAAGCCCGTACGATTCGATACAACGGGGTGACTTTCCTGCAAATCTGTAATATCAATTTGCCTTTACTCTGGCGTATTTTGACCCTTTTTGAGATTCTCGCTTTGAATATTACGGTATTTCCACGATCCAACAATTACGAAAGACACTGCCATGAATGGCGACTTGAAACTGGCTCGCACTCAAAATGACGCTCTATGTCAGGTAGAGCATGCGGCCTACGGTTGGCCGCATACACGTTCCAGTAGGCACGTGACTACATTCACGTGCCCTCTATGATTAACCCCGCAATGAGTGAGACTTGCATGAGGTTGGGTTTGTGTTTGTGTTCGATATGGGAGTATATAAAGGGGTCCTCGCCTCCCCTTACGGGTGGTGCTTGGACCTCATTGAGTATATACCGTTATTAAGTAACCCATCTCCCTCCCCGAGCTGACACTCTAGATAGGTCTTTACAAGTGTCACGAGGAAAGTTCGGAGAATTTCCGGGCGAAAATCAGCCACATATTGTAACTTTTTCAACTATAAGGCAAAGTTGACAGTTATCCTCTGAGTGATTGAGTACAGTTAACCTCTGAGTGATTAAGTGAGGAAATCAGTGACAAGCCATTGCCGAGGCTCGTATGAGTTTATAATTCTTCATGATTGGCATGTATTATGCAGGCTGACCCAAGGCGTGTCGAGCTAAAGCGACTCCCAACAGCTCTAAGTTTTGCCCGATTTGTCTCTGAAAGCCATCATACTACAATTCTGTCAACAAATACGGATTATTGTACATTTTGTAACCGTTCGGGGGTATCGGTTCTGGCCCTGAACATCTATTTCGGCCACGTGCATCTTCGTGTGGTGTTTCTTCACTTGAACTTCTCAACAATCATGTCTTCGCCCATCTCTTCGTAGTCTGCCTTCGACACAAACCAGTTGTCGAGCGCAATGGCCACGCTGCCGTTGTCGTCCTCGGAGTTTTCACGGAGCATCGACGCCAAGTTGGCTGCACCTAGCCACGCGCCAAACTTTTTATCGAAAACATCGTGAATGCTGCCCGTACTGTGATTACGTAACGGACTGATGTAAAGCTTATAGGACCCCGTGATCATGTACCCCGGCAAGAGCTGCGGCGCCGTTCGACTGAGATCGCCACAGATCCGGTCAGAGAATCCGTGGATTAGCGAGCCTCCGCCTGTAATCAACGTGTTTTGGAACAATTGGCGCAAAATCTCATTAAACCTTGCGCTTGCATTCGAGCCCTGTCCGTCATTCCCCGCCAGCGACAAGAACGCGGCCTCTAAGTTTTTGATCGCAAAAAGCACCAAGTTTGAGATCCCGTGTGACCCCGCCTTGTTGAAAGCAGGCTCCGGAAGTGTAAGTCCGGGTAATTGGTAGGCGTGCGGCACGAAAAGGGGCTCTGTGAGCGCAGTCAATTCCTGGTCCAGGTACGTCACGTGACCACCGCCGGGAAGCTGGTACTGCGCTGGGTGCTGGTGCGGCGCCTGCGGGTAGTACGCATTCAGGGGCGGCAATCCGGGCGGAGATTCTGTGGTTGAAACCATGGCGTGCTTGAACCCGGCCAAGAAATGCTGCGTCACGTGATACCGCTTGAACGAGTCCAGCATGACGCCCCTTTGGAACCGCGCGGGTATCAAGCGTGCGTAGTCAAGCGTGTCGTGCGTGGCGCCCAACTTCGTCTCCAAGCTACGCAAACAGTGTAGATTCAAGAAGTCTCCTGCATACTTCAGGTGGAAGCTCAGTTTCAGCTGGATTATTCCGTCCAACACAGGCGTGACTGAGGCGACAGCACCACCAACGTCTATGACCAATCCGCTCAGCCGGCCCATGTGGTAGAGCTGTGCCAACGGAGATTTAACTAGCGAGAAAAGTGGTACCTGGAACTCCTCAAACGCCGCCTGCGCCATGGCCGCACGGGCCTTGGCCGAATTCCACACGGGCTCCGTGGCCATTAACGCGTGGTCCAGCGGCGTGACGCCGTTGCCGCCGTCAAGGTGTTGAAAAACGTGACCCCAGCAGTCACGTGCACGGTCCGTGTCATATAATGCGCCATCATCCATGATTGTCATCACCTCGGCGCCCGGGTTTTGCGTGATGGCTTCATCCCCAAAGAGCGTTTCGCCAGACGGGCCCACCACGTAGTTGCTGTTGAACACAAGCAGCGGCAAGTCCTCCAGGGCAAGGCCGGCCCGGGTCGTGTGTGAACCGTTATCTATAACGATGGCCGGAAGCAGCGTGACCATATTGTTTGAGGCGAGTGTTTTCTGGTTTTTTGGGATACTTGCGTGAAATTGACCCGTTGGCGCTTGCTTTGATTGGATTTTATGAGTGTTTTTGCGCGTTTCACTGACACTTATGCGCTTTTCCGGTGCTTGTTTGCATGGTTGTTTTTTCGTCAAGCGTGTCGGGTCATGGCTGGCGCGGATGCACGGGTCTTTCACGACACGTCCCGGTCGCAGGTCAGGCTCGATTAAATTTTTCAGAGAATTTGTCAGTCAGCCGAGGAATCCTGGATATTGCCTTGTCGGTCTGACTTTCGTGAGTGGTCAGAAGCATAGGCTTTTTTCTAGAATTAACACCACAAGAATGATCAGTCTTTAATCGAGAGTCTTATATGCCGGACAGAGTGTATAATTTTGCACTGTTGTGTGACTTTTCGTGAAGTTTTTCCAAACTGAATGAAGCTGCCGAGCCGTTTATGCAGCAAAATCATCGCTTGTGACGACTTTTCTTTTCCTCCTTGAACATTACGGGCTATGTCACACTTTCAATACGTTACTGGGTGAATCACGTGACCGACTGCTCCAACCTCTTCATTTTAGACCCACAATTCGGTCGGGAAACGGGCCTACCCGATAACAGTTGAGCCTGAAACTAGCAATCAAACCAAACCCTAGAAGAATGCTCTTAGAAATCGAACGTTTTGATGTATCTGGTCTGAGTCTCAGCAGCTTGATATCTCACGCACTAGTTTCAGTTTTCAAGGACAATCAGAATAACGTCACCAAAATAATATCAATTCTTTACAGCGAATTTAGGCGTCTAGAACAGCCAACAGTACTTTACTAGACAAGCACTTAGGCAGCTTACAAGAATAGGTGGCCACATTGACGTTATGCAAGTCTTTGGGAGCACCCATGTGCAGTCCGAAAAGGGAAAAGCATACAATCTAATTTCTCAGACAACCTAAAAACAAGTCGGCGATTACAATTATGAATATTGATTGAGTAACATAACTTGAATATCTAATATCGTGATTCGTGATTCTAATTCTATTTGTGTATCTCCGGTGGAGCAATAAATAACGTGGCTGCAAAAAAGCCTTACCACTGGTAATTCTCCCGCAGATAATGGACACTATGGGCCAGCCCCACCACGCTTCTGGCACTGACGCTATTCTGCACATCCAAATCCATCAGCCCGGGCCCACATGAGAGGACATAAGTGTCAGTTTTTTCGCTGATATTTCCTAATTCGAGCCCCTCTGCAACCCAGTCATCAACACATGGCCGTTCGCCGAGTACCGTCACAAACTTATACTTTTCCTCCAATACGTGATCGTCTTCAATATCATGTTTTGTCAAGAACACCCGTACATCCGTGCCATTATTGATTAAGAACTCCATATCCCGGCGCAAGTAGTCAATATCAGCAATGTTGTGCACGGCCCAGTAAAGTACGGATCCCGAAGGATTGTGCTGAAACGTTGGAAGCAATGCACAGATGCCAAGTCCACCGGCTATTCCAACCAATTGTTCGGAATCTCTGAATGTAGGCACCCCATTTCCGTAGGGGCCCTCGATAAGCAGCCACATGGTAAGGTTTCCTTTCTCGTCGCCCCTGAGTTTGCCCAAAGAGCCCGTGGTACCCTTTTTGATGCGTACGTAAATGACAAATACGCCCTGCGATTCCACGGGCGAGCTGAGGATTGTGAATGGATGCGACTGGAAACATTGGTACCAGATCGGCCAGTGGTAAAAGCTGATGAAAATATGTGATCCTGGCTTATAAAAAGCATCATGAAGCTCTGATTTCGGCACAGTCAACTTCACGATTTTGTCATCCACGATGCTCATTTCGATCTGCGTGTATCCTCGGTTGATGAAGAAGGTCTTGAACAATCTCACCACACGGTCATATGCGGTAAACGCAATCAATGAGTAAACCCAGCCCATCCAGCCGAGACTCTCGCAGTGATACCACATGGCAATAATGAAAAACCAGCCGAAAAGTTTGTGCAAGACCAAGAACAACTCGTACATGGCGTTCCTGACGAAACTCACACTGTGCCCTAACATCACGAAGAGCAATACCGTCCCCACAACGCCCCAGCGCCAGTAATCGTCCATGCCCCAGGCCTTATAGCCGCCGTCTCTGATCGCGTATGCAGTCCACATTGCAGAGTGAATCAAGGCTTCGAGGGACATCACAATCGCCACCACTTTATGGTACTTGATGAACGTGGCCTGTGGGAGTCCCGTCAAAAAGCAGAATGGGTTGTTGCGAAGCCCAAAAACGTATACAACAGGCATCAATGAGAATGCAATGAGGGCACTGCGGTAGCCAATAAGATCAAGTGTAAGGAAATACACCTTATTGATGTACATGTTAGGAAGGCTCACGGTGTACGACAACGCCGTGCAGAGTACCGTCTGTATCACAAACGCCGACACAAGCACAAGCTCGCCACGGGTGAGCGCAAAAACCGTGTTTTGCATCATATGTTTCTGGTACCATTGTCTCGCGACTTTCGGCCATACCGAGACGCGGAAAACACGCCACAACAAGTTTGAAATTGTGAGGTACGCAATGTACGCGCCCCAGAAAAGCACAAGGCCCCAGCCAAACCACTGGCTCTTGAACACGTGATGGTTGATATCGTCAAATGACGTTTTGAAGATTTTGTATGCGGAATAGTTGACCGAAATAGGCAGGTGGAGCCGAGTGGTCTTGTTGCTCGGCGGCTCGATCATGTATTGCGTGGCGTTTTCCAGATACTGCTCTAGCTCGTCAACGGAAAACACCACATGCGCCTTCTGTAAACACCGTGTGGCCAAATGTTTCCATGCATGTTCAATTTCTTGCTTATTGGCGCCCTGTGTCTCCATACAGTTGGCCACAGACCCGACCCAGTCGATGTTATGGCATCTGCACATGTACATCTTCATGCTCTGGCCCGTGCCGCCACAGCCCCAGTTGAAATTCTTCATGTAGTAAAGACACGACGATGCAAGCGACGAATCCACCACCACCAAGGCGGCTGTGACATGTAGGAAAATAAACGTATATAGTAACTTCATTTTCGACGAGAGAAATGCAAACGGAAGAATATAAATGCTAAACTGGCTCCACGGAAGAAAAGCCTAGAGAATATATATACATATTTGTTGCCATTTCGTACTTCGATGTGGACCTGACCGGTGGACGTGTGCGCAGGACAGCAGATGTCCATGAGCATTTTAATCTTCTTGATCGAGTAGGAATCTCGCTTTTATTTGCTCGCGGTGCAGGAATGCGTCTCGCCAAGACCTGTATATAACCACAAATATCAGAGGAAGAAAGCGTATCAGCGAGTGTATATTTATTTGCGCAAATCAGACGATTGAGATTGCTCATGGGGATTGATTCCATTGGCTGGAACATTGAACAATCCCGATCATTGTGCTATTACATGATTTTCAAGCGTTAAGTGTATCACTGAATATTGCAAATTCGAAACCGCGTGCAGCTCCCGCAACGGGCCGATTCGTATGATGCAGGACCGGATCTGTGATTCCACGGCCGGTAACAAAGAAACCGTTTATGAACTACAGTTAGTAAGCAAATAAGCGAGAGAACAATAGAATAAAAAGGGGCGAATTCGATGAAGTGGGATTCATTGCGAAATTCATGATGAACATGTGGAGATTTTTCGCAAGAAAGATCAGAAAATATGGTGCTGCGTGAACCAGTCAGTGCGAAGATTAATAACCTCTTTTCGGAAACTAAAGTGACTCAACCAAGTGAGAAAGATTTCACGCCCAAAAGGGTATTTTCGTGCGGCCTTTTTCTGGCTCTTTACGAATTACATGGCCTGATTGCCCATATGACTATCTGAACTCATATGTTTTTGGCCTTCTATAATATTTGATTTCGAACCAGACATAGCCATTCGGCGAATTGACTTGAATCGACGAGAGAATCTAGAGAAGCAATGATCAGTTTGGTTCACTTGGCTTTGTGGCAGACCAATGTCTGTATCCGATGATGGATCAGTGCAGAGAAGGCATTTTTTCGAGCACATTATCGGTAATCGAGCAAAACAATTTAATTGTCTAGGTTTAATGACATGATGCTCGGTCACATGTGTTCGCTCCAGCTATGATGAAAGCCAACCAAAACAGGGCGTCAGACCACAATCTTTTTTTTTTTTTGCATGTTTCATAGCCTCTTTTGACTAACCATCACCAGGTTAAAGCGATCAAGGGCCAGGACACACACAGCATTACTCTTAGATCGCTTACTTGAGCCTTTCGTACCACAATTGGGCTATACATTATCAAGATTTGGGTGTTGATTTCGAAATTTGACCCGAAGAATAATCAAGAAAGCTTGCTAAACAAAACTTACCGGGTTTTCAGGCTGATTGGATATTTCCGAGCCCTCTTGTTGATATATGGGCCCACTGGCAATGTGAAACAATGTCGCTAACTTGTCATTCGACTGCTCGCGTCAATTGTAATGTATACTCGTAAGCGCCATTCCCTGATCATTACAACTCTGCAAACGCCTTGTGCTGTTTTCGAAAGTTTCTACAACTGGGCATGTCCACAAACCTAGAATCACCTCCTAACAACTTCGAGGTGAGAGATGTAAATACCATCGTTCCTCGGTATAGCAAAAGGCTAGAATAGGTTTTTTTTTTTTTATTTTCCTTTCTTTTTCTTCAAAAACCTAAAACAACGGGCGCTGGAATATTCGAATGTTGTGTTCATATAATAAATCGGGGCAATTGTTAGGTTCTTTATACCTGACAGATATGTATTGTGTACTTCATCTAGTAAAACCAGCCTGGCTTCCCAGTATTACAGGGGGGAAGCCATCATTTTATACTTGAGAGTCGGGCAACTCACGTTGGCCGTCTGTGGTGAGAAAAGGTTGGCACGACCAAGCCTCATGGAACGCGGCTAAGGCAATTGGGGTACCTAACAGCAATGCTTGCAAGCGTATCAAGATAAATAAAACCACTTTGCTTCTAAACTCGGTCGATAGGCGCTTTTGGAACAGTACTTCCTAGTTTCACCACAAGGTCTAGATGAATGGCCACCAACAAATGATAATCATGGAGTAGCACCTTTTCTAAACTTTTTTCTTTTCTACAGATGTTTTTGTTGCGAGTCTTTTTTTCCCATGCGGATTGGTACAATTTTCGTCCCCAAGTTCGGATACGTGAGTTTGTATGAAGTTACTTTAAAAGAGCCGGCATTCTTAGAATGTCATTGTGAATGAGTGTGGATCAAAAAGAGAAGAAAAGAAAAAAAAAAATGTTATTCCGACTCTCGTTCCTGAAGATAGCTAGCTATGTATCTGAAGTCCAAACAAGACACAGAGAAGATTAGCATTGTCCTTGCATAAAGATGACACGCTATACAAAGAGATTTACCATTTTTTTGGAAAGCTAGGTAAGCAACTCTGGCTCCCAGTCCTTAACCAGATGTATCAAGCAGAAAAAAAAGACTTTACTGTCGAAGCAAGATCCTAGGATTGTTTGCCCGAAAATTAGACTTTCGCAAGTCGATTAATCACGAATATGAGTCTCGAATAAAGCCCTGGACCCTATAACGGCCATTCACATGAAGGCTTTGTTTCTTTTCATAAAGCAATGCAAGTACAAGAGAACACATCATACGTTCAATGACTCATATTGAGCCGGGTTGTGTTTGACGACCATCATGCTAAAAGCACAACTGCTGGCAGAATATATAAGCATGATTGCGAGTTGTGAAAACGTACTCTGAGTAAAATAGATTGGAGACTACTACAGCTTGGTTTTTGTAGCAATCGACGTGTGCAGCAGCCATCAAAAATATGTCATTGAATTCAGCAAATTGCTCTCACGGGGACCTCAAACTACAACTTGGGCACCACGAGTATGAGTCAAAGATAGGTCATTCGCCTCGTCTTTCATGTTTTTTGTAAAATGCTGCAAATTTACTTATCCGGAAAGCCTTCTCTTAAAGTAACACAGTGAGAATCATTATGGGCGCTGTATTCGACGTTTGCAATACCCGTGGGCCAGCAAAATCAGCGCAGGAGCAAGATTGAATGCTTTTTCATATTATGACTTTCTTTTTCGGCTTTTTGAACAGAAACTACTTTAAAATCATCCACACATATACGTGACATGCGCAATTTCTTTCCAATCGTCGTTCTCTGTAGTCCCCTCTTCATGACTAAAGCATGCATATAGGGCCCGAAGTCTTACTCAGCAACTACAGCAGATTGCAAATTGCAGCAGGACTGCACATAGCCATCTAAAAAGGACACGCGACACCGGGCTCGGGCTCGGGCATGCCAGCGCGGTGCCTGCTGCGGCACAGGTGTCTTTATCAATAACGGTTTATGAGGATGATCATGAATGGGCAAACACGACAATTACCGCTCGAATACATTTCTTAAAAAAATCATATTCATTCCCGTTTAAGTGCTTGAAGATTTCAAAGATCATGAAAAAACAAAATCCGTATCCTTGCACAATTCTGAATGAACATGCTGCAAACAACATGGTGGCAAGCGCAGCCTTCAAACATGCGCGCACGTGACCCACGTTCTTCCACCGTGTTCGTTCCCGCGCCGCGGTATATGATCCCCCGCCTACTTCGATATTTCACAACCACATTGTTTTTCCCGCCAAATAAGCACGAAATATAATGCAGTTTTGGAAATTCTCGACGCTGGCTATTGCCGCCCTTCTTGCCTCGGTCTCACTCGTCACCGCCGCGGATGAGCCCGCAATCGCGCTGGCTGATTCCGCCGTGTTGCAATTGACGGCGGCTAACTTTAAGGAGACGTTGGAGCAAAACCCCTTGGTGTTGGTTGAGTTTTTCGCGCCCTGGTGTGGCCACTGTAAGACCTTGGGCCCTCAGTTTGCGCAGGCTGCCGACGATTTGAGCGTGTCGTTACCAAAGGTCAAGTTGGGCCAGGTGAACTGTGTCGAAGAGGAGGAGTTGTGCAAAAAGCACGAGATTAGGGGCTACCCCACCCTCAAGCTTGCCCGCGGACCATACCAGCAGCCGGACGAGTATGACGGGCCCCGTGACGCCGACGGCATTGTCGACTACATGCAGAAGATGTCGCAGCCGCCCGTGAACATTGTCGCTGACGTGACCTCGTTCATCGAAAAGGCCAGGGCCGAGATCAAGCCGTTTGTTGTGCAGGTGCTCCCCAAGGCTGCGCACGCTGCATCCGCAGCGCTCAACGAGACATTTGGCGAAATCGCCCACTTGCAGAGACGCCACCGCACCCACTACTCGCTCGAGGATGACAAGGCGATCAAGGCGTTTGCCAAGTTGACCAAGGCCGACCTTTCCGGTGACAAGGCAAAATACTTGCTCGTGCACCCAGGTAAACTCGACGACGTGCGCGTGTTTGACTCTGAGGATTTGACACAGGAGCTGTTTGCCGAGTGGGTGTCGAACGCTCTGGTGCCTGATTTCGGCGACATCAACAGAGACACGTACATGGTGTACATGGGCTCGACCTTGCCATTGGGCTACTACTTCTACAACACTGCTGAGGAGCGTGCCGCCGTGGAGGAATTCTTCGCCAAGAAGGGCAAGGAGTTGCGCGGCAAGATTAGCTTTGTTGGCTTGGACGCTACCCAGTTCGGCCGTCACGCCGAGATCTTGAACATGGACCCTGAAATCGTGCCTTTGTTTGCTATTCAAGACAACTCTAACGGCAGAAAGTATGGTGTCAACCAGACTGAGCACCCTTCGCCTTCTACCGAGACTATCGAGGCGTTCATTGACCTGTTTTTGGCTGGCGAGGCCGAGGCCATTGTCAAGTCGGAGCCATTGCCCACCCCTGAGGATGAGGACTACGACGAGAACGTGACCAAGTTGGTTGCTCACAACTACGATGGTGTTCTTGCAGACGAAAGCAAGAACATTATTGTGGAATACTTTGCGCCATGGTGTGGCCACTGTAAGAAGTTGGCCCCCGTCTGGACCGAGTTGGGTGCCCACTACAAGGACGCCGATGACAGTGTGGTGGTTGCTAAGGTGGACCACACGCTTAACGACGTTGACGTGCCCCACAACATTGAAGGATACCCCACCATTATCTTGTACCCAGCACACGGTGCCAAGGACCCCAAGACGGGCTTGAGACTCGGTGTGGTTTACGACAAAGGTAGAGACTTGGAGTCATTCAAGGAGTTCATCGAACTGACCAAAGTCTCCGGTACTGAGGAGGTCGCGGACGCCGTCGAGGAAGATGCACCCGAGGCTGTCGAGGACGTTTCCGAGGAGGAGGTTGAGGAGCATGACGAGTTGTAAGTGCTGGCTCATAAACAGCCTAGCTGATGCTGCAGAATGAAATACAAAAATACGAATATTGATCGAACTTGTTCAAGTGTAGACACTTATTGTGTTGTAGGCTTCGCATGCATATCGCGCGGGCCCCAGATTTTGATTAGTTGATCGTCGCCGACAGAGCACCAGTACTTGCCGTAATCTTTACCTGCTTTCGCCGGGTAGAACCTATTCCAGTCCACCGAATTGCACAATCCTTCATGACCCTTCACACGCGTAATCAACTGGCCTGTGTCAAGTTTCCATATGTATATATAGCCGTCATCACTGCCACTGAGTACAAGCTCTTCCTTCATGTTTGTAGTGGTGAGGTAACCGAAACAGGATCGCACCATGTATACTGCCTGGCTTTGGCCTAGAAACTTTTGCTTCAAAAATGGTTTTTCATTTGTCTCCAAAGGAGAGATATCCCAGAGTTGTAGCTCCTCCGGCGCGATGCTGAGAAGCATGTAACGTCCATTCGCCGAAATATTGCATGATGTTAATCGCCCATTTAGACTCAACAGCGCTATGCGTGAGGTCGTGGTGGACGGATCAAAAAGGTCTGGGATCCGGTAGAAGAACACTTGCTTGTCATTGTTTGCTGTTATGAGGACCCTCCCATTCGGTGTAATGGCAAAGTCATTTATCCTATTGAACTGACTTGCACTTTCATTGGACTCTTCAGATGAGACATGACTTTGTGTGGGTTCCCTGATGCCAAGGCTGCTTTCTGGTGGGTCTGTTGATGCCCCAGATGTGTGCGAGGCATCGTCGCCTAAAATTGACAGCCACTCGTCAGCGTCGCTATAGAAATCAAGTACCTCATTCCCATCTATTGAGAACACTTTGAGTGCCTTATCTGGTGATCCAACGATGAAATGTGGGGTCGCGGACTTATCGTACTTGAGGAATTCGCAGGGCCACGTGCGCATGCGTTCGCCGAGCGTGAAACACGAAACTAGCTCGGCCGAGTCAGATCCATTCATCGACCGTGTCACGCGTCGTTTTGGAACAAGGTTCTCGATATTCCAGATTCGGATCACTGTATCAAGGCAGCATGTGACAATGTACCGCTCATGCGGCTCCCACGAAAAGTAAATCACGCCCTTTTTCTTATCCAAAGGAGGAATATAGGACCCCAGGACGAACACAGCCGTCTCATCTTCCGCATTTGGATCGAGCTCGGCAAGGAGCCGAAAGCTGTCGGCAACGTCAAAGATCATACAAGTGCCGTCGAGCGAGCCTGTGGCCAAGAACCGGCCCAGAGGCGAGAATCTTGTATACCACACCTCATCGGTATGATGCGTTAACGTATGTAATAAGTGAATCGGGGGGTCGTCACGTGTGCCTGAAGACGCAATCAGGTACTCAGCGGCTAGTCCTTCCTGTGCACGTAACAGCCTCGGCGGCAAATGGTAGAGTGCCTGAGACTCGTTGTAAAGCGCCGCTTTATGGATAATGTCGGCCAAAGAATCATCGGGAATATCGCCGTATTTGAAAAGCGAGCTTTCTGTTCTATTAAAGTGGGCAATTCCCACTGCTTGCCGCAATAACGCCGTGAGTGAGCTTCTGAGTCGCGCCAAGTACGCATAATCGTCCTCTGGAGCGTCAATTGACCCCTTCACGTTAGTTAGTAGTACAGCAGGTGTGAAGAGCGATGACTCTAGCTGCGCGCGTGTTGGAGGCACCATGGCCAAGGGCAATAGCACCGCACTCTCTTGCTCTTTGGTCAATTTTGCAACAAATGGCGTTTTCTCGCCGATTTTAGTCATAGCGTCAAATGCCACCAGAACTCTCTCCTGAAGAAACTTAAAGGCGTCAATTGCACCACCCGATGACGCATCTCCAAGCGCAATCGATAGAATGCGTTCAAGAAACGATGTACGCAACACTAAATAGAGCGCTACGGCGCGCTGGATATCACTCAATTCATCTCTATCAGTATGCACATCAGTCCCGAACCGGAACCCATCAGATTCGTCCCTTTCGTACTGTGTCAAGTATTCGCATGCTTTATTATATTCTCCCGCAGATATGAGTTCGCTAAGCGGATTTGCAGCATAATTGCCGCCCCTGGCGCCATTCTCCGAGGCCATTCGCTGCGCAAGTGTTTCCGCCACATCCTGGTATCCCAACTCGCCAAGTGTCTTTCGCACTAGCTGCAATTGAAATGCCCGGGACATCCTGACTTATTCGACAGAAAAATTGTGATGAAATCTAAGGTTGAGTTATCAAAGTTGTGGAATTTCAATTCATGTATATCAAGGAAGGTATGCTTTTGATATCACGTAGGTGTGGAGATTAGCCGCGATAAAGGTGTGCAGAGAGAAGACCCGTGCCTCAGTTAAGGAGAAAGGCCCCCCAATCCGGGGAAGCACTGGGGACACGGCTTTATTCAAGGAAACTTGATGATATCATTAGAACTAGGCTCTTTCTTTATACATTATGACCATTTCGGCTTTCTTTAATATTGGCGTGCTCTGAGATTTCGTGTACGTATAAATAATTGATACATGTATTTGATTAGCGGCCGCAGTATCAGATCTGGAATATAATCTTGTATCATGTGACTCGCGCAAGGTTGCTTGGGTCAGGCCCGAGTGAATGAACAATGAATGAACAAGATTATTTTTGTTTGAGCTGATAGAATACTGAGCAAACTCTACTAATTTTGCGATAAGACTTTCAGAGTTTTGGAAAAAAAAATTTCGAAGAATACGTTGAGCTAAAAATCGTATTTTTTTTTTGCCCCACGAGGGTTTTTGATGGTGTTCTGTACAATTTTTATAACTCTCTAATCGTTAATTTCGTCGCACTTTTGCTTCCAATTGCAAAAATGAGGCAGGAGTTCTAAAACCGACATAATTTGTCAGCACGGTCGCCACCAAAAGAAGAAAAAAATGTCGATTTTAAACCCCGCAAAAGTACAATGGGGTAAATTTGAATTAGTTAATTATAAAAGATTATACCTGATGCCTCGAGGGCTTGACTCGACATTCCAAAATCTATAATGGGCGCCTGCTTTTTTTTCTGCAAGACTCTTTTCGGGGCCGAACGCGCACCGAGGTGGCTTAGCACTAAACAAGTGTCAGCCTATTTATAAACCTGTCAGAACTGAGCCAAATTCCCGAGTGGTATCCTCCAGATTCCGCAGTCCTTTTTTGATTGCTTTCTTGCGATTACGTAAGCGCAGATTCCGTTATCTTCAAGGCTTGTGCTCAAGGTGGTTACGGGGCTGCAAGCGCGGCAGTGCCAGCCCCTAAACTATAAATACAGGTTTGTACTGCATATAACATTCTCGAGGGCGAAAAGATGCGTCGTCGGGTCGCAAGAATGGACGAACATTCCCAGATAGAAAACATCGACTCCGTGACAGAAACTTAAAGGCCGATAAGTATTAAAGGCAAATCCTGTTACAATTTAGTTACAAAAGTTATTCAAAAATGCCGAGAAACTGAAATATGTGGAGACTGTAACAAATAAAGGGATGTGGCTGGGTCACGTTTTTCCAACCCTGGTGTGGGTGATGGAGAAGGTTGAACCTCGACCACCTTTGCACGGCGTGCACATAACCACGAAAAAACCTTGCATCCTACCAGAGCTTGTTTACGAGCGCCCCAGGCGCATAGCCCTGGCCTGGCCACACGACACTAGGGGTCGTCAAAAAGGTAAAAGATTCATTTAAAAATCGAAAAAAACCTCAAAAGCCTCTTGGGTTTCGTCATGTGAGCTAAAAGAATCCCTAAAATTGAGTTCAGCAGTATTAAGACCATCTTTCTAGCCCCGTCTTGTTCACTCAAATGTCCATTGTTGTTGTGCCGGGTGACGTCGCCCCCCAGAGTACCGCTCTGCAGCCACGCAGCAGCCGTGCAGCCCGCGAATTCGTGCGTTTCTACACAACAGCCCTGTACTGTCGGGCCTGCATATAGCGCACCCTCCTTCACGTGGGCCCTGCCGTTTGCCACTAGATTTACGAGATAGTATATGATCGGCACAGATTTCGGGTAGAATACACGGGATATATATTACCCTAGCTAACAGCGTTTGCACTTAGTGAATAGAGTCAATTGAACAGGACAAGATCCGCGGCCAAGAAAGCTACTATTTGCCTGGCCATTGATGGATTCTGAGTCTTGTACGAATTCTCACGTCAATCCTCATCACGCCATTCTTGTTGCTCCAAAGTCTCGATTTTGACGCCAGAAACCCACTTATTTGCTTTGAAAGCGGCATTTGAGCTCTCGTCGCTTTCAATCCGTCCTTTTTGCCGCCCGCATGCTCTGTGAGGAAATGTTGCCGGCGAAGAAACGGTCTCATAACACGCACGTGTGCAATTTTTGCAAACGCCGGAAGGTCAGATGCGATAAGGGCACGCCCTGTTCGGCGTGCGTCAAGTACGGCAACCCCATCTGCGAATACCCGCCGGAAACGAGCCCCAGAACGTCTGAAAAGGCCGAAAAAAACGTTTTTGGCGAGCTGGTGCTAAGGTTGGATCTGGCGCCGCGCCCACGCAAGCGTAGCTCGACAAACTCGCTGGCTCTGTCGCTTAGCAATGGCTCTGCAGGGCCACAGAATGGCATGCTTGCGCCAGGCCAGGAAAACTACCCGCCGAGCATGTTTCTGGAGCTCGAATACCTCAAAAGTAAGATCTCGATGCTAGAACACCTGATGTCCGCGCAGCTGGTCCATACTAGCCCAAACGAGACCCCGCCAAAAGCAGCGAACCAGCTTGTTGGGCCCGTGTGGCGTACCCCTGGCGGCTCCGACGACTTGCTGTACATGTTGGGCCACAACCCGTGTCTTTCTGACCTGCAGTATTTTTCGTTCCACAACTCGTATGTGCCGTTCATCACCGTTGGGTCTTTCTCCGCACGCCACTATTACCCGCTCAGCTGGGTGCTGCTCATCAAGATGTACAGCTCTGTGGCGCCGCTTTTCGCGTTGAAGCAGAAAAAGTACACCAAGGAACGGCAAGTCTTGTTGAACCCTGACATAGAGGTCACGGGGCCCTCGGATCGTGTTTTCAATAGAAAGCTTCGCGAGTTTGTCGGTGAAGATGGGGAGTACCGCAGCGCCACGCCCATTAAAGACGCTTCTCGGGCAGAAAGACTCCGCAAAATCAACCAGCGCGCTAAAACAGTGGGATTGACCGTCTTTGAGGGCGATTTGGACGGTGTGCATGACGTGTTGCAGAAGGCTGTGATGCTCTTACCCACGCGGAAAGTGATCTGGCTGCTTATCGACAGGTTTTTCGAGCGGGTATACCCGTTTTTCCCCTTCTTGGACCAAGACGAGTTTGAATTGAATGTGGCGCGTTTATTAGAGTCCGAAAGCAGGGCATGCGAGCCGGTCAAACATCTCCAGATTATGAAAAAGAGTCAAATCGTTCACGTGGGCATTCTCTTGCTAGTGTTGCGCTTGTCATACCTCACGTTATTCACCAATGATGATACCGAGAACGAGGCAAATCTATACACGCAAGACCCTAGCCCCAAGGCGCAGCAGCGTCGGTTCTTGATGGATAACCCGATTGATGTGGACGTTTTCGGCGTCGCACAAGAATGCTTGTTTCAATTTGGCTACATGAGGTTCACCAGCATCCCCCTCCTACAGCTATGTCTTTTCCTTAAAGTCTACAATTCTTTTGCACCCGAGAATGGTGAGGGCGCCGATGATTCACATTCTCAGGGATTCTGCTCGCGTATCATTGACATGGCGATGTCGTTAGGATTACACCGTGAGCCCGAAAACTTCCGGACGAAGGTTCGTGATGACAAAACCAACAATTTGTGCAGGAAAATCTGGTGGTACTTGGTGATCATGGATGTTGTGGCTGGGCTCACCAACGGGTCGCCTCTTGCGATCAAACGGTCCCAATTCGATACACTCCCGCCATTCTACAAGCTTGGGAATGAGAATATCAGAGACACGACGCTCGAGAAAGAAGTGATTCTCTCCATATCGAAATTTGATGGCTGTTACGACCGGATCTACAACGTGGTGTCGGTGATTTCAGATGTCCGTGCGCCGGTGCCCATGAGGGACTTTTGCACAAAACTCACGGCCTTGGAACTACAATTCCCCGATATTTTGGGTGATATCATCAGGTCCCTCAACTCTCCCAATGGAGCAGTACCTCATATCGAGGTTGCCAACGCACACACAATCAAGATCGGGTTTCAGGCGACATTCTTCATGGTGAGTGTCAATCTACACTTTTTCAATCACTACGAGAAAATGGGCGAGCTCGACTTGGCTTATTATTACCTCAAGAAATTGCTCTCGGTGTCCGTTTTCAACATGATGCCGTTCTACGACCGGTTTGTGGAGAACAGCAAGGAGATCTTCAAGAACACCACGGACATAGCAATCACGCCGTCGTTCCAGACCTTGGTGCATAAATGTACCATCATCATCCATTGCGTTGAGATGAGGGCCAGGTTTTCGATCATTAAATGCGATATGCTGCCAATGCACCAGCACGATCTTGTGCGGGACCCGGCCTACAGGAAAAGGTATGAGCTTTTGGTGGAGACGTTCCGCCTTTGTGAAATTTGCTTGGAGATCTTCTTAAATGCAATGAAGAGAATGATGTCGCGGTATTACTATTGCTGGCGGTACTTGAAAGCACAGGAGAAGTTGAAGTGTATTCGTAACGGTACCGAGTACTACACAGTCTGGTGTCGTGGCAAGGAGAGCTATATGCTTCTATCAGACGAGATGTTGGAGGATCTCAACGGGATCTTGATGCGCTCGATTCAAATGGCGCAACGCAATAACACAGAGCCTGATTCCGTGCCAGATCTCTCCAATGCTTATCCACAGGACCCAGAGATCCGATCTATCGGCACGCCTGCAGGCACATTCCCCACCCCGAATATCAACGATCAGTTTTCGGATGATATGTGGACGCAAATGCTCTCGATGAAACCCGATTTAGGCAAGTTTGGCTTTGAAGACTCGCCGCCAGACGCAAGCATTCCGCAAGATTTCGTCAATTTGACTCCTAATGCGGACCCATCACTGATCCCCAATATGGATTTTGCCGGTGCAGGTTTCTACGACTCCTTGCTCAACGATATCTTGTTGCAGGACGTTGAATTCTAGACACTCTCACAAGCCAAGCGACTAGTGGAGTAACATCCGCGGAAACCCCGTTCTTTTGGCCGCCCAATTTTGTACATAACACCAATACCTCACCCAATATAGTAATGAATCATTGTTCGATTGTCCATGTAACGATACCGTTTTCGGTGTTAAGAACTAGATAGTTTGCACGCTCGGTAGTGGCTTGTACCGAGATCACACCAGGGCTTTTGACGGTATCGTAAAAAAGCGCCGGGCTTACGTGTGAAATGGTCGTAAGCGTAGCTGTTTTCAACAGTTTTGCCAAATTTACAGCTGTTTCTGGTAATTCATACATGTTTGTGGCCCTCACATGTGAATCTTCATAATCAGGAAGCGCATTCATATGCACCAACGCCAAGAACTCGTACAATTCGATCTGTTTTTCGGGTGAAAGCTTTTCAATATCCGAAAACGCCACATTCGTTTTGGAGATATCGATTTCTTTCGGCACAAAAAGTGCTGTTTCCGACGAAAATGCATTCTTATGCAAATCTTCAAATTGCCCAACGTTTTCCTGTATATAAGGCGTTTCCGTGAAAAGCACTAGCTCTGCAGATCCAAAAACCTCGTCTATCACGGCATGCAAGTCTTTTTGGTACTTTTCCTTCCTCTGCCAGTCTACAGTGGCGGAATAATACGTCACGAATTCAGGCGACCCTTTTGCCGGCTGGCTTTTCTTGAATCTAATATACCGTCCTGCATACGAGTGGTGATGATACGTATACTGGTCCATCGTCAAAGTCACTGTTTGAGGCTGCCGCGAGTCCAACTTGAGCGTGTTGCCGTTCTGCGTGACCTTTAGACTGTAAAACTTTGCAGGAGAATCCACAAGCGTTTGTATTGTCTCCATCACATGGCTGATATTTGGGCTCGTATATAGGTAGTTTTTCTGTAATAGGTCGTGAATTACACGCTTTGTATTCGAAGAGTTAGAGACCACAGATAGAAACCTGACCGGCTCCGCAATGAAGTCAGGGAGATCATTGCATGAATATGAGAATTTAGCAGCCATTGGGCAGTTGGATGAGGAAATACTAGGCTGAAATGAGAATCGATGATCATCTCTGACTTGTGAGGTAAAGACCCGTACATCCCAATTTTGAACTTTCACCAATTCTGGAAGAACGTGCTTTCTACTTTTATTGAAGATTGGCAATAGCCACTCTGTGCAAGTGTCGTTGCTCTATCGCGCGATTCGCTCCAGCCAGTGATATATCATTGTCGATATGCTGTGAATTTTGTTATGCTACTATGAAGCGTATGATATGATGCCATACCAGACTACCAGTTGGTGAGGTTCTTTTCCGCTTCGCCAAATACCGAGTTTCCGCCGTTCTCGACGGACACCACATAGTTTTTCCAATCCTCGAAAGGCTCCACTTTTCCCGAATCGTCGTAGAATTCGGGCAACTTCGCGTGCAAGAACTGTCTGCAGTACTCATCAATTATCTCGAAATCCAACAAGAAGGCGTCGTGGCCCTCGGGTGAATCAAGCGTCTTCAATTCGTTATCGGGGAGATGCGCAGCTAGCAATTGCTGTTCGCCATAGGTGAAGAGTCCATCGGAGGTGATTCCAATAATCAAATGTGGCGAAGTGAGCGTCTCAAGATACCCAGGGAGTGGATCCTCCTCAGCATCTTCGTCGATCTCTATGTGACCCCTTGTGATATCATGAGTGTCAAGTTTCCTGCTGATAGAGATGTAACAATTCGCATCAAACCTCGCCACAAATTTGTCGCCCTGGTAACGTAAGTACAGCTGCGCAGTGAAATACGTCTGCGGCTTATCGTTATTTGCCAGCGATTTGAGGGTCGTGACCAGTCTAGACGACCGGGCCCCGTCGTTATGCAGAAGCCAGTTCTCCTCATCCTTGTTGCGAGGTAGACGTATATCCTGCGGCTGTGCCGATTTGCTCAGCTTCACGCTAGAGGGCAATTTGCGGCCAAATCTTGTCTCAAACGAGTTTCTCAGTCTGTAGGTGAGCAATGCGGCCATGCGTGCGGCACTGAGCCCCGAGTCCGGGCGGAGCCCTGGCGTTTCATGATAATAACCGTCGTCGTAGTTTGGATCGCTGAAGATGCACTGTCTTTGAGTTTCATTCCAAGAAATGCACCAGGCCGAGGCTCTAGCGGCAGTTGCCAAGGCAATGATCAGCTTGACATAGCCCGTATTTTGGTAAGTCAGCGAATATTCCAAGGCGGCCATCCCGCCCATCGAGCCGCCAATGACACATGCAATTTTCTTGACGCCCAATGAATCAAGAATAAGCCTCTGCACGCCAATGTCATCTTTCACTGTGACTAATGGAAACGCCGGGCCGTACGGCTTGCCGGTGGCTTTATCGATGGTCACAGGTGAACACGAGCCATAAGGTGAGCCAAGGAAGTTGATGCAGATGATGAAGAAACGGGTAGGGTCAAACGTGAGCCCGGTGCCGAGGAGGGGGCCCCACCAATCCTGGACATCCGACGATCCCGTCAACGCGTGGCAAATTAATAACACGTTGTCTTTGTCTTTATTGAGCCGGCCCCATGTTTTGTACGCCACTGGGAAATCCGTGAGCACCTCGCCGCATTCAAGTAGATACCTCGGAATCTCCACTATGGTCTGGCCCGGCACCATTGCCGCATACAGATTCGTGCGATTCTGCTCATCGGTGACGTCCTTATACGTTTGATTTTTCATGGCCCGGAGTATGTGTAGTTCAAAGTGATGCGTGCAAAAAAAAAAATAAAGCCAATAGCCTGTAATGAAAGATTTTTGAATAATTTGGGGGCTGAAATTTGTGCTTTGTACGAGTGGAGCTCGTAATGCCATCTTCCCGTTTGCTGCCGCGATTACTCACTGCGATTCTCAATCGCACGTGAGCAGTGCGAAGAATCTGGGGTGACCGAGTCAATTGAGCCCGCACCTGCGCTGCGCACGTCGTAAGTTGCAACCCAATCATGCATCAAGAAGGAGCTGTATGAGGAGTTGGCATGCATTAACGAGTCTCTCTTCTTCTGACTTTCAAAAGATTGCATAGAGCTTTTTTGGTTTTCTCTGTGCATGATCAAGAAAATAGAACCCATGGACTGTGCGTTCACACTGATAAGGCCAGGGCACAGCCTTTATGACGTCAGGCGTAACTGTCTGAGCTGTGCCTCAAGCGAATGAACCGGTAAAAGCACCCAGCTCACTTCCAAAGATGAAAACCCCCAACATCAAATGCCAATCTGATTTTTGATGTCCTCAATGTCTCCATCTACGCGCTTTTGATCGGCCTTATCTTTCTTTGCCTTGCTCTCTCCCTTATGCTCTTCCCTCACTTGTTCCTCATTGGCCTCGTCGTCCTCCATACCGTTTATCATATCAAAGTCCTCCTCTCCAATCACCGGCGTCTGCACGCCTGATTTGTCGTCATTAGATTTCTTCTGCTCGGTATTGTGGCGTATCACCAGAATCAAAGACCTGGAGTATGCAAGCTCGGTGTATATGGCTTCCACCGCAGAAAGTACTCCCCTTTCGTGACTCATGGCTTTTGCAATTTCTGTTGCTTTGACTGCATACTTTTCCTGAGACGTGATGGACTTCAACGCCTTCGTGAAGGATTTCTTGTTTAAATTCTTGAGTGCAATCCCGACACCTAGATCTTCAACTCGAGAGGCAAAGAAAAACTGGTCCCCGAAAAATGGCTTGATGATTGTTGGAAGTCCCGCCCTGAGTGTGGCTCCCGTCGTGCCAGATCCACCATGATGTACCGCGGCATCGATCTTGGGGAAAAGCCAGTCATGCGGAATCATACCTGAGTCGTAAACCTGAGACGGCAATTCAACTTCTATGTCGTCCTTAGATTTGCTTAGTTTGTCCGACCAGCCTTTATTCAAAATGCATTTTACGCCAGAATCAATAACAGCTTCGACAATCGTTTTGGTCAAGGCCTTCGCATCAGAGACCACAATCGAGCCAAACCCAATGTACACGACTTTTTCGCCATTTTGTTTCGCCTCTTCGAGAAAGTCAACCAACTCTTTCGGTGGCTCGTACTCGTCAGACCCCTCATTCAAAAACCAATACCCGGTCACTTTCACCCAATCGGGGAAATCCACCGAAGGAGGAAAGAGCGCGGGCGAAACATTGTACAAGAATGGCACTCTAGACTGTTGCATCTTCACCAAACTGGTCCGCGGTAGGCCAAGCGTTTCTTGTCTCCATTTATTGACTTGTCCTGATATGCCTTTCCAGAACACATTCTCAAACATCACGTGAGTCAAGAAATTGTACGAGCCACCTCTATTCTGATCGGGGACAAGAAAGGCATGGGGATAAGCTCTTGTTCTAGTCCATGGCATTGTGAATGCCCTCATATACGGGATATTGAGGGCCTCTGCAATATGAAGGCCCGCCATAGCCGATGGACTCTCGATGAGTAATTCGGCACCTTGACAAGCTTTCCAGCTGGATTCCAACAACTCACCTATCCAGCCCCTGAATTTGGTACTTGCCTCTTTGAGAAAACCGACAGAGATTGACCCGTGCGTCACCATCAACAGCATCAACTCCGCAGGGTTACCAGCCACCTCCTTAAAATCGATACCATGCTTCCGGATCCAGTCTTCGAATTCTGCATGCGTAGCAATTGTGACCTCATGGCCTTCCTTTACCAATGCCTTGCCGAGCGCGATGTACGGTTGCACATCTCCTCTTGACCCGATAGTGAGAAGCGTGATGCGATAACATTTGGCTAATTTGACCTCTATCGTAGTGAAAGGGTTATCCTCAAGAATGAGTGGCATTTCAATTCCCGTGGCATAGCTGACTTTGTCTTCGAGGAGTCTCAAGCGAGCAGCATGAATGCGCAAATTGGCCAACTCATCACTTCGTTTGTTCTGCCTTTCAGTCTCATCGATGTCCATTGAGGAGTCCAGTTGGTTATCCTGTATGAACTCACTATCAGGATTGAAATGATCTTCTTTCCTTAAGAGTTTCAAAATCATCTTTTGGCAGTCGTCTCTCGAGTCTTTACTTCCGAAAGCCAACAGGAGGTCCTCAAGACCTCTTATCTTCAACAAAAGGCCCGCGTAATGGTACAGGCGGGCTTGCTTCTTACAGCTCTGTATATCCCTTAGGGGCAACACCATCTTTGTGGAAACACCCGGAATCATGCTTCGGAAACATACCTGGTCCTTTCCAATGTACAATCTGCCGTACACGGGCATGGTCCTTTTCAAATGAGCAAAATACGTCGAGACCAAGTGGGAGTCTGGCCCTAGCGAGAAATGTTTGCGAAACCGATTGAGAGCCCTCACTTTTTCTCTCTTGCTTTTGATGAAGTACTTGTCATGGCCAATCACCAGATCAAAGTGCTCGGGCCTGGCAGACCATACTCCTCCTATGGTGGAAACCGTACGTAACAGCCGTTTCAACGATCTCAATTTCCCGCGTGTCTCAGATATGGGACTGCCCATGCGGCCTTCCAGTCTGGACTCAGATCCATCATGCGCCACATCATATTCAGTTTCCTCTGCAATCGGCCGCCGAGCAAATGCTTTATCCTTGGCACGCTTTTCCTTGATGACCTCCAGAAGATTGCCATACTGCCCGGCGATGTCATCAAAGCTTCTTCTTTTTCTGACCATTTGGATATCCAAGTTCTTGAGCATTTGTAACGAGAACGGTTTTGGAAGTTGTAGGTGATAATCGAAATCCGGGATCTCAAAATCTTGCAGGGGCGCCAAGGACTCATCTTCTTGCCGAAATACGTCTAGAAGACCGTCGCCGAGATTCGCCAATCCTGCAATCGGACTGGTTTTAGGCATGAGCCGGTCTTTCATACCTTTGAAGTTCGGGACATAGCTGAACTTCTTTTCGGCTTCGTTGCCGCGGTCTACGGTCTCATTTGCCTGCTCCTCCATTTTCACTCGTGCTTGCAGAATCTTGGCATTCACCTCGACGATCTTATCAATAACCGACAGGCTGGATAAATACTCTGGCTGGACTGTTGTCACCACGCGGTATGCAGTTTTTGAGTGCAACGAGCCCGAATCAGTGCGGTCGTCTCTGAAAAACTTCTTGGCCTTTTTCTTGAGCTTGTGGTTTTTCTCTGCCAAGTCAAGCACATTTTCCTCCAACGCTCTTTCAAATGTACGGCTGAGGTCGGCTCCCCTTTGAAACGCCACAAAGTGCGCCGAATCGTGTGAGGAATGCGCGTCCCCGATTTTCTTCGTCTTCTGCTTCAATTTTTGCACCTTCGAGTCCTCAGTACTTTGTGGGAGATTGAACTTGATCGAAAAGGAGATTGGCGCTTCGTCGTCTTGTGGAGATGGCACAGCTTGCAGCTCTGCTGTTTCGGCGTCCGAAAGCACAAAGTTCTTCTTGTAATCCACGATATCCTCGATCGGAAGTCGCATGATGACCTCGCGCTGTGCATTGGTGTTCCTGAGCGCAAAAATCGCCTTGGAAATGCTGTTGTACCAGTGCCTGGCCAGGTATATACTACTGGTATGGAAGCGGTACTGCTTGTCCGTGCACGTGACACGGAACCACACGCCGGCTTGCACGTTTTCCTCATGGGCATCGTCCAGGGCAATACTGGCCAATTCCGAATTGATTTGCAGCATGGACGGCTCGGTGGGGGTGCCCATATTTGGACTATTTTGCGCGCTCTGCAAATTGGCCCCTGTCGGCTCTAGAATCTCACATGAAATGGCGGTGTGAAGGTCGATGGTTCTCACGGGGAAGTAAAGCTTTGTTGGGGACGTGTAGATGCTGAGTGTCGTTGGTTTCAACACCGCCCAGAACCGGTTAGTGTAGACCGACAGGAAAAACGCGTCGCCGTAATGAGCAAGCTTGTGACCTAGAGCGCCCGAGTGGACTGTCAATTCCGGATCGTTGAGCTCTTTCACAGAAAACTTTCCGGGAAGAAGTGAGTAGAAACACACTGCATCACGCGTGATGTACATGTGGCCCTGAAGAAGCACGTCCTTGACGAGCCACACGTCGAAGTGGTCGTAAAGATAATTGTCGTCTTCGAAAGCGAAAGTCTCTTTTAATTTGAGTGCAATGTGATACTTCAAGATCTCGGTCTTCTCCGGGCTTTCGCCGCTCAAGCCATCGTCCGCTGTCTCGTATGTGATCAACGCATGGTCGCCCGAGGACTGCACATGATGATTGGCCATGACGGAATTCTCCCACGGGCTGCGCAAGTTCTCGGGCGGCGGCCGGTAGTCGCCATTCCTAAGTGCCCTGGCCATGATTTCAGACAGGTACATGAGGCGCAATTCATCCGTAGTGCCGCCGGTGAGCGACGCCGGTACCAGTGGTTTGCGTATGCTGCCGCCAGGAGCACCCAGGCCCGCCAGGGGGCGTCTTCCGTTCAGCCGAGAGGTCGGCCGCAGCAAAGGTTCTTTTCCTTGGGTTATCTCTTCGTGCAGGCTATGGTGTGGCTGCAAAACAGGGGCTTTTTCCCCGGAATTGCTTTCAGGCCCCTTTGGTTTCCCCTCGCTGTCACTGCCGCCCTCATCTTCGTCTCTGTACCTGTCATGGAGAATGCTCCCTATGGCCTTCAACGAGGTCGCTCCTGCACACGCCAGCGCCGTTGCTAGCATGCTTAAAATTGAAGTCAGACCCTGGTGATCACTCACAAGCAACGCAACGTCCTCCTCCTCGTGAACTTCGGCATTTCCCGTGGTTTCTGCATGGCCTGGCTCCGTCTGGGCGTGTATATAGTTCAAGGACGCTTTGAACGGCGGGAAAACGGCCAGCGACACTTTTTTGTAGAACGGCGACGCTTTAGAAAGATTCTCGTGCCGTTCCTCGAGCCCTAGACGGTCCATGGCCATCGCTAGGAGCCGTGACGCCGACTTTATCTGGTCATGCCAGTCGCTGGATTCAGGCACCTGCACATGCGCCGGTTCGGCCTCCGTATACACCGATTGCGGTCGATTTTCGCCGCTTTTTGGCACAGCGGGTAATTGCGGGCCAGCGGTTGACATTCCGGGCACGAATTCTTCTGATTTGCAGCTCTTCTGGGCGAAAATCGGGCTGGCTCGGTACTGGTTTTCTGAATATTGGTCTGGACTTGGTGGAAACGGCCTAGCGCGATCACAGAAAAATGGATTGAATAGGTTTTAGATGGGTGTCAAATTCCACAAAATGACGATCTTAAAGGAATACTAAAAAGTAAATGTGCTTTCTTTATCTCAAAAAATTATAGCCTATGGAGTATAGAAGCTCGGCGTGCTCGGCAAATGTCTATGGGTGGCGGACTTTACCCCAGGATTACAACAAAGATGCTTGTGAGCGCTGGCACGGTTGCTGCTGCTGCTGCTGCATGCGCGCTCGCTCGCCCGCCGGATTTCTCGGCTCTCGGCACGGCAACTAAAAGCAACCGATGGCCCATGGCTGCGAAATCCAAGAAACCGCTGTTCCTTGAGAGAAAAGGAGAATGAAAAAAAAGGATAGAGCAGAAAAAAAATGGGGTGGCTTTTCTGGAGAGAATCGGGATGTCTGGGTTCAATTTCGGGGTTTAATTTCGGGCAAAATTGTTATGTTTTTCATTCAGACGGGGTTGGCATCGCTAGGCTATCGAAACTGCCAGTGAGACTCCTTATACCCTCACCATTAGTGTCAGCCAGCGATTTGGAGTGGACCCGTTGTCAACAACACATGATTTTTTTTCCTCTTTTTTTTTGAGTTTCTCTTCTAATCCTTCAAAATCAATTGTGATATTACGATGTATTTTTTGGATCGTCAGTTTCGAGATACGACAATTTTGTAGCTTGCGGAAGCTTATTAGCCTTGATTCACCAAAAATCAGCTAGCCCAACTCAACGTGACCAAAATCCAAAAAAAAAATTGGTTTTTGATCGCTCACACAGCTCGAAAATCAAAACATGGTGCTGTAAAATACCCCGCTTGGCTCAATTTGCCGCTGGCTAAATCTCCTCGGTGAATTCGTCTGTCTTTAAGATCCGGTTGAGACTGCTCTGTGGGTCAGCTATAAGCTCCTCAAACTTGCCGTCCTCGATCACGTTTCCTTTGCCGTCGAAAACCACAATCCGCTCGCTGTTCTGGATCGTCGAGAGCCTATGTGCAATCAGTATGATAGTGAGGTCATGCGCATGCGAAAGCTCGGTCAAGTTTCTCATGACGATTTCCTCCAGGCGCGAGTCAAGCGCTGAGGTGGCCTCGTCCAATATAAGGAGCTGAGGCCGCTTGATCAAAGTCCGCGCAAGCGAAATTCTTTGTTTCTGGCCACCGCTCAATTGGGCGCTACCGCTTGAGGAAGGACCGATCACAGTGTCTAGCTTATTCGGGAACGCATTGATGAAGTTTTGGCAGTTGCTGAGTCTGGTGGCATACTCGATGTCTGCAGGTGTGCTGTCGTGTTTGCCAAACGTGATGTTCTCTTTGATGGTACCGCTGAAGAGCAAGGGCTCCTGCTGCACATAGCCCACGTTATTTCTGTAGAAGTTGACGTTGAGGTCCCTTATTCTATGGCCATTCACGGTGATTTCGCCCGCGTCCGGGTCGTAAAAGCGCAAGAGCAATTGCGACACGGTGGACTTGCCCGAGCCGCTGGGACCTACCAAGCACACGTGTTCGCCCTTCCTGACATGGAGGTTCAAGTTGCGGAAAATGGGCGAGTCTGTGCGAGACGGGTAGGTGAAATTGACATTTCGGAAAACCACGTCGCCGTTCAAATCGTCGACTTTTTTCCCCACCGAGATCGGGATCCGCGGTTTCAGGTCCACGAGCTCAAAGATCCGCTCGGCCGCGCCAATGCCCTTCATGAGCTCGGTGTAGAAATTGCCCAACCCAAAAACAGAGCTTCCTGTATATACCGCGTACATCATGAAACTGGAAAGGTCACCAATCGAAATGTCGCCGGCGGCTATAAGCCGAGAGCCCACGACTAGGAGCCCAATGATCGTGGTGTTCCCCAAAAAGCCATTGATACTGTAGTAAATGCCGCTCACACGGCCCTCCAACATCGATTTGTTGAAGATATTGCGCACCTCCTTGTCGTAATCATGCAAAACGGCTCTTTGCTGAGCAAAACTCTGGATTGTTTTCAAGCCATTGAATTTCTCCTCCAGCACTTTCGTCAACAGACCCAAACAGTCCTGGATCGTGCGTGAAAGCCTCTTGATGCGACGCCCATATACCGTAGACATGAGAATCAAGGGCGGGAAGATAAGACTCATGCAAAGCGTCAATTTCCAGGAAACCCAGCACATCATCAGAATGCCGACCATGCCAGATATAAAGGCCCGTGCACCGTCACTCACGTTGCCGCTGAGAGACTTGCTGATCACCTGGGTATCGCTGGAAAGCCGAGAAATCAAATCACCGGTTTTCATACCGGTTCTCGACGGGCCAACATCGAAGAAATACGAGTCCTGTGCCAAGATATTGGCAAATAGCCGCGCCCTGAGCCTCGCCACGAGCCGCTCGCCAACAGAACGAAGAAGGTATATGCGGCCATAGTTGGCCACCGCCCCGGCAGCGAAAACGACCACTAATCCTGTATAAAACTGCGCCGGCGCAAGCCCAAACAACGTGCCGTCACCGCTGGTTTCTTCTGATTCATCGCCTTTTTCAAAATCGTCTTTTTCCTTGGCTGTGTCGATGATTTTGCCTATAATGAGTGGAAGCAGCATCGTCACGGCACTGGTGCACACAAGACATAGTAGTGCCGCCAAAAGTGTGGGGTACTCGGGCCGGGCCAACCGGAATAGCCGCCCGATCTCTGCCCAGACGGACTTTTTGGGTATTTCTTGCGTTTTCGCAGGTTTTGTGGCGTCTATTCCATGCGTTCGCTCGGTCTCTAGATGCGTAGGAACGGAATCTGAACTAGCATGAATATTTGTCATTTTTGGGTCAAAATTCACGTTTTTTTCAGCAAATCTTAGCCTGTTCTCTTGTTCAAGTCTAGAATCATTTTCTGGTTTGTGAGCACCCGGATTTGGTGAGTTAGTGTATGTCCTTGATTGTAGCCAGGGTGCTGGCCCAGCATATGCGGGCGAAGTTCGTAGAGGGCTCATGAAACGGGCCAAAGTCCCGGTATGCACGAATTTTATGGCCAGTCTCGGGATCATTCCTAACAGGCGTCGGCTCGCAATAAACAAACTTAGCATATTAGCGGATTTTAGGGTGAAATGGCACGCTTTAGATTGCTCAAGTACCAGTGAGATTTGAACGCTTCTAAACGAGTGAATCTCGTGAATTTATGTGCAGGCAAAACTGTGTATGTAGACTGCATATAGAGACTTGTGTGCAGGAAAATGTCGTGAAACTGACTCAAACTCGCATTTGAAGTTTTTCCATGATTCTCCGGCCCGGGATGTGAACACATTTATAAGAAATGTCCTTTTCATGTCTACCTTGCTTTTGAGACAAGACTAGACTAGCTATAAGGATCGTTGTAGATCGATTTGAAAGGTTTAATGAATTTACGGCACTTGTGCAAAGATCTCCCACTGATCCTAGAATAAAAGTTCCTTATACAAGGACGGGCTACGAAAGGATATTGGAAGATTCTGGAGGTCACCCGATGAAAGCGCTTGAATCGAGGATGCCGTTTTGTAACGAATGAAACTCGAAATAAAGGTGCAGTACCGAACCGAGTCCTATTATGCTTTAGGCTATAAGTCTGATTTCAGTGACAACTTTTAAGAAGGGGTCTTTATTGAAGACGTAGCCAGGTTACGTTTATCGTAAAAATTCGTAATAAAAAGCTTTTCACGCCGAAATTGCGCCTATTTGAAGAAAGATCTCCAAAACAGTTCATATTTTTCCGAAGGATGTGACCTTTACAGGCATACTTCACTATAGCAATTTCTACGGTAGCTGAGTAGCGCTCCAGTTATGTATTTTTTTTTTCTTATTTTGTAACCATGAAAGGGCATTGTAGGACCAGAGTGCGGCATTACTCGCTCAGCATCCAATAACGGCTGAGCGGGCTTGTACAAATCATTTTTTGCTGGCAAATTTAGGGAAATTGCCTGGTCTAGCTTGGAATAGAGCGTAATTTTTGGTGTGTGAGACATATCATCTCCTAAATCTTTGTTTCGGGGAAACGTAGCTCGTAAAGAACCAACATATGGAAATAAAAAGGGTTCGCATCTAGAGATAAAAACGAAAATAACTATGCTAATTTTTAAAAGCGCAATCTGAAAAGACCCTTCTCGGAGCATGCCTCGAAGTTTTGTCTTTTGAACTCAGCATCATATACAAAATGGCTCATGGCCATAAGATACCATACCACAACGGGATGGAGATGGCCGAGATCAAGTGAGTACCAAAATTACAGGCCATCGTGTTCATTTTCGGCGTCGCATCCAAAAAAATAAACGAAATATTTCAGGATTTTAGACTGAAACATCATTCTTAATACAGTACGACATGTTTATAAGGATCACATCTTTTGAGCAGAAATAGAGATAGTCCCCAGGTTATCTTCTTAAAGAGTGCATTTTTGGTGTAAAAGACAATTGGTTGGAGACTAGAGAGGCAAAAACTTTCTCATAGAACTCTACAAAACGGCATATTTGAGTAACCTTTACATTATACCAAATTTTGGCGTTTAAATCGAGCTAACACTAATTTCAGAATCTTTCACAAAACCTTTTAAAGACTTCTCACCGGCGTTGTTTTTGTTTTCCTTGTTCTCTTTTTTCCATTCTTTGGTTGACTATCCCCGGGCCTACATTTGCCCCGGTCTCACGAGCCCGGGTCTGTGAGCACCGTTAAGGTAGTATGGCCTTGCAGTGGCTGCAAAAGGCCTGTTGACCGAAACGGTGTCTCTTTTTGCGATCAAATGTACAAATCTTTCCGGATTTTCCAAATTTGCGAGGGTGTCATAAGCTTTTCTCTCCAACTCTTTCACAGACCCGGCATATGGCAAAACCGCCCACTGCAGAGCAAGAACATACTTTGAAATCCGATCCAAAACAGCTTTTTCGACGCGGATCTGTTCCTTTAGCTCTTGCAAATCGAGCGATTTCCAGCTGGACTGGATTTTCTTCAATTCTTCCACGCTCCGGCCGAGTCTTTTTTCGAAATACGCGATATCACTCTTAATGATTTCTTGAAGACCCAGAAATGCAAAAAGCGACTGTTCTCCCTGATAAAGGCCATCGCTGCATATGGTGGTTGTTACAAGGAGCACTGCATTTGCCTTCGTGCGGAGCTCGTTTGTGAACTCTTTCAAAAGATCATATACTCTTTGAGATTCCGGTAAATCCACGTATTCAGAAGTCACGAGCTTTATGAAGGCTTCATCACATGCCTCATGGAGGTTGAGACGCCAAAGTTTGAATTTTGCAAGATCCAAATAATCTTCCTTTTGGGGGTTGTTTTCGTATGCGGCCACAAGCTTTGCTATCATGGAGTGGAAAAAGCTCAACATTTTTTCATCTTTCTCATTATGAGCTCCTTCACGGAAAATCATTTCGTGTTGGGAGTCAGAAACCTGCTTGCTCGGAAGACTGGAGTATGCTATACCAAGCCGTGCTGAAGCGAACAAATCCATGAGCCTCTCTTCACTAGCCATCAAATCTTCCTCGAATATCTTTGAAATTGGATTTTCCTGTAACATAACTTCACTCAAGTCATTCTTCAACCCAGCAAGCTGTGATGCAATCACGTCAGCTTTATTCTCGAGGCCTGGGTCTTCAATATTCGCGTCTCCTCTATCATCATAACATTCAGCCATCAAGTCGCCAAAAACCTCGATTTTATCAACAAACAAACTCAATTTTGTTTTTTTGACTATCGAATTTTGGTCATTTGAGTCTTTTTCGGGCACTAGTCCAAATAAATCACCGCATTTGTGCTGGCGCATGACGAGGTTCAAATCCATCATTTCAACTAGAACCAGCATATACTTTAACTCCCTCTGTGCGTTTTCCGAAAAGGATTTATCTGCTGCTGTGGCTTGTGAAAGGTCCATTACCATATTCAGATACTCGTTTCTCAAAAATTGGTACTCGTGCTCCAATTTTTCCGGAAATTCGGCCACTTCAACTTTGAGCAGTTTCATTTTCTCGTAAAGGGACAGAATCAGGGCCTCCAAAGCCCATTTTCCTGAACCTCCTTCTTTGTTTGTCAGGTGTTTCAGCTGAAAAATTCCTGGAGTTTTTGCCATTTCAGAGCTGTCACCGAGAGCCCGTTTCTCAACCGGCCCTGACATGGAGGTATTTTTTGATTCCAACGTTTCGTTAGTCCGGCCCGGGGAGCCTGCCACGATGACCAGCGGTCTTACTTGTGCAATATTCAGAGCATCCTGAGAACTTGAAATGATGCTAGAACCGGCACCGGCAGGAGAGGGATTGTCTTGAGGGATCACAAAAGGTGGATGCGCCGACACACTGAACAACCACGGACATTCAGGCTCGTTTGCAGCACACAGAGGCAAAACCGATTCAGACTGAGATGCTTGGATGGCAACAGCGGCCGCAATTGCAATCAAGTAAGCAAGAATAAGATCATGCATATTGAGTTTATGCTTTTTATAAAAAAGTTAAATCAAGTACATCCTAAGGCGGGCACGGGGCCTAATAAAAGGTCTCTGATTGTCCAAAAACTGAATAATTTTCAAACAATTCACGGCCGGAAATTGTCCATACCAAGAATCTGACCCTGATTTCATTGCCTATTCTGGAAGGGCGAAGTCAAGAAAAAAGGGCAGAAACGGAAAATGGAAAACGTTGGGAAAAAACGGACCACTTCTGGAAATGATACTTGCTCATTTTTTGAGGTCGCTGAAAAGGGTATCATGCATTTTTTTTTTCTATTACACACGTTTTTTTTCTGGTCTTCGATCACTTGCTAGGTCGAGTCCTTATATAAACGTCGCAATTCACAGCCAATATTGATGAACAGAAAGAAACAAGAAGTAAAATATACATGTGAAATCCGAAAAACCCCATTCTGCAAACAAACCGGCAAAAACCTATTTCATTTTGAAAAATCGAATTGGCATTGTCGCATTTTTGATTGGCTAGCTTAATTGCGCAAGAACAATGGACTAGGACTTATGTACTAGATTTGGTCACGAAAAGCGTTAGACTACGCCAGAGCAAGTTTTTTGGACCTTTGTGATTTCATTGAATTGGAAAATACTTGATATTTTGAATCTTTGCGAATAAAAATTCCCAGAGTGAACTGACAAAAATTTACTACTGATCAAACACAAGGCTCAATTGATGAAACATGAAATAACGTTCCCCGTAAATTCTACATACAAGCCAGATTTCAAAATGATTATTTTTTACGGAACAGTGTATTTTATTAGGCTGTGTAAATTTCTTGGGATTGCTTAAACTGAGATATTCCAGTCTCGTTCTCCATTGCAATGGGTCGTTCCTGACTAATTGTTAAAGAGAATCGGTGGCTATTGAAAGACTAAGTATCACTTGCATTCCTCTCAAAAATCTCTTTCCGTTACAAATAATCAGTCTCTCAACTAATCACTCGCATCAAAAGTTTTTTTGAAATTCAAACGTAGATAGAAATTTGTCTACAAACAAACAACTTCATTTTCGAAACGATGGTTTCTTCACGAAGCATGTGTTGCCAACGAGTAAAACGTGCTCTAACCACAAGTTCCAAGAGAGACATGGGCATTTTTGAAATCAGGATTATAATTTGAGTGACTGAAGAAGCGATTTTCTCATATAGTCGTAAGTTATTAGCTATGGTCGTAAATTATTAGCTCATGTCGCAATTGAGAAACAGTCCCGTATGCCGCAATTCAATAATAAAAACGGGTTGTTGTGTTTCAGGTTTTAGAAAATCTTGAAATCACTCGATTCAGAAATCCAGAAATATTAAGAATCTTAGTGGAAGGCAAGCCCAACAGAATTGTCTCACTGCTGAAAACAGCGTGTGCTAAATGACTAAAAGTGCGTAGCGACGGCATAATCAAGGCAGTTTCTTAGCTGAAACATGACAAAAGAAAAAGAAAGAGATGATAAAAAATCACTTTTCTGTTTCCAAGAATATAAAACTCAGAATGGCGACATGCTTTTGAGTAGATGTGAGGCTTCCAATTTCATACTCAAGACACTTTGAGCCTGCGGTAACATAGACCATTCCAGGCTTCGAATATAGCAGGAAATTCTACTCAACACCAAACTTTGGATCAGAATTTGCTGTTTAAAAGCATCAATTTCCGAGCTGGAAGCCTTCCTCTGAATATCTCTTAAATCCATTATCACCTGATTGAGCTTTGTCTCCATGTACTTGATATCGCAATCAATGACTCTCTTGAGCGAAGAAAATATGACAATGGATCTCTCAAGCTCGTACATTGTGTCCGTGCAAATCGCCATGGCAACTATAAGCAGTGAATTGACCTTTCGAGACCACAGGCGTGTTAATGTGTTCAAAAGGCGCTCAATCTCTCTTTTTTCGGTGGATACAGGAAACTTGGAAACCAAAAATTCATAGAATACCTCGTCAAACACCTCTTGCGGGTTGCTGATTCGCCCAAGGTACTTGCTGGCATTCCCATGGAGCAATCTTCTCAGAAAATGTTTATCTGCCTTCAAAAGCCGGATCCGGAGCTCGGTGTAAAACTTTTCCTGTGCCACCTCCTCAAGACTCTTCAGATCTCTCGAAATATCCTCCGAAACGATGCCTTTGACGTAAAACGAGACTCCAGGATTAGGTTCTGAAGATCCAGCTGGATTGAACGACTTAACAATGCTCAGCTCGATGTCTGCAAATTGTTCCTTGATGATTCTCGTGATTGGTGAAGGGTGGCTCATAAAATCAAGGCTTTCACTTTGCAAAGTCTCGAACTTGAGCTTCATATAGTCGATTTTATCTTCACATTTCGGGTGTTGTACACGAGGCAAGCCATTCCCGTCAAAACAATCGGGGAAAAGGCTTTTGAAAAGGCCAAATTTCTCAACAAAAGCTTTGAGCTTGGTGATCTCACGTATGGGGTGCCCCTCATCATTGGGCACAACGACTATGCTGAGCTGGGCCTCACATCCATGCTTCCTCATGACAATGTTCATTTCCATCATATCAAATAATGTAGTCACATCTTCCCACGCGTCACAAATTTGCCGCCCAAGTCTTTTTATGGTGATATCTTGCAATGTGGTGTTGATTTTGGAATACTCGGATTTAAGAGCCGGATATTCTGAGCTCAACTTCTCGGGGGCTCGAATAACATCAATCTTGAACGATTTCGTTCTCTGATAGAGTTGCAAGATATCTTCTTTGATGAGTTTGGTCTCTATATACTTATTCCCCTCCAGCAGTCTTTTCTGTATCCTGGAAACCGCATGCCAAGAATGCTTTCTGGCAGATTCCGACTCTCCATCATACTTGCTGTTTGGTACATTTGTCAATGCCAAATTCAAACCATCACTCCCATTTGAAGTCGATTTGAGTGGAAAATTTCCAAGATCGTCCCGTTGAAATGGATGTGATGACGTCATTGCTTTGTATGTATTCGCAGTAGCTTCATATGTACCCAATTGCCGATCTTTACTTTCTGTGACTGCGTTATTATCTTTCCAAATCTGAGACGAGACGAATTGGATTTGGATAATCACTGCAAACACAACAAAAAGTGCCATTGATTCGATTTTCATTGTGGAATTCTGCTGTTTTCATGCGCATTCTAGATTGAGGCATGACATTCCTTCATCTTATATAGATATTTGAAACACATGAAGATATGGATCATTTTAGCCTTTTTAGCCTCATCGAGCGGATTTAGAAAGTTTCAAAGTCAAACTTTTGAGACGATAGTTTTATGCAAATTTGACGGAATCTGCAAGAACTAAGTCATTAGCGACAGAGTTATGCTGCCGATGACAATACCCCATTGTCTCGCGACAATTGCAAGCTTTACGACAATTTCAAGTTTTACGACAATTGCAAGTTTTACGAATCTTGCAAGTATTCCGTTTTATTCCTATTTTGAGATAACTTTCTGGCTTAAGGGACCACACAATATTCCCTCATAGAGCCATCACCGGCCCCATTCAGCCGCCTCAAACGTGTGATAAATTTTACGTGAATGTTTTTCTTTCATTTTCTTTTTGGCTGATCGAATGGACAAAACTCAATTTCTTCGGCTAAAACGTAAAAATACGCTCAGTCGCATTGTCTTATGAAAACACTATAAGCTTATTTGTCAGCCGCAATTTGTACATTGCAAACACCCAAACAAATCCCCGAAACTAACGAAATCTGAACCGACAGCAATTTCAGTCACCTGCCCAGAATAAATCAAATTCAAACAAAACTCCTGTTCAAAACAATATGACGGCGTGGGCCTGCCGCGCCTGTTCCTGGAGGCTTTCCATACATTGACCAATGAGCCTGCACCCCTTCAAATTCACCGTCAAGGTACAATTCCGAGACCCGCCTAAAATCCGTGCATCTAAATACGACAAATAAGGGTTTTCTGAAAGGTCTAGCTCGGTTAGGTTTGGGAGTGCTGTAGCCAATAAGAAGGTGGCGTCATTAGAGGCGAAAGTTGCGAATTTGTTCCCGGAAAAGCTGAGCCGTTTCAAGGACTTTGGAAGCTCACTCAAGTAAGCTGACGAAACGGTTTGTAGGTCGTTTCCGGCCAAACTGAGCGACTCCAAACTATGGGGCCATTTCACATTATGCCCGGTGAATTCCGGGAGGTTCGGCGTGGCCAGCGAAATCGCATTATGATCTAGAATTAGATGTTTCACACTGGTAAAATGACGAAAAACACCTTGCCACTTGTGCGGGAACATCTGGCCAATGTGCGTCCTGGTGATAGATAGAGATGACATGTTACAATGCGACAAAAGCGTCAAATTGGCCAAAACGTTCAAAATTGCCACCAGCATCAGCGTGGGCGACACTGCCAGCGTGCACTCGCCATTTAGGTGGAATTTGATTTCAGGAACCGCACCAAAATACTTGTCTGCCCAACTAGCCAGGATCATCTCGATAAAGGTCGATAACGAGTGCTGAAATTGGGTATGTTCACGCATATCGCGCGAAATTTGGAACTCGAGCTTTTTCGGTATGGTTTTGAGGAATAGTCGATCTTTTGATAGCACAAGCATCTCTGTTGGAGTAGCTGCAAAGTCACAGTTTGACTCATGATTGTGAAGATTGCCTGTCTCTATGTAAACCACCATATTCCGTCCATAAAGTCGAGCATAGAGCCATCCAAGCGCTTCCAGCTGAACTGGGGCCTTTTCATGTTGGAAAATCTCTAGTTTTGTTAGCATTTGCCGGCTATCTTTGGGCAGAAGCTGGTTTAGTATGTGCACGCCTATTTCCGGAGGCACCAGCGCTAGATCGCACAACAGCATGGCTTATACGTGTGTTTTTTTGTATTTAACTGTGATATTTTGACGTTCTTGACGTGTTTAGGCGAAAATTGGGCTTTTTGTATGATTTGCAGCTATATCGGGGTGTTTAGAGTGGAGATGAGAATGCAAAAATGAACCGTGGTGGTTGTTCTTTATCGGGCCGCGAGAAGAGGTCTTGCATATAAGCATGCGCTTGTGAGGCCGTGCAGCAAAGACAAATGTGAGTTCGGCGAAAAAGACCAAATGAAGTAAATTTTATTCTTTTTTCTGGAACTAGTGGGTAAAATGTGAGCCAGACCTAACACTTAAAGTCAAAGTAAATTCACACAGGAGCGTATTGTGAGTATTGACATGGCATGGTCCGGTTTTAGATCACGTGACGTGTTTTTCTCTCCTATCCTATTTCAATACTATTGCTTCATATTCCATAGCTTTTACCCCAAATTTATGCATGAATACCATCAAAACACTCTATTTGCCATACTCCCTGTCCAACTTCATGTTGAACTGCCTGTTTTTCTCGTTCACGTACTGCTTGTCTGCCACATTGTCTGTTCTCCGTTTCTGTTTCCGCTCGCTGGCCTCCTGTAAGCTCTTAACCACAGCTTCCACGTCTTCCGGTGCTGGCGTGTTAGCGTATATTCCCGGAATCGGCAGGTTTGTGCCTACCTCAGCCTTACTTCTCTCGTACTTGGTCATATCTACAGTTCGTTTTGCAGTTTCCTTCATATAAGTGGCGTGGGCTAGACTTGTCATGTTTCTATAGCCAGGCAGCTGATGCTTTGACAAATATGGCTTATCGTGTTTTGCCCACTGTTCCGCTGTCCAGTCCAACGGGTCCTCTGGCACATTCTGCAGGAAACCATGTCCAGATTCGTCGCCTGCTTTTTCTGGCTCATTATGCGTATTCGGATCATCTCTAGCGGTTCGATATTTCGCTGCCGCAGTCCGATTTCGCCGCTGCGCCTCTACTTTCCTGTGTTTAATATCATCAATTTCTTTCCGGAGCGAGGGTTTGTCTGACATCGCGACTAGTTGCTAATTTGGGTATATCAATATGGTTTTGCCACGCTTTTCCGTGTATGGCAGAAATGGCCCCATCGCTTCCCCGGACCGACCGGCCGAGAGTCTACACAGTGTATGCAGGATGCACATCCATGATATTCGGAACTATACCAGTTGTTATTTGTGAACCGCCGAAAATATGATTAATTTTTTCCTCAATCTATTGCTGGCCAAGTTTTCTCTTCGGAAATGTCTTTTTTTTCTGGAAAATCATGTGTTTTGATAAGTTGCTCGGTGCAGTCATATTCATGGCTATGACCTTTGCCTCAGGCTCTCAGGGACGGCAAGTGCGGAGCCGAGCCGCTTTCCGGGTGCGATTCGGCCTTGCTGGGGGTCTCCCCACATTCTGCACAAGCACACTATATATAGTATATATAAAGCAAGTGTGTTTCCGAGAATCTTTCCCTATTTTCTTTAATTAACCCCGATCTTTTTCTTTCTTGCAAATCTTGCATTTATTTTTGAAACCGTTTTTTTTCCCAACACCATACACTCATAATGAGCAGTCCACAATCCGGCCAGACTTTAGAGACCAAGGAACAACAGGTCTTGCGTCACGTGCTCTCGAAACCGGAAGCAAAAGGTTCACCGGAAAAAGTACTAGAGGCAATAGATGAATTTGCCAAAACCACTAGGTTGATGATCATTGGCCGGAAAAAGGGCCAGCTTGTCATTGATACGATCAGGGAAAAAGAGCCCACGATTCTGTTGGAGCTAGGCTGTTATGTAGGGTATTCGGCGATCCTTTTCGGCGCCGAGTTGGCCAAACAGAACCAAAAGTTTTCCGAAAAATGCAACACGCCAGCCAAATACTACAGTTTCGAAGTAAACAAAGAATTCGCAGATATAGCCGCGCAATTGGTGGAGTACGCTGGTCTCTCACATATCGTGGAGATTTTGGTTGGGCCGGCAGGACACAACATTCCGGAATTGCAGCATCTGCTCAGAGACAAGTTCAAGAGATTCACTCCTGCAGATATCATTTTCATTGATCACGCCAAGGAGCTCTACGTGCCTGATTTGCGTGTTTTGGAATCCAGCAGCTTAATAGCTCCAGACACCGTCATTTTGGCAGACAATATCTACGTGCCGGGCGCCCCGGACTATGTGCGCTATGTGCAGAGCAGCCCGGAGTATAGGCGTGACCACAACGACAGCATCTTGAACGTGAGCAACGCGGAGTGTGGCGGCAGATGGAATATCTTGTATGACCTGCACACGGTGCCTGTTGACGACCCTGAAAGGGGCATTAAAGATGCAGTTGAGGTCACCAGATGTGTCTCGTACTTATCGGGATAGACCTCAGTGGTGAGGTTGACGTCTGTGTGTTTTTGAAAAGATCATGAGCTGCATTTGTTCAATGTTATCTTGACCTTGCACGCTTTTGCAGATTTGGGTAATTGGCCAAGGGGCTTTCGATGCTGTGCTTTTGAATGGTCCATAAAATCTCTTTAGGTATCTGATGGGAATGGCTTTGTTGATATGAAGCATCATTTGACCCAGTCTCATTTTAGCTTAGTGACTGTAATCCGAGATCAGTTATTGTTTTGAGTGTTGATTTATATAAGATAGAAGAGCTCACAGAGTGTCTTTGAAAGCAAGTTTAAACTCAATACGAAAGGACCAGTTAGGTGCGATACATCGGTTAATTGTAAGAACTTTGATTGAAATTTGTATACTAGGTTTCTTCGGGAAAAAAATAGAGACTTCTGCTTTAGAACCACTGAATTTGATCCAATGAGACAATATGATGAGACATCTGATGTGTTGAACCATTTCTTGAACTGCCTGGCCTGTTTTTTTGCAGCGCTTCGTGTCGAATTTATTCCTACCACTTGCACAATGCCTCCGGCAGGTGAATCAAGCATGGTTGAGCTAAGAATATGAAAAGGTGCATCGAATCTGTTCATAAACAATCGACTTCTGAAGGCTTTTCATGGTATCATATCTGGTTGCGCGTGCTGAATTATTTATCTTTTTGAGTACCATGATGCGTTTTATGGAGCTAGTACTTTTTTAGAGCAAAAAGCATTCCTGAAACCAAACTCAGCACTTATATATCATGCCGATCCGTCAAATAACCACATCAGTCTCGAAGATGCTGTGGTTTGTGACAAGTTGAGTTTGACGAAATACGAGGGAACATCGATGCCGGCATGCGGCTGCATCCTGAAGCTTGTGCGTCGTTATTACGAATAGGAATTAATAAATCTTATACATCAACTGAACTTCTCTGCCTTTTTCCTCATGAATATGCTTCAATCACTAGTCGGCCATGGAGTGCGTGTGACTATTGGTGGGGTTAGACATGGAGGTCAACTCCACCTTGTGCGCATGTCCCTGTAATAAAAGCCGATCAAAAAGGTCCAGTTATGCCAGATAGTTGATAGCTTTATTTGGTCAATTTCAAGAGTATTCACGTTCATTGGTTCGCAGTCAAACTTCCACTAAATAATTTGACAATGAGAATAGGAGGCTTAGTACTGAGTATACCCTCCAAAGCCAGCCAGTTTTCATCACGAAGCGATAAAAAGTCCGCTTAAATATTCTTGCAATATAACTCAGAGTTCAAAGTTTCAAAATATAGCACCGTTGCCTTTTCGTCCATGCCTTGTTCTAGCCTCGTGGGGTTTCTCAAGACTACTTCTTTGCCTTGTCATTTGCAGTCACAAATAATTCAAGCTGCAGATATGCCTGAGCCAAATGCTCCATTTTAAACTAGAGAGCTATTTGACTGTTTCTACTTTGATGAAGAGTCGCACTTTCTGTCTCATGCTGCTTGCAAGCTCTCGCACATGAAAGAATCCACGTTTGGGTCAATTCTCAAAGTTGAATGCTAAAAAAAGGTACCATAAGGTGGAAGTGAGTAAGTAAAATCAGATATCTTTATTTTTTTATGTTTTTCATTTGAGGCATGCCACATGAGCTAATCGCTTTGAAAATTTACCGCAAATTTGCAGCTTAGCTTTAGTCATGACACTCTTTGGGCATTAATGATATTCAATTCTCATGCCTGTCGCGACAAGGTTGAGTCGGACATAGACCAAGACAGATTCTGGGTATGTCGAAGCTCCAAATTTCAGAGAAGGTCATTGACTTATTTTCATTGATATCATAAAAGCCTCGAAGTTTTTGCCGAAGATATTTAATTCAGCAAAACTAGAGTCTTTTGTAAAGGTTTGAGGTCGTAATTTATTTTAGTTTGCAGCTATTCGCACGCAGGTTGCGAGAAAACTGGAAACTTACCGTTTTTTTCCGAGCCCCACAATTCTATACATAAAAGGCAAGAGCCAAGAAACCAAAAGCAGAAAATAACACACGGAACTTTCCACTTCACACTATAATCAAATAAAAAACCGAGATAATTCTCATGTGTTGAATTGCCACGGGACTTTGTATTCTTGATCTCATCGGATCCGCTACGCGACAATGCACCACCTGAGCAACGCTGCACGGCGCGCATGAAACCAAATCCCGGGAACCACCACGCGCATGCGTAGAGGCCAAAAGCCAATTATCATATCCATACTTCTAGCCACTAATCTACATATACATGACGGATCTCACGCCGATATTTTCCCAATGCGTGAGTATAGTCACCAACGAGCTCCCGGCGAAAATACAGCGTCCTGCAGCGCCGCCCCGCCCGTACCTCGTGGTAGACACGTTTCTGGCCGAATGCGCCGAGGTGTACATTAATTTAGTGCGTTTGGCCACTTTCATTTCGGAGATAAGGCTGCTTTATTTGCAGGTGAATGACGAGTTTTCACGGCTAGACCACGGCCGGCAGCGGGAACTCAGCTTGGCCGATAAACAGAGTATCGACGAGGAGTTTAAGCTCAAAATCCAGCGTGTATACGAGAAACTCAAGCTTCTCCAGCAATACGAGCGGAAACGGGTACAAATCCTGGAAAAAACACAGAATCAGCTGAGTTTCATCTCGAAAGTCTTTAGCACGGGCGAAGAAGAGCCCCTGGCGATATACCATGCAACCTTGGCGGCCCACCGCACGCAAATATTGCGCTTTCTCAGTATCACCACACATACGGTGAATGCGAGCTTTGAGCAGATGCAAAAGCAGCGGTTTGGTCGCGAAAAACAGCTTAATCTTCTACACATCCAGAACCTAGATGATACCGAGGAATTTGATGGGCTCATGGACGATTTCGGCCACTCTGCCTCGGCTGAATTGGATGACGGTGGCCATATTTCTCAGGAACTTACCCAGGAACAGGTCCAGGAGCTTCTGCTGGAAAACGCAGAGTTGCTCCACATGAAAACAAACCAATTCAAGCAGGTTGAGCAGCTACACCACTCGATGGTCGACATTGTCAAGCTACAAACAGAGCTAACCATGCACCTCGAAACCCAGGGCCTGCAGATAGACACACTTTTGGATAACCAGGACCAGATCGGCGTCGACTTGCGGGGCGGCAACCGTGACTTGGCACGTGCAACCAACCGCAACAAGCGCGGCTCAAACGTCTTGGTGACGACATGCGTGGTGCTTGGCGTGCTTCTTCTTTTTGTAGATTACATATCGTGATTGATTGGATTTTGGGGCATGCCGGTCACGTGACTCACAACTTGACGTGGAGGCATGATTGCCACAAGATGGGAAAAACGGTCACCTAAAAAGATGAGTTTGCGATTCTTTGTGTGTGATGATTGGCGCAGGTTCTGGAATCGTCTTCCATTTAAACGACGGGCGTTGGTGCTTCACTGAGAAGGATGCCAATTGACTCACATGCTTGTATGGTGTTCTTTTGGTGATTAATTGCTTGGAAATGTCCAAATTGCACTGTTTTTCGATCGACATATAGTGCATGCCCAGGTGAAACCGCCTCGCTCATGCTCTGAGTCACGATTGCTATGGCTTTTCGTGTAACTGAGAGCCTAGCGAGCACACATTTCATAATAGTAGAGAATTTTCATGGCAATCTATGGATCAGCTTCAAACTCTGACTGAAACTTGATTTTATACCACGAGATCAAATTTCGAGGCCCTGCTTTACAATTTTAGTGATTCGAGGGAATCAGAAAAAGGCTGTTGGGCAATTCTACATACATCATGTGAAGTTATCTTCCTTGCCATAGATCTTGAGAGATAACGTTGGTCAATTGCATTAGTTCTCTATTGATAGTTTCACATAGCTGCATAAAAAGTGCTTGTCCTGATTTGCATGTTAAGCGATGTTTACACATTCCATTGGAGCCTGGTACTGCCCTCAAGTCGTTCAAGAAGAATATCCACAGATCACTACAAAAACACTAGCAGGCTTACTCGACTTGAGTGATCATCCCTGCTCCTATTGTAACACCTTCACGGCGGAGCACCACACGCCCCAATGCCTTATTATCCTCGAACCTGGCAACGGGGAGTCTTCTATCCTCAAGAATCTCTATAATCACCTCCGCCGTCTGTCTCAGCACCAAGTGCTTCTTCTTCTTTTTCCCCTCCGTACTGATGACTTTCGTGACGCGCGCCGCCACGCTGGCGTTGTTTCGGAAAAGCACAAACGGCGTGCCAACCAAAAGCGGTTTGGTCATATTGAAAGTATTGATGTGCGCATGAAATTCCGTCACGGACCGCACCGCGGCCTTCACGCTCAGAGCAATGTCGCCAATGGCCAAGTCGTCGGTGGATTTGTTCTTGAGCTGTTGAACCTTGAATGTCATCAGCACGATCTGGCCTTCGACGGCAAAATCTGCCTTTTCACCGTTAATCTGCAATGCCTGCACCTGGATCTGGTCCTCGGTTGGATGTATCACAACAGTTTCGCCCGCCTGCACCGTGCCCAGGGAAACCTTGCCCTTCACCTTGAACTCTGAGTTGGTCACATCGTAAATGTCGTTGATGGCCAAATTGAACTCTCGTTCAAACATAGAGTCAGTTGGTTTTGAATTCTGTGATTCACTGACTTGTTCCAACCTCTCAATCAAAGTGGGGCCCTTGTACCAAGCAAATTCGGCCACATTTTTGTCGTTCTTCACGACGTTGCACCCCGTCAAGCCGGAAATGGGCACAAACGACATATCTGTCTGCAGGAACCCGATTTCTTCACTGGTCAAGTACTGTGTGAGCTGCTCCTGGATGTCGGCAAACCGAGCCTCGCTCCAGTTCTCCTTGTCCAACTTGTTGACCGCAACACATAAGTTCGTGATCCCTAAGTTTCTGGCGATTATGGCGTGCTCCTTGGTTTGGCCATCCATCAAAAACCCGGCCTCAAACTCGCCCGTGATAGCATCCACCACCAACAACGCCGTGTCAGCTTGAGACACACCGCCGATCATCTGAGGCACGAAATCCTTATGCCCAGGCGCGTCGATGGCCGTGAAACGCACTTTTTCTGTTTCAAAACTGGTGGCACAAATGTCGATCGTGACACCACGAGACCGCTCCTCGGCGGTCTGGTCCATGACCCACGCCAAGGCAAACGAGCCCTTGCCGGACTTTTCGGCCTCGCGCACAAGCTTATTCACTGTTTTCGCATCGACGGTGCCGAGATCATACAATATGCGGCCCATAAGGGTCGACTTGCCCGCATCCACATGGCCGATGATGACAAACGACGCGCTCGGTTTTGCGAAATGCGCGTTTTGCGCAAGTTCCTGCTGAATATCGATTTTCTTGAACGGTTTGGTTTCGGTCTTCTTCACCGATTTAGGCTCACTTTTCTGCGGCGTTTTCTCGTTAAGGCTCAACTCCTTGACACTTTGTTCGAACGCCTGTTTTTGCGCGTTCAAAACCTTGTCGTCAGGGCTGGGCAGGCTGAAATTGGACTTTGCCTTGGCTATATCGGGTTCCCGGTTAGTATACGCACGAAAAAGCTGGCTCGAGAGCCTTCTGCGCTTGCTCAATAATTCTGTATTTGCAGATTTGGTAGGGCTATCCTCAAATAGTAGCACGGAGACGCATTTTTGCGGGTGTCGGAGGATTCCAGATAGGTCGGTTGAGAGCTCAAATGATATCTGCGGCGCGCTTCTTTTGGTGCCGTGAACAGGGTCTGTGGAAACGGATTTTAAGTCGACATCCATCAAATCGGCATTCTCGTCCTGTTTTGTTTCTGATCCAGCCACCTTTTTAGGATCTGTATCCTGATTCGACCCACTCTGATGTATTTTCTTCGCATTTTCCAACTTCCGCCTTAGGTCCACCCCACCGCCATTTGCCCGACGTGATAGCTGGATTTTATCGCCGCCCGTTGCCGTATCATTGGAATTGACCTTCAATTGACCTAGAGCATTGATGCCTTTGGCTTTTGCACTTGCCAAAGCACTCAATTTCGAGCCCCCATTTACCCCCGATTTCAGTACTAAAACTGGCGTTTCTTTTTCAAAATCGCCCGATTTCACACCAGATTTTGCCGCCCGGGTCTTCGCGAGCGCCGCTAGTCCTGTAAGCTTTCTCGGAGCCGAAACCTCAGGTTCGGAGCTTAAGTTCGCAAGGTTTGGGCTATTTTGGGCCGACTTTTGACCCACCGACAGCAACGCGCCAGCGCCGGCCCGCAGTTTGGCTAGCATGGCCAACTTCGACATTTTCGGCTGGACTGAATCATCTGGAGTATTAGCAATCTTGAAAAAAAAAAAACAAAAAAATATTGAAATGGGGCAAAACAAGGCATATCCTAGAACTCACGTAGTATTGAGTGAAACCGAAAGTAAAAGCAGGCTTTTCAAGAGAGCAGAGCCAAGCAGCACAGATATATAGTCATGAGAAAAAAAATAGAACATACCTTTCTTTTTTGGAAACTTCGATTTCAATTCCTCAATGGCGGCGGCTATTTCGAAATAGTTATAGTAAAGTGCCTCTTTGATGTCTATATCTTCGATCTGAGGGTTGTACGACGCAAGCTCCGCTTTCACTTGGGGCAATGCAGCATACAATGTATCGTATTCTTCATTCGATAAGGAATCCTCATTGAATTCTTCCTCGCCAGAATAATTATCGAAATCGTCATCCATATTTATGAATCAGTTATAAGAAGTCGTTGGTTGTGGAGGCAAATGGTGGCCAAAAATATAATGGAATCACCACGCGCGCTGTTTAAGCTTTGAGCCTTGCGGTAACGATATCGTTATAAAAGTGAGCCGTGAGAAAAAATCAAAAAAAGTGATGATACCCACGAGGTTCGAACTCGTGCCTCCGAAGAGACCAGGAATGTATGGTAAGGTAACCTTACCCTGGCGCCTTAGACCACTCGGCCAGAGTACCAATCAGATTGTAGTATTCGCATTTTTGTTGCGCTATATCAGGTGAGGCGAATGTATTTAAAGCGTAATGTGACACTGAAAATGATATTGAATAGGGGAAAATTTCGAAGAAAAGTTTACAGAATGTTCGTGATGTCCCTAAAAACACAAATTTGCTTTCTTTTGACTCACCCGGCCCACTCTCCTGCGACGAATAAAAGCTTACATCACCCGGTTTCAGAGGTTCTCACGACAATCCTCAAAATATTCCAAAAAATGCAGTTACAGACGATTAGTATCCAATAGTAAGGCATTTAATTGTCTCCTGTCGAGCTCTAGCGGTGTTAAGGTTGAGTGGGCGGTCAAATGCTAACAAGTCAGCGGTGGTGCCGAGAGCGAGACTTGAGGTCTGAAAAGTTGTCAGCGTCCGGTAGCGTGATAAGTTTTTGAAGGAAAAAATTGCCAGTTTCATCAAGCTATACCGCAAAATGACGTACAAAACCAGCGAAATTTTTGCTTCAGGCTCAGGCTTGCGTTGGGATTAGTGAATAGTGAATGTAATACAGAGTAATGAGACTCTCACCGCTCAGGCGACACAACATATTTGGGTTTGTAATGATTTCAGATCACGAGCGAGTGCGTGCTTGCATTTCATGATATCAAATAATCAGCTGGACCGATCTCGTGCTAGGAAAAAAACCTATATTTTGAACCAATCCTTGATTCCGTGTCTCAGACAAAGTGCTCTGTCGATCCGTTAATTGATAACGCAAACGAAGATAAGGCCTGAAATCTTTGGAACCAAAATCGGTTTCACATCATTGAAAAATGAGATAATGTGAGTCTGACCACTTCATCAAGAGAGTAAAGTTTTGGATTAATACCTTTCAAAAGAGCAGTTAAGTAATTCAGACGCATGCAGTCATACATATAGTGTGATGAATCATTTGAAAAAAGATCCAATATGTGACCGAATCACATGACAGCCTGTTTTATATCAACCTTGAGAAAGCCACACACGCGATATGAACTGGCCACTTGATGTGGGCGAGATTTTGGTGAGCATTGCCGATTTTGGAGGTGTCCTTATGACGCTCACAAATAAACATCTCACTTCCGACCTACAAAAAGCGATTCCCATTGATAGCAATAACATTCGTTTCTTTTTCCAATTTGTTTTTAAAGACTTACCAAAAAACGATATGACATCACAATCCAAGTTCTTTCAGGCTGGCCGCTCCATTATTTAGCGGGGCTTCATAGGCTTGAAGTCCCGATCTTTTCAAGTCGCCTAAGAATATATAAGGGAAAGGAGGGGAAATTATTAGAATCGGTTATACAAAGGCAAAATAGGGGTTTTTCTCCATTTATCACCGCCTTCAATATTTCCCACATGCTTCTCAGACATACTCTAATCTCTCATGTAACTCGTGACCCTAGCATGAAGAAAAATAGAATCGTCAAGATTATAGATTCCAGCCCGGTGCCCGCCTTTAAAAAACTTAAAACATTGCGTTTCGGCATCCCACTTTTCAAACAATTACTCACGTATCGCATTTGATATCAGTCACTCTTGATCTTATGGAGAATTGGGTGGGCTTCTGGCGTAATGCTCTGATTAAGAGCAAGAGATACTCAGTGACTCAAATATTGCTCCACGAAACTACAAATTTGCATAAAAACCTGCCAGATTCTAAATTGTGCACCAGGTCGGTCCTTGGTACTTGAAGCACGACAAGGTATGATAGCTCTTTTGTTTCTATTCATTGCCACACTAACCATACTCCGTATAGTTGCCATGAAATTTCGTGGAAAAAAAAGCGCAGTTTCACCGGCCTGTCCAGGTGCTGAATCTTTCATAGCCCTCTCCAAATCAAAACCCAATTGACGGCCGTAGCATGCGAATACAGATCTTAGGCATGCGCTGAACGGATTTGAACAAAATAATAGACGCAAAAATAGACGCGATTCGAGTGAGTCTCTTTTTCAAATGAACTCGAGAAGTATTCAAATCATCGAAAGTTTGTGCAAGATTGATCACCGGGAACATCACGTACTTGGATGCTAAGGCTTACTGCTGAGGTCATGGGATTGAATCTTTGCGAAATCAGGACAATGTGATATAAGCAACCCTTTTATTCTTTCGGAGCTTCGACTGGACAAAAAAAAAGTCCAAGGAGAATCTTCATAATTGGCCATTTGGTCAAACTTGATGTTTCAGGTAAGAAGTTTTTTCTTCGCAGCTTAAAGACCCTTACAAAGAGCACATTCTGTCATGTTAGGAAAGACCGTACTTGAGTGATACGTCACCAAGAAATTTTCAAAGAGACAAAGTGGATTAGAGAAGATATATCAATAAGTATATTCAATAGAGCTTTGAAAACCGCAGTTTTGATGATTGATTCGTAGACGCATATCTTTGTCATGGGAGCAAGAAGACAGAAAAGAGACTTATCTCCGAGATTCCCTGCATATAAAGGAGTATATGCACACCATGCATAGTGGAGCCGCACGCATGACTGGCTTTCATTGTTCCAAAATCAATCAAAGACGCAATGCTCGTCACGAATAGATATGTCAATAAGGAGTAGCGTTTGACACAGAAAAGTCAGTCCGCGCAGAGCTTTCTTTATCGTGTTGTTCTTTTCAATCATTTCAAGCCTAATGATCTACTAATAGATACGATGATTATATTTGCACGGCTCTTTATTCGAGCTCATGTGCGCCGAGGGCCAATATGGGGTGAATTTATATGTCATCTTCTTGTATTGGGACAATCGTGAGATACATAGCACCATTATTCTCCGTAATTTTGGGGATATTTTGCTTGAAATCGAATCAAAGTAAATTTATTAGAATACTTTCTGACATTTAAATCTGTGGTATAAATAGATTTGTAGATGCTACCTTCTTTCATCGATATACCCAAATCCAACACCAATTCTTCAGTTCTCCGATGAGCCAAGAAGTGCTTGAGAGTCCGTCGTATCTCCAATCTCCTCAAGATGTTTAGATGTCGTGTAGGCGAACTTGACGTGAAAACCTTTGAAAAACCGTAAATGGCCCCTGGTAATCTTGTGTTCTGTTTTGACACTGGAAGGTGCACTTGCGTCTATATGGTTGATTATAGTCTGGAGCCGTTCCAACGTGCGGCTTCTTTCGAACCTTGGCATGATTTTTGAAAATAAAAAAGTCAAAAAATATCGAAAGGCTATTTGCCGCTTGTGCCGCCTTTTGCCTTTTATACAAATTGCTTCACCAAATATTGTTTCGGGGGCTTATCTTTCCTCAGTTCCTCAAATTAAAGCATTATGCAGAGATCCTGCACACCCTGCAAGTCCTCGTTTAAAGTTGCTTCTGGGTAAGCTCCCCGCCAGATAACGCAGTAAAAAAAGAGTGCTTTTGGTTCGAATAATTTGGTATTGATAAACTTGGTGAATTCATCTTTAATCCAAGAAGATGTATGAATCTTCAATATGTTTTAGCAAGTTTGGTCAAATCTGGACCTGGATCCTGGGGACATCTTCACCCATCAGATATTCTCACGTAAGATAAGGGTCGAGCAAGTGTAGGCCAGGCCTATTTTTATTTTGGCATTGGGGCTTATTCACTTAAGTGGATTTAAATCATATCAATACTGTGTTCTTCTTGCGGTTCTAGGAAAACCCCTAAATACATTCGACCCCCTCTATAACAATCTGGCTTGCATAAAGATGAATGATAACTATTCTATTTGAAAACTGGACCGTTGTGTAAGTTGGTTCCTTATAAATCTCGATAGAACATTCGAGCCAATTAAAAATTGGCTCATGGACTTCAAGAGTTATTTGGTTGGGTTCTCAGCACCAACTAGCAAAAAATGGAGGAACCGACGCTAATTCAAGAAAAAACGACTCGAATTTGAATATATGCACGGTTAAACAAATCTATATGTGACCACATTGAGCTCACAAATGGGCCTTGGCATCCTTTTCCTTTTGAATCGCCTTCACGTGAAGGGGTCTTTCCGTGGTAAGCTTATTCCACTCGGCCAATCTCGGATAGTCACGTGCACCGCTAATTCCAGCGCCCATTTCCTCGAATCTCTGCGGGTTGGCAAACAAGTTCATGTTCACAGGGAAATCCAAGATAAAGTCCGCGCCGGTCAATTTGTTGCCCACGAAATACCCGCCGTTTTTCGCCGCCAACTGGTCATTCAAAAATGCATATGCAGTCTTGATTTTCTTCAAATAGTAAAAGCTATTGATTTTACCCATGATGGACCGCACTAGCCAGCCAAGACCCCATGGAGCCCTCTGACATGCTACAGATGCCACCAAAAGGGAAACAATGTGTGGCTGCAAAGAGCCCTCGGAAAAGTGCAAGTAGTAATCTACCAAAACCTGGTCCTCCTCAGACTCGGGCTTGAAGCGGCCTTCTGTGTCGTAGCGATTGATGAGGTACAGGATGATTTGACCCGATTCGGCCAAAGTGAGTGGCTTGGACGTGCCTTCTCTGAATACCTGGACGACTGGCGATAATCCGAGGGGCCACACGGCCTTCAATTCGGGTGGGGCTAAACCCTCGGAAGTCCGGTTATATGTTTTGATTTCGTAGTCAACCTGCAATTCCTCGAGGAGCCAGACAATTCTAGACGCACGGGAGTTCACAAGGTAGTGGAGAACGATTCTATCTTGTGCCATTCTCGTTTATGTGATTGTCGTGAGAAACAGCAGCAATTACATTATTTGAGTTTCGAGATCTGGTGGCTGCGGTCACACATGTTCATGCAGGTCGATTCGAGTTCGTGACCTCGACGCACGAACCCGACTTTATGCGACCCTGATGACATTTGCTGCAAACTTGTTACTTGGCAGCAAAAAAGGAGTATGTGATCTTCGAAAAGAAGTTTTTGCTTCTACTAATATGATTCATTTTCTTAACAAATCAAAAGCCCCTGAGCGTCTAAATTCAGGCGCGATCAAAAAGAAGGAGGGCCTATCTTTTGAAGTTCAATTGACTTGTTTTCCCATCTGAAGTTTGGGCAGCTTTAAAGAGTTGCAATTGTGGCATTTTCATAGTGAGCTAAAAATTAAATGAGCTTTCTTTCACAAATCACGGTCGCCATGCCAAAACAATCAATTTTGGTGCGTAATGGAGAATCTGACCGAGGTTTTCTATTCTTCTGCAGTCATATGATAATTTTAAGGGCAAGGTAAACAACCTACAACTTTGGCACTTGACATGATGTATAAAGCAAAACAAAAGGAAAAAAAGGCAGTAATGCTGTCAACATTCACCATTCATCTATGGCTGATGATTCCGAATATGTGTGGATAGAAAACTAAGTAGTAAAGCGCCCTCAACTTGCCTGAGGCTCGAGTTTTTGTGCTTATTCGAGACATTTTCCAAGCAGTGACAACTCTTAGTGTTAAAGATGGGAGATTATCTCGAGAAGTTGAGTCGTTGTCAGCGAGGAAGCACAATTGAACAGTGAGGAAGAAAATGAGATACGTAGAATGACAATTTGTAATTTGATAACAACTTTTCCAAATGATAAATAGTGTCATGGCCTCCTTTTGAAGTCTCATCAAAAAGCATCAAAAAGAGAACCGCGTTTAATATTTCACGGAAGCATCAAGCAAAAACAAAAAGAAAAAAAAGAATCAAGGAAAACGTCCTTGGCAGGAACATTGGATAGCGATAACCCATGACAATATCAGCCCCTGGCTTCTCCCCCTTGATTTTCGACTTTTCTTTGTGTCCGAAACATTGAGGCGGGGCTCTAATGGTAAAATTTGTGTTTGCGCTTTACCCGTTGTTCACGTCAACCAGCATAGCATGTCAAGGCAGGATTTTCTCGCATCAGCCGGTGTAGTATAGTGGTGAGTACAGCTCGTTGTGGCCGAGCAGACCCAAGTTCGATTCCTGGCACCGGCAGTTCTTTTTGATATTTTCGACTTTTGCCTCCAAGTAAGAATCTCCGCTTACTATTTTTGCCAGGTTTCAAATTCCTGTTGGTTCGCAGCTCCAAAGCGGACTATTGATTCTTATCAGTACGCCGAAATATATATATCGCGCGTGGTCGTGTGCGGCCCAAAATTAATATCGCGGGTTATGACTATGAAGTGACTTAGATAACGCCATAAACCATTACCCACTCATACAACTTGACGATGCTGACCTATGTATGTTACAAATTCTCGTTTAATCTCCAAAAGCGTGATCAAACACCACGAAAAACGCTCAAAATTTCTAATTCCGACCCCGATTGCATCACTTACACCCCGTTTCTTATACTAACGTTACTAGACGCCCTTGGCCGCCGACAGCACCAACCTAGCGGACTCCAAAAAGCTTATCCGCGAGAAAATCGTGCCCTGGGAGGGTCTCGCTCGCGCGGGCGTGATCTCTGCCGACCAGGCTAACCTCGTAAAAGTCTTGGAGACGCAAAATGGCGACCTGAAAAGAGTCACTGTTTTGGCGCTGGCGAAAATGTACGCTAGCACGCTTTTGAGTTTGTTGAACAAATTGGAAGTCGACGCACGTGACGATGTGTTAAAGTGCGTGCTCGTGCTCATCAACGACTTGATTGTGGATACCAAAGCGGCCCCGTTCACGCAGCAGCTTTTGGAGTTACTGACAGTGGACTCAAATCTTCCATACAGTCCGTTTTTGAAACATTTGGACAACGCAGACTTGCTCATCCAGTCATTGGCACTCTATAACGCGACAGTGTTGTTGAGCCAGGCCGCACAGGAGGGCAAACCCGTGGAAACCGAGACCCTTATCAAGGTATTTGGCGTGTTATGTTCGAACCGGTTCATTGGCAACGCCCAGGACGCCAATTTGCAGTCTTTGGGCGTGCAATTTCTACAAGAACTTGCTATTCACAAGCCTTACCGTGCAGTGTTCCGGGACCACGATTTGGTGGCGAATTTCGCGTCGATTTCGGCGCTTCTTGACGCGCTGGCAAAACAGCCCAACTCTGTGAATTTGCAGCTTTTGTACAACGCTCTTTTGACCGTGTGGGTGTTGAGTTTCAGCGCGCCGCTCAACAAGGTGTTGGTGCACAACTACCCGAACCTTGCCGGAAGCTTGTTGACTATTGCCAAGGAGGGGATTAAATTGAAAGTCGTGCGCGTGGCCGTTTCTGCCGTGCGCAATTTCGTGCTGTTCTCTGTGTCTGCGCATGAACACTTCTCTGTGGTGAAGTTGTTGTTGTTCCACGATGGCTTGAACGTTGTGCGCACAATCCAAACACGCAAGTTTGCGCTGGAGTCCAGTGATGCGGAATTGGCCGCAGACTTGGCGTATCTCAACACCGAGCTCAGTGATGTCGTTTCGAACAAATTGACTTCCTTGGACGAGTACTTGGTCGAATTGGAGAATCCCAACTTGTTGAGCTGGGCGTCTCCTACACACAAGTCGGAGGACTTCTGGCACAAGAACGCGGGGAAGTTTAAGGATAACAGCTTTGCGTTGGTGAAGAAGATGTTGACAATCTTGGCCCTGGAGGATCTGGGCAAGGGGCCCTCACGCGTGATTTTGCTCAACGATTTGCAGTTCTTGATCCGCAACCTTGGCTCGGACTTGGTCAACTTTTTGAACAACGAGAAGGGCGGCCAATACAAGTTGTTGGTGATGAGTTTGTTGGAGAACAGTGACGGCGACAACGAGTTGAAGTACGAGGCGTTGCGCACAATTCAGTACTTGGTGGGCCACGCTTAGGTAGTGTACCCGTTTCAATTCTAGAAAAAATGATGATAAAAAGGAGTCATGTTCGAGGATCTTGGCGCATTAGGTCAAGAGACGACTTTCCTTCAGGCACATTTTCACATAGTCGTCACGTGCTACAAATAAACGATGGCTCAGAACTTAGTTACCACACTCAAAAATATGGCATGGCAGACCGCAACATGAAACTGCTCAATACCGTACGAAAATCGTTCAATCATGCGCTCCATGCCAGTTCGCGAATCTGTAATATCCAAGCGTTCCTTCTAGACTCAACAAATGATGAGATTTGGTAATGCAGTTCTCTTGAAAAAACTCACTAAAGTTTTTCGTCTGTCAACTGCACATTTCTTTTTGCTAGACCACCCTTTGAACAGCCAAGTGCATCCCAACAGACATACTAGCTTCATTGAGCTCGCGCGCTTTATGACCAAGAATCCATTTCGTACTAAAATATCTTTTTATCTCCGAAAGTAGATTCATTATCTGTACGGCTCAAGAAGAATACGCTGTCACTCGAAACTATTGTATCATAAGTTTTTCGAAAACTTGACCCTCTATGTTCCATGCCGATAGGATATCCTGATAACGGTGGCTGGAACATGGTTTGTGATACACCCAAAATCCTGAAGTGCATACTTCAAAACAGAACAGAGGTTCTTGTTTTGAGAACACGACTGAACTTTTATGATCGATACACTCCCAGAAATAGTATATGTTTTTTTTCTTACAGATACTGTACCAATCTGTCTCCGCAGCCTAGCAGCATTAGGTACTACAGTGCAGTGCTGAGCAAATCGGCGTACCGACTGTACGCGGAGGTACGCTGGAACCCTCCGTACGCGTACGCGTACCGTACGCTGTACTCCGTACCGTACTCTCTGTACGCTCTGTACGCCAAACGCTATGCAGGACAGGAAAACGTGTACAAATTTGGTTGAAGCCTTTCATAGCTACAAGAAAGAAATGATACACTAAGATCGTTTATAAAATTCTCTGAAAGGCAGGAACATCAGAAGACCTATACATCTTCTTCTCGAAACCTTGAGTGGCTGTTGAAGTGTCAACGTTTACTAAAGGGGTTTCAACGTCGTCGACAATTAGGCAAGCAATTCTCCCTTTCCGCATCCTCTCACTCGTCAGTAATCTCGCTATGCCGGCTATCGACGTCTTCAGTGTCCGAATGAACTTAAAAAATTTTCTCTTCTCGAATTAATCCTCAAACTTGAATATTGCCAGCATCCTACTCGTTGTTGGCAGGACCTTCTTTATGTTTCTTGAAATAACAGCAGCCATATGTCAGATTCGTTACTAACATGAGAGGAGAGCAATCAAGGTACAGAGGATAACATAATTTGGTCGTTGTGTTTTCGTGGTATAGTGTCGTCTTCCATTGACCATTTTCTCAGCAAGATGTCTATTGAAACGATATATGACCGATCTAGAAGTCTAAGAATTTGACGTAAAGGCACCACGAGTAGCTCAAAGAAAACCAAATGAATGCCGAAGAAACCCGATTCACAACGCGGCTGCAACTTGATCTTTAGAGTTGCAACATCATTACCAAGTGACAGATTTATGACAAGCTTTAGACACCAAAAATTTTAAAAATAAATAGCGTTATACCCATTCTGTCACATGAATACTGTAGGAATGGGTTGAGAATCACTCTTATGAGCTCAATTGTAAAATAGCCCCCAAACGAGATTGGCAATTTTAGAGCCGGAATGTTAGATGCGTTTGGCATAGAGGCAACTTCTCACGATATATATTGGCTTTTAAAGTGATTGCGCTAGGAACGCTCAGACTTGAATTCTCGATTTAGCTCTTCAAGTTTCACTCTAACTTAATGCTTGAGCTTAAAGAAACTACTTCAGTATAGTTCAAGCTTGAAGTAACTTCGCACCTGGCTCACACATGTCACGTGATCATCCCAGATATCGGAAAGTCAACAATTAGGGCTCCGGTAAGGGCAGGCACGGATTAATGTTGCTCGAAGCGTGACTTTGAGGCAATCAAAGGGCTAACTGGAGTTTCCCGAGTATCGATATCATACAATTTCTGAACAATGACTGGAACTAAATTGATCCTGCACATATACCCTCCGTACGGTACGCCGTACGGTACGCATCGTACGCTGACTGCCTCCGTACGCGTACCGTACGCGTACCGTACGCGTACGGAGTACGTACGAAATTTGGTACGCGTACGCCGAGTACGCGATTTGCTCCTCACTGCTACAGTGGGTACGCGCTAAAACGATCTCCATTAAGTCATAGCGATATATCGCGTTATAACGATTATTTGAGGATCAAAATTTTTGGATTCCCATTGTCAAGGCGCAAAATTCCCATTATCCCTCTCCGATATCGGTGATCATTCTTGAATATATTGGTGAAAATGGTATTGTCCTATGTCTTGGCGATTGTATGTATTCCAGGCCAGAAAGACGCGCCCACGACCCAGCTTCGGCCCTATCTTGAGATAAAACCAAAAATTGCGTTTATATGACGAAAAGGTCCATATGGGGGTTTAGGCATCGCTCTTTAGACAACATCAAAAGAATCTACGCGACGCGCCATGGTGCACCGGAAGAGGAGAGGACAAGCAAAGCTGATCAATCAGAGGGAACGATAAGAATAACAAATATCGCCGAGCCATTATCTTACATATTAGAGAAGGTGTCTAAATGAAATCAAGGGGCGCCTTTCGTGGTGAAAATTGATAAAAAAAAGCATTGCCTCGTCATGAAATGGGATCTGACTGGCAGGACTCTTCATAAAGCCATCGAAACCAAAAAATCATCCTTGGGGCTCCAGCAAATACATGGAGCAGCAGTGGGTTACCCACCACACCCAGCCAAATGTGACTTTTTGATCTAATAGTTGCATCTGCATCGATTTTCTGGATCCATATATCTATTACATTCAAGAGGATCCTGAATACATAACATTTCCACACATAACTAATACTATTGCAAGAAAACGCCCCACGCTCTAACATCGTTATAACGTGTATGCACTTAATTTCGCAGCCCACGCGACGCGCACTCGTGCATCAGTGAGGGCCGCCAAACCAGGCCAAGTAAGGTTATCGAAAACTGGAAATATCATTAGTCATTCAGGGCCAAGCATTAATAGCCCCTTTTATTGAAAGTATTGAAAGGGTTTATCCACTTTTTTTTTCGAGATCTATTGAAAGGATTCACTCAAATACGCGCGGCCTTCTTTCTCGTCATATCCACGCGCGTGACTAAACTGCCCATCAGGGATTCTCCGTATCGATTCTCGAGCCTTGAATTAACCCCCAGATCCATACAAATCCTTCACTTTAACACAAGGTGAATACAGATAAAAAATGCCGCCGAAATCTGCCGTGGCCTCAAAACTACAATACGTTTGCGTGCGCAAGGCCACGTTTACCGAAGGTGTACGCGTCGGAAACGCCAAACTGCTCAAATACTGGCCTCATGATACGCCGGCGCCAGAGGATATGGCCGAATTGGGGTTTTTTTACACGCCGACTCGCACGCAGGGGGACCAGGTGACGTGTTTCTGGTGCGGGAAGAAGGAGAAGGGCTGGCGCGGGGTCGAGTCGCCCAGCAGCATGCATTATGAACATAACAAAAAGTGTCCATATGCCGTCATCTACCACTTTCTTACAAGTTACAAAAACGACGCCGACTCGGCCACTTATTGGGCGCGGCTAACTGACGAAAATGAGCTGCCCATGTCTGTGCTAGAGCCGCATTCGTCCCGGTCCGTACTGCTTCGGCTCTCCACATTTAAAAATCTCTGGAAATACGACTCCCGCAAGAAAACCAAGGTTACCGCCAGGGGCATGGCCAATGCGGGGTTCTTCTTTGCGCCTCTTCACCCTGACGACGACCGCGTTATATGCATGTACTGTGGGTTACCCTTACTGGACTGGGATCTAGGAGACGATCCGTGGCTCGAACACGAGAACAACTCAGAGGAATTCCGAAGCGGCGCCACGCTTAAGTGTCATTTTCTCGTCACGCTGCAGGAACCGGAGGCGGAGACCAGTATAGCGGAACAGGCCGAGTTCGAGCATATCCCTTTACTGGCGCCAGGCACGCCCGATAAGGAGGGGGACGAAATGGCTGCACAAACACCGCCCAGCCCGGACCGTAAATCCGTTTCGGGATCACCGCTGGATGGTTCCCGTAATAGCCTTTTGGCCACGGTTATGTCGCCGCAACTGCCGGATGACCCAAAGGACGCGCCTGCACATAACGATTTGAATGATTTCGATATCTCCATTGACCAGTTGAGTGACCACGGAACGCACCTAGACCGGGCGGCTAATAGCCTACGGCGGTACCCTCGTCGGAGGAAACAGCCCATTTTCCCGAAATCAGAGCCCAACATAAAACTGTCTTCTGCGTCGCTTGTTTTGGAGGTGCGCCAGGAGCACGTCGAAGAAGCGGAGCACGTCGAAAAAGCGGGAGAAGTTGATGACACAAGTACCCCGTCTGGTCACGAAGAGAATAGTCCAGGGGTCTCGATTGACGCCGAGCTCCTGCTTCCATTAGATGGAGACACTTCCGTGAATCACGATATATCGTCCACATCTGTTCCGCAGGATACAGAGGATGGCGATTATGCGGAAAGTGTCGAGGACTTACCGTCTCATAGTGAAAACGAGATGCTCAAACCCGAGAAGGGGCTGGGCGACAAAGCACATCCGCGATCCAGATTCACGTCGGACGAGTTTGGGATCAACGAGAAAGATATCGCGAGTATTCTTAACTCGCCCAAAAAGGACCGCAAAATGAAACTCGTGCGCAAACAAGCGCCCATACCGCCGCCAGTATCATTCCATGATATTTCTGACCAAAACCTAGGCGACTACGATGAACAAAACTTGTCGTTTATCGAAAAAGATTTGAGGGTAGAAGAACCCAAGAACATCAAAGAATCATCAGAGACGAAAATCAGTGATGGAATTTCGAAAGAACATGAAATGCTGCCGCCCCAGAGAGCACAAGCGACAACTAAAAAGGAACTGCACAAGTACGTGATACCTGACTCAAGTGTCATGGAGATTTCAAGATCCGAGGCTCGTGTACAGGACAATCTGCCAGAAACAATATTTGTTGACAGTCCAGAAAAAGGTGAAGTACTGAACTCTGATAATGAAGATAAAGAATTGTCTCTGAACTCTGAAGAGGAAGAGAGTGTGATGGATATTGACAGCGCGAGCCCCGAAAAGCCAGCTGATATCAATAACCGCGCTGCGGCCAAACAAATTGACGATGATGTTATTCTCGACAGCTTTAGTCCAGAGAAAGACAAACATACTGCAGTTACTGGACTCAAGGCTGCCGCGAACGAAGGCCAAAAACCATCGTTTGAGTCCGGACATCCGCCTATGTCCGAATCTACTAGAGATGACATGGAGATCGATCAAGACATGTCGATCAAGGCAGAAGTTACCGTAACAGGCTTCGGAAACGCAGATGAGATTGCAAAGAGCCATTTAGAGGAGAATAATCTGCTTACCGACCGACCTAAGCCTGAGTCTAACACCATTAATAAAAAGAGTCTGGTGAGTGCAGACACGAATATGGCAGACCCAAAAATGTTGGAAAATGTGGCGCCTGAGTCCAAACTGGAAAGCCCTGTACAAGTCAAGAGTGAAGGCGACAAGATCAAATCAGAGCCCATCGGTAAGTCCGACGAAATAAAAAGAGGAAAGATGAACTCACAAGTGAGTGTCACTAGGGCCGCAAATGAGACGGGTCAACTGAAAGAACGTGATTCTGGTCATGAAACTTCCCAGAAAAACGGCGCCAAAAGACCTATAGGCGGCAATCAACTGCAAACTCGTGACAAGGGTATCTCCTCCACGGGCAAACGGTCACTTGAGGAACAATCGAATGAATTGACAGTCAAAAAAAGCAGGATCGAAAACGCAAGTCCTGGAATAGACGAAAATGCAGGTTTCGAAATTCACGATGAGCCGCACGTTCTGAAAGCTCCAAATCCTCACGAGCAGTCACGTCCTGATGGCAACACGCATATTGGCTCAAACAGCGGGGGCGTTTCTAAGGCTATCCTGCCACTACCAGAAAAGGGTAGTCTGAATACAGACCAGACGAGCGCAGCAAATGAGCGTGAGTCAGAAGAGCCCGAAGCGAGTCCCACGAAAGATATTGTTATTTCTCCCTCGTCTTATAAAGAGTACATCGAGAATTTCCAGAAGATGAGTGAAGAGTTTGGCGAAGCGTCGATTGACGTATCGCACATGCTGAGCTCAAAAAACGAGGAGGATGGGTTGTTAGGCTCAAAAGACTTGTATTCAGAGGACAAAATTGAGCCCGAGAAAGTCACAAGCGGTGCCGAGGAAGGCGTGAACGGAGTAGGAGAAGACAAAAAAGCTGAGAAGACGGAAAACGAAAACGCTCAAACGAAAAGTGGTCAGAGTCATATTCCTGAAGAGCCAGGCGATGAACAGCATGAGCTTCCCTCATACATTGGTGATTCCGCCTCCGAGGTCCCGCCATTGCTGTCCATGTCCCCCGTGAAAGCATCTACTGAAACGCATATGGAGCCTGACGAAAGCAAGCGCGTTAAGACTGGAATTGAGTCTGAACAGGAGGACCCACTTGGAAAATCATCTGCATCTGCTGATCCCAAAGAATCTGAGAATAAAATCCAGCCTGTAGTCACTGATCAGAAGACAGAGCCGCTGCTCGAAGGTTTACAAAACTTAACCAGACACGTTACAGAAAAAGGACAAAAAATCTCTCAGAATCCAAGTCCAGCCCCAAAATTGACCTCAGAAGCCGACCGTTTATCCTTTTCAGATGTCAAATCCAGTACACCGGTCAAAGCGCAACCCGAGGAGCAAGCTAAAGCGCCGCAAAAGTTAGAAAGAATCTCTCTAGACGCAGCACTTACTGAGCTTGAGGAACTCGACGATGCTATAGACTACATCACTGGATTGACGGCCAACGGGTACGAGCTTCATAACGATGCGGAAGGTGCACTTACTAACTTCATATCTGCTATGCCCGAAGAAGAGGAGGAGATGACGGTCGAGGAGTGGATTCGGCACAATGCTGCCAGCTGCAGAAAAATCGTGGAAGACTCAGCAGAAAAAATTATCGCAAATTACGGAGCCGAGTTCGACAAGGTGATTGAATACGCCGCGAACCTAGAGACAATAGACTAGCGCGCCCAAAGATTCTTAGATTGCAGCCACACGTCAAGCGAGAGTCAGAGCTTTCCGCCGCGAGAAGAGGAAAAAAAAAACGTGTCGGTATCGGTTTCTTGTATACCCCAGAAAAACCTAGCTCTCTCCGAGCGATTACTTCCAAGCGTGATCTGGAAAACCAAATATTCGACTGTTTTCCGTGACACCTATCCGTGCGTCCCCACCCGGAAACTGCCAATCCTGCACATGGCCGCACGCAGGCTAGATCAGCGATTAGAAAGCACGGTTAGTTTATCCAAGTCCCAATATTCCCATACCCCGCCACGGCCAGCCCAGCAGCGTTCTCGTGTTTGCATTTTATATAGAAATTGTCTTTTTTTGGGATTCTCACGGCGTTTTTGCGATCGATTCATACCGCCACTCGTCCGCATCATTATCCGCAGAGAGATCGAGTGGAAAAAGGCATATTTAGGGCACACCGTTATAGACAAACTTGCCTTATAGTTGTGGTCAAACATCGCAATTGCCTCAAAAAAGCTTCAAGGAAGTAAGGTGGTTGTGAAAGCTGCAAAAATCGGTGAGATTTCCACGGTTTTCGTCCATTCTGAGATATACACCACTCACAGGTCAAAAACGACTTGTAATTGCCGATAACTACACCCCAACGACCCGAACATACCTTCTAAAAGATGTCGTTCTGGCCGTTTTCTAATCCTTACGGCAACAGCAGCCAGCTACAGAAATTTCTCGACGCCACGAGCGATATGGCCGCAGTTACCGTCGACAGCCTATTGGACGACAAAACCCTCCAACAAGAAGTGCTAGACGAGCTCAAAATATCTCTTCAAAGACGCTACGGGGCAACAGCATACTGTTTGCGCAACTGCTAGCGCCGGAAGCGCCGAATAAGGCAAACCTGGCGCTGAATGCAGGATCTGCCGCCAGCGAAACTCTGTCAATGACAAGTTCGACCACCGACCTGAATCTGGGCGGGCTGCTCCTGAAAACAGCACGTGAGCAAAAGCTTTTGGAAGTGCTCTTGCAGCCGCATATCCTACATGGCTTGCTTGATTACATTGTACAAAGTGTGGACTTCTTTCACGAATTAACACATACGAAGGATCGCCCCGAGGACGACGGCAGCGGCTCGGAAACGCTAGACGGGTTTGTTGAGGACTCCAAAAAACGCACGCCTGAAGTGGACCCGAAAGAGCCGCCCGTCGAGAAAATGCAACGTTGCATTCTGGCCGCGGCAGAGATTCTCTCGGCAGACCTCTGGGTGATCTCAAATAGAGTCATAGAAACGCCCAATTTGATGGGCAAGCTTTGGCTGGTGTTGCTGCTTCCAAACTTGCAGGAGCTGTCGCCTGCACTTGCCTATTTAGTCCAGATCTTGGGCCATTTGATGGATCTGAACTGCATCGAGCTAATAAACTTTATACGCAGGCAACAGGGGCTCGTGGACACGTTTTTGGCAAAAGTGGATATTCCCATCTTGATGGACTTCTTTCTCAAAGTTATTCAAACGGATAAGCCGGACTCGCCCACGGGAATTTTGGCCGTGCTCGCGCGGCAACAATTAGTGCCAAAACTCATGGACATTTTGCGGCCACAGAGTGAGGGGCTGGCGAATGATTTGCTCGATCCAACAACGCTTTTCCGGCAGACGGCTGCCACGGAATTCATCAAGGCGTTGGTCACGATTTCGCTGAACCCAACCCTCGCTGTCGATCTAGACACGAATATCGGGCCCAATCCACTCACGCGCGAGCTCGCGCTGCCGGAAATCATCAAGACGATGTTACACGAGATCATGTTGTTCCGGGTAACGACGCCTAGCGGGCTCGTGCCCAACAAGCATGGCATTGCCAACTGTGTTGCCATATTGATAGAGTTGATCCGGAAAAACAATTCCGATTACGACACGAGCGGCGGGCCGGGCCTGCAAAATGCACAGTCACATGATACGCCGGGCGAAATCAGCGTGCCGGCTATGTGCTTGTGGTTAAAAGACCTCGATTCCAATCCGCCTGGATCACGTGACCCAATCTTCTTGGGCGATCTCCTCAGAATCTTCTCGGACGGGCTCCCTGCTTTGGCCGAGCTCATGCATTCCGACAAATGTGACGATAATGTGCATAGTCGACAATTGGGTTTAACGAAGTTCAAAATAGCTGAGCTTGTGGCTGAGCTCTTGCATTGTTCAAACATGATATTGCTAAACTCTAGCAAAATCGCACACCTCGTGAATTTGAGAAACGAGATAAGGGCACTTCAAAAAGCCAGCATTCGTCTGGCGCTTTGTGAACCCATCAGCGGTGATTCCGCACAAACGCTACCTCGTACTCAGATTGTCTCCGACATCACCTGTGGCATGGATAATATCTCGCTAGTGTCAACCAAGGAGGATATTGAGGATAGTTTTAAATCTAACTGCGAGATTGATGACGAACTACGCGAAAAAGTTGAGAACTTCTCACTCGAGGAAGCCGAGGACGAGGAACCCCTGGTATCCAGCGAGAGCCCGTTTGTGTGTGAGAATAGGGATACAAATTTCCGTTCCAATCCCTGTGCAGGCGACTACTTCAAGATTCAGTTAGTGGATCTGCATATGCTCCAGACAATTGTGCAACAAGTCACCGATTACCCTTGGCATAACTTTTTCCACAATGTGGTATTTGACTTGACACAGCAGGTGTTCAACGGGAAGCTCAATTCGTACAACTCGTTCTTGATTGTGGAGCTTTTTGATAAATGCAACATTACGGGAATGATAGCTGATGCTTTCAAGCACGTGACCGAACCTCGTCCGGGCTATATGGGCCACTTGGTACTTGTGAGCGAGGAGATTGTCAAGTTTGCGTCTTTGTACAAACCATCCTTGATATCTCCCCTGATTGTGGACAAGCTTGGCCTGCAGGAATGGGAGTGGTTTGTCTCAGATGTTTTGTTCAAAACAAGAGAATTATATAATGTTGTTCTTGGGACAGATCCAGACTATGCAAACGGACATGACGGTGTGGACGAGGACAAGTTTGGGTTCGACTCAGCCACTGTCGGATACATGGATCTCGAAGGTGAGCCCGACTCTTCACATGCTATTATCCTTGGTGATTCGAGCAACCATGATGAATTTGTTAGTGAGCCTGCAGGAAACGTTGACGAAAGCGATGGGTATGCTGATGACTATGAAGACGCAGATGTTGACGACGAGCCTGATGATATTGAAGATACCGTCGAAACCAGGCAGCGTATTTTGGATGTTCCCATAAAGAGCATGTCACCGAATGCTGAGTTTGAGAACAAGGATATGTTGTATGAGGATTTTGGCGGACACAAGATCTCGTTTGGCGATAAATATTTGGACGACTTCCCTGGGTCTAGCTCGTCGGACGAGGAGAGCGAGAACCAGCTCTACAGGGTGCCCAAGCACCAAGAATGATCGAAGTGGTATTTACGAAATAAATGAGTGACGATTGTTAACTATTGCAGGAACACAAACATCCCTGGAAAAGCGCTACTACTTCTTGCCCTTGCGCTTATACATGACTTTCCCGTTGGGCAACTCAACCTTCTCACTGCCTTGGGTCTTCTTTTGCGCTTTCTCCTTTTGCCTATGTTTCTGTTGGAGGCTCTCCATCGCCTTTTTTTTTGCCCGATTTGGATTCACATATGATTCTGTGGTATTGATGGCGAGGCCACGGATTCTCCCGAATGTCATGTTCCAGATGCCAGCGGGAATCCGAAAGAAAAACGACAGTTTCAAGCCGGGGCTCGTGTTGATGTCGTACTCGTCGAGTTCATCCAAGACCATCTCGCCTTTACTATTGGTTCCGATCAAACTGACCTCTCCAGCAGGCGAAACATGAAAATCCTTTCCAATCGGCAGCGAGACCCGGCGTGCAGATCCATCCAGCGGCGGGAGAAACGAGCCGCCCCATGCCTGTGTTTTGATTTCGGTCTTCAAAGTCACGACTCGCTTGAAATCCTGTTTTCGCCCAATGCGAAGCGAAATGTACTGTAAAGTGCTAACAAGCACGTATAACACGACCAAAGTGAATCCCAAGCCGGGCCTGAATCTCGAGTAGTAGTATCCAGTGCCCTTCCATTTGGGGAACCCGTTGCTCAAGAAATAATCGTACCGTTTTTTCAAATTGGGGTCCTTCAAAATGTTTCCAACCAGCGATAATCTCTGAAAGCGGTCCTCGGCTTGTTTGCGCACAGACCGCGACCCTTTCTTGAGCTTGTCCGGGTGCAATTCCCGCGAGATTTGCCTGTACGCCTTATTGATGGCGTCACGGCTCGATTTGGGCCCGTTTGCAAGCCCTAACCACAGGTAAAAGGTGGTTTCGGGACCCAAATCGCGTCGCACCTTGTCGTTTAAGCCAAAGATCTCATAATCTTCAGGCGCCCAATTGGCCGCGACGAGCGCTAGCAAGCTGAAGAAAATTACCGGCACAAATAGCTTCATTTGGCTGGTCTTGCTTGGTTTTTAGAGGTGTTTGAGTGATGGAGTTTAACAGGTGGCCTCGTGAGCAGATCCTCGGGTACTGCACATAGGTTTTGGAATATGCTGCTGGATCAGGAAGTTGGAGGAATTTGACGTGTATGATTTATTTTTTCTTGCTTTTCTGGTTTCATTTATGAAGGGTTGTACATCTACGACTTGAGTCAAGAAAAAAAAAACTGAAAATTTACAAGCAATAAGAGTAAAAGACTCCACAGAAGACGATCTAGAATATGATTTTACGGATCCAAATTCTGCTCAGTACATTCTTGACTTCTTGGGCATAAAGTTCCAAGAGCTCTCTTTTGATTTTCTCCAACACTTAGGTAACATAGTTGACTTATATTCTCTTGAAAGAAACTAATGAATTTTAAGAAGGATAGGTAAATAACCCGGATATACCCTATAAATTATCCCCGGTACGTTGTCTATATGTTCTTGCTGTTTCAAAGTTAAACTAATTACAGAAGCTCCAGTTTGTTCACCAAGGCATGTGACAGAGCAAGTTCTCCGAAACAAAGCTTCTGCCCGTTTTGGCAACGGTCTTTCAATTCTGAATCAAGATTGTATTTTTCGCGATTTAACGCATTTTTTCCCGGTGTTCATCGGGTGTCGGCAAAAAAGCTTATGATTCTTCCTATAGTCAGTAAGAACAGACCCATCGACACGAATGCCAAATCTATTGGAAACCCAAAATCTGGCTTAATGATTCTTACAAGGATTTTGTTCTAATTAAAGAAAGATCCAATAAAAACTAGAACGGTCCGTACCTTTTATTTTGGCTCGAGATATCTAGTTATGGACTAGGAGCTAGAATTGCTTACCTAGCCCTCCATAAATCTATACAGTAAGACCTATTTGTATCTTCAAAGAAAAACAACACGAGAGATTGATTTTCACACCAAAAATGCGCTCTTTACGAAGTTAATCTGGGTACCATTTCTATTTCTGCTCGAAACAGGTCTTACTGTATATTAGCCAAAGTTCTAATCTTGGCTGAAAAACAGAACAGTGGACAATATTGAGTTACAGTGAAAGAACAAAAAAGCGAGAAAGAAACAAAAAAAAGTGAAAAGAAGCAAAAAGAAAAAAAATGAAAGAAAGAAACAGTTGAGTGCTACCTCGCAGAGTTGGCAGTTCCAGGGAAAGATATACCTTGGTTCAACTCACGGTGGCTATCGGCAATTCAACGCGGTTGTTGGGGCTGTAATTTTCTACGCTTCATCCATGAAATGATCCTTGAAAGACCTTCCCTATTTTGTCTCGAAGCTTAAAACACCTCTCTCGCATATGTCACGTGACCGTTCCAGATGCATTCCCAATAAAGGCTAGATCTAAGCATTTCTTTTTTCTTAGTATTCAATTCGAGATGCGCGCTCCATCCATCACGGTACAGCCCCGGCACACGCACTAGACTAGATTTGGCCAGATCACGATTTTCACACAACTATTCATTTCGCCCACACATTCTATTTTTCGTTTTTTTTACAGGTTATCGCCACGAAAATCATAATTCTACCTGAGTGTTTTACCCAGAAAATGGCCTTATATCCACTCCCACTAAACTTACGTGGACTTTTTTTCTACAACATTGCGTCCTTGACGCTCTGGAGCTGCTGTCTAGCCCGGTTTTTGGTGTTGCTTCCATTGGTGGGCAGGCGGTTCCTCCCCGCCGGAATTGCGGATTTTTTCCATGTGGTGGCCACGTTGCCGCTACTAGGCTACTTTTTGGTGAATTCTTTAAGAGAATCGCCTCACAAGAAAAGTTTCTGGGGTCTCTTTAATGGCGCCCGTTTGGTATGGGTATGCTACGCGGTGATTTTCCCCCACCCGAAAATCGCCAAGCACACGTCGTATTCGTTCTTGATTCTGGCCTGGTGTTTACAAAATACCCTTGATTTGGCGTACCATTCGTTCAAGCTCAAGACCAGGACTTCGCCCAAGTTTCTTTTCTGGCTCCATTATAACCACTTTTTCGTGACGTTCCCGGTTTCGTTCGTGAGCGAGCTCACCATGGTGTTTTTGAGCTTGGCGTTCGTGCAACACTCGGGGCTTGAGTACGTGCTCCAGGCATGCTTTCTCCTCTACGTCCCGATTGGGTACTATACTTTTAAGCACTTATTGCATAGGAGAGATGAGAAATATACCCAATACTTGCTTAAGCGGGCCCAGGGAAGGGCAAATGGTGTTGATTTGGGCGGCCAGGGATCCGCGGGAAGTGCAGAGTCTTCCGCCACTCTTCATTGAAGTGGTGGTTCGGTTTTTTGGTACTTTGAAACTACTGGCACTGCATATAAGAGTATTTTTGATCAACGAAGAGCTTTTGAGAAATGCTTTATGTATTCATGGGAACAATTGAGGTGACTAAAGGCAGCTGAAAGCGATCCAGTGCCGGAGTCACACTCTCGGGCGGGAATGAATCCAAAAAAAAAAAAGGAATAGTTGCCTGCTGGTCTTCTTCTTCTCGTGCACCACCATTTCCGGTTATCTATTTTCACAAGGCGGCATGGACAGGCGATATCAGTGCCGCCGCCGATCATTTAACACCCCAAAATTTGGGGCTAGATGTACCGGAAAAGTGATTACATGGATAAAATTCTAAACCCAAATGATTTGCATGAATTAATGACGCCTGTAACTGACAAAACCTGCACATGAACAGTCTATCGATGGTTTTGGCGAAAAGATGATCTCATCGTAAAGCACGTTGGGACTTTTGCGGTTGCAAGTATCTGTATAGCTTCAATTTCCGTGCAGTCAGGAAAATTTGGTGAAACTAGAACAGGATCCCAAAATAGAAGCACCTAAAAAAAAAAAAACGCAAAATTTTCAATCATTCCGAAAAGAACTTGAGGAACTCGAATTCATTTTGGTGAAGCACGATAAGCACCTATGCCGACCAGCACTTCGGACAGGCAACAATAAAGACCTTGTTGGTGTCGCATGGCAGTCAAGCGTCCATAGCGAAAATAGCTTTTTGATTTGGTTTTGTTTCTTAATGTCGGCTCTTCCTATCATATCGAAACACAGTTCGGCAAGTGCTGGGTTGTTCAGCCACTACAGTAAGACCTGTTTATAAGGATCTTGGTTAAAGAGATAACTTGGCTATATCCATCGAAACACAGCACGAGAAATTGTTTTCCACACCAAAAATGCGCTCTTTAAGAAGATAACCTGGGTACTATTTCTATTTCTGCTCAAAATATGTGATTCTTATAAACAGGTCTTACTGTAATTGGGATCGTGAGCTGGGTCTAGACCGTCGTGAGACAGGTCATTTTAACCCTACTGATGGTTTGATGTTGCAATATTAATTAAGCATAATTTACAAAAAAAAAGGAAGGAAAAGTAATTAATTGAAGAGCTTGCTTATATAAAAAACGAAAGCAAGTGCTGCCTTTGGTGTGATTATAGGTCGTGGCCACTGCCATCGGAATATGATCGCTTCTATTTATAGCCTTCAATATCAATATGCTTCTCTTGACTGCCTTCTTTTATATCGTTTTGTACAGACGAAATAGTCGAAATTAAGGAAACGCTGAGTAGTAATCACAGATAATTCTGAAAGTAAATTCGTGGAATTGACAATATATAGCTTTGCTTTAGAGCACTTCAGAGTCGCGTCTAAATATATCGTCAAATTCCGTTGTGTTTTTCCGAGATCTGGCTGGCGCGGCCGTGGTGACTCGAACTCTACTATCTTTTCCCCACAAATAAATCCAGGTATTTTGTTATACAAAAAGTTTGCTATGCCTTATCAGTTACTCATTCTTACCAAAGATTGGTTTTTATCGGACATTCTGCCCGGGAAATTCCGTGTTTTGCTGGGCATTCTCAATAAAGGCTATTCGAAGCCCATGGCGAGGTACGGAATAATCCAGTCGCCCAGAATAAAAGACCATGACCAATTTCTTGACAGCTTGCAACTAGACCTGGGATGTGTCAGTGTCGATTCGGATAAAGATTTTGCCGTTTTTTTGCTTTTAGGCTCAAAGGGCGACTTCAAGCGGCTAGAGGCGGAATTTGCGTATAAAAGGCACTTCAATAGTGAGATCTGGCCATTGACAAGCGCAAACGACTCGGATATTCCGGTAGATTTGGCCAGAGAATTTGGATTCGGGCCACTTTCAAGAGATACCGTCGAGCACGTGACTTTGGCTCCCACAGACAGATTGGGCCCTGATATCGCTGACCGTGTTTTGGCCACAATCGGCGTGAAAACATACACGGATGACGGGCATTTTCGGGAAAGTGATCTTTCTGCGGGTACCAAGCACTACGAGCTTACGGCGTTTACATCATTCATGCGTGGCATGGGGACAGAATTGCTTGGCTATGTGAACTCTGCATCTATCACCACTGATAAGCCCACCATTCTTCGACCTGCACACGTGACCAGGGTCGTGTTGCATGCTGTTGTGATCAAGGAGCATGACTTGGTGCCGTATTACAGTAAAGTTTGTGGGTTCGTCCCGTCCACGCATCCTGATGTTGTTGTTTCTGTCTCTGGCACAGACTCGCCGTTAGAAAGTGGAATTAAAGCTTCTCAAGATTTCACTATCTCGTTTTTGAGAAGAGATTTGATGGTGGGAAAATAGAAAGGGCGGTGGGGAATCGAAAATGGCTTTCTCATTCATTGATGGAAGAGAATGCTTTTGTTTATGACGCAGTGACTGGAATTTCAGGAGGTACAGAATAAATTCTGTTTCTTGGCCGGGGATGGCAGAGAAACTTTCCCCCGTGCTCTGATCAAACATGAGGAATACTCTTTAAACAGTTATAAAGCGATTTCAGTGACACATGTGCATAAAGCATAGCTGAGTCACCCCTGTTCTTCAATAGACAATCAGCAAGAAAAATAGAATCTCGCATCTCTTGCGAGTTTCTCGAATTGGAATCTCCCTTTTGCTTTGAAGGGCTTGCAATCTCAGATTGCTGCGGAAGTTGTTGAACCATGGTCTGGTACATTTTAAAGAGTCTACGGCACCCGGGCATCTCCCCACATGTCAGTGAACAACACTTTTGCAGAAAGCCCGAGAATCAAAACATCCACTGTCCTCGAGAAGTCTATTGGGTTTCCGAGGAAAACATTTGTGGGCACTAAAAATGCCGAAAACTTTATTATCTCACTGCATAGGCTCTTGGGCGACATGCGTTAGTCCATTTCGCACATTTTTTTTCCAGCAACGCTTAAACTGCACCCTTCAAAGAGCAGAGCAAAATAATTGTGACACTTCCGAGTTCGCAATTTTAAAATCTGAAATCTACTGCTTGAATCAATAAAAAAATAGTTGGATTGACGAATTATATGATTTGCGGATGAAGGTAAAAAAAGAAGGGTATCCTATTATGGGGTCACGATAGCCGCCAGGGCCACGCAAAGTCCGGATTAGAACAGCAAGGCGTCGGCAAGGGCGCTCTCCAAAGATACGGATGTGCCATTAGTCAAGGTCACCAAATTGCCCAAAATGTCCGTAACTAGAGTACCGAGCGCAGCCTCGACTTCTGTTTCATTAAAGGACCTAGCCTCGAGTTCAACATTTCTTGCTTTCAACAAGAACTCGCCGCCTCCCTCAATTTCGTCTCTCTTCCCGAAAAAGCTCTCGAAATCAGACCCGATAGTGTTGGCAAGATCCTGGAAATCGTCATATATGTCCTGCCACAAGTCCTGCACACCAGACGCAATTGCAGAGACTATTGCCTCTGGCGATGTGGCGCTAGCGACCGGAATTGGCGTGGGCTTGGTGGGAGAAGGCTTACCCGGGAAAGTTGTTGGGAAAGTTGTTGGAAATGGCAAGGTAGCATTGGTGTAGCTTGGAGGCGATGTGGGCACGGCTGTGGCGGTCGTCTTGTGCTTCTTATGTTCCTCCTGCTTCAGCTTATGCGCGGCCTTCAATTCACTATGGTGCTTCCTAATCAGCTCCTGTTTTGCAGCATGCTTATTTTTTTTCTCTTCGCCCTCAGCACTATGGTCTCTTTTCCACTTGCTGTGCTTGGTTGGAGCAGGATGATGTGGGCCAGGATGGGTGGCTGTTCCATTCAAAAAGGGGCCAGGGAAAAACAGCGGGTGGCTGCCACCGGGAAAAGGTTTACCCGGAGTTGGCTTTGAGCCATGAGTCTTATGACCCTCGGGCTTCCCGTGACCTTCGGGCTTTCCGTGACCCTGTGGCAGGCCATTGCCCTGAGGCTGTCCGCCCTGTCCATGTTCTCTTTTCTTGAGGCCTTTCCCGGTTGCGGCATCATTGAAGATAGGCGAGGCTGCAGTGAGCGTAGCAAGGCCGAGCGTGACGAACGTAGTGATTTTCATCTGAATCGGGTTTGGTAGTTATTGAATATGAGGAAAAATTTTAGGTGTTGGTTGGATAAATTGAATATTTATATGAATTGGCCCCAAATCATTCCTGCCTTGCCCGGTTGCCAAAGCCACATTCTGCGTTATGGGAGGGTCCAGAACGCATGCTAGCCACAGATATGCTCATCATTTGCGTCCGTTGTGCACAGGTGTTGCAACTGACTCAATCGCCGTCTTGTATGCACTCTTGCGATGCACGATCCGCAACGCGGCCGGCCCCTCTTTCCCTTTCCTCCCCCAAGATCTCTAGATCGAAACCTGGCTCAACATGATCAGCTCTCTCAATGCGCATCAGTCAGGTTTCACAGAGTAGTAGCGAGTCTCTTAAAGAAAACCTGGAAATATCACACCAAGAGAATCACCATGGAAGAATATTGGGGTAATTCCTGATTTTGCGCAACTCTGTCATCATTTGTGCGCTATCTCTAACCGGCTAAAACTGCAAAGTCACATATGCACACGCGTTCATATGCACGCAACATACTCGGATTTCGCGGGTTTATCTCCATGGGCGAAATGGGCTCTGAGAATCTGAGAATCAAAGATTTGTCTAATTTGCCCGCTATGAACCGATCAATTTCTACAAATGCTTAATGCATGAGCATGATTGGAAAGCCGCTGGCGATATCTATGTAGCGCGTATCAGTGCTCATTGATGGACACCATGCAACCATTATTTACATTACCCGTGCAGTTCAAGCAACAAATGATCTATCAAGATGAAGACCTCCTTCGTGTTGCCAATTGGCAGAGCGGTTGCTCCATGAGCTCACCACATTTGCGTTCTCGCCGGGTCCCCGCGTCAGTACTGTACCCTTCAAAAACCCCCTATTAAGCCCGCGCTCTAGCCGTGCCCAAGGGCTTAAAAGTAGCAATTCCGTCTTCGCACGTTATAATATGCAGGCGTGGTGCATACAGACGGGATATCCTGCGTATTGCAAAGTTGCCAAAGAAAAATGACATAACCACAGATGAGAACGGCCAACTTAAAAAATGTCCCTTGCTACGTGGAGCCGCCCGATGGCCGGACTGTGGTGGCGATGAGCGGTTCCGGCTCTTGCTCTTTGGCGTTTCTTTTTTTCCCACAATTCTGTCAGGGAAACTTTATTCGGTATATATGTTGCTTCCCCTTGACGAAACTGCACCATGGTAAGAAAAAGCTTTGATGGGGTTTCGGATAATTACTACAATTTGTGACTTGAAGCTATGACTCTTCTTTTTCAATTTTTCTACGGACAGCCAATTTTTGCTTTCCAACGCGTATCGACGCGTGCTGAAGTTTCAAGCAGAAAAAGCGTTGCTGATAGGGAACGTTTGCCGGTCCTTATCGCAGAATCTGCTGGGATTTTTTTTTCCGCGCGCGATAAAAGAGTGTGGCTCATAACCCCTCGGATTTAATGATCCAATTTATCGAAATGGGAAATCTAAATGGGCGTTTCGAACAAGGCTAGATACTTACTTTTATTATAATTTGGATCTGGATCTGAAAAGCTTTCTTTTACTGTATCCCTGGAGATTATTTGATTTCTGATTCTGTGTGATGGTTATGTCTCAACTTCTGCCACTACTTGACCACTCAATTGGTAAGGGCAACCGCGTGAGCACGGAATGGTCCAGACTTGAGAATGTTAAGAGATAAGGATAATTGCTTTGGAAATATTAAGCTGATGTTTCATGGACAAAATGAGCAATGAGTTTAATGTTTTATGCGTCAATTCAAGGACTTGCTAAGAATTTGAAGCCGATAATGCGTGGGAAAGGTGTCGCTATTTTCTTGCCACTATGTTATCACATAGGTCCCAATATTTCATTGTATATCATTCGAAATAACTAGTGTAATTTAGCTTGCAAGATCATGAAACAGCGTCAAAATTGTTTTTCAGAAGAATTTGAACTTGCTGCATCACAAAAAGTCGAAACATCTTATTTCTTGGCTCGGCTCGGCTTAAGAAATTACACTTGTTAGGAGTGAGAATGTTGATCTGTATTGGATGAGCGTGCAAAGCGGCAATCACGCAAATACGCTAATGTTGAAACGGGATATGTGTACGATTCGGAATCAAAAAATGTCGAAATATAACTCATTTCTTGTATAGTGTGACTGGTGAGAGTGAGAGTCATATTCTCCTTTTGGAGTCCTTAGGGTCCACAATCTGTTCTTGATGAAACGCCTTACATGAACTGGCCGTGTGTGTACGCAACCTGCCATCCAGTTGGATCGAACAAGATTTATTCTTTTGAGTTTCAAGACTAGAAGTGCCTTCTTTGTGCCAACAGATTCCAAACTTCGAGCTAGTTGGTTGATCAGACTACCAATCTCGAACATCCCTTAATTTTTTGCTGACGAGTTTCTGGCGAACGAAATGTTTTTGAATATTCAATAAATCTCGCGAACCAGTTAACTTTCAAGTCAATATTACAGGCTTAGATTGATATTAATGGTATGGTCTTCATTTCACCCCATGAGCTAAAAGCCCGGAAGAAACTACCAAGCCATGTCTCGGAATTAGTTCAACCTGATCCTTCTTTCAAACACTTGGCCTTCAAGATACAGAAAAATGCTGAAGAATAAAATGTTTATTGAAAAGACGAAAGTTTACAAAAAATAAAACGTTTGAAAAGGGGTATAAAGATGTGCCATGAGAATCCTGCTCACAGCAATTGGTCGCAGACAGAACTATATCTGCAAAGCAGCCAAGAGCGACTGGGCCAACGAAACATTCGTGTTGTTTGTCAACGTCAACAAATGGCCAAAAACATTAGTCACCAACGTGCTCAAGGCCTCCTCAACTTCTGTCTCATTAAACGATCTCGCCTCAAGTGCAGGCAATTCGTCTCTAGCCTCGAGTCCTGCATCCAACTCGCCGTCTCTCTTGAAGAACGAGAAGCCACCAAAAATCGACGAAAAGTCCTTGTCGATGGACGAGATGATGTTGTTCACATCGTTGTAAATATCCTGTAACAAGTCCTGGATGCCGCTGGCGATGGCCGAAACTGCAGCCTCGGGCGAAGTTGGCGTGGGCTTAGTTGGGGTTGGCTTGGTGGGCGTGGCCGTTTTGGTAGGTGTCAACTTGGAAGTTGTCTTCGCGGTTGTCTTTGCCGTGGTTTTAGCCGTGGTCTTGGCAGTAGTCTTGGCAGTGGTCTTCGAGGTGGTTTTCGGAACCGAAGTGGTCGTGCCGTTACCGAATTGGGGCCAGTGAGGCCACGCCGGGAAGGTAGGCTTTGGCTGTTTTGGGAAAGAAGGCTTATTTGTTGGCTGCTTTGGGAAAGAGGGCTTGTTTGTTGGCTGTTTTGGCCAATTGTTGTAAAATCTTTTTTCAACGTTGTTGTCAGCAGCGTCAACATCGTTAATCACTGGGGTGGCAGCAGCCAAAGTGACAAGGCCTAGAGCGAGGGTAAGAGAAAGCTTCATTGTGTAAAAAAAGTGTTGAAGAACAATATTGCAAACAAGTCAAGTGGGAAATTCGTCCACTTTATACGATATTTTCCCAGCGGCTGCTTTCACAACCATGGTTTGCATTTGACCCGACGGCAACTTAGTGCATCGAATCATGGCCAAGAGCGCTTAATGGCGTTGCGTTATTAATTACATATGTGCGATGTGCACAGTGTATTGCTATATGCACACCAGTATGCACCTCACAAAAGACCCCTTGGCCTTCGCCATCGGCGCCGTTTTTTCGCCGGCGGCCTTTCAGGACGGACCGATGTTCTTTTCTTCAATACTTGCATTTGTAACGAAAAGGGTGTCTACAAAATCACCCAAAGCTGTTTTTCTTTATTTCTCTTATCCGCCCTTGCCAGCGATATTCGACTTCTGAGAACCAAAGATTTGTGGTACCACTTGAGATGCTTTCATGCTCACGCACATCTGCGTCGGGTGAAGTTGCAAAAAACCATCGCGCAGATTCCGTTGGTGCAGGCCGTGCATATGCAGGAAACTCACTTTAGATCCGGATTTGCTGATAGCAAGGGGGCAGATTCACAAATCATTGGTTATTGGCCCTAAAATAATCTTCTTTTGAGGTATAGCTGTAGGTGCAGGGTTTTCCGGCGAGCCTGCAGACACAAAACACTAAAATTTGACCTCCCAAAAGCTGAACGCTTAGCCTACAGGTGTAGGTGAATACAATCGTGGTCTTATTTTTTCGCATCCGGTCGTATCGTGCCACATTAATGTTGCTCCGGGCGCGTTAAATTTCCCTATGACCTCACCGCTCGTGCGTTGATCCGTACGCCGCGCTAGGCATAAATACGCTGCATCTGCTTAAGTTGAACCCAAGATCCGGTTGTGTACAGGCTCAAGAAACCAAACCGGATTATGGAGTGCATATAAGAAAACCGCAGCGGTGACACAACTAAGATATTCGTCGGCCAAGTTTGCTTTTTCTCGGGACCGATCTCCGATGATTTGCCCATTGCCGTTCACTTTTCAAATGCATATTAAGAAAAATGTGTTTGATTTCAGCGACGAAAACGTTTATTTGGATCGAAAGGCAAAAAAAAGTGTTCAATGAGAAAAATGGCTTGTTCTACTCGCACTCGTAACATTACGGAATAACTGAGGCGTGGCATGTGCTCATGTGCAATTTTATCAGGCTCATAATCCCGGGCCCTCATGCGTTTTGCGGGCTCTTGTTACCACGGAGTCTGCATCTGCATCATGTGTATGGCCCCCTTCGTACCCACTCACTTTTGCTCTCAAAGCATGTGAAATCATTGACTGGGATCTTGCCAAGAAAAGTGTGTGATTCGTTTGTCAAATGGTTATTTTCTTCTCGGCCCGGCCACCAAGATGCAGATCATTTACTAGCTAGTCACTAAACAACGGTTTCCGTGATAACTAGTGATGGGCCTTTTTCACATACACAACGTTGACGTCTCCTGGATATGGAGATACGAGTATAATCAACAAGAAGATGAAGAACAACAACTTATTGTTATGAGTCATTTTCACATTGATTCTACATATGAGGTGATCGCAGTCGGCCGATATAGGGGCGAGTTTTTGGACGACAGGGCTCATTGCGGACTGCATGAAAATGCCCTTTGCCCAACGTTTGCAGGTGTTTAGATTTGCTTCTATCGTCAAATCACGTGGGACCAAATTGTATGATTGCGCTGTTGGATTGAGTAAAAGAAAATGGGAGATTGCTCGCCAATATAAGGTTATCTCATTTATTGTATTATGGGTTATCAGTAACTGATGTGGTCAGGCGAAAAATGAGTTTAAGGCCGATTTGACTTTCCTTTTTCTCAACACCGCTTTGCCTCGCCTCAAAGAAGTAGATCACTCTACACCATCGTGTATGTCCTAAGTTCCGATAAAAAGCTTTCTGTTTAAAGAATTGGTTTCTTTTTTTGTTCTTTTTCTTTTATTTTTTTATTTCAGGAAAAAGCGAGCAACTGAGGTTGGTTGGAACCCATGGCCGTGAACGTATCACACATCTCTCATTTGAAGAATCTGTGAATAAATATACGATTATATTTTGAAAATCGAGCATAAGTGTGTGTCGTAACCTTATAGGACTGCTGTTCTGGGTAAGTTCTTGCGGTGGGAGAATTGTGGCGTACAGACTTTGGGGCGATGACAATCTTATTAAATCTCAAACGCTGCCAAGCCAAGATATCAACGCAAGGCATGGTGGCGAAGCTGGCTAGGGGTTTATATATGTGCACTTATAGATTTATGGAAAGATAGGTGAGCAATTTCGGCTCCCAGTCCCTAATCAGATGATGAGTCGAGAAAATAAAATAAAAGAAAAGAGCATTGCACCACAGGTGAGTGAATACAAGCATGCGTGACCTGAAACTTCTCAGGAAACCGATGCCAACCAGATTTCTGAGGCAAAATGGTTATTTTGTGATCACGTGAGCATAAAGTGGTTAGGCTTTCTCCAGCAGCCTGTTGCTTGAGCCTGGCTTTTGAGGTTTGCCTCACGGCTGACACGCTTTGACACTGGGTGCAAAAATTCATATATGATTTTCAAGGTTTACGCATGAATACATTTCGTGACTTACGTGTGTATGATAAGAGTTTTTTTTTCGTATTTATAAGGCTTTTCTTTTTATATAAGGAATAACAAACTGAAAAGTTTTCTTAGCGATAGGTAAGTGCCATAGAAAGTGTCTTTTTGGAGCTACCATATCGCACATAGTTATATGTCAGCTGGACCCGGCCATATGCTAGACAGCAGCACCGAAACAGCCACGAGCAGCAGCTTAAACCAAACCGGTAGCGACTGAAAAGGCAGAATCAAATCCCTCGGTAAAAGATGTACCCGGGAAAGGAATCTCGGAGGGGACCTCCGTAGGAAAAGGCTCGCTGGCCGAAGGAACAGGTGGCAAGGATCCCGTTGGAAACGACACCGGAGGGAATTCCGAGGGCAAAGAGTCGTGAGGGAACGACGCGGTGGGGAATTCCGAGGGTAAAGGTTGGAAAGAAAATGATCCACTCAGGGAACAGGCAGGCTCGGTTTTGTTGCCGAAATTTGGCCAGGTTGGACCAGAAGGTGCTGGAGGGTGTCCTGATGGGTGTCCTGATGGGTGGCCTTCTTCTGGTACGGGTTTCCCGTGTGGAGAGTGACTACCGGTGGACAGGTCCGGGTTTTTCTCAGAGACGCCTCTTTCGCCAAGACCATTTTTCTGCACAGAGCGCTCGATGTTCTTATAGATGGGGCTGCCAGCAGCAATAGTAGCGAATCCAAGGGCGAGGGAGGCAGATAATCTCATGGTAATGTATGTTTAAGTCGGGTCTTAGCGGAGTGGTGATACAGAAAAAAAAGTGAACATCTACGTGAAAAAAGCCGTTTCTTATATAATTGGAAGCGCAGGTTACATACCGCAACAAAATTGATTGTTTCAACACAGCCACCGCCGATATTTGGTTTAAGCCGAACGATTGGTGTTGACGCGAGTGACGCAACCGCAATTCATCGATTAAAATGGTTGTGTGCAGGAACCTGCGCGCAGCCCCTGCGTTCTCGGCCAAGTCTGCCACACTTTTCAGATCCCGGAATGTGGCCAGAACCCTTTAAAGAGTCAATCGACGTGTACGATTATAATTGTTCTGAAGTGTGACAAAATTATGAAGCGTGAGAGTACTAAAACACTTCCGATTTGGAAATCCGGTCAGAACACATATATCATGTCTCATTTCGTTTAGATGATTATTGAAATGTTTGACAGTGCATGCCGCATTCCCCACTGCGTCAAGTTTCGGAATACATATGAGTGTATGCAGGACGCGGCTCTCATAGTGCTAGAAACACTAGTCAACACGATCTGTTTACTACTTTTTATGGCCGAGACTCGAATGTTTTTTCGTTTTTAAAAGGGCCGGGCTATCTATCTCTGTTTAACTAGTTGAATCTGGATTTGATTCATCTAAAAGCATACGGTAGTGGCATACTACAATGTATCAATCAGACTCAATACGAGCTTGCCTGATCTTGCGGCTCCCCTTTCAAGACTTTCATGCATGGTTGCTCCAAAGCCGCGAAACCTTAATGGCATGGATCGAAATCTCGGCCTTTTTCATCGAATGAAAGATGTAAAACCCTCGCTCAGATGTTTCTATGCACGCTTCACCGGTCTGGAACTCACCATGCACACTTCAAACACCGCGTGCATGCAGTACGGGAAAAGTATGGTTGCAATAAGGGTTCAACAAATATTTTGATGAAATGCAAATGAAGGTCATGTGTACCTATTCCGTCGTTTGTCAAAAATAGATTTGGTCGAACTACCCACGTAGAGTTTTTTTCATAGTCAATTCTCACTATTTTAGGGCCTGCAAGACTTTGGCCGGCGCCGGCCCTATACCTCGCCAGTAGGGCCGATATTGGAATACGTTTGTCGATTTGCACAGGGTAAAAGGAGTTCGAGCCCTCAATCATGACCGATATCATGATATGTTTTCGAAAAACATACACCCATCTTTGCTTACACGAAGACTCGCAAGCAAAGTGCGGTTTAATCTTTTTTGTCTCTATTCGTTATGCAAGCACCTGAGGGTCTTGAATAAAAGAATGTTTTTTACACTTCTTTATCTCGGAAGGGATGTTCGAGATTTCAGGAGTGCCCGAATTGATCAAGACTTTCGAAAAGAAGTTTCCAGAGCAAAAACGTTTCCTTTTCTTCACAGCCTCACATCCAATGATTGAACATTTGCCAAGATTTGAATGCAGTACGTGGTAGCGAAGCTGGCTTTGGTTTCATATAAATGTTCATACGCAGTTTTGTAGAAAAAATTGCTTTACAGTTCTACTCCCCACTCCGTAATCAGATGAGTCAGCAAAGAAAAACAAAAATTCCACCGTTTAATCCTCGAGTCGAGATTCTAAAGAATGCAAGTCAAAATGGCTAGTCGCACCCACCCATCCTTCACGTCAATTTTTTATTCGCAACTATTTCCCATTCATCATACTTGCAAAACACACTTCAGTCTTCACTACACAATCTTGTTTTTGGAAGTCGAGAAAGGTAAAAATTGAAAGCTGCTTGTTCTGAAACATTTATCATTCACGTATATCTTTTTTACTTCCTCTCCACCTAATCAGTGAGTCTGATTGAAACCTGATAAGAAGTCAGCGGCCAAAAAGCTTTATTTTCGGACGAAATCGTACCATGATATTACCAAAATACCCAGAAACCTTAAACCACTGACGAAAATCTCATTCGCTTGCCAAAAAACACATATAATATCGACTATTTGCATCTTTCAATCCTTGGTGTACGGGTGTACGGGTTCCAAATGAAACAGGAAAAAAAAACGTTTATGCAGAATCAGATTCTTCAAACCCATACCAAACACACCCAACTCAATATGATCACGAAATATTTCACAAAAGTATCGGTCCGCTTCAATCCGTTTTCGCCCAGTGCCAAGCCTGTGCGCTTGTTTCTCGCTAGAATCCCAGCACAGCTGAAAAGTGGGTGCGCAGTTGATTTCAAGATCTTGGAAAACCCGGCAGACAAGGCCACGGTGAAGGTTACGTATAAGGATAAACAGACAATGGAGGTCGACCCCGAGAACTTGACATTCAAAGATTTGAGCTCGCAGTTCGATACACATTCGAGAAAGTTGGCGCTCAAGGAGGCACTTTCGAATTAGACGAAAATAAAGGATTTTGGCGCATGTACATACTTATGAAAAGACAATTCCCCGTCGGGTTACCGGCTAGGTGCTGACGAGGAAATTTAATGGAAACAAAACGGGTTGTAGGTGGGATTTGTCGCATCTTTTGGCAGCGCAGATAACTTGCCAAGTATCAGAATTGACTGCTATTTTTGACAGACATAACACCAGCGTGATTCCGTCAAAAAAAATGCAAAAAAATAGCAAAAAAAAAAACAGAAATAGACTTGAAAGTGGGACAAATGAAAAGAGTCGGTGAAAATTTGAATGTATTCCATGTTTACGCACCTGCCATTGACTCATCTCCAGCTGTGCCTGGGCATTGCCGTGTCGACTTATTCCAGTCACGCAGCTTACACAAGAGAGTCAGTCAGTTTACACGTGACGACGTTTTTTTAAGATTAGACTAAGCAGATATGACAACACCAAACTTTTGAATCGAAAAGTGTGCGTAGCGAGAACCGGACATGGACATTTGAGAACGAGCCAATACCGACGGAAGTTTGCAAGCATACAGGTGTGACATTGTACAGGTAATTATCGGTTTTCTGCTGAGATCTTACAGTTTCCATCAGAATGCTGGTCTCAGTGGTCGAGTGAAACATGCATTCTAGATGCTCATAGCTTTTTTATCTTGGCTTCGGGCGTTCCCAAAAAAAAAAAACTTTTGTGGTATTTAATCTGCTCCGCCTGTGTTTACAATTTGCGTGCTTTGTCAAGACAAATATCGCTTCTGCTTAGCACTTTTTCTCGTCTATACATATACAGACTATCGCCGTAAACACAATTGGTCGCTAACTTAATACATATTGAAAAAAAAAAGTCTTCTGCACGAACTTCTTTCACAAACCCGTATGTCGCAATCGAACTTCTGTGAGCAAACTGCGAAGAGTCGACTCCATATTTTCATCAACAACTCCATGTCATAATTCGGGCTGAGCAGTTGCTTTGCTTTGAACATGAATAATGAAGACATGCGAACAAGCTTGAAGTCTCACTTACTAATTACTAATTCTTGCATCATATTTTGATGTACTTGTCTCTTTTTGAGCCACCTCTTCGTTCTGTAATCGTGGTATGGCTATTTTGACAGTCCCATATACCTCAGACCATGAAGCGGGTGGAAACTAAGAATGCTGTGGCCCGGAGTTATAAGTTTGATTTCCGTCTGGAGACATATGCTGGTTTTTAGGCACCAGTGAAAGAGCCTAATTACGCCTGGGCACGACCCGCTGCGCTAGCGCTCGCGGCGTGAAAAGACTTTCACCAAGGGAAGAAACATAAAGATTTCTTTCCCCACCTTAAGCTTCAGATAGGCTATATAAAACAGACACGTGGACGTAGATGTAGGGTGTCTTGGGTCGAACCACATGAAAAACTCGGTGCTACTATATTGTAAATACCTGTGTGCGGCACATTCGATACGGTGTTGCATAGTATCCAACAACATATGCTATACTTGGGAATAAAAAGCCATGAGGATCCTCATTGAATCCACCTAAACTTTTTCCCGGACAAAAAAGATGTATCAATACTCGACCAGAGCAATTTATACGGATCCATGCTAACGCAACACATGTCGGTTTTTAAGGTCAGTCATGACACCGAACTCGGGAGGCGCACGATCCCTGCCTCTCCGGCGGCCGCGCAGAGCGAAAAGGATTTTCACCGTAGCTTTCTTCTATCAATTCTTTAAGCAATAGCTAGTCTAGATTCCATACACAAGGTGCACTAGGCTTGGAAATACTCAGGCTGAAGCACCTTCCAAACTATCACCCCTCTTGTAATCACCTGTGTGCAGCGCATTAAACACAGTGTTGCATAAAATCCAACAACACATAGCATAGTATTAAGTCCCGATCGGAATTCGTTCCATGACGGCGGTCACGTGACCTTTCTCCTATTGTTCCTTTACAGTGACTCAGTATGCGTTGCCGACTCATCCATGCCTACCCCACAAAACTCGCGACAACTTGACTTTGCGGGTATTGTAAGTCAGTTTGCGATCAGACTTAACCAATTTTTAGAGTCATCCAGGAAAAAAGAAAATGCAAAACTTCAGTAAGTTAGTCGCCCGATTGGGCCTCGAGGTGCCGATCATTCAAGCGCCCATGGCAAATGTTTCCACGCCACTCTTAGCGCTGGCCGTGTCACGTGCGGGCGGCTTGGGTTCACTTGCACTTTCCCCAATTGATCTAACTAAAGGTTTTGACTCTGTTTTCAAAGAAATTGCCGAGTTTCGCCGCTTGCGTGGCAAAATCTCAGCAGTGAACTGTAACTTTTTTTGTTTTGACCCGAAAGAGCAGCACGCGCCGACACAGAAGGAGGTAAATAACTGGGCCCAACTTTACGAGGCGGCCACAAATGTCTCTGCGGCGGATATATTGATGAAAGTGGGCGGTTTTGAAAGAGCGGTGATTTCATTCAAGGAATTCGAAAAAGTGTATCCGAAATTATGTGAGCAATTCATCGACCGGCTCATAAACGAGAAAGTCGGGGTGGTCTCATTTCACTTTGGAGCCCCGTCAAAAGCCACTATTGAAAGATTTCAATCTGGCGGTATTTTTATATTTGGCTGTGTAACCCTGGTGCAGGAAGCACGAAATTTAACAGATCTAGGTGTCGACGTTTTGGTGTGTCAGGGGTATGAAGCTGGCGGACACAGGGGCAACTTTTTGGTGGAAAGCATTTGGGATGAAAATCTCAGTACCTTTGCCCTTTTTGACCAGGTGAAAAGGTTTACAGAGACGCTTTCGTCGCCTCCGCTCTTGGTGGCCAGCGGTGGCATTGTAGATGGCAAAACGATTCTGCATTACGTTGAGAAAGGGGCGGCTGCTGTCCAATTGGGCACAGTCTTCATTCCTTCGACGGAATCTCGTGCTCCAAGTTACATTGCCGAAAGTATCGATGAGAAAAAAGCCACAACTACTATAGTGACGCCACTCGTATCCGGAAGAAATGCAAGAACATTGAAGACCCCGTTCATTCACGAACTTACAAGGCTGCAATTTGAGAATGGTTACAAGCTTCCCCTGTTTGGGTATGCTACGTCTGCATATCGCAAGTTTGCAAGCGGTGACAAAGATTATGGTTTCTACTTGGCTGGCCAGAACTATCATCTTGTGGATACAGGATTAACAGCAGCGGAAATCATCAAGAAGCTCCGCACAGAGATGCAACTTCATGCCGGAAATGAGTGATCGAGCAAGTTATCTATTGCTTTCACACAATCCGGTCAAATCAAATTGATGACGAGGCCCAAATTCGCGCGGAAGCCGGATAAAGTTTATCCAACGTCAACAATGAAACTACCCACATCACCCAAGAAGTGACCAAAAAATCCTTCTCTGCTGCCACTTTCCGTGCTGGTCTTGGTCTGAGTCTTCATGCTGAGCTTTAACCTCAGCAGTGAGGGAGGGGAGTTGAGCACAGAGGACACAAGCGAGCTCGATGCAAAAGAGGCGCTTTGCTGCCAGCGATCCCGGTGTCTTGAGAAAGAAATTCATTTTCAGAAAATCGCTTTCTGACAGTATGCCTCACTTTGTATGGCAAGTCGGGGTAAATCAACTCATCTGACCAATTTTCAGGTAATATTAGAGATAACAGATTTGATATCCGGTAATGATGCATCGAGCCAGGTTCTGATGATGCGTGTACTCCGGCGGCCTCTCAATTGACTCTAGAGCTGGATTTATCAGAAAACTCTGGTAAATTTGGCCATATGATGAACTTCCTGAAACTGAATTCCGGTTGATCGCTGGGGCATGCATTTACCAATTTTTGCAAGTTCATACCAGATACCAGCGTTTTGCCTCAAATCTCAGACATGACAGGAGGGACTGATCTAGATCAGCTCGAGGTAACTCATGTGACTCAGTCAAACAATCTAGTCAGTGAAAACCATCTACTCAGCACGATCAATGTCTGACTCGGTTATGCTATCCATGCAAATAGCACTCATACAAGAACTGTATGTGATGCTTTGAGTTGTAAAGAACCAGATTTAAATCTGAAATCTTTCGTTCTGAGCAACTTAAAACTATCAGCCGAATTTGGTCCACAATTTTGTCTGCAATTAAGATCAGTACAAATCGTCATGTTGACATATGTTTACTTTGGGTATATGCAGGATATGCACTTAGAAGGCCAGCTTTTGAGCGGTTTTTCAAAACGTTTCAATTCGGTAAAGGTGGTGTTATCTAAGCGATGCAATAAGATCTTTCGGACTTGTTGCTATGGTATAACCAAAAGATACGTTCTCTTGCATTGCCAACAAATCAAAAAAAAAAAACAGAAAATCCCAGCAATTGAAAACAGTTCGCTTGCCCTTTTCAATCACTCGATATGCTTATAGCCCTCGCGTTTGATTTTGTGAAGAACACACAACAACACCAATTTCTTGCTCTATTGCTTTTCTTGATCTCAGCAGCCATTTATGAGCTTATTGTTTACCCATTATATGTTTCCCCATTACGTCACATTCCCGGGCCGTATCTCCACCGCATTTCGGCAATACCTTCATGGAATGCTCAAAGGAAGTTTTGTTGGATAGGCAAAGTGCATGAATTGCATGAAAAATATGGCAATGTGGTTATTCTCTCGCCGAAATCGATCAGTTGTAATGGGGACCCAAGCTTTCTTAGCGACATTTACGCCAAAAACATGCCGAAAGGCAAGTACTATGAAAATTTCAGGTTTCATGGCGAAGTTAACATGTTTTGCGAGCTAGATAATGAAAAGCATAGACAGAATAAGAAGATGGTTCATTCATTATACCTGAAAAGTGCCATTTTCAACGAGCAAAACTCAGCAAGAGCCATACTTGTTGAGAATGTGAAGGAACTTGTCAATCAAGTATTCGTGACGTCTGTGTCTCGTGAAGTGGCTGAGAGCGATATCGGCAACGAAAATAGATACTTTTCAGGGACAAATTGCCCTGAAAAAAATCAGACTAGCAGAAAAGGGGCTCCTATCAATGTGCACACGTTATTTGGATCGTTGGCCATGGATGTTGTGTCGGCATTTGAGCTCGGTCCAGGAAATGGTACGCATCTTCTAGCAAAAAATGAAGAACGAAGTATTTTGACGCCGCACGTTTTGTTGAAGAGTATGGTTTTCTGGACTACTCGAATGCCAGCTCTTTGGAATTGGGCTGTAGATAAGTCAGTTTTGAGCGGGGCCAAAGAAATAGAGGATTGGCAATTGAGCTTGTATGAAAAGGCAGAAAAGACTTACGAAAAAGCCGAAAAGACTTACGAAAAGCGTGCAAAATCAGGAAATCCAAGCACGCTCGAGTCTCTTCTCAAGCAAGGGCTTTCGGTCAAAAAAGCATATTCAAACGTGGGTGACAACCTTATTGCGGGGCACGACACCACGGCGACACAATTGACGTATATGTGCTATGAGCTTTCACGCCCGGTTCACGAAAAAATACAAAATGCATTGAGACGAGAGCTCAGGGACGCGTTTGGAGACCCGAAAACAAAAGAGTCATTTATTGATGACTTGGCAACAGTCGAAAAGCTTCCGTTCTTGGATGCCTTGATTCAGGAGAACCTCCGTGTACACTCACCAGCGCCTGGGTCAGAGCCACGAATTGTTCCTACAAATTATCGAATGACGGTGAATGGAAGAAAAGTCATGGTTCCTGCAGGAACGGAAATCTCGTGCCAGCCGTACCTGATGCATCGGACACGTGCCGTATTTCCAGATCCGGATCGTTGGTGTCCTGAGAGGTGGTTGCCCAAACCGTCGGAAACTCCTGAGCAATATCGCGTGCGCGTAACAAATATGCAACGTTACATGATGCCGTTCGGGAGAGGCATACGCATGTGCCTTGGTCTGAACCTAGCCTTGATCGAGATGAAGTTGGCCATTGCAAATTTGTACTGGCAATACAAGCTGGAAGTCAGTCCCGACTGGTGTGCCGTCACGCCCGCAGAGGATAGCGGGGTGTTAAAAATAGGCAAAATGCATGCTCATAGAGACAATGATGAGGGCATGATGACAAAAGAGGACGAATACGTGACGAGCCCTATCTACCATGAGTGCTGGCTCGAGTGGGCGCATACATGATTATGCCGCAGAAATTATGGAAGTGGCTTCGTTTATTTGAATGGAAGAGACAATTTTGACTTCTGTTTGCCCATGAATCACACCAATACCTTTATTGGGAGCATTTCGGTGTCATTTTTGTGTGAGCCCACTTGACTCGGGGCAGATCTTTTTTTTCTCTATACACTTGAAGTGACTGTTTCAACTTATTGTGAGAGAAATTGAGCACACAAGCACCTATGACTTCAAATTTGAGGTTGGCATCATTGATTGAACAATACCTTCGAAATTTGTGCAGCCTTAATTGGCGCGTCGACGCCTTCTGCCAGGTCTATTCAACCACACGCCGAAAGTGGGTCCAAATGATGATGATGATGATTGCTTGACATTGAACATACATACTGAGGCTTAAGGGAGAGCCTATAAAGCTTACAGTCAGACAGATCGTATTCCTTTGAAAGATTTTAGAAACGCAGCCTGTGCTGTCAGAGAAGTCCTTTGAAGACTCTTCTGAGACACGTGGCTCGGAAAACACGGTGGTTTTTCCCAACAAGCGTAAACCTCGGAGTCAGCATATTGCAGAGTCCAAGAAAAACGGCTAGATGGAAAAAAACTTCTCCTCATATTTTAAGGAAGGGGTGGTATCAATGTTTGGAAGCCGATGCGTATTATGACAGGCGCTAGCTTGAATATAGTGCTGGCTTTGCAAATTGCACGACTAATACTGCCGAGCCTGACACCTTTGTTGGAGATATGAAGAGAAAACTACACATTTCACCTGCGCATGCTTCAAAGGACGCTGAGGCGCAACTTGCGGTGTTTTTATGTGTGAGAATTGCTGCTGAGCTCTTTTGTGCTACGAAAGTCAAGATTTTTCTTTGAGGACTTGGTGTCTGAGTCATATAATAATGCTGTTAAATCACCCAATCGATCAAACTGAACATAGGCAATCGACGAGGATACCCTTAACGCGAATTCTACAGCACAATTCTGCAACACGTTCTGAATGGGCAATTCAAAAAGGCGTTGGAGCGAAGACAAATACGTACTAGTGGGCATTATCTATATAGTGACCAGGATGTAAAGGAAGACCCGAGGCTTGGGAAGGTCGGAATACTTTTTAACTCAATAGTCTGACCAGACGTATACATTTGTTTTTTGTTTATGGATACATAGATTCTTGACACTTTAACGGAGCTTTCCTGCTGATACCATTTGTTAATCCAGAAAGAAAAAAAGAATTTATGGCCCTCAACTCAATCGTAGTGTGCTAGTTTCGAAATGGCACATCCAAGGTCGGAAAGATGTACGCTTCACCCGTGCGAATACTTCCAGGCTCCAGCACGAAGAATTATAGTTCTACCAGTGAGCTGTAGCCTTTTCAAGAATATACTGAAACAAACCTAATTTTATCCAGGGGCTCAAAAAGGTCGGCCTCTATCGGCCAGTCAGTCTATACTAGGAGCATGTTGCGGCAGCAGAATATCATTGAGGCCCAGCCACCAGCCAGTAGTACACCCTTGTAAAGGTCATACAAAACCGTGTTGTAAACGTAAGCTGGCAAAGCGTGACTTAACAAGTTATCATCACCGGTGTATATGGCTCACCGTAGCTAGTTTATGTCCAAGCGGAGCTATACATGGACGGCGAGCAGCCCGCTTCGCTCATAGACGTTTACAAGTACCAAAGGGGCAATCTGGCATCAAGAATTTCCAGATTTTTTCACGTGGATATGCAGAATATTGTAAAAAAATTATTTCTGGACTATTGCTCTGGCCCCTAAACTAAGCACTTTCCTTCTTTTTTTCTCTTTCTCTTCTGACCAATAGATGCCACTTATCCTCTTGCCATTTGGCGTTTCCATGCATATTCTGTGCGTGGGGAAAATCCCTCACAGGGCCCCAAATAGGGGACGCGATCGTGACTCGGGCCTGACCCTTTCTAAAAGTGATAGAGGTGAATTCGAAATGTTTTGAAGCTGAGAAATTCGATTGGATTTCTTTTCAAGATTGTTCTTTCCGGTCAGATTTATGCCCAAATTGCCTATTTATTTGCAATCATGCTGAATATTTTTCCCCTTTTTGTTGTACCATTCTTTCTACCGACTTTCAGACACGACAGTTTGACTTCGCGCCATGACATCGGCCCAAAGCCAGATGAGCCACGCAAACTCGCCGATAAGCGTATTCTTATGTATATAAGAGCGCGCGTGGCCAGCCGGGCCGGGATCGGAAGAGAACGATCTTAGCGTAACACGAATCAACCTCCCAAGAGAAAACCAAAATGTCAATTCCTTCATCGTTCTATAAAGCTCCAAAGAAAGAATTGCTTTTGAAAGAGTATGTGGGAAAATCTTTGAGTGAGCTTCCCTCGCCCTCGATTGTGATTGACCGCGCCAAGTTTGTCGAGAATTCGCGGGCCATGCTTAAATCGGCGGCCAGGCTCAACGCCGGATTTCGGTGTCATATCAAAACACACAAGGCAGTGGAAGGTGTCAATGTCCAACTAGGATACGAGTATGAGGGCGAGCAAGCGAGTGATGATATTCCAAAGTCTGATAAAATTGTTGTTTCCACGCTTGCAGAGGCGTGGGCCGTTATTCCATTAGTAGAACAGGGCAAGATCCGCGACATTTTGTTTGGGCTTCCAGTGACAAAGCTGAGGATAGGCGAGCTTCATGAACTATCGAAAAAAGTCGACAACGTGAGGGTCATGGTCGATTCGCCGCCACAGGTGGAGGCGTTATACGAGTACGCAAAAGCCCACGATGTGAAATGGAGCGTGCTCATCAAAATCGACATGGGGACCGGCCGCGCCGGAATCGGCGAAAACTCGACGCTCTACGATAAGTTGCTCGATACGATATTGAAATCGGATGCGAAAAACTACGTATCGTTATATGGCTTGTACTGCCATGCGGGCCACTCGTACGGCGCTAAAGGCGCGAAGGATGCCGAGTCGTTTTTGGTGGAGGAGGTGCGTCATGTGAATGCCGCGGCTAAGCACGCCAAGACATTGGCCCCACATTTGCAGCTCCATCTTTCAGTGGGTGCCACTCCCACCGCTCATGTTTCTCGCCAGATAAATCTGGTGACCGATTTGGAGACTGCTATTGGCGAGCCCTTAGTCGGCACGTTAGAAGTGCATGCAGGAAACTACTCTTGTTGCGACCTTCAACAGGTTGCCACGGGGCTCGTGAAAGACGATGATGTGTCCCTCTTTCTTTTAGCCGAAGTGCTTACGCAATATGAAGGCCGCAACGGCAAGTCACCAGGAGAACAACTTATAAATGCCGGCGCAATTGCTTTATCGAGAGAAGTGGGTCCGTTACCCGGATTCGGCAAGGTGGTCAGGCCTGCAGAATACGGGCCATGGCTAGTTGGCAAAGTCAGCCAGGAACATGGAATCTTGTTTCCTGGGGAAAACTGCAAATTCATTCCTTATGGCGAAAAGGTCTTGATTTTACCCCAGCATGCATGCATCACCGCATGTGCCCACGCATGGTACTTTGTAATGGAGAATGACAAGGTTGTCGATGTGTGGGTGCCAGCAAAACTATGGTGAGTCTTTTGTTCAGCAAAATCATAATGCATGAAAATAATTTGTGGCGTGTGCTCTCCTACACACTGTTCTCATTTGAAAGTGCGTGTCAGAGATAGCACTTGTGTTTTTTTTGTGGGTTATGTCGGAAGTATTTCCTTCTTCTTCTTCTCATGAAGAATAATGAGACACAGATTCCAAATTACTCTACGTTTCTTGTCGTAGCCTTTACAGCTCGGGAAGTCTTAAATCTTGGAATGGGTCACGTGACTTACCCCGGATTTCACTTTCTTCATCTCATCGTGCCAAGACCAGCAAATCAGAGCATGCATCAAAATGTAAAGTAGGGGATCAAAGTGTTGTTCTACTCATCCCACTGGGTGTCGTTCATTCTGTTATCCCAAAATATAATTACAGCCCGCACTTCGTTCTTCATAACATTTTTCAATTGATGTTTGCTAACCAGAAAGATGTCACGCGATCCCGGAGGTTGCCGGGTGTGGGTCACGTGCTTCAAAAGATCAACATGGCTTACTATTAAATAATAGGAGACTTCAAAACGCACAAACCGCAATATATTTCTTTAACATCACTGGTGTGATAAATCTCAGCGTATTTAAGTAGATCTGAGATTGCATGACGATATACTTAGGCGCCCACACCGGAGTTGTATTTATCCGCGGAACCGCAACCAGGAGAGTTGGTAAAATAATGGCGATGCTGAGGAAACAAAACAATCTCAAAATTACTTATTATTGCATATAGTCTTATACGATTCGAATTACGGAAACAAATTTTTAAAAACTTTAATCACTCAACGTTGTGCTTTTCATGGAACTCCGAGGTGGCAAGACCCACTGGTCCGGGCCCATTTCGCGCATGCTGAGGCGCACCCGTACCAGTATATCTGGGGTCAGCCAATCAGTGCGCGGATAAGTCAGAAAAATCTGACATTTTGTCCTGCAGACAACTCCTCAGACACCCCAACTCCGGGCGTGGCTGCACTATTTCTCCTTTCGCCATATATACTCCTTAGTCTTTTTCTCCTCGTCGTAGCTTGACGATTTAGCACCACATTTCACACAAAACACAGCATGTTCAGAACCGCACTTCGCTCAGCCACCCGCGTGCCGCTCTTCCGCCGCAATTTGGCCACTAATGCCGAACAAAGGATCAAGAAGTTCCAGATTTACCGCTGGAACCCGGACACCCCGGAAGTGGAGCCCACCATGCAAACCTACGACATTGACTTGAACCAGTGTGGCCCCATGGTTTTGGACGCGCTTTTGAAGATCAAAAATGAACAGGACGCTACGTTGACGTTTAGAAGATCGTGCAGAGAAGGAATTTGTGGCTCGTGTGCCATGAACATTGGCGGCACCAACACGTTGGCGTGCTTGTGCAGAATCGACACCAACACGAGTAAGGACACAAAGATCTACCCCTTGCCACACATGTACATTGTGCGTGACCTCGTGCCAGACTTGACACATTTCTACAAGCAATACAAGTCGATCCAGCCATACTTGCAGAGAGACACTCTCCCAACCGACGGCCGTGAAAACCTTCAGAGCATCGAGGACAGAGCCAAGTTGGACGGCTTGTACGAATGTATTTTGTGCGCATGTTGTCTGACGTCATGCCCATCATACTGGTGGAACCAGCAGCAGTACTTGGGTCCTGCTGTATTAATGCAGGCATACCGTTGGTTGATTGATTCGCGTGATGAGGCTTCAAAGGTGAGAAAAGAGATGTTGCAGAACTCCATGTCCTTATACCGCTGCCACACCATCATGAACTGTTCGAGAACGTGTCCTAAGGGCTTGAACCCGGGCCTTGCCATTGCCGAAATCAAGAAGCAGTTGGCGTTCGACTAATTGCATTGTATACACTGAAACATTCTATTTAATGGAGGCCACAGGCGCCAGTCATTGCCTATAGATATGTAAATATAAACCTTAAGTTATTCGTGAACCATATGTCCCAGAGTCTAAACTCAAATGATCAGTCTGGATTTATATTGCAACCGAAGCAAGTGGCTCATACCAATTGCCAAAAGCTCTGTGCCCGACCTGCTCGTTATCCTCTTTTGTCCTTCATCCATGTAATTTAGGACTGGGCAGACAGAATTGCTTACCGAGCTCTCCACTAAATATGAATTGAAGAGCATATGCTGCAATTATCTTGGTATTAATTGTGTCATTTAGACATCTGCATCAAAAAATTCGGATAATCAAGCAATATCTTTGGTTGATGGCTATAATTTTTAATATTAAGATTATACATATTACAATTTTAACTCATTTTTTAATATGGCCTCTATTAAATAAAAAATCAATGGTGAACTCCCGAATACGAACGGATTCGCACCTCGTTTGATAATTGATGGAAATAGAGCATTAATTCTCACGCCAAAAAATCAAGCCCAGTGTAAAATTAGTCAGCAAAGTGGATATTTGCGAGATTCTCGTTTCGGAATTCCAACAAAAGCGGGTTGTTCGGAAGTAAACCTCGTGCTACAGACCAATGCTTGCGGACTAAGCCAGGCACCGCAACCAACAATGCCGAACGTTGGAAATGTTGACAGTCTAGACTTGACAGGATACAAATGGTCGTCGAAATACACGTGGAAGGTAGAAAAAAAGGATAAACATGCAACTAAAGAAAATCCAGTGTATTTGTGGGGCTCCCCACTCACCCTCAAATTGTTCTCCACTAAGGGATCTTTAGCCAACACAATTTAGGCCAGGGATTTGGGTCACGGTTATTTGTGCGTTGACGTTCTGGCATATACTCCAAATGCGGAGTCGAATCCTGCACATGGACGGAGTTTTGCGCGTTTCAACAGCAGCAATTGCCGAAGCCCGGGCTGCGAAACTATTTCGGGCACCTTTAATGGGTAAAATGCCTCGGAATCTGGGGTAACAATTCCCTCACCATTGACGTATGCCCTGATTTGCAGACACGCAAGGGTGAGTTAGTGCTACTTCCCGGAAAATGCCTCGCAATTGCTCGATCCCAGAAAAACCGCTCGCCAGTATATATACCGGTAAAGGCCCAGGCCCAATTCCATGGAATGATAGTATCAATATCGACCTTGATTCATTTTTTCAATTCATTTTTTCTCAAAATCTAAGAGTTTATCCCATTTCTTATCATGTCCAAGCCAACTGTGTTATTAGTGCTCTATGAGGGCAAAAAACATGCCCTTCAGGAGCCAAATCTTCTTGGGTGCATCGAAAACGAGCTTGGCATCCGTGAATATGTGGAAAAAAATGGCTACCAATTGATTTCCACCACGTCAAAGGACCCTATTGGCAGTTCCGAAGTCGATAAGATATTGAAAACGGCCGAGATTGTGATCACAACCCCATTCTACCCGGCGTATATCACGCGTGAGCGCATTGAAAACGCTCCTCACTTGAAACTCTGTATTACGGCCGGTGTCGGCTCAGATCATGTGGACTTGGCGGCGGCTAACGAATTCAGCTTGACTGTGGCTGAGGTGACGGGTCTGAATGTGCAGTCCGTGGCTGAACACGTGTTGATGACGATCTTGGACTTGGTTCGTAACTTTGTGCCTGCACACGAGCAGGCTATCAAGGGGGGCTGGGACATTGCCGCCGTGGCAAAGGACACGTATGACTTGGAAGGAAAGGTTGTTGCTACTGTTGGCGCGGGCCGCATTGGGTACAGGGTGTTGGAGCGGCTAGTGGCCTTCAACCCAAAAAAGCTTTTGTACTTTGACTACCAGGATTTGCCCGCGGTGGCGGTGAACAAACTCAACGAGGCATCGAAGTTGTTTAATGGACAAGATGAGATTGTTGAGCGGGTAGAGAAGTTGGAAGATATGCTTTCTCAAGCCGATGTGGTTACGATCAATTGTCCCTTGCATGATGGCACCAGAGGTTTATTTGATAAAAACATGATTAGCCATATGAAAGATGGCGCATGGTTGGTGAATACTGCACGTGGCGCCATTTGTGTAGAGCAGGATGTGGCGGATGCTGTCAATCTGGGCAAGTTGCGCGGCTATGGCGGAGACGTTTGGTATCCTCAGCCTGCACCAGACAACCATCCATGGAGGTCGTTCCGCAACAAATACGGCGGGGGCAATGCTATGACTCCGCACGTGAGTGGTACTTCGATCGATGCACAGGCAAGGTATGCGGCGGGCACGAAGAGTATCTTGGAGAGCTATTTCACCAAGAAATTCGACTACCGCGCTCAGGATTTGATTGTCAAGGATGGGCTGTACGCGACCCGGGCCTATGGCGCCGCCAACAAATGATCTTCATAAATGCCACCGGGCGTGTTACACCAAGCTTATCTTATTAGAGTCGAATATCAATAAAAGTCTCATTATTCAAAAAATCTGTTAATGTTTTGTGAGCAATATGTGAAGATCACGTAGTCCACCAACCAAGGAATATTGGTCTTGGTATTACTGCCACACGCTTGGCAGATACGTCGCTTGGCAGATCCTTCACCAATTACTTGGTTTTGGAGTGTATTAAAAAGGGCGGATTCTCAGACAAAAGCTGATTTAATCTGTTTAAGTTTCAGTCAGTGATGGTTCCGCCCGCCAAGTTCAGCCTGGTGCAAGATTTTGCTTCTTTGTAGATACATTGTGAACGAGGGATCATTAGACTTTAGCTCGAGAAAGACGCTTGCTGAGTCTTGGCATCTGAAAGAGTTTTTCAATGAGAAATCGGGCCAGTGTTCCAGTTTATGCATGATAAGCTGCTGAAGCTTAGAAATCAAGTGGTGCGTTTTGCGTTTTTAGAAGTGAAATCAGGTTTTGTGTCAGGTTCGATGTATTAGTATTTCCCGCGATTGCATGACTTTTATGTGCATTGTATCTGAATACCCCCTCAGGCGGTATCCTCGAGGTTAAACCGCCTCCTTTGACATTCTGCGTTGACATTCTGAGTTGACATTCTGAGTTTTAGACTAGCTAATGATTATTGGGTAGATTATCCAGTAGGACTAGTCTGGCTCTCTCGTTCCCAAGGTGGGAGGGCCATACTTAACATAGTCAAGACAGACTTCATCGTCTGCAATTCCCTTCTTCGTTTATGGCCAGCCGCCCTGGCCCTGACACTGAAAAGTGCATTGCGGATTATGTCACGGATTAGTGAGCAATCTCACAGAATCAATCAACATGGATTGTAATCAGTTAAGCCGTATGGATTATAGTCTATCATGTCTCTTTTTATCTATAAAGAAATAAATAATGAAATCAATTTGCTCAATCTTGGGAGCAAAGTTGACAGCGTGTTATGTTCCCCCTTGTGAATATCACTGATTCTTGAATTTGTGTCGTATCACGCATATGCCTGAGATCGAAAAAGGGAAAGATCAATCATCCATTCACAAATCGAACAAAGATCGAATAATTAGGTTATACTTTGCTTACCAATTCGGCAAATAATGAGGCCCACTGAATGAAGAAATACGACAAAAGAAAAAATAAAATTAAAAAAAAACATTGGCAATTGACCGGCAGATCCGAACAATATCATTCTACACCACTAGCGTAAAAATAGGCATTCAACAAATAAGAAAATGAGAGAAAATAAACACACTTTTTTTGAGCGAAAAATGGCGGTTAATACATTTGCAAACAAAAACAATTATACTTGCAAATTAATCTATACAGACATCTAGTCTACTCTATCTAGTCTATAGCGAGTAACGGAACCCTCTGTTTTCGAAATCGGTCATGCCCGCAAAACCGTCGAGCATCGCCTGTTTCTTGATCTCTTCTGTGTACTCGCCCTGCTCCAACCTTCTCTTGTTGTTGCGCCATTTGCAAAGGAAAAAGTACCCAATGCCCAAAGCGATCATGCCTGCATAGGAAGTCATGAGTCCGATCATGGCACTGGTGTATTTCGGCTTCTGGTGGGCAAAGAAGATGTTGGCGCCAATGATGTTACCCGCAGCGTAGAACGTGAACCAAAGTCCACTCGTGACGGTCTTTTTTGTGCTTCCGGCAATATTTGCGTTGATCAAGATCCAACTCAAAATAACGGGGCCTCCAATAATGTATTGAAGCCATGTACAGCCAACCAGCGCCCATCTATTGTCCTTGATCACGTGAATACCTATCAAGCCAGCCAAGCCAGGCACACAAAGTCCACAGAAAATGATACACCGAGTGTTGGGCACTTTGAGTGCGATAATGCCGCATGTGAAAACAACCACAAACTCAATTGCACCTGTAGGCATCTGTAAAGCCGTGGTAGCGAGCGGCCCGAAACCAAATCCGGCAATCAAAGACGACTGGAAGTTCGAAGTGCCACCGTTGACCACGCCACAGCCCAAACCGATCAACATAAAGATGTATACCTGGATATCCTTCAATGCCTCGCGTGCCTGGGGCCAAAGGAACCGCTGGTCCTTCACACCCTGGTCGTTTTCGGAAACATGCTTGATGAGGATCATTCTCTCTCTTTCAGTGAGGAATTTGGCCGTGGCGGGCGTGTCTGGGGTCAAGAGGAAGAACCCCACTGCCCATACGAGGTTCAAAAGACCAATCGTCAAGAAAATCAATTTCCACGACTGGAGTGCTGTGCCGTGAGCATGGCCCAAGCCAAATCCCAAAAGCCCACCAATCACGGTGGCGATACCGTTACAACTCAAGAAAGTGCACATTCTGAATGGCTGGTCCTTTTTCAGGTAGAACATGCCGCAGATCATCATACACGTAGGCGAAATTCCGGCCTCAAACATGCCTAGAATAAAGCGCAAGGCCAACATACCACCATAGTTACTAGCGCCAATGTGACAGATCAAAATCGCGGCCCAGATGAGCAACATGACAGATGTGTATTTTGCAACCGGGACTTTCTGGATGATCCAGTTCGAGGGAAATGCCCAGAAAAGGTACCCGAAATTGAAAATCGCGGCAACCCACGAGTACCGCTGGCCCGCGAGACCCAAATCTTCCTTCAAAGAGTACGCCAGGGCATAGTTCAAACTCAATTTGTCGAGAAATTGAAGCGTATAGGTGATACAGAGCACCGGCATGATTCTCCAGTCGACCTTGCGCCTGATACGCGCGATCTCCGAGCGCATTTCCTCGTCGGAGATTTCATCAGCATGCTGGAAAAGATCGATGCCAACAATTTTGGCTTTTTTGCTGTCTTCAGTCGCCGATGGCACGCTGGAAATGTCGTAGACCGCGCTCAGCTTCTCAGAGGGCTTTTCCGACATCTTTTGGTGTGTTTTTGGGGGAAAAAGTGAGGATATGAAACTTTTCGTGTTTTTGGTCAGAAAGATGTGTTTGAATTAATAATTCTAAAGATCTGGCTTGAGGCCGGGCCTGCCTTCATTTATATCTCGATCTGGCCTATCTCGCAACCACGCTTTGCCGCATCGGGCAATGCGACGTGCATGATTCCGCCTCGTGTCCGCGATAACACCCCCAACGGTTTCCGCAGGCGCATAATCACATGATCATGATAGAGAACAGTTTAAGCCAGAGTTGAACATATTTGTTTTCCGCCAGATTGCAATGCAAAAAAAAGGACCTGATTGCAGTATTTGTGTGATTCCAATGTCAGTTCCATGAAAGAAGAAAAACATTTCATGTCCCGTTTATCGATTTATTCAATCTTTGCTGTGCCCTAACTTAGTACCTCTTATCTGCATGCAGGCGGCTGACGCTCCGATTGCCTGATTCGTCCGAGTAGTGACGGTTATCGCGATTGCGTGCATGCAACTCAAGGGCTTATCTTCGAGCCCATACTGATTCGCACTTCTCAAAACGGCAAGGCGAAACCCAGTAATAATTTATATGTTTAAGGTTTCGCGACACAAATCCCGTCTTTAAACCATCCAAGCGTTTGAGTTTGTTATCTGCTTATCTCTCTCTTTCTCCCTAGTCCAACTATTCTTCTTGGCATGTCTCCCTCTGCTGATCTCTCCACTACTACGGCCAAAGGGTACACGATTGAGTCTGCGGGCGCCCATAATATGGCCAAGGGTGGTCTTAATCCGCACGTGCCGCCAATTTTCACCGATAAGTTTGAAGAACGCAAATGGATGCTAGAGCATACTTCTGCTGCGTTCCGTGTTTTTGCCCGTTTCGGCTACAGTGAAGGCGAGGCCGGGCATATATCTATCAGAGACCCGGTCGACCCGAACACGTTTTTCATTAACCCTTTAGGAGTGCACTTCGCCATGATCACGCCAGCAGACTTGGTGCATGTGGACCGGAAAGGGAACATTCTCCCGGACGGAAACCAGGCGGCAATAAACGCTGCAGGTTTTGCCATCCATTCGTCTTTGCATGAAGCGAGGCCAGACATAAATGCAGCATGCCACGCGCATCTGATTTACGGGAAAGCATACTCCACGTTTGGCGTGCCTTTAGAGATGATAAACCAAGACGCGTGCGTGTTTTATAATACGCAAGGTGTGTATAAGAACTTTGGCGGCGTGGCCATAGAAGGAGACGAGGGCAAGGAAATTGCCGAGGCGGCAGCGGGCGCACGTGCGGTTATCTTGCAGAATCACGGATTGCTCACAATGGGCAAAACGGTCGATGAGGCGGCGTACCTCTTCACGCTTATGGAGAAGTCGTGCCAGGTTCAACTTTTGGCGGATCTGGCCAGTTCCAAGAACCCCAAAATTTTGATTCCAGACGATGTGTGTGCATACTCGGCTGACGTGACAAATCATCCTGACGTGATGTACAGCTCGTTCCAGGCGGAGTATAACTACCAGAGAAAGTTGGACAAAAACGAGTTCATGATGGACTATGCGAAAGAGTAGACCTTTCAAGAAAAAAAAAGAATAAATGTATAGTTTTCAGTTATTTTCCGAATTTGTTTATAAAGGGCTTACTTCGGTCTTTAAGGTTTAGTCCGAAAGACGTGTAGACAAGTATTGATATCATTAATAACTTCAATATTGAAGTCTCTAATATACTGAATCAGATTATCAGATATATCAATTCATTACGATAGATGTCGATTATTAATGTACTTTCAGCGGACTCCGATCCACTGAATTGTGTTTCCAAGGAAAGTTGCACGGTTTGGGCGAGCAAATCGAACAGAAAATCAAATCGGAGAAATTGTTCGACTAAATGCCATGTGAAAGACAAAAGCTTGATGTTTATGAACAAATAAGACTGCTGGTAAATTAAATGTCGCCTGATGATAAAATTTTGTGATTTCTCTGCGATACCTAACTTCTTACTCTTCTCGCTCACAAGACAACAATTGGTGCTTATAGAAGACTTTGCCGGCTCTACCAATCAATATCATGAATTAGTACTCGAGGAAACATGCAATCAGACAAACAACCATAGCCAATGGATTTACGTACAATTATCGAAGATGACCAGGAAGAGAATCTGTATTTCTCATGCCAAAGTATGTAGATTTTGCCTAAAAGGGTCCCTCATTATACTTTAGGGCGAAAGAAGAACAAGAATATTGCAGACGCCGTATCTTTCAATCAATAATCTTCTCAAAATGGTTGTTACAACAGATCGTTTGGTATACCGAAAAAAATACACTCACAATGAAATTAGCCTGAAAAGAATGGATGTGGTGGCGATACGCTGCTAAAACCATATCTGCAAGCTAGTCTACAGCCCAGCTGTGACCCCCCGCCGTTTTTCTTATGAAAGATTAACCTCCGATCTGGTCACTTTTAGTCCCCGGCCAATCCACCATATGGAAATCCCATATCCTGCATATACCATACCACCCGCTTATCACTTGAAATACACCTTTGAGCTTGGTTTGCGGTCGCTGCCCGTTTGACTCGCCGGCGTGTGTGCACCCACATCCGTTTTGGCCTCGCCATCTCTGTCTGCGTCTGCATCCGTGTGGTGGGCCGCATGCGGGAAATACACCACATTTATAGGAGGCAAGTAGTACACGTTCAGGATCGGGAAATAGTGGTATTTATCGCCCTTTTTCTTGCTCAAGCCTGCTAGAATGGTCTGTAGGTCCACAGGGCCTGCGGCGTTAGCAACACGCAAATCAGAAGTTGGTTTTTTCACCTGTGACCCAGTTTCGTCCTCGCTCGCGGACTCTTCGTCCGAGTCCGGTTTTTTTTTCGGGTCTTTCGATCTTCACTGGTTCTGGCGACCCCGCCTCCAGCTTCACGGGCGGATTTTCTGCGCTCAACGACCCACTCTCGGTGCTAACAATCGGCTCGAGACTGGTTTTGGAATGGGACGTGAGCCTTTCCGGTAGTAGAGGCAATGCCTGCGCAGAGTGCAGGTAGCTGGCCATGGCGTTTGGCGACTTGGCCTTGATCAAAACATCGTTTTTCTGCTGGTAAAATGACGGGTTACGCCCACGCACAATGATGGGATTGCTCACCAATTCGTCCACCACGTGATCGCCCGACGCCGTCTCCGCATAAAGCCGCACGAGAAACCGGTAGTACGTTTGGAACGCGAGGTTCGTGCTGTTGGCCGTGGCGCTCTTGAACTGTAGCTTTTTCACTCGCCAAAACGCCAGTTTGAGCATATTGGAGGGCTCGATCACGTGACTTGGCCCGATCGTCTCGACAGAAACATGGTCGCCCGCCCGCCGCGGCTCCGGTTCGTGCTCGTTGTCCAAAAGTGCCACGGGCTCCGGCGAGGACTTATCGGTGATGGCGGTGATCTCCACGCGAAAGCGGGTCACCAAAAGTCCCTCTATTAGCATCTGTGCAGGTATATCGTCAGTGGCTAAGTGGAGGTGCAAGTTAATGAAGTTCCGTCTGTAGCAGGAGATCACTTGTGGCTGGTAGACCTGCGCCGGGTCAACGGAACCTGCCGATGACTGTATATAGTTATGGTTATCCTGGTCATTCGACAAAAGCCGGCCATGCAAAAACCCTTGTAAAGAGAACGTCACTGGGGCCCCCGATCCGGCATATACCGCAATGCAGCCATTTTCAGTGGTCCGCTTCAAGTCCACGAGCCGGTCCAATGCCGGGCCTGAGTAATCCACTGAGATCTGGGTCGTATTTATGGGCCGGCCACGCTTATCGACTTTCTCAGAGATATCAATAGTGGGCACGCTGTCCACAGCGATTTCTGGCTCTTTAGCCAGCCTCGCGCCGCTGTAAGGATCCAGAGGATACACCTCCATGCCCGGCACGAGCCCTGAGTAGTACATTTGCGGCGTGTAGTAGTTTTTGCCCTGCACAGAAGAGGCGTCCGTTCCTGGCCAGCCACCACCTTCAAACTGCGTGTGCAGCCCGCTTGGGTACCCTTGATGATACATGAATTGCCGCTGGCGCTGCTGTGGCGCATAGCTAGCCTCTGGCGGCAAGAAATCCGCATAGTGCAGCGTATGGCCCATATCAAGGTTTGAAAACGGCAGGAGTCCGTGTCCACTCATGTTTGGCGCCGAAGCGGACATATTTGAGGCGTATCCAGTAAAAGCGTTTCTCTGGTCAACACTAGCCTCATTTCTGCCCTGTCCAGCGCCGCTGGCACCAGATCTGGCCGTTTCGGCGCCTGGGAACCCGGAAAAACTGTGCTCGCCGAATTTCGCCGGCCCGGGCAGCTGGAGGTACTGATTTAGGTCCGAAAACGCCAGGCTCACGGCGGCAGAGTCTTGGCCTACAGCCTGGTTCGCTTGCGACGCCTCGAAATACCGGATAAGACTCATTCCGGAGCTCAGGGTACTGGGCACAGGCGATACTTGTAAAAGCGGTGCACGTGACCCAGCTGCCGGTTTCGGGTCTGGATCCTGGGGAAAAGAGTCGACCCGGTTGAGAAGATCAGGAAGAAAAAGCGACGCGAAATCGTCCAAATCCGCTTTCTGGCTCATCCTTTTTCTTGTGTTCAATTACCTGATTCGGTCTGCTGATGCTTATTATGGTGTTTCGGGAAAACATCAAGCATGCGCAGCGAAGCGGCGAGGCAACCGGAATTGCGGGGGACCCATGTGCAGGCACAAGGCTATTACTTGTACCTCCCAAAATATGGTGTGTTTCTCTGGGGAAAAATCATGTTTGTTTCGAATTTCACATTCATAGGTCTTCTCATTAGATCAAGCAAGATACTTTCCGTGTTCTAGAGTCTTGTATAATGCAAAGCTCGGTGCTGTTTGACAGCTTCGGTATACTCAGTCGGAGGATGGGGCTAGTATGCAGTGCCTTACATACTCATATGAGTAGGCGTATGTTTGCATCGTGGTCAGAAATAACTTGTGCATGAAATTTGCCGGATTTCTCAGTCTTTAAATACTTTTGTTCCTTCCTTTGAGTTTGCCTAAATCTAGACAAATGTTGTGGTTTCATGAAAGGCGTATGTCATGACACTTGTATGATAAGCCAGATATCGTCACCTTAGTGCACGGAATGCAACGTGACATTTTCGGGCAATGGCTCGGTCATGCCTTTCAGGAAAACCTCCGTACATCCCCTTACTAGAAGAGCCCCCATTATCAATGTTGGCCAGAAGCCTTTTATTTGCTGTATATGTGAAAGCCGTGTTCAGCCGGATGGTGTAGATAAAGGTCGAGTTCGCGTTTGCGTTCGGGTAATTGGTACTATATTTCAACGTCTCATTATTTCTTTTACCTTATGAAACAGTCCACAGAGTCCAGACTTTAAACTTCCGTAGCTTCGCACAATGTCCACGTGACTACAAGATAATTCCGTTCGTGAAAGTGGTCGTCTGTGTGAATTCGCCACGTCGGAAAATAAAATCAATGATATTTGGGTTTATTTGTGTACGCTCCAAGCTCAGCAAACGAGGTTTAGTGTGGGCCTGAAAAGCACAACCCGGCTCGGTAAATTATGCTTTGAATGGGAAACGCCGAAAACATCAGAACATCAGCGGGATTATGACTAAAAGTAAGAACGTTGACTGTATTTTTCGGCTAGCTATGGGCGCTTAATTGACCAAACATCATAACAAGAGAGAGGTACTCAAGTGATATTTGGGAAAAGAAAAAATAATAACACATCCAAAAACTTGTAAACTCCCTCAGATCTCCGAACCACTTAGAGATACGAGCGTCACTTTATACGGCATTGTAATCAACAGACACATTGCATGGTATTGTTCAAAAGACAATGGTGAATGACCGAATAGCTCAGCATGGATTCACTTTAATTAGCTATGTTGCCGCGAGCGCCCGATTCGGAGAGCAAAACCACCGCAAAAGTTTGTAGTTCAAATCCTGTTTCAGCCAATGAGGTGTTCACAAGAACTCACCCAAAAAAAAACCGTCCGATGCGAGGGCGCGATTCGCTCAGCGCTGATGCCAAGAAATTTGCATGCGGGATTGCCGCTCCAGAGCGATTCTCAGGCAAGAGTTCACGAATCAAACGTGTGTACGCGATGCAGGCCTGCGAGTAACAAGGGATGTCCTGTATGGTAGTCAAGAAGGATTCGGTTTCGGAGCGCCTCTCTAAGAATGTGAGTGAAGCTTTTTCTAGCGAGCGGCTGAGCATCATATGTGTGAATCACAAACAAAGCGTGCTTCTCTTAGAATTCTACTCTAAAGCAAACAACCGGTTGAATTGAAAAACCCGTCACTTCTTATCAAATGCATCAGTGGCAGGAGATTGCATTGAAAATTTTTCTTGTCCAGATTTCTTGGCAATGCCAAGAAAACCTGCAGCACGTGCTTTTTGGTTTCCGAGGTGATTGGGTTTGTGACACTACCAACTTCATAATAGGTTTGAACTGAAGCTTCGTAAGCAAAACTGGTCTATCATAAAGTAATGCTCAGTAGAGAGATCAGTAACAATAAAATATTCAGTGAAAGGCCAAAAAGTACGCTTTGTAGTCCCAATTGAAAACTTGATTCTTGGTTGCAAGGTCGCGGTCCGGACGCCGCGCACGCCCAAGAAATGAAGCAGCTGCAGGAAGTCGTGTACATAGATAATATGCATGAAGAGGTGCATGATCCGTTAATTATCTGCCCCATCTCATGTGGCCCCGGGTATGCTGCCACCCTATAAATACTCTGTCAAATGCCCGTTTTTCTGGGCTTTTTTTCTTGTCCTTCTACACCGCGTCAACTAGTTCCGCCTTTTGCAATCGGTTAGTCTGCTGCGCATTCTACCCCAGATTCCATCAATATTGCAGCAAGATGGTTGACGTTTTCAACGTGCAGATTTTCTTTGTGGTCTTCAGAGAGTCCTTGGAGGCCGTGGTGGTTGTTTCTGTCCTTTTGGCGTTTTTGAAACAAGGTCTTGGCGGCGCCACCGACGACCCAGTCGTGTATAAACGATTGCGAAAACAAGTATGGCTAGGGTCCATATTGGGGCTTATTATCTGTTTATGCATTGGATGTGCTTTTATTGCCGTTTTCTACACGTTGAAAAATGATGTGTGGTCGAAGTCTGAGGATTTGTGGGAAGGTATTTTCTGTCTCATTGCCACGATCATGATCACATTCATGGGTCTTGCCATGTTGCGGATCAACAAGATGAGAGAAAAATGGAGAGTCAAGTTGGCCCAAGCTTTGGTGAAGAAACCGGAAAACTCAAAGAAATGGTTGGGTTTCGGCCACTACACCAAGAAATATGCCATGTTTGTTTTGCCATTCATCACTGTGTTGAGAGAAGGTTTGGAGGCAGTGGTGTTTGTTGGCGGTGTCGGCTTGACTTCGCCTGCATCGTCGTTTCCTATTCCGGTCATCACTGGCTTGATTGCTGGTATCCTTGTTGGTATGCTCATGTACTATTCCGGTGCCAACTTCTCCTTGCAGATTTTCTTGATTGTGTCGACCTGCGTCTTGTACTTGATCTCAGCGGGATTGTTCTCGAGGGGTGTTTGGTTTTTCGAGACTTATGTGTTTAACCAGGCCACTGGTGGTGACGCTTCCGAGAACGGATCCGGCCCAGGTACATATAACATCAAGAAGTCTGTGTGGCACGTGAACTGCTGCAACCCAGAAACCGATAACGGGTGGGATGTGTTCAACTCGTTGTTGGGATGGCAGAACTCCGCCACGTATGGCTCGGTGATCTCATACAACATCTACTGGCTCTTCATCATCGTGACTGTGTTGTTGATGGGCTACGAGGAGAAACACGGCCATTTGCCATTCATGAAGAACGTCACGTTGAGATCTTTGAACCCAATGTACCACATTAAGGGCAAGAAGAAGAACGAGTTGTCGGCTGCCGAGAGAGAGGCCTTGTTTGCCAAGGTCAAGCAGCAAAAGATGGAAGACGATGAGCACTCTGCCGAGTCGATTCTCAACAAAAACGAGAAGAACTCTTTGCTGGGAAGCAACTAATCACTATGCGCTTTTTTTTTTGGTTTTTTTCGCCATAACTGTCCCGATATCTTATCTGCGCTAGAGCACACACACACACACACACACAATTATATTCACACAAGTGCAGATATGATGGAGGGCAGGATTTGGTGAAAAGCGCTAATCTTGTCTAATTTTTTTTTTACTTTTCTTGGCTGGTCGAGCCGTACAGTTTGCATTTTGTTTTGGGATTCGGGGTTACTATAATATAATTAATAAAGGGATAAACTTTTGGACACTTTTGTAGGCCTTTTCTTGACTGGCGCACATGGTGATGGTGGTAAATACTTTTCACGGCTTGCTACAGTGAAAGCGTTCTGCACACAGGCGACTTTTTTGACTGGTTACTGGTTTTTTATTGAGAGTGGACGGGAATTTGCTAAGCTCAACATCTTTTTCAATCATTTTAGAGACTCAATGTCTATCAAATAATGACTCCAGCGCTGAGCTTGAATACGCACGTGAAGCATGTCACGTGACTGCACCATATAGTCCAAAAGCCAACGCCTGAACAGTTTTTTTGTGAGTCGCAATCAAAAACGTTCCAGGCTATTCCGCGAACTTGAGTCATAGCCAATTACTCTTGGCGGATACCGTATTTATACAGTTTAAGACGCATTTCAAGTCAAAATTATCTAAATAAGATACTTTCTAAAAATGGTAAAACAAGAGCCTTTTGCCGTGGAGCAATTCATGGATAAATATGAAACCGGTATAATCTACAACATGGGTGAAACCTGTGTAGACTCGTTGACGATCCCGGAGATTATCGGATCGGATAAACTGGCCAGCGCCAAGATTGCACAAGATTTGCTCAGCACAAAACTCACGTATGGCCATATCAAGGGCTCGCCTGAGCTCCGTGAAGGCATAGCCGCTTTATACGAAGGATCTGGAATCACTGCCGATGACGTGGTCGTTACGAATGGGGCAATTGCTGCAAATTTCATATGCTTCTACACTTTGGTGAATCCACAAGATCACGTGATCGTGGTGGCCCCAAGCTACCAGCAGTTGCTGTCGGTGCCAAAAATGTTTGGCGGCAACGTTGACCTTTTCCATGTTCGCTCGGAGGACTCGTACAAGCCCAGACTTGATTTGCTTCGCTCTATGATCGCTAGCAATGACACAAAGTTGTTGGTGATCAACAACCCTAATAACCCAACGGGTTTTGTTTGGGAAAACGATATCTTAGCGGAAATTGTGGCATTGTGCAAGCAGTATGATGTAACTATCTTATGCGATGAAGTGTATCGCCCGTTGTATCATTTCGAGGCCAAGGAGACCGTAAAATCGATCGTGTCGTTCGGTTATGATAAGACGATATCCACTGGGTCGATGTCAAAGGCGTTTTCCCTTGCCGGATTACGCGTAGGTTGGATTGTTACGAAAAATTCCGATTTCAGTAAAGGTTTCTGGGAAAAACGCGATTACAACACGATTTCTGTGCTGATGTTGGATGATTATGTGGCGTCAATCGCACTTCAGAATGTTGACAGAATCCTTGAAAGAAATCATGCAATTTGCCAAAAAAATCTCGAGTTGTTACAAGCTTTTGTTGATAACAATAATGAAAAGGTGTCGTGGGTGCGACCACGCGGCGGCTCAACTTGCTTCATGAAGCTTGACAATAGCATTTCGAGCATGAAATTCGCCGAGGAGTTGATTGAGAAATATAAAACTTTGGTCGTTCCAGGAGAAGTATTTGGCGCTGAGGGCTGGCTTAGAATCGGATTTGGTAACTCCACGCACGACATTGAAGAAGGGATCAAGTGCCTTGAAAAGTTACTCAAAAAGTACTAGTTCTTCTTCATTTAGGAGATCCAGCAAAGTATTTATTGATTAAGGAGCCGAGGAGAAATAAAGCGGTATGTTGGAGAGTTCTGATGCATTATGAATCTGACAGCAGGTGAAAGATTCACGTCTTTTGGCATTCGCTGACGCCTTGATTTTTGAAGAACCCAATGTGGACACATTTCATGACATAGCAGCGGCTACTATCAGCACGATGCCAATCCAGGTTTTGCCACTGAAAAAGACATTCTGAGGAAGTGATTTGAGAAATGGAATCGGTTCTATAGAACCCTGATTTTATTCTGATCTGTGGGGAAGCTATGCTAGATCTAGTGACAAAACAGATATAATTCAGTAAGAGTCGTCGATGATCTGTATGCACGGCATCACGGGCCTGGCCATGGAAATCGATAATTAGCGAATTTCCTATCCTACCCTGGTCTTTCTCGATTAAATCTGCTACGTGGGGCAAAACAAAAAATGGTCTTTCCTTATGCCCAGAATTGCCGGTGAATTTTAGTATGTACCGAAAAACAATGTACATCCTAATTCATCCACGAAGAAGATTTCAAGCTAAAGGCAGAGAGCTTTGCGCATTGAAAGGAAGAGAAAATGATCCTATTTACAAAGATCGCAAAAATTCTCTCAAAAGTCATGTCTACACATTACTAAGATTTCGCACCTGGAACCTTTTTATAGGGCTCACAGCTTTCTGCGCGCACTCGTACATGAACGGCGAAAATCTCGGCCATGTATAAGCCAAAACCAGACTATTAAACGCCCTGGAACTACCTCCAAAACCCATATTTTCTGGTTTTTTAAATGCTTCGCACACAAACGGCACGGGCCTTGAAATCTGGCCTGGTGCGCAGATTGGCCTCTGCAGCCAGCCAGGCAGAGCTTTTGGGCAAATACCCCGTGGGGCTTTCGCTTCATGGATTTGCCATTGAAAACGTGCAAAACGTGCCTGAATTCTCGTTGGTGGCGGTCAAACTCAAGCACTCCCGCACGGGACTGCAGCACTTACACTTGGCGTCGGCTAGCGATAAAAATAACGTTTTTTCGGTGGCGTTCAAGACGAACCCGCCCGATTCTACCGGCGTGCCCCATATTTTGGAGCATACCACGCTATGTGGCTCCTACACGTACCCGGTTCGAGACCCTTTCTTCAAAATGCTTAACCGCTCGCTCAGCAATTTCATGAATGCCATGACGGGGCACGACTATACTTACTACCCGTTTGCTACTACTAATAGGAAGGATTACGATAACTTGATGGCAGTCTACCTTTCGTCAGTCTTCGAGCCGCTCTTATCCCATGAGGATTTCATGCAGGAGGGCTGGCGGCTAGAGCAGGGTGATCTCAAGGACCCAAACAGTCCCTTGGAGTTCAAAGGCGTGGTGTATAATGAGATGAAGGGACAGTGCACGAACTCGAGTTACATGTACTGGATCAAATTCCAGGAGGCGGTCTACCCGCTGCTCAAAAACTCCGGGGGTGACCCCGCCAGCATTGTGGATTTGCATCACGAGGATTTGATTGATTTCCACGCGACAAACTACCACCCGCTGAACGCAAAAACTTTCACGTACGGCACTTTTGATTTAACTGCACATTTGCAGAAACTAAACGAGCTCTATGGCACATTTGGGTCACGCGCCGCGCGGAACGATGTCAAGAAGCCGGTATTTGAGACTAGCCCAGGGAAACTGCATGATATATCCGTGCTGGGCCCGGCAGATTCGATGTCGGCCAAACCCCTTAGTGACCAATGGAAATCGTCCGTCACGTGGTATTTGGGCAACGCGCTTGACGAGGCGAATCACTACGAGATCTTCAAGTGGAAAGCGCTTTCGTCGTTGCTTTTTGACGGCCACAACGCGCCTTTTTACCAGGAATTGATCGAGACCGGTTTCGGCGAGGATTTCTCTCCCAACAGCGGGCTAGATCAAACCACCGCTCTTCTTTCGTTTACTGTGGGTGCCACAAACCTCTCCGAGGCAAAATCTAAGGTACTTAAGGATGAAATTGTGGCGATTTTGCGCGAAAAAGTCATGCCGGAGCTTGCTAAGGGCGATGAGAGCGCTTTCCACCCTAGAATCCAAGCAATCCTCCACCAATTGGAGCTTTCGTTCAAGAAACACAAACCCGACTTTGGCTTGGGCTTGCTTCACTCGTTGACACCCTCGTGGGTGAATGGCCTGGACCCATTCAAGGCGTTACAGGTGCAAAATATCTTAAACCGTTTCAAGGAAGAGTACGCCATTCGGGGCTTGCACATGTTTCAGGATTTGCTTGAGGCGTCGCTTCTCGATCTGAAAACGCCCACATTGAAATTCTCCATGGTTCCTGATGAGCATTACAACGAGAAACTAGCGCAGCAAGAAAAGAAAAGGCTAGAAGAAAGAGTCTCACAGATTCTGGAAGAGGACAAACAGATGATTTTCGACCGCAGCCAAAAATTGCTTGCCAAACAACAGCAGCCTGAAGACGTGTCTGTGTTGCCTACGTTGACGCTTGCGGATATCCCTCGAATGGGCGATAATTACGCCTTGAGTTTCAGCAACATTGCTGGAAGTGGCGGCAAAATCCAGAAACGCGTGACCAGCACCAACGGCTTGATTTACGTGAACGCTAAAAAAGATATATCTTTCTTGCCTGAAAGGCTTTACAAATACCTCCCTATCTTCAACACGTGCTTGACCAACTTGGCAGGCACGGATCTGACTCCTATCACCGATTTGGAGACGAAAATCCAGCAGTTAACTGGCGGCATAAGTTTTTCTGCCAGGGCGAAGACAGACCCATTTGATGTGGCCAAACCCAATCTTCACTTTGTGCTTTCAGGCATGGCACTCCATGAAAACGCCAGCCATATCTATGAGTTGTGGGCAGATATCTTGCAGAACACGAAGCTTTCCGCCGACGACGTTGTGATCGACAAATTGAACACTTTGGTGAAGAATTTGGCGCAAAATCAGTCGGACAATATCGCCGATAGAGGCCATTCGTACGCCAGTGCGTACAGTAACCTGCAATTGACGCCTACCAAGTACATCAACGATATGCTTGGCGGCATTGGTCAAGTACAGGTGGTATTGGAAATGAATAAAAAGCTTGAGGAGCGCGGTCGCGAGTACTTGACAACCGAGCTTCTCCCGATCTTGCAGGAACTCCGCTCTTATTTGACCCATGGCGTTTTGCAAGAATCTCAAGCCGGATTTAGCTACAGCCTTATCGGCGGAAAAGACGGAGTCGCCGAGAACGAAAAGCTTATTGAGGCGTTTGACGGGAAAATGGCCATTGATAGCAAGCTGCACGCAAATGTGCTTGGCAAGTTGGCGGCAGGATTCGAGCCCAGTACCGTTCTGAAAACAATCTTGAACATGCCTTTCCCGGTAGGCTACGCTTCGTTGGCGAAAATGGGCGCCCCTTACGCCAGCAAAGACGGTGCAACGCTTCAGGTATTATCGCAACTCATGACATTCAAGCATTTGCACTCCGTGATCCGAGAGTCCAACGGTGCTTACGGAGGCGGCTTGAATTACGATGGTTTGGGCGGCACGCTCAACTACTACTCATACAGAGACCCCAACGCCATCAAGTCTGCGCGTGCATTTGAGGAAAGTCCAGAAGCAGCCAAGGCTAGTTTTGCAGATGGCAAATGGGATGGAAAGGCGTTGCAAGAGGCGAAATTGGCTATTTTCCAAAGCGTCGATGCGCCCAGCCATATCTCCAGCGAAGGCGCTGCGTTGTTCCTCGAGGGCATAACCGATGAAATGAGACAGGAGAGAAGAGAGCGCTTTTTGGATGTGGGCCTCCAAGACCTCCAAGATGCAAACGAGAAGTATTTGCAGAATGGCGAGAATAACGTGTTCACGGTGTTGGGCGACGCCAGCAGTTTGGGCGCAGATGAGTCCTGGACTGTGAAATCTATCTAAGCGGGGTTTCATAAAATGGATGCATATCACATAACACTTGTACATAGGATATAGAGCATACATTTGCTTCACTCTCGCAAATTAGCGGGTGTCATTTTCGTCTAGAGATTAAAATACTCCTTGTGACGACCCAAACGAATACAGCTTTGACAAGCATGGTATTTAGTCTCTAGCGCAAAGCCTTCTTCAATCACCTGAGACTTCAACAAGTTCTTGAAGCAAAAGTAATTGCATACGTATAAAGTGATATGTAACCAGATTTTCGTCATAGACGTCCAATTTCTGCCCGGTTTCAATCATCAATTTTCTTTATTTGTTTGCTTGCTGGATTTTCCCCCCAGTCGGCTTCAAACTCACAAAACATATCAATAATAGACTCTTGTTCGTCACATCCTACATTTGATTGTCAATTATCACATGTGTATTTCTATATGGCATGCGCCCGTCACTCCCTTCCCTCAACCCGGGGAAAATTTGGTTATATATACAGTAAGCTTAAACCCGCCTAAACACGGTGCGTTCTCGTGTAGTCCTTTGGCGGCGCCTCGGGCACTTTTCTCTTCTTGGCCTCTGTGAAAAGACAATGTCTCTGTGCACGAGGGTCGTATAAAATAAGATTGAGCCGCTGCGTCAGTCTGGGGATCTTGAACCACTTCTCGTACCCGGTCTTGGCGGCAGACACGAGCCGGACCATCGTGTGGGCGGACTTAGCTTTGGCCATTATGGATAGTGTAGCTGGAGCTTGTATTGGGTGATTGGTGGAAAACGATGATCAGTTGAGATCTCCACACCCGTACCTCCCGAGCCTGGTACTGGCACGGTGTGAGTTATTGAAAAAGACGTGTTCTTTTCTTTTTTTTGTGTTTTTTGCTCGATGAAAAAAAAAAAATTCACGAATGGTTTCAGTACCTTGGGGTGAGCATAATATAAATCAGGCTAGAAGTAGACTCGATTAAATTCATTTTTCGGATATTCCAGAAACAATTGTTCGTAAAGTTTGCCTTTTGTTGTGAGTGCGAAACAAAAGTAGAATTGTCGTCGGGCAATTAGTGTAAGTTTTCTTTGAGGCGTTAGCCTGATACGTTGCTTAGATTTGACAATAGGATGGAAAAGTGAATTATAGGCTCATATTCAAGCAAACATTGCATTACCGTTACGAGAGTTGCAGCGGCAGGTGGGGGAAGTACAGCCCCCAGGTTGACGACAACTCAATCAAACTTCACGCGCTGCCAAGATATCAACGCAAGGAATGGTAGAGACACTGTTTATGCATTTATATAAATTTATATGTAGTTGTCTGGCGAGCAAGATAAAAATGGAGGTTTTTCTATTTCGCTGACCTTTTCGATGCAGCCATTCGGAACGATGCCAATAATCGCCTTTGGACTCCAACACAACTCTCTTGGCCATACAAAATTGTAAGTTCCATTCGTGGGCGCTAGAGCCCTTGCTTGAGCTCCATAAGACGAGTATACGAGTTGATAGCACTTTCTCGCTCAAATGAAGGGTACTTTTATGAAGTTCAAAGAATCACGTTTTGCGTGAAACAAACAAAAAAGAAAATACTGAGAGTGAAGAAGAAATAATTGCATCTGGCCTCATTCAAATGGAGTTCTAGTGGACCGTTAGGATATGACGTCACTCGGGAACAGACTTGGTAAACGCGATATACATAATTGATGCGTAACTTCATTTCTTGATAAGTGAGGATATCAGGTTAATGGTCAAATTTGAAGCTCCAACATTTAGTTTCGGCATTGTTGTCTGTCAACACATAAATTATGATCGATTTTTGGAAAAAAAATCACTTTTTATTTCCGAGCCTGGCAACTTTAAAAAAAGCCTAATCTATCACGTGCTCATACACTGAACATAAGTCCGAGAAAATAAGACGTTTAGAGATCAAAAGGCTGACCAGTCAAAGTGTTCAAAGTTCCAAAAGAACAATAGCATTTTTGCATAATAGATATGATATAGGACGGGATAGCCAAAGTTGCTTGCCAAGTTTGTCACAAAAATGTGTATTCATGATGAACCCTTGCCGGCTTCATCATCATTGACTCAAATTGTTCATTTTAAAAGTTCGCCAAACTTTCGGAAAGCATCATATCATCACAATGAGTTTTCATGAAGCCCACTGCAAGCGCTCTTCTCACCCACCAAAACTGCAATCTGGTTGAGTTTCCACAATCTTGAGGCCCAAGGATTTGTCTTTTCGTAGCCAGTGCTCGATTTGTACATCCTGAAACAAAAGAGAATCATGAAAAATATGATAGTGCAGTCTGTCTACAGTAAGACCTGTTTATAAGGATCACATCTTTTGAGCAAAAATAGAGATAGTAACCAGGTTATCTTATTAAAGAGCGCATTTTTGGTGTGAAAACCAATTTCTCGCGCTGTCTTTTGATGAATATAGCCAGGTTATCTCCTTAACCAAGATCCTTATAAGCAGGTCTTACTGTAGTACCTTCAATAAGTGCTCTTTAAAATAGATCGAACAGGGGAAAATCTTGTTTGGTGTTTCATAAATATGTATACTTTTTCGGAGAATCAGGCAAGCCATCTTCTAGCCTCACAATCGAACATTCAGTTCACGCACAAGAACCACCGAAGAGGAGAAAATTCACGTCAAAAAATTGTGAATTGATCGTGTTCTTGGTTACCTGGCCACCTGAAATGATTTCTTTTACTATCATGAGCCAGGTGATAAACAACACGTCCGTCGTCTCCACCGTTCTCACTATATGCCAAATATTTCTTTAAGTGGATCTCATAAATTCCAAGAGCCCAAGTCAATATACTACAGTAAGACCTGCTTATAAGGATCTTGGTTAAAGAGATAACCTGGCTATGTTCATCAAAACACAGCGCGAGAAACTGTTTTTCACACCAAAAATGCGCTCTTTAAGAAGATAACCTGGGTACTATTTCTGTTTCTGCTCAATAGATGTGATCCTTATAAACAGGTATTACTGTATTCATAAAAAGGCCCAAAAAAACACCACTTCCACCTATTGATTATTCTATTTATATTATATCACGCTGTTTGCTTCCGCGGACACGCGCGCGTCGCGCACACCACCCAATGGCGCGCGAAACCACCACCACCGAAAAACATATGTATTATAGTGAAAAAGCCACGCAAAACACACGGCAACGCCAAATACATAACGCTTCCGAAAAAAAAAAAACATAACATTATGTATTCTGGATTCTGGCTCGTGAGCGTGTTCGTCGCGCTTGCTGCTGCGTTGCAGCTCGAGGTGCCTGCGCTAGACAGCGCCCGCCCAGTTTGCGTGAGAGACTTTGTGGGCCGTGATCAGCTTGTGGTGATCAACGTCAAGACTAACGGGTACCAGGGCGACGGCCAGAAGTTGCAGCTTACAGTCATGGACACTTTGGGCAACCAGTTTGCCCGGAAAAACGACGTTCATAAGGAAACACGGATCCTGTTCACAACGCATGAATCGGCCGCGATCGATATTTGTTTTGCCAACTTCTTGGACCGCGGCCGCCGCGGGGAGTTGAGCCGCGAGGTGAATTTGGAGGTGGAGAGCGGTGCCAGTGCGCGGGACTGGAACGCGTTGCAGACGGCGGAGAAATTGCGTCCTGCTGAAGTCGATTTGAAGAGAGTGCATGAAATGACCAAGGAGATCACGCAGGAATTGCACTACTTGAAGGCGCGCGAGGAGAGGATGAGAGACACCAACGAGAGCACGAACTCGCGTGTCAAGTGGTTCTCGATCTTGATTGTGGTGGTGTTGCTTGCACTTGGCGCGTGGCAGATCCAGTACTTGAGGCACTATTTCAAGGTGAAACACATCATTTGAGCCAGCCTACAAAGGGTTTTGAGTATTTTGTATTGAGTTGGGAATGAAGAATATGCCATGTTGGAACGTTTATTTGTAGCACGAAAGATGGAGTAGCGGTCTATGCAAAAAAGTGTTTTTTCCCTTTATGTTTCTTCATCGTACTAGATTGATTTCGAGCCAGGATTCAGACTCACGAATTTGGGCTCATTCTTGGAAACGAAATTGAATCAAGCTGTCTGTCTTATTTATCTTCTTGGTTTCTGCATTCGAAACCCGGCTGGAATCGCGAGTTTCGCCAAGAAAGGCTTTATTTTGAAGATATTGCACCAAATCAGTTACGTGCCGTCAATATTGATCAATCCAATGAATATATATGGCATTTGTTATGGTTTTCCATAGTCAGATAAGTTTTTGTTGTATGACTGCTTTGCCTCGGATTGAGTTTCACTACAGCCATTTCCACGGAAACCATGATACGCCATGCATAGTGTTGAGTTTTTTTCTTTGAATGTGAAGTCATTCGAATTTGATTCTGTGGTGATACTCCGCTTAGCAAATCGTACCATTTCATTCAATTTCACTTCAGAATTTGAGCTGCTCAATTCCTACGCCTGTGACTTTGGGTCAGATATCACAAAAGACAAAAAGAGCTGACTTGTTTAGTTTCAAACAAAAAACCAATAAGAGCGTTAGTACAATTTGGCCAAGTTGAAAAGAAAAAGAGAATTGAAACATCTACATTTTTTGTAAAAAAGAACCTTGACTGTGGGCACCCGCTAACAGAGAATCAATCATCATTTTCACAAGCATAGCTACACCCTAAAATGCAACCAACTATCTTCACAGCTGTTTGCTTTGTTTTGGTTTCAGCAACGAGCTTGGTAGCAACTCAAAACTCCTCAGATATACATCAGAGGTATGATCTTGACGAAAATACGAATGATCCTCTCTCCGTCTATATGTACGTGTGTGGAACTAGCCCAGAGGAGACGCAATTGATTGATGATATCATAGAACGGCACATTAAGCATTTAAAGTCATTTTTGAACGATACGACATTTCTCGCCACGTCCTTTGTCGAAGGAGCAGACTCGCTTGGCAGGCAACACACTTATGTACAAGCGTTGGCTAAGGATCTTGCTCCATGTATAAAGAGTGTTTCTGAAAAACTAAGATTTGCCAAACATATTCTCGAAGAGATGATCCAGTCAGCTCAGTTTCTTTCACTTCACAAACCATACCACGTTTTGGATCATTATTTGGTACGCAAAATTATACTGCTCAACTTGCAGCTTTTGGCATTGTACGATTCCCAGGGCCAGCCAGATTCATGGAATCCTGACTATGAGGACAATGTGAGGTATTATCTGCGCCAACTCGATGCTTGGGCGAAAGACTTGGAACTCTCCCCCAACAGACGTTTGATCATGCTCCTGAAGTTTGAAGGGAGATATTTACAAGCGAAACGCAGTCTTGCGGTACTTCAGCAGCATATCATGAAGCATCAAATACCATGCCGAGCAAATTGACATTGATTCGGGTATGAGAAGTGTAAACTTGCGAGATTAAGTGTTGGTGGTGGAAACTGTAGGCTCTTCAGCTTTGGTTGTTTCTAGGTCACTTTTTCCAAGTGAAAATCACAAGAGTATTTGTGGAAAGGTGACGTTAAGTCAATTTCTGCAAGGCTCGTATTTGAAACTTGGAAAGTGTTGTTGGAAAATGGCAATTGATTCACAGATTCTGCCTGATACATGGATTGATTGTTTGATGCACCTCGCACTCGAGAAGCAGATAACCACCTCATTGATCGATTGCTTCGAAAGTGAGCTAACGGCATGATTATCAGCCTCCGAGGCCTTCGCGACTCCGTGTTCAGACGGCCTGCTAGTTCATACGCTAGCTTTATATCCTCGATGTATTTTGCGTCACACCGATCAGAAGTAGAGAAGTTCATCAATCTTCTCTTAAAGGCATGTGAAGTCTAGGCGGCCAGTATAATGATTTTTGCCTGGAAGCAGTCCCTTCCCCTCCGGTGGCACTCATAGCTGCACTCACTTTCATGATGATATTTTAGCGGACTGTTTGACAGTGAAGAGTGATAGTATTCAGTTTAATCAAAAAAGTATCACCACGTGAGATCAACTTACTCCACAATCACAACATCTGGCACATAAAAACTATCCGAATTTTCACTTTTCACGGGGCTTATCGTAGCATCTGGATCAACCGAGGAGGTGGAGGATTCAGAGATGGTAGATTGATCGGACGTCCGAGACGCGGGGACCGCTAATGGGTTGACTGATAAATCGACAACGGTGGTCAGTCCAGACCAGCTTGCATCTGAGGCTGAAAGCATATCGGGCGAAATGGGTCCAAGTTCGTGCGTAGCCAACGCCGCAAACACGCTTTCTTTACGTATTTTCCACTGCTCAATTTGTTCCCTAGTGAGAGTAAAAGAACCGTCGGGGAGCAAGTCAATTTCGTCGGTGTGCTTTTCAAGATATTCATCCCAACCAAGCGCCGCTAATTGATCGGCCTTCTTGGCCCTTGCTAAAACATATTGATGAATGTAATGATCCTCTCGTGAGAGCGGTACAGAAAGTTCATGAAGGGCACGTTCGAAAAGCCATTCCGCCAAAAACAACACTTTTTGCCAGTAAGCCTCGAAATCCTCGATGCTCTTGAACGTTTCATCGTCCACCATGCTCTGGACAACACGCTCATCCAGAATCATGTCTGCCACCTGAGACGCCCAGTTGGACTTTGCGTTATCTAGAGTGAAATCGCGGTCAGTAAGTGCATTCAACATACCAAGGCCAATGTCTACTGCCAATCGGCTCAATTTTCTGCGGACTTTTGGCTGCACCGACGCTGCTTCGGTGTATATAAACAGCTGCAAAACCGTCAAGAAGTGTTTGATATATGGCAACGATATCTTGTGCAACACCCGCACTACGTGGCCTAATAAGCTCGTGTAGCCTGCGCTGTTCCCGGCAGTAAACCAACCATCGCTCAGCACGGTTTCGTATTCGAACATGAGTAGGAGAATACGTACACGCAAATGCATCGAGTGCATATTGTCGTCGGTTTCACTTGCTGTTTTGCAGCGCGGATTGAGAACGGTCGGATCGTTTCTCGTGAGCAAAAGTTCTCTGTTGTATAGAGGGTAAGGCTTGTCGTGGGTGGGCACGCCAAGGCCTGCAAAGACGTATTCCGTGGCACGGTCATGCCATTCCAATTTTGGGCCCAAGGTCAACAAGAGCAGGGATATCACAGCCGAGCGCAATTTGTTCTCCTTAAGCGTTTCCAAAAGATCGGCGTGGCCGAGCCCGAAGAATAGCATGAGGAAATCAAAGTTGGCGCGGTAAATTAAGTGCAAATGCGTCGCGGTAGAGTTGAACAAGAACTTCTGATACTGCGAGTTCGTGTCGGCGCACCAGAATGTCCATTTGAGTAAGTTCCACACGTCGTAATTCGCCGTGGCCAGCAATTTGTGCAGGACAGTAGCATCGTCAAACACACGGATTCGTTTCCAGCCGGGAACCTCGACTTTGGGCCGCTTGCACTCCGGCGATGCCGGCTCTTCTTGCGTGGGTGCATTTTCCGTCTGGTGATGTGACATTTGCGTGAAAAGAGACGCGCTTTCGCCCAATCCGGACGTGTTGGTGCCAATTTCCGAGAACAGCGACACTTGTTTCTGCGGGAGCTCAAGCAGGTGGTATTTGAGCGCAATCTCGGGCACTTCCGGCGCGTCTATGATCGAGTCGGAATCTTCGGAGTCACTGATCACCTCTACTGCCAGGGGCGCCGGCGGCTCGAGCACGTCATGCGCCTTGGCCTTGGCCCGCCGTGGCTCCCTTATTCGGGCCAGCGGCTGCATCGTAAACACGCCTTTTTGAGCCAGGAAATACAGCATGATGTTGATCTTGTGTAACGTGGCGAGCACGGCGCGTAAACGGCGTTTCAAAAGCATCACGGCCTCATCCTCACCGTCGCTATAAATGAGCGACAAGTACAGCTGTAGAATCTCGGTGCTGCGGTGCTGGAGCGTGGCCTTGCCGAGCGCGGAAACGTAATCCCGGCTCACCTGTTTCATGTAGTCTGAGGTGCTGCCCGCAACCACATGGAGCTCATCGTGAGACCAGTTTTGAGCCGCGCACCGAGCGCAAAGCGTGAATAGCACCTGGAGCACGTTTTCTGAAGGCACGGCGCAGAAATGCGGCGCCTTAAGCGTTTTCTCAAGGTGCCGAATCAATGCATCGAATTGTCTCGTGTTGTTGAAGTTGATATCCTTTTCTGTGGCCAGCAGCGCCAACTCGCCAAGGAACAGGTCGATATGCTGCGTTTGCGAGTCCAAAAACTGACGGCTCGGCATGGTCGGGTGAGTATATAAATGGGTGCAAGATCTTTTGAAGTCTCTTAAGGTTTGGTCATGTGACAGGGACACCCCGCTGTGTTGGTGGAAGAAGTAAAAGTAGTGTATAATAGGTTTTAAGTAGATATGCAGATTTGATAGCCAATTTTTGCTTTTTTTCTTGTAGAAAGAAATTTGTCTGGAACTTGACCGCTAGTGTATATGAAATCAGATAATGGAGTTTTCATTGAATCGGTGCAGACGACACTGCCGCCGCGCAACGCGTCCGCGCGTGGGCATTAGGCTTGGGGAGAGGCCGTTGGATAGACATGAGAAGAGTTCATATGATTCACAAAAGCTATTTAAGAAGACTTATTTGTTTGGATTCGTGATTTTTAGCGAGCTCAACAAAGGCTTTTTAAAAGCCGAAAAGTGACTTTTTGTGTTGTTTAGAAAACTTGGTTAATATAGATCCCAAAGAGATCATAAATTGTAAGGGGGCATAACCCGGCATCCGCTCACGTGATGCTACTGTAGTCACGTGATGCTCGTGAGCGCTAATAACTGGACACGTCCAATGAGAGAGATTGGACACACCAACTCATTCAGAGGATACGCCTAGAGCAGTCCATACATCTTATCATAGGTGGGTAAGGTATCCCCTTGCCCAGCGTATCCCATTGTAAGGATAAACTCCTTATATAAATCCCAAACACAATACAACCCATTTGTAAAGATCATGGAACAACACATAACTCTGGTCGTTTCTCTTTTTTATAATAAGAGTTCTTGATTTTGAGAATTTTTGCATCATAAACGCGCTCTCATTAAAGGCTTATATTATCTTTTTATGATTCTGCTTCAATGGTACGATCTTTATTGACAGATTTCGGTTTCGTAAATGTACATTTGCAACCGTAACTAATCCATCTACGACGCCTCGTGCAAGTGGAGAGGTCCCATTTTTGCTGATCTCGAAGTGACTTCACATGCAAGGCTCAAACACAATCAATCAGCTCATCTGTTTTAGATGACTCCTTTTTTGGACGGGAATTTTGAAAAGATAGAAAAATGAAAAATTGAGATTAATGGTTCAATGGTGGTCCCAAGAGGTGTAGATGAAACAATACTCAATGCAACGACTCTCACTATTTTTTTTTTGAGTGGTTCGTTTAGGTAAGTGCTGTAAAAAGCTAAGAGCAGGAGTTTTCCTATCGTACTCACGCCTATTGTCTCGGCGCCAGCTGATTTGGTCAGCAACGAGGTGAAACAGGAAATGCATGTAACAATGGAAATGCATGACATAATGGTGGAAGACATGACCCGCAAAACCTTGGGCTTCCCCGCATACGTGCATTGGAAAACCGGACTGGTTCTTTTTCAAGAGTCAGGAACTGAAGGTGTCATCGAAAAGCTTTCAAAAGACTTTGATCGATAAATAGATTCTGTCATTTTCTTGGTACGACAAAACTTGGCCAGGTTTCTTTTTTTTCTTTTGAAAATTCATGCGGTCAAGCCGGGACAAGACCGCTTTGTGGTTTCCGGCCTTGCCTGCCCTAGGTGTGCCTAATGACATGCAATGGAAATATTCTAAGGTTTTTATTCCCGTGCACTCTTTTAATGCAAACCTCGGTATATATGCGCTTATAGGTGTGCCCGGTGACAATTCCAACAGGTCAAAACTTCGGTTTCGGTATTCTCCATTAGAATTTTGATATCGTATTTTATCTCATGTTTTTCTTCTTCGTGAGTCTTTCAATGTTAAAGAAGCTCGAATCATACCTGAGATGATGAAATTTGCGGGCACCAAGCCGAGTGTCACTCAATGTATCCAGATATTTATGCAGTGAACGTCTGAGCCTTAAATACTTTGGATCCTCGCCTTTGGAAACGAAATGAATGCTATTGACAACGTAGTGTGCAATTCGACGAGCCACAACTTTAATCTCGCTGAATGCCATTTTGTTGTGCATATCATGACAAGTGGGACAGAATTGCGCTTAGATTGCTTATTCCTGAGTAAACGTTTAGAAGATAGCAAGCAAAAGTTCTCTGCGCCATAGAATATGATCGGTGAGGCAATTTTCCTGAAGCACCAATTCGTAAACCGTCGTAAAGACTAATGCAATTTTTTAAATCATGAATGAGCACCTGAATCAATGGTCTTATTTTTCACTCGCTCTAATCATCCCACATCCTGTAGAAAGTAGAAGTGATTTCCTTGCAGATCGAGCAATGAGGCTTTAACCTGCATCTTCAAATCAAGACTTCCTAATGATACTCACACTTGCCTTCCATAAAAGGTAACCCTGATATAAGATTGCTCTGTTTAAATGGTCCTTCTCCTCGGCGAACAAAAAAGGCACATTCGTGACCAAATAGCAGAAATACACCGAGTGCTCAACCACGACATGCAGCAGTTTCGAAGCTTGAATAGCAAAAAAAAAAAGCAAGATATCACACACTCATATCATTCATCGTAGTGGCCAAGTAAGCCAAGTACTTCAGCAAAATCCTTGATTCCAACCTCCAATGCGCCAGAAGAGAGCTTATAGTTGAACAATTCGCCGTCGACGTTACTACGGCCACATCCCAACATATCGATTAATATGCTGTCACTAATATCATCCAATTGAAGCGAGTTTTTCACTTTCACCAAATCTGAGAGTGCGAGGTTGTATTCTGCCATTTTGGTTTTGTCAATCTTGATTCCAGACGCTTCCACAAAAAGGGCCCAATTTGACGCGATCTGCAGGTAATTGTCTCTGAACTTTATGAGCCTGTTGCAAAATTTCACAAGCTTGTCAAGATCCACGACATCCGAAACGTCCAAAACTCCATTGATAGTAACGGATATCGTCAACTGCCGCAAAAGTTGCTCTGCAACGGCCCAATTGGCGCTTTTTCGTGCTAGTTTTGCCTGTTGCGTCGCGTAGAACCACTCTATGCACTGAGAAATGTCTTTAGTGAAACATGACGGTATTTGAAGAGTTCGGAGCAAAGTGGGTATATCTTGGAGCACTAAATCTTGGTTTCCTGTGGAATCTAGAATTTCTGCATAGGCATCTACCACCTCAGTCTCGGCATGAGCCGGCACACGCGCATACTCTGCCGATTTGCGAAATTTAGGAGGCATGGCGTGGTGGGAAAATGAAGGCTATTACGAGACTATCAGCCAAAATCTGTATTTTTTCAAAATGATTACCGACACGCGTGACGGAATCGAGTCTTCTTGTCTTGGCGCGTTGTGGTCCAGATGATAGTCACGTGATGAAGGCCGGCTCAGCGAGGCGCTCGTTTCGCCGATAAGATAAGCCTCGGTGAAGGCAGGGTCCAAGATCGTCTATATACTTGCCTGTTCTCGCTCTGACCTCGGAGTTAAGTTCAAAAGCATCGAAAATATATCAAAAGAAGAAAAAAGAAAAAAAAAATGGTCGCCCCGTCCACAATTACTGACTTGATAGATGTAACAGATAATCTTGGCCCGGTACCGTGCCGATTTTTATACAAAAAAGAAAATCAACAACCTTCCGGGAGTTTCAAACTCCGGGGTATGAGTCATAAAATCTTCAATTCAGTGAAAGACGCAAGTGAATCAGATGCACTTAACTCTGTTCACGTATATTGCTCTTCGGGCGGAAATGCTGGCCTAGCAGCAGCTTATGCAAGCAAATTCTATGCAAAACCATGTACGGTGGTGTTGCCAAAGACTGCCAAGCAGGCTGCAATTGACAAACTTGAGGACTTGGGCGCAGAAGTGATCGTATATGGGGCACACTGGGGCGAGGCAGATAATTACCTTAGAGAAGTGATCATGGCAAAAGCGCAGCCTTCAGTCAAGACTGTTTATTGTCATCCTTTCGATGATGAGATTCTTTGGGAGGGCCATGCTGCGATGGTGGACGAAATCGCGTATCAACTAGAAAATATGAGTATCTCCATTAAGGATGTGAAAGGAATTGTTTGCAGCTGCGGTGGTGGTGGTCTCTATAACGGTATTGTGACTGGTCTCAAAAGGAATATCGGTTTGGAAAAAGTACCCGTTTTGGTTATAGAGACAGTTCAAACCCCAACTTTCAAGAACTCGGTTATTGCAGGGAAGCCTTCTACATTAACCAGTATCAACACTCTCTCCACCTCGTTGGCATCGCCGTATGTCGCCCAACGCACTTTTGACAATTACCATAATCATGCTACTACAGTGAAATTGATTGACGACTTAGAGGCCGTGGATGCGACAGTTGCATTCAACGATGTTTTTGGTGAGGTGATCGAGCCTGCGTGTGGCGCAACAGTCGCAGTTTCCATGAAGAGACAAGATTTGTTGCAAGCATTCGGGCCCTTGCAGCCAAAAGACGTGGTGATCTTTATTGTTTGCGGCGGTTCCACCGTTTCGCCAGAGACAATGGACTCGTATCGTCAATTAATTAAGTAAGCGGGACATTTGTGCTAATATCGGATTAGGCAAGACCCGCCATGTATACAAAAGAAGTTGAAGAGAGCCTGCTGGGTCGCGTCTTCAAGTATTTGGATTAAAACCCAAATTTGCATAATGATTTGTTGTAATTTGAGATCATATCTCTTTTCTCGCCTGTGCTTGGATAGTGTTTAGAGCTTGGAAAGATATAATCAAAAATCTCCATCTTCATAGTGTCCAGTAGAATATCAGACACGGCTTCCCGGCGTTACACGGAAAGACACGCCGCTACCTCAAATGAAATGCAAATTACTCCAATGAGGATACAAACATGATCATGCTGTGCATATGAGTCAAGGTTTTGAGTTCAAGAAAAAAAGAATGAAGGCAAACAAAGTGTGTGTGTGTGTGTGTGTGTGTGTGTGTGTGTGTGTGTGTGTATGCGCCGACGCCCAGATTGCAGCCATAGCATATTCTATTTATAGTCACGCAGCGAATCTCAAAACTCTATCCTCGCAGATATTGCGCTATCCAATTCACAAATTACCGCAGCCGTTTCATCATGCCAAATATTTCAGAATCGTTGTTAAGCTAAACATGGCCAGACTGTATCTTCTTCATGTGAGTGGCATGGCGCACATCAATGGCTGCATTTTTTTTCCGTCACGAATATCTTATCTCGCGCCCTCCATACACACCAATATGTGACGGCACCAAACTTTACCCCAGTATTCCATTGCTAGATTCATAAACACCTCGCCTTTTCTCAAATATTTCTCCAAAAGAAAGCTGGCTCTAAATAGGAAATCATTCAAATCCAGCTCAAGAATTAATGTCACGTCTGGACTCAGCGAAAGCGTGGCTATACTCGTGGGGCGGCAACCCCACGCCAGCGTCAGATAATGTTGCTAAGAGCGCTGAGACGCCAAGGGAAGGCCACAAAGCCCTGGAAAGTGCTGCAAAAACGGATATTCAAAATGGAGAGTTCCCCGCAGATGATTGTGTGACAGACCCTGCAGAGCTGCAAAAACGCGAGCTTATTCTGAAACCGCCTTCCCAAGACAAGCCTACCACACGAGCATTAACGGGACAATCTCGTGAAACCTCGCCACGCCGCGTGGTTTGTAAGTCTCCTCAAAAGCATACAAATACATTGAAGCATAAGCTGTCCACCACGTCTTTGGGGTCATATGCGGCCAGTACCTGGCTTGGCTGGAGCGCAAAAACCGCACGGTCAAACAGCCTCCCAGAAGAAGACCATGGAGCAGCAGAGGCTTTAGAGCAGAAACAGTCCGCGGGTCTTGATGGGCCAAACACTATCGAGGAATCCGTGAGAGAGTCCGATCATGTCGACACACTGAACGCGGATTCTCGAAAACCACTTTCATCGCCTCTGGTGTCTTCGCAAAGACAATCCCTGCCAGCCAATTCAACCGCGGAAGACGCAGATTCGAAACTAAGCCAGGAGTCGGATGCTGGAGTGAAGGACCGAAAGCCAATGTGGAACTTCTGGACTTTGGCAGAAGACCCTGCGAAAAAAGATGTACCGATGCATACCCGAGTCACCAATACGATTCTCAAGTCAACACCATCGCTTCCGTCTAGAAAGGAACTACAGGACAAGCCTGACCTGTCAACTGAATTCACTGCTGATAGTGGGCTGAATCCACTCGGGGGTCTGAAATCAGATGACGCTGTGTTGTATAAGCCGCATCATGGTGCCAAGGAGTTCAAAGAGATCAATATACACAAGAGTGAGAATCTAACAAAAAATCTGCTTGTTCCCGACTGGAACACATGCCTTAAAGCTCAAGGGCATGCTAGTAACTCAACAACGGCACTGAACTTGCATCTGACTGGATTCAGAAGTGCGCTCAGTCTCACAAATTGGAGAGATTATCTATCTCAAATCTCGGCAAAATTGGGACTCATATCACAGCTCCATGATACGTCAAGCGAAGATACTGCAAGTACGGCAGATGCTACCACAGGCCCACATATGGAGGCACTTCATTTCCTGAACGAGCGAACCTACAAGCTTTACGGGAATTCATTGTCGCGTCTACCGTCACATAAAAGAGCTTGTTTGCCCAATGTGAATAAAGTTTATACGGTCGCAAACCTGACTCTGAAGAGGCAAAAATTACAAGACGAGCATACGGCTTCTATTTCGGTTGATAGTGGTGATGGCGAGGCTCTCCGGATCAACGCTGGACAATCCGCTGATGTCCACACCAAAAAAGTCGGTCCACTACAAAAAGTCAATCGAATACTAATTATTGGTGTTCACGGCTTTTTTCCCACAAGGATGATCCGCCCCATCATCGGTGCTCCCAAAGGCACGTCTTCGAAGTTTGCGAATGAGGCGGAGAAGTCCGTGATACGATACCTCGTGGAAAATAACATGATGAATGAGAACGAGGCGCATGATATCAGTATTCAAAAGATTGCACTAGAAAAGGAGGGAAAGATTTTTGACCGAGTCGATTTCTTTTTGCAAATTTTAACTAAATGGGCAGAAGAGCTTAATGAGGCCGACTTTATCATGATTGCGGCACACTCACAGGGATGCGTTGTATCCATCATATTGCTTGCGCGTCTCATCAAAAGAGGTATTCTCAAAAATGCGAGTCAAAAGCGAATTGGTATTCTTGCTATGGCCGGCGTTAATAATGGCCCGTTCTATGGTATTGACAAGTCACTCTTTATGAAGGCTTACTCCGCCATCGAGCATGACTCTATGATTGAACTTTTTGAGCTTACAAAGTTTGACAGTCCGCAGTCACTTGCTTACAAGGATGCGATACAAACCATAGTAGGCGTCAATGTCAAATTGTGCCTCGTTGGTTCCATAAATGATCAATTGGTACCACTTTACTCGGCATTGGCATCCCATGTTTTCCATCCAAATATATACAGAGCCTGCTACATTGACAGCGCTTCGAAGACGCCCGACTTCATCAAAGCTTTGATATCATTATGTTGTCACTTGCAAAACAATGGCTATTTTGACAACAACGTCATCAAAGAGATCAGTCCTGTTTTGGCGGGTCCCCTCACAGGAGGAGGGCACTCACGAATTTATAATGACGGAAAAGTTTACGATTTGGGCATCAAATTCATGCTCGACACTGACGACATAGTGATTCCAAAGAGCGCAGTCATTACAGATTACCTGGAAGAAAACGTTGAAGCCGATTTGCCAATCACTAATAAAGTACATGTCAAAGAATACAACGTGGGGAAGATTGGAACCAATCCATTTATATTGCCCTGGTGTTTGCGAGGACTTATTTTCAATATTCAAAAAAACTGGCGACCCGTCACGCCTGAGATTACGGTACAAAACGGTGAGCTTCAAAGGTCGGCAGAGGAAGAGATTAAGGCACTTTACGGATTGTTTGATCAGTGGAGGCCAGAGACCAAGGCGTTAAAAGACTTGAAGTTTCGACTCAGCGGAATTCGAATTAGCAAGCTTTGACAATCAATGAGGGAATGAGGAAAAATTCTCATCGAATGATTAAGGCGAGCGCTCGCGCCGAAATGACATTCGTCGGTTCGATAAAAGATGCACGCCTGGTACTATCTCGCTATTTCAAAATCATGCCTTATTTTTCCTCGTGCGCATGCGTGTCCGCCAATATTGCGTTTGCTCCTTTGAGAATTCTAGGAGGGGTTCCTGACAAATGCCTAAATAGCGAGATCTGATTTAAATGAGGGATACTGCCAGTACCTATAGCTCGCACTGAGTCCGCAGTTTTCTACCAAGTGCAATAAGTACAACTGATAATATGAGCATAGCCACACTGCCTTTGTCTCCTATTTTTCGACACCTATTTCTCGGTGAGTCGCAATTTCACATTGTTCTCCGCGTGCTCATTTTTTTTTTTTTTTTAATTTCGCTCTGAGAATACGCGGCGCCTGTCGCGGAACCCAAGCTTGGGAGCGCGATCCAGAGATCGCTTCCCTTGGCCCTCGCCTGAATATTGTTTACCTGCGTCAGACTCGGCTGACATTTTCTCCCTAAAGCCAACCGACCACTCCACAAATATTTTCGGAAAAAACTCGAAAAACTAAGCTCAATCTGACGTTACAATGCCTGGGGTCCAATCAAAGTCATCACGCAAAAACGGTGCAAAAAAATCGGAGCTCTCGCCAGAAGAATCACCCCAAGAGGACGGTCTTATTACGCCCCGCAGCTCAGGTACCGTATCCCCGGAGATGAAGCCTGACTATGACACTTTGGATGCCAAACTTATCGAATTATTTACAGTAGATTTCCGGAAAAGCACTGTGCAAAAAGAATTATCAAAGAATCAGTGGAGCGATATTATCGCGGCTATCGAGCGATTGACCGTGCCCGAGCAGCTTACGTGGCCAGAGCTTAAATTGGTTGTGCTGGAATGGTACAGCACGGGCCCAATTAACTTTCTGATGCTTGAAGAAGAATTATTTGCACGTGGGCGTGCTTTCATTCACTCGCGAGTTTTACTGTTGGAGGAGAAATATGGGTCAAAACGAGACAAGCTACAATGCACAGAGATATGCGCTTTGGAGAATGCATATGAGAATCAACTTTTCACATTCAAAGACTTTTCTCGATGCCTACCTGGATACTCGCAAGATGAAGCACGATCCTTGGTGTCCGCTCATTTTCCGTATAAAATGCGCTGGACCCCTGCCGAGTTGGATGTCATGACAAAAGGGCTCATAGGGGGGCTCGAAGCTGAAGAGCTCCAATTAAGTCTACCCTTCCGCCGTCTTGGGGTCGTGCGGCAGAAGGCCTTGGCGTTGAAGAAAAAACTCAAAATCCGCCCCAAAGTGGTGAAAAACACTGAATACGAGGAAAAAATTGACCTCATCATTAGAACAGATTTGACAGATACAGGAATTAAGGAAGCTGCACATAATGAGTCCTTGTCAAAGCTTATTAAAGACATTCAGACTGTGATCGAAGACCGTGGTGGCAGTGAGGCCATTCCCTTCACAAAGCCAGAGAACGAGATTTTGCGTTTGAGCTTGCAGGACGAAAAGACTGACAAGGAGTGTCAATCGGAGCTTTTGTTCCGTTCGTGGCGTGAAATTCAGCAGAAAAGAAAGGACCTCGAATCGGTGCACTCCAGACAAAGCAAATTTTCTAACAGACTTGAGAGACTCATTTATGAAGCTCAATGGTACTCTTCCATGGCTGAAGACTCCGCTCGCGGAAGTCGCCGGCGCAGGACCAAGACTGATGTTGAATTCAGCGATTTGCGTGAAGAAGCGCTTAAAACGAGAGAGCCGAAAAAGGTGGAGCCTAATATCACTGACGCCGAAGCACGAGAAAAAGCGCGTATTCGAGATCAAATAACCCAGAAGCGAAAAGAGACAATGAAAAGAAATCAGGAGTTGAAAGAAATGAGAAAAAACGCCCGCAAAGCTCCGCCACCACGGACACGGTTGAGGGCCACACGTACGAAATGTGGGGAGAAGGTCAAAATTGAGAAGCTCATTGAGGAGGCTGAATGGTTTCAAAGTATAAGCGGAGATGGAACACCTGTTCTGACCGGCGCGAAGAGGAAAAGAACACCCGCGTTGCATTTAGTGCCTGAATTCAAGAACCGGCAAAAGTTGAAAACCGCACAAAAGCAGCTTGTTGAGCAGAAAAAGAAAGCTAGAAAGAGCGGGCCAGCTAGACTCATGTCTGAAACTCCTGTCACCGAAGACAGTGAGGCAGAAAGGGAGTTGATGGAGAAGTTTCAGAAAGTCATGGAAGAGGAAAACCCGTCAGACCTTGAAGAGATTAGCCCATATGATCCAACTGATATCAACCATGATACTTCAGTCACCTTTGAAGATAGGTATCTTTTCAATGAAGCTATATCGTCCCGCATTTTATTTCCTTCGCGCATTGACTTTAGCTCCGATGTCCTGGTCATTCTCCAATCTGGTGACCAGCTACCCATCAATAACACGTTGGCGGCAAATGTGATAAGAGAACATGAAAGAAGCTACAAATCTTTGCCTGATTCTTTTCCGCCCTTCCAGACAGTAAACGCGGCTGGGGAGACCATAATCAACCCCCGAAACATTATCCACATTCGGTATCTTCTCTACCCACAACACACAGAGCAATACATTTTGGCAGAACCAAAGAGCAACGAGCTCGACCCTGTCAGGGAAATCATCAAGGTCTTTCAGATCCATTATGGCCTTTTTTTCTCCTACTCAGAGCGTTTGAGAAAGATCATTACCGACGACTTTTGCCAGAGTTTAATAACGGCGGTGGAAGAAAATGATTTTCAAGGCTTCATGTACGTCATCGACAAGTGGAATGCTTTGATGTTGGAACTTTCGCCATACCCAATCGAAATCGATCCGAACATCGATATCAATGAAAGTTTGAGGGCTTATCTTCCCAAGACATACTCTTTTTGTCACGACATAAAAGATTCCAAGCTTCAAACATTCTACATGGATGTTCTTAATGCGGGCGAAGAGGCTCGCAAACACGCAAAGCAATCACCCACCAAATCCGTGCAGCGGAAGATGAGCTTGACCCTAAAGTCGCCAGTTATTGGGGGCTATCAGACACATTTGCCGGAAGTCTTTGTCTCGCGCTACCGTCATATGAGACCCATGGCATACTCAGTGGCTTTCATCGATCTGCTTGCTCACAAAACTACAATCTCTAGGTATTGCTCTCATCAGTTGCTCATGAGAGCATATACAAGGATAGTGTCGCCAAGTTCGAAGAAGCTCAGATCTTACAAGGCTTTCTCCGCAGAGGTGTATGGCGAGCTCTTACCATCGTTTGTCAGTGAGGTTTTGACGAAGATTGACTATAAACCGCATAAAAAATTCTACGACCTAGGCTGCGGGGTGGGCAACACAACTTTGCAAGCCGCTCTTGAGTTTGGGGCTGAGAAAAGCGGCGGCTGCGAAATAATGGACCACGCATCGCTTCTTGCATCTCAACAAGAAATATTCATGCAAAAGCAAATCAAACTTTTTGGGCTAAAGTCAATGAACCTCTCGTTCGCATTGGATCAAAGTTTTGTCCAGAACGAGGAAGTCAGAAAGGAGTGCATTGAGTCCGATGTCGTGCTTGTGAACAACTATTTGTTTGAGTTTTCATTGAATCATGAGGTCGGCAAACTTTTGTACGGCATGAAGCCCGGATCGAAAATCATCAGCTTGAAGAACTTCATCCAGCCACGATACAAGTCCAGTGGAGAAGAAACCATATTTGACTACCTCCAAGTTGAGCGTTTCGAGATGAGTGACTACTGCTCTGTGAGTTGGACCGCTAACAAGGTTCCATACTACATTTCCACGGTTCAATCTGAAATCTTGAAGGAATACCAGCCATGAGTTCTGGCCCCTGTGTTGCTGGTGGGTATATCAGTGTGATGATGTCGCACAGAAGTCCACATTTATATTGTATATATGCCATTGGAGGAGAAAATCTAAAAAAAATCATACTCAAAGTATTTACCGCCGTTTACTCGGTCTTCAACTTCTTGCGGCTGGGTTTCTCCTCGTCGGCCTCAATCTGAGAGCTGCCATTAAGAAGTGGCGTGCTTTCCTTTGTGCTTGGCTCTGCCGAGCCTGCACGAAGACCAGTCTTGACTCTCTTACGGCTCCCAGGCCCCTCGCTCTCTCTGGCAAGCGAGAGCAATAACGTGCTAACACGGCGACTGAGCTCCTGTGGGGTTCTCGACGCAATGTACCAGTCGAATTTAAAAAGCTCACTTTGCACGATTTCGCGTTTGATCTTTTCGCCCAAGCGATCGGCAAATATCCCGTACCTGTATACGCAGCACAATATGAAACGGTCCTCTAGCTTTGAAAACACGCGTTTGGCATTGTTAGGTGGATACTGGATGTTAAGGTCCTCGAGTGGATCGTCCAGTTCCTCGATCTTCATCGCCAACAACTTCTGTTGATTGAGAAGTTTTGCCGTCTTGCGCTCGCTGGCCTCGATTTGGGCGACGTACTTCTCGTAGCCGTCGATTTCGGTCTTCAGCTCCCAGAACTTCTTCGTGTACCGCTCAACTTCGTCAAGGTCTCTGCCAAGTGCTTCCGCCACCTCTTTCAACGAATCTCGGCCGTATTTCGCACATGCATGAATATAGTTTGTGAAATCACGTCGGGACCACGTGTGAAAGCATTCCTCCAAGAGCTTATCTTTCAATGCTAGCTCCTCTTCTGTCAACGGCATGGCTGTTTCGATTTTCTTCTGTTCTTCCCGCAATTTCACGTCGCGCGGCACGTCTTCTCGCTCATCTGAAGAATTGAGAAAATCCTCGTCACTGTCGCCAAAGTCGTCCAACGAATATGCGTATCCAACAGCCTTTTTGTATGCCAACTGCTCACGCTTCAAGAGATCCACCAACTGTTTTGGGAAGAATTGATGGTCTTGAGGGTGGTAGATTTTCGGTTGTTTGATCTTGCTGGCGGCGGCCGCCTTGGCCTGGGTCAATGGAGTCTTTAGCATATCTTTATAATAGTTATCCACGGAATACGTTTGCTCCTTGCGTTCTCTTTTGCTAGGATGGAGCCACGTCACGCCCAACTTGTCGGTCTGCCTCTTGGCAAAGTTCTGTCCGTTCCACTCGTAAGCCGAGCTGTCAGGGGCAAAGTTTTGCAAATCATCAAGCCCCAACTTGTTGAATTTAGCGTTCAAAGTCGCTGTTTTTTCGCGGCCTTTGGCGAGGATCGCGTCAATGTCGTCGTCGAGCATCTGCAGCTGTGATTTCGCGTCGAAAACTGCCTGCGCACCATGCTGGATCATGCCTAACAAGTCGTCATTCGAGTTTCCGATATTTGCCGTCAGCTGGCGGCCCTGTTGGATCACCAATTGGTCCAAGCGCAATTTCTGCGCCGCCCGGTCAAGCACCTTCTCTTCAATGGCATTTTCCGTCACAAATCGAAACACTTGCACCTGCTTTTTCTGCCCGATACGGTGCGCCCGGTCCATGGCCTGCAAATCGGCTTGTGGATTCCAGTCCAGGTCGTACAAAATGACAATATCCGCCAGTGTCAAATTGATGCCGAGCCCACCCGCTCGGGTAGTGAGCAAGAAGATGAATTTCTCCAGATCCGGCGCGTTGTAGTCGTCAATCGCTTGGATCCGGTCCTCGTGGGAGGTGGACCCGTCGATACGACAATATTCGTATTCACGGAAGAAGCAATAGTCTTCCAAGATATCCAACAATCTCAGCATCTGCGAGAAGATCAACACACGCGAGCCCTGGCTGCGGAACTTGCGGAGCATTTTGTCAAGAATGATCATTTTGCCCGCATTGAACACCAAGTGCTCATCGGTGGTATAGGGAGGGCCAGGCTCGGCGCCGTCGAACAAATATGGATGGTTGCAGCATTTGCGTAATTGCATGACAATGTTGAGAAGTCGCGTCTTGCCTTCCCTCTTCCCCACGGCACCGTTTACGGCGTCGATATCTTTTTGCAAAAGCTTTTTGTACCAGTCAATTTGCATTTCCGTCATGCCAATATAGACGTTCGTTTCGATTTTCGGGAGCAACGACGTCTCGACATCATTCTTTACGCGCCGAAGCAAAAAGGGGCTGAGCACCTTGTGCAACTGCCGCACCACTTTATCCTGGTCCTTGTCCTTTTCCGTCTGCGAATTAAACCACTCGTCGAACACTTCCAGATCGCCAAAGACATCAGGCAAAAGGAAATTGAGCAACGCCCAAAGCTCGTGTAAGTTGTTCTGGAGCGGCGTGCCCGTGATCAACAATCTGTTTTTCAGATAGAAAAGCCGGATGATCTGAGAGAGCGACAGGGCCTCGTTTTTTATCCGGTGCGCCTCGTCCACAATGATATACTGCCAGCGGAACTTCTTGAGCTGCAGTTTTTCGCGGATCACCATCTCAAAAGACGTGACCAAAACATCAAAGTCGGCGGCTAGCAACCGGTTGCGAATGATCTCGCCACGTGACTCCTTGTCGCCCTGTAACACCACCACATTCACCTCGGGTGTCCATTTCTGGAACTCGCGGAGCCAATTGTTGAGCGTCAGTTTCGGCACGATCACAATGTGCGGCCCGTCGATTTTCTTGATGTACCGCAAGTAGCCCAAAAAGGAGATTGTCTGGAGCGTTTTGCCCAACCCCATTTCGTCGGCCAAGATTCCGGAAAGACGGTTTTCATGGAGCTGGATTAGCCAATTCAAGCCCTGCACCTGGTATTCACGCAACTCGCCGCCCTCGATGAAGCTGGGCAGCTCAGTGAGCACCGTGCGCTGCTCGGCGGCGTCGCCCATATGTTCTTCACCCTCCAAAAGCTCGGCGTCCTCTTCCTTCTCCGTCTTGCGCCGACCACGCGATTGTTTTTTCTTCGGCTGCGTGAAGTTCATTTTGCCGTCAATCTGTTTGATCAACCGCTTGAATTTCGCATCCTTGGACATGTTGATGTCGATGAAATGCCGGAAGATATCCGTGAGTCCCAAGAGGTACTTGAACCGCACAGTCGAGTCGTCCACGTCCTGTTCTCGGGCCACTTTCGGCTCGCACCGCAAGAGAAACCGGTCGAGGCGGGCCGTATCCACATTCGCCGGATTTGCAGCACTTTCGGTGTCGCTAGCCGCCAGGTCCATGCTCTCGACGTCACTATCGTCGGAAACAACTCTTTTCTTGGGCATTTGAAGTGTTCAAGCGTGCTTATTTGCTAGAGGTGAAAAACAAGACTTGAGGTGAGCCTGTGTATTCTCGATAATCAAATAGAAAGAACGAAAAAATAAAAGTTTATTGCAAAAAAATTCTGGTTTCGCCTAAAAAAATAGAGGTGTGTGTAAAAATCAGGTATGTTTGTTTTCCAGATCGGTGAGCACCGCGAGATGGCTAAGGCTTATCGTGTGCACAGGACAAGCAATAAGGCTTTAAGCAATAAGGCCCAGGCATAAACTATTGGTTTTTTCACATGGTGTGTGAATTTCCCGGATTTTTTGTTTTCCTCTTTCTCTTGAATTTCACATTATTTGGTCTTGCCGATAATTTTTTTTATCGTCTAAGATGAAGATTAAGAACCAGTGTTGTTTTGGAAATGGGCCACTGCCGGGCCCGAGATTTGTTTGTCGATATTTCGGGGTTGCAATGAGTGTGAGCTAGATTTCATCTTAAATCCGCAACACATGATTTTGGCAGACCTTCGTTTTCTTCACTTGATGAACAAATCTGATATGTCATTTTCGTTCTCCTCGACTTCTCGAGTCCTCGAGGAATCAAATTGATTAATTATGTTCTTTTTACGTGTTGTTATTAACCTAAATTGAAGACTTTTTTTTGTCATGTTTTCATAGCTTTTTGAAAAATCTCACGGTCGCGCTCAAAATATTTGGTGAGTAAATTGAACCAACATGTGTTTTCTTTCGATACTGTTTTCCTTTTCTACGAGATGTGTATCTTACTAACAAAAGTCACCGCAGCTGTTAAATGCTAGTAAGGCTTTTTGCTAAGGAAATCTAATTTTATCACTTTTTGATCACTCTTTCTGCTTCCCCTTTAACATGACTGTCAACAAAATTTGTTAAGAGCCAAGAGTGTGCCACGCACGTGAATACCAATACTGTTTTTTTTACTTGGTTGGTCCATCCTGTTGCACTCTCGCACCCGAATGTGCTATAATAAACAATTTGAATTGATGATTGCAATTTGCTGAAAAATGTTGACTTCTTACATATCAATCTTAACCAGGATCTAACTTTCGTTCGCGAAGGTCGTGGCACTTAGTCTCACCTGAGTGAGTGACTAATTATGGACATGCGACACGCGTTGCATACGAATCTGACTAAGACGAAACAAAATTGGATTTCGCTATTTGCAACATTTGGTACTTTCTTTCGCTTAAATATACCAGCAATTTGCAAGAGCTGGCAGACGTATAAAGTGCGCTCAAGTTGCAAACATGCCACTGCACAAAGGATGGATAACCGCCCGACTACATGTGCCGAACGCGCCAACAACAAATGTGCTTGATGAAAAGAGATTTGATCGCCTTGCCTGTACAGTCGCAGATCCGCTCTATACATTAAACGTCACCAAGATCTTTGAGCGCCTTGCACAGGTTCGCTTACTCTGAAAAACCATTTTCCTAGTTCCTAGAGATTTCTCAAAAGACATCACATAAAGTTAGAGCGGGCCAGCTCGATCATGAATGTTCTCGCCTTGCCGAGCCACACCAAGAAGCTAGGAAGCGGCACCCAGTAGAGCATGCCGACACCGCCATCACGTGATATGGGCACGGCCAAGGTATGTTTCACAGGATTGTAGCTCGAATCCGCATCTGTACTCTTCGTTAAGAAGCCAGGGGTTTGCACATCTTGCAAGAGTTTCTTGATAGTGGCAGTAAAAATCCCCAGCTGCCCAAACTTGAGATCCACAATGCTCTTGGAGCTTCCGGATACAATATCTCCAAACGCAACCACTCCGTTGCAACCCTTTACAAGTAAGTTTCCATCGGTGACAACAAATCCTTGTTCGTCCTTCACACTCAGCGGGAGGTACAGCGAGAACGGGCCGGCGATAAACGACTCCAAGCCGACATCGTAGTCACGTGTTTCGCCACTATCGAGCACAAGCGTATCGCCGTGTTCTTTGCGCAAGACTTCCTTGATTTGGAGGTCATTTATGATTTGAACGCCCAAATTCTCAAGTTTGCGCGTCGCTTTGACAGAAAGGCTTGGTCCTGCAAACGCCAACGGCGCGTCTGCGCCAGTGTAGAGCGTGACTTTCGCCAGCGGGAACTCTTTGGCGATTTCACCCGCGGTTTCTACTCCTGTGGGGCCGCCGCCAACAATAGCCACCGTCAGAGCCTTTTTCAACGCATGATTTGTGGCCAAAATTGCCTTTTGGGCATCCTCGTGGCTTGTATTGACCTTCCAGCCCGCCCATTTCGCCTGTGTGCCGCTGGCAATCACTAGAATATCGAATTTGAGCGTAGAATCGCCGCCTGCGGCCAAATCTACATAAACTTCCCGTTTTTCGAAATCCACATTTGTAGCCAGACCCTGAACGAACTTGGCGTCGCCATTTGAAGATTCGCTCAAAATTTCCTCGACTGGGAACACGGTTTGGCTGAGCTTTTCTGGCTCTACTAGTAACCGCGGAGCGGCCACGTTGAAATACACATGTGAGGACGGCGAGACAACCGTGACGTCGAGGTTTGCCGTTTTCGTGCTGTATATAGTCGAGACCGCCTTGAGGCCGGCGTAAGAGCCGCCAATGATCACTATTTGGGGCATCCTTTTGGTGTAGTGAGCACTCAATTAGCGTTTCCACAATAAATGCGTTGAACTTGGGTAAAGTATAGAATTCCGTTTTGCTCGGATGTTCCGAAATCAGTTGAACACTTACTACTTCAATTGACACTAGATAATTTGCAGAAAATTGCAGAAATGAAATTGGTGCTAATATTCTAGAAAAAGAAGTAGTAGAGCCACAGTCTTATACTTAAACAGATTGGTACTGGAATTATCCGCGGTGGCGTGTTGCGGCAACCTTGCAGGACTGGAATCTGGATGAATGCGGCCGATATGCGGCCTAGTCCAGAAATTCATAACCCAGAAAGAGTCGTATCACGACCAAATTTTATTGACTATTTTGAGTCTATACTTTAGTCTGTTCAGATCTATGACGTGCTGTTAAGCAGCTGAGACAAAAATGACGTATGAATTTGATATATTTCTCATAGTGCTGTGACGGGGTACGAATAGGGCAAACGACCTCGGGGCTGAATTCTCGCTCATGAAATCTGACTCTCGCTGTATGCCACGAATCGAGATTTTAATTGGCTTCCAACGTTTACGCCATTCTTCGGGGGCAGCGGGCTGCAGTTAAGTAGTATTCTGTCACAAATCGTACAGTAAATCATAACGTAGAATGATTTCACAGTAATCGTAAATGCCACTGGCAAGGCTAGAATCGCACCACTACCAAGTTTGAAGGTTATTCATGAACCGATGAATTAAAAATTATTTGAATGTTGAGTGAAAGCGCTGCTCAAAGCTCATAAGTGCTTTTTGCTGGTCAGAGGATAGACGTACGCGGATGGTCTGGACCCTGTTTGTCCATCAATCATATCACTCGTAGGTCTCTTATCCCTAAACTCAGAGGTTTTACCAAACTTTGGAGGCTTCATCATCAAATCGGAAATGTCCAAAGTAAACAGCGCCGAACCAGCCGCTGCCTTTTTTAAACGATCTTCTAGCCCCGTTTGACATACAAAGCATTCAATATCAATCTTCAGACCCACCAGACACTGGGGAAGAGCCTCTCCAGAACAAGTTGTCAGAATAGGATTTTCGAATAAAAACATCAAAAACGAGGGCTAACTATCTTCACACACTGGCAGCTTCAAGTATTCTGCGGTATTTATGGATTTGGTCACGTTTTTGGCTGCAAGTAGCTTGCCACAGCACACATCGGCTTGACCAGCACTAGTTGCATGAAACAGTACTTTCTGCTATAATTCTAGCTGTAAAGCATGCTTCGAAAAGTTATTTTGGGTACTAGCAGCAACTACTTGACAAGACCTAAACTCGAAGATTGACTTTATGCACCAACGGACTTGATAAAGTATTCCTGATATTTAAAGCTGTATGAATTCGTTCAAACTGTACCTATAGATCACCTCTAACGTATTGTACTCATTACGAAGACGGAATGGATCAGTCCTCAGGCGTTGCAGCTGTTCTTTTTGACCTGACGCCGTGGTGTCCTGCCGGCCAAAATCCATTTTCCATCTATCAGTTCAAAAACTCGACCATTATCAAACACCGTATTATTCTATTAACTGCTTTTCATAAGACCGCAGACGGCTAACATGGGTTACCCGAAACCTAACTCGGAAAATACAGTATCAAGTATATAATGATGACGTGCCACCTGTAATTTGTAATTTTCGAAAACCCGGCTCGCTTTAGAGGATGATGCACATAAGAAGATTATCTATCAGGCATTAAAAACCAAACAGTATTTCGGTGTTTACAATGCTTTTTCTTGCTTTCCATTTCATATTGGTAAGAAACACGTGAGTCTTCTGAGCCCTTGAAGCTGTTTCTGGGTGATGAGTACATATTTGTGCCGAGGTAGAGTTGTAGACTATGTAATAAGACTTATGATACACTGATTGGAAGCTGAATAATCTCAGAGTCTGGTCTCACATTCCAAGATCATCCACAGCAGAAGCCGGGGGCACACCAATCATCAGAGGAAAATCTGCCAACTTCAACAACTACACATGGCCCGAGCAAAAAAACAAAGCGTTTGTTACTCTATTAATCAACTCCACTCACTTTTGTCAAGATGGTCACAACATCACAACAGGGAGGTAAAATTTCCTATTTTGGCCCTTATTCCCCAATCCAAAAGGAAACGTTCCAGCCAAAAAATTTAGGGACGTATAATTTATAATTTTATTCTAGGTCACATGATTTCCATCAATTAGACCCCAATCGATCGGCTTTTTCCCTTGTTCACGTAACCAGGCGTTGCATTTGGCGAAAACATGCAGGTCAAAGAAACCTCTACTTGCCGAAAGTGGCGAAGGATGCACCGACATGAGCACCAAGAATGGGGCTTTCTTTTGTAGCAAATGCCCTTGGAATTTCGCCACTCTTTTCTGTGCAGGAGTACCCCACGCCATAATCACAAACCCCAGCTTATTTTCGTCTCTAGCATAGCAAATGGCTGTTTCAATCACTTTTTCAGTGAATTGTTCCCAGCCCTGTTTGGCATGGCTATTCGCTTTGTGTGCCTCTACAGTGAGACAGGCATTTAGCATGAGCACGCCTCTTTTGGCCCAAGTAGTCAAGTTTCCGCCACCCGGTTTCCCGTCTTTGAGCAATTGCTTATAGTCAGGAGCTACAAAATCAGGAAAATCGATCTTCAATGCTTTGTAAATGTTCAATAATGACGGTGGGGGTCGTGTGGGCTCCAAGACCAGAAAAGCCAATCCATGTGCCTGGTTGAAATTATGGTACGGATCCTGGCCCAACACAAGGCATTTAACATCCGGAAGCGGCGTGTAATGTGACCACGAGTAGACCCTATCTGCAGGCGGAAAGACGGTTTTCCCCTTCTGAGCAACCAAAAACCGTTTGAGCTTCAAGAAATATGGTTTCGTGAGTTCCTTATGCAAAAACGCTAGCCAGGTCACGTGCAACGTGTGGATTTCAAGCCCTAGAAGCTGTTTTTCCTCTTCGGAGAGTCCAGCCACCCACTGGGCCTTATCGAAGCCGTATTTCGCACAGAATTCCGAATATGCCTCATCTGATTTATTTTCAAGCCTCGGTTTCGACTCGGAAATGTCTGATTTCGTGGACATTTCAGTGATTTTAACCTTAGTACCAGTTTCTGCAACATCTACACCATTTATGCTTTCATCGACGATTGAGTTCAAGAGTTTTTTGTTTTCCTCTGTGTCAAAAGATTCATTTTTATCCTTTGTCTTCTGAGAATCGATATTTTGATTATTTGGGTCAATCTCAGTGGGTTGATGCGTATTCTCACCAACAATAAAATTTGTGTTCGTGGCAGGCTGGAGCACGCTTTTTTCGGTTTGCCTGACTTGGGCGAAAAACTCTGTGATGAGCTTTGGTTTTTTTTCTGTGGCCGTCGCACCAGATACCGGTTTTCGTTTCACCTGAGTCATATATTGTAAATTTTAAGATCTATTCAAAACCCAGCTTTTTGGAGGCTCAAAAACACGGTCGCGTTTTTTTGCTAGACGCGTCTCGTGCACCGCCCCGGATCTCACGCATTTGAAGCCGGAAAAATTGAAAGAAGAAATTGGGTTAATATGCAGGCACATGTAATTTTCGATTCTAGTCAACTGGTATTTTTAAAGGTATGCATTCGTGAAAATTTCAGTTCTTGGAGAAAATGGAATAGAAGCGCACCCAGGCTTTACCCCAAAAGCTGTTTATCCAACCGTTATTGTAGTTTTTACCAATCCTGGGCACCACCTGATCAGACTCAGTTTCGGACCGCGTAGGGCATTGTGGCCATACGTAATTATGCAGAATTTAATAGCCTGTCTGGCCAGGAATTCTTAGAAATCCTAATAACCTGACTTTCAGAGCAAAAAAGAAAACGAGAAAAGCAGAGAAAGAGAAACAATAAAATTCAGGTCTTTCTTTTCATGTTAGAGTCGATCACTTGTAGTTGCAGTTCGTTTTGGTCCGCCTGGGCTGATCTCACGTCAATATCTTCAACCATTACATGTGATTTTGAGTCATTTTGTGAAATTCTTCTGGTTCACAAAACCATTAAAAGGTTACGGCAAACATCAAAAATTGAAGCCGCTTTTCTGGCTCAGAAATTAAAAGTCAAGTTACTCTTGGTCAAAAAAGAACATGTTTTTAAGTAAGTATTTGGGAAAAGGCTTTGTGATAATATCAAAATAATATGCACCAGCGAATGCTTTCAAAATCCAATGTCTCCAATGTCTGGCTAGACCTGGGTGGTTACAAAATAGCTGCTGACTCTGATCGAAATATTTAGATCTGGTCGTATTATCCCGATATCTGACGACTTTACCTCCTTGTTTTTGCACAATAATATTCTGTAGCGGGCCTTTCTCAAAGTTGGCCATAAATCTTGAATGAGCGAGCAGATGAGGAAAATAGCAAACGGAAGCTAATTGATTCAGCAGACTTCGAGCTTGATTAAAAATCTTTGCGATTAAAAATCTTTGCGATAAATAGATGTTTAACTCAATTTCTCGTGCTGACCTAAGGGTCAAGGCCATTGGGACTACCATGGTAAATATTGTTCGTGGTTGTGTGGCTGAATACTGAAGCTGATGAATCGACAATAACCGAGAAAAGAATTTCACGTTTTAATATAAATGGCCTACAAGAAAAAAAGACAGCAAGAAATATGAAACACCTTGTAGAGAACGGCGAAAAAATGAAGCCAAATTTTGAAGTGACTAATCCATTGCAGTCCGACTTTGAACGCCTTTGGTCTCGAGCAATGTACACTTATTCTCAAGTAAGACCACTCGTGAAAGACAAAAAGGTGACGATCGATTATCAAAATAGACATATATATATATATATATTAAAGTAGTTATATCTCCCGGATCTATCACTCTTTAACCATCCATTTCGAGTTTTTACTCCAATTCAAAACAACTCAGCCCTATCCGCGCCACAGATAGTTGATAATACACATGCTGAAACACCCCAAGACTACAAAACCAATCGCCAGTTATGCTTTTCTATGAAGCATGAGAATTTGATTTATCATCCAGATTCAAACCCTAGAACGAATCAAAAAAACCTGTCCAGTGAGTAGTTGTGTGGGCGACTTCCAAGCCAAGATATCAATGCAAGGCATGGTAGCTAGGCTGGCAATGGTTTTAATATATACCCGTATGTAGTTTTGTGGAGAGCTGGAAGACCGATTCTGGCTCCCAGTCCTTAATCAGATGTGTGTGTATCAAGCAAAAATAGGGAAGAAAGAAACTTTTGAATATGAACATGAGTACCGGTCTTATATATGACATCTTTTCTTACCCTGTTTCCACGGCCGTCACTTGGTAGTGGCACGGGCGTCATTTCAGAAAGACCAGCAATCTTGAAAGAGTGTTTTTACTTCTTCATCGTTCAAGAACCAAGATCCATCCATAAATTGCTTTTGCTATTCAGTTTTGCATGCCCTTACTTCCCCTGACTTTTGTCGAGAACAAGACCTTAACGTCATGAAGCCCACCTCCTATTTTGCAGACTTACAGATACAGTATCACCAACAGAAACCTCGAGCTACGAATCACACCACTTCTTTGAATTTCTATCAGATACCATCACCACCTTCTAGGCCATGGTCATATGCATTCAAAAACCACATCTGCATTTCATTTCTAGAACAATTTTGCCAAATGGAATGGGTACCCATCGTCCTTCCGCAAAAACATACTGGTCAACACACTGTAGAATAAATAAAGCAATGCTGCTGAAATAAGCACCAAGACGCTTTTTTGAGACTCTTCTTTGATTACACTGAATTCAGTGACCTCGTATTTTCCCAAGTAGATTAGCAGGACCAAAGTGGCACCTAGAAGGCCATAGACCCCGCCAACCAAGACCATCTCCACGCCAAATTGCCAGTGCTGGCCGCCACTAATATATATTGGCTCGTTATCGTCATTTTTCGCAATGAAAGGCACTTTTTTGATCATCGAAAACAGGAAGCCGCCTAGAAGAACGAGCAAATATGCGAAAAACAAGATACGCCAGATTTTCAGTTTCGTTACCGATTGCGTGATTTGGCGAGGCCCGCGTTTCTTCACAAGCAAGATGCATGCGAAAGTGACGGCGAAAGTGGCAAAAAACTTTGCGTATGCGTTTTCCTGTCTTATAATGATCTGTTTCTGGACTGTTTTCGCTAGCCAATCGGCCAATTTGAACACCTGTTCGTCCAAGGAGCCTTCCTCGAGCTTGAATTCTGCATGCGGCTCGAGCAAAATGTCGTAGTTCTCAAAATATTCAAGCCCATGTTCATCGTACTTTTTTTGCCTCAGCAGGGCATGTTTGGATGCAATGCTCGATGGCGGAACGAGCCACAACTGAGGCACTGTCTGTAACCCCAAGAAATTGAACGCTGCGGCGTTCCCGTGGTTGATTAGATCGATTTCGGCGAAAAAGAGATCGTCTGAGAACAAATAGTCGGAAATCCATGCCTGTGCCACTTTCCGCAAAACGGATTTCAAGCGCACACAGCTGGCGCACGCGTGTTTCTCGTCCGTGGACGTGAGAAGCACTAGCGTATAGTGGTCTCTTTCAGCAAGCGAAATAAGCGACAAATCCGAGTTTTCGATCGGCAAAATGAAGTCAGCGGTGTCACGTGCCGCGGCCGCCAATTGCTCTGTCGGCGTCAACAAATCTGCACGAGATATGAGCGCATGCCAGAGGAACAAAAGAAAGATTTGTAGTTTCATGACACGTGTGGGTAATTTTTTTTTTCCTTTTTGAAAATTCGACAGTCTTGATCTCAATGGTATATCTGTGAGTGTTGATGTTGCTGTATGCAGGACATGCAGGCTTGACGCGAGGTGTTGCCGAATATGTGTAGTATTGTTTACCATAGAAACAAAAGAGTATTTAAAGGCTTAGTGAATTGCCAGACTTTTAATTTTTATGGACTTAAGCCGGCTCTCATTACGCAAATATCTTTGAAGCAGGTTCAATGATCATGTGAGTGCAAAATACACTTGTAGTTCTAGATAGCCTTTAGTCCAATCTTACGTATGTGCACTAAACCTCTTTAAGGGGTGTTCCATTTGGGCAGGTCCTGCGTGATTTGCCAAGCAATGCGCCTTCTATTGTTATAGGCAACGTAGCTGTCCATAAACGAGGAAAAGAAACGCAGGCTCCGTTTTTTCCCTTTTGTCTTCTTTGACTATAAGATTGTTGGCTCTTCCACCTAGTGACTTGGAGAGTCAGCCTGGTGTTACTAGATGATCCACGCCATTAACAATAGTTGGTCAGATACTCAAAAGCCTGAAAGTCCTGCGCTCGTAACTTTTTCCAACTGAAAATCCGATTTTGAACATCACTTAGGAAAAAGATTTTCAATCCACAACGCTTAATTTAGTTGGTTTAATATGGCATACAGACACTTTTTGAGGAATCCTGAAAGGCGTGGCAATTTTCTGATTGCGACTGGATGCGGATCTATTATCATTCAGATTTTGGCCCCTTTCGTGAATATTTCGAACGAAGTAATGTAAACTTTTGGAAGGCACCATGTTTTGCAGATATAAAGCTAGCAGCCGGGAATTTCTATTTTTTGTTCTGCTTTGGTGAGCATTTCAGCCAGGTTCACGCCCGAGCTCAAGTAATCAAAGTCATGGAAACCCGCTAAGAGCTCTTCTATCATGATATTCAATCTGATATCGGCCAATTTTAGGTGTATTTGGGGCCTTTTTGCAGCAGCAATAACTGCTTGATTTTCCTCGCAAAGGTTTGATTTTTAACACCAAGCAATCAATGACTCGCATGAGTTCAGTCAGGTGCATTGTGCGATCTTCCGCGATGGAGAAAGCGACAGATTTGGACGCCACCGTTCTTCTTATAATATTCATTTGTTTCGTGCTCTATCACATGACTAGGCTTCGAATTTACCTAGAAAGACCCTCCTGAAATCAGCCTGCCATCCAGTTCAGGAGTAAATGAAGCATCTGAGAATGTTTCCACCGTGGGCTTTCCACATTTGCCGATCCTTCTATCCCGGCTGTAAGTTACCGGAGCTGTCCGATGCTTAATTAGAAGTACCCGAGGCAGGGCTTCCGACAGATTGAAAGGTTGCACCAAAACAAATAAAATGAGATTGGCTTCGGTAGTGGAACTCACCGAAGACAGAAAGAAGACTTTGTACAGACTGGAAGCAAGCAAGGCGAAGCACAAAACAATTGAGTCTGTCCTGCAGCGTTTGTCTATTCCTGTGTCTTCATTGGGGACACACACTGAGTGCAAGGTGAACTCTGCTTCCGTGGAAAACAGCAAACCGCCTGGAAACAAAGTCTCCTAAAACCATATTGTGTTGGCCTTTGCCCCTCTGTTGGGTGCGAATTTGGATCCAGAATCATTATCATGGCCATCTTCTCAAACATGTAGCCATGTTTTGCATCTCTAATCAAAATTATCAGAAAGTGGCCTCAGTGTAATTTCATTAACCTCGCAGAATCTTTTGGCATTCCAAGACAAAATCAGATAGTGCACCTTTTTGAGCCCAAGAATCACTGCCAAATCAGCTGGATTATAGACCCATCAAGAAAAACAGTAGTCGATCACGTGACGCGAAAATACCCGCTTACAAAGTACTCCAGGCACCGTGATCTCGTCGAATGCATCTATTAGTGTGTAAACTGATAATTCTGGTCTATTCTGCTTCCCCCGTGAAGTCGTCCTGTTCATCCTTGTTGATCACCAAAAATCCTAGCGTGACAATCACCGCTCCAAAGAGATACCAGAAATTGACATGAAATCCCTTGAAGACCCAATCGCCGACCATGGCCAAGGGAATAGTTAGTGACAATCCGACCGTCACAGTCAAGGGGCTCGTGAGCAAAACCGCCTTGCACCAGCAGAAATCGCTGATGAAAGTGATGAAGGCATTGATGCATAGTAGTTTGATCACGTGCGCGCCCTTTGGAAGTTGAAAATGTTCCACGCCAAAGAAATGTAGAGCGATTAAAACGGGCCACAAAAGAACAAGGCAGTATAAGCCAACAAACCCAAAGAATAGGTGGGTGTTCAACGTGCGTTCCTGTGCTGTATCCGGGCGCGTGATCTTGTGCTTGAGCAAAATCGTGTATATGCCGTAAATGAGGGCGCCTGCAAGCGCAAGAACATTGCCCCAGAGCGCTATAAGCGGCGTAGAGCCTTCTGGAACATCCACTGCCGAAGTGGAGTCGATTTTGGTCACTATCAACACGCCAGAGAACGAAAGCACAATGCCCAAGATCTTGTTTCTGTTGATCTTCTCAATCCGATATAGGTACCCGAAAATAAGGGTGAAGAACGACAGCGTGGACGATAAGATCGTCTGGGACGCCACCAGCGTGTATGACAAAGAAGCGTTTGTCACCAAATTCGCCGAAAACCAGAGTACGATGAATTGAAGCGACAACAAAAGGGTTTCGCATATGCCTACCTCATCATCGGGAATTTTTGCCAAGTTTAGGTCAGACTCGCTTGTATCGCGAGATCCATATTCCGCTAGTGGCTGCGCTGGAGCCTCGGCGTCCTTGAGACCCCTTTGCCTCATTTTTCTATAATCTTGTCGCACAGCGTCTAAGAACTGAGCCACAGAATAATTGTGGTGCTTCAAGTATGGTATAAGATAAAACACAAAGCAGCTGGTGTTGATCCACGTGATGAAAAACGGTTTCCGGTACACGTTGGACTCAAAAAGGTCATTGACTAGAAAAGAACTGCCCACCCAGAACACAATCACCATCGATAGATTGAGTAATCCAAGGGCCCATTTCTGGGTCGCCAGAAGCTGCGACTCCGGCCGGAGAACCGACAGGAAAGATTGGATAAAAGTCGCTAGCGACGTCTGAAGCTTCCTTAGCATTCTATGATTAATACTGTTTTGGCAATTGTATGTATTATATCTAGTCTCTCAGGAGTATAACGGAAATGACAGGCCATCTAGAGATACGGCACGTCACGTGCACGTACGAAAACGTCGCGCTCGCTTATCTCGCACGTGAATTTGTAATTTTGACAAGTGGTGTGAGTCTCGAAAATAATGAGCCCAAAGTTGGTCTAAGACGATTCTATAAGTAATGTGATTTTTTGGTGTTTTTTGTTTTTCTCTTTTTTTCAGGAAAGAGACTCTTTATGTAATTTTCCGATAGACATTTCCAGTTTCCATAATTTGGATAAACTTAATGCTTGCCAATTTGCTTAACAGTTTTCCGAGTCATTTGCAATGTACAGTCGTACCTCGCTATAAGACGCCTCGAAAGTCGCGAATCCCTCGGACCCTCGACTTGAATTCTGATTTTTGGTGCTAAGAAGCGGTTGCATTACATACAAAAGCCCAAAATTACCGAGGGTTCCCTCGGCCCTCGATCCCCTTGAAAAATTTTTCGTTAAAGAGGGCACTATTTTTGACCGTTTTCAATGAGTTCAAGGTAAGGAAATATAAATATTTGACTCGAATACACATGACAAAGGCCTGGAACGTCGATTTAACGCGCTGAAATCGCGTAATTTTGCGCTTTGTGTACTTGTGGCGTGCCTTCGAAGGTACGCGTTCCCTATGCGATTATGAAAGGTTGCAACAGTTGCATAGTCCTCAGATCGTAATCAAAAATTTCCTGTGCTGAAATGCCTGAGATTGAGCACTTAAAGCTTCCGAAGAGAGGGCTCACAAAAAGGCTTCAAATGTTGGAACGGTAGAAAGAAACCCAAAGCTGGAGGGTCAGAATGCCAGTAGGGATCCTGCAATAGAGGAGCTAGGTGCTGAATTTAACCGATTGACTATCCAGCTAAGGCAAAAAAACATAGTCGCAAACGCCATGGGGTGGGATGAATACATCAGTTTTATCGGAGAAGATATGCCTCAAAAAACAGAAGGGGTTGCAGATAATGAAGACGGTAGCGAAAAACACACAGACAGCTCGAACATTTCTCAGTTTGAAACAAGCGGACTGGCACAGCTTCCGGTTACAATCGGCGCCAATTCAGTTGATAGCGACGATGACTTTGTGTATCAGCTGACTCACGGCCCTCAAAAGGTCATTTACATGGCTGATTACATGATGGGATTTTTGAGAGAAACGGAATCATTGGAACACGAGAAGAATAAAGGTATACTTGCCAATCATAGGAAATGTGCGAAAAAGGGCTTCGGAAATGCAGCCCCCTAAAAAACAGGTGAGTATTGATAGTTTCTTTTTAGCCGGATGATACACACCTACAATTTCGTGAAATTGCTCAAAAGATGAGTGAACGTGCCGTAGAATAGTTCCCTCACTTTTTTACTCGGCTGTCCTGCACATAGTGGATTTCTTCCCTCGTACCTCGAATAGGGCCCCAAAAAGTGTGTGCTAAGATGATCTGTCTTATAGCGAGGTACGACTGTACTTTTCGTTGTGAGAGGTACGGGTGTTGAGTCTTCGGATGTCCTAATACGGAAGGTGGAACCCGAAATTATCAACGAGAGCATCCCCGTGGCTTCATTCATTTCGTGCTGAATTCACCTAACTTTAAATCAGTGTCTTTCAGAACATATTCAGATCATCTTGTGCACTGATCTGTTGAGATAAACCAGGTTGAGCCAAGCATACGTGGGGAAAGGTGTTCCGCTAGTCATTTCAGGGTGGGATAGGTGCACCTTCCGTCACCGGCAGCACTACGAGCACACACTATCAAGTTCCTTACTCTTAAATGTACTTGTGGTAGTCTAGGCAAACTGGGGAATTTCAAGCAGATTGCTCGAAGATTTGACGAGATGTGCTTGGCTTAAGTCACGGCCATAGATTTTAGGCAATGGACGGGTTTAACTGATATTCCGCATAATTTCGCCTGTTCACGGCTCAATCCGCCCAAAAAAGTAAATGGAGCTAAACTTTAATCTCGCAGTAAAATGTAAAACAATCATGGTCCGCTTGAGCTGCGTGACTAACAAAACAAAAAGATTTCAAAAAAAACAGTGCTTCATCGATAACGTTCGATTTCCAAATTGCAGTTTTCTGTATTAGAGCATAAATAAGGGTTGCCTTTTCACGCGCTTTGAAGACCGAAACCAAGCGCAGTAACCACTACGGAAAATTGAAAACTAAGAAAAAAAGGAAAAAAAAAACATGGAAAAAAATAAAGAGACCTTCGCGCGTAACCACCAGTCCATTACACTAAGCATGCATTCATTCCGACATCATAAGGGTCGGTCTAGATGCAAGAATTGCTTGTTTTGGCCTAAAAACCATCAAATGAATAAAATCTAGAAATTTATCGTCGAAATGAAGGCGATTTATGTGTGCCTGACGCCGTCCTTCAACCTCGGTCCCACTCCCCAAATACATGCATATGGAAGCCGCAATCTGCACACGGTGCAGACATTCTACGCTTGAGCGCTGTGCGGCTTGGCTCTTCTCGATGCAATGCGATCCAGAACCGGATTTACCGCAAATATCCACCAGACCATACAAACATTTTCATAGCTAGCCGAAAACCAGCCTTTCGAAATTTTCGGCCCCACCTTATCCCTAAAGACCATATACAAAATCCTTTATCACCCAAAGAAAGAGGGAATAGAAAGTTTCACTACGCTTCTCAGTGCCTTGCCCCGGATTAACCTCCCCATGCGTATCATATGAAATATCCATAATACCATAATTCAAACACGCCACGTCAATGTATAAGCTAGGGATACGACAAACGGGAGATAAGCCCGTCACAGGCACTACCATCATGATGGAGGAGCCACACACGAACACTAAGCTGGAACTGGCCGGCAGCAACCTAAATACCCCGAATTTGCATATGTTGAAGAAGAACGATCTGGGAATCATCTTGCACCCGCAGCCCGAAGACAACCCGAATGACCCTCTCAACTGGCCCATGCTACGCAAAGACCTATGTTTTCTCATTATAGGTTTTCAAACGTTTATCGGTGGAGGCCAAACACCGATTCTCGCAGCCGGATTTAGACAGTTGCTGGGTGAGTTTGATAAGACGGTTGCGAAGATTTCATACTTGGTCGGTGCCTTTATGCTAGCTCTAGGCCTAGGGTCTGTGTTTGCAAGCCCAACCGCTATTCTATACGGGAAAAGGTTGGTATACTTGCTCGGAATTGTGATATTTCTCATAGGCGCCATCGTATGCGCCTGTCTGGCCAACTACGGCGGATTGATGGCGGGTAGAATCCTTACTGGCTTTGGCGCGTCACCAACAGAAAGCTTGGCGCTGGCCAGTTTGAGTGACCTATATTTCCAGCACGAAAGGGCCTACAGAACCGGTTTATACACGCTTCTACTATTGGGTGGGAAAAACATTCTTCCGCTTCTCTCCTCGCTCATATTTCAGCACTTGGACCGCCACTGGCTCTACTGGATCCAAGCCATGTTCTTGGGGGCCAACTTGCTTCTAACGTTTTTGTTTGTGCCAGAAACTTACTGGGACCGCACCAATGTAAAAATCGGGCCAGAAACAGTAGCGGCAGGGCACCAAAGCCATGAAAATCTGCGTGATACAGCACTGGTAGACACGGGAGATGATTCACGTGCACGGCAATTGCTTACAGTCCCCGGAGGACGAAAAAGCGACGATTGTGCGTCATCTGGACGAAGTTCTAGCCCGCACACGACCTCCTCGGGGACCTCCATGCCAAAACTGTTCACGAAGAGGCTACACTTGATTTCGGGCAGACATTCGGCAGACAAGTGGTGGATGGTTGCCATGCGGCCACTCTTCTTGTACTGTTACCCGCCCGTACTATACGGGGCCATTGTTTACTCACTAGCTGTGGTGTGGCTAATAGTCATTTCAGAGGTTTTGGCAGAAATATTCCAGGCGGAGGGTTACGGATACCTGGCCCAAACAGTGGGTCTTTTCTACTTGTCCCCCTTTGTTGGCGGCATTCTCGGCTCATTGGCAGCCGGAATTCTCGGAGATAGGGTCACACTGTATGTCGTCAAGGTAAATCATGGTGTGTACGAGCCTGAGTTCCGCCTTTTCATGCTTATCCCGCTGACCATAGTCACGTGCATTGGTCTTATGGGCTACGGGTGGCTGTCTCATGTGCAGGATCCATGGATCGCCCCCGTGCTTTTCTTCGGGTGCCTTAGTTTCGGGTCCCTGATGGCGTCTACCACAGCTATTACATATACGGTGGATTGCTACAAGATGTTTGCCGCAGAGGCGTTGGTATCGTTCAATCTAGCGAAAAACGTGATTGGGTTTGTGTTTTCGCTTTTCAACAACGACGCGTTTTTGTCATTGGACGGGAAAAGGCTCTTTGTCATTTACGGCTGTGCTCAATTATTCGTCAGCTTCTTGGGCATTGTGATGTATGTTTACGGCAAAGTATCACGGGCTTGGACCGATGATCGGAATTTGCTTCGGTGTTTGTACCATGCAGACAGATTAGAAACGGAGAAGAAGACGGAAGCAGCTAGGTAGAATTAATTGGTTATATAGATTGAGTCAAAATTCAACAGGGTTTGGGCTTGCGAGATCATGAATAGTGTGATTATGTGAGATTCGTCAAACACAATGAAACAATTAGGAGTGCTTTTTCTCAAGCTTTCATGGTTGTGTGAATGAGGCCTTTGCATTATAGAAGTTGTCAAAACAGTAACAGCTGCATGGTTGCTACTGGCTCACCCTTTGTCTTTGTGGACTCATTCCATCCAGAAGCAAAATTCTATATAATGGTTGACAACGTAGCTATGTTTTGGAGTAACACTTGATCCATCAACTCATGTTTGCCTCATTTGACGGAATGTCTCATGGTGCCGGTCAAAAAATTGCTACTTCATACTCAAATTCGATGTTATATTCTTTTCGCTTTCTCTTTTGTGCTTCCTGCGTTCAGGCATCACAGTGAAACTAACGCCTAAGCGATAGAGGTAGAGCTTAATTTGGAAGAGCCACGATTACGCGGTTTTTAGGATCTGACAGCCATCTGTCCGCAGAAATGAGCACAAAAAATCGTCAAGTTCTGTCATATGATATCAAATCATAAAACTGGGTCCTCGCGTGTCTTTACCACAATGACCATTTTCGTACAAACGAATCCTAAAAGCAGCTGTTAGCGGAAAGTCAAGTTTACTGGCCTTTCATGTCTTAAGCCAGGAGAGAATGTTCTGAGCTCACAATCTACGTGTCCCAGCTCTTCTTCAGCGTGTTTTTTGCAACATAAAAATTAACCGTGACACACATTTCACAATGATATGCATGGGCTCTTATATCCAGTTGATAGTCGCAGGATCAAAGGCTGTAAGCAAGTGCTTGTTTGCATCTAAGTAGGTGGCGAGTCGTTCCTTGAACAGCACACCATTCCATATGTCCCCCTTCACTGAAGGCATGCCTAGTTTTTCAACCACCACTCCACTAGCAATATTGCCCACGATCCCCGCAGCTATCCAGTCACCAGAAATTTCCAATGCGGTCATAAACGCGCCACAGAAAGAGTTCCCTCCTCCTGTGACATCAACGACATTCTGTTGGTTTTGGTGGTATGCGGGGAGCATAAGCGACACGCCGCGCGTCTTTACGAAACATCCAAGCGCACCACACCGAAGCACCACGCCACCATGCGGCCCACTGCTTGCCAAGAATTTCAGCGCCAATTGCTCAATATCTTCGGGCGTTTCCGGGAGCACCAGCATACTGTAGAAATCCGCAGCCTCATTTAGGTTCGGGGAGAAAACATCCACTTTGTGCATGATTTTATGGAGATTTTCGAGATTTCCAGCAACGCATACCTCAGGAAACGGCTCGAAGATGAATTTGGGCCGAGTCAGAATACCCTTTTTTGCACGCTCCGCAAGGAATATGTCGATGGTCTCCTCGCAGCGCTCAATCGAGCAGCAAAAGTGAAAGGTGCGCAGATCTAGTAAATTGCCGGTTTGTAAAATATCATCAGCAACAATTCTTTTTTTCGGTGATTTATACACAAATTGACGCACGCCGTCTTCACCGTAATTGTTGACCCCTCGCGACGTGAGCCTTTCCGGAGTATTTCTAAAAATGGCCCCCGTACCCCACGTCTTCATTTCCTCTTCAATTTTTGCCGGAAAGTCTGAGCCTTTATCGATGATCCCACATATCTGTCTGCCCAATTTTTGGCCACATGCTATCCGCCCGCCTATTATGGCATACAGCGCACCCCCACCAATTATGTTGTTTTCCGCCGGACGATTGATCGACGCAGGGTATTGGTTCCCGTCAATGATGAATAGTCCTAACGTAGTTAGTAGAGGGACGGTCGTCATGATGTAACTGGTGTGTTGATTTGTTGTTTTCTTACAGGCCTTATGCGTCGCTAGCTTCTGAGATCGGATCGCATGTTGATGCAGAGGAATGGCGCGATCGCATTGTGCACGCCAGGACTTGATGTAAGAGCTTATGATACATATCGAATCAGCAAATCGCGAGAGAAGTTGATGCTCACATGTAAAAGAGCAAGTCTCTTTTTGGGCTTCGCTAAAACTATCTGATTTGCTGGCTCTGAGTGCCTATGGATGGGAAAAGTACGATTTCATTGTCAAAAGACGCCCCGCGCTCCCTGATGTTAATGAAGTACGCACACGCGTTGTTTGTTCAAGACACGAGTGAGTGTCAAATTCATCATTCAAGTCAAAGCCGATAAGTTCACTCCGTCTGCGGATAAAACCCAGGTATGACCCCACTTCACCACGGCCACTGGCAGCCCAGTCATATGCAAGCCGTGTCCTGATCATTGCCTGATGCTCAAATTTCCACAAGACCCTCCTAGCTTAATCTGGCTGCATTGGGTCTACTCGCACTCTTACGAAATACATCATTCATCTAGTCTCCACTTATCATTATCATGATTATTTCACATGTTCCCTGAACGTGTGCTACGATTTTTGTTCAGGCACTTACACACACTTATGACCCCAGTAGACACATTGCTAAGGCAGTTTCGGCCTAAACAACTTTAACCGGCTGGCTCGACTTTTTAACTTTTAGACTACAAAACTGGTGACTATGTTAAGGCCTGTTTATAAGGATCTTATGTTAAAAGAAAACCGGGCAGTGTTTCCAAAAACACCGCGAGAACCCGTTTTTTATAAGAAAAACTCGCTCTTCAATAAAAGTCCCTGAGCGCTATTTCGATTTTTACTCAATAACTTTGATCCCTGTGAATAAGTATTACTGCACCTTGGCGTCTATAATATCATGCAATTTGAATACGAGCAGCAGGGCTTTAGTTTTAGTGGAAGTTTTTTTTTTTTAAGAAAAAACGATTAAAATCCAAAGTACGTGGCTTAACATCAGATCTTACTTGATTTCGGATAAATCGTCACATCCGTTTTTCTAGAACCGTTTGAAGAAATGCTGCAAAAATCAAATCTTCTGTTTTTTCTTCCAAGTTCTTGAATATTTACCACAGAATACTATTTTCGAGCACTAAACAAATTATATAAAAAAACTCAAGGTCAATCTTTCAACCCAGACATCGTTTATCACATAGATAATGATATATCGTCGGATTTCCGCTCCGTATTGTAACTATTACTGCAGAGGACGTCAGCTGACAAGAATAAACGAGCTTTCATCGACTCAATACAGCTTGGCTGCAAAACTTCACCGCTATGACGTGTTTTTGAGGTTACAATCGATATCATGTACATCCTTCGGGCCGCATTTACCAGCAGACCCTTGAAGTAATGACTTTCAACTATTTTTTCGAATTTTTTTTTTTTTTTTAAAGAAACAAATCGTATTAACAGGAAACCGCGGTTAAACGGTCAAAAATCTATATATCTATAGACAAAAAACCTGCATACGTCTGGATAGAACACTGAGTAATGAAGTCCCCCGACTTTCCCAAGCCTTAGGTCTTCCTCCTTATCCTAGCCGCTGTATAGGTAGTGTCAACTCGTCCGTATTTTACTTCGTTCCAACGCCCTTTTCAAATGTCTATTCAGAAGAGGCTGGAGGACGGTGCCTCCGGTTGCCTCCCGGCGTCTGGATGAATAGACCTGGCGGACGGTGTCGACGTACCAATTAAGGTTGCGTAAATTTTCGTAGGTAGTGTTCAATGGTGCCAACATCGAATTCAAATTCATGGGTGCTTGTATGTTTAATTTATCCCAAAGGACTTTGGAACACCTACACTCGGTGTATAGGTGATAAGCCCCTTGTGTGCAGGTATGGCGCTATTCTTTTTGTGCAGTCGTGTCATAATTCCCATTGACATTTTTCGCAACGAAGCCCGTTTGGCCAAGTGGTAAGGCGCCTCACTCGTAATGAGGCGATCGTCGGTTCGATTCCGACAATGGGCACTTTGTTTTTCACACAAATCAATACTCAAGTATTCTTTTTTTTTCGGTGTTGCCGCCTTTATATTGCACGTCTCGATGCTTATGAGATTCTGTAGAACAACTCTGTCACAAAAGGGAAGACTAGATGTATCCCGTCCTATATACCTAGATTAACTAGTGTTTGAGTGATTTTGGTGGGGGAGGGGGTACATCATCCGAAATGTCACCGCGTGTAGAGTTACTAACGTCATTCGCTTTAGACCGTGAAAGCTCCTCGTTCATGAAATCGGCTAGACTTCCGAGGTTTGCCGCTGGACCGTGTGCTTTTCTCCTGCGTGCAGGTTTCGAGACCGGAGAAGTGAGGGGAACACCAGAGGAGTTTTGTGTATGTGGTAAAATCGGGGGCGGGTTACTTTTCATAGGCGAAAAAAGCGGCTTGCTTGGCGAAATGTGAGCTTCAGAATTTTTTGAGGGTGATTGAGGCACTTTTTGGACCATACTGTCCGCAAAAGTCGGGGGCTTGGATTCGTCCAACGGAATCTCGCACATCGGTTCTGATTCTGGCGCTGGCTGCAATTCCGAGATTCCGTGCGCATCTTGAGGCACCGAAACTTCATCTTCGGCTAGATCCAAGAAGTCCTCATCTTCTTCCAATAAAGAGTCTATTTTGCTCATTTTGGGAGATGTTTCGATTTGGTTATTCTCGTTTTCCAGCAAAATTCTCTCCTTATTTGTGGTGTCTTCACTGCCTGATTTTTCCTCAGGAACAGTTTCAAATACTTCTGCAAAAGGCACAGCGTCTGACTCTGCCTCTGTCTTCGTCACGGGTGGCACCAAAATATCGTCTGGTATTGGAGATTCGACCGGATTGGCGTGTTTGTTATCTTTTATTTCGAATTCTTTTTCGACTTCGTTATGAGAATCCCCGTCCTTCTTGTCTTCCGTGGAAGGGTCAATTTCTTGACTGCTTCCTACCTGAATTTCATCTTCATTGTTTTCATTTGGCGCTTGTGGATCTTCAGCATGTCTCTGCGTGTCTGACTGAACGGTATTCTCATTCAAATCAGTCGTTGCCTCTGTTTCAGGCTCATTTAGAAAGTCGAGCTCGGATAATGGTTGATCATGGACTATCGCTGTGTCCTGGGGACTTTTTGTTGCAGGGATAGTATCATCTGTGGTCACAATATCCTCGCTGCTTGGTTGTGTACCTTCTTTGGCGCCCAACTCGAGATTGGTATCTGGCTGCAATTCCGATCCAGACGCGGGTTTTTCCTGCGCGGTGACTTCGAAAGAATCACAAATTTGTGCTGATTCTTCTGGAATGACATTCTCCGATATTACCTCAGGATTGGTCGCATTGTCACTTCTCTCAGCAGACTCTTCAGCCACTGAATTTTCTGAGATTTCAATTCTTTCGGCATCAAAGTCCACATTTTCCGCATTCGTGTCATCTTCAATATAGGTTACAACAGGTGTCTCCTCGATTTCCGCGCTGGAAGTCTCTTTCACAGACTCTGGCGCGTACCGATTCAGGGGCTTGCTTTTCAAGACCGGCGCCGGCGTTGCAACCTTGAAAGTATCATGCAAGGCGGTACTCTGCGTTGATGAGGGGGCCGCTGGTGGCGCATTCTGTGGATCAGGCCCATCTGCCAAATCTGGTCCAGCTGATGCATCAAGATTCTGTGAGGTTTCGTTTTCAAGAAGTGCAAACTTACCCGGGACCGCCGGAAGACGGTGCAAGAGACCGTAGCCAACGTCACAGCCCAAAATCCCCTTATTCTGTGCAGGTGCCCATCCTCTGGAAAGGTACACTGTCACGGGCCGCACCACGTCGAAATCATGGTTATACACATAGAATATGATCGGGATTTGGTCGTCTTGGAGCGTCGCGTTATGTCTGGTATAGTAACTGGACACCACGGTTGCCAACAAATGCTCGCCGCCACCGGCCAAAAGTCCTTTTCCAGATGTATCTGAAGGAAACGCACTGTCGCAGCCTATTATATAGTCTGAATACGGCACAAGAAGCGCTTGGAACGCGGGCGAGTGCGGGTGTGTGTTCAAGATCTTCCACACCTGTGTGGCTGTGTTGAGGTGTTGTGACGATACTGTGATGCCGAGTTCGGCAAACAAATCGGCGTGCAAATGCCATTTTCCTGGCGTGTTTTGGATATCCGCATCTCGTTTCTCTAAGGGCGTCAATTGCACCGAGATGTCTCGCTCGACACCCCCTTTGGCGCTCCATACTTTGAAGGTCACTGTCTTGTGCGGGCCCAGGGCGGCCATGGCGAATTCCTGTGCCAATAGGTCGAAATCGACCATACTAGCCTCGTCAGACTCATCTTTGTTGCTATAGCTGAAAGAGCCGTCTTCACCAATACTGTATGACCGTGCATGCGAGATCGGATATTTCATGGGCAAATCATGGCCGTTAATCCCAACAATATAGTCAAACCACGCCTCGAATTGGTGTTTCTGAGAGGTTGAATCTGGTGTTACATAGAGCACACGGAGGCCATGGCCTGCGTTGTTGATATTGAGATTCGCCCGGAAGTACGAGTCAGACTCCTTTGAGCTACCTTCGAGTTTATCCTTGAGCTTCTTTGCGAACGAAAACATGGCAATTGCGGGCTTATTTTTCGATGGAGTGAAGTGGAATTTGAGCTTCAATCTTGGCTGTGCGGGACGGTAGACGTGGAGGTCCGCGTATGCAGGTCAACAATTACTGAGTCAGTGATTGAAATCAAAATAATCGAGGTTGGAATTGTCTATTTGGTTTCAAAAATGATCATTGGGAGATTTTCCCACGAAGTTCAAAACTTGATGGTGAGTGAAGGGGCGTATCTACCCTCTGTCAAGCTTTCTAACAGCTAACAGCGCCATATATAGTGTGAAAGGTGCTAACAAGAAGAAATGTGAAGTGCCCAGCAGAAAGAGTGATACGCAATGACAGATTTCGAGAGCTTACTCTTTGCTTATGAAGAGTCCCAGCTTAGCCTACACAAGGGGCCCGTGTGGTCACAGATCTCCATATCTATATGTTCTGTCCGGCCCCGTCATTGGCATACAGGCGGACTGCCGTTAAAAGCTTTTAACTAGCAGCATGTGAGGGCAATTATTTCTGAAGGAGAAGGTTGATGCTATATTTAGCCAGCAAAGTTCAAACAAGCAAATATGAAACGTATGTTTTTTTGCTCCGTACAACAGTTTTAAGCAAGAATAGAGGTTTACCTCTCAACCCGATTCCCCAATGCGGTAAGTGGCGCGCCCAAGCTTTAGCGGGGAGCGAAGGCGGGTCGGCTTAAAAGGCAGGGCCGTGCACCTAAGTGCGGAACTCGAATTATCCGGTAATTCCGCAATTCTTTAATCTCCTGAAAACCACTCTCAACTATCTGCAAAATGTCGGTGCCAGTTGTGGTTGTTGGAGCAGGCGTGATTGGCCTTACCGCCCAAACTCAAACAAAGCAACAATTCGCTCGATGTCACCGTTGTGGCAACGTTTCTTCCCGGAGATAACGATATTTCCTATACTTCTCCTTACGCCGGCGCCAATTGGCAGTCGTTCGCCTCCCCAAACGAGAAGTTTTTGCAAGAAATCGATATAGAAGCCTATCGGGAATTTGGAAACTTGGCTGACGACCCGAGATCGGGAATCTGGCGCAAAAAAAATACACTGTACTATACGCAAATCGCTCTCGATAGAGCTGGCGGTGATAAGACCAAATTTGTGCCGTGGTTCAAGCCGATATCGAATGGCCGTGAATTAGACAATACGGAATTGCTCCCTGGAACGGTCTGTGGGCGCGAGTTTGATGGTTTTGTCATATCTGTGCCGACATATTTGCCCTATCTCGTGCAGAAGTGTCTTGAAATTGGGGTGATAATCAAAAGAGTGCTGAAGATCACAAATATTGAGCACGCAAGAAACTTGCACAACTCAGGCAAGAAAGCCCAATTTGTCATCAACTGCGCGGGGTTGTTTGCCTCCAAATTCGCTGGGGTGGACGATTCCAGTGAAAACTATCTTGTTCGAGGCCAGGTGTTGGTCGTGCGAAACACAATTTCAAAGGTTCAAATTGTTTGTGGCTTTGAGCACCCGGACGAGGAGCTATATGTGTTCCCACGGAAAGAAGGCGGCGCTATAATTGGCGGAAGCTTCTACAAGAACAATCACGACCCCGTTGAAGATAAAGCCTTGACTCAAAGGATTCTTGACCGGGCCACGACGTATTTGCCTGAACTAATCGACGAAAAAATGCATGGCAACAAACCCTATATCGACGTGGTCAAGGTGAATGTGGGGCTCCGGCCCTTTCGTGAAGATGGCCCCAGAATCGAAAAAGACCCCAAGAAAAAATGGCTTATTCATGGCTACGGCGCAGGCGGTGGAGGATACCAGGGAAGTTACGGGTTTGCCAAGAAAATCGTCGAGCTTGTCAACGAGAATATCTCCACGCCCAGATTATAGTCATGGAAATGTTTATTATAGAGTAATTATGGGCATGTTTGTCCATGTGCAGAAGCTATAATCAGTGGCTGCGACACAGCAAACCGCAAGAAATGGGGAACATGATAACGTTGAGTGATTTAGAGAATTGCAAATTGACTCGATTTTTCCAATATGTTTATTTGCACAACGTGTTGACGAGGAAATTGAAAAACTGCTTGCCGTATTTCTTCTGGTGCTCCTTGTCGGTCTTGGAACTCACAAATTCCAGTGCTTTGGACTGGTGCCCAGGCAACGCGGTGGGTTTGTCCAGATAAGTGTGTGTTTTGAATTGGATATCGGCATAGCCATGCTGGACAGAAAACGGGCCTGGGTTTTTGGGCGTTTCGGGGAGTGACATTATGAATAATTCGGAGATTTGAGGTGGTTCTTAAGGAATATCAACGGTTTTTGGGGAACGGAGTCTCGCTTCGATAGCGATGGTGGGGCTGGTTGCTATCGGTATGTGCCGGATAAGCTTTGGTGCATCCCTCCACACTACAGGCGGTACGGGTGTCCTGGGGGACAGTATATGAGATTAGAAGAGTATACAGTTTCGATTCAGGGCGCCAAAGCACTTGTATTTTTTTCTTTGTCGCATTTAGGTGATTTGACGAATAAGAAAAAAATTTCGTTTCAAATTTTCGGGTTTTTTTTTCTGATATCTTGCGGCTATTATCATAGATCGATCCCGTCGGAGATCAGCCGAATGCAGTGAATCTTTAGTCGATTAAGGCTTTTTGCAGGCCAAGATTTGTACGACAAATTTGATGGGTCAAAAAACTCAAACTTATCCGACAAGTGACCACTAGTCCAGCAACGCTCCAGATGACCTTCAACTAAAAGACCATCCATGAGAACCATATTTTTGCATTCAACTTTGACTAGATCTCATAACGAGGTGTACGGGTTTTCTCGCTCGAAACACTCCCTTGGCAAAACCGGGTAGAATATATGGCTTTTTTTTTAATCGCAACGTGGAACAAAAGACTTTGATAATTCCGAAAACTATACGCTACTACAAAACAGCGTACGCTAGCTCTACACAATCCCACTCACATCGGATCCATTTCACAGTGGCCTGGCACATCGTGAAAACACAGAAGCCTGCACATTGCATCCTACTCGCTCTGAAAAAATCATCTACTCACAATAGTCACAATCTCAAATCGATAATTTGAGTCCCGGAAAACAACATGAGAGCGTCTACTGTTCAAAGCTTTCAGCACACGGCCACAAGCTGCCTTAAGCGGCCATGGCAAACATTCAGAGACGGCCAGCCAATTTACGGGTTGACGAAAAGAGGCTCTAAAAGACATCCGTTGACCGGAAAACAAGGTAACAAGCACTTTTACAAGGGAACAGGCTCTTCTGGCTACGGTAAACTCAACGCAGATGGTATATATATCATGGACTGGACGAAAGTGCGTACGTACGTGGTGCCCGCGGGCTTGAACTCCTCAGACCTCAAGGCCCTTGTGTCACCTAAAGTGCCGCAGGTTTTACAGACTTTTGAAGGGTATCAAGACGGGTTCAAGGACCCGCAACTTGCATGGCAGAGCATCAAGGAATTCATTGAGTTTGGCGAAAACTATAACGATAGAGATTTGGAGAAAACACTGTTTTTGGAGGAATACGTGCACCCGGACATTGTTGCCGCGGAGCAGGAACAGAACACGGTGCAGTGATATTGTACATGTATATAGATAATGTGAAGACTTGGGACCCGGTGATTTGACAATTTCTCTACTTTTCCTTTCGTCTTTTTTTTTTTTTCTTTTTTTACTAGGGCTTTTTTTGTTTGTTTTGACGAGATTAGTTTCGACCTGCCATGGGCCATAGGTCGATTAACAGCGTGTGCTTTAAGATTCAAATCTTGGATCTTTTTTCGAATCTGATTTTGGCTTCTCTCACAAAAGGTTTAGTGTGGAAGGAAAATCGAACCTTTTTGCTTTCAAAAAAAATCCCTTTTCCGATACGCAAGGCAGTCTAATAAAGTGTCTTTACTCAGCCTGTTAACCAAAACAAAGTATACTATGGGTCACTAAGTTCCACCGAATTGCCTAAAACATCTGCCCTCACATCTCTAAACTTATGATTTGTTTAATACATATTGGTTCTTTCACTGGTAATCTACCGCTTTGTTAAAATCACTTTTGACCAAAACGTCTATTCAGAGCAAGACTCAATTTATTTAAGGCGGGGTGACGCTTCTCATCTGGTCCGAAAAACTTGATTTGGACTTCAAAACTGTGGCAAGTAACAGCTTCACCTCAATCAATACTTCCGAAAGATCCATAAATCACTGGATCATTCATTACAGCAAGAGCAAAGCCAAAGGAGGTGAGGCGGCACTACTTCGATCCAAACTCAAGACACATGTACAGTCATATACCCCAGGGCTATTCTGCTCCGGTCTGATGAATGTTTCTTTTAAGAAGGACACCATGTGTTTTGTGGCCTCCTCCCGATTATGGTTTTTCTGAGTATATATAGATCTCTGTATCCTTCGAGATCCGTTCGAACTCGCCATCGGCCAAACGACACTACCTTGGTTCTATGCTTAGATCACAGTGCTCTTGCGTACCGAGAACCATATACATATTTGCTTCAGAGAAATCTTTCCTCAGTGAGTCAACACGCATATCTACATAGACAGATATACAAAAAAAGAATCCAGTATTGAGAATATCGAGTATTTGAAGGAGCACAGCAGCCGACGCCGACCAGAACACCCAGCACTTCCTCGAAATACCCGAAGGCGACCTTGAAGATGGCTGTCTCTGCTCTTGGGTCTGGGCTCCTTCCTGCCGGCAATTGAATATTATAAATAGAAGTCAATCGGTAAACAATCTTTTGTCGATAGGAAATTTGGTTCGCTAAGAGGCTGTGCCAACTTGAGCAACCTCGCAGTTAAAGCTCTGCTCCCATCGGATATGGGATCTATCACGTCTTATTCAATGAGTCTTGGATTTGGTTTGTGTTCTTTCAATCCAGGAGCGCTCGCAGGTTTACCTCAAGTTCCTGGGGATGCAAGCCGATTGGCTATTCAAGGAAATGATATACCCCTACCATCTGTTGCTTGCGCCGATCAGAGCAAAGCGATGGACGTTTTGATGTGTGTCAATTCTTTGCCAGGTAATCAGAAAGCATTACTACCAGAAGGTCACGTTTTTTCTCTTCTTTTCTGTTTGATACAATGTTTATGTAGCTCTCCCCCTTTTTTTTCTGCTTGATACATCTGATTAGGGACTGGGAGCCACAATTGCTTACCTAGCTCTCCAAAAAACTATATATGAATATATATAAAACCCTAGCCAGCTTCGCTACCATGCCTAGCGGCGTGGCTGCGTATAGGAATGAATTGATTCCATGCGATTGAAGACATGTTCACAGGTTTCAAACACCTAAATTTCCGAGATTAGATACTGACTCAATTTTAATCACACGATATATTCAAGGCAGAAAAAAGTTTAAAAAAAATGAGTAACACGGGTCGTTTTTCGCCAATTTTTTCTTTGGCGAACCCACCATGAAAATTCAACATACTCAACTTTCAGGCGCAAGAAAAATTTAGCTATCCAAATGCAATCACAAAGTATGCTGCATCAAGTTTAATTATTAATTCATATTAACAGTGGGTTCCAAAAGGGGGCTTAATTTAACTTTATTTCGCTAGCCATCCTATTCTGCTCCACGCTTAATGCAACCGCGCGCCAAATCGCGTCTCGACAAATCTCAGCAGTGACGACTCATCCACCATAAACCGATTTCATACCTAGACTCTTTTAAGTACCCTATAGATTTGCATCACATTGTCCTCAACCTAGGCGAATCAGTCAAAAACCAATCTTTGGAGAAATAGCAAACCATAAACTTTCACGTTATCTAGTTAAAAGAAAAAATAAACAAGGAAAAGACCATAATGTCACAAGCTAGCCCAGAAGTCGTGGCGGCGGCAGAACATGCCATCACAAACGAAAATGCAGTCACTGAAGGCACTCACGATGACGACCACGTGATGCTGCTCCCGCTTCTGAAGATCAAAAAGATATTCAAGATGGACCCGGAGTACGCCGGGTGCTCTGCTAGCGCTGTATACGCGACGGGCGCAGCCACCGAGCTATTCGTGCAATATTTGGTGGAACAAGCATCGATGAGCGCCAAAGCTGAGAAGAGGAAGAAAATCCAGTACAGAGATTTGAGTGCTGCTGTTGGCGCGCTGGAACTGTTGCACTTTCTCGGCGACACTATACCCAAAACACAAACTGTGGAGAAAGCCTTGAAGGAGAAACGGATTAATGTTTCAGAGGAAGACCGCAAGACGCATGCGGCTTTGTTGGGCGAGGAGAACGATAAAGGAGACGAGTTGCCAGCGGCAGAGGTGGAGAAAAGTGCTCCTGTGTTGAGTAAAGGCCAGACCACGCTACCTTTCCAAAGCGTGCCACCGAAAAAAGCCGGGTTGCTGGACCTTATCGCCGATGAGCCTCAGGAAACGGACGCAATGGTGGTAGATTGATGATTAGGGGTCACTTGTAATTAAGGTGTGTTTGTGGGTTATGGCACGCGCTCGTTTCAGGGTGTGGATCGGAAAGATCGTAATGGCTATGGAGATTTCTTGAATTTCAAGACGCTTATCCTTGATTTGAATGCAGTCATGAATTTATGGTGATCAGGATTTGGACGTCATTAGCGCCAAACTGGATGCCGGTATCAGAAAACGAATTCACCTAGGATCAACCAACACGCAAGTGTGACGAGTTTGAAAATGCGGATATCTCTTTCCAACATATGTGTTCCCAGAAAGATTGCCTCTCATGAATCTGTAAATGTCACATGATATCTCGGGGGTTTACAGGATCAAAATCAAAATAGTCATAGCATATGAACCTCATCCATTTCTTAGCTTAAAAGATTTGGCGTGAAAGAGAATAATGCTACCAAACAATCAAAAGCATGTAGACCGGCATCACTTCGAAAATGTACGGGAGATACCTGAAATCCACCACAATACTAAGTGGGCCTTTAAATCATGTTACGATTCTGTTCTGTCCATTTCAAGTTCTATTTTCCACAAATCCATGCCTCATGAATCTTACGATTCAGTGAATAGCGCTCGCCGTCGATCAAAATCATCAACAATGAGTTTCCGAAAAAATTCGATTTTGTACCAAATTTCAGCGTAACCTTCTGTTTCCGCAATCTATCCGGCGTAACAAGAACCCATATCTTCAGATAATTTATGTTTTCACGAGGAAGCCTGCGGGGGCTTTCTATTTGTTGCACTCGTCTTGCCACGCGTGTGTCAGTTGAATTCACAAGTTTGGTCGTCACGACAATCATCCTGGGCTTTGCCGTGCTTGTAGGTCGATATCTAAGAAAAAAACACGAAAATCAAGGAGGAAGAGCAAGAGTAAGAGTAAGAGTAAGAGTAAGAGTAAGAGCAAGAGTAAGAGTAAGAGCAAAACAAGTAAAAATACGTTAACATCTCCATTTCAGGAATCGACAATTACAACGTGATGATTTCACCTGGCCAGTGAGCCCGTGAGACAATCAAGTAATACAATTGCCTGTAAGTAGCAAATCGTAGGGTCTAAGGTCTAGGCAGTACATGAGAAGTGAGAGATGGCAGAAATGCTGCTGTGCGGGGTGACGACAGAGACTAAACTTCTGCCTATCCGCTTTTTTTTTTTCTAGGAATTTTTGAGCTAGAAGCAAAACTGAATACGAGCTTATCCGAAGTAACGATATCAGAGTCATAGTAAGAACACCATCTTTGGCTGCTAAAGGTTTTGTTCGACACCAGCATCTACCAATACCGAAGAGAAAAAGCAAATAATGTGTATCTCGTAGAAGATTAATATGCGTTAATATCCTGCTGGAAACAAACGAGTCAGATCCTGGTATCAATTGACACGGATGCATACTATTCACGCGTCAAGTCTCGTGATCAGAACTTTGGCGAAAGCCTGTCTTGTACTCAAAAAGCTATATTCACGCGAAAGCCTACTCACTCACTCTTAGCGTCACCAAATGATTTGATAAAGGTGGATATTAGCTCATAATTAAATAACAGGTAAATCCATGTTTTTTCTTCTTTTCCTCTTTTCTTTTTTTTTTTTGCATACCATCTTGCTTTTTCTTCGTCCTCCACAAACCTTTGCATCTGATGTGATTCCTTGACCCTTTTAAACGCGACTGTTAGCTGCAGACTGGTCGACTATTCCTGGGATCGTGCGTTCGCGGAGGGCTCCGCGTTCATGTATCATTGTCTGTTGGTCAACTGCAGTCACGAGCCAATCGTTGTGTTTGAATCGAGTTCGATTATGAGATTACGAAGTCTGACAAAATGGCGCACGCTTTTTTTATCAGCCCATGATATCAGAAAAAAAAAAATACGAGGAGAGAAGGAATCCCGCTGGATCTCGTACCCACCCTCAAATTTTGTTCGAAAAGGGGAAATGTGTGCAAGGGGCGAGGGAAGTATATCACGAATCATATGATGCGGATTCATGATATGGAGTATCGAGTTTAGGTAACAAAAATCAATTAAAAAAAGTAAAAAGATGAACTGGTGAAAAGTGGCAGCCTTATACGAGCAGAGATGACATGATGTCACTCCTGCACCACGCGCCTGCGCTGTGATCCGCGCAAATCTACACATCCAGCTTCGGTTGCACCACGGTCACCAATATTGTCTTCTTGTTACTAGTATGCTTCAATAAACATGCTGAGGCTTTTTTCAATAGAAGTACCTCGATTGAAACCACAAACAAAGTGAGTTCTCGTGCTTGTCGTGTCATGTGTTTCCGAAAGCCGCATGCGACATGTGCAGGGACGTCACCTATTTGGGTATCCTTGAGCGCGGACGCTGTCGCTTTATGCACATGGGCGCATATCAGTTGCGAGATTCCGGTTGGACCGGAACCTATTGGCTGCACATGATATCTACGTACGGCTCTGGTTCATTTACGAAAAGATGATAGCATGCTTGTGAAAAACTATAAAAATCAGGCGAATCCAGGCCGTTTTTCGGGGGTTTTTCTCATAAACCAGCAAGGATGAAGGGATTCACGTCGATCGCTACCAGTGTCACGCCCACGACTACCATCACGACCACAGAAAACGGCACCACCGCCACGTTTCTTTACCCGTGCATGGCCACAGTCGTGGACGGATGTTACGTGAAGAAAAATGCTGGCGCCAGGAGTCACAAGACTGGCTTGTCTGCCGGAATGTGGGCGTTTATAGTTTTGATGATGTCGTCGTTTGCGTCTGTTTTGGCAGCCGATCTGGAAACAAGCTCCGTGCTCAAGTATGACAATATGACATCGGCCATTGACTCGATCACCGACATGGTGGTTGCTGACCCTTCGGCTACGCTGTACACGATTCAAGTTGACGACCAGATAATTGGGATTTCCAACTTCACCGTGGAGTACCCCGCAAATATCACCAAGAGATGGGACGCTAGTAACGCGCCCTTGGGAGCATCCTGGACTCAACACCAGACTGCCCAGCAGGGCACATGGTGGTCTACTTGGTATCCGGCGTCGTGTGTGCACCAAAACGGTTACGGTGGCGAGCCCATTCTGGTCCAATTGACACAATCGACGTCATACAGCGCGACATGGTCAGCGGGGTTTTCTGTGAATTACGGAACCGAAGCCTCGTTGAGTATTGGATACTCCACCACGGAAACAAATACAGTGTCGGAGTCGGAAACATACACTGTTCCTGCATACAGTTACGGCCAGGTCTGGCAGCAGCAATTGATGGTCTGGCAGGACCAGCAGCACCAGCATTGCCATAAGTATAACTATGGGAAACATGGAATCAAGTGTGGTGCGTGGAGTGCATATGTGAGGGGAAATTTACCCGTGAAGAATGGCCAGAGTTTTGGCTGGAGCACAGGGTATGACAAGATGGATTTCAGCTCGTGTGGCGGTGGAACTTGATTGTTGGTTCTTTTTTTTTTTTCTTTTCCCCGGTGTATAAACAATCTAGAATAATCAAGTTTTGAGCGTTTAGTGAGTGAAAAGATATTAAAAAAAATGGTGTAGGTTCGTCATAAGACACACAGTCGTGGTCCGGGAAGGGTTCCTCTATTTCGCTGACCCACAACGGATTCAGATGCGGAAAAGCGATTTGTAGTGACAATCCCCAAAAATAGAATCAGTTTGCGCTTGGTTCCAAAATATGACCCTGTTTCGAAGGATTTCGTGCCCGAAACAGAGTTCTCGCATTTCGGCACGGTTTTGAAGAAATATGTGGAAAAGTACAGAATCACCCAGGACGAGTTCCTCGAAGCCTATAACGAAAAGAGGATATCGGAGCCCAAGCTGGACGAGTATTTCTTGCACGAAAGGGCGGTGCGAAAGTCCGGTCATGGCACTTCATACCGACCTGAGGGAAAGGCTGCGTATTTACTATTTGGCCACGGTGGATCTCAACTCGTTGATTGGCAAGTTTTTCGATGGCAAATTGGTGAGTCCTGTAACCAGAGAAGTGGAGACACCAGTCAAGTGGGCTTAAAAAGCGGAGCACAGGCGAACCAGGATTACACATTACCTTTGGTACATTCACTCATCAGGCGTCTTGATGTGCCTTTTCAGGCCTCGATTTAGCATAGGGCCATAGACATCATCTTTCAAAAAGATTATCTCGAGTTTCTTCTCCTAAATGGTTTTCCAATAAAAATGAATGACCATTTTCTGCAGTTAAATTTGTATCTATACGAGTATAGTACCGTTGGCTACTTGCCAGGTAGCAAGTCATGAAATCTAACGTGATGAGAGTGTCAATTGTTGAGAAAGCACCCTAATACTCTTGTTAAATAGTCGGTGACATGAAACGCCTTAATGGAGGGCAAGCATCATCTCTACCCAGCTTTGATCGCCCAAGTGATATGTGCACAGTGTGATTTGCCAGATATTCAAGCTTATTAGGGTCAGCTAAAGCTGTCGAGGTCCTAAATCTTCCCTTGTGCAATTAAAGACGTGAACTGGGCAGCGTATCCTAGCTTCCATTAGAGATGAATAATATGAATCTGAATCACTGGAATCTTAATATGTCCGTCGGTTGATTCAAAAACAAAGTTGAGCTTAATTGATTCCGGACAAATAGTTTCTTTATACTCGACAAATTATTTTGTATATCATCTCGTAAAACAGTTGTGCTTCCCAGTATTACAGGAGAAAGCCATCACTATATACTTGAGAGTCGGGCAATATCATCACGTTCGCTGTTTGTGGTGAGAAAGGATTGCCACGGCCAAGCCTCATTTAACTCGAATAGGGCAAATGAGGTACCTAACAAGGACCTATTTGCAGATATAAAAACGCTTTTGTTCAATTATAGCCAGCAGGAGCGGGATCCGCCAAATTGTTTTTTTAGACTCAGCTGATGAACTTATCACTAGCGGCAATAGAGACAAAGATCATAAAGAGATCGGCTGCAATTTTACTAGAGCTTTAAATAAAGTATGTGCAATCATCATGGTACGACAAAGCACCTTTCTTTTTGTTAGACAAACAAGATGCATGACATATAAGACCGGCATTTGACACTGAATCTGCATGATCATGATCAACAGTTACGTACATGGTTGTTTTGCTTTATCATTCAGTACAGCTAAAGCTCTATTGTCGCGATACTCGATACCACGCTGAAGATGTATGCACGGGCTGCTGACCACAACCTTACAATCGAATATTCTCAGGATTTTGATTTTGACTTTAATCTCACCAAGCCAGCTTCAACCCAATGTGCAGTGAAGCGTGTCCGTACACTAAACTTCGATTTCTTTCCATACAGATTTCCCAAAAATCACTATCGAATTTTTTTTTTTTTGGCTAGTCCCCAAGGAACTTCATCACAAAGTGGACAATTTTTTCATGCAAGCCAATTTAGCACAGTAATGCACACAACATCCACTTCAAGCATCTTTAAGCGATCAGTACTGCATATCACCGGGTCTTGGCTGCGTCTGCAAAATTTGCGATGGGGCAACCGATGCGAACCGATCAGCAGGTCGTATCCGAAACACCAAGTGCTCGAGAGGCCAAAATGGATATAAAATGATGGTAAATCGCGCATTTTCGAGTTTATTTATTTTCTTCGCCTTTTTAAACACGCGCTTAAATAAAATAATTGAAAAATGAACGGATACACGTCAATTGCAACCAGTGTCACGCCCACGACTACCATAACCGCTACTAACAATGGCACCACCGCCACTTTCCTCTATCCATGCATGGCCACGTCCTCGGGTGGATGCTACGTGACCAAAAATGCAGGCGCTAGTCAGAAATCAGGGGTTTCTGCTGGAATGTGGGCGTTTTTGATCTTGTTGGTCACCTCTGCAACAGCCGCCATGGCCTAGAAGGACAGCTTTGGGAAATTTTGTGTGGAGCTCGAATAAGCATTCAAATTGATTTTCCTGAATTTGAATTTTCAACACTTGTTCGGTGCAGGTATGATTCAGTCTAGTGTTTTTGTCATGACTTGATCCGATGGTTGGCTCTTGTCGTTCCTTGGAAGAGTCCAAAATACTTGGTCGTGTACACACCACAGTCATCCAAGGGACGCGTCACGCTAGGCGCGTGGTTTTTTTTTTTTTTCAATTTATTTCGTTCACAAGAGATTTGATTTTCACTAATACGTGTCAGAATAAGAGAGTCTGACTAGGGCATGGTCACATCACCTCAGTAAGGGCCTGTGAAGTTTACGCCTCAAAATTGACGAGGGCTGCGCTGTAGCCGTCTGGTTGTATACCGAATGTGCGCCACGACCTTACATCAGTCACGCTTAATTGGCTGGGTATAAGTTGAAGAAAAAAAAATAAAGATGTTTTACGGTTTACGGCCAGTCCTGAGTAGGCCGAAGTAGAATATTCCGTAGATATCACTCAAGCAATAAGCATAACAATTTTACAGATGAGATCAAAAGCATGAATATGGTATTCAGTGGGTCTTGTTAGGTTCTTCATACCTGACAGATATTTATTGTGTACTTTATCTAGTAAAACCAGCCTCGCTTCCCAGTATTACAGTCGGGAAGCCATCATTATACACTTGAGAGTCGGGCAACTCACGTTGGCCGTCTGTGGTGAGAAAGGCTTGGCACGGCCAAGCCACATGGAACGCGGCTAAGGCAAATGGGGCACCTAACAGGTCTCACTGTATACCGTGTAATCATTGATGCCTTGAGAATACGGTTACTGATGGTACAGCTGGTTTAATCAAAATACGATAAGCCCTTTTATTGCATTTGAAGACTCACTTGGCTAATCTGAAAAAAAGAATATTCTCGACAAAGCTAGCAGCCAGTAGTCTGCCATAGTATACGCGGAGATAAGCTTGAGAATCCTGAATGACGCAAATTGAATTGCTCATTTGTATAAAACCTGACTGATAAAAAACTTGTGAAAAAACGATTCTTTTTTTTAATGAGCAACTAATCAGATCTGATAATCTTTCCTAAATTTGAAAGTGAAAAAGCAAAAACACAGCCCCGAATGGGATAGCTCAAAAGGGTAACAATAGTGTGCAACAATAACGCCTGGCCACGCGTTGGGTGTGTATTCGCACGAATTGAGACAATGGGAAAATTTAAACAATAAACTCCATGAAAAAAAGAAAAAAAACTTTGGCATTATTTGGATTCGCCAACAACATCCAAAAGCTGATTCTTCTTTTCTCGGAAGAGCTAAAGAAAAAAAGGGAATGAAAAAAGTTCATCTCGCAAGGTATGGATCGTAGTGGCTATGTAATATGTATCGAGAGTTGCAGATCAAACACGTTATGACCTTATATCGAGTCCAAATTCTATTCCCATAGATCTGAAAGCTAAATATAGAAGAGACAACTGCTCGCGACATTTTCCTGATTCCTCTTGCAAAGCACGTTTATGAGCACTGAGCTTTTCGTGTGTTGTAGTACTTTCCCGAGATGAATTCCCGAAATAATGTTCTTGTCAGTTACTACATTCAGCAAAACGACAACCCTGAGGTCTTAAAATTCCATTCTTAAGCCAGAATATCCTCAAAGCAACTCGAAATCCCAAAAAAAAATGGCTGATAGAGTCTGTATCCCCATGGGTAAGCCTACCACCACTCTCACCACCACTATCAGTGGTAGCACAATCACTTTCCTCCACCCATGCTGGGCAACTTTTCCCGGCGGATGCGCTGTGGTAGACGAGAAGCAAGTGCGTGAAAAAGTAGGGGAAAACGGGAGCAAAGGGTCATCGTCACGAGTTCTGGGCGGGGCAGTAAGATCGGATGAAAAGAGCCGAGCCAGTGGAGGTTCTCAGAATGGAGGCGTGGGGCAAGCTGCGGGGTTCTCAGCCGGAATGTGGGCTCTAATCATTGTTTTGATGAGTTGCGCAGCGGTGCTTGCGGACTCTTCTGTTGTGTGCTTGGTCTAGAAGGGAGATTGATGGAAATTTCTAGCTTTTCAAGTGGCTTTGCTGAGATATCAGAAGCTTAAGCTTGGGAGCTCTTTGGCGGCTTACAATGAATTAAACTACCTCAGCTTGTTCTTGTGTATAGCCCGTTATCTATTTGAAACTTGAAGTTTTCTCATTGCTCACCGAATGTCACAGCACACTCATGTGGACGTAGGATTGGCCTTCGAGCTGTAGATGGGCACCAACCATGATTGAAACCTCGTACATTTCAGCCAATCCTATTTAATCTCCTGAGTGCTCATGCTAATAAAACATTTTGTCCTGGAAAAACGGCGCTCTGCCTGTTCAGTTCCAGGTATTTCATTAAGGCTCAGCCATGAAAACTCCGCCGACAGTCCGGCTGACGAATTCGCAAACGAGCCCAGCCCAAAAGCGAGCTGAGAAAAGCTCATATTTAAAATTGATGGTCACGAGGTATCTATTGAGTGTCTGAATCTTCATCACTGTAAAACCTAGAGCTCTAGAGCTTGCTTTATAATTATCAGGTACATTCCAGTGTCCTAAGACGCATACAATTACAACGATGTGAACCCCACAGTTCATTGTGAGGAACAGTGTTTAGGATAGCAGCACCAACACAAGCATGTCTTTGGAATAGGAATGTCACACCGACTCGCCGATTACTGTGCCGTAGTTTGTATTGTTGGAGAGTGTACGATTGCTTGCTCACGGCATCCATTCTGGAGCGGCCAGAAACTTCCGCATTACCTTGCAGAGCCCGATTTTTTTGATCATTTGTTGAAGTATAAAGTCGTGTGACTGATTCAATCACAGTTTATGTGTTTCGAAGTCCAACGGTGCCCACATCGCGTTGTTCCCTTTCACGCTTTTCAAGCCGTTCTCAAAGTCGCGATCATTGCATATCTTTTCATTTCAAAGATTGGAGCGGAAAAATCTTTCTCCAGCGTATGCTTTTGATTAACTCAAGGAACCAGTAGCCTTATAACAACAAGAGAAGTTTTTGGTTGTTTCTTTTGTAGAAATTTACATGAGTGAGATAGAGTCAAGTGTAACAGAGGAATGCCAACTGGCGAATAACAAAGAAAAAACAGATGTATGCCGTTATGGAATCGTTTAAAATGTAGTTAAGTCTTTGGAAACCCACCATCGGTCCGCCCGTGGAAACAGTTTGCAACTGATAGTTGAATATTTCATTCTCACAAACCATAGAATCAAACAACAATATGAGCCCCAAATGCTCTCTGTAATCTATGGAAGCATAGCCTCAAATAGTGCTCAGTGATCCCCAAAGCTGCACTCTAGAAAGCAAACAATGAGGAATTAATGAGGAGACAGAAAACAATGTAGTTTGGCCGTTGAAAAACGGTTGAAAATTCCATTTCAAGATTTGGAAAAAAGGCATGCTTCATTTCAGACCAGAAGGCGCAGGCGCAAGGCATATGCAATGTAGGATATAAAAGTATGAGTCTCAATCCATTGACTCAACGCACGCAAGTTCAAAGGGATTTGTAAAAATACCATGTTGTGTTCTTACTTGATTGCCGCAGTGACTCTAGCGACAACATTGGCTTCATCCTTGGAAGATGTTCATGAATTTCCTGATATGGAAATTGCCATTGAGTCACTTTCAGAAAAGTCAAATGTCGAAACCGCCAGCAAGGAGTACGTTTTCATGGTCAATGGAAAACTCATCGGGATCTCAAACTTCACCTTGGAGGAAGTGTACCCAGAAAAAAAGAGATCATTTGCGTCTAAAGTTTCTGTGGGAGCATCGTGGATAGAGTTCCGAGTCAACAATTCAGGTGTTCTGTGGGGTGAATGGATGCCGACCACATGCCCTCAAATAAACCTCCGGTTGGTTCCTGCAGTTTATCCCATGCCTCTGACTTGGTACTATAGTGCTACTTGGGAGTCTGGGTTTAGTTTCCACCTTGCCTTGAGAAAAGCCCTGGAAATGGGATTTTCTTGCGCAGACGAGATTCGAGACTCGGCCACGGGTAAACATCTTGTGCCAGCTCTTGGGGTCGGTCAGTTATTTCGGAAACAGATGCTTGTGTGGCAAGACCATCAATATCGAAAATGCAAAAAGACAAATAAGGGAATAGCGTGCGCGAGCTGGTCGGCAAATGTAAGGGGGAATTTGCCCATAAAGAATGCCCAAAGCTTTGGCTGGCGCGTTGGCCGAGGTAATGTGGACTGGAATCATTGTCGAGGCAAAATGTGGTGAAAGAGAAGAAAAGGGACAGGTGTTTTAGGTACGAGACTTTTATTGCCAGTGTGATGTGCCCTCAGGCTCCATAGGGTAAATTTGAGCTTTTCATATAAGTATTTGCAATCAAAATGAGAACATTGTTTCTTCACTTATGTTCATAATTGGATAGACCTTGGTACCACATGGGCTACCTCATATGATTTTTCTAACTAACGAGCCCCTGCCAGTGGTTGCAAAAACGAGTCAACGGAGAAAAAAATAATCTGGTGCATTAGAAATATAAAAGAGAACAGAAATCCGCGAATCGGGTGGTACTAAAATTTGGGGAATCAGCATATGTTTGAAAATGTGCTCGAACACTTTTGTCCCCGCGTAGTGTTAAATATAAATCGGTTTCAAGAAGAGTTTAAACATCGCCGTTGTTTGAAATGAAAATGTGTGGCATCCTCATGAGAAATTCTTGTCCATGAAATGTCTCGCGCACATTTGGTAGCGACCCGCAATGCAAAGAACTATTGTTTTTTTTTTTTTTTGCTTGATACATCTGATTAAAGACTGGGAGCCAGAATTGTTTACCTGTAGCTCTGCACAAAGCTATATAACTATGTGTACATATAAAAGCCTAGCAAGGTTTTCGTCAATTTCAAAGTTCATGCGTTTTACCGTGGTGAAATAAAACAGCCAAAAGAATCACATTTCGATAGAATTCGGAAATTATGTAATGTGTGATGAATTATTCTCCCTCAACCGAGCTATACTCTATCATTATAATATAGTCAATCCCACAAAAAAACAAGCCTCAGATCCATGTCGTCACGATGACTTTCTTTTGCCAGAAAAAATGGATCTTTATCGAGAAGAAGCCCTTCTCAGCAACATGAATGAAATTCCTAAACCATGTTCCATGGCTTTTATCTGTTTCCGTTCATGGCTATATGACCTATTTTGCATTGTTACTCAGCATAGCCTGAATGCGAGAATGCACTATGCAACGTCGTAAAGCCTAATGGATTTCAGTCAAACGGCCATTTGTACTGTACAGATAAAAGTTTGATTCTTTCAAATGGGAGAATAATTTCTTTGAATCCTATAAAAGATTATTTTTATATTCTTTGCATAATCACAAAAGCTTGCTACCCATCCCTTATAAAACTTCATACCCTCAACCATACCCTGCTATAAAAATCTCCAACATGAAAACAATTTTAGGCTTTGGATCTATTTCTTTAATATTTCTCGCAAAATTTGTGGCTGCCGAAATTCTGGAGTCCGTTCTTGTTTTCAAAGACAGACAATCGGCAATCAACACAGTTACTGCCATGGCAAAGGCAGATACAGAGAAAACCGAGTTTGACGTGATGATAGATGAGAAAATCATTCGGATTTCCAATTTGACCTTAAATGAAAAAAACCCTCAAAAAGAGATGGAGCGCAGAAACGGCTCAGGTTGGCGCTCTGTGGACAGAATACCATTCGGCAGAGCAAGGAATCTATAAGTCTGATTTGCGGCCAGCGTCATGTGTCCATCTGAACGGACACGGGGCCAGCCCCTATTTGGTCGCCTTAACCCGGGCCGCTTCATACGATGGGAACTGGAAAACAGGCTTCAATCCTGATTTTGCCATGCTAACCAGCCTCCACTTGGGTCACGAAGTTGCCAAAAAAAACACAGTTTCAGAAACGGGCTGGTACACAGTGCCTGCATATGGCTACGGCCAAGTATGGCTGGAGCAGGTCGTGGTTTGGCAAAATCAGCAGCGGCGTATTTGTACAATGCATGCCTATGGGGCAGGGGGTATTTCATGCGACCCCTGGAGCGCTACTATGAGGGGTGAATTGCCCGTTGTGAATGGTGTGCATTTTGTGTGGAACACCGATTGGCAAAAAATGGATTTCAACAATTGTGGCGGCGGAACGTGAGGTTTGGAAAAAGTAAGCTGTGAGAGAGATATTACGAGTGAAGTTTTGAATATCATTATGTCTAATGTACCTGGTGCCGAAATATTTTCTGGCGGTTTTAATACTTCTCTCAAGAAAAAAGAGGGGGTTCAAATAGATTATCGTTGCAGCACCAAGTCGTAATGCTGATCGCTGCAATGGTTCTTTTCTTACATGCTTTCTGAAAAGCAATATTGTCTTAGTGAATTAAAAAAGCTTTTCTCTGAGCAAAAGGAAGAATATCCCTGTGAGTAACTAATATTCACACACGTAAATGGTTGGTTCGTTTAAAAAATGCAAACTTTCCTGTAGAATGGCTAGCGCCATCGATTAGAGCTGCCAAATCCAACCAGATGATTCAGTCTGGCGAGCATATGTTTGTATATTGACTCGATATTTTGATCATGTTCTGAATACAGTTTCATTGCTTATAGTTAGCCTCCGCGATATCTCATGGACTACCTACTGATTGACTACACTCGCTAGACTTTCTCACTATAGCATGAGAGCTGAAGTTTTCTTGAGTTATAGACTTTTCATAAGTGTTTAACGGATGAAAACTCCAACTCGCTTTGTTCCAAAATGAAATTGCTGGAAATTTTTGTACTTATTGTTGGCTGAAAGACCCCCGCCCCGCAATCTTGAAATCGTCTTCTTGCACTTGCTATGCAGCAAGCATTGTTCATATGAGAGATAATACGAAAAAAATCATCAATCTGCGAGTTGCGACCAAACCACGAACAATCAAAATGGAAAATACTGTGTCTAATGCGTACACATTGTGGACGCAACACATACGCAACAATAAGAAATTATATTGATCTGCTGTGGGCTGAGATTTGAGTGGGTGATTTAGGTAAGCTTTTGCTCAAAATATACCAGTACAGAAATCTTGCCCAACTCTCAGATGTGTCTAGTTTGTTGAATGGAACATATGTCACTCAACAGGCAAGGAAGTGTTCTTAGACTAATACACAAAGCGGTTTTTGCGAATAAACCTTTTTATTTCTCTTTCGTGTAGTCGCAAAAAGTTTACAATGAGTGAAACTACAAAATTCTCGATAATTCTGTGATGCAAAGTTACCAGACAACATTATTATACCCCAGCTAGTTTCAGTTGAAACAATGCGCAATTAAAGCGCAACAAATGCCACGCCAAAGAAAGCACATACAGCTCGCCAATAGTGATATACAGCCGCCAAAAGAGAGAAAAAAACAAGATATGTATATATATATATATATATATAGTGATCAAAACACCGGTAAAATTTTTGGTCTTTTGAAGAAAATGCAATTGTTCGACGGCAGCACAACTTATCTGGGTGACACTACAAGTGAGGAAAACCATAGCGATGAGGAATATAAGAAAGGAGAAGCATCAGAATCTTCATGCAAGAAATTCACTAGGTCCAAGCCACCGGCCTTCAATAAACTCAAAACTTCTCACAATCCATTCATAATGTCAGATTCTCTCAAAAGCCAGACCATCATACCCGCCCTCGCCCTCATTTTCATGTCGATACACGCAGCCGCGGCAATGCCGCGGGAACAGCCGCACCTGTTTCTCAGATTCGAAGATATGACGTGCGCGATCGAGGCTTTCACTGACATGGTCATGCAGGACCCGCACGTGACGAGCTTTTATTTTTTGGTGGGGCACAAGCTCGTGGGTGTAACTGACTTCACCTTGCACTATCCAAATGTGGCCACAGCCGGCCAGAACCTAGGTCTGCAACCCTCAAGTATTGTATGGAACGAACATCACGTGATCCAACAGGGCACGTGGTGGGATAAGTGGCGGCCGGCGTCGTGCGTGCACCAAAACGGCCTCGGAGATACGCCCGTGACTGTTACGGTGACACAAGGCATGTCTGCCAGCGCCAAATATAAAGCAGGGTTCCATTTGGAGTATGGAAAAATGGCGGCGCTGCATTTTGGGTATGAAACAACGGGCAAAAACGAAAATTCGGGCGTAAGAACATACGTTGTGCCTGCACACAGCTTCGGACAAGTATGGCAGCAACAACTCATGGTGTGGCAGGACCAGCAGGTGCGCCGGTGTGTCAAATTACTTGGAAATAACGTGATCACGTATGGGAAATGGAGCGAGTCCGTAAGGGGCGATTTACCCGTGACTGATGGTGCGAGCTATGGCTGGAGCACAGGCTGGGAAAACATGGACTTTGGCTCGTGCAGCGGCGGGACGTGAATACATCGTTATTGTTGTTGTTATTGTTATTGTTTTTATCATTTGGAAGTTTGTTTTTAGTTGTCAAATACAGGTTGTGGTTTTCGCTTTGGAAAAAATTACTTTTTTGGGCTGTGAATGTGAGTGTTATTAGGAAGACGACGATTTATCTGATGAGATACCATAAGGGTAAAATGGTTGCGCTGTAATACTAAATGATATGACCATGGAAGAGATACAGGCAATCGTTTACAGGATTATTGCGTGATATTTTTAGCATTTGCCAGAACGCATATGGACAGTCAATGTAAGTGCATATACTCAATGTGATAAATCCGACTTAACATCGTGAATGGCTTGCGAGATACGTTTTTGCAACGAATTTGGATTGCGCAACATACGAGATGATAAGCGTTTTTGGCTTCCGGATCGGGGTGTAAAACCGAGATTTAATCACCACTGTAAACAAATAGTAGCAAGTCTGTTCTGCATTAGGTAGTATGTAGGAAGTGGCATTGTTGATACTTACGAGAAATGATTGGCTGCAAATCGCCGTTGGTCAGAATGACGGCGTTGATGCGGCGCCAGTCGCGCGATTCTGCAGACCTTTTGAGCAATCCAGCTCGAAGTTTGGTGTTATCGTATAATTAGAGAGCTCTGTTTTGGTTGGTTTGCTTTTTTTTTTGCTTGGAGTTCGACTAGAAATATAAGGACCTGTATCCTGATCCGGACTTTTATGCATTTCTCTCATTTCATGAACAAAAAACAACTTCGGGATATCTCAGACCAAAACATGGATGACCAAAATAGGAAAAGGAAAATCTTGAGACCGAATACGAGAGGTACTTAGAGGTTACCCGTTACTTACGGTTGATGCATTCAACTGGCATGCATGCACACGCGGAACACGAATGTTCGAGCTACGTATCTGCGGCACGGCGTGTCAGAAATCGAAAGGTTTTGGCTTTTTCTAGAAGTTCACACTTTTATCTTTTGGTTAATCTTTTTATGAGATGTGAATAAAAGCATTACATGACAGTAGTGGATGTTTATATTTCATGAGAATAGCATTGTAAATTTTGATGCAGCTGCTTGGATAAAGTGCTGGACCCAAACTGGGTTTTCCGAACTCAACTTGCGGGTAACCGTGCTTACTGTATGCGCAGCCGCTCGATGTGTTCAAATCTCGGCTTGGCAGGTTTACACGATCTTCCTGCACATAAAACAATCACGCGTCGCATAACTACACACGCCAAGCAAAAAAGCACTTGGTGACGCCGACGCGCAGTCCGTAAGTGGACAAGTTGTTCCGAGATGCGTTTCTTCGGATTAATCACACCATAAGGGCCGTCCAGCAAGTCGGCAGCCAAAAGTATAAATATGCCCTTGTTTCCATCTCACTGAAATGTGTTTGCAAGAGATAACTAGAAATGGACGTCACCTCGGTTGCAACGAGCGTTACGCCCACAACTACCATCACCTCCACGCAAAATGGAACAACGGTGACTTTCCTTTATCCATGCGTGGCAACATCTTCAGACGGATGCTATGTGAAGAAGAATGCCGGTTCGAGCCATAAACCCGGATTTGCAACCAAAATTTGGGCCCTCGTTCTCGTCTTCATGGCCTCTGCCATGGCCGTCCTTGCAGATGACACTCCTTCCGGCGCCTTGCTCAGATTCGACAATATGACCGCTGCCATTGACACCATCACGGAGATGGAAATGGCCACGGACGACGATTCAGACGACACGGACTACTATGTTTTGGTGGACGATGAGGTGTTTGGGATCTCGAACTTCACGATCGAGTATCCCACCACCAACGTGACCAAAAGATGGAATGCCGGAAACGCTCCATTGGGTGCATCATGGACCCAGCGCCAGGTTGCTCAACAGGGAACTTACTGGGGCGGATGGTACCCCGCGTCGTGTGTGCACCAGAACGGATACGGGGCAGCGCCTGTGGTTGTTACAGTCACGCAATCCTCGACCTATAGTGCCACGTGGGATGCTGGTTTTGACTTGAACTTCGGCACGAAGGGCTCGCTCAACATTGGCTACTCGGTAACAAAGACTTTCTCGAAATCAGAGGCCGTTGCTTATACGGTGCCTGCATACAGCTACGGCCAGGTTTGGCAGCAGCAATTGGTGGTGTGGCAGGATCAGCAGCACCAGAAATGCCACAAGTATCATTACGGAAAAGGTGGTATCAAGTGTGGCGCTTGGAGTGGCTATGTCAGGGGCAACATGCCTGTGACGAATGGCGTGAGTTTTGGCTGGAGTACCGGCTACGACAAGATGAACTTCGGCACCTGCGGTGGTGGCAGTTAGTTGAGGGGGTTTCCTTTCAGCTGGCCAGATCTTTAGAGTTAGAAAGTAGTTAATGTTTCTGCTTATATATGAATATTAAAATAAAATAAAAAAAATCAAAATTAACTAAAAAACCGAACCTGAAAAGCTTTTGGGTGATTCAGTGTTTGGGTTTTCTCATGCCCATATCTGCAGAGAAAAAAGGCCATCGAGCGATTGTTGGCTATCACAATTTCTCGCCAACTAGAGCTTGGCCATGATTAGGTAATGTTAGTGGTCTTATATGATAAACTTCGCATCGTCCAAGTCTCCGTGGCTCAAGACGTGTTAAGCCTTCAAAAACCAGCAGTAAATAATGATGTACGGCTTTGTCGTGCTCGTAATTGAACCTGTCCAATAATCCCCTCATACATGAATCTACTTACTTCATTTTTTGCCTGTGACCTAAAACGTGAATTGCCATTTGATTGCTTCAGGAGTCAATTCGATTAGCAGGCGGGTGATGTACCTAAGATTTCCGCAGTCCTTGCCACTCAAGCTTTGAAGCTTGCAGCTTGCTTCGGAAAATATTGCACATGATAGGTTCTTCATATCTGACATATATTTATTGTGAACTTTACCTCGTAAAACCAGCCTGGCTTCCCAGTTTTCAAGAGGGGGAGCCATCACTATATGGTTAAGTGTCTGGCAACTCACGTTGGTAGTCTGTGGTAAGAAAGGCTTAGCACGGCCAAGCTTCATGGAAAGCGGCTAGGGCAAATGGGGTTCCTAACATCAATGCCCTTGTATCGATACCTTTGAATAAGCCAGAGTACACAAATCGCCTCGATTTCTCTAAATATGCAAATCAATACATTCTGCGAATCTGAAAAAATTGAATCAGTTGCTGAAAAGCCACCAAAAAGGTAAACTCCCAAAGATATTGGGAATCACGAGGTGGTTCCCACTTCCCTGACCCATTTGCTGGTGGAATTGCAGAGGCAGGTGAAGGGAGTACAGTCGTCGTGGCCATGACAACTTGATTGAATATCACTTGCCACTAAACCGAGATTTCAGCGACAGTGCAATTAACCAAAGTTGACTAGACCTCAGGGATCGAAATATGCATACGATTTTGTGGAGATCCCAGGTGAATATTCCTAACTCACGGTCCTTCATCTGATGAATCACTCAGAAAGCATGAAAAAAAAAAAGTCATAAATAACAGATCTTCAAAAAGACGTAAAAAGATTACATAAATCAACCTTGGCCCCAGAAGCCGTTTACTCTTCAAGAACTTTACTTCGCCTATAAGCCTCATACTGTCAAAAACTAAACATGACCCACATCTTATTGTTGTGAGTCTACCACTGGAATCCAATGAGTCTATTTTTTTTCTTTCTGGCATTTCTTTTCCTTTATCAGATTGTCGAACAATCACAACGCTCACCCCCACAATTTCTGTGCTTATGGGCAGTGGAATGTGCGGGGTCGTATCAGTATGACAATAGTGCTGTTGAGCCTCGCGTCACTAATACATGACTCTGATAAGACCAAACGTCTATTATATCGCAAGCAGTTGCATTCCAGATATTTTCTGTTTCTTTTTTCTATAATGTTTTTAAAAAGCGCTTTTTACAAATTCAAAGAAATCACACATAATGATGTAAATGAACTTGTGCTCTATCAATGGAGGCCATGCGACTTGAATTCATAAAGTGACCAATAGACGAAGATTACATCAAGTTGTTTACCCATTAGGTTCTGGATAGATCAATAAATTCCGTCGTTAGCGTTCAATTTATCGTATTTGCATTGTTTCGTGGAAAAAGGCGTAATTGAATCACTAACTCACTCTATCTTTAATAGAGTAAAACAGTCAATTCGGATGGGTACATACTACACCATGGGTGAGTCAAAAACACAACAATGTGCCCCTAATGGCATTTCAAGTCAGGATTGACGTTGCCTGTTTTTCCGTCACAGGCCCACAACAAAAACCAAAAACTAAATAATGTGGCCAATTGGTGTATGTTTTCAAAGCAATAATAGCGCACTTAGAACGCGATAAATGCAATTAGGCTTTATTTCAAAGAAATAAAAAACAAAGACTTCTGCAGTTTTTAGGTGGAGAGGCATTTTTGAATGATACAATATGGATTCTCTTTCACAAATTACGGGTCAAGATCATATCTCCATTCCATCTCTATACTCGCTGAGCCACACTACAATTATGAACCACTACATAATTATACCACGCCTATAAATCACTTCTGAGGCTTTCATGGGGTAAACCAACGAAAAGATAATGAAAATCTCGTTATTTTGCGGGGATCCATTATGTATCAACGCTCAACACTACGGGGCACTGCATGCATAACAAAGAAACCTATATGGGGCCAAATTTCATCGGGCTTCACATAGCCTTGTTTCTCATAATCAAGGAAATTGACACTCAGTGATTTCTCTTCACCCTTTATTTGTAACTTTTGTGGCTGTGGTTTTTGAAAGGTATGACCATAATCAATATCCAATTTCCAATGCGCATGCAAACTTTGGCCAAGCGGTTGTCTTATATATACCATGATATTCTCATGAAAATGCATGAATCCCGATTCAGTATAATTTTAACCTGAGCGAGAAAGAAAGAAAAGAAAACAAAAAGCGAGAACACCGGTATTTTACAGACTTTCAAGCCCAAAAAAAATGCGCGCTTTTATAGTCCTTTCCACCATCTTGGCAGCCGCCGTGTTTGCTGAAAAAAACCCAAAAGTGCACATATATGACACTTTGGACTTGGCAATCGATGGGGTCACGAACTTGGCCGCGGCTAGTCCTGAAACCACAAGCTTTTACGTGCTGGTGCAAAACGATCTTTTTGGAATTTCCAGATTCAAAGCTGTAAATCCTAGCGGGACCGGCTCTCCAGACAGCAAGCTGACGGCGATATCGGCCTCGTGGGTCCAGCACAAAATCACAAATCACGAGGTGACAATGGGCGAATGGAAACCTGCATCCTGCGTGTTTCTGAATGAATATGGAGCCATGCCCATCTCCATCGCCATCACGCCTTCTTCCTCATATAGAATTGTGCCTGTCCAGGACTTCAATTCCGAATTGGGCGCAGTGGCAGCACTGTACACAGGCCCGGGTACTGCAGGCGCAGACGCCAAAAGCGGGATATGGACGTTTAATCTCCCAGCGTACACGTTGGGCCAAGTTTGGCTGCAAACATTGCTAGCGACCCAGAATCAGCAATTCCGCCAGTGCTCTAGAAAATTCCGTGGTGGGGCGAATATCGAGTGTGGCGAATGGAGCAAGGATGTTCTGGGAGATGTACCGGTGAACAACGCCGTCAGTTATGGATGGAGGACATTGTATGACAAATTGGACTTGGATTCATGTGGTGGCGATGCATGGACGAGTAAGAAGACATGACGGTGGGCTCGAATTTGATGAGTAATTCTTTAGGGGTATCCTGTATCGATCCAATAAACAAACGTTTAGTTAAGTCAGTCATGGGGTCGTAAATTTGTAATTCAACTTTTTCAAATTGGGAAAAATCCACATTTGCATGAATGGTCGTACACCAATCCAGATGCTGTAGCAGTGGGTTAACGTGTCTAAATTGATCGTAATGAAGCTTATTGGGTCTGGGATGTCTGCGGTGCTCGCGAAAGCTTTTCCGCTTGGAGCAACATAAGATAAGTTCCAATATGAAGAGTAATTGCGCGTGACAAAAAACCACTTCGCAAGTGTGGGCTTATTTCCGAGGTGCAGCGTCTAGATCTATTTTAGCAGACTTCAAAAATCTCGGCTTGATGCTGACAGAAAAGTACCTTTCAACAATGCTTCTTGCGCAGCTAAGGCGTGTGAGTAGAATGGCGCTTTCTGCTCGGATATGGCTGCCACCAGTTTGCTTTCAATCAAAGAAATAAACACCCAGAATTTCGAGACAATCAAGTGTATGTCAGCAGAGGCAGATTTTAGAAAGGAACAAGTAAAGACAATCTCTATGGATACCCGCCGGTCATCTTCTGGATTGTCGCATTTCCCAATGGTAGATGTACAAACAGCGAAGGAAAAGGGTTCTTCGTAAAGTTAGCCCTGCCGAAATGCAAACTTTTCACTGACGATTGTGGTAATCCCAAAACGGCAATGAATAGATCACCGCCCGTATCAACGACCGAGTAGAGGGGGAGCTGGACTCATGGCTTATAAGCGTCAAACATATCTCCCCGGTTCTCTCAAAAGGCAAAATTTTCTGCCCGAGACAATACCCACAAATGGTTGCTGACATCCCTGCCTAGCATTTCGTTTCCATCAAAGCCCAACAGGCGACAACACTTCACCATCTCATGTGCATCTAAATCCGGTACAGACCTCTCATAGATGTTGATTCCGGAAATGAGTAGACGCGAATAAAGCTGGCCGTTTTTCGGTCTAAGTCTCTTGAAGACAGCCTTGTTCACCTTTCCAGAATGTCCTGCATCTAATATATTCAGTATCACTGGGGCCTTTTTCTTCAAGAATTCCCACATATCAATGAATCTGCTCGCCATGAATTTCTCGTGCTTTTTATCTTCATTGAATATGCCAAGCATAAGTTCCAAGGTTGGCTCAATAAGCTGTTCCGTCTGCAACAGTCTATTATCATCAGTGTCTTCAGATAAAGAGGAGGACCCGGCGCTCATGACGAGCAAAAGTGGCCAGTATTGTGCGAGAAGAGGCATCAAGGCCTTATAGTTCGAGCTCATAATGGGGTATGCTTCCTTGAGCGTATGCAATATTTGGAGTTTTAGCTTCACGGATGGATGCGATAATAACTGGAGCCCATAAGTGAAAATCTGCTGCACGGATGTGTAGATGTTTTTCGGCACTGGCGAGGGCCATGGTTCAGCAGGCTCTTGTTCTGTTTGTTCTTGATTTTTTTCATTTTCGGGCTCTTCATCGTCTGAGTCAATCTCTTGCTCACTAAAAGGTACACCTGGTTTCCTATGGAAATACTCTTTTTCAGGGTCGTAATTCGCAAATGGGTCCACAATCTTATTTCCCTCATCAATGAGATCAAACATGGCGTTTCTGTCCGTAATTCCCCATGGTTTGTACGGCGAAATCTCATTTTGGTCCAATTTGGACAAATCCAGAAGCTGGGCGCCATATAATTCTTTGACCTTTGCGATGATTTCAACGAAAACATGGAAAAAGTTTTCAACAAGCATTGAGTAGCCGTGAAACGAATCAATGACAATGAAAATCTCGCTGAGAATGTCCTGGAGCTGGTTCAGCAAGAGCAAGTCCACGCCACTAATTCTGATGACGACCAAAAGAATCCCAGGCAAGGACGGTGTGAGCCCACTGGCCACGGAAAGGTTCATACTCAAGGAATCGATCAAATAGTCGGAGTTATCCTTGATGAGATTCTCCAAGGACCCATTATAATGCAGTGTCACTATTTGATTCAAAGACACTTTGGCCTGCATATGCACCTGGCTCTCTGGAGTGTATGTGAGTGCCTCCAAAAGAGGATATAGATAATCCATAAGCACGTCTGCCTGGAAATCGGCTTTGTTGAGCTTGCTGGCGAGAGTCCCGATTGTGGCCAACGCAACAGAGTATGCATTTTCACATATTCTGTATTCGCGGCTCCTGGGGTCATAATTTGACTCTTCAAGCAAGGCCCTTGTGTCGTCAAGCATTTCCTGTGCAGTCTGGACCAATAAATAGCTCGTTTCCTCATCCACATCTGCAGATTCGTCGGTCTCGTCAAAATCAAGAAACTCGTCAATGTCAAATTTTGCGGAATCTGTGTAAGTATGGCTCTGGAAGAGCGTGTTGGATAGCCACAACGAGACAGTTCGCTGTGTGAGTTCTTCAATCTTATTGCCCTTTGGATCTGATCCAACGACCAATGATAGGAACAAATTTTCAGAGTTCGCGCCGCATTGTGTCCCCAAAAACAGAACAAGACTTTGAATCTGGGTTTCTGAGTCTTTAGAGTAGATTTTGCTGAAAAGTCGTGGTGATTCTGTCTGAGTGTGCAAATCTAGATCTAGCCGTTTGACCACGTTTGTCTTGTCTACAGGAACAAGGGTATTCTCTCTCTTTGTCACGTTCCCGAGCCTTTTCGCGTCAATATGTGGGGGAAGCTCGATTTCATCAAGCGTGTTTGTTTTCTCCTCAGCATTTTGGCCGCCTAGAAAATGCAAGAGCTCCTGTTTTCCTGCACCCGGCTTTGTGGTTGCATCACGGCTGACGTTCCGGGTTATGTGCGTGGACAAAGTCGTAAGCACTGATTGGCTGAGCTGGTCAAGAGACGCTTGAGGCTTGAGTAACGCTTTGCTGAGACTGGATGTCACGTGCAAATGCACTTTCAACGCCGAGACACATAAACAGATTTTATCCTCGCTCGCAGAAGACAAGATCTGCGGGAATTGAGACGTTATGAGGTTCTCTGTTTTGGAGTATAGTACTTTGTAAAGGAGTTCCAATTCAGAGCGCGCAAGAATGACATAAACGGACTCGATTTTGCTCAAAATCTCATTTTCCTTGATTCCAGGTTGGTCTTGCGAGGCCACGTAAAAGAGGGCAGCCAAAATGTCCACCGTGCTTGGAATCAACTCCCTGAATAGTGCTTTGAAACACGTGCGCACGATATCAGACACGAAATCGACGATACAGTTGAACAATTTCGGGCTTGATGCGATCCGCTTTCTCGAGTTGGCGCCAAGTATAAAATTCTTCATGAATATCATGATGGATAATTTGAGTTGTTTCGATGTGGCGTCTAGCCATGCGGTAGTTCGATGAGATTTCTCGGAACTTGTGATTGATACTCGAACAAGGGTTTCTTCCGGAACTGTACTTTCGTTCAGGTGAGTAAAAAGTGACGAAAGTGCCTGTGGACTCTGGATTTCGCCAGATCCATCGGTGATCGTCAAGACAAGACTCTTATCGGAGAAGACTTTCACTATAAGTGCCCTTAGAATGTCCAAAACAGCCAACAAACTTTCTGTAGGTAAATTCTTACTTTTCGAATGAAAGTTTACAATTTTTGAGACTATTCCAGGGAAAACAAACGAGGCTTGTTCTGCGGTGACTCTGGTCGAATAAAGCCATGCCAAAGTCCGCAAGATCGATGTGATTTCTTCGGCTGAACCCGGTCCAAACGTTTCTAGCGCATCCAAAAGAATAGTAGTAGTATCTCCCAAAATAGAAAGCCGTTTTTCCAAGTTTTTCACTCCTGTGTAGTAATCTCTAGGAAGACATTTCACAAGCGCCACCAAACACGCAGAAGCGGCCGATACCAACTCTGGACTTTTCCCGGCTATAGCCGATGACCGTTCATGATGATTTGTCTCACCGCCGGCCAAAAAAACCGTGAGCGCAAAAAGTTGCTCGAGTAGATTGTCATCTATATCGTGGCTCCAGGCGTGCACAACCAAAAACGACAATATCTGAAGAATGTATTGGATAACTGGCTCCGGGAGCAGTGGGTGTTTGAAAAGATTTGAGATTGGGAAAAACACGTAATCTGCAAGTTTCGTAGACACAACATAATCCGATTTAGTGGTGTTTTTAGCCTCTTTCTTGTAGTTCTCATAGTGAGCGGCGAGCCCGATCAGGATCTGCCGTAGCTCATATGTGAGAGTGTCAAAATCACTGATTGAAGCTCTCAGCGCAATCTCAGAGACTCTCTGACATGAAGGCTTGATTATTTGGAATATCGACAGCGAGATTTGCCTTGTATGGTCGGATTCCATCACTGTTTCAGATATCTCCAGATATGGTCTTGGTGGTTTCAAGTCCGCGACATTTTGGATCACGTCTGCGGAATCCGTTCGTGAGGACGCGAAAGGCGTACGCCCTGTAAGCGCATAGGCTTCGGGAGGATGAATCAGAGACGGGATGCAATAATTGAACGTGATATCGGGACAGTTCTATTTGTTGCTAATAGCGTTCTTACAGGTATGGATAATTTTTTGGTCTTTTTCTATAAAATTTTCTTCTGTTTCGTGAAGATAAGTAATGGTGGAGTAATCATGTTTGCGATCACCGCTGATGAAATAGTGAGGCTAATTTAAAGATTCTGAGTCGAGTCATAACCTAGCTATTTCCTTTGCGACTTAATCAAAAGAGTGTTTTTGAATTTAGGGGAGTCTCTCATGAAGAATGTCAGACTGTTTTCTTCTAGTATTTGCCCACGATATGTAATCTCCATAAGCAAATATCATTGCAGTGTCCACTTTGCTGGTATCAATACGATACTCACTATAAGATGTAATTGGGGACCAGTGAGAGCTACACATAGCTCAGAAAGTGTAGACGATTAAACTGATTTTGAGCATGGACACTCCTTTTCAAATACTTGTTTGTCTATACACCCCCCCTTAATCACTATATACATGTTCATCACAATTTGTGCACGTTGGTCTCGTCCCAGCCGTTTGCACCCAAAAGCCCCTTCACTGGCCCCTGTTCTCCTGATGCTAGCTCTTTGCCGCCAGCCACAAAGTCGACGTACCCATCGGGCCCACACACGACGGCCAATGCTGGGTCTTGCTTTTTCTCAAGTGACAGGTCACGTGCCTGTTGCAAGGCATTCTCATACCAGGGCCCAGGGATTTGTGAAGATCCAGGCTTTTCTTCTTTTTCCTTCTTTTCCCCAGAATCTTCCAAGATCGACATCCGCAATTTCAACTTTTCGCCTTCGGTAACCTCTTTGGTGTTTTTCTCTTCTTCCTGCCTCATGCTACTTGTGTAATTCCGTTTTTCTGGCTTCGTGATATCCCTTGAGGATAGTTTCAGGCGCGGCACATCATCAATATGACTAGTCAATTTGATGCGATCAAGCTTTTCCAAGAAAAACAAGAACCTGCTGAGCGGCCCGAGCTCAGTCTGAGTTTTGGCAGAGTAGTGCACATTGACAAACCCACGATACGGGTTTCTGGAGAAAAGCATTTGTAAGATCGGGGCAATACCTGTTCCTGCACCGAAAAACACTAGGTTGTCGTAATCTGGTACATTGTGTTCTCTTTTCATGCTCTCTAGGAGCGTTTCCGCCTCGACTTTGGAGGGCAAATCCCTGAAAATGGGCCGTTCATGAAGTGCATGCAAAGGGTGGTAGGGGATCTTAAAATCGACATGTGGCCCGCGGATTTCGAGCTCGTCGCCGACGTTTTTGTCCACTATGAAGCGTGACACCTCTCCTGAGTCGTACCTTTTGATATAGAATGTCATTACACCGCCCTTATCGTGATCCTCACAGTCGTTCTCAATCACACGCAAAAGAGGCTCTTTTTTACCCGCGCGCGTGATCTCAGACTTCATGAAGTAGAGCGGGAGCGGCGTGTACAGCCTCGTGACCATAATATCCGGCTGTTTCACTTCGACCGACCACATTTTCTCGCCGTTCCAGATTGATTTGTTGTCGTAGTGTGCATAGTAGCTGTACTGCCAATTATTGTATTTTGGCCGCACCTCTATGAGATAATGGTCAGCGTCAATCTGGTGTTTGTGAGTGATGACGAATTTGTGGAATATATCCGGATCCAAAAGCTCTGTTGAATCGGCGTCGTCGTCGGAGGCATAAACCCACACTTTCACCACATATGCGCCCCAGATGACGGCTGCAAATACAGCCAATTTCGGCGTGACCAGTGCCCAGCGGCTAATCTTCTTGGGCTTCTTGATCTTATCCGTATGCTTGGTGAAATCGTCCTCATTGGGCAAACCAGGGTATTCATAAGTAAGACGCTGGTGATTGAGTTTAGGGATGTACGGCTTCACGTTTTTCTTCATCAATTTGGCGATTCCACCATCCATCAGTGCCGGGGCGGATCTAGAAGACTGCAGCTTTACCTGAAAAACATCTTTTTTGCCAGAATCATCTTTCGAAACTTGCTTCTGTTCATCATTCTGAGGCTCATCTCGTGAATCTGATGGGTTTTCATTATGCACGCCTCGCAGAAACGGTAAGTTATGCCGACAAAAATTGGATCTGGCCATATAGGGCCTCACCTTTGACCTCGTGGCTTTAAAAGCAATCATTTTGCAAATTTCAAGACCCTTTTTCTCACTCAATTCATCGGTTATGGGGTCCGAAATCACATTTGCAACGAGGTCGTGGTGCACGGGTGTATGCGCGTGGTAATTTTTCAATGTCGCACTCCTGCACAGAACGTATAACTAACGTTGAAAAAAACCATGAAAAATCTCCCAATTCTTCACCACTTTCTTTCTTCTACACCACATCAATCAGTATGTGCCTGATACTATGAGATTTTCAGATCAGCAGTGGTGCTCGTTCCCCAACTCACAATCAACAAAACAGTGGTGCAAGAATCCAGGTATCTCCGAGCAGAAATAATTCATGGAGGCTGGCTAGTTTGAAAACTGCTTACTACTATGAATCTTCTGCAAAGAGACACCCGGACACCTTCCACCATTACGGAAAAAATGGAGTTTTTTTCTGCTTCATGAATCCCGCAGGGGACACTCATGCTGCTCTGATGTTTTGTGTGGTTGTGCCATTTTATACTAACATATAAGCCATGACTAGAACCTCTGTTTTGGCCGACGCCTTGAACTCTATCAACAACGCTGAGAAAACCGGTAAGAGACAGGTTTTGCTCAGACCTTCGTCCAAGGTCATCATCAAATTCTTGCAGGTTATGCAGAAGCACGGTATGTTTTTAACGAGTTTTTTCAAATATTGATTTTGGGCGGCTAGCTGGGGAGAAGAGAAAAAGAAGATAGAGAATGCTCTATCTCGCGAATGTCTCATTTTGTTATTTCACAAACTATTTTTTTTTTTTTTTATTGCACACACCCCGAAATGATAACTGGATGGAATGATCGGTGTTCAGTCCCGTTCTGTCTTTTAGTTTTTCGGGAGATCGAAGAGGGGGCGCTTCTTACACGGTTTCAGGTCGATTGTCCCTCCAGCCGTTTACTTTCCCTCGACATTTATCTTCAAAGAGATTTCCGTGAATTGCTGCATTTTTCTACTTTTTTTTTTTTCTTCTCTCGAAAATCCACAAAAATTCCCCAGATTTGAACCACGGCTTATACTAACATCAGGCTACATTGGCGAATTCGAGTACGTCGACGACCACAGATCGGGCAAGATTGTGGTGCAATTGACCGGCAGATTGAACAAGTGTGGAGTGATTTCCCCTAGATTCAACGTCAAAATCGGCGACATCGAGAGATGGACCGATAACTTGTTGCCTGCCAGACAATTTGGTTACGTGATCTTGACCACTTCTGCGGGCATCATGGACCACGAGGAGGCCAGAAGAAAGCACGTTTCGGGCAAGATTTTGGGTTTCGTCTACTAAGTACGGATTGTAATATATGGATACCAGTGATGAATACTGTAGATTCTTTGAATTGTGAGGTGATGGAAAAGGAAGGTAGGCCAGAATCGCATCAGATTTGTTCTTTGACTATACAACATGTGTCGTTTATATTGATCGCTCTTTTGTTACTTTTGCCTTAAGAGTATTCCCTTGCAGACGGGCATTGACACTGTCTATCAGATGGTACCACAACATACACTATATAAATCAATGAGTGTGGATTACCCATTCATTTGACGAAACAATTATGAAGTCGGCGCTAGCAGATTTTATTTACATGATGTGATCTTGACCACTTCCATCCAAGATTCACTTCAGAAAAGAATAACGGTGTGGTTTAATATCGTATCTCGTGCCGTCTTTTCCCTGGCTTTAGCTACGGCATTGACCGCGTGCTGTGATCATGTGATCAAAAGATCCAGAAGCCATCGATAGTTTATCTGATGAAACTTGCCTAAGGTGTTGGCTAGCTTAAGGCAAAAACATCCTTTAATCACCAATAGCTTTTATTATGTTGGTCAACTAAGATATTTGTGTTTTCATGGGAGACCCAAAATGTATCATCTTTATAAGTCTTTCAATGCTACTACGGAAAAAAAACCTCCCCATGAGGAACATGGCTGAAGAGATAATCTGGCAATTTTCTTAATTTTCCCAAGAACGCGCTTTGAATGAAGCCAATCTAGAAACCGACTCTATTTTGCTCTCTATATGTTATCTTTAATGAATGTCTTACTGTACCGTATGTCAGCGCCATTTCTTCGGCTGTCTCAGCCTCTACTACAGTAAGACTTGTTTATAAGGATCTTGGTTTAAGAAATAACCTGGCTATATTCTTTGAGAAACGGCACGAGGAATTGTTTTTTACGCCAAGAATGCGCTTTCTAAGAAGATACCCTGGATACTATTTCCATAAGTAAAATGCTCAATAGATGTGTTCCTTATTTAACAGGTCTTACTGTGCTACTGTGCTACTGTGCTACTGTACTACTCGGAAGTCTGCGAGTCAATGCGCGCACTGTCAAAAAGATATTTATCATTATGGACTCAATCTTGCATGTATCAGGATTAAATCTCCACAAAGCATCAATCCCCATACTCGAAAAGGGCCAAAGGCATCAGCATCAATTCGATTTTATTTTTAAGTTTTATAATTTTTGTTCTTGTTTCTTTCGGAAATTCCCATATAATCAGAGCATTCCATTGAAGGGAAATCTCAGACAGGTCCGTGATCCAATAACCTAGACATTCCCACCCATAACAGTGAACCGAGTAATTAGGTATAATGAATACAAAAGTAGTAATTTCTGGTATAATTATACTTGGGGGTGGACAAGTATCGATATGAATATGAACTTTTGTTTAATTCATAATTCATACAGTATGAATTATTTACACCGCATTAGGCCTCATGAGCTTTTCTTAAGGCAAATTGGTTTGAAATATGTCATCTTCGATGCCATGCTTGCCAGTTTCTTTAAATTCATTTTAGCTAGCGTTCTGTCTATTAAAGATGGGCGTTCGGGCAACGAAACAAATGGAATTTGTACTTAACGCTTGCATACTTATATAGAGTCACATTCTTTTACTTCGTCTGCGTGATCCGGAATGATGCATGCTAACTCTTGCGAAGAAGATACTTCTTCTGGCATCTCGACATAATCAGCATACAGCTCATCGTCGAAGATCGCCTCAACTCCGTCTGTAGTTTGGCCCCAATGCCTAAGTATTGCCAACATCTTGATCGTGAACGGAAGTAGTCTATTGCGCTTCTTCGTTACCATCACTAACCCTAAAAAACAGCCACTCTGCCGGTGTGGGCAATCCCGGAGTTGCCATGTATTCTCTTGTCATGAGATTTAGTATTGGAAATAAGGTTTGACGTCTTCATTAACCCTCCTTCCTTGAAAAACATTAGTTGAAAACTCATTGACCATTCTATCATGTTCCATCCCCCGTTGAATTAATCGTTCGCCGACTTCCTCAGCGCAAAATCTTTTAGGTGGATTTTCAGTTTTGGAAGTTTCATCTACAGTCACGCTATACTTCGATTTGCAGCCATCAAAAGGATTGAAAACAAGGCACACAGCACCTTGATTTTTCGAACTTGACCTTCGACTCAAGGCTCGACTCTATAAAAGTTTTGAAATACTTATTGACAGCATGCGAGCTTTACAAAATGATAAGGCAAAATCAGGAGCCCACTTTAGCTCGACTGAGAACTTGTAGCGACGATGCGGAGTGGTACACAATTTGAAGATAAGAGTTGATTGAAAAAAGTTTGCCTCTCGGATCAAGCGGACCGAGAGCGACTACTCAAAATACATAGCTTGACGCGTCGCGTCCGAGCAAATTATGTATCCAATATCTGCATTCGCGTGTATTCGTGCGTTTTATCGCGTCTTGTCATCAGAAGATGATGGACCTCGCTGTAGAAACCTCTGACGGGTCGCGTCACTTTTGCTTGTTTGCGTGCCCGCATGTCTATGGGTTTTCCGGCTGGATCGAAAAGGGAGTTCTTTTTCTTAGGACTTAAAGCTGCTTCACTCTTGACCACCATACATAAAAGGTCCTGCATAAACACAGTATGAAATAGGGATAATTATACCTTATTCATACTAGGTCAGGATAGGTATCGATTATTTGCCAATTAATACTTAATATAGGAATTAATACGTTACTACAAATTTTCATACTGCATACTTACTCGAAGCACTGACCCATAATCGATAGCCCTTCGCGGAGCTGCGATAACTCATAAGGAGCACAGAAAAAGGGGCAAAAAACAGAAAAAAAAACAGAAAAAATCAGAAAAAAAGAAGAAAAAGGACCTAGAAATTATGGTTACAGAGGCACTCAAGTTCGTGGGTAGTATCGGTTCATGGACCGTGCGTGCTGGCTGCGCTGCCCACCTCGTCAACGAATACATATATGAATTCACCGAGACCCGTGGCGAGCTGATGCTTACCACTCTCCAGGCGAGGCGGGATTTCGTGCATGCGCTGAAAACGCACCGTTTGGGCCGCGGCTTGCAAATGGGCGACATTGTCGTGGCCACGAAACCTTCAGACCCGGACCACCGTATCTGTAAACGCATAACGGGCATGCCTGGAGACGTCATTTTGGTGGATCCGTCGGCACTGTCGCTGTTGACCAATTTGCCGGCCAAATGCGTGCAGAATGACGGCTACAACAAGTATGTCGAGGTGCCTGCCGGTCACGTGTGGGTCACGGGCGATAACTTGAGCCACTCGCTTGATTCTAGATCCTACCTGTGGCTCCCGATGGGGCTCATCAAGGGGAAAGTGATTGCGGCGAATTCTATGGATAAGGGGCTCTGGGACGAGAACGGGAACTTCTGGTTCTACAATTTCAGATGGCTCAGAAACACGTTTGTTGACGAATGATGGGAATTGCCCAGATGTGATTTGCAGTTTTTTTTTGGGATAAAATGGAATTTACGGCCATTTTGATCGAATTTCATGGGAGTAAGAGATGCGAGCTGGAATATGGCTGTGGGCATGTTCAAATCTTTGGATAAGCAGTGCCTCGCTGAATGCATTCACAAGTCTTATGCCGAGGGCGATGTTAGCAAGCAAGAAGCTCTTTGTTTGAACAGATGTGTCTCCAAATATCTAGAGACCAATGTCCAGGTCGGCGAGTACATGCAAAAGTTGGGCCAGTCTGGTCAATTGTACAGAAAGCTTTCATCAGACATGTATCAGTCTGGAGCATGGTCTTGAATGTCTTGAATAAGTCAGAGTTTTCTCCTTGGTTACTCGTTCATTCCTCTTCAAGAAAGAGTTTCAGATTCAAGTTTCGCTACTTTTGGCTCACGTTTATGAAGGTTTCGGGTGCTCTCATTTGGCACTAAACATGACCATATGTTCTTGCAGTCCCAATGTTTTTTTGAATCAAGGCGTAGTTCGTCACGATTTGATGGGACTAACAGAAGTTTTGAAATGCATCTAAAGGGCTTCCGGTAGAAGGTCTGCAAACTCAAAATCTTTTGGTGAAATATTCATGGCCCCATGTGGGATCTTATTTGTGGATTACTGAGATTCGGTATTGTCTCGCAGAATAGTACCGGCTCATCAATCTTGACTACTAAGAAAGTTATCTTTTTTGAATGTCTCTTACTTTCTGGGCTACTCGAAGCAAATGTGAGGTGTGATGTATGGACCTTCGAGTTTCGAAAGTCACTGACCGTAATCGTGAAAACGCCCTGTGTATAACATACAAGATAAATTGAACATGCATTTTGTTTGAAGTAAACCAACTCTTGTTCGAGATTTGTAAGATATTCGAGAATAATATAAGCAGATCGCAAGCCATAAAGTTTATGATCTGGCATTCTTTCGTCTACTCGGCCATACATCAAACAAGTGGCTAAAGGTTGGGAGCAACTGATTCAGTCTCCAGAATAGTGTCGGCCTCTCATGTATGTCTACACTTAGAGTCAAGATTAGACATTTGACTTCTTTCGTTTTGTGCATTCACCAATGTCATTGTCATGCCACGACGCTCATGCCTTGCCTTGAACACGTGATCTGCCCAACGATGATAACGCCCTTGACCCAAAGAAAAGCACAGGCCCTACAAGCACAAGCACCGTGAACACCGTGGTGAAAATCAGCGCACCCAAGTAATACTGGAAAAACGTGTACTCAAAAAAGGCCAAAGTGGTCAATAACGCGGCTTTCCAGGTAGATCCATGGGTGGCGCCAAAAAGCTCGTTTTTCAACACAGACCCCCATGTAGCGAGCAAGGCAAACGCCAAAGCTACAGCGAGTCCACTAAAGAAGATAGGCACAATGGCATTGACGGTGTCGGCGTCTGTCTTGAAAGTGTGGTGGATTTCCGGGAGTGCACCTAAGCGGGTCGGTTTCTGGTGGTCAATCGACTCCTTGAGCGTCTCGCTGGGGACCAACTCAATCACGGGAAAATTAACGTTCGTCTCGTCAGCATTGCTGTCGGCGGCTATCACAGACACGAAGATGCGGTCCTGTTTCTTCAATGCCGCCGGGATCTTATTCACGGAAATGTCAGCCACCGCGTTTCCGTCTTGGAAGCGGGCAAATACCGCATGGTCCAACCCAGCGTTATCAGAGAGTATATACATCAATTGGTGAGGCTGTTTTTTCGCCAGCACCGCCACAGAAAGCGATACTGTGTCTTTTGCCGAATTCAAGGTGAGCCTGTGTGCGTCCTGTGTGGAAGGATCGATTTCGAGCAATGTGTCCTTATTGAGCGTCACGCTGCCGCCAGTGACGGCGTATGCGAGTGATGTGGAGGCTAAATATGCCAACAGAAGCGCGAACGGCGCAGAAAATCTCATTTTTGGTGTGGTTTGATGAGACTGTTAATGGTTCCGTATGATGCTTTAGACGCTGAGATTGATAGTTGACGTGGCCGCGCTAGGCGTGTTCCTGCATGAAGTGCGACTTTCGTGAACTGGGTACGTAAGTCAGTAAAGGAGATCAATTTTTTAGCCTATATTGATTTTTTTTTTTTTTGGGCTATTCATAATGTTTGTGAGTCTGTTTGATGTTGGTTTGGTCAAAAGATACATATGGTCTTTATATGGTTTTTGTGATAATATCAGCTCGAGAACTAAAAGTTTCCAGATTTTGAAATACAGAGTAATGCCTGCAGAAGGATGCAAAATGATAACACAATGCAAAATGAATAACGGTGAACGTTTCTTAGTTTCGATCACATTCAATTTATTTCTATCGAAAACGGCTAATGAAGCATCAAAAACGGCTTGAATTATGAGATTTTGAGTGATTCTTTTCTTTACAATATTTGAATTGGCCATTGGCCCGAGGGTCAAATGCACCTCGACTCTACGTTGGTGTGGGTCAACGCATCATCGGAAAACCTAAGTAATTCATATTAGTTTGCGAAGACGTCAAAAAGGTATACCCTTGAAGACGGCACAATTGACCGGAAGGGCTGGAATCAGTGACCCTTCTGTGCCGTGAGTTGCTGTGGCAAATGGAGGAAGTACAGCCATTAGGGCGATGACAATCTAATGCAATTTCATACGCTGCCAAGCCCAGATTCCAACTACAGTGCATTGTAGCGAAGCTGGCCAGAGCTTCATTTACATACACACATACAATTTATCGGAGGGCTAGGTAAAATTTTTGAGCTTCCCTTTTTCTTAATCAAATGTTACAAGCAAAAGGAAACAAAGATTGACTCGCTGGCTAGGGCCTTCAAGAGGCAGTTTCATTTCGCACCCAAGTTACTCGCGCCCTTCAGTGGGTTCTGCAGTGTCAAAGTTAGACTGAACCCCGAGACCTGGGAGACAACATCATGTTAACAATTCTTCGGAAAATTGTGCCTCAGTTACTCGTACCTAGGAACGAGGTTCATCTTACTCTCCAAATTGGCTTTTGTATCTTCGGACTGATTTAATTTTCGAAAAGAAGACTTTTAATTTTGTTCTTGAAAAGTTTTAAAAAAACTCTGAAAACCTGTACACCATTTCCACTCTATTTAATAAGATAACCTGGTAACTATCGTAATTTTTGCCAAAAAGGAAGGATCCTTGTAGGCAGGTCTCACTGTATCTGGAATATATCCAACGATGAATGCTGAAAACTATTCGTATCTCGTGATTTGCGGCTATATATATGTGCCCGAATCGGCTTCAAAGAGAGTGGCCTAAAAGTCAACCCACCGTTCGTGCTGGTTTTCAGGCACCAGTAAGAGCCTAATTACGCCTGGGCACGACCCGCTGCGCTAGCGCTCGCGGCGTGAAAAGACTTTCACCAGGGGAAGAAATAAAAAGTTTCCTTTCCCTACTTTATTTAATAAAAGCTTCAGATAGGCTATATAAAATAGACACGTGGACGTAGACCCAGGGTGTTTTGGGTCGAACCACATTAAAAACTACTATATTGTAAATACCTGTGTGCGGCACATTCGACACTGTGTTGCATAATATTCAACAGTTCGTTCATACTGCCATTTTGTATACAGCTGATTGAAATCGATTCAAGGTCTGATAGAGTTAATTTGTAGAACTTGCTTGTCACTTTTTGTTTCATGCACAAGCTGCATTACTTTGCTTTATCAGCCACAAATTCTTGACGCCAAAAGTTTCGGTCAAAGTAAGAGTGGTACATAAATGGACCATCAAAATATTCCATCAGTCCTAAGTTACAGCCCTGATCATCGTCGCCCCATTCGACGTGTCCCACCAAACAAATTCCGCCGGCGGAACTCAATGCTTCATTCCATTCCATTGTATTTGACGCTGCCCATACGACTGTTGTTCGATACCAGAACGCGTGCGCCACGACATCTTTCATCATTCGGAGAAGACATTTCATCGTTCATCATACCATAGAATATCCTCTGAAAAGTTTTTGAAATGCGGTCAAAACTTTATGGAATGCTGTACGTGGGGCCGCACAGCCCAAACACGGAACCACAATCGGGATCTAGCGATATCCAATGATAATAATGAGCTGAATTCCGCTCTTCTGGAATAAAAATATTTTAAGTAAGCCCCAATCCACACCCGGGTTAGACTGGTCAAGTCAAACATGAGTCCCTACTTCACGTATACTGCTCCATTGGCAATATTCTTGATTTTGTCGATGGCTGCCACCGAGCAACTTAGAGAGGTGAAAGACGGAGGAAACACACTGTATTCAGACCACCCTGGCTCAAACACCACTCCACGCGACCCGAAAAAAGAGAACAACCGGGAAACTGTCGAATGGGATGGCGAAAACGTACGCATCTTGCTTCTTGCTCCAGGAGGTCACGTGATTGAGGTGGGCGATGACTTGCTTGCCGGCAATGACCCATCAGAAAAGGTAAAAGATTGGGCTGAAGGATTCTCTGAAAGGGCCAATCAGATAAATCGCGAGGTTCTTGGTGAAAACAATACTGCGGCAGAAATAAATGACCACTTATCCGGGCTCTACTCCCTGGGGGAGGTATGCGGCAGCGAGGCAGTCAAAATAAACAAATCCAAGGCAACGGATCTGCTAGAATGGTTCTTCGCCCGATTGCGTTCATTTATAGATACTGATGTCTTTGAGTACTGGCAATTTGAGTCACTGGGCGACGATTTGAGCAGGCAGCTTTCTGTGATCGAAAAACACGTGAGAACAGCTCCCACTTGCAATCGTGAACTTCTCAACCAGTATCTGTTTGCCAAGCAAATGTTTGAGACAATGGTGGAAGCAATTGAGCCCTTGCGTCACTACCTGACGGTGCAGTCGCCAGGAAATCTTTTGGTGTATTCAATGATCGATATGAATATCCAACTCATGGCGCTTTGCGACGAATATGGCGAGCCCAACCCAAAGGCCGACGACTATGAGACCAAGATTCATCAATTTGTTGATTACCTTAATCAATGGGAGCAAAAATTCAATAACGATCCTCCGTCAGCGTACGGTACACGAGAGGCTTTTAAAAAGCAGTCTCAGAAAGCCACTGCGGCGCTTTCGCTTTTGACACAAAGGATTCCCGCAAAGACACAGTCAATAACAGTTTCAACTTCATCTGAGTTTCGAGGCCAACGCCCTGTGAGAATTGGTTTCAATCGGGAGCAAATGACACAGCCACTGGGTCAGCATTAACTGGCCAATTAGCAATGAGTAAAGCAGGGTCGAGCAACCAAACCATTGTTTCATATCTTTGGTCTAGTGTGAAATGGTTCAACCAGTCCAAAACTCTAGTTTCAAGTTCACAAAGATGTGCTAGTGGTTATTATTAATCAATTCTTTCAGCTCGCTGCTACCCTCTGTAAGGCCACCTTAATGTCACTTGCATGGCCGTATCACAATGTTTTTTCTCTTTCTTCCACAATTTCATATCATCATTCCCGTTCTATTTCACAACTTCTTAGTATTCTCGAGAATCTGCCTCACTGTATCAATTACCGAGCATTTGAGTCCGATCCTTTCGGAGCCGAGGGTTTGCCTGGTCCTGCTATCATCAATAGTGCAAATTTTGGAAATGGCCAAAGATCCCGAACCGGGATTTCCAACCGGCAATTTATTTCTTAATTCCATAAAATTTTCATGAACAATATCAATGATATCCTGATTGGTGAATTTCGATGAATACAAGAGAAGGCGTTCACCAGAAAGGCCCTTCTCAAAGGCAGCTATATGAGCTTTTGCCACGTCCCTCACATCCACAAATACGCTGGAGAAATCTGGAATTTTTGCTTCAGGGTCCAATTTTAGAAGCCGGTTTATGATTTCAGAAGACGCATTGAGCTCTGGCGATACTTCCGAGTCAAATGCCTGTGGCCCAAAAACGAGCACAGGATTCACAAAGTTGAGATCAAATATAGGCTTTTCACTTTTGTAAAAAGCCCATGCTGCTTTTTCAGCAAATGTTTTCAGGGCGTAGTAGCCTTGTTCTGAATTCACTTTACCTTCTTCCCACGAAATTGGATTCCACAGCGTTTCTGTGTCCGTATGGGTTGGGTCATAGAATCTGGCATAATTCCACATTGCAACATACGAAGATGTCACCACCACGCTTCTGATTTGCGGCCCGTGCTTCTTAATTGCGCTTAAAGCATTTATGGTTCCGTTTACTGCAGGCAAAAGCAATTCCTTCTCGATATCAGAGGCATTATAGTGGAACGGAGACGCAGTATGTAAGAATATAGTAGCCTCTGGATGATTCTGGACCACTGCATCAAACGCATTCGGCAGGCTGATATCTTGAACAATCTCATAAGTGAATCTTTTTGAGGAAAGGTTTGATTTTAATCTATCTCCCTTTTGGGCAGATCTCACTGTGCCAATCACATTATACCCTTTCGAAATTAGAAGTCTCACAATGTGCTGAGCGATGAAGCCGGAAGCCCCCGAAACGAGAATAGTTACGGGCATGATGAAAATTTGATATGATTTGTGGCGACTTGGAGGATGGTGTGATGAGTTTCAGGGAAGTAACATTTTCGGACGTCATCTTGAAACGGCGGAAGCTAATGGGAAATGTGGTTCTGAAAATGCCGCCAGAATGTGCCCTCTAAGCGGGTATGCGCTTACAGGGTTCAAGGCGGTGGACCTGAAAGATAGGTTGATGATATGCCGCATCACAAAGACTTTTTTTAGATATTAAAATTTATTGCAACAATTTGAAATCTACATTTTCGCGTAAAGTTCTTTTTTCCGGACATAAGAGACATCTCATCCGGATGCTACAAGTTCATTAATTGAGAATGCGCATGCAATGAGTAGAATAGTCCTCTGTCTTACAAAACGGCAAAGAAATCAGTTTATGGATAGACATGAACAAATCCAAGTAAAGTACAAGGCAGTTAAAGATGAAAAGAGAATGAAAACCAATACAAGGGCAAAAGAAGAGAAACATTGACTTCGACAACAGATTCGATAAATACGGATCTGATCATCTGGCTTTTGGCTGGGCTGGAATGTCCTCAAGCGATTCTAGCAAAACAGCGCCCATGCCTCCCATCAAGTGGCCCACATTATGACAATGCAAGAGCCAAATCCCCGGATTATCCGCAGTGAATCTGAGCACGGCATGGCCGCCCACGGGTACCAACACCACATCCAAGAGCGGAGGGTTGATAAGCCTTAAGGTGGAACAATTCCCCGTGCTGGCCTCAAGGAGCGAGTCATAAGGAAACGTCTCGTGCGTACTGTAGCTTAGTAGGTGCACGTAGTGGCCATGGAGATGAACTGGGTGGTTAATATGCTTGTTATTGTTTATGATAATATCCACAACTTGACCCTTTTTCAAGCGAGGACTCAAAACAGCAGGACCCGAGATCTCATCAAGGGTATCTTCGTACCACGCTTCCAATAGAGGTTTGGACGATTCAAAGTCAGGCGGGAGCTGGGCCATGTTCTCGAACATCGTGAACTGAACCGTGTCAAACATGCGGAGCAAAAAGTTATACGTAACATCAGCGGCTGAAACGTTTGTTAGCATACTGGAAGCCTCATATGGCTTGGTTTCATGTGACCAGCACGCTCTGTCTGACCGAGACACAAGCTTTCCGTCAAGGTCCTGGTACCTTGTTCCGTGAGAGTACTCAGTGAGATCAACGTCTATGTCCAGAAAGTCACGTGCAGATCCCTTGTCGCCGTAAACAAGAAGCGCAAGGCCCTCGATATATTGCGGAGTATGCGAGGCTGCAAATCGAATCAAGAACGGGCGCAGAGTGTCGTGTTTGGCAGGAGATGTCTCCACCAAAATAGTGCATCGCGAGCCCACAGGAATGAGTATCGAATGGTATTTGCTAGGGTGCACAAAAACGCCATCCACCGCCACCAAGAAGAACGGGTGATCGTCAATTGAAAACGCCTTTGTATTCTGTCCTCCTGCATTTAGCACGTTAATGTACTGCCAGCTTTTGCCCTCGGTATAGTGCACATGTAATGCCGAGGTGCTGGCCTGACATGGAGGTGAGTAGCCGGGCGCGGCAAGTGCTACGTGGTCGATTGGCGCCCCTTGGAAATCCGTGAGGGACGGGTCTTTGACACATCCTAAGGAGTCGAATTCGGGGATGGTCATGAGGAATTGATTTTTGGCCGCTAGCCGCCGAAACGTGCGGGGTCGGTGGCACAAAGACCGGCCCTTGCCGTTGACTAGTATGCTTCGGATACAGAGTGGGTCGATTCCGTGCTGAAACATTCTGAGAAACACCACGTCGGTGGTTTCATGGAACATGTCATCGGCTATCAAATAAGCCGGATTTTGTTCAAGCTGCAAAAGCAACTCCAATTCTGCAGTGACGTTGGTCACGAGTTGGTACGGCCGTTCCCGGAGCTTTCCGGGTCGCACATATATAAGCCCATAGAGCCCGTCCGACAGGTACCCCCGGAAATGGGAATGGTACCAGAAAGCGCCGCATTGATATTTAACTTGGAAAGTGTATGTATAGTTGTTTCCGCTCAGTATGGGCCATTGTGTCACCCCTGGAACACCATCTGCCCAGGGCGTGTCTTGCTGCAAAATGCCATGGAAATGGATCAGCGCGGCAACCTGTAGCTTATTCGTGACCGTGACTGTGATCCAATCATTTTCATCTGCTTCAATGACTGGGCCAGGCGAGATCCCATTGATGGTCTTGATGGCCTTATAAATACCGTCTTGGGCAAGATATCGTTCCTCTAGCACGAAATTGTATGTGCGCATAACGGCAGTACATGGGTGTGCGAGGAACGCAAGATATAAGAGAATGGTAGAGGGAAAAAAGGGCATTTTCATGATGCGAAAAATGGTGAGCTTTTCTTCTTTTAACGCTTTGAAGAAACCGGAAGTCAATAAAAGATTTGTGGGCTCGGTTTCCGTATGCTTTTATTGCTCTTTGCTGATAGCGTATGTGATGTTTTGGAAGGACTGGCTGCGAAATTGTCGCAAGCCGCGCCACCAGACGGGTGCATATATATATATTATAGAGTAAGTATTTCGAATTGTTCAAGGTGGTTTATTTTTGCAGTCTATGAAGTGATTTTTGGAAAACTTAAGAAAATCTATGCTACATCAGAGGCACGTAATATTAGTGGAGACAAAAAATGGAAGATTTGCCCCCTGTTCCTTGGCCAGTTACCACTTCCTCTATAGCCACATAAGGTAAATTCTAGGTTTGTCAAAAGTGATTATGAATCGAGAAATATCGCGCGTTTTGCAAACTTTGAAGTATTTTTTATGAAGGGCACTTAAGAAAAACTCTGACACTTATTTCAAGAATTTTCACACCCGTATACGTGTTCGGTGGGGGTCCATCAGTCCATACATGGAGTATACTCAGACGACTACATGTGTAGACAATTTTTGCTTCTTACGAGACTTATCATGATTTATTTCGAGTTTAGCTTGCTTAGATCCAAAAATAGCCACAACGATAAATTATAAAATTGGCACATAAGCAACCGTGATGTCTGTTGCTCCATTACAGGTGCTGTTATAACCAATCAGATTATCTGCGCAAAGCTGGAAAGCATAGTCACCATCAAAACGGATCAATAAAGGATCACTTTCGGAATCACTGCTAAATTTGACCACTTCAATCTCATCAAATGAGCTGGATAACACTAGTTTCTTGTCTTGAAAGCCCAAAAACTTTCCATTGGCAAACAGCAACACCCGGCCTTGGTCATCTGGGACAAATCCAGACATTTGTTCATCTGCTCGAATTTTACCGTTCGAAATAAAAAGCTTCCATGGTGTTCTCAGCCCGTTTTTGCTCAAGATACGCAAAGTGCCAACACCAAAGTCCCCATGCGCAATGGCACACCCAAAAAGCCCCAAAACGAAAAGTGTTGCGATCATGGTTTTTTCCGGATTTGTAGTTGGACGAATGAGTTGCTTCAAAAGTGAATACCTAGAAGAGAATAGGCAAGATAAAAAGGATGCGAGCCGCTCTTTATATAGGTAATTGTTAGAGATAAATAAAATTTTTGCCAGATCGGTTCCATTGCAGGTTGCACTGCCAGGATTCTACCTTCTATGAAACCGAATCAGTTTATTTTATTCAAATGCATATCTCAATGGAACACCGGGGCTGTGTAGGGTCAATAGTAAATACGGCGATGTTTCATTGATCAATTGGTAGTATTCCAAAAATGTATGTTGAGTCAGAAGAAAATTGTACAAGTAGTTTTTCGCTTAAAGCGATATTTATGAAAGAATTTTAATGAAGAATCAAAATTTTCAAATCAGTGTCTGATACATGTTGGACAATCATGAATACCACTTAGTAAAAAAAACCATCTCCACACTTTCTCAGCCACAGTATCATTTGAGTCGTGGTTGCATTTTATTGCGCACGGCCGAAATGGATCAATTTCAACCTGTTACCTCACCACACGTATTTATCACACATACACAATTCCGCTACGTGGTATTATGTGTACACTCAAATTGGGTTTCTAAGCTTTTGTGTTGACAATCTTGGAGTTACCATTTTCAGTTACCTATTACGTAAGACACAGTTCATTCTTTCGCTTTGAATTCGCTAGTACTATAAAGAGTTAATCCTTGCGTTGGGATACGCTGGGCAAAAGGATGCCTTACCCATCTATGATCAGATATATGGACTGCTCTAGGCGTATCCTCTGAAAGAGTCGGTGTGTCCAGTAATTAGCGCTCACGAGCATCACGTGACCATAGTAGCATCACGTGAGCGGATGCCGGGTTATTATCCCTTATAAGTACAAACAAATAAAATCATATATATAAATACTCATTCATTTAAACCTATATCTGATTGACGTTTACAAGAAAAAATCGTAGAATAACGAAACATTAATTGCGCCGTCGCAGGTGCTCCGATATCCAATCAGGTCATCAGCGCAAAGCTGGAACTTGCGGTCTCCGTTAAACAGAACAACTCTCTGCCCGTTTTCTTCTTTATCGTCAAAATTCACTTTTATTCCTTGCTGGAAATTATCTGCTAAAACAAGTTTGCCGTCTGCAACACTTAATGCTTTCTTGGTAGCGTACAGTATCAAAAAGCCATGCTCGTCAGGGCTGAAGACGGACATTCTTTCGCTAGCATAAATTATGTCACTAGCAGAAATCAAGCCGTTCTGGGTGATATTGCCGCCGTCGAGTGCCTTAATTTGTACCGTACCGAAACTAAAAGCGAAAACGGCGCCGGTCAATGTCCAGAGGTATAAAATGGTATAAGCAATGGTTAACATGATTATTTATTCAAGTATTCAATTCGGTTTTGGCTTTTTTCAGGAAATAAGAATACTAATAAATCTCTGGAATGCAAACCGATTGTCTTGCTTTTATAGTTGAGCAGTCAAATTGGGGTATTCCATATTATGTGGAATTTGGAGCGGATTTTGTTTGTCTCCCTTCGGGCAATTTCCGTTCTCAAGCCCCGTTTCATCTGAATTTTGACAATTTTGTCAGGTGCAAATACAGTGGGTTTCTGAAACGAAAAACATCAAATTTAAGAGCTTTATCTTACAATATGGGTATGAAAAAGGTATAAATTTCATCTCGTCCTGTATATAACAAGTTCAGAATTACAGATTATTGATGTGGATGTGATTAATAAACCAAAATTGAATTTCGTTTGGCTACGTGTTGCTCGTTTTTTGTCGTTGGAGCCATGAAAGCAATTCGTTTATCTCATTGGCTCCTTAGGAAAATTCTGCCAGTCCGATCCCATCCAATAACAATGGCAACGCCCTCCACATCAGAATTCGCTACACGGGCACCTTCCAATATTTTGGGAATCTTCTTTCATAGATGAGACATCTCGGCCGTATTTGATCATCTTCTTGTTTTCTCTGATTAACCAGCGTTTCTTGTCCTCCGCTGGTACACCGTGTCGCGTCGCATGTGTCTATGTGTCAACGCATGGGAACAAAGGCCAATAAGTAGTCCAAGTGTCACGTGATACAGTTGTAATGGTTTCGGCACGACAGCGGTACCTCCAGGGAGCGGCGGGAGAAAAGACCTTTTGTTCACCCGATCCTGTTGGTCCTTTAAGGATTTAGTGACAACTCTGAGCTGAGTCCGAAGTATTACATACTTGAATACACACTATAAAAGAACTCACGCGTGTTCTAATACTATGTTTTGTTGTATAAAGAGCGATGTTTCACTTTGCGTCATATCAACGCGGTTTTCGAGTTTTTCTAGGATTGGGGCCGAGGCTGAGTCTTGTGGGTAATTAGAGGTAATACCACTCTGAAGATCGTGTACAGCAGCTTTTGATTTGTGGATTGGCGAAGAAATGCGTTTCTGGAGAATTTGGGCTATATGCAATGGCCTAATTTCTTGAACACTGTAAGCAAAGACGTTTACCAATTAGAACTGTCGTTTTCATTCACGCCTGGCGTTTCCCTAGTATCTAGGCAAGATCTGCAAGATGCTGATGAGCGCGACCTGATCTACTAACGGGTTGCACCGCATCAAAAGTATAGACAAAGTTTTGAGAACATAAAGATTCAATTCAGTAAATGAAAGCTCGTCAAGCATCGCAATTAAAAAGGCCACGAAGTCTTTCAAAAAAGGCTGGAAATCCTGCTTCACAAAGTCCAGGTCATTGATGACGATTAGAGTATGTGTTGAGTGTTTCTCTGGCCCGGATTTGGGGTTGCTAACAAGTTCTCAGAAGCTACTGATCACAGTGTTACAAGTAACATCGCTAAATAGAATCATCAACTCGTTTTCTCCGTAAAAGAGAAGCCTGCTCTCCCCACAATATACCTGTTATGAGATAGCACAATTTTATTCATACCGAACGACCTAAAAAAATCACCGATATTGAAAAAACCGAGAATTTAACGCCTCATTTATGAGCAGCCACACGTTTGACGCTTGAAATCTCGTTATGACGCGTACTCACTGTAAAGGCTGTATGACTGAAATTCGGCAACTTCCAAAATTCGAAAAAAGAAACAATTTCTTCTTTGCCTAACCCAGTGGCTTGCTCTGGCCCGGTATTTTCTCTATTGTTTTGAGGCTAAGGCTTTGAACCATCTATGCTCGTGTTTAACAAAATTACAGTCGAAAACCCAAATAAACAGTTTTTAATTCTTCAAAACAAGAATATTATTTTTGAAATTCAAATTTCCTTCTTCACATCGCTTTTCTCACCCAAAAACTCCTGTTTCAGAAACACGCTGATGAATTCGTCAAGAGATTTTTTAATCGATTCATGCAGTTGCGTATACACCTCTCGCGCAGGCATGGCTAAGTCTTCATATTTCAAGAATTCTCTGTAATAGATGAGATCGGAAAACGTTGTTTCGCGAAGACGCAAAATATTCTGAGAGTAGAAAACTCGGTCCTTGAATCCCTTCATTTCAGTGTTGGCCATACCATGTGAATCTCGAAGATTAATCAAGCTCAAGTTCAACAGAAGCATTTGCGTGGCCAAAAGATAAAATTTATTTTTCAGGTTTCCGAAAGTGCGTGCTAATGCCAGATCCTGCTTGATTGTTTCAAATACTTCATGGACATACCTTTGTTGCGAAAGAAGGCTTTCTGAGGGAGCAGCAGGAATGTGGCTATCTATTGCCTCATAGGTCACTTGCAAATGGTCCAAATCCATCTGGAATCGATCAAATTCAAACGTTGCTTTGTGTATGTAAACTTTCAAATCCTCGATAAAGTTATTCAAATTCTCTTCCGTGACCCTAGCCTGCTCTGAGTCTGAGTCTGCGTCTGAGTCTGCAAAAGTACGCTTGCTCAAAACGGTTTTCGGCACAACTTCCTCCGCCAGACGTTTTTTGCCCTGTCTTGAAATTGGATCAAATATTTGTGGCTGGGATGAGGGGATAACTAATACTTGAGGCTGCCGAATGTCTTGACGGCTTTCGATGTTTGCATCATATAATGGCTTTGACGCATATGCGAATGCAAAAATGGCAACTGCGACGTTAAGGTGAAGCATTTTCATTTTTGGAATTTCAAAATCGTCTTTTTGTAAATATGAGATTTTGTCTGCCTTATAAGACTTCAAGGAGCCCAAATGGCAGATCATGTTTAGTCTAGGCCTTGCATGATTACTAGAGCTAAAGAAAAAAAAAAAACAATGGAAGTGGGCATACTCCAATCAAAAGTGCTCATCAGATGCATAAACTTAATGGAACAAAGCATTGTTTGGGAGCGAGTGTTGATCGGATAATGGAAGATGACCGTAATTGAAAATCAAAAAGAAAAAAAAACAAACGGAAAAAGTTTCCCCTCAATCCTCATCGAGCGAAATGACAAAACCATTCACAATTGTTTTTGTTGAACTTGCAATATTCCGGTAAATGACACAATTTTGAAGCTCATGAGACTGATTGTGACTGAAAATGCCCCACTTCATTCGATCTCTTATCTACTTGAGAAAAAAAAAAAAAGAGAATTTGGGAAGGTATCATGGTGTCGTCTACTCATTGTTTCCTGTGAGTGGTCGAAAGAAAGGAAACTAAAGTGCCTAAGCCTAACAATAAACAGTTTCAGTCATTCAAGTCTTGAAAAAGCGTCCGAGTTAAGATAATTCTAAACGTATAGTCCATCAAATTTGGAGCTTTACGAGCAAAAGATGTTTGGAAAGTCGCGTGAATGAAAAGCGAGATTATCAATGACAAAATCTCGGTCACTCATATCGCAGTTGTTGGCTCCTTCAAATACCCAGTTAGGATATGTGCGTTTCAGTCTGTTTTTAACTCGTAGAATCTTGTTATTGTGTAATGATGAAAAAAGTTTGGAATTTTAGCTCACATTATTTTCTATCATGCAATGAATTTGCTATAAATGCTATAGTGCTCCGTAACCAGGATACAATGGTAAGACAATGGTGATCTCTATCAGTATCAGGGAACTGAGGGGAACGTCTTAGTCGTCGCTTTTTGAATGAGGAAAATGGAGCATTTTTTCTCCTTGATGATACATGCCAGCTAAGAAATAAAGTTCAACTATGTCTCAAGAACTCATCGTTTTTGAGAAACAGAAACGTGGCTCGTCTTGATCTAATAGAACTCAGCAAAATGCAGAGACCTTAGCCAAACCAAAAAGCGTGGGCTTGCACTTAAATTCTTTGAAACAAAATGATAGATTTCTTATTCTTATTCTTTTTTCTCTATTGCTCTATCAGGCTTATTTCAATTATCGCGCAAAGGCGGAATTCCATTGGTGGGCTTTTCCGCTTCACTAGGGGAAAATAGCAAAAAAGTAAATAAGAGCTGTTTTTATTCAAAATGCCATGCGAATTCAAGTAAGTACACTGATGACTTCACACGCAAATCCACAGAATGCTTTCATAAGCGCAACTACACAAATAAATACCCATCAAACCCCCTAAAACTCAACCTTTCACGGGCGACCAGGAAAGGGAGTAGCAGCACTTAGCTCTGCTAGCGTGTCTTCGGCCTTCATCACCTGCTGCTCGTATATCGCTCGTAACGCCCAGGGCGCCTTTTCCCGAACATGCATTCTGAAGTCCCGCTCGGTGTTTTTCAAGCAGTTGTGGAAAGTCGTCACCAGGCCCTCATAGTTAGACATGGCTATATCGGGCTCGCCATGCGTGTTCCGAAGTCTCAATAACCCCACATTAAGCATATGGATACTCGTGAGAGAATGATAAATCTCGCTTTTTTTGCTGTCATACTTGTCAAAAACTTTGAGTGAATCGACCATAGTTTGATACATTTGTCGAACGTACTTTACCTGGGCCAAAAGGTCTTCCGTGGGTGCACTTAGCATGGCCTGATTCTCGATATCATCAAGCCTGGTGGCCAAATTGTCTGCATCGTCCTGAAATTCTCGGAAAGAGAAACCAGTGCCAATAGTATAGTCCTTGAGCCACTTCATGAATTGCCGCAAACTGGCTTCCACTTGTTTTCCGTCATAAATTGCATCAGCTCTTTTTGAGACGAGGAAGCTCAAAGTGGCTAAACGACTCACAGTTTCTGGACTGGGAAAAAACGTCTCCGTGCTTACACGGGAATAATTCCCATGACTCAAGGTCACTGTGAAAGTGCGTTGTTGCGATTCCGTGACAAGAGCAGGCATGGTTGCGAAAACCGTCATGCCAAACGCACATAAGATGATCAAATCCGTTAGATGCATATTTGTTTACTTTGAATTTTCGATTTTGGAATTTAGGAGATATTTAAGCATTTTTCAAGTAGAAAAAAAAGATCAAAAAGAGAGCAAAATTAGATTTTCAGTGCATGCATATGTACATGCTTTTATTGGCTAGTGGATATGCGGCGCCAACAATGGACTGGTTCAAAGAGGTATGTGAATGTGCTCATATTTCTCGTAACAGCCAGGCGCGTCAAAAATGAAGTGTCAGACAGATGCTTTGCTACAAAAAAGGATTATTTTGGCTTCTTTTTTGGCACACGAACTCAGCATTATGGGAATTGAACGAATCAAAAACCACCGGAAAACGGACATGAACAGGAGAGAAGTATCATTATGGGCAAATGGCAAACATGCAACTGTTTTCTTTCAATTGATATTTTCTTAATATGAAAAAACATCATTGTGAAGACTGGAACAATAGACTTGCAGACTTCAGCTTTTGTGGTAAAACAATACCGCGTTTACTTTATTGTAGTGGTTGCACTACATGTGGAATTCTGCGACAGACGGAGTTTCCCGGTCCCAGACCCATTTCTGACCTGTTTGATCACGTGACACATGGCCACAGAGAATGACCATTTCTTATGTGTTCCCTGTTTGCGGACTTTTTTTATAATCGGTGATAAAAAGAGGGGTGTGATTTGAATAAAAGTTGGCTCAAAGAGTAATTCAGGTAGGCAAAAGACTGTATCGAGTGAACCGAGACTGGTGCTGCTGCTGCCTGCTGCTTCATAGTATAAACCCATAACTGTTCAATATATTCCAGCTGGCCCGTGAAAGGTGAATGCTGCGAAAAATCAAAGTCGAAAGAATAATCGAATTCAACAAAATGCAAAAATTTAGCGCTTGAGATTAAAAATTCAAAACGCGTAGAGCTAAAATCGATATTGTAATTATGTTACTCTCTGTCTTCTCTGGCACCCTTCAACAGCAATCGGCTACTCGCTAGAACGTTTGCAAAAGTCGGTAACGAGCACATAAAAGAAAAAAAAAGTGTAATAGCAAAAAACCGAAGCCTGCAGAGCTCAGAGGAAGTCCAAAACTGGAAAAAAATTGGCTAAATACTTTTGCATTGAATCTCCGGATGCGATCAAAGGAGTTTTCCTCTTGCCAATCCAAGCTCCAAACAAGGCGATGGGAAAAAGAGGGTGATGAGGAGTCAAAACAGCCATTATGGATCCCACGACCTTTACCAAATGTACAGATTAGTGCATAGAAAATAAAAACGGGAAAAAGCCAAAAAAAAAAATGGAAAAAATTAAAAAATAGGCATATATTAGAAACAATGTTCGTCGGTGGTTCCCGCACCACACGCATGCATGGATGCGTAGGCCTCTTCAGATCTTCCCAGAAAGGCGAGTCTGATACATTTCCTAGATTGAACTTCCAAAATATCCATCAAAGCAAATAAAATATTTTACTCGTCTAGAAAAACTAAATCCTGCTTCTTAAAACAATCGATTTGTATCTTGTGCTAGAAAATCTGCTGTTTCCAAAATTTTATCACGTGGGGCCGCCTCTGAGCTCCCTCTCTCTCTTTGGCCCTGGGCGCTTTTCGGCACGTAGGAAAACGCGTGCGCCCCAGCAGCCGATGCTCATGCTCATGCTTCCACTTACAAATCAACCAGAGTTTCTCTGAGCGCATATAAGCATACCCTAGATTTCATTCAACCCAAATCTGATCGGCTTGTGGTACATTTTGGAACAAAGATTTCGTTAGTATATTTAAATCAAGGGAAAAAAGTTTTGGAATTATGCAGTTTCTTACAGCGAAAACCGTGCTTTTCATACGTTTTCTCGGACTCATATGCCTTGTGTTTCTCCTTCTTAGGAGCCCTCTCACAGTTTGCAGCGCCAACATCACCGTGTTGTTGGGCCAGGCCATGAACTTGCCCATTGTACAGGTGACGCCGCAGAACCCGCTCTTTGGGATTTTGGCGGTTTTCATTGCCCTGCTGGCGATCAGTGACTTGATCCCGCTTTTGGCCGAAAATGTGGCATATTTCGAATCGTTGGTGCCGACCCGGCTCTTTTTCTTCTTCGTTCTTGGCTCGTTCTGCTTATTGTCTGAATACGCCATCGTGGCCAACAACGTGGTGTTCTGCTATGCGTTCTTGGAGATCTGGTTGAACTTCTTGGTATACAATAACTTGCGTGATGAGAAATACTACCGGGCAAAGGAGTACCTCGAGCAGCACGGCGAGGAGCTTCGTGACATGGCCAACGCCCAGGTGATGCCGATTGTTGACGAAGAGTAGAGGTTTTTGGGAGTTTGGCTTTGCTAGATTTTGGCTCTATTTCGGCTCTATCTCTGTGCACATTGGCTGGATTTGAAAACACGCTAAATGTGACTTGCGCTATCATGTCTATGGTGCGTGATACTTTAGGATATTCTTTGAGTACTGCTTGGTGCGTTTAAAGTTAGATCTTGAGTTTTTATCGCGTGGAAGTGTTTCGATACTGATTCTCAATGCCAGATTACTTGTAGTTTTGATTGATGAACCTTGACACGAGGATCCACACAGTATATCACAAAGAATGACAAAGATGGAAGTTATTGCTTCGTGTAGTTCAAGAAACTCGAGAAAAGATCCTGTATTTCGTGAAAATCAGGCCGCTCAAGTCCTAGTTGAAAGTGGGTCATACACCAGAACAACCGGGTAGTGAAGATCCGGTTCGGAAATGGATCTCGAAGGAAGCTGGGCCCTTTTAAGCTTATTAAGATCTTGGATTTAAAAGCGCTCACGTAGGATACGCAATTTTTGAAAGACGGGAATCAACAAGAATAAACCGCATGTGAGAACCATCCTTTTGCGTCACAAGGGTCACACCAGGAGCTTGGAGAGATCAAGCACGCCCTAATGACACCGAGAAGAGACGGTTTGCTGGACGGAGTATCATCATGACGATTCTTATCCGAAATCGCCCTCACTCCAACACTTTAGACAGTGATTGGGCCGAGAAACTAGACCAGATCCACAACGTATCACGGTTCTTCAATGAAATTTGCTAGCGTCCATTCCAAGCTCTCGCCAACGTCTATCAAATCAGTAAATTCAAGCTGAAGAACATTGCTGCCGTTCTGGTTTCCCCCGAGGTCCTGCACGCTGCAGAACTTGGACACTGTCAACTTGACCACCAAATCGACAAAGATCTCTGTAGTTGTGACCTCGACCTCGGCTTTCAAGAGCAGATTTGCAGACTTTTCAACCACGAGCGTGAAGAGGGACACCGGTCGCTGCACCGCTTTTTCAAATGGGCTTGTCACGTGACCACCCAAATTGGCGTACATTTGCTCGGTCACTCTATGTGTGACTGATGGGTCCAAATTGGCACATGAATTTTGCAAAATTTGGCCCATTTTTCTGAAGTTTGTCTGGTGCCTGGTGTGGCCAACCAATGGGCGCAACAAAAGCGGATGTGAATTTGCCTGTTTCCATTTCGTGTGCAGCGTGGGCATTTTTTGCTTCAAGCGAACGCGGTACTGGAAATAGCAGCAAAGCATAAGCTTGAGGAACGACAAAGTATCTTGAGCTTTTTTGTTGTGTCTCGACATTTCCGCCGTTGTATGCTGATAATCCCCACTTTCCTCGTTTTCGTCGTAGAATACTGACTCAAACTCTATCATCTGGTCCCACATCTCCACAATGATTTTATCGGCAATAATGGAAACGCCGTAGCTGATGAGGTTTTTCGCTTCGCGCGTCATATGATAGAACAAATCGTCTTCAAACAAAAAGTAACGTGCTTTTTCTATATCGGAGATCAACGGGTCCTCTCCGAACTTTTCGATCTCCTCTTTCCGGAAAGCCAGCTGGCCAGTAAGCATATAGTCGCCATCAACTTTGCTTAAAATCCTCACTCGCGTATACTTATTGAGCGCAGGTTTCCCCGCCTCGGCCAAGGGGCAGAAGGAGACGTCTCCGTTGGCATTTTTACGCAACACGGCGTGACCCTTATCGTGGTAAGTCAGTCCACTATCACCATACCCATACTGCACACCAATCGCTCGTGAGTTGTTCAAGGGATCGCGTAATTTGTACAAAACTTCGTCATGCGCCAAGACTCGGCTTATTTGTTCCCAGTATGTCTTTTCAACGGCGACCTGGCCGCGTAGCTGCGCGGCGGCGTCCCTGAATAGAGTCGTCACATTACGTAATGACTGGTATTTCCAGCCCATGCCAATTGCCGCGGCCAGCTTCTTGTTCTGCTCCGTTTTTGCAGCATCTGTTTCGCGACTAAGCCTATCGGCACTAAGCGAGCCCAAAGGCGCCGTTTTCGAAAGATGCGGGGAGATCGTGGACTTGGTTATGTTTGGCTTTTCGGCCGACATGAGCAAGGACACAAAATCAAGCGATAACGACGTCTCGTTGAGCGCGGACCCGATATGTGTCAACAACGCGAGCTTCTGTTTCTGAAACGTCTCCTCTGAGGACTCCTCATCTTCTGGAGTTTGCCCATTCTCCAGCATTCCCGCCGGGGTCTCGGAAAAGTCTTCTTCCGCGTCTATAGGCATCAGTTCTCGCTCGATTTCCTCCGCAATCAGTTCTTCGGAAATGTTGAGGAACGATTTTCTCTCTTGGAGAATCCGCGGGATAAGTTCTGCCACAGAAAGGTCATCTTCGTTCTGGAGAAACCTGTCCTGGGAGCTGCCGTAGAGACTAGGCTCCGCATGTAGCGAGATTTCGTTGCTCTGGGGCATTTTTCAGAATTCAAAAAGGTATAAATTTGGTCAAAACAGGCCACAAATTATGGTTTTTGAAAATTGACTGCAAAAAGATGCTCTAATATGTATATAGAGAGTGTGTTTTATTCCTTTCAATTTGGCTATGGTGAGTTTCGCATCAGTGAGTTTCGCACTAGTAACCAGATCGCGAGATCTGGGGTCGCACCAGATTATGGGTGTTTTGAAACGTCATTTGTTTTCTGTTTTTCACCTTTTTTTTTTCTTTTCATTTTTTTTTTATTCATTTTTTTATGATATACAAAGAGCGTTTGTGGTGCGGCTGGGTTTGTAGGACTACGCATGACAATTAGTGGCATTGATGATATTTAAGCGGAGACCTTCGTATATCACTGAAACAAATGGCACTGCTGAGACGAGTGAATTTATTTGGAAGACTGGTCGCTATTTACAGCGTCAGGCACAGGGAGGTGCGGATATGTATGCGCTGTATATGTTGGTAACCTTTGAAGCCGATCCCGATTCTTTGCTTGCACTAAATCAAGGTGAAGGTGTGTTTACAGAGATGGCGTCTAGATGAAGCAGCTGCATTAACGAATCAGGAATCCTTTGAGGGTGACTTGAGTGAAATGCCGGTGCCACTTTGACCATATGGCTGCTAACGCCAATACTGACCCCAACTTTTCAAAAAATGGCTTCATCGAACAGTAATTTCCACACAACGTCTCCGCATCTTTAATCCATAAAGTCGTCAAGTTCACCATCCTCAATCGCCTGTAACAATCCCATCTCGTCTTCCAAGCCCTCCAACTGGTTACGATTGACATCATTTTTGTTATCGTCGGTTGGGTAACGCATGGCCTTGACGGAGTCCGTGTGTAGCGAGAGACAGAACCGGATACGCTGGTCAAAGTCCTCCTGTGGCTGTTTTGTCGAGTATACGTCCAACAATTCCTTCAGTTTCATGAAACCATGCTGGTGGTCAACACTGGCCTCAATGACACCGTCACGAATTGCTTTTGAGACAATGTACTCCGTGGCCTCCTCTGAATCGAGGTGCAACTTGATGCAGATATCCTTCAACAGAATCTTGGCGTACGACAACGAGATGATGCGAATACCTGTCTTGATGACGTTCTGGTGCAACCGCGACACCAAGGTGAAATTATTGTCCTTCACGAAAGCCGTCTCATACTTCTTCAAAACTTCACTGAAAAACTTCAAGTCTCCTAGACGCACAGCCTTCGTGATGAGGAAATATGGCTCCAATGATCCCAGTGCGCCCTTGAACACACTCAATTCGGGGATGTCGCCCATCAACAACTCGATGATAACATTCAACTTGGTGGCCTCCTGTACAAAGCCCCTTGCCAAGGCCGTCTGCGGCGCCTTTCTGATCGCGGCAATGACACACTCGTGCGCCGTGGTATAGTCCAACTGCACAGTGTTAATACGCGCCAAGTAATAGTAGTAACGCGCGGTCAAGGCGTTGCCGGCGTTGGCGGGGAACGTGGTTTTTTCACATAAATTGGCCGCCTGGCTGATGTCATGGCTAAGCAAGTAATTACGCAACAACAAAGTGATCACGGAGGCGGTGGTCTCATCGTCATGGCGCAAGGAGGCGCTTCTCAACGCGTTCGTGAGCGCGGGCCTCACGCTTAACAAATCGCCCCGCAATTCTGCCGCGCGGGCAACGTAAAACCATAACTTCGCCTGGAGAAAGTCAAGGGTACGCCTGTCATGTGCGCTTAAAAATGCCACCACACTGGCGTTGAAGTCTGCCAAATGCTCCCACTGCTTCGTGTCCAACAAATAGATTTGCACGAGCAAATGTACGTACGCCGAAATCTCGGGCAAAACCGGGTCCTTCAACTCATCGGTCACGCTATCGAAATTGCCCTCCAGAGGCGGGAGATGCTGCAAAAACGCGGCTCTGTTTGCGTGTGATTCTGGAAACGTTTTCACGATGACGGCGGCCAAACTGGCCGGGTCGGCGGCTATTTTGCGTCTGACGGCGCCCAAATCACGGAAAACCTTGGACACATAGCGGTTATCGAAATTTGCAGCCGCTTTGTGTAACAAGCCAAACGTCAGCTCGATTTCCTGCGCCAAGGGAATCTCTTCAAGAGTGTTTGTAGCGTCTGGCTTGGTGTCGGCGCCAGCATCTTTCATCTCCACGTCTTTCTGTGCAGACATGGCTAATTATCGCTGAAACAAGTGTATTCTAATGATTGAGTGTTACAGAATTTAGACCACTTTGGTTGATTTACACTTTATTTGGTTTCGGTGTGATTTGGCGATATGTGTTACAGATCTGGGTAAATAGGCGTAATGGATCGATGGTGAGCGAGGCCACGAGAGGTCCGGGTGTGCGTCCATTTGCCACTACGACACGTTGGGCACATGACTTTCAGTTTGGTCGCATATGGCGTTGAAAAAATACACTTATAATTCCGGAGAGTTGTTTTCTTATTGATGAGGTGATCGTGTGCTTTCGGATGACACGCAAAATCCCGAAACGGAATCAGTGTTTGTTGCGCTGGTTTAAAAGTTGTTTCCGGGGCCTTTTGGGCTAAAAAAAATGAGTGCTCCTGCAACGTCGTACTTTACGAGCAGGCGTCCATCCATTATGCTTTGAGGTTGTGAGCAATAGGTGTCAATTCCACGCAGAAGATCCGGAATTTTCTCTTTCTTAAATATGCACGTTTGTACTGAACTAAAGTTGGTTAAAAGAATGTAAATCAAATCGAGCTATTGGGAATAAATGTGCTAATCAACATGGACTAAGCTCACCAATCACAGGTCACGTGCCAAGCTCACTTGGAGACGACGGCTGGATATTACGCATAATCTGAAACCCTCAAACGGTAGCGTTGTGCATTTTTTATAGATAGTGAGACTGAATTCAGCAGCCGACAATTCTCTAAAAAAAAACCACAGCAAGAAACCTGTGTCCTCTGGTCCCCGTTTTTTGCTCTTTTTCCTACTTTTCACTAGTGCTCGATATATAAGTAGTGGCCCCCTATCTGGCGCTTTTCTGGTTGTGACCTCAGGGCTGAACTGTGTCCATGAAAGACATCTCCTCGCATCCCAACAGAGAACAGATCGGCCACTCGGAGATCGGAGCAAGGAAACGATAACAGCGCAGACGGGAGTCATTTAATTGATACCAGGTGCATGTTTTTGTATCGTATCATGAGTGGTGGCTTTATTCATGATTAGCCCGTAGCGTACTCGAGTTAAATTCACGAGTAAACGCATGATTTTGGACTCTTTTCCTAAACTTTGGTGAATGACAGCTTGACACTTATTGGTGACAAAATCAAGCTGTACAAAAATTCCGCCAATTTCGCAAAACTCAATCTGATATATTAACAGAAGAAAAAAGAAGATTCCCACGAGGCAGCCCGAATTTGTTGGGCGAATTTGAGCCACGCTAACCTAGCCCCAGTCGGTCATGACAAACAGTTACTAATAAATAGGTTTCCAAATGCGACAAAATTCCGGTCACCCAGATCCAATATTGTTGTCTTCAGCAGCCAACAAAGTTGCTTTTGGTTCCTTCGTTCTTCGTGCACTGAATTGCTATTCGTGTTTCTTACAATTTGTATTGCTTAGCCTGGCCGCTTTTTCGCAACCACACATTGTAGCAAGCAACTGTGGACTCCGGTCGATTGGCCGACGATTCATGAAAGGGTATTCTGTTTCATTTTCTTTTTTGATTTTCTATTAGCAGCCCAGGATGTATAAGAAACGATAAATTTGGCCAGTCCAAGAAAAGAAAAAAACTTACAATATTACATTTCCCACATTTTATGCTTTCATTACTTGTTTTCATCAGTGTCGCTTTCGCCGCAGCCATTCCCGCGGCCCCAAAATTAGTGCCTGTATGCACAATCACGCTTCAGATTATAGGCCCGATCCAGTCCTTATACATCGACAATACCACCAAAAGTGAGTCGATTCTTGGTGTTGTTGCCAAAGGAAACGTTACCACTATCGAGAACGATCTTGGGTTTGCGGTTGATTTGTCCGACGTGGCTGGATATGATAATCTTATCCTGTATGTGGACATGGATTACGGCACGACCAAGGTTGATCTCCACGGTATCACGCCCAACGGCACAGATGTAAGGATTTCCTATTCAGGTAAGCTTCTGGCACCCGGAGGCGTGTCTGCTGTTCTCTCGGGGGAGATTAGCTCTCCAGAAGATTACATTTTGTCAAATACTCCGATTTTCGCCGTATCTGGAACGGTTCCGGATGATTTGGTGTGGCTTCAAAGAGAAAGCTTGATGGGCAAAGGACGGTTCGTCACTCAGGATGGCGACACGTATGTGGTTTACACAGTGTATGTGATGGAGAAAGACTCGGATTCTGATTGATTTCGGCAAATGCGTGGTTTTTCCATAGGGTTGTGAGATGTATACATAGAGTTGTATGACATACTGATCTAGACGAACATTTCGTAAATAAGCAAGTGTTGGAGAGACTTTATTGTTCAGAGATTGAATTGCTTCTCATCTATGTAGATCGAGTGAGTGGGAATGAGTCTTGAGACTTAAATCCATGGATGTACGTAGATCTCGTGTAGTGTTCCAGGATCCCATTTCCTTACTTGAACGCGATCCAATTTCAAATGTCCTGCAACTGATATCCGGAATAGTTTGAGCTTTGCGCTACTCCTCTCAACTAAAAGCAAGCTTTTCGCTTAGATGCAAGATTTGGGTACATTCTTTTTTCGAAAAGTGAAAAAGGGGATTTGGCACCACAGCGTTATTGTAATGAACATTAAGCATTAAAGTATATCAGTCAGCACCCAATCCACATAGTTGCACCCGTTTTTTTAAGAGCCCGTTTCGGCTCTTCTGGGACTGATAGGATCACAAGTATATCAAAGTTCCGTAAATCAGTTCCAAAAGATAACTGTTTTTGGCTCAATAGACGATTGGTTTGCACAATTCCTCACACAACTACCAGATTCAGTGCTCCCAAACCCCACGCGTCCTTGGGTTTGAGACGTTTGAGAATTCTCGGGGCATTCTTTTAGCAATTTTTTAACAAAATACAATATCCGATGGCCCGATCTGTCAACTATCGGTTATCGGTTCCCTCTCTCCTAAGCACCTAGAGAGGCTTTCTTTCTTGAACTTTGAATTCCGAAGCCAGGATACGGCTTCATTGGACAAATCGTACGCAGATTCTCTCAAAGAAGTTCGAATCCGAAGATACATTTTGTCAATTCTAATAAGAGAATCAAGCCATAATGATTGTAGAATGACAGAATAGAGAAAAGTCAGCGGTTTTGCCCAAAATTACACTTTTCAGAAAAATGACCCTGGTGCTATTCCTAACTAATTACTCATAAAATGTGACCCTAGTTATAAGTAGACCTTATTGTGCTGACCATATCGGGGGTTCAAAATAACCTGCTAACGACGATACTAATCGGTTTTGGGTCGGGACTAGCCCTGATATATTTTGTTTTTCGTGAAAACGAATCTAGTTCGGACTGAGAAAGAAGAAAATCTCAACTCTACACCCAATCAAAAAGTCTGATCTAAAATCATCGAAGAGATGTGCCTATATTGTAGTATCCCCAAAGGCAGGTTTGATCATGCTAGTCCGTTGCCATCACTTGCTTTACACTAGAAAAAAAATTGAATCTTATATGTTGTCACAATACAGAAAAAATCCCAAAACAAACTTTGCAAAGTTTTCAAAAAAAAAAAGAAAAAAAAAATACAATCACTTCCGCCCTTCCCCCATGGCTAAAGGTTATGATGGAAGGACGCGCAACCGCATAGTGCCCAAAAAATTCCCCGGATCACGATATCTGGCACCGAAGTCCGGCATATCGCTGACTAAGCCGAGGAATGTATAAGTAGCAATTGCCCGCCAATTTGCCAAAGCGACTTTTTATTTTTGGCTTTTATTAAGTAAATCTCTGATAATTTTTTTTTCTTAATTTCAATTTCTTTAATTTGTCGAAATGAGCCCAATCCCTGCCACGCCTAAGCTTATCCCTGTGTTCTCCATGAAGCTCCAGCTTGGAGGTGCACCTCAGCAGTTATTCACGGATGACTCCAAAAAGGCTGTTTCCAACATGGCCATTGTGGCTACGGGCACGACCACTACCATCGAAAACAAGTACGGTTTCTCGTTGGACTTGAAAGACGTGAAAGGCTACGACAATATCACTGCTCACTTGGAGAAAGGATATAGTGAGTTGGATGCGCATGTCCATGGCAAGACCAGCGATGGCACTGATGTTCGGATCGACTATTTTGGCTTATTCCAGTCTCTGCCGGGACTCAATGCCGTGCATTCTGGCCAGGCCGACTCGCACTCTTTTGAGGAGAGTTATGTTTCGAATAGTCCCAGGTTTTCTTTCACTGGCCCTGTCCCGGAGAAGTTGCAGTGGCTCGAGAGAGAGAACCTCATCGGCAAGGGCCATTTTTTTGTCGAGAACGGGAAGACGTATGTCGAGTACTTCACCTACATTGTGCGTTAAAAAAGCCTTTGTTTGCGGCTAGAGTAAGCAGCGCTAATGAATAAAAATGTTATATATAAAGGGATTAGACAGTGTATTCATAACAGACGATAGCTGGCTGTAGGCGGAGTCTCAATAAGCCCTAGCGCCGTCCCATTGGTTCAGTCAGCGAATTACATCAGAGCGTCGCAGCCTCAAAGCTCAGCAGACCTCAGAAGTCGTAGTTGATGGGATAAAGAATCACAACAGGGCCTTAACAGCAGGAGCTGCTCAGGTTGTTTGTCAAAGACTGGCCCTTCAAGTTGATGTTTGATTTGGCGTTGCCCGCAGACGATGCTGCTCCGGCGTTGTTGGTCATCTGTGCCTTGATTTGTCTCGCCATCGTGAAGAACGCCTGCTCGACATTCGACAGCGACAACGCCGAAGTCTCCAAGAACGGCACGTCCAATGCCTCGGCAAACTCCTTGGCGGCGGTGTACTCCACGACCTTCTTATCGGACAAGTCGGCCTTGTTGCCGACGAGCAATTTCATGACGCCGCCGGTGGCGTAGCGGTCAATTTCCTGCAACCACTGCTTCACGTTGTTGAACGATTCCTGGTCCGTGACATCGTAGACAATGATAATGCCGTGTGCACCACGGTAGTACGAAGACGTGATTGTTCTGAATCTCTCCTGGCCAGCGGTATCCCAGATCTGTAACTTGATTGTCTTGCCGTCAAGCTCGATCGTTCTGATTTTGAAGTCGACGCCAATTGTAGAGATGTAGTCCTGCGTGTACGTGTTGTCGGCAAAACGCAACAATAAACACGACTTACCGACGCCGGAGTCGCCAATCAACAACAACTTGAACAAGTAATCGTATTCGTTATTCATGATAGGGGCAATGTGTCAGGGGAAATAGGGGGCAGCGGCTATAAACGCTATGCAAAGAATTTAGCTGAGAACTAGACCTCAAAAGTTTTAAACGCCTTGTGATGGATAAGTCAGTATATGGAACTTGCGTGACCTGTGGTGGCAAGTACTTCTGATAAGGCGGGTATTTGATTGTGTTGATGTTCCACAGATCTCGGGCTTTTGCGAAGTGAGGTAATTAAATAACAGTGCTAGTGAGTCTGTTACAGTTTAGGTTATGTTTCTGATGAATTTCGAGGTGAACAAGTCAGTTTGTATGGGTGTTCACGGCGGGTATGTAGAAAGACAAGGGTGTGCTAGGGATGGAGGGGGCAGGCGTTGCGGTTTCGTGTGCCTGGATATGTGACGGTACGCGCACGACCTATTTTGACATCAGCCTAGTGGGACTCACTAGTTGAAGAAACCGTCGTATTTGGCAACTTATTGGCACCAAATACAAATTCGTGAAGAGGGGCTTTTAGCCGTAAGCAAGAAAATGCTAAAAAATGATGGAAATGCGGCTTTTGAGTAGCCTGATATGGTATCCCCACGCAGCCAAGGCTGGCCGCAGCGGACACGCTACGTGGTAGAGAGGTGCGGCTGCGCTATCTGGATCAGCTATATGTGTGGATGGATGAGACTTATACTTCAGCATATCGAGAGATAAGTTCTGGCTTCTTCATGGCTTACAAAGCCTGATACTTGAACTATTGTTTTTTGTTTATTTCTTTTTGCGATAAAGTATCAATCCAAAGTCCGAGGTCGCCAATGGGGCTTCACCGATTCATGTATTGTCAATTCGAGGTGTGTGTGTGTGTCTCATCAACCCCTTTCGGATACCTTTCGAGACCATTGTTTCACTTCTGATAAATAACTTTCTTGAAATTACTCGCTCACGCCTAGAATTAATAAAAGTTCTCACCTTGGAACAACCCACAATTTTATGACATTAGCAATGCCACGCTGTGGCCTGCTCACCACCAATCATAGGATACGCATGGCTAGCAGTAATATAGCCCTATTGAAAAGCACACAATGGCCAATAGTCTAGATATGAGAGAAAATGTCTATTTTTTTCACTGTATCTGTACGTAAAAACCTCACCGACAAAAAACCAGGTTACTTGCTGAAAATCGTAACCCTTTATTCCGCACATAGTCCCCTCTCTCCATATCCTAGTGTATTTGGGTCTACTCGGTCTTGGCCACCTCAGCCGCAACTGGCTTCGTCTTGGGCCCCATGATCTTCTTCTTCGCAATTGCTAGCATTTTTGAGAACCAGTAAACATTCAAGAAATCAAGCGCCACGTTAAGCAGCAATATGGCGAACGGGAAGAATAGTGAGCCATGGCCAAGCACAGCATACATGTCGCGAGCCACTAGAATCACCGCATAGAACCCCCACGCAATGCGCACGAGGAAAAATACCACTATAAGTAAAATGCCATTCACGGCCACAACAGTATCGCTCACGGTGCCCGCTGGAAGCCTAGACGCAAACCAATTGACGTTGACAAAAGGCGTGCTGGCCTCAAATAACAAAAACGCCGGCGCCCAGGGCATGCAATACGGCCGTAGTGCACATGCAAATACAAATAACGCAGCAAAGGCGTGCACCAAGAAGCCGGGGCCAAACAAGTTCATGTAGCGGACACACACAAACATGTCCCACACAAAGTAGCCGCACGTGACCAGGCACACGAAGCCCAGGTACGCATTGTAGCCGAAAATCGAGTTGTACGCATCAACCTGCCTGTTCTGGATGTGCGGGTGGTTCCACGCGGGCACTAGTATCAAGAGTGACACGATGCATTGGAACATCGACACCACATGTATATCGAAGTTTAGCTTGGTCTTTCTGTTGAGGCCAGTGTACGACTTCCCGAAGAATCTCGTGCTAATGGCCGGCGAAACGGCCTGGAGCAAAAAGTAAAACACAGTGGAAAACACGATTTCGTGCCAGTGGGCAGCAAAATGAGACTGTGGATCTGCCGGGAACGGACGTGCCCATGCCAAGGGGTCCTCTGTGAGCACCGGAAACATGCTTCAATGGTTATAGATTGTTCTGAAAATGTCTATTTTTGGGCCTGAACGAATCAATCTGCGTGTTTTCAGCGAAGTTTAAACGGCCGTTATGGAGATCACCGAGACGGCAGACGAACAGGTGGTGGACCGTATATAATTCCGAGATAGCAGTTTAAAAAAAAAAGAATGTTAATGTCAATTATTGTTGTGAAATCTGTCCGAGCTCCAAAGCCAAAGAACGGGCCAATAGTAGAAGGAATTGTTTGTGGAAACCGAAACTGCCGAATTTGGGTAGCCAATTGAGAATGTAAAGTCCAGTGGGATGAAGTCGAGTGGATGCGCTAAAAGGGCGGGGCTTCAGATCCGCGGCCCTGGGTTGGATTCGGAGCCAATTTATTGTATTTATCTCTCGCCTGGGCGCGCGACAATTATCGGCTATTCTGGAAGGTACCTATTACAGTGAACTTTCTCAAAAGGGATCATCCCATTGAGTTTCGAATTCAATATAAATTTGATCAATTCATCCAAATTACAATGAAGGGTTCTTTTCCCGAACGGTAACACTGCATATACCGGAGAAGGCCCGGATTTTGGGCTTCGCTGGAGCCCGCCTGGATGGTGGCTCTATGCAAGCAAAAGTCGCGGCCCGGAGCGGAAGGATCGGCGCAGGCCCAGATTTGGCCACCGAGATAAAGATAAGCACAAAGCCAGAGCAAAACAAAAAAAAGTAGCCATAGCACCAGACGAGAGTAATAGTATTGATCTAACCATTTAAAAGTATATTTGAAGCTCACAAACCTGAATTCCCAGTCAATCTACAGGCTTCTTCACTTTCTGAAATACAGATTTGTATCGCATTCGCAGCCAGCCAGTGCAATATGACCATACAAACTTTCGCCAAACAAGTGACCCGGATCACACGGTACAAACTCAATAACGGCCAGTATATTCCCGTGGCTGGGTTTGGCGTGTACCTCGTGCCTGCAGCGGAAACAGCAAGTATTGTTTATGAAGCATTAACCCAAGGATATCGTCATATCGATAGCGCCACTATGTATGGTAATCAGAAAGAGGCCGCACAGGGCATAGCGCAATTTTTAAATGACCATAAAACCGTTTCCCGCCAGGATATTTGGTTCACCACCAAGATTTGGGATGAGGATCAAGGATATGACGAAACAAAGCAGGCCGTGGCGCAAATTGCCAAGGAAGTGAAGCCTTTTATCGAGTATGTGGATCTAGTATTGGTGCACTCGCCAATGACCTCCAAGGAAAAGAGGATCGGCACATGGAAGGCGCTTACCGAGATCTACCACAATCCAAACAACGGCGTCCTTCAGGTACACACGATTGGCGTTTCGAATTATGGGAAAAAACATATCGAAGAGATTTTGGCCATGGATGGCGCGGTTGTAACACCTGCTATTAACCAATTGGAGTTGCATCCGTGGTTGCCCCGCGTGGGGTTGCGTGAATACTTGACCAAAAAGGGAATTGCAATCGAGGCATATTCGCCCTTGACCCGGGGTAGACATCTTGACGACCCTGAATTGGTGGCGTTGGAGCTGAAGTTTGGGATCCCGAAAACCGAGATTCTTTTGAAATGGCTGTACCTCCAGGGCTTTGTTGTTTTGGTGAAAAGCGCCAACAAGGCTCGCATAAGGCTGAACATCGAGGTTTTGCCCGAGAGCCATGGCACTAGCGATGAATTGCAGGAGGGGGCCAATTTAGGGAAAATCGACTTGGATCCGGAAATCTTGGACGTGTTGGACAAGCCGAAATCGCATCAGGTGTTCACGTGGGGCGGCAAGGACCCGACCGAGTATGAGGGCTGATCGGAAGGGTTCTCACGAAACTCTGTTTTCGTTGTGGTTTTTGGAGATTAGTTGAGGAATTTGCGAATTTGCGGGTATAATGTCGTCAATTCGGATCAATGCAGTTTTGTTGGTGGTTTTAATGTTTTTTTCAATGACTCATGACTCCGTGATATACTTGAGCCCCGCTTATTCCACTAAGTAAAAAATGATATCCTTTTTTGTAGCCCTTAAATGTTGGCCCATCGCAGTCCCTGCCTATTGCGTATTATAACTGGGTGCTGGTAGATTCATAAAAAAACAGATCTTAGCAAATCTACATGTTCCCTACGTAACTTGAGTCATTTGCTAGTCTACAGAATGTCTCTCGATATTTTGCGATATCTCATAAGTTAGAAAACCTAGTGCAAGGATTGAGTTTTAGAAATATCCTAGCGATATCGAGGATCAAATTAAAAAATGATTGATGTCAATTTGTAAGCCATTCTGCTTGATCCTCTAATATTTGCCCGTTTTTTTCTTTTTGACAAAATGGACCCAACATAATAGACCATTTAATGTGAACGTGCTCATGTTCTGGTTGCAATCGCTTGCAGTTGCGGGCAATGCGTTAAGTGAATTTATTCATCTGAACAGAATTTCACACGCTGCCAAGCCAAGATACCATTACAAGGGGGAGTTGTATATGTATACTTTCGGGTAGTCTTGTGGAGAATTGGACAGAAAGGGCGGCTCCAAGTCCTCAATCAGATGTATGAAGTAAGAAAAAATTAAAAAGCAACGAATACAAATGTTGCCTAATTTTCAAATATCCACGGTCTTGGAATCAAAATTAAAAGTAAACAAAAACCATGACTTAGCTAAAACAATATGAGTTTGAAGAATTCGTTTAGATATTTTCACACACGGCTGATCCATCCTAGAGCAAACATATCATTTTTCAAAAGAGAGAAAAAAAAAAAAAAGAACAAAAATTGCAATTTTGGTCCACGTCTCCGATGCAACGCTGAGTTGAGCGTCGTATAAAAAATCACATGCGAATTGCATGCTCGCCTCGTTGGGAAGGCAAACTTAGCATAGGGCACGAAAAGTACCCACTATTCCTACAAGCAAAATTGTGAAGTATCTCCCAAAAAAAGGCGACGTATATTCTAGTAATTCCTGAGCCAAAATCAGTCAAATTCACCGGTTTATCTCTTTCTGCAATTGACCACCACATTAATCAACGCTTTTTTTTTTCAATGCGCGAGGCCCACAGGCCGCAGCTCGATTAGGCATAGAATTTTTTCTTGTGTATTCCTCTTACAGTGTTCATGAATGACCCATATTCTTTCAGTTTTCTTTCTTTTTTTCATTCAAGCGTAATTTTAGCTTAAATCAATTGAAATAACCAACCAAATCCCACAATCTTTCTTAAATCAGTACCATATAATTATGATCGTTAATTCAAGTAATACAGTGGGTCGCCTGCCTCCAGTGCGCGCGCAGTGGCCGATGCGAGAATGAAATTAACCCGGAAAAACCCAACCCTACGCGTCCAATTTCCCAAGTCACTTTTCTCAAAGGATAAAAAACAACAAAAACAATATGTCGTACCCATTGGTTTGTTTAGGTAACCCGTTGTTGGACTTGCAGGTCGACGTGGATGCCGCGTACTTGGCGAAATACGACTTGAAGGCCGATGACGCTATCTTGATTGAAGAAAAGCATAAGCCGATCTACGGAGAAGTGCTCGAGAAGTCCGGGTTGAAGTTGGTCGCTGGTGGCGCCGCCCAGAACACCGCCAGGGGTGCACAGTACCTCTTGCCCGCCGACAGCGTGGTCTACTTTGGCTCTGTTGGAAAAGACGTGTATGTCGATAAGTTGAACGAGGCCAACGCTCAGTATGGCTTGAAGACGCTTTACCAGGTCCAGGAAAACACCGCCACGGGCAAGTGTGCCGCTCTCATCACGGGCAAGCACCGCTCGTTGGTCACGGATTTGGCTGCGGCCAATGAATTCACGCCCTCGCATTTGCAGAAGCCAGAAAACTGGAAGTTTGTTGAAAACGGCAAATTCTACTACATTGGTGGCTTCCACTTGACCGTGTCGCCCGAGGCGATCCAGCTTTTGGGCAAACACGCCGCGGAGAACAACAAGACGTTCATTTTGAACTTCTCCGCGCCGTTTATCGCTCAGTTCTTCAAGGACCCGTTGGACGCGTCGATCCCTTACTGTGACTATATTGTAGCCAACGAATCTGAGGCCGCTGCCTATGCTGAGTCGCACGGCTTGGACACGACGGACGTCACGGAGATCGCCAAGCACGTGGCCAAGTTGCCCAAGGCCAACACCCAGAAACCCAGAACTGTGGTGTTCACGCAGGGAACCGAGCCCACTATCACTGTGACGTACCATGCAGGACAGGACTCTTTTGACGTCAACACATTTACCGTGAGAGAGTTGCCCCAGGAGCAGGTCGTCGACACAAATGGTGCTGGAGACGCGTTTGCCGCCGGTTTCGTTGCCGCGTTGGTCGAAGGAAAGCCACTCGCCGCTGCCGTGAGCGTTGGCCAATGGGCCGCGTCGATCTCGATCCAGGAAGTCGGCCCCACGTTCCCATTCCCGAAACAAACCTACTCCGCGTAAGTCTTTTTTTTTCTGATATTATTCGATATTTGAAAAAAGTGGGGGTTCGAGGATAATTAGATTTCATTTCAACACGTGATTTCTCGGGTGGCTTTTTTCTCTGGCCCTGCCCTACGGTTCACTAGCACGTATTGCTCGTTCGTGTATACGCATTAATTCAACATTGCAGCAAAGGCATAATGGAACGGTAGAATATTGTTAACTCGTGATTTTAGTAGATCTCGAAATTGCAGTAGACTTATCACGAATAAAAGTCGCCATTAGAGGTGGATTACGAGAGTTATGGCTCCACAAACCATACACAAATGCATGCTTTCTTTTTGAGACCTAACTGTCACATCTTAATTATCGAAAGACTCATGGAGACAAAGTATGAGTCGGGAATCGGAAGCATAAACTGGGAACAAAAGAACAAAAGACGAGTCCTAGCTTTCACCGCGAATGCTTCGGTTAGCAGAACTGCAAAGCTTACACAAGGTTAGTGCAAAAAACTGTTATTTTATTTTGAGTACATGTAGTTTAGCATCGGACCGAAGTACGGTGGAAAAAGTCTTCTTGGGTGCTTCATTTGCCGTTGAGCTGGATGTTAAGCTGGTTCCAGGAATGGCTCTATTTGGAACCCAAAACATGGTCATGACGCATGTGGCTAAGCAAGAAACAGGAGAATATATCAAGAAACACGGCGTCCGAATTTGTATAAAAGTCGGTCAGTTTATATAACACGGAAAATCACACGGTAAATCTTACCCATGTCATACGAGACTTTGATTGCGTGGTGTCTTAAACAAACATATAAACCAGAACAATCAGACGGTTTTCGCTTACTGACATAGAAAGTCCATATTACACAACAGAAGAATGGTCGACATCAGGACGAAAATTATCAGGGGAAAGCTTTCGGCTGGCCTCTTTCTTTGAGATTACGTGAATTGGGAAATGATCATACCACTACTTGCCACTACATGTAGGTACATGGCTCGACTCTTACTTCTTGAGCAAGATGACCTTGGGACACCCACCAGCGATTTCCGACCAAAGTCTCAAGTGTACCACTAATTTGTCTTTTTCAAACAAAAAAAAAGTCTGTCTTCAAGCATTTGAAAACATGTTCGATCGTGTAATTGACGAGGTTTATGTTTTCCTTCAAAAGACGTGAGACGATTCGCAGGTCGATAACTAGTATCCAAACAGAATTCCGTCCAAAAGGGCCTTACTGAAAGCAAAAGCTCTTAAGGCCATTGAAACAGCTTCTGACGTCTATATGGATATTCAATTCATTCAAATTCAGAAAACAAGTCATGTCATACAGTATTTCATTGCACGTTAAATTACCGACCATGATTGTATAGACTGTACAGGGGCTATTTCTTCCAGGCTGGGGTTGGAACATCCGTGAAAAAATGTCTGGCTTTGCTTGCTCAGTGAAAGACTTACATTTTTGTTGCATAAAAAGACATAAAAAAACATCACCCACACTCTTTCCCATAAAAAGCCCAGTCTATTGCCTTTCACTAGGTTCTAATTTATTAGCACACGTGATTTCCAGACCCAATCTCAGTATGCCCGCCCATCGCGCATCGAAAAATTCGGGCCGGCACCAAAAGAGTGGTTGAGAAATCTAGCAAAAGACAGGCTGATACATTCAACTGAATCCGGCCAATTAAAGCAAAACTACTGAGTTCAATCGTTTTTTCCGTCTACTTTTCCCTGGATTCTTTTTTTCAAATTGCAAAAAATTGCCATTTTTGACTGTTTTACGCCCACCATGTCTGTGCTGAGAGACCACTACTATACATTAGCGTCTGAGGTGCCGCAGGAACGCCTCGAGGCCGCAACAAAATTGCTTTCGGAGCTTTCCGAAGTGAACAAAACAGAGGAATGGGACTATGCTTTGAACAGACTCATCAAGGGCTTGACCACACTGCGGCAACTGGCACGGTTTGGCTTTTCCATGGCATTGACCGAGGTCGTGCGTGAACTAGTCACGAAACAGGATTACGAATTGAGTGTAGAGACGTTTTTGGACAAAATCATGGCCGCAACGTCGGTGTCGGCCGGTATGAAGGGCAAAGAGGTGCGCCCGACGCTTTTCGGGCGTCTTTTCGGGTTCCAGGCATTGGTCAACTCGCAGCTTCTTCTCAACGCGGAAACGTCGTCGCAGGAGACGTTGCAGAAGTTCGTCAAGCTCATTGTCGAGCTCTCGGGACAGAAGGCCTGGCTTCGGGAGACAGCCATGTTCACTTTATGCCAGTTTTTCGGAGCCTACCTTGAATCCGAGTTTGTTGAGGATGGCACGACCACAAATTTCTTACAGACAATCAGTGACGAGGGTTTGGCATTCACGACCGAGGGCCTCGCTGTGGTCATGACTATCCCACAAGAATCACGCGCGCGCGTTTTATCCGGTGTGGTTGCTAATAAGCAATGGAAACACGCGGACCCAATGGCCAGAGGCAACTTGCCCGATTTGGCAAAGGTATTGAAGGATGTAGACGCCGTGGAGGAAGATGCCGCGGAAGGAGATAAAGCGGTAAAAACCGCCAAGCAAAAGGGCACGTGGTCGCCGCGGATCCCGTTCGTGTGGGATCTTATAGTGCGCCATTTTGCATCTGAGAGTGGTGAAAAAGACACGGATGTGGAGGCTGTGGAGGGCCTGAAAAAACGGAAAAAGACATCCTCTGCAGGCAAGAAAAAGGCCAAGGTGGAGTCTGCCGTAGAGTTCTTTCCGTTCAAAGAGTTCTGGAAGGCCGCAGTTGACGATTCCATGTTCTCAGAGAAACTGTCTGCGGAACGGAAATTCTGGGGGTTCGAGATTTTCATCAAATTCTTGCAAAGTCTCCCGGCAAACATGGTCACGCATTTATACTCGCCGAACTTGATGCGGTGTCTCATCAACCAGGCCGCCCAGCCAAACAGACTTTTGAACAAAGTATCGACGAAAACAATCAACACCATCATTGAAACAGCGCATGCAGACTTGACCAAGGTCGTGCCCAGCCTCACGGCCGTCATTGACGAGTCACGTGGCGGCGGCTGGAAGTTCGATCACCTCCTGAAACTGAAGCTTTCGGACGCACTCATTGGCGTGTTGGGATACCTTGAAACGCCAGAAAATGTGCCTCAAGTCACCGCCGAGAAACTTGTTTCGGAAATTGCACAAGCGCTTATCGAAAAATTCGAGTTGGCCTTGCACACCCAGGCAACTGTGGATGACGACGACAAAAAAATGTCCAATGATAACATATTGAAGTGGGTTTTGGACAAACTTTCGGTGTTGTTTCGCAGCACGAAACGCTACACGCTCAAGACCGGGCCCATGGAGGACGTGTTCAAATTCTTGCTCCAGCACGCGTTTTTCAAGACCGAAACGGGCCAAAACGTGTCCGCCAACGTGTTGAAGTTGGTCCAGGACCGTCTCAACGCGTTTTTGTCGGAATTCATCTCCAAAAAAAGAAAGGACCATTCGTGGTCGTTGTACTGTGTGAAACAGATCGAGAAATACGAAAAGAAAGATGGCTTGATGTTGGTATTGGAGCTTTCCGAAGAGCTTGATGAAATCAAAAGAGAGTGTTTTCAAATGCTAGACACTATCAAGCAAGCGATGAAACAAAGCGCCACGGCGAAAAACGACCAATATTGTTTCGAGCTTCTTTTCTCAATGAACTTATTACAACTCTACATGGGCGAGACAGAGACTGTGGGTGTGCTTGAGGACTTGAAAGTGAGCTACGTTGAGATATTTGGCAAAGCCGATGACGGCATCGATACATCTGTTGTTTTGACCGAAATCATTCTCTCGTTCGTTGCGCGCAAATCCACCTTGTTGAAAAAATTGTCGAATATCGTGTGGGAATCGTTCATGTGTGCGGAAAACGCCGAGGGCAAACTCAACGTCAACAGCGCATGCTTCAAGTTGTTGTTTGACGTGTTGGCGTCACGCGAAAACGAGGAGGGCCAGAAGAAGTTATTTGAGGGCGAGGCAGAATACCAGGGCGAGGAAAGTGACGAAACAAGTGCCCAGAGCGAGTCTGGCGAAAGTGAGAGCGAATCGGAAGGTACCCCAGAAGGACCAGAAACCCCAGATGGACCAGAAGGGGCCAAACTGAACGAGATGGTGGAGAAGGAAACCACCATCAAACTCGCAAACGCATTGGGAATCAAGGGTGACTACGATGGCGAAGTGAAATATGACGATCTCGATTCGGACGATGACCAGTATGAGTCTGAGTCCATGGACGATGAACAAATGATGGCCATTGATGGCGAGTTGGCCAAAATCTTCCAGGAGAGACGCAACGCGCTCACGGAAAACAGTACCAGCAAGAAAAACAGCGAGAGTTTATTGGCGAAAGAACAGATGCTTTTGTTCAAAAACAGGGTTTTGGACTTGTTGGATTCCTTCAGCAAAGTGCAGCCAAACTCGGTGTACAACCTTAGTTTCATCCGTCCCATCGTGTTGTTGATGAACCTGACCAAGGACAAAAACTTGGGGATGAAGGCACACAAGCTCCTCAAGACCAGAATCAGCAAATTTAAGTGTTCCGACGAGGAAGTGAAAAAGGTTTACGAGACGGACGAGGAGGTGGCTGAATTCAAGCAAACGCTTATGGAGCTTGTCACGTGGCTGCAGTTCCAGGCCGGCACCTATTCGTCCAGTCACGCCCATGGCGCCGCATGCGCTCAATCGTGTATTATTGCCTCGAAATGCTTGATAGCCATCGACCCGGAGACTTTGCCCCAGATCATACAGATCTACTGTGATACGCTTACCAAATGGGCCACGGAGCCGAAAAACAGGATCCAGGCCAACATGTTTTTTGACTTTATCAACTGGCTCGGCACAAAGAGAACCAGCCAGTAGATTTGGTGATTGTGTATGGGATACATATGCCGGACAATGTACTTGTGAGTTCAACGACGCAATACATACTGTGGAATCTTACTATTTGAATACTTGTGGACTGAATCAAGCGTGGTTCCAAGTTTTGAGCCGACATGGGAAACAATCACTATAAGCCGAAATTGCTAATGATCATTTTCGAGTCAATTTGCTTGATTGGTCAGGGAAAGTTTTTAACTTGTAGAGGAATGAATCGTATGTTGGTCTCGGTGAACCGCTCTCAAAGTAAGGTTTGTGTAAATATTGTTTTCATGTATCATTTGACCCTTTTTGGGATAAACTCTTCGATTTAACGGTTATCTTGAGCTTCATAGTATGGTTCAAGACCGTGAATTATACACTATCATCGAGGTTTGCAAAAATGAGTGTTTCCTAAGTTTGACTAGATCAAAATGCTCAAAGCATAATCACTTTTTCACAAAAACAACTTGCCCACTCATCCCAATCGAAAGTTCACTGGTGGTGCCATGGCGATTCTGACCTTGCGCTAGTCCGACGGCCGACTTGAGTCGCTCGACACGGGAGTGAGGCGACCATCAAGCATATAAACGCTTTCAGTCCCATTGAGTGCATCTAAGGGCCAGACTGATTGCACAATAAACTCTACTGATTACAAATTTGTCAGATTCAATGAACAACATATCATAGCCAGCTTCGCTACCTTTTGCTGTAGTTGATCTCTTGGTCCTCATGCAAAAAAAACACTTTTTGCGTGTGAAAAAGAATCTTATAAGAAACTCCTGAAAATAAAGCCAGGTGAAATTCCCAAACAAACCAAACTTTGGAAACGAGTCCATTTTCAGCTCCTCTTCTTTCAGCAATATATGATTTGCATGCTTCGGCTGATCCTGCACTTTAGAAGTTTTCTTGTTCTTTACAAAAATTTGCCAAGATTGTGAAAGTTGATTTTTGAGACAATACACCCATGGCGGCTGATGAACTGCGTTCGATGATACCGAAAATCGATTCAACCAGCCAGAAAGCCCCATAAACTGTTCACACAGATCATCACGATGGATGCCTCAATTCAAAATTGACCCATATCTGCAAAACACCCGTACATTCCATATATCTCGGGAGTCGGTCTCAAATGTACCCACTACAAAAAATCTCCAACGTAATTCTCGTCACCAATAACAGCGCGGGCCTGGCCTCACCGACCGAGCACGCTTAACTGAATACTTATAGGTATTTCAGATCTGTCTATACAAAAAACTTGATAATGTCTGCCTACAAGCAAGCCGGGATTTCCTTGAACAGAGCGTTGGCCATCGCTGCGCAAACCGTGAGAAACTCCTTGAAGGCCGACTTCAAAGTTGCCGCTGAGAGAAGAGGCTTTACCGAGGTCAAAGTCGCCAAATTCGAGAATGGCGAGCAGGGCGAGTCCAAGACTTTGGAGAAGTAAATCCATCTGACGAAATTTCGGAATGATGGCAGAATATATTCATGAAGGCTGTGAGGATAGGTAGAAGGGTCACGCCGGTGAATGTGCCGTGTTTTGGATGTGACTACTACGTATTTCATGGCAACAAATATAAGAATAAACAAACAGCATGAAAGTATGGACATGACGTAGATCTGTGTGGCTGTTCTGGGAAGGTTCAGCAGATTGGTTTGTGGAACCGTTGAAATCTTCTGGTAAACCAGGATAGTCGACTTTCACCACATGAATAATTGTCATCTTATAGTAGTCGAGAGTATGGTTTTCGGTAGTTTCTCGGAGGCCTTTAGACTTTCTTTCTCAGATGCATAAACGCTAAGAGAAAGTAAGTTGAAACAATAACGTATTCACATTACCTCGTGCATCATTGCAGTACCCTTGTGATTTATCCGTATCGGCACCATCTAGTCCCTCAAAACTCGAGTCTTCGTCAACCAGTTATAACTATATACAAGGGAAAGTTCAGGGGTATCAGATCTTAGTGCTTGGCGGGCTGGTAATTTGTCGCTGGTCCTCGAGTTCCTTGGCAAATTGTTTGAGCAATTCTGCACGAGCCTCGTATGGCAATTCGTCCATGATGGACTTGATCGTATCCATATCCTTGCTCAGATTCCGCTCCTCGATCTGCTCCTCTTGCAATTTTTCGATCTCTTCAGCCTGGTGGTCGAACTGGTCGCGTTTGTTAACTTCATCTTCGTTCATGCGATCCTCGTGCTCAGAGAAAGTTTTCTCATCCAAAAGCTTCGAGAGCTCGGAGTCAGGATTATTGATGAGAGTAATGAATTTGCCCTGCTCCACAACCTTGCCGTTCTTGCCAAGCACCACCACGTTCTCCGATTTCGAGATGGTCGAGAGCCTATGAGCAATCGAGATAATCGTCATTTTTCCCTGCAGCGTGAGTTCTTTCAACGTTTCATTGATCAAGGTCTCCAGCTTAGAGTCAAGCGCAGATGTAGCCTCATCAAGAATCAAGATCGACGGTTTCTTCACTAGCGCACGGGCGATTGCAATCCTCTGCTTTTGACCTCCCGAGAGAGAAGCACCGCGACCGCCAATGACTGTGTCATAGCCATCGGGAAATGATTCAATGAAGTCATGACAGTTTGCTTGAATAGCCACCGCACGAATATCATTCATAGTGAGTTTAGAAACCTGTTTGGGCGTAAGTCCATAAACAATATTCTCCAATATTGTGCCGGAGAGCAAAACCGGCTCTTGCTGGACAATACCAATCACATTTCTTCTGAGCTCACGGACCTGGAATTCGTTAATGTTTTTCCCGCCGATCTCAATCAGCCCGCTGTTGATGTTATACGAGCGCAAGAGAAGAGCGGCCACTGTGGATTTCCCTGCGCCAGAAGGCGCCACAAAACAGGTACTGGAGCTGGATGGGATAGCAAAGGAGCAGCCATCAAAGATCTTATCGTTGGGCCTTGTGGGGTAGCTGAAGACAACATCGTTAAACTTGATATCGTTAGCAAGCCCTGCGGGCACTTTTTGCCCTTCAACAGGCGAAACTTTGTCTTTGAAATCAATCAACTCAAAAAGCTTGACGCCTGCACCAGCGCCTTTCATGACCTCCATGTAGGTAGTGGTGAGGCTGTACAATGCCAGATTGAAGAACTCCGAATACATCGTAAACGACACGACATCGCCTGTGGTCATTTGCCCATTGAGAATCAAATAGACTCCGAGCGCCAAGCACGAGAGGTATCCTGTATGGTATAAGGAGTAGATTGATACCGAATAGTTCAGCTGTGCTAAGGCCTCGTTTTTTGCCACGCCAACCACATTACGAAGCTGGCTCGAGTACTTTTGTAATTCCTTATGTTCACCAGTGAACGCCTGCACCAACTTGATCAGGTTCAATGTTTCCTCACTGGACTTAGTCAAGCCTGCGGTGGCATCTTGTAAACGGGTCAGCAACGAGCGAATTTTTTCTCCGTACCACACCGAACCAAATGTGATGGGCGGGGAGATAAGCATCATTACACCAAACAAGATTGGGTTTATGCTGAGCATCATGTAGGCACTGATGACACCGAAAAGCACGTTTTTCAAGCCATCTGGTAGGTTGCTGGTGATAGAGCGCGACACCACATAGGCATCACTCGATAAGCGTGAGATCAAATCACCCGCCTTGTGCTTTTCATGGTCGTAAAACGCCGCGTCGTGTCTGACCAAATGCTTCATGACACGAAGCCGGAGCCGGGCCACGAGCCGCTCGCCCAACACTTTCAAAAGCCAGATACGCGCCCAGAAACATGCGGCGCTGACCATCATGAAAGGCACCATCACCCCAAAAACTGTGCTGAATTTGTAGCCCCAAATAAGTAAGTCTCCGTCGGCATCTTTGGTGTTTTCGTTGAAAGCATCAATCGCCGCACCAACGAGGCGCACAGAGGTCGTGGGATACAACACGGCAAATAGAATGAACGCTAGCGCGTAGAGGAATAATTTAAGGTCGGGCCGGCCTAATCGGAGGATCCGCGTGATGGTTTTGAAGTTCTCACGGAAATTGATTTTGGTAGTTTCCTGTTTTATCCGCTCTGCCTTTTTGTTTTGTTTCGTCTGAAGGCGAGCAAGCTCCAAGTGCTTGAGAACAGATTCCGACTCTTCAAGCAGCCGTTTGAGGTCTCTGACATCTGCCTCGGCGGCTATATCGATAGATTTGTCCGTCTGCTGACCAGTTTTCGAGACGTTTTTGCCCAGATTGTCCGTGGTGAGACCCCTGGTGTATTCCAAACCCAGAAGTATGCGATTTTGCTTGAATGGTCGCAAATTTGTGACCGGTAATTGTCGGTTATTCACCCCTATGTGGCGGCATGGCGCTGATAGGCCCAACAGCCTTGTAAGTGCTGTGAAAGGCTGGTTTTGACGCGGGAAAATCGCCAGAAAACCCCTCTGACGGCTCTTTAGTAGAGGCCGAAGTAATCCAGGGGAGTACATGGGCAAAAGAAGCTGTTGCGAGGCAAGTTTCTATGCACTTAGATACGTCAGGCATTGTTAAAGGTGAGTCTCGGTGAGCGAGATCCAGGGCGCAGTGTGCATATAATCCCGATTAGCCCAGGTGCGGAAATGGCTCTAGAATTGAGTGCTTGAGTGTCATTTTCGGTTTTCATTTCTTTAATTTTGTTTTAATAAAATGATATTTTATACTTGATTTGATAATGATAATTTTCTCAAGACAAACGCACTGCGCGGGGCTAGAGTTGTGTAAATGAAAGGATCTTTTTCTTTTTTATTATCATGTTCTTTTCTTTGGTCCTTCCATTCCTCAATTGCAGCCATGAGAAATTTGCTGCGGCTGTAATTTAAAAACTCGTTTATTCCTTGTGAGGTGATCATTAATTAGTGAAACGATGTCAGCATATTCTAAGCTTTTTTACGTTAAAAAAAAAAAACACAAAACACGCACACCACAAAAGCCTTGATGAATTAAGTGATCAGAGCAATCTGTTTTGATAATTGTCTAGAATATTTGTGAGCTCGTATGTATAAGGAAGAAGAGAAATCTTTTTATCACCACAAGACACCAACAGGGACTTTTTTGTGAAATTAAGAAAATTCTTCTCAATATTCGATAAATCCGAAATGCACATATCTGGACTGTTTTGCTCATTGCTAATGGTTGAGACAGTTGAATAAAAGGTTCAGATTGCGTGAATGACGGCAATTTCCCTATTAGTCACTGGCGAATGACGGAATAGACTCGCATCGAGTCACGGTTAATTCTGTGGCATGTGTTGCAACAACGGTGTTGCAAAGTACAGCCATGGTGGGGGGCGTAAAGAAGCCGCCCAAAATCTTAAACGCTGCAACCCGGAGAAATGAACTCCAGAATACGGCATCAAAACGGGCCAAAATTATCTATGAATGGCTTGTTTTATGAACTGCTGGGTAAGTAAGCTTGGCTTTTCGGTCATTCATCAGATGAACCAAGCAGAAAAGAGCCAATGAAAAAAACGATAGAATCAAGAAAATTCTCTTGGAATGACTGGTGATGAATCAAGCCCAAACACACTTTTTTATAAACGGGGCTGTGTGCTGCTTTGAATACATAAGCATGAGTCCAAGACCACCACCATTGGTCGATGTTCAACTATAATTAAAACTATCAATAAAACACAATGAAATTAGCGCCTATATGTGCTTTATTGAAGCTCATTTTAATAATTCAAGCCATCCAGACTGTGCCAAGCTCTAATGTACTGTTTGCTGACGTTGCACCCATAACTGATGAAGCCATTCATCAGAAGCAAGCCCAGATATTCGCAACAGATTACCTACAAAACATACCAGGATGCCCAGAAGCGCCACAGGGGCTGTTGGACTGGCTCATTCACCGACTCAAATTGTTTCTGCACGAGGCGTATTTTGATAGCAAGGGCTTTGAGTCACTGGCTGCGACACTCGAGAACCGACTCTACGAAGTCGGCCGTTGGATCCTGCAATTGCCCTTTTGTCAAAAATTAGCAACAGAGCTAGAATTTGCAGAGAATATGTTCCAAATTATGACTAATGCGGTGGAAGAATTAAAACTTCTCAACGGCCCCAGTATGGATGAGTATTTGGTACGGTGCGTGATCCAGCTCAATGTGCGGCTTTTGGCTTTCCACAATTCGCAAGGAGAAGCGGATCTTCTGGTACTTTGGAGACCCGAGGAGATACGGCTCTACGAGACTTTCTTGGAGACTTGGAGCAGATATTACAAATCTTTGCCCCGGGTACCCGTGGACACTGGTCTTATATTCGAAAGCCAATTCACGCAAGCGCAGAATACGTTGAGAGCGTTGAGTAAGCAGATTGTGACAAAGGCGGATTCTGACTCAAACGGGAAAAACGATAAGAAATTAGATTGATGAAGTTCTCAATGCCGCTAGAATTTGTATATGCGCTGAAAAGCGGACCTTGAGGATCTTGAGAGAGAAGTATTATATCACAATAATCACAGTACCCCCTAGAAAAGAACAGCTGTTTTTCAAACTACACAGTGTTTTGAGGCTCTGCCAAATAAAGCTCCAGCCCGTGTGAGTTCGCTAATTGCCAAGTACAAACTTGCTGCAGTCTCGACATGGGGGCCGTGAACATCCCGATGAGAAGGCGTCCTACCAACAGCGCTCAAACGGCTCTGTCCACAAAACTCTGGATCATGCCAACCTCTGACTCCTCGTACTCCTTTACCTCCACTGTACCGTCATCACGCAAAATGGTGTTGGCCTGAATAAGCTGCTTTCTCGGTAATTTTTTCTTGAGGACAACATCCCTGTATTTCGCGAATTCCTCGGTAACTTCAGTCATGTCGTTGTAGAAAGCAAGACCTTCCTTCACGTTCGCAGTGGTTTTGAACACATGGAGCTTGTGTAAAAAGTCACGCAATGCCTCCACAGCAGCAGTATCGAGCTTTGTCTCATCCGTGACGAGCTCTAAGTCGTCATAATCGTCCTTCGTGTGTTTGAACGAGACGACGCCGGCCCTGTACAAGGCCTTGAAAATACCAAAGCGGGCCTGCATATGCGCCTGGCCCCACTTCTTCAGTTCCGGGTCCCAGAACTCTAAGCCGACCACACCTGCTCTGGCCATGAGAATTGTAGCGATCAACTTAACGTCCTGTTGGCTTTGAGCGTCGGAAATGTCGAAGATAGGGAGCACTTCTTGCGGCTTTGCCAAGATCAAAAACAACGCCACTAACTCGGCTCTGCACTCCTCAAAAGAGCCGGCCGTCGCGCCAAACAACGAGCCCCAGGTCTCGTTTGGCTTGTAGTAAGTAGTAATTTCAGGATGTGCGTTTTTGTCGAAATTGAAAACACCTTCACTCGTTTCCTGGAGCAATTTCCCCGTTCCATGGCCGAGCAATTCATGCAACCCGACCTGCACTTCGAATGCATCGTCTCTCCACTTACGGAATTTCGCCTGCAACGATTCGTTGACGAAACTGATGACTTCTTCCTTTTTAGGCTTTTTGGGATTAGCGCTCAAGACGTTGCCAAGGGAAACATTTTTGAAACCAATGTTCAAGCGCACATCGTCATAGTTGGGAATGTTGATTCCGGCAGGAACACCAGACCCAGCAAACGTCAACACCTCCAAGGAGGTAAAGTCAGGCGGAGTGAACTTATCTTTTTCAAAAAGATTACCCCAAGGCAAGAACGGGATCAATGAAGACGCGTTATTCACCAATGTGGAAAACTTGGCGGTTCTGTCCTGATTCACCATCGCTACCAAACCTTCCCACTCTCCACGCACGCCCGAAGGGTCTCTATAAGTCTCGATAAAACCGATATTCGATTCCACCTGAGGACCGAGATCCTTCACCCAGTGGATCTGTGACTGTTTGTGCGCATTCATTGATCCGGTCTCGAACGACTCTGCATATGCCGCGGTCATGCTTTTCTGCGTCTCGTTGGCGGCAAACTTGCCCGCCTCCTTGATGTGTTTTACGATGTGCGCGAATTCCTTGGCATGGTCACCAAACTTGATGGTCAAAGTGGCTCCGGATTCTAATGCAATCGTGTTGGGGTAGTAATCGGTCGTGTTTTCCGTCAATGCACTGGCCACGAGGACTGTAAATTCTGTCTTGGACGTCTTTGTCACCCTAGTGTTCTCCGGCATGATGCCCTTGGCGGCCAATGCAGAGTTGACGGCCTCGATCTCGGGTTGTGTGATCACACTGGTGCAATCAGGGTAGTAACTGGATAACTGGCCCTTTTCCGGCCAGCCAAGCAAAGCAGGCTCTGTGGAATACAACGAATTTTCTACAGACTCGAAAAGAGCAGTCAATTTCGAATTTCTTGCCGAATCAACAATCTTCTTGAAATCAGCCGAGCTCAATTGCGGCACAAACTTCTTGTCGCCAAAAGACTTGTAATTGCCCAAATTGGACAAGAATTGCGAGGCGTACTCAAGATAAAGGGTCACGGATTTGGTATCGAGATCCTTACCGCCATTTTCCTTGATTTTCTCGAAATATGCCTCCGTTGTTTGCGGCGAGCCAAAGGCCAGATGCAAGCCCAAAACCAAGTCGTAAATGGCCTCGCTTTCCGGAGAAACTGATCTGAGCACGGCACGCGTGCCCCAATGAGCCGCCCGGGAAAGGTGATGGGCGTAAAGTTTGGCCTTTTCAGATGGCAATTGCTCAAAATGCTTTTTAGCAGAGAGCGAGATAATGGGCGCCTCGGAATCCGCCAAAAACGTCGACATTTTTAGGTTCACGAAGTTGGAAAAGTAAACAGACAAACGGTTGAAAACTTTTAGCCAGGCGCAGATGAATATAGAGAAGTCCCTGAGAGAAATTGTTGGGATAGCAAAAGAGGCTAGTTATAGAGCGATTGGCTCAGCACGGCCCGCGGCGGTGACTTTCGCGGGGAAGCCAGGGCATGGCGTGGCACGTCACCGGCGCCGCTGGTTGGTTGGTGCGACGTGGACCGGAAATCAAAAACAAAGACTTTTTCTACATAGAGATGATTTGAGACTTTCAAATGTCTTGGGAGAATTTTATCGTGGACTAATAGTACTCTAAGTGAATCTCAGATTTGTGGGGTTCAACATTTTGCCCATATTTAGAGAGCTTTGTGAATGTACATACACTTGCAAGTTTCGGCACCTGGGCTTTGACGTGGCGCCGTTTCCGCACGGCCACTGGCGCCGCGCAGGTGCGGCTGAGAAAAGGGAGACCAAGAGTCATTGCTCCAGATAGCCAGAATTTTCGGTAGAGTGATTTGTGCCTTTGGTATGCTATAAGTTGATATGCGGCTCCGACTGTCCATTAGGATTTGGGATATTTCTGTGTTGACTGAGACCATCACAACATTTGCAAGTAGGGTTGAATATTGAAGAGTGTGAGATCGCGTTTGTATGTCTCAGGCTGTACACCAATAGAAAGGTCCCTAGATTAACAAAAGGTCGTGAAGAACTAAGGAAAAATTTCTCACAATTATGAGTTTTCGCACTGAATTCAAGACAAGCTTTAAATAGAAGCGTCTTCAGCTATGTCTCACTTTTGGTCCAGAAATTGAATACCATGTAATAAATCAGTGCTGCGTTTGTTTTTTGTGACTATTTCTTGAACTTGATTCGGGGAAAATCATAGAATTTTGTCTTTAATTTAGCTCCGAAAAACAAAATTTCAATTTGGTTTCGAGACTCTATCATGACAAATCAAATCACGACGTGATCAGCTACCAAAAATCATCTCTCAAGGAAATGAGTGGTACAAAGTAAAGCCTAACCGTATATGAAGTGCTGTTTCAGAATTATATGCGCTTTTAATTCGGCAGAGAGCTTGTCCAATTCTTGAGCCCTAAGTAAAGCTAACCTTGTATAAAAGGCTGTTATTCAGGTCTACTGACGTCACATTCATTAATTCCGATTAAGCAATTGTATCTTTTCGTTGTCTGCATTTTCTTTTTCTCTTTTTCTTTTTTTTTTTTTTGTTTTGCTAGCTCCATAGGGAAATAGACATTCTTTCGTTTTGTGTCCCGCAATATTGAACAACTTGCGTATGGAATTATGTCCGGTTGTTGATGAGTTCGCTAAAATACACTTGACAGCCAGAATTGATCGTTCTCAGGTTTCTTGATCGACTTGTCACGCAAATAGTTTGAGCAATACATGCATTGCAGCACATATACTGAGAGTACTAAAAGGCATTAAACGGGAGTCCTGCTTACATCTTCATTATTTTCCGATAATACCAAATTCTTCAGGAGACATCCTCGAGATTGAAGGAGAAAAGACCCAACGATCATATGGCAGTATACCTGGTCGTGGTATGGTTTGAAGTAATGTCTCCCTGGCTTGGCTCTGACTGTTATGAATAATACAGTATTACTTGGATCTCTTGGGAAAGATCCCTGAAAAGTTGCAAATCGCCACATTTTTAAAGTCTTAAATCAGAACATTCTGAGCAGATGAGTGGGGCCTCCTCGCCTTTGGCTTGGCTCTGAGCCTCTGACACACTTGAATGACTCAGTATGTCATGGCAACACGCCTTGACCCGGACCCCGCTCTGAAAAGCGGCAATTTTGCCATTGACCCCTCACCTCGAAGGGGCAGACACTCTCCGTTAGTATATTGAGAGGTTAGATTGTTGAGTTTCGAACGCATATCAGGCTGATAGCACAATGCCCAACGCTTTTGCAATTCGAGGCGTGCCTTGGCGAGCTGGCGTGCCTGCGCATGCGTGTCAGATCTTGGCAGCCGCACCTGAATTGAGTCCGAATTCATGCACGAGGACAAACACCATGGGCTAAGGAGGCAGAAAAAATCCTAATCCTGGGGTGCCAACAACTTACCCGTTGAATTCTATCAGCGTAAGTCAAGGATTGCTATCAACTTGCTCAATTTTAGGAAGATGCGGGGCTAAAAACTTAGCCTACTAATGAACATGACAGATAGCGCATGCGGCATACAGTTGGCTGCATGTATAGCTCGGTAGGCACGTGACGACAACCGCCTGCCTGCTATGATTGAATATACCCCGCAATGAGTGAGACTTGCATGAGGTTGGGTTTGTATTCGTGTTTGATTTAGAAGTATATAAAGGGGTCCTCCCCTTCCGGGTGGTGTATGGACCCCATTGAATATCTACCGTTATTGAGTACTCCATCTTCCTTCCTGAGCTGACATAACGGGATAAAAACACAAAACAGTTGGAAATCAATTTCTTCAGTTCGTGTGACTGTGTTTGATACTCATCTGCAAAACATGATTTAAGTCACAGACTGGCCAAAATTTTCCCTCAAATATTTATCTCGGGATTTCATTGATACGCCAATTTTACATTGGGTAGTGCAACATCTTTGAATGTTAGCTTGCCAAACTTTTATTGTGTTGCACATCCCCTAATCGGTTACTATCTTGAAATAGTTTGCCTGCTCCACATTTGGCTTGCTTCATCGAAACTTTTTAGTCATACTCAAACTTGCTGTTCGGGTGATTTACGTAAGATAACGTTGATGAACTGATTGGTATGATACTGAAAGAATTCCGCGCACGCCCGGACACCGCATTCGGCAATTTTCCTAGCTAGCTGTCGGCGTTCGTCCAATTTATTCGCTTTCATTCCTCACGTGTGTTTATGTTTCGTCAGCTTCTGGGGATAGAAACTCGTTACTTACGCTCAGCTCAATTTGTTTGCCAAGTGATTTGATGGCGCGCCTCGTTGCGGCAAATTCGTTTTTGAACACTTTGCGCTCCTCGGCAGGGACTTGCGTGAGCTTGCCGAATTGGGTATTGGCGAGATTCATGGAGCGCCAGAGCCCCATCACCCTGTCTTCGTGACGAAAGAGACGGATATCCAAGATATTTGGAGCGGATTGCAAGGCCAAAGTCTTAATCCTGAGTTCCATCATAGCGTAGATCTGATTACCACTATCGGTGCCCACAGATTGGTATGGCAACATCGCTCTTGCATATTGGGTTAGGGAATTGAGCAAGTACAGGCCCAATTCAAGCAGGCTAGTGACGCTTCTTGATGGATTTCCACGGGCTGCACTGCGATGAAAATCTAAAAGCTCTTTTTCAAGATCTTTCAAGCGGAATATGAATGCATTCAATTCAAACGTCATCTGCAAGGCGTAAGTGCGTAAACGCAAATTGAAATCTTTCAAAGCCCTTTCGATATGAGGTAAGTCATAATAAAAAACATCATTGTCGTGTGCTGGTGTGGGTCTTGTGTGGCCTTCCATCTCTTCGTTAGTGGTATTTAGTCCATCTATGCCCGAACTCTGGGTTGCTGGGGCAGATCCAGGAGACCCTTTGCTACTGTTTGCTTCAGAGCTAGAAGCAGCCAAAACCAAGATTGCTAGTGTGGCGAAGAGCGAGCCAAAAAAGGAATGTTTTCTCATAATTTAATGGTCCAATCATTTTACTTACTGTATTTCGTGATTTCAAGCTTTTATAAGTGTGTTAGTAAAGGAATCGGCCAAATAATTTCCATTAAGATATCTCTTATTGGCCCCGACTTTAGAATTCCGTTCATGGCTGTGCGTAGATTTTGGCGGGAATCTTGCTTTTTTGATTGTGTGTCTATTTCGACCAAAGTTGATTATACAGTTTGCATATACTCTTGAAAATGGTACTCACAACGGCTATTCAAAGCTGGGAAATCTGATATCACCAAACTTCGAACACTTCTTGAGGAGGATTTGACCTCAAACAAGTCACGTGCAAGATATTTTCAGTAGTATTTAGTATATGGTCTTCCGCTGTGGTGTTCTACAGCTTCCGTGAGCCCCTATTTGTCTGTCTCGCCGTTCTTCAGTCCAATTTCCTTATGAGTTTCGTATGGTTTTGACTATGGAATTATAGGCGCAGTAACGGCAAAAGCATGTTTGTGACATCTGCAGTGATGAAATGCTCGAACTCTCAAAACAAACTTTTTACAATTCATATAGCTCCCTACCAAATGACACTTTTTGAATATGACGTCAAATCAAAACGTGATTCAATGAAGCATGAAGTTTTGGACTTTGAGGCCCAATTTCATTGTGAAAAAAAAAGAAGGTGTTCTGAGACTTACCAATTCCACATGCGGTGGATTCCCAATGAAATTCATACGAAAGTAGTATTTTTCTCACCTTTTCGAACTAGCCCCATTTCCGCTTCTCTCATGCCATTCTAGATCTGTCTGGGTTTCAACACAAGTTCACTATTAAACGAGGCATGGTTTAAAATATAGAGACACGCTCATTCCTTCGCATTACTGGAACCACTATGGACTTTAAGCTCAACATATTTTCTATGTAGAAGCCCGGGAACGCGGTTCGCGATTCTATTAAATTCAATTTGAAAACTATAGCCTGAAAGTTCTGGATATTGTGACTTTCAATCTATTCTTTACCATCACCCGTTTAATCGTGTGGGCGTTGCGTCTTCTCGACCAAGACCAATATCTTGGTATACTGATCATACAAGCCAATTACCGTGCATATCCTGGAATCTGGCTTATTAACAGTTGGAGAGTCCGCTCTGCGTGACCAACTTGTTGCATAAATGCCCTTTGCATATCTTCCAGAACATTCTCTAGGGCGATAAACTTGAGTTCCGTAGATTTCATCATGTGCCACAAATTCAACACCGTACGTTCCAAATTCCTGGCGCGAGTGTCCAATTGACCATCTGAGTTCAACAACACCAAATTTTTCGCTTGAAGTTCAAGCATATCGCACAATAAGGCGGCTCCTGGCTCTTTTGAGACCTTATACTTTTGCAATTTGGTGACGATTTCAACCATATTGTCAAACATGAATCTTGCAAACCGGATTTCAGCAGATATCTTCGGGGTCTGGCCCACCGTGTCTGCCCAGGCTGCTAGAACTGCAAGCTCTTTCCTGAGCTTGTCTATGTTATCACCAAATAGAGGAATATTCATCGATCGGCCATGTAGGAATCTTCGGAGACGCCAGATATAATGTCGTACCCGATTTGAGATCTTGTGCGTGTCAGAATATATGTTTTGAGATCTGACGGTTAAGTATGGAGCAGCAGTCTTGGACTTCAAAGGGGCCAAAGTGGGTTCCAGCCTTTTGAGTATTTGGGTGGTTGGGCTGCCCAAGGAAGTGGTTTTCAAAACGTGACAAGTCACTTCAGTCAAAAGAACCGCCCATAAAAGCGTTTTCATCTTAATCTTGGTGATTCTCAAAGGTTGTAATAATCTGCGTGGTGATGACTCGCGTGACAACTATATTCCTCCGTGTTATCTTTGGTTTAAGTTTAGAAAAATGGTTGTGGATCTAGAAATATATATAGACGTATATCAATATACTGATTCTGGATGTTGCAAGGTTCTGCGAGATCATTTTGTCTAGAGCTTTGATGCACTTGAATTTTGGCCCTTCTGTCCTGTTGCACATGAGTCAGATTGATGAATTTTTCATTCAATTCGAAGTTAAATCATACATCCATTGTGGGCCATGATTATGATTAAGAATGAAAGCAAAACAAAGATCTTTTATGCACAAAGTATCTAAATTCGGATACTGAAAGTGCTTCCGTCATGGTTCACAAGAGAAATATGAGGCGCAGTCATGTTGCATATGCTAGCAAACGCATTGTTAGTCTTACAATGACGTGACATATTGAATCAAAAGTACAAATTGGAAAACTAAATACTACCGAATCTAAGATAGCCTGAACTATAGAAACTTACTCATATTCTCCTCGTTGTTCACTTTGCGAGCAGCATGCGATTTCATGTCTCAAATGCACGAAATTGTGACTCACAACACAGGTACTGATTTGTCAATGAAGATTTCGAAAAAGCGGTTTTCTAGAAGTATCAGAATCAATTATTCGAGCTTAAAATCTGAAAAATTCTGATTTAGAATTACTTCAAGTTTGGGGAAAAGAAACTTCCGCACGTGGTATTCCCTAGAATGTCATTTGACACTTTTACCGATCATAAACAGAGGTATCATCCTAAACAAAATCATGAATCTCACTACCACATGTTTGCTTTGTAGTTGTGCTTTAAGAAGAAAGGCAAACATAGATTCATAACTTACATACCAAAGAGATATTTGTCCTCTTTCTAGAACACGGAAACCTACAATTTTGGTCAAACCCCGTCATATTCAATCCTCAAAACAAATCCTTTTCCAAAACCCAATTCATATCATCATCGGCCGCGTCTTGGAACAAGCTGGTTTCCCAAAGCTTCAATGGTTTTCTTTGTGGCAGCATACTCTTTTTCAAACAATCTGTTCTCCTCCAAAGAGGAAGGAACTTTTCTCACAAATCGCTTCCTGCAAAAGTACATCAGGCGCCATAACTCCAAGACTTTCATCGACGGATCGGAAACTTTATCGTCAAGAACGTCTGGAGCGCTCTGTAGCGCCAAGGCTTTCAAACTTATTTCAGCCATGGCATATACATGATTATATGCCTCTGTGTTTTTTTCACTGTAACGTTGCAATCGTCTCACATAGATGGACATTGATTCTATCAAGTATTGGGCCAATACTAGTTCACTTTTAACAATTCTTGGTATTTCTTCAATCTGACCAGTTGCACTCTCCAAATCTGTGATTTTCTCTCTGAATCGTTTGGCCTCCAATAAAAAGGCACTCACATCAAATTTGTCCTGCGCGGCGTGGCTTCTCAAACTCGAAACCACGTTTTTTATGGAGACTTCAATACTTGCGCTGGAATTCAAAAGTTCGCTTTTTTCAATGATCCAAGTCTCGTTTTCATTATTAGAGACACTTTCCTGGTGTCGTTTGGTGATTTTCGTGACTTCGTGTGAAGAAAGTTCACTGCCATGTGTATTTTTCTTGAATAAGGACCTAGACGCAACGCATGTTAAAACTAGAATCCACACTTTTCTCATCTTATCAGTTGTTTGCGTTTTATGTTTTTCTGCAGTATATTACATGGAAGGAGAATATTTGCTTTTTAAGAAGAATCAGCTAATCCTTTTCTCTGTATTGTGTTTATTTGGAACCATGTGGGCTTCGATCTATGCCGAGTTTTGCCCAATTCCGTGATGAAGGCTGAAGAAAAACAAGTGAGGCAAAATATTTCCTTTGTTTTATTCCCATAATGCAACATCCCTGCGCCTCTCATAAATGAATTCCGCTGGTTTTTCTATTTTTTGTTATTTTCTTTTCTTTCGGGACCTCCTTTGATACAAGGACAATAACATTTTCAACAGAAAGAGCTGGATCTTTGGTAAATTTCCATGGATAGAGTTCTTTCAGTTTACGTTGAGATTCAACTAAGGCTCGCTTTTCGGATTGTTCATAAAGGACATATTCAAACCAAAAGATCTCTTCTATCAGGTGTCTTTTGCAACAAAAACTTCACGCCAAAAACTCAAATGAGTGTTTTTGTTTTCTCTCTTCATGGAGAATTTTCCACAAGACTCGGTTAATCTAGCCATAATAAAATTAGTAAAAACAAAGTCGGCACATCCAGTCTTGGGCAAAATCTTATGACTATGCCGTGAGAAATACTTTTAAGGCAAAAACACTTTTTTTTTCATATCTTTTTGTTTTACAAGTGAGAGTTGGTGACTAATTGAAGCTGCTTTTAATGACTTTTCAGACGGCTTTATTTGGTTTAGGAGGTGGGTTCTCATGAACTTTTGGCACTATGGGCCACGCGCACACTTGGAAAATGGTGCCGCGACATTTTTTGCACCCAATTCCGTTGCTGCGTACAGCCAACAGATCTTGACTAGCACTTTAGAATCCAAAAAAAACAGGCGGGTCAAGTCTAATTTGTACCAGTACGTGTTTCAGACAAATGTTTATCAATTACACCCATAAAGTCTGAGAAAATTAAGAAAACCAAAAAAAAAAAAAGGTAGAAAGTATCATTTAACCAATTGAGTACCGGTACTTGGGTGCTGATAACGAGCCTCATTCTTGCAAGTCGCGTGATAAACATCGAATATTGATTGAATCGACACAACTGTTGATCAGCACGCCCTTCACAATTACATGTATATATGTACTTTTGCGGGGTGCTGGGCAAAGAAGACATTTCTGGCTCCCGGTCCTTTATCAGCAAACTAAAAACGAACCTACAGACGATTAAATTCAGCCATCTTCAGAAAGACATCATGTCATCCTGCACATGATGAAACCTAGCGTTTCGTGTCAAAACTTTTGAAGTAGAGCCTACCTGAGATACATGCTTGTATGGAAGACGCCGGCGTTTCGCATAACTGTGTACAATACAAGAGTTTTTCATTAACTCGAATTCAAATTGCAAAATCGTAAATCGTGTTTTTCTTGCAGTTTCTCGTGGAGCAAATACGCAAAACACAATCGCTGATTGAAGGCTTTGGATAAATCGTGTGATCACAATTTTGCTTCAAATTCTTTCACTTCGGCCATTTGGAATGTTTCTTTGATAATCAAGTACACAAAACTCATTTAGGCTGAATTTTTACCCATGTAAAGCTGTTATGTTTTCAAGAGCAAATGGATCACAGAAATTCTGTTTCATTCATGTGATTAGAATTACATCCGATGATAATCTCGAAAAAACAATTCTGGCTTACTATTTCCCGGGCAACTCGTAACTGCTGTTTCAAGAGATCATGGTCTGGACAGAACAAGATACGGCAAAGCCCTGTGCTATGGCAAGAGAAATACCCAACATCATTATTTGAAATAATGGCAAAAACGTTGAAAATTATTACGAAAAGGTCATGTGACTTTTACGAAACCGCACCACGGTGCATAAAACGTAGGAGCCAAATTCGTAGAGCGTGTTCAATAAATGCGCTTTCTAGTACGCCGTAATATTCTCATAATTCCCAATACGTTTTACGAAAGAACACGCGAGCGCGCGACACCCACCCTCACACACACCGTAAATTAAATCATAACATTAGGTAGCCACGTCTCCATGAAAGCTTCTTGATGCCATTAACGATTGCGAGTACCCATCACTTAATCCCGGCAGTTGGCTCACTAAAACCGCAAGCGTGTTCTCTGCCGCTATGAGCTGCTCCTCGAAGGTGACATGCATATCGTACAGTACACCACTCAACATTCTAAACATCCGTTTTGAAACCTGTAAATCGCGCCAAAAGCCATAAAGAACCACATCGGGCCAAGGAATGCTCAGATCTAACCGGCCATATCGGTCATGTGCTATCAAAAGCCTCACATTTAGCTCGATCATCTTGTATACCCAACCATGGCCCGTGAGTTCGCAAGTGTTGTAGTGCTTCATCATAATCGCTGAGGTTGACATGGTGTGAAGCATCTGACGGGTAAAATTGTACTGGGCAGAAATGTATTCATTATTTTCAATGCTACTACTCAATTCCGTGATATTCGAAAAGAGCTCAGCCAATGCCATGGCCCTGAATTCGAATCCTGTCACATCAAAAGTCCCTTCAGGAACAAGTGACCGCATTTGATGATCAAAGTCGTTCAACATGAACTGTAATCTCTCTGTTGCTGCGTCTGTATTGTTATGAAAAGCTTCTGACTCATCTGCGTGACTCAAAATTTGCATATGTCCGTTAAGGCCCTGATTCGTGCTCTTTTTTGGATTTGCTTCATTCTGACTGCTTTGTAATACAGTGCTATGCTGGATCTCGGAAAATGTCGCGCCAACAGATGGAAGCGGAGTAGTAAGCGTCAAGAGGCAGTAAGCGATTATAGGCATCATCTTATGCAGACAGAATATACTATAAATTGCTTCGCTAAAGAACATCTTCGATCCTTTTATAGTATTCTCTTTTGATTTATTGTAGCAGCCGCAGTCTTTGCAAGTTTGAGTCACTCCTTGCTGGCTTCACGTTGAGACAAGTTCCAGCAAGTATCACCTCACGCATTGTACGAAAAGTAGAATAGAGAATCTTGTTTCCATTAAAATGAAGAAAATCGGCATTATGAAGCTTTTCCAAGCATCTGGTGGAGCTAAGGACATTTGTTGTCAGATTCAGTCAAGTCTCAAAGAACTTCAATTCTTTTCGATGCTGCTTATGTCCAGTCAAACTATCAAAATCTAAATTTTACGCTTCGGACTTTCTCACAGGATATCAAAAACATGCAATATCGAACTTCACCAGAAATACGCGCCTCGATAAATTTTTCTCAATACATGTTTCTGCTCAATGCTACCAAAGTCTCCTTTGTATTCTCTTCAGCTACTAGACTTACTGACATGTGCCATTCATGAGTTCAAAAAAACACCAAACTGTTTCGTTTCAAAACAGCCACGTTTCCTCATTTGGGAACTGGCCCGCTAAAGTGGCAAGTGTTTTTTCAGCCTCAAAGCTCTGCTCTTCATAAACAAGGCGCATATCTGGAGAAACTCCCCGGACTTTTCTGAAGCTCTGACCCCACACGTGCACGTTGCGCCAGAAATGGAAGATGCGGTTTTCATATCGTTTAATGCTTAAGTCCAAGTTCCCAAACGAGTCGTGCATTGCCAAGAGTATCACATTGAGCTCAATCATGTGGTAGACCCAGCGGTGGCCTGGCGCACGTGATTCATTATAGTGTTTCAAGCTTTGGATGGAATTGGACATTGTTTTGAAAATGTGTTTCGCAAAGTTTAGCAGCATGCAAAGCTCGGCATTATCAGCCAAGGCGTTGACCTGCTTGTCCAATAAATTTAAGCTTTTTTTGATATCGTCCATTCCGGCTTCAAAGCCGATGAAATCAAACGTGCCTTTGAAAATGAATGACCTAGAATGCTTTATCGCTTTGTTCAATTTCTCCTGAATGACTCTATTTCTTCCAGTTTCGTCTTCGGGATCTAAATCATTGACCACTCCTTCATTAGCCAGTCCATTGCGTGGAAAATTCAAAGTCTCAATACTGTAAATGTCCTCTGGCCTTGGCTTAAAGTCGCTAAGGGTTTCAGAAGCGTCAATCTGGTTTGCCTTGGACGGAGCGCAAAGGCCACAGAGGGCCATGGTGGTTGCAATTGCAACAGACGAGAGTTTCATTTTGGCTGTAGTAAAAATTTGAGGTTTCAATACGGAGAAGGTTACACTTTTATGGTTGTTTGGTCAGAGTATCTGTGAGTAGTTCGGGATTGATATTCCACATTATTTCACAATTCCGTTATTTTTTAGAGATCGATAAGTTTTCCGGCTTGTTGGCGTGGGCGCTTGAGTGAGCTTGGCCGACACAGGCTGAGCACGATCCTTCTACTCATTGTTAAATGGTATTTTTCTTTACAAAGAACTGACATTGCTTTCTCTGGGAGGGTTTTCCACGAAAAGAGTTGTCACTCAGAAAGCAAAATGCGTGACTGAAACGCGTCATGTACCCTGAAAGCCATCATGGGAACTTGCTGTCCTGTTCGTATTGATGTTGACGACACATATGAGGCCAGGAGGTTTCAAACAAAAGCATTTCAATACTAGTGCATATTGCAAAACACCGGAGTTTGTAAATGAGGCCGTCTTCAAAATTCCGTAACTCAGCCTTAAAACAGAGCCAGAGACGCAAAACTCTAGGTATATCCGTACGCTATTATTGAGCATGCAATTTTGTAATGAGCGTTTTCAATGAATTGAAGGTTGTTTACTTCTCATTTCCGGCTCGGAATCCTGGCGACAACAATGAAATAGAAAGCTTTGTTGGAAGTCGTGATCCACACTTCCGACAGGTAAGGTTAGTCTAAGACAGCGAAAAGGAACACAATAGCAGACTTCTCTTGGAGGTAGGGCTGTGCTCGAAATGTTTCAATTTCCAGCTCAAAAGTCACCAAAATAATGGCTCGGATTTACCCTTAATTGCCATTTACAGTCAAAAGGCTGATATCTGGTTTGGCTCAATCGAGCGAGGAAGAAACTGGTTTAACCAAGATTCACTACAACATCTTTGAACCCTCACCTGCGGGATCTAGATCTGCAAAACCAAACCAATTCTTGTAACAATCCACTGAGAAATCATTCAAAATGTTGAAATGATATTGCTGACCCTCCAGCTCCCAGCTAAGATCAAGTGGCTAAGCAAGGAAATGAAATTACAATAAGAGAAACAGAAGAGAGAAAGAAAGATCGAAAAAAACAAATGAATGGACAGACGTATTGAGCCAAAAAAAAGAAAAAAAAAGTTTTTGGAGCAAAATTGCAGTTTGATTCTATTTATGAGATAATTTAGGACACGCTTCATGTGGTGTTCGCAGTCGCACAGCATTGAGGCCACTTTCAAATACATTCATCTACAAATACATTCATCTACTTTGACAAATAACGAAACTGACGATACCATATTAACCCCTGCAATTTTGGTACACGACCGCAAAACAGATTTATTCTTGCCAGGAAACTAAAAACATATCTGCCATCACGCTTTTGGGCCTTACTTTTCCTCGACCTGTATACACTGATACATCTATAATCGTATATCCAGACCCAGCGTTCTATATATGTATCAATCAGGTCTACCGAAACCATCACATACCACAAAATTCTAGCTGAAGACACAAGACCCTACCATGACCAGACAAAAGAGAACCGCCCCAGCGCCAACCCTGCGAAATCTGAAGCAAAAACAGCGAAAACCGGCCCCAGAAAAGCCAGAAACGTCTCCGGCGGCAGAAGATGCACCAAATCCAACAAAAACAAAGGGAGATGGCCTACCGGTGCCTGAAAATGAAGGATCTACTAGCACAAATGATGCCACAGAGAAGGGGGACAATAATGATGACGATGAAGATGACGATGAAGACGACGACTATGATCCGCTGAAAAAGACGGAAATCGCAGAGGAGGAAAGCGAAAATTCCGACGACGAGGCGCAGCCGGACTACTCTGGCATCACCACCGAGGTCAGCCAAGTGCGGACACGTGGCCAGAAGTTTAAGGAAAATTCCGCGCTGAAAACGGGTCATTCTCTTCCAAATGGACTCCTACATGATGATCTGAGGGTAAACGTGGACGAAATCTTCCAGAGTTTGCAGAAAACCGGCGCCGACGACTGGGCGCTGTTGGTGCGCAGCGAGGATCCCGAGGCGGAGCCCCCGAAGGAGGAAACCGTGCCGAACAATGACGAAAATGAAGAAAAAGTGCGCATTTTCACCACCTACACATTTGCAGGGAAACTAGTGCGCGAGGAGAAAGTCGTTGACGCAAACTCGGCCGAGGCGAAGGCATACCTCAATTCAACTACTGGTCTTACGCTGGAGGAAAATAGACCGCACAAAAGCTATGTGACGGTACTACGGAAAGTCGTCGGCACGGACGAGGAGAAACCGCTCCGGATCAAGCTCAAAAGGCCCTCGCTCATCGATAAGTTTCTTTTGGGAGACAAGAAGAACAAGTTGTCGACGCTCGAGAAATCTCGGCTCGATTGGGCTTCGTTTGTTGATAAGAAGAAATTGAAGGATGATTTGGCTATCCACAACAAAGGCGGCTATTTGGAGAAGCAAGACTTTTTGGGCAGGGTCGAGGCCAAACGCGACACGCAGTACCAGGAAGCGCGTGAGCTTGACCGCCAACGGCAGTGGCAGCAACAACAGCAACAAAAGCTGTGACTCACTCCTCAATGTTGTCGTTGAAAGGGGGCGGTACCAATTGAGACCGGTCCCAAATTTAAAAAAAGGGGTTTTTGAGCTCATTTTCAGCTGGAAGAGGATGGTTTTTGACCTCACGCTGGCACCTTGATGCCACTAGATGCGTCTTTTGAGGTGAGATTGTTCTTCGTCGATACATATTGCCTTGGGCTGGAAGCCCCTCGTGGCAGCGATAGATCCTTCTCAAATCAATTTGGGGTGGTGCGGGGGTAGAAAAAAGCCGACTTCAGCATCTTTTCTACCTGAGTGGAGATGAAGCTAGATAGTCAAGCCCGGATCCTACACGACGCCACGGGGTATCACGCCAGGCTCAAAGGAACTGACTACTTTTTTTGATCACGCTGGAGGCAGAGTTATTTTGGAGTTTTTGGATTTTTTTTTTCAAAACTCAAGATTTTCAAATCTTTTGATAGTCTCTGACATCTTATCAGATGCTGCCGTATTGATTGATGCGCATCAGCAGAAACAGCAGCTATCACAGTGGTCTGAACAAATGATGGAGTGAAGGCACCGAAATTTTGCGTAATATACGTCGCAAAGTCTTGTCTTGTGTTTGCCTTTGAAGCAACTCGACACGAAGCATGTGAAGTTCTGCGGTTTTCCGTTTTCTGTTTCTACCAATGAAATCACATTCGCCCGCGTTGACTCAAGAGGGACTGAAAGAAACACGCGCGCCCATTAATTAAATGATTATTCGTTTGATTCAAGAAAACGGAAGAGATATCAATGAGACTGGCTTGTCGGAATCATTCAGGACCAATAGTTGGGCAAAATAATCGGCAGCTGTTTCACACTATACTCAACACCAGTAGATGAAGAGGTATAAGCGGAATTGTGCTGCAATGTATTCCAGAGACTGTATAGACTTTTATTCATGCCACTCTGTGATCTACGTATGGAAAAAAGACAAAACTAAAAAGAAATAGCAAATCCAATCTGATTCTGAAAGAAACCATCCATTCTTCCATATTCCATTAGCCCATGCTTGAGCGTGCGAGAAACGGTGCGGATGTATTTCTTGTATGGTGTACCAGAAAGTTAAACATGGGACTCCTGGTCCACACTATTTGCAAATATCAGCACAAATTGACAAAACCAAAACCAAATATTTCGTGACCTAATCTTTCCTTTAGCCAGAATTTCCCCAAAACACGCCCTATCATCAAAAAACCCAAATTTAACCATAATTGGCCTAGGGCATCGGGTTCAGCCACCGCTCGCGCACGTGACCTGGGGTAAAGAAAAAAAAAAAAACTTGCTAGCGCGCGATAGCCCACGCGCATCCTGTGAAGGCTCTCAGCTCACCTACTATTCTCACACTTAAGTGTAGAAATCGATCCAAATACCCCACCTTCAGGATCCACCAGAAAACTTGGGATACCAAAACAAAGCCGATCGGCATTGCGATCACTATCATAGACCCAATTCTGGCTTCAAATTCACCACAATCAGCCTTCTTCTACTCTTTCCACCCTACCCTCTTTAAGCATATAATTACGCATCCAAATGTCGACTTTGAAGAGAAAAAACGAGGATGACAGCGACCGATCTGCCGACGACCAATTGAACAAGCGTGTGGCGCTAGATAGCGAACAGCCTTCTGACGCGGACGATAAGCTGAGAGAAGAAACACCGACGGCGGCGCCGATAGCCGAGTCGCCGAAAAGGCATGAAAACGGCATAAAAATCGAATCGGACGAGAGTTTCGGGGCCATGGTAGCCGCCGAGCCCCTTGAAACTCCCGCAAACGGAAGCCTGGACCATCCTGCCGCTGAGCTGCTGCTGAATGGCGCAGAATACCCGCCGCTGCTGAATGGCGCAGAATCTGCGCGACTGCAAGTGAAAACCGGCGCGGCCGCCGCGGGGCTGAAACCCACACAGGGCCACCGCGACAAAGACGAGGTCGACTACGTGCTGTTGCGCATGTACTGCCCCGTGAAGGAGGCCGGTATCGTGGTGGGCAAGAAAGGCGAGAAAATCACGCATATACGCGAAAAAGCCGGCGTGCGCATCCATGTTTCGGAAAACGTCAAGAGCGTGCCCGAGCGGATCATAACCGTGAAAGGAACGGCGGAAAACGCTGCACGTGCATTTGGTCTAATTACTCGCACGATCTTGGACGAGCCCGAGGATGAGCCGGCGCTGATGATGAGCAAACAATACGTGCTCAAGTTGTTGATCCCGCACGCGGTGATTGGGTTTGTCATTGGCAAAAGCGGGCTGAAATTCCGTGAGATCGAGAAAAACTCGGCGGCCCAGCTCAAGGCCGCCGAGCAGCCTTTACCCTTTTCAACAGACCGGGTGCTTCTGGTCTCGGGTGTCGGTGACGCGATCCACATTGCCGTATACTACATTTCACAGGTGATTTTGGAGCAGCGCGACAGTCTCAAGAAAAATAAAGTTGTGTACTACAACCCGGTGAATTGCCGGCCGCAGCAGCCGATGGCGCCCGGTCCGCTTGCGTACGTGGCCAACCCGGGATTGCCCGGCATGCCAGGAATGCCCGGTATGTCCGAGCCGCTGCCGTACCAGAAACCGTACGAAATGCAGATGATGTTCCAGCCGCCGGCCCGCCCGTCTTATGTGGGCCCTCTGAACATGCCTCACGCTTCGGGCCCCGTACCGGGCCAGATCCCGCCACAAAGCCTGTACACGGACGAGCACGGCAACACGATTGTCGGTGACGTCATCACAAACACGCCCGTGCAGATTAGCACGGGGCCAGACCGGTTTACGCAGGACGTGTTTGTGGCCAACTTCAGCATCGGTTCCGTCATCGGTAAGGGCGGACAGAATATCAAACAAATCCGTGAGAGTTCGGGTTGCAACTATGTGAAGATCGAGCCAGACCAGCACCAGCTGATTCTTCTAGGTGGAGGGCGTGGCTTAACCAATATTCGGAGATTGACGCTCACCGGCACCTACCAGGCAATCCAGACGGCAATCTACTTCATAAACCAGCGCATCTTGGCGGACAAGGAGCGCAATGGCGTGCAATAGGTGTATTGCTGCCTGACAGAAAGCTGAGGGCATTCACAGACCGAGGAAGCAAGAATGGATTCTAGGGGGTATGCAACCGGGGTCAAAGACTATACACTGAAGCCCGGTCGTCAAGCGCGGACGCTATGCCTCGCCAACACGCTTTTTGAGAACAATCGCATGTTTATTCGAGGCGCTACTTTTTTTTCATACTTTTTGCTGGTTACTATGCTTCCAAGCGTGAGATCTGAGTCCCGGTGGACCACAATAAGCGATCCCTCTATGAGCCATAAAAGACCATAAACTGTTTTCATGCGCTGTTGTGGGAATGGTATGCGCTGTTTCCAGCAACATTTATACATTGAGTAGTCATTTAACTGGGTCACAAGATACGTGCCAGAATCGTCTCAAGAAGCAGCAAACGAAAGAGTACGTTTCTCGAACAGGACCCACACCACCTAAGTGTTTACGTCGTGGTTTATCAAGCCCGCTCATGGTTGACAGCTTGGCAAGTTCCATGTATGAGCATCGCGCAACACTCGAAATTTTGGGAATTCGGTGGTTAGTTGCGAATTCAGCTATTTGCGACTGTCTCTTCAATTGTACTTGTTAGTAGTCGTCATGTACGAGCCCAAGAGCATCTCTAACGAATCGTATTATGCAATATCAACATCCATGAAAAGACCATACCAAGCCTAGCGGCTCTCTAGAAATGTCTGACACCCATGCTAGTCATCAACATCGTAAACCCACTGAGAAGCCCCTCTCCCAAAACCAACCCACTACTAACAATCACCATTTTCACTTTCTGGTCCGCGTTGTGCTTGGCGGCCTTGTGGATATAGTAGTAAGCCATCACACCACCCAAAAAGCGGGCAATAGAGAAGTTGGGCGTGTTGTAAATACCAATGCCAACCGCGACGCCGTTGGGCAAGAAAACCATGTATTTGTGGTATGGTGACAGCTTGGGAAGGGTGTTTTTGAGTAACGAGATCGCACCAAACACAACCCCAAAAAGAATGCAGAACTCGAACGCGTGCGGCGGGAGCCCTTCTCCGGTGACTAGGCGGGAACAGTCAATCCACACCACTGCCGTGGGGATCCGGAAAGTCTTGCTGGGAATCTCGTAAACTGCGTTGTACACCTTATACATGACGCTGCTGAAGAACACGGAATATATGGTGCCGACAATTTGCGCCACAAATTGCGCTTTTGGTGATGCGCCAATCAAGAACCCTGTTTTCAAGTCTTGCATCAAGTCGCCTGCCTGCTGGGCGCCAGCCTCGGCAATGCCGCCAGCTATTAGGTTGATTAAGATTTTCGCAGGGTGATTATGGGGAATAATTGCTGCAAAAATCAACTGCGAGAGCTTACCGATCCCGCTCACGGGGTTCAAGTCGGTCTCTCCCAAGGCGCGAACCCCCAAAACCGAGAAGATTAAAGCCAAGATGATTGCGGCCGCAGTAGCATAGTAGGGCACTAGCGGGCCAAACACCCATCTTATGGCCCACACACAGAGCAACGATGAAACCAAAATACCAAAAATAGTGGTTTTTCTGGATATAAGGTGGTCTTCCGGCACGTCCACGAACGAAGCCTTGTCGAAGGAGGCAGCGCTGGGGCCCAAATCGGGCTCGTCGCCATTTTCGTGCCGTAGCAACGGCTGGTAAGACCCCTGTTTGAGCATTAAGCCATGTAAAGATCTGATTGTGACGACGAAAAACGACACGAGCGAGTCGGAGATCATGACGCTCAAACTGAGCCAAAGAATCCAGCCCTGACCGCCCGTGACCCAGTCGTCGATCGGGCCAGGCGCCCATCCTAGGTACTTCAGAAGCGGTGCAAGCACGCCCCAGCCGAGCACGGTGCCGAACATCATGTACGATACCGACGGGAGGCCCATGATGATGCCCTGGCCGATGTAAGCAGGCGAAAGTTGGAGGTTCCACTGGTAGTCACGTGACATGACAGTACCAAACACAGGTAGCTGCTTGAGCACCGGAACAAAGTAGGCGAGCACGGTGTACGTGGCCAGGCCAGCGAAAGTGATTAATAGGGACCGGATGTTGGACCGGTATGCCTGTTCGATCTGCAAATGCTTCAATCCGTTCAGGTCCAGAGGACGGATCACGCCACCCCGATAACTCTCGCCCAGTGACGCCAGGTCCGTGTCTCTCAACGAGTCTCGTAGCTGCAATTTGGCCAGCGTGTCGTCGTACAATTCCGTGCCGTGTAGAACAGATATGAGCGTTGCAGTTGCGGACCCGGATGGGAACGGGAGTTTTTCGGTGATAATCACCTGTTTGCGCAAGGTGACGGCGAAGAAGACGCCGAAAAGCGCTAGCCCGCCCAGCCATACGATCAATTGTGCTAACGAGAGCGAGATTTTCGTGCCCGTGCCGCTTTCCTCGGGCGTGAGGAACTTTTCTATCGCAGGAACTATGCCTACAAGACCATACGCCAAAGGACCCGTGCCAACGGCGACCGCCACGCTCTGAATATACACGTTTTCGACGTCGCTAAACAGGTCTGCATATGGCGAGAACTTGAACATGGCAAATCCAAGCAACGCCGAAGGTAGCGACATCATCGAGACCCAGCCTGTCTGGAGCCCGAACTGGAAGTTCGAAACGAGCACTATACTGCCGATGAAAAGCCCCACAAGCGTGGCGCGTAGCGTGATTTGCGGGATCATGAGCTTTTCGTGCCATGGCAAAAAAGGGGTGTCGGCGGCTAACACAGTCGCCAGGTCCGTCAGTGGCGCTCGCTCATGCATTTCTATACTTTCCGAGGCCAGAATTGCGGCGGGTCAGATAGGGTAAGCAAGATAGACGGTATTAAAGACCGTTAAATTTATGAGTTGTGGGTATTGCAGGCACAAATTAACCCTTTAGAAACTCACTTTTATGTGTTTTTCTTGATTTTTTTGTTTTTTCCGTGTATTTCACGTCCTGTAATGGATCTGGCTGATAAGCCGGAGAAGCAACTGCGCAGGCCGAACTTGCGAAGCGGTGCTCACGTCAAAAAATGAAAGGCAGCAACAAATACACGAAAAAGTCCGGACAAAAAGACGTTGGTTTTGATCGGCTAAATAAATTGAGTCTGTCCTTTGTCACGTGATTCTCCCAAACTCAATTGAATGATCTGATGCTGATTTATGCTGAAAATATTTGTATGCATCAAGATCTAAAATTTTGCCATGCGAATATTTAACATGAGCCCAGCTGAGTAATCGGCAGCTGCGGCAGTGGAATCTGCGGGAAAGAGTACCGTTTGCGGACCATTTACGCGGCCGGAGCAGATAAATTTTTTTTGTGCAGGTTTCCGGCATATAACGACATGAGGGTTAAGACTTGAAGCAGACATTTACCAGATTCAATAAGAGTGAAGAATTGACCGAAAGCGGTAAGTTTAGTAGACAAGGACTTGATGTGAATTAGTGAAAGTTGTTTAAAAGCATGCGATTCAGCGAATAATGATGTTATCGACTTTCGGGCGGTAGGACATGCGTGGTGAGAAATGTCATCGTTTTGGAAATCAGCGCCAATCACGTGATCTCATTGTGCCAGATGTAGACATTTTTCTGAATAGAAAGCTAAACTTGGATTTTCACCACTGGAACTTGAAGAATGGGATTTGTTTTGCAATAAATATATTTTGACTGAAACGCAGAAGTTTCTCAGCCCAACAACGTTTGAAAATTGCTAGTTTGTAAGGGGGCATAACCCGGCATCCGCTCACGTGCTGTAGTCACGTGATGCTCGTGAGCGCTAATAACTGGACACGTCCAATGAGAGAGATTGGACACACCAACTCATTCAGAGGATACGCCTAGAGCAGTCCATACATCTTATCATAGGTGGGTAAGGTATCCCCTTGCCCAGCGTATCCCATTGTAAGGATGAACTCCTTATATAGTTGTGTGGCGAGTTACTCTGCGAGCAAAAAACGCATTATAATGTCAGAAAGTGAATTCGCCAATTGTATGGAAAACAGTAAGATAAATTGAGAAGAATAAAAAACGAAGGCTTCATTTTTGTTTTGAAACTTGAAATTCTGCGGCTACAAGCACTCGGTATAGCCCTTCCGCTTGAGTATTTATTCATCACCCTAAAAATTGCCACCACATGTATGATTGCTCCATGTTGTATAACTTCAAAATTACACTATCACACGACAGGCAAAATGTGTTGTATTCTTGAACCAGCAAAGCCTATGACGAGCGCTACAAGTGAGCCCTCTGGATGAAGTTGTCTGATTAAGAATGGGCACATGATGTCTCTCTCATATCAGTACAATGGCCAACTCCTGAAATCGCCAATACTGCCAAAAGATAACCTGGCGTTTTCACGAATCCTTACACCATCAACGAGGAAATCATCGCAAACTTTGTCAGGCCATCACGCGGTCTAGCTCTCACCCGTGAGAATATAGTTCAAGATATCGCTCAAGGTAATCACATTGAGCAAGCGGCCCTCGTCGTCAACGACGAATAGACGATGGAGCCTCGACTTGCGAATCGTATCCATGATTGTGCTTAACCTGTCATTCACTGTGCATGTGTGCACACCTTCGAAATCTTCGGCACGTCTCAAAAGTGCGTCTCCCACACTCAAGTCCAAGTCGGTGTACATGCCGCCTTTCACCAACGCCAACACATCAACGGCCTCGTACACATTCACCAACTTGTCTTGCTCATTAACTATCGGGATGGATGAAACAGATTTCTGCGTCAAAAGATGAATGACCTCTATGACAGGGGTGGTCATGGTGCACCGCAGGATCTCCTTCGGTTCATTCAAAGCAGCGATGTTCTTCAAGGGCCTCAACAACATCTTGGTCTCCTTACAGTTCAATGCAACAAACTTCAAGATCCGGTACTGTGTCAACACCGACACCACGATTTCTCTATGCGTCTTCTCGTCCTCGTCGATCAACGGAATACGACGCGCTTTCAGCTCCAACATCTTCACGCATGCCTCGTAGAGAGACTTGAACGGGTGGATGTATCCAGTTTCAATTGGGTCGACACCAATGGCTTTCTCGATGTCCCTGAGCCCGTCCAAAGTCAATTGATCTACGAGATCGAACTTCTCTGGGAATTGAAAGTAGTACTGGATAACGTTGATGAAGTCGCTCAGCGTCAAAAGCCCCGCGAACCGCAGCGTCTTGTTATTCCAAAGAGGCGCACTCACCACGTTATTCTGAAGCAAGATATTCAACGACTTCTTCACCAAGAGGGACGTGTCTAGCACAATAAGCCTGTATGAGACGGGCAACACGTCATACGACGCCTTGCTCTGCAAGAATAGCCTGATTGCTTTCAAGCCAATCCGTTGGTCGTGCTCGATCTGCTCCTCAGATAAACTCTCGATGTAGTCGTTAGGCGTAGCCGTCGAGGGCGAGGGCACGGAAACGTGGGCCATTTTTGGGGATAAAGGGGGGTAGGTATAATATGAATTAGCGGGCTTGAAGATTCAAAGCCGGTATGATTAAACGCTTCTGATTTGAGCGAATCTCGGAGAGTAAACGTTGATTCGTGGAAATCGCCTGGATGTATAGTTCTGGGAGAAAATATAGTTTATCGAAACACAGCGTTTAAGACGCTCTCAGAATTCGTGGGTTGCGGGTGGTGGTCGCCGGTGCTGTGTGCAGGAGATGGGGTGGATCGGTACACGCGCTTCAAATGATGAGAGATAAAGTTACGTTTACTGTTCGGTCAATTTCTTTACTGTCTTGAAAGTTGCAAAACTTGGTCCAATCTGATATTTGCTTGAGCTTAAATTCACAAGCAAGCAATGAGTAGTCACAGAGCTCTTTTTATAAGACCGTCGCTCTCACTTCATTGGCAAGGACAATGTACTATCGTTGTGAAGTAGACGCCTTAGCAAAATACAGTTGCCCAATCCTATGAAAAAACCGAGCGAGAAAGCCTGGCACATAGAGGTTGTCTTTCATGAAGGTAGATCTATGAAAAATAAGACAATAACCCGCCACTGACGAAGTCATCTATATCGGCTGGTATCTAGACCCTGGCAACGCATTTGCCATCTAGCTCTGAAGCCATAAATCCCAAAAATATCAAAAAATAATTCTAACAAGACAGTTTCCCATCTAAGCCCATCTGCCCAACAAAGCCATGAGGCCGCAGCCAAGAGACATGAAGAAGTATGCTTGGAGCATGCGTTTCAAGCCGCCAACTCCTTTGAACTCGCCCGAAAACAAGAATTCGTGTGCCATCAACTCGATAAGACCCGTGTAGACCAAGATTCCTGCAGAGATCGCGTCGAAAACACCGTTTGTAATCAACGCCTTTGGAGAGTCTGCCTCGTACGTTTCTCTCACACCCAAACCAATTGCGATAGCAACTGGGGTTACGAACATAAACCCGGCGGCAAACACCCAGGGGGTCCAGCGCTTACCCTTAGGCCAAATCGTGGTAGCAATCCTCGAGCCCAACCCTAAACCTTCGAAGAATTGATGGAAAACAATCACAATGTATAAAGTCTTGAACTCGTCACTCGAGACACCAAGTGTCAATCCAACGAAAACAGAGTGGAACAAGACACCGAACTCAAGCACACACATGGCCACCAACTGGCCGAAATACTGTTCCTTATCCATGTCGTTGACTGGTGTGGCTAATGCCTCTTTGTCCTGGTGGTCATTGGCGTGCGAAAAGTGAGCAGGGTATTTTTCAGACGATTCATCATCGGCGGCAACCAATGCTGTTTCGGTCTCATTCTCGGACGAAGTGTCTTTCTTCACATATGCGCTCTCATCGCCAAAATGCGAGTGTGTAAAATTCCCGTTGGCGAGTTTCTTCTCAACGTAGCGGAACGCGAGAATTTCGACAAGGAAGAGCACGAATAATGTGACGAGCATGATACCGAACGCATATGGGTACTGGTCCCAGGCGTCACCCAAACACTCTCCTGCCAAGTTGGCGTTGGCGTGGTACAACAAATGAATGAATGCCGTGGCAATAATGACACCCGAGCCAAAATATTTGCAGAAGAAAAAGACCCAGTTAGGCATGCGGACAAATGAGTATCTCGAGGCCAAGATTGGGAAAAAAGCACCAATTCCTGAAGCAACAAGAATTACGAACACCGACGAAATTCGCAACCCCATCAAGTCATTACTATCATCATGGTCGTGGCTGTCGGTGGTGGCGGAGTCATGACTGTGTGTGTGTTCTGTAGCGAGACTGCTGGTGTGGCTATGACTATGGCAGCCGTGTCTTTTTGCAACCTTGATGAACTCTCTCAACATGATTTTTTTCAGTCTAGACTTATGGTAATTGTCTGATGCAGAAATTCCACATAAAACTAGTGCCGATAGCCATCTTTATATGTTTCCTCGCTAACATAAAAAGTTCTTCACTTAACCACCTGAGTATCGGGCAATTTTTCTTAGCTGCGCTTCGCCGTGTGGAGCGTGCATAAATGGTTTGTAGAACAATGCAGCGACGAGAAAAATCCTCGTAACAATGAGAAAAGTCTTCACTGAGCGCACGGTCAAATCGCAATAATGCAATGGCCTATCAACAATCGGCGTATCCAAAGAAATCACTACACTCGGACTTAGCACGTGTACGAAGATCATTCCTCGGGAATGTGGGCGGCTAATTGGTCCGCCTTGACCTCCTCAAGCTCAAAAGTCGTGTGAAAGTAAAGAAAGCTCCTACTTTCCTCGACTTGCAGATTACCTTTTTTCTTCTCCGAGCCGGATAGCATAAGCAGCATTTCGGACCTGAAACTGACGTATAGTAGGGGCTTTGATACCGACTCATAGCATCCAGCACGTCATGAGCTGGGGTACAAGTCACGTGACGAGTGAGCCAGGTGCAGTCTTGACAAGAAATATCCTGTCAGCACCCTGGCGGTTATCACAAAAAACATCTTTTTGCCGTTCTTGTAAACGCATGTGTTTGCTTGAAAAAGCTCAGCATTCTTGGCATTTTTGCCCAAATCCTCCAAACCAGATTGACACATGTGAGGCTCGCTGAAATTTCCAATTTTTTCTTGGGTGCTCGGGGTTAAAAATGGCCAAGAATTCGCTGCCCGATGACATCCTGCAAACGCAGCAAGGGTTCAAATGACCCTTCTTTGATGTATGTTATGGTGACTCTTTATAAAGTTACAAATCAACTCATTGTCTGTTGGTGCGTACAATCTGTCGAAGTACATGGGACAAGAGGCGTATTTAAATCGCTTTGGCGCTGATTCCAAGCCCGCATCAACAATTAGGGTTGAAGCTTATATGCACACCGCTGCATTACGAAGCTCCCCATATGCGTCTCTAATACACACGTCCACATATACATGTGTGTGGCATAATCGCCATTTCATATGCAACTACGCATTTCTCGGGTGGAACCTTGGAAGTTATTTGCGGAATACAATGGGACTGTATTAATCTGTAGGTTCCAAATTCCTCGCTTAGGCCTAGGCTAAGACAAGCACAGCGATTAAGCAGTACTGCGCCTCCTCTCTGGCCGCCAATAACAAAGGTGTGGGCAAAGAACAATTATTGATACATTTGTGTATGCATTTGTCATGCTTTGTGACTTTTGCATGAGCGGAGAAAGTCTGAGTGGAAATCAAAATTTGGGTTCGCAAAAAGGGCGAAATCTCATGTTTTTTCTTAGTCTAGAGACACGCATATAGGGAGAGCGTCGATACATCTCGAGAAGGATTCACTAGACTTTGTGAGTCTCTGAATCAGGGACAATATTTAGTTTGAGATGAGGGGAGAATCTTGTAATAACCAAGTTTGCTAAATACTTTCTGCTGATTGGAAAACGTAAAACAAGGTCCAACGAGGCGACTATTTAGTTCCTGAATATGAACTCACTCATATATGAGAGCCCTAAAACCGTTGTCAAATCTTGTTTACTGCCTTTTTACAAAACATTCTTGACGAGCTGTAATACTTCACAAATACATGCTTCTGCGGCTGGATATGTGAGCAAATTGTATACTTCCAGCTCTCAATCATGATCAGATACAGCAAGCCAGATGATAGTTCGTGTACATGGCGGCATCTCTTTATGGCGTATTTCCAGAAATTAGATGCCACTTGACGAAATTATCGTATACTGATTCCGTTTGAACAAAACTGGCTAAAACTGTAAGTCAATGACAAATTGTTAAAGACAAGATTCAGTTGTAAGAATCTAAGCAAGCACATCTGTATTTGCTCTATTCTTTTCTAAGAGCACTTTTCCTCGATTAAGAGATCGGGATTAATCAAACATCAATCCGTGATCAAAAAAATATCATTTGTCCAAAACAATGAAAATAAGTGAAGGTGTAGCCAGCACAAAACATGCTTTGCCGCATGCCTTCATGAGCCCATAACATCTCTTGATGATACACGATGAGCAGGGTTTGCATGCACAAAAGAAAAAAAAACAACGATTTAATGAAAAAATGGAATATTAAAAATCTATGAAATAGTGTACCTAAAGTGTAGCATATTGCACCATGCGGCTTATCTAAGCAGGTGTATAGTATAGAAATGGTACGCTGGAAACAAAAAGAATGAAGAAATAGCAGACAAGTCCTGCAGCCTAAGCCCATCTACCCAAAAGGGCCATGATACCACAGCCGAAACACATGCAGCCGTATGCGTAAAGCATGCGCTTGGTGCCGCCAGCGCCCTTGAATTCACCCGAAAACAAGAACTCGTGCGCCATCAATTCGATGAGTCCGGTGTACACCAAGATACCGGCAGAAATGGAGTCAAACACACCGTTGGTGATCAAAGCACGCGCAGACGAAGGAGGGTAAGTTTCTCTGACACCCAAACCAATGGCAATCGAGATAGGCGTAACCAACGTGAAGCCTAAAGCCAATAACCAAGGAGTCCATCTCTTATCCTTGGGCCAAACAGTAGCAGCGATACGCGAGCCCAAACCCAAACCTTCGAAAGTCTGGTGGAACACAATGACAATATAAAGCGTCTTGAACTCCTCACCTGAGACGGCCAAGGTCAAGCCAATGAACACCGAGTGGAACAACACACCGAATTCAAGCACGAAAACAGCCACCAACTGACCAAAGTACTGTTCCTTATCCTCACGGTTCATGGGCGTGCCCAAGGCTTCTCTGTCCTGGTGGTCCTCGGCGTGGGAGAAGTGGGATGGGTAAGTTTTTTCTTCGGTAGCCTTCACATTTGCCAATTCAGTTTCTTCCTCGTTAGACCCCTCAATGGAGTCGTTATCTTTCTTCACGTAAGCACTCTCGTCGCCAAAGTGTGAGTGCGAGTGGCCCTCGGCCTCGTCGAGCTTCTTGTCGACCAATTTGAACACAAGGAGCTCCGAGAGGAAAAGAAGGAATAACGTGACAAGCATGATACCGAATGCGTATGGGTAATTGCCCCAAGCCTCACCAAGACATTCGTCAGACAACGACTCGTTGGCGGGCTGCAACAAGTGGATGAATGCGGTGGCCACAATGACACCGGAACCAAAGTATTTGCAGAAGAAGAAAACCCAGCTAGGCATTCTGATGAAGGAGTATCTGGAGGCCAAGATGGGGAAAAACGCACCAAAACCGGACCCGACAAGAATCACAAACACGGACGAGATTCTGGCACCCATCAAACCATTGTAGTCATTCCCGTTCTCACAGGTGTCTCTCCTGACAATCTCAGCCATTTCGGCGATCTCAGCAATCATGGTTATAAAGTAAGTGAGTGTTGATGAGAGTCTAAATAATGCAATGTCAGCCGCGACCTGGTCTGTATTTATAATTCAAATGCTGTTTAACCTCACAAGTCGCTAGAAAACTTTTTCAAGTAAGATGCAGACGAATATGCAAAAAGCCTCACGGGAAATTAAGAGTAGATGCAACTGAGAGAAAAAAATGACTGGCTGGGGGTCCTCGTCAAGTCTTCAACGATGCACGCTCGTATTTTGACGTAACCACTAGGGTGCGAAGAGGTGCATGCGCGGTGAGAAGACCGAAAATTAGCATGCAAAGCAAAAAAAAAAAAAAAAAGAATTGAGCGCATCATGCAACTCGCTTAAGCTTGCCAGGGACTTCACATTCCTGATGATTTTCGTTCATGAATAAACGGCCGTTTTCTTGGAATCACACATCCTACGAAATCTCTCATATTCGCTTATGCATAATAAATAGTCAAAATTTCAGGCGATGTGCACACTGGTGCAATTCTTGCCCTATCTATATGTATTCAACCTCAGATCTCACATGGCGGGATGCGTGGAGCCAGGTCGCACGGCGCGTCAAAAAAAATGCCGAAAAAATTTACTCTGACCCTGGTGGTTATGGTTGTCATGTGGTGCGCCGTGTATGCACATCCAAGGATCGACGCTCGAGCCGCACGGAAAAAGGAAAGATCCAAGGGTACCTACGTTAATCATTTAAACCACACAGCGAAGAAATGGAATTTTTTCTTGGACCCTGGCTGCCGATTTGCATTTGAAATTTCTGGAAATCTGATGTCAAGTAAGAATAAATCAGAAAAAAATGCTGGGCCGAAACTTCGAGAAGAATTCGGTGATGTTCGCGTGGTGGTCAGAATTGGCTGAGCATCTTGTTCAGTGCTACTACATAGAAGCCTTCTCCGAAATAAGCATTCGGCGATTGGACAAACGGCGTTTTATAAGTTAACTTAAATTGTTCGGTTTTGCGACCATGGCTGTAAGCTCTAGAAAAGGCCATAGTTTTAAAACTTTGATACGTAGAGCTTTATCACTAATAGGCCCTGGATTTCTGTTGCTTAAACATGTAAAAAAATACTTTTTTTGGCTTTTCACGTTTTCCTTAAAAGTTAAAATTTACAAGGGATGAAGCGAACGTTGCACCAACGCGCCCATACCCATGCGGCAACGCAGGCGATGGAAATGCAGCCTTCAAACACAATCCACATTTGGTAATCGTGCTCTGACCCAGTATTGATGACCAATGACGTGAAGTACATGCCCAAAACAACCAAAAAGGCAAGGCAGAAATACAAAACGCCGTAATGGTTGCCAAAATGCAGGGCGGGGCAAATCTGGCCCAAACAGGCGGCAATTAAACTGAGAACCGCCGAGCTCAGCACTCCATAAAGCACCGTGAAGGCATACAAGTAAGGAAGCCGGCCATGAGACGGGGTTAGAAGCGCCCAAACGAAAATCATCGAAAACACAGATGTCACCACCATCACGTTGAACCGGCCGTACTTGTCTGCCAAAAACCCTGTGACTAACCGCGCAGGGATACCACTGACATTGACTATTGTTAGCAAAAGGTAGGATTTCAGTTCCGAGACACCTCCGGCTAAAGCAAACGAGGTCAAGTATGTGAGGATTGTCATTGAGTTTAGCTCTGCAAGGAAAACAGCAATTGTAAGCGAAACAAAGCGAATATCTTTGAGGGGCGCAAGGCTAGAGAAAGCTTCACGTACCATTTCCCGCCAGTTTTTGTTCTTGCTATTGCTGGGTATCGACATATCTGCCAAAGGGGCAGCTGAAGCGGCAACCTCATCAAGAACTTCAGTTGCCTCTGGCATCACCTCTTTACTATCTTTCCGTTCTCTGACCAACACGTTAGCCACCAACATACATGCCAAACATACAAATGCTAGTATCCGCACTGCCCACTTGTAACCTACCAGGGAGTATAAGTTCTGAAGCATGACCACGAAAACAGACGACCCTATAAGCCCGCCTACTGTGGCGGTGGAGCACGCCATGGCTCTTTTCCTCAAAAACCAATGTGACATTACCCCAATAAGCGGGGCCATTGCAAGCGAGGTTCCCAATGCAGTAAGTATGCCAAACGATAGAATAAACTGGTACAACTCCTTCAGCTCCGCCGTGGTCATGAGCCCAACAAACATGAATGCGGTTCCCAACACCAAGAGCTTGCGGGCGCCATATTTGTCGAAAAGCCCGCCGAAAAAGACCCCGCCAAAGTACATTGTGCCGAGGTGTAGAGAAAATATCCATGAAACAGTGCTGGGCTTATAATGCGCCAACTGGTTGCGTGACACGTATGCTTCAATGGCGCCCATGCCGTTCGGAATGCCGAAGTCGGCAATCAACCCAAAAAACGCACCAAAAAGTACAGTGTATGCGTCAAACCCCCCATCGGGGAAACTTTCCGGGTTGGCTTCCAGGGAATACATTGCCATATCGGTCTTTTCTCTTTCTCGAGAAACATTGCCCCTGCGGTACGAAAGCTGCTGGTCGGCCATGTACTCACTTTCGGCGTGCTCTCTTCGAGGAGCCATCTCAATGGTTTCCACCTGTGCCAACGAGGACATTCTGCGTGATTTTGGGTATTATTTCCAGGTTTTTTGAGCAATTTTTGCAATAATTGAAACCAAGAGGTCCAAAACTAATGTGCTTTTCCAGTGAAGAGTTGTGTGGTGATGGATCTATGACTCAGGGCTTCTTCAAAGTCTTGGATCTTTCTCTGTTCTTTTTCGTTTGTTTGGTAGAAATAGACTTATATCGCTTTCAGTCAATTCACGTGGGCGCGCTCCGGTCACTTTTAAAGATTTCAAGCAAGTATAACAACAGCTTAGTTTAATGAAATGTCACACTCTGCCACCTTTTTTCGAAAGCATTCTCTCGAGCCGAAAACTCACGATCTTATCGGTATTGGTTTCGAGCCCATGGCTTCGCGTTTTACTTCCCGACGGGTATTAGCTCCGAGCCTTTTCACCAAGAGAAGATATTTTCAGGTTTATATGAGGAAGTGATATATTTTTTGAAACATATCAGATTAGATCATCGCACTAAAACAATACTATAAAATACATGGTCTGTCCCACGCATTGTAAGTATGCATTGCTTTACGTATGTCAATCTATCGCCTCGGCCTTCCTCAAATGAATTGGATGGATCGCGTTAACTGTGGAGCGACAGCTCACGTGATCGTTCAAACTCGAATGCATGCATCGACTGGAACTTAGTAACCACGTATTTTTAAGTATGCGGTAAGACAGACAGTACGGGAAGCGTTAAATTTTTCATTCTTTTTTGTCTTTTTTTTGTCTTTTTTGTCTTTTTTTGGCTAAGTTTGGCCTGATTAAGCGTGGATTCACGCAGAATTGCCAACTATGTATATAATTTTTATGCCTCGATTGCAACAACGGCCGGAGGACTTGGGGACCGAACCTGTCGATGACGGAAATCGTTTTTTTGTCTTTTTGTTTTGCTTGCGTCATACATTTGCTTGAAGAACCAGGTAAGTAGTGTTTACATGTATTTGCTGATTTTTTTATTCCCTCTGCTCTTTTAATTTTCTTCTCAAACAGATTCTAACTTAGCCAGACTGGACCAGACATGAAGGGAGTCTTTGAGAAAAGTGCATTACTCTTGACAAAGATACTAAATATAATAGTAGTGGTCTTCGATGTGATTAAAGGGTGCCGTTTATTCAAGTTTGAAGATGCGGACGGATCCTGGATCTTTCGAACCCGATTCACTTGTGTCGCCATGCAATTCAGATATTTCAACAATGCTAATTTTTGAAAGAAAAAAAAACTTAATTCAAGGTTTGTTTGATTGAAAAGGCGACAGCATATAAAGGCTGCTACATAGGGCAAAATACTGATACAAAGTAGTAAAGCTACTGATGAAACCGTGGCAGACAAGATTATTGTATGTATGTATCAGCTGGAATAATATATGTGCCAAATTCTGACTTGCGTGACCAGGAATGGTGACCAGACGTCGACTGTGAATTGTACGAGGCGCAAACCAACATCAGGTTCGTTAGTCCAGATCGCAAATCTCAATTGGCTGTAAATCCCATGTTTACCCTGTATACTCACAATTCACTTTCTTACTCTTTCTTCTTTCGTCATTCATCATCATCAAAGCGTATATGTATTGGTGCAATGAAGAAGACGCATTTGGTCAAAGCCTTTGGTCAATAAAGTGCAAACTGGACGCCAGAATTCAGTATAACTCATATCCAGCCTTTTATCACCACACGTCCTCTTGGTATCTCCTAGCCTCTTTTAGGCATCTCACCATATCCGAGGCCTCAGACATGGAAATGGACCTTTCCTGGGATATGACCGTGGCTAGTGTTTTCTGTACATCCCTCGCCATTTTGGAGGCATCTCCACAAACGTAAACATACGCGCCTTCTTCAAGAAGCCGATTCACAGCTCTGGCCCGAGAAATGATTTTGTCTTGAACGTACACTTTTTCTTGTCCTTCACGAGAAAAGGCTGCCTCCATCTCAAACGTGTGCCCAAGAGCCCTAGCATATTCGGGCCACTCCTCACGGTATAGAAAGTCTTCATTTTCTCTTCTACAACCGTAAAAAAGAAGGATCTTCCCGACACAAGCAAATTCCTTTTTCTGAATAAGAGCAGCTCGTTCTCTCACAAAAGCTCTCATGGGCGCAATTCCTGTTCCTGGCCCAATGAGAATTATGGGAATCGCAGGATCTGGAGGCAATCTGAATAAAGACTTGCGAATATGCACAGGCAATTTGAAGTTTGCATATTTACCCTTTGGGCTTGTTAGATCATATGTGGCGTTTTTCTTGTCCTTCCGTCCATTTTGGGTAATCTCAATCTCTTTTAGTAAATTGGTAGTCACACCTGTAACTAGATGATTATCGATAGTTTCTGCTTCAACCACTGCAGTCACGTGGACCGTCCTGCTTTCACTTAAGGAAGATGACGAAATAGAATAGTAACGTGGTTGCAAATGGGGAACTTGCTCAACTAAGAAAACAAACGGCACTTTCGCCCAAGGAACGCCTTGCGAGATTCTGAAAAGCGCGTCTGCTAAGTTGAGCTTCTTTTCGTGAATTTTTTCCGCAAATGCCGCCTTATTTGAGCCCAAATCCAAGGCTTTTCTTCTTGATTCCTCCGAGGGCGCAAATTCGGCAAATAATGCTAGGACTTGCCTCGAAAAAGGGCCAGATATTTCCATGTGATGTCTCACTGCTCCCTCATATGTGGTAGGCGTATAGAATGGGGTTGATAAAGTGGGATCAACTGGTTTTAAAGTGAAAACGTGACTTCTTTTATCAGCCAAACCGAAACATTTCACGAATTGGTCAACATCCTCGTTGGAATTCGAAGGCCATATTGCAACGTGGTCGCCAGTCTCGTAAGTGATATCTGAGAAGGACAAGTCAAATTCCGCGTGCACACATGACCGCCCCGTGGAGTTGAATAATTCTTTTGTTGCTTTAATTTCTGCCAAGAACGGATTTTCGTTACTGAATGACCCACTTGTGGTTCCTTTTGGGGCTTTCATATATGCCCCAAGCTGATTGGCCTCTCCGTTGGAATCACTTTCATGGGATGGCCGAAGAAATGGTTCGTTTTGCAATTCGAACATTGGCTCATATGAAGATTCATTACTTTTTAAATCCAAATTTTCTCGTAAAGACCGGAAACACTGATCTTTCCAAGCCAAGAAGTCCTCGTCAATCGTTCCAGTTCCATCGTCGCCTTGGCCAAACGGCGCAAATCGTTGTGCGCCCAAAAGCTCGAGCTTTCTGTTCAAATCCTTACTCACCTTGTTATAATATTCGTATGTGGAATTGCCAAGACCAAAAACTGTATACTTGAGATTTCTCAACAGGCCGGCCTTATTTTCGAGCCAGTTAAAAAACTCAATTGCACTATCTGGTGGCTCGCCCTCGCCATAAGTAGCCACCACAAAAAACAGTAAACAGTCAGGGTCCAAGTCCTGCAAAGTATCGTAATCGTAATCTGCAAAGTTAGCAGTCAATACTTTCAAGTTGAAGCTAGTTTGTAATTCACGGGCCAACTTGTGGGCATAGTCCTCGGCAGTGCCTGTTTGGGAGCCGTAAAACACAACACAATTCTTGTTGTTCTCGCTCAATTCGGCCGTGAGGTTTCTTTCTCCTGTTTTGATGATGAATTTGGCCGTCTTTGCTTTTTCAGTGTCGAAAATGCTCTTCTTGCCGAAAATATATGCAACGGCCAAGGCTAGCACGCTGAGCACAATGAAGTCCAGATTGTCTAACATAACTGCGTGTCCGGTCTAAGGTCGAGAAGATCTGGGATTAGCAAAAAAGATTATTATGTGCTGTTGAAATAATTGTGATTAACAACCCTGGCGCCTGCTAGAATATAAATTCTGCGGTAACAAAATCAATTTGGATCGAAGATAACGTTTGTCTAGCATAAGAGTAAGAGAGCGGAATTGATTTGGCAAAACGCGGAATTTGATTTGATATCGCGAGCCAGATTTGCTGCAAGTCTGTCAATGGCCATGCCTCAGAAATAGATAGGATGCAAACGCAAATACCATAATCTGCTAATCGCTGTCATAAGGAGTCAAAATATTATTCACAATTTCTTCTTTGCATCTGGCTTTAGGTGATCTTTGCGGTGTTCACGGAGCGGAAAATCAAGTCACCTTACTGTCAAGTGCCTTTGGATTCCGTGAATTCCGCGCCTGCTGTGAATTCCGTAAATTCCATGCTTCAGCTCGTTGTTCGCTTATTTATTTTGTTACTGATGCTAGATCCTGCAAGTGGATGAGTTAAAGCTCGGAAAAGCACTAGACTACTTGTTGATGGTACTGCTATAGATACAGAAGTTCCGTCGCACTTATTCACTATCTTATTGACTTGGTTCAGAATCATAGAGTCGTCAGTTGCACGTGACCAAAAGGTATTTTTTTTTTTGGCTTGATAACGTCACGGATAGGGTTCCCGCGCACGCGTAGTTCCCGCGCACTCTCGCGGCTGCGAAATATTTGATTGCAAACAAAATTGTAAAAAAACCATAATTTTGAAAATCTAAACTAAAAGGTAGATTTTCGGCAGGTTACTCTGGTGTATCTCAGTCCTTCACAAATTTCATGCCTTCTGGTGTTTCGTTTACGTAGCGATGAACACTCGATGGAACGGTTGCGAATCTCCGACTTTTTCGACTTTTGAGCGTGTAACTCGGCCAGATCTGTTTTTTATTATTCGTAGAGCTTATAACCTGCTATTTCGCTTATACGCTCTTCGATCACATTATTTTTGATTATTTTCCTTCTATTATCAGCGAGGATATCCGAGAACAAGTTGTGCGGTTTGGAGTGATGCGCGCAACGAGCCAATGGCGGTAAGCGTTCGGAGGCGTAGTTTGTTCCAAATTCAACGGCTTGACAAGTTAGTGGATAGCGTCGTTCATTTGGCTCAGCAAATCGACAATTTCTGGGGTTTTTGGCGCTGAGCACGGCAACATCCTTCCCGATTGTGCTCGCGAAGTTGTCTGTAGATCGATCTGTATTTCGAGCGTGTCGATGACTTTTTGTTGGCCGAAAGTAACCAAGCTTGTGGCCTTGGAGCTTAATTAACCACTAGATGCAATTAGTGCAAGAGAATCTTTGTTTTGATTAGACTTTGAGGAGGTCTTCCTTTTGGATTCACGCGCGAAGAACCCATCCCTACGCATTGATGCATTCGATCTCCTTGAAGAACGCCGCGTTGACCAGTAGCACTCTTTTGCTTTGAACGTACGTATGAACCTGGAATAACAACTTTTGGCCCAAAAAGTGCCGTATTCGAACCTTTTCCTCCGGCAATGTACGTGCTATCATTGAGACTCCCACTTCGACTCTAGTATTGTTTACCACGCCAAATCACGAACAGAATACAATCAGGTATTTGCGCATGGCCGTTTTATAGTCATTGCGTTTGGAGAAGACAAGTTTTTATGGCTCCATGTCTTTACACGAATCTTGTTGCACACTTATGTGCCACGGAAGGACTTTCACCAAATTTGCGCAGTGCGAGCATAAAATTCGCCATAAATCTTACATCAGCGACCCTTGGCGACTAAACTCTGCATATTATGAAGGTTTTATCCTGATAAAAATATCGCCTCAAGCCAAAGTAATTTCATCCATCTCAAGTGTGCTGAAGAGCCATGCAACACGTCGCGTAGCCAGAGGCGCATGATCGTTTCAGCATCTGTAAAATTGACCGCAGCAGCACGCAAGGAGCAGTGTTTGCCTTTTTTGTGAGCTTGAGGAAAAATTCAGACTCTCTTCTTCTTATTGTCCAAAAGTGGAGGGGGTACAGGCAAAAGCAAATTCATGACGCGTGATTAAAAACTAGAAGAACATTTGGAAACGCGTTTCGTATGGCGTGCGCGGGAACCCTATCCGTGACGTTACACCTGATTAGGACTGGGAGCCAAAATTGTTTACCTAGCTCTCCACAAAACTATACATTCTTCCCAGGTACCACAAAATAGTCTTCTCTAGAGTCCGATAATAATAAAAAAACTTTCTTCGAAAACAGAAAACGACCGTAATCAATTTCTGTTCTTTATCTCATTTTTTACGCGTCTTTGGGTTTCACTTTGTTCAAAACTGCACCCCCCAATTTACATTCTTAAAAATGGTTGAATCTTTCAGCAAATTCCGAAAACCAGAAAACAACCAAAATAAATACAACACTATCTCGCCTCATTCTCATAATGTTTCGACATCAACTCAAAGAAATTCTTTCGAACCGGTAGGCAAAAGTAAACATCCTGGTCCACTTTTTATGATGCTGATATCAATTTTTAGATGCGTTGCGTGCCAGGCCGCCAGTCCATCATTTCGCACACTGCGAGTCAGAGCGCATGATTTGATTTCAACTACGCCTCGAAGGATATACGTTCTAAATTTCTGAGAATCGAAGGTTTTGAAAAACATTATTTCGTCAGCACTCATTATTGCTGCTCTGTTGTGATCAAATAAGCGATATATAATACTTAGCCAATGTTTTTGTTTCAGATGGGTGTGACAGCACGTATCAATATGCAGCTATTACTGTCAGCTCGGGGAGGGAGATGGGTTACTTAATAACGGTATATACTCAATGAGGTCCAATCCACACCCGTCAGGTGAGGCGAGGACCCCTTTATATACTCCCATATCTAACACAAACACAAACCCAACCTCATGCAAGTCTCACTCATTGCGGGGTTTATCATAGCAGGCACGTGAATGTAGTCACGTGCCTACCGGGACGTGTATGCGGCCAACCTAAGGCCGCATGCTCTATCTGACAATTACAGTGAAAGCTGGTTATGAAAATCGCATATATTGAGCATAAATCAAAAGTATTTACTGTTATATCTTTCCAAAGACAACTTTTCCAGTGTGAAAACCAGTTCTTTGAGCTGATTCTGGACGGTTCAAGTATGTTATCACCTAGGCCAAGATCCTCATAATCAGGTCTCACTGTAGAAATGTTAGCCTCTGCCATGCCCCACCAGAACTGCAGAAGAACAGAATGAGGCGGAAAAAACAACAATCTTTTGAGTATTGATTTTTATACGGAATTAAAGTTCGGATTTTTAACTGCAAAGAGCTTGTTACTGACCTGCCTGGTGTTCTTGCAACGTTGTTTTCTGCAAGTATGGTGATGTAGTTATATTCGCTTTTTACGCCCGACAAAACGTGATAGAAAACTCCCTATCACAAACTGATTTCCATCCATGGTATTTGGAAAGATACCACACACTTGCTGACAACTAGACTTTTTTAATTCAGAGTTGCTCGCTAATGACCAGAACATCATGAATATTGTCAAGTCGGGAATTCCAAAAGTCGGGAGGGTAGCGAGAACTCCCAATTGAGCTTCAATGAATGCCAGAAAGAGCACTTTCACGCAATAATATATGGAAACCTCGACAGATTCACACTACGCAAGTACACCGTAACCATTCTTCATATATTTATCCAAAACCCAAACGTCTGACTTCGAATAGTCCGTATTTTATCTTTTTTGCAATCGCAAGACGTTCTGTGCACACCAGACCAAGAACACGAAACCTGTACCGCTAAGTAAATGTACCCCACAAGTCCTTTTCACATAAAATATCGAATCGAACCTGAATCAGCAATGAGCCAGTCACTTATCTCCACCGAAGAAAGACTCAAGGCCGCACGCCAGCGGTACGCGGAGTTGAAGCGGAAAAACAAACTTCCGGCAGTGAGGCCGATTCTGGTGAAACTGACAGATCATCCAGATGCACCTCAAGAGAGTCAAAATGGCCAGGCTTCGGCTAGCAATCAAGAGGCATACATAAACGAGCTCCAGGAAACGATAGATCTCCAAAAAAGCCAGATAAAGAAACTTCGTGACGAGAACACGGACCTCAAATTGGAGCGCATGGACTTGAAGGATAAAGTGGCGGACTTGGAGAGACAACTCCATGATTTGACGGTGCAGAAAGAGGGGAGTTCAGAGAAAAACACAGAAAAAAGTCCGATTTTGCAGAGTGACCCAAAACTAGACCCCGTCGGTCCACAATTGTCACAACTGTTAGAGCTTCCTACGCTAAGTGAGGCCAAGACTGCTGAAAAGCCTGTTGTCAATACGGGTGACTACAAGGAGCGGATTTTGGCATGGAAGGGATGGCAGGTCGACATGAGGGCATGGAATGGATGCCAGGGCGCACAGGTAGTGTTGTAAGGGGTCGGAATTTGAATGGGTGAGGATGAAAATGTCGTTTTTGTCAATCTTGGAAAGTTGACGTTCACATATGATGTTGAACCCTAAACAGCTCCAGCGGAGTACAATAGTGCAGAACCTCGTTTTTTCGAAAACAGGGCTCCCAGCACTCCCGGAGTTCCGAACAAATGGTCTTGAATCGGAAACAAATGACGATGTTCGGTGTCAGATACGTGTGCTTGAGTCTCGAATCCTGACTTAAGATGCCCATAGGGCTACAATATGTCCGGGAATAAAGTTTTTTTTTTGCCAAATTGGAAACCATACGCCAAACGTATATTGATCAAATAGCATCAACATTAGTCATTGGTAACAGCTAACATCCATGCTTAACATTACTAAACTTAGTCTTACCCAGCCCCGACCATGCCAAGGCACACGTAAAAGACACAAACGTGCTTTCGTTGGATCTATCATAACAAAAGACCTAAGAATAGCTCCATTTTTAGAAGAATAGGCCCTTTTGACCCCAAACTTCACATGCTAGGCCCAGTCCACCAGCCCTCATTTATATACCCAAACATGAATCACACCTTCGTTTAATTCCAACCTTCGTCATAATGTCTATTTCTTCTATTTACAAGTCTACTTCACCCGACACAACACCATGCCCTCCAAGTCCTTCTTTGCCGCTTCCTGGATCTCGACGATCTCCTTATCTGGCGTTCTCAAAAACATCACTTCTGCAGGCTGCAAGGGCTTAACGAAACGCACCGGGAGACCAGAAGCCAACGCTTTCACCTCGGTGCTGGTCATGTTGACCTTCCGCCCGGGTTTCAGCACCATCAGCATATCACGGATCACAGGCATGTTCTTTCTATACTTCAATCCGAGCCATAATCTGCGCGTGGAGATATTATCTGGGGTGACCTCGACCGGCGCCTGGTCTGGGCCCGACGTGGACCCTTTATGGATCGATGAGAGGAATCCTTCCTTATATAAACCTAGAGCCACCTGTAAATGCAACCTGGAGAATGGCACCGACGTGGTTGAGAGCCTCACATTTGTGCAATTTTTGATGTGGGCGCAGAGGTTTGATAAGTGCACCAAAGACATGTTTTTAGCCCGATTTTTTTTGTTATTTTTCCGAAGGTGATTGAATGTGACAGGCTAGAGGGTGTTTCAAGCCTTACGAACGAATGTGCCACGGATCTCAAACCACTTTCAGCCTTTTATAGATTCCACCAGATACGCTCGTCTTTTTTTCAACCTCATGCCTATTGTGTGCGGAAGTCACGTGATGCATAATCGTTCGTGAGATCGGACTCAGAGGATACCGCCAAATCTCTAAACTGTGACTTGCAGCAGTAGAAAGGGCGAGAATCTAAACAGATTGGCTCGAAAGTTACAATTTCAAGTGAAAATCCACCCAACTTTCCATTTTTATCGTCGCCAAAGGCTCAAATTTGCCATGTTATCCATGCTCAGACCAAGGGCTCGTCTAGGGCTTCCAGGCAGCGGGTATATGCTTAGAACCGCCCCGATTCCCAGATTTTACGGCCCAAATATGGCTAGATTTTACTCACGGAACATTCCGGTGAGGAAAGAGAAAGTGCCGAGAGTCAGGTACTTGTTTGCAGTGGTGTTGCTCCTGTATGGGCTTCTCCACTATGTCACCACGAAAGTGAACAAAAAGGCGCCCCGAACTTCGTTTTCCGAGCGCGAGTTTGAGCAATACGAGAAGGAAACCGGCTTGAAAAGACGCTTGAAGTTGGTGCCCGCGGAGAAAAACAACCAGTATGCGTTTTACGCGGTACCGTTTGCGCATAATCTGACTGAAATATTGCAACAATTGAAACAAGTTGTTCCTGAGGGAAAAGAACTCAAGGTGATATATCCACAGGAGCTCATAGACAAGGAGATTGAGGACCAGGGTCGGTACTCGTACTTACTTGAAGATCTAAAGAGTCAGGGTAGACTGCTTCCAAAAGGCTTGATCACAGCTTTGGTAAAGCAAGAAGTGAAGTTGTTCATGAACACGACAAAAGGCCAGTACGATACCAATATCATATTGATGAACTACCCGCAGCTGACTGATGAAGCGATAAAGTTTGAAAATGACGTGGCTGATGTGAATACATGCATTGTTTTGCCAGATTTCGAGAAACAGGCTGCGGCCGATTTGGGCGACGATTCAGTGAGACAATTGAATAACGTGATAGGCTACTTTGACATAGTGGATAAAGTCAAAAAGCTATAGACGCGAAAAACATGACGTTTAAGTCTTTTTGCCCCTTTCAAGGACCATTAGGATAGTCAAAACACTGTCTCAAAGAACGTGGAACGCTCGCATGAGATATTTCCTCAATCTCATAACAAGAACGCTTCAAGCTCAATTCTTTGATCGGCTCGATCCAAAAAGCTGTGGATTCACCTCCAGACGCAAAAAAGAACCTTTCTGGATCACTTGTATATACCACCCCATAGAATTAATTTCTTCAGCAAGCTAGCTGTGTTTCTTCATGTGGTCAATTCCAGTCACAACCCAAAATAGTCCTCTGGCACATAGAAAGGGACCCCGGCGTTTTCGGCAAACCCCTTGTCTGCAGCCAGATGGTCGCCGTCTCTTCCTGCAGCGTCTCCTACAAAATAACTTTGCTCTCTGTCAATCTCGTACTGCGGGCCAAAACACCGTTTCAAGTACCGCTCCAACTCGGACCACATTCCGCTTTCGGGCTTCCTATGGCTGAAATGCGTTTCGTCGGAGCTACGTGGATACACGCCTTTCCGTGGTTTGCCCGTGGAAGCGAAAAATAGCATGGGATAATGGCCATATTGGGCATCGAGCGAGGCTGCCATGAGCCCTAGTTTCACAGTCAAGTTCTTGTACAGTTTCGATACTAGCGCCCGCTGCTCCGTGACAGAAACAGAACTCTGATTAGTGAAGACGACTAGCACCCTATTTTCCCGAAAAACCTTTTTTGCAAGCACAGGAAGAACCTCCTTGTTGCGCCATTTCCAGTCGTGCGGCCCACGTCCAAATTTGATTCCCAGACTCGTACATATCAACGTGTCGTCCATATCGAAGGCTGCTACGCGTATGGATGTCGACTCCGGGTCCCATTTATCCTTGTAGAAATTCTTAAGTGAGTTTATCGGCGGAAGCCGCGTCACCATGTGAGACCCATGGATCTTCCATATTGGTGTAGACCGAGTCGGCAGCTCAGCTATGTCAGAAACGTCTTCAGACTTTGCCGTTATGGTTAAATCCTTGTTTTCTTCAGATTTCCTGAATTCAGCATTCAAATTTGAGGTTTTGGCCTTGTTTTCGCCAACGTTCTCGCCATTCGCCGTCTTGCCTTTCATCATACTAACTATGTCCATGTTCACAGGCTTGTTTCTGAAATAAATGGCCTTTAGCTTTGCCCTGGTATGATAAGCAGCGCTGAAAAGGCAATATTTGCTGCCAAAATTCAAATTACAAAAACACGCGGCAAATTTACCAGCAAATATTGGAATCACCGTGGATACTTTAGAAGTTTATGCGACCTGAATGAGACACAGTGAGGTTTCAGCCCGCAAGAGTAATTGATGTGATTTGTATTGATGTGAAGTCCGAGAATTACTTGTCTTTCTTCGAATCAAGAGCGCTAGTTTTTGACCTATTTTTTTTAGGATATTTTTGGGGTTTGTTTGTTGTTCTGACTCATCTGAAAAAGTGCATTGACTGGCCCAATTTGAGCTCTGGAACGGCCCCGGGCCAGCTCGCGCACAGCATCCATGTGTTACCCCATATTTACAACCCTGTCTCACCTGCTTGAAAATATTGGAGCAAAAAAAAAAAAATCAAATTTAATTCTTTTGGAGAAATGGTTTAAATTCTTCCAATTGCTTCTAAGAATAGATAACATGGAACACTGTATTATTTTGGTTTAAATACTGCGGATTTCGTGCGCTATCTATGAACTGGTGCTGAATTCAATGTGACAACCGGAATAGCCCTTTACTCAGTCTATGAGATTTGCTACGATTTGACAGATGGACATTTGGCAAATAATTCTAAAGGCTTTGGATGGCTGATTTTTAAGATTTACATCTTCGGAGGAAAGAAGAGCTGAAAATTAGCAATTTTGGGGGAAACAAAGCCATTGGGGCGAATAAGTGACAACCTAGTCAAATCTCATACGTTGCCAAGTCAAGATAATCTACGCAAGGCATGGAAGCGAAGCTGGCTCGTCCAAAAGTTTTACATACATATATTCATATATAGTTTTGTAAAGACCTAGATGAAAGATTCTGGCTCCAATTCCTCAATCAGGTTTTCAGAAGTATCAAGAAAAAAATAAAAAATCATTTATCTATGAGAACCCGCCCGTTTTTATATCCCACTTGGCTATCTGTTCCACGCGTTTGAGCCCACGCACCGGGCATCTCTGACCTCATTGTGCATACAAGCCTCAGCTGATCAAAGAGACAAATCTAATAGACCAAGAATCACCAAGTTCACATATTCAAATTTAGCTAATTTTTATTTAAACCGCTCTTGCACACGGAAATATGTCTGAAAAGACGTCGACGGATCAATATGGCCGCAAACAGTGGGACGTAGAAGCGTATGCGGCCGAGGCTCAGCATGGGTGGAAAAATCAGGCTAAAACACCAGAAAATGACGCTTTGAAGCGCAAATTGAAGCTGCAGACTTTTGTGGACCATAGAGCAGACTTGCTTGGACAAGCAGTTGATGCTGTGGGAAAGCACACGCTTGTGGGCGGCGAAAAAACGACCCTGACGTATGGCCGAAATAAGCGGTTTGGCTTCTCGTGTCCGACATGCGATCTATCCTTCAGAGATACGCTAGCATTGGTGGACCATTTGAACTCGCCTCAGCATTTGCATAATGTGCAGAAACTTCTGGGCAACGATTTTGGCACGGGCGAGGAGTTGGAAGGCGGGGTCAGACGGGCCTCAAAAGCACAAGTTTTGCAGACTATAGAAGAGCTCGTGAAGAGACTGCTACGAGAAAAAAGTACTCAGGACGATGTGTTGAGCTTGCAGGAGCGTGTAAGGAGACGTCTTGAGTTTGAGAAGAAAAAGGCGCAAAGACGTCGAGAAAGGAAGAAGAAAAATGTAGTAAGTGAAGAGGTCGAGACTGAGATGGGGAAACTCATGGGATTTGAGGGGTTTGGATCGACAAAATCAGGGTAATCCTCGAGAAAGTTTGGGAACAACGTTGTTATGGAGTTTCTTTGAAGAGGGCTTTTGATTTCGAGGGAAAGATGTTTGCTGGGGTCACAATTGTAGTGATACAAGTCAGTCATGGAATGGCAAAGTCTTATTTGAGTCAGGTTTTGCTTCACTGGTTTCTTCTAGTGAAAGTTATCTTGGGCCTCTGTTTTGTTTAATTCAGAGGAATGGGAAATATTAGAATCGGCTTGATGAAGAAAGTCGTCACTCAATTGGTTTAATTTAAGCAAACAATTGAGGTGCATTCCTGAGATCAAGCAGGAAATCAAAGCACGAAATGGGATAGATTACTCTCGGGATCTCTTGGAGCCAGCCAACTGAAAGGTGTTACGGAAAAATCCCCAGTCCGTTCTTACACCCTTCTTCATTATCGCCATAAGACAAATGTGGTTCTTCGCAATTGCGCCCTTACTGACAGCTGTTTCGAGTATAACAACATCTTTGCTTTGCTCGCGTTTCTTCTTTGATCTCCCCTTCTCTTTGTTTGCCCCTTTCACCGATTCATCAGCGATTTGTGTTCTGAATTGTTCCACATCAACCTCACACTCCAGCAAAATGAAGAAAAGGTGCCTGTTCTGGCAAAGATACTATCGGCGGTGAGTAAGACAATTCGTCCGTCGAGCCCAAACTAGAGATGGAAAGGAAGACAAAAAAGAATGAGTTAATCATCAATACTTTGTACCTTGAGTCTTTGGATAGGGACTCCTCCGAGGTAGTAAATGAAGCAACAACAAAACTCTTCGACTGGTTTGTCTTCGCAGTGGGCGCGTCGGACAAGTCAATAAGCGAAGGAGCCTCACTTGATCAAATTACTCGCTAGAATTGAAACTTACCTCAGAATCGGCTTTTTGCCTCGTTGTAAAATGAAGACATGTCTGCACCGAGCGCTTACACTCTTAGCATGCCCGATCACGTCTCATCTGTATGATCTTATCGAACAGGAAACGCTGTATAGCCAGAACCACGAATACAAAATGAAAAGAAAAAAAGAAGGGTCTGCTGCATCGACTAAGCTTACTTTAACGCATTCCGTGTTATTTTGTTTCTGCAGACTTGTACGAACGGCATCTAGTCCTTACAACATATACCAAGAAGAACATTGGGTCTAGTCAACATATGCGCGGTGTGACAAAGGGTCCTATAAGATGTAAACTTTAAAACTCTGACAGCTTTTACAATCTTGGATCTCACCAATTTTTTATGAATGAAACAAAAGAACCAGCAATGAGGAATGTCTTCTCAAAAAAGGCTTTATGCTCACGATTTGTCGTAGAACAATCACCGCAGTGATAGCGCAAAATACCTATGCTACTTCACCAAGACAAGTTCATAGAATTCAGATCATTTGGGAAAAAGAAAAAAAGCTTCACGAAGCATTTATCTGGATTACATAAAAAAGTCTTAAATAAGCAACCCCTTTTCAACCAGCATTTCAAAAGTTATAGGAGAAACAGATCACGTCTTCAATCCAAGATCCATCACATGTAAAGTCTCGCTCTCGCTGTAGTCGCGAGACGCCTGCATGCACTCGTCCAATGAGAAGAATGTTAAAAATCACTTCAACTGCTAGCCAAACACGAATTGTACCGCCGGCATCAGCACAACAAAGAAACGTGCACACACAAGTTTTCTAGCCATGGCCAGATTCACATTCAGCGTGCCGTTTGGCAGCTTATTCAAGTTTAAGCCGGGCAGATTCAACTATGCATTGGAACAGGATATCAGAGCCAAATTGGACACTCTTCCTTCGGTGACCAAGATCTACGCAAACCCAGACGGGACGCCCCGTGTGCCCTCAGACAGCGAGTTCAAGACAATTGCCGAGTTGCAGAACTTATTCTATAAAAGAAACCACCTGCAGTGGAACTTCATTCTCCCAGGGATCCCTAAGGAGCAATTAGACCTATTCAAGGACAACACCCAGGACTTGCAGAACTTCCAATTTGTCGGGAAAGACGCCGGGAAAGTCGTGGACAAGATCCCATACAAAGACGAGACCACAGGCGAGCTAAAATGGCGCGTGGTGCGCGAGACGGAGAAGGCCGAGGGCTGGGAATTGCCCTACTTCTATATCATCTTGCCCGTGTTCTTCTACGTGCTCTACCTGAAGTACACTGCACAGATGAAGAAGCGGGCCGACGAGGGCCCCGAGTGGGCGCAGAAGGAGTTGCGTTTGAGAGCCATGGAGGAGTATTTCCACGGCGACACGGAAAAGGCAAAGCAGTTTTTGTCGAACGAGGGCAAGTCCGAGCGCGAGCTTCGCGACAGAGACGACTTGGTGGTGGCACGTATCTTGGCCGGCGACTACGACAAGTTGGCTTCTTTAAAGAAGAAGATGCCCGAAGGCTTGGTGCCGCAGCCGGAACGCGACGCCAAAATCGGTATTTGAGCGTGCCATCTTTCTGTACAATCCTAATGCATATTTAAAAAGTAGATCAACTCGTAAAGGGGGTTCTCTGGATTGTGATGAGTATATTTCTGTGGGATAATACGGCAGTTTTACGTGATATCATGTGATACTTCATGATTCAGTTTCAGATTTGAAAGGATGTAGGTTTTACCCGTCTTCATCGACGGGCTGATGGGCCTAGAAGTAGTCATTTTATCTGGTTTACTCAGGGGCACGTCGTTTTGTCGAGCATTTGAACTATTCAGTCAGTTACTGTAGATTTGAAGTGAACAGATTGAGTATACTTTGTATCGGTCCAACTCCAAAATCTTTCAAAGCAGGACAAAGAAACCTGCTTCTAGAGACACATTACCGAAGCATCATCAAGTTTAAAATGCATACTTAATGGGCTAAACCAATTTTTTGGAAAATCTAGATTAACTATAGGCAGGCTGGGTATGAGATGCGAATGAAAAACTGAGTATGTCTGCTTCATGTCCATTCCACTCAAGCTTCAGACTTGCGATCTCACATAAACACTTATTCCTTGAGCTCACCGCATTCCTCGATAACAACAGGCTTCGAGAGAGCACCGCTGTTAGAGCCCACGGCCTCGATTTTTTCAACAACGTCCATACCCTCAGTGACCTCACCGAAAACAACGTGGGCGCCGTCCAACCATGGGCAAGGCACAGTGGTGATGAAGAACTGCGACCCGTTGGTGTTGGGGCCAGCGTTGGCCATCGACAACAAGCCTGGCTTGGTGTGCTTCCTGGAAAAGTTCTCGTCGGCGAATTTCTCGCCGTAGATTGACTTGCCACCAGTACCGTTGTGTCTGGTGAAATCACCACCTTGCAACATGAATTGAGGGATCACTCTGTGGAAACCAGACTTGGCGTAGCCAAAACCTTTTTCGCCGGTGCACAAGGCTCTGAAGTTTTCAGCAGTCTTGGGGACAACCTCGTCGAACAACTCGAACTTGATAGGGTTCTGTTTCACGCCACCAATGGACGTGGTAATGAAGACTTTGGACCCGAGGGCTCTGCTGGTGCTAGAAAGCGATCTGACGGTATTCTTGAACATCGTGATAATACTGAAACAATAACCTTCTTTTCACAAGTTGCAATTCGCAATCTTGTCTCTTTGTTCCCTCGCATTCTTTCACCGCATATGCAGTGCGGGCCGAACAGGCCGCGCATGAAGTCAATCCAACACCACGTCAGTATAAACACTTATGAATATTTATCAAGTTTTTGTGTGCGCCTTGAGCACATATTTTTACATTGTTCTTCTAGACATAGGGGGATTTTGAGATCCACTATCTGTAATTTGTGCTCAAGATTATCTCGATCCCCTGTTCGCCTCGTGTCTGCCTCAACTTATTCAACCATTTATATTCAGCCGAAAGTCTTTCGTAATTTTATCTTCTCTCAGTAACTTAGTCTCACGAGTAACAAAAACATTGAGTTCTCGGTTGAGGAGCCATGCGCGCAATTTCCGCAATTGAAGTCACGTTTGCTGAATAAAGTATTCGCTATTCAAAAGTCCAACAAGTCTACTTGCCATTGTTGTTATTCGAGGCTTGTTGCGGTTTGCTTGAGGTGGCGTGTCCGTTTCCGCTAGGAGTGGAAAAATCATCGAACAGAAAGTCTTGGCTGGGAGCAGCGGGCTTAGCCTTTGGTGCGGAGGTGGTCTTTGTCTTTGCACTTGAGAAAAGTGAAGAGAACGCGTCGTTCGAGGGCTTGGCGGGACCGGCTGACGTAGCGCTGCCAAAGTTGTAGCTAGGCTGAGTGTGTGATTGTGCCTGTCCATACAGAGTTGGTTGTGCTTGCTGCGGCGCCGGCTGCGACACATGCAAGCTGGCGAGATTGTTGGTTACACCTGTGACATTCGCAGACAGCAGGGGCGCACTTTGGAAGTCATCGAAATCGTCATCGTCGTCATCATTCTGAGCATGACTCTGGGCTCCGCCACTCTGGCTGGCGCTGCCTCCAAAGTCAACCAAGTCGCCCAACAAGTCCTCCGCAGGTGCTTGCGGCTGTGGCTTACTCTTGACGGGCAGGCCAGACGTGGCATGCACCTTGGACGATCCTGTAGTAGGTTTGGCACGCGACCCCGTTGCCTCAACGTCATACTCCTCGAAATTTGTCTCTCCAGTAGCGCCGTTATTGTAGGCAGACGCAGGGTCGTCATAGCGAGCGCCATACACCCCACCGTCACCGTAAACACGATTTGTGAAGTCGTCATCACCGCCGAAACCATCCGCCACCGCAACAGAGGAGGCGCCACCGAAAGCAGCAGAGGATACACCGCCAAACTTCTTCGAGTTAGCGCGAGCTTTCTTCCGCTCCAGGCGAATCAACGCGTCGTCGTTCAACAACGCAACGAGGTTCTTAGATCTGTTGCGCACATTGATGCCCTGATCACGCCCCTTTGAGTCGATATAATGGAAGCTCTTCAACATCTGGATAAGAGAGATGTTGGCCCGTATGTCATCGATGATCCGCTCCAGCCCGTTCTTGATGAGATATTCTACCAACTGCAAGGACTTGTAGATCTGGCGCCACTCATTGGCGGCCTTTTCCGTAAACCGACGGAAAATAAAGCTAAGGATCTCCTCTCTTTCTCTGTAGTTGTATGTGCCTGCGGCAATCTGTGCCATGAGCGACGTTTTCGCTCCCCAAGGTTCGTTGTTGGTGGCCTCACGCACTTTCGTCTCCATCTCAGAGAGATTAAGGGCAACTATCTTGGTTAGTGATTTTGTTGTGGATCAAATGATGTGGATAGGTCAAATTCTGTAATTAGGCTTGCATGCCGACTAAAATATTAGGTCAATCGAGATCTGGTTCGACGACGGATGGTACTCTGACTCTTATTTGGCGTTTGAATCAGTGAAGCTGGCTACTTTTGTCGATGCAACGGCCACAACAGATTGTGTACTTACAAGAAATCATAGGTCATTTTCTAAGTCCGCCTCTGTTTGCTCCCAACTGTAATTTGTCTATATTATAATCGTGCCTCTTTTTTTCAACACACCGCGTAAGCGATTGCTTTCCTTCTCAACACTTCAAGACCATGCTCCAAACGTGATGAGCTTACATACCATTTTGCGCCTTGCGAATGTGCGCCTTCACTTCGTACAAGTTGACGTTTTTCGTGAGCTCTTTGATCAAATCCATGCTGAGTTCTATGCTTGAGTGCTAAACTTGCGTTTCTGATACGGGGCACGTTTGAGGGCGGAGGCTCAGGCGCCAGGAGCGTAGGTTGGTGCGCGGCGCATATGCAGGTCCCGGGCGATCATGAAGCCGAGCGTTCCATGCCGAGGCCAGACCAATTGAATAAAGGCCGGAAATTCCACGCCAAATGGTCTGGTTGAACATTTGCTAAAACCGAATTTTAGCATTTGCAATATTCGACAGCCCAAATACCAGCTTCCAACAGGCGCTATCTCGTGGTGATTGATTTGGGCGATACACTCTCGGCTGACTCCCAATGTGCGAGACTCTCAGCGCAGTGACGCTTGTTCAGGTATGTCATTTTCCACATACAACAAGGGCCTAAGCTTTGTACTTCGCTTTGATCGAGGCCGTGATGTCCCGTAATTCCTGCACTTTCTTGGGAGCGGGCTTCCTCGGTAAACCTACTCCATCGGACCTAACAAAAGAACCAGTTCTCGAACGTGGGCCTGGAGACGCCATTGGCGTGCTTTCCTCTATCATACTGGCGTTGGCGAAGGATTTCATGAAAGAAGCGTCGCGCGCGTGCAAGAGTGTGTTGTTTCCCAAAAATGTGTTGTAGTTCATCAAAGTGTGGTTGGCAAAACTGCCGTTGGGCGTGCGGAAGACGCCAGAAACATTAGTCAAGTCACCACTTTTGTTCGCCGTGGCATGCCCCGTTAGGTATTTCCGTCTTTGCAACTCCCTCGCTTTCCTGAGAATTTCGTCTTCTTTGGCCTTGAGTGTCGATGTGGATGACTCGACCTGCTTGCTGATTGGCTCAGGCTCTTCCAAGATCGGTGTCACATTCCTGGATTTCGCACGAATCTCAGCTCGCTTATGGATACCTCTCTTCGAAAGCTTCCCGGTGAAGTTCTCTCCCATACTAAAAAGGGCTTTCTGCAAATCCTCATTCACACGAGCCGCGTCAGATGACATATCGCATATCCTTATGTCTTGCACACAGTTATCAGCATTCACGAGTTCTTCGGTGTGCAAAAGCTCACACTGCCTCTGAATCGGCATGTCGCTTCCTGTGATGTCCCACACGAGCACGAGGATCTGAACCTTGTAGTATGAGTATCTATCGGAGATCTGGGTCAACTTCGATAAAATTCCGCCATCTCTTATAAGTTTGTGCTCAAAAGTCTTGTGAGTTTCAACTTGCTTGGCTTCAAGAAGCCCACACTCTAAGACTAAAAATGGCGTGCTGCGAAATGTCTGTTCATTGATGAAATTCAATTTGGGGAGGCTTCGAAATGATACACTCAAGCCGTCACTCGTCACTTCGTTGACTAAGTGTGTTTTGTCGGAACTGGCTTTGAGTGAAAGCTTTGCGCTGAGCCATTTCGAGTAAGGACAGTCCCAGTTTTCAGCGACTATAACACTGTTGAGTGTGACTGCGCCATTATCTGCAATCATTTTCACCCCTGCTGCACATGATTGGACAAATGTCGCGAGGTCAATCGGCTGCCAGAGCTTTTTCATTTGTTCTTGCCTTTCAGACGTATCTTCATGAGTCAAATTTAATTGTGACATGTTCACTGATGCTCTTCTTTTTGCGGGAGAGTCATTCTTGCTGGCACTCAAACTTCTTTTGAGCGAGGGCGGCTTGAAAAAGGTCAGCTCAATCTCGTCTCGCCTTTGACGTCTCTCCTCTTGCATTTTGCAAAGTTTTCTTGCATTGCGCTGTATAGCGCTGATCGCTTTTTTCTTTAGTGCTGTGTCATAACGGTGTTCTGCAACACTTTTGAGCATCGTCTGGTGTGTCTGCTCAGCGACAAAAGCTGTATAAAGCTCTGCTGCAAAAGCATCTATGAGGCTCGCTCTTTCGCTGACCCTATTGCAGTTTTTAGTGGCGTGCGCTGCAACTTTGCCAACCTCTGTTTCTATCACCTTATCAAGGAGATCATTGTAAATCAGTTCGAGAGCCATTGCAAAGCCTTGATGATCTTTCAAAAGCTTTGGTTGAACCGAGGCAGCAGGCACTGTCTTTGAAGGCTTCGGATTCGGTGTCATGGTAGATTGCTCGAATACCGACAGCTGATTTTTGCTGGGAACGTTTTTGTTCCCGAGAGTCTCGTTTTTGAGACCCCAATTTTGTTTTTCTTTTTGTTTGTTTAAATCTAAATTTGGCTTCACATTTTCAACACTGGCTAAATTTTGTACCTTATCAAGCCCCTTCAGAACCTCGCTTGGCTTATCACTAGTCAAATGCGTCAAGGATGATGATATTTGAGGTGCATAACCTCCACTTGCTGTTCCGATCTGAGCTCTTGATTCGGATAGTCCTGAAAACGTCGGTTTTTGTGGCTCGGGCTTAAGTGATGCAAATTGACCAGTAGCAACTTCTTTAGACGCAGTGAAATCGAATGCGGGTTGACTGGCACTCGAAACTTGTTTACCAAAGGCACTGGCCGTGTTTGTTGGGACTTTTTGGCTATTCATGAAATCAGAAAGGCTAAGAGAGCCTACCGGAGTCAGCTGATTGGGGGTAGAGCTCTGAAGGCCGCCAAAAACGGGTTGTGCTGCTTCTTGTTGCCCAAGCAGCCCGTGACTCTGCGAACTCCCAAAGGCATTAGCAGCCGAAATACCAGCATTTTCGTGGGGAAAAGGACCTAAAGGTGCGTTCGAAGAATTCTGCCGATTCGTGATCTTTTGGAGGACTTCGGAGATTTTGGCTTGGTTCATATGCAAATCTGCATTCGACTTTCCACTGTTGACCAAGCTCTGCATAGTGCTATTACGCAATCTGAAATCAAGCTGGGGCGAACACGCCGGTGCCCGTTTCGGTTTATCGTGCAACGAGGTGAGCTTATACTTCAGTTCGAGTTTTTCCTTGTTGCAAAGATCAACAAGCAACTCGCCGTTTTCTTCGAACGTGTCAATCTCGTAGTAAGAGACAAACTCAATCAACCGCAGGAGTGTGTCGAACCCAAGCATCTGTCGCAATGATTCCGCTGAGAATGCCTTGCCCTTTGTATGATACGAACGCGATAGAGATTTCAAGGCGTAAAATCGGATCTCGTTGAAATGAGTCTCAAGCAAACAAGCGAGTAATATCGGCGTTTTCTCGGAATAGACCATGCGAAAGAACTCGACAAAAAAGTTCAACGCTCCAATCTTGTTCTTATAGCCTCTTTCCACCACATTACTCTGCGACATTATCATGCGAAAACGAAGCGCAAGCTGAACCTCTGCGCTTTTGAACACAGAATCAGGTAACGTCTGCACCTCGCGCTCTAATTCGGGGTCTCTGAAGTGGCTTAGCAAATGGTAAGATCTGAACTCGGCCTCGTTGGGACTTTGCCCGCCGTGATGTCGAACGTCCTGATAAATTTCTGTCAATGTTTGCAAGGCCTTATTGAATTGTTCTAGCTCCTGTTGCTGCGAGAACTCAACCCCGCTTCCGGCCATGACATGTAATGATAATAGATGAATTCTCACAATCCGCTCGTTGCAATCAATAGCCTCGGGCCCATAATAATTCTGATAAATGAAATCCTGGCGCACCGAACGCGTCCTGTCCCAAATAAACGAGTGTGCTTCGGGTAGTTGTGGCAAGATTGAGTCCACGATATAGTCCAATGTTTTCATGAGAACATGCGGTGGGCGTACATCCGAAGGAATCGGCGGCGGCTGCCCAGCAGCGGGTCGCGAGAACGCTTTTACAGCCCTTTCTCGAGAAATCTTTTGGGTTTGTGGATCTTTTTCCAAAAGCTTAACGTTATTTTCCAAAGACCGCCGAACCCGCTCAAATACGGGGCACATGTCTAGGCACGTACCCTGGAAAAAGATAGCATCGTTCAAATCCTTGGCGGTGTTTTCTGCATCCACAAGTCCCATTTCCTCCATTTTTGTGCGCTCAAGCTCGCGCATTTTCTGGAACTCCTCGTAAATGCCCAGAAAATCTGCCCCACCGTTCCTGGATTCCATCTCAAGCATTTTCTCTTGATTCTCTTTATCCCACGGGGTCTGGTGAAAAGGCGGCGCCGCCAATAATCGCGGCTGAGTGAGCATATACCGTGGTACGGGCCGTGGTTTACGATTCTGCTGCGGTGCCATAAACCCATACGCGGCCGGATCGGGAAAGAGGGGGCCCGCGGCGGCTATTTCGTCAGGAGTATACTGCTGAAGCGGCCCTTGTGTTTTCCTTGGCAATAACTTCCGTTGCGAGGACTCGGCGGCTATCGATTCGTCGCCAATATCCATCATTTCTTGATCCTGTATGTCTACATCTGCACCGCCAGAATTCCCGCCAGCGTCACGGTTTCTGATTAAAACATGTTGCTTTTGTGTTTTTGCTATATTGCTTTTTCGCCCCGTTCTATCGGCTTGCCGCTGAGTTGGCTGACGCTGTTTTGACTTGCCGTTGGAAGCATTAGCGCTGGACGAGGCATTGGCAGTTTTCGGCCTTTGTGAAGACGCAGAATTTGCAGAATTTTGGCCCTTATTTGCAGATGTGGGTTTCCTTCGTGTCCTCAGGCTATCTGCTGGTTTCGTTCCCTGCTGGCGGGTATTCGTCCGCTTTACGGCCGTGGTTTCACCATTCTGAGCAGACATGATAATGTGAGGTCTAGAGCGATATGTATAGGGCCAAAAATGCTGGGTCGAATTTTGTTTAGTTCAAGAATGAGCAATTTACAATATGTAGAAGGCCAGGATTGCCCCAAACTTGGCAGCAAAAAGGAGTTTTGAGGGGTGTTGAGCCAACTGCCTTGATGATGGATTCGTATAGCGTTATCGTTCAAAAGAACTACTTGTAGGTCACGTGCGCGGCGGAATTATACATTGCTCGTACCTGGTGCCATAAGCGTTTCGGATAAGTTTTCTGAAAATCAAGCGGTTATCAAAAGATTTCGAATCAATATTTAGAGAATAGTCAAAACTATATAAAGAGGACAAATGATGATTTCATCTCCGTCTCTGTGCGCTATTTAATCACTGGGCGAATCAGCTTACTGGCTGCGAAGTTGCGAGGGCACATCAAATTAGTAAAACTGGCTGAATTTCGGTACACCCGAGATGCACCAATGCACATTTTGCATACTTTTTTAGTAAATCAGATAAATATGCTAAAGCGACAGATTTTGATTTTTTTGTTCATGCCATCGTTTCCCCCTATTTTGCAATTTTGATGGGGTACTAACTTTTACTCCGTCAGCATTTGATGAACAATTGATGTGCCTGGAGTAACCTCTCCTGCATGTAAAAATCGTATTTGATCATAATATAAGGAATATAATTCAAATAGTGTCTCGGCACTTTCTCGGGCAGCATTTGGCCACAATTTTCCAGCTTTATTCCTCTATAAACTCCCAGAATTCGATGGCCGAGGCGAAGATGTATCAATTGTTTTGGTAAGAGGTGACACTCGATAAAGAAAGCTCTTGCATTGTGAATTTCGAATAAGGACTGATCCTAATTTTCATGAGCCATTTTGGACAGAGTGTGAAATTTAAATTTATGCTTTCGAATAATTTTACAAGGTCATATTGATTGAGTATTGCCAAGTCACTAGACTAGATTGATCAGGTCAAGACACAGAGAGAATTGTTGTTAAGAACCAACATGCATAATATTCATTTAGCTGCGCATGACGCCTCATGCATGAGAGCCAAGTTAAATCTGATAAACTTTTTCTGAATAAAAAATTCATGCATCACCTTTCACACGAAACATTGAAAGAGTCTAGGTTCATGCCACGCGTTTGCATAGCTTCGAAAGTGTTTAGATTTGCTTGTGAGACTTAAACTCACTCATAAAATGAGGCACAAAAAAAACAGCTAGACACTTCTCTTGTTGTCGTATAGTTGCGCGGCAGTCGTTAATATCTGGTTCGCTGGATTAGTTAAAATGTCAGGCGCACCAAAATGTTTCTGAAAGATTTTTTCGCTATAATCGTAAGAAAGAATGATATGCAATCATCGAGCCTTTGTAAAGGGCTTGAAAGGCTTGAAAAGGAACAATAGAAACTCGGTGTGAGCGCCGCTACAAGTGATCAATACAACACCTCTGCAATGTAATGTTGATATTTCTGGCCGCTCTATAATGGATGCTGTGAGCAAGCAATAATAGACTCTCCAGGAACATAAAGTTTCCAATCAGACAGTGGTGATCTGATATCATTGTCAAGATGAAATCGTTTCGGCATGACCTCCACCACGAAGTAGCTAGAGTAAGATGCTGCTGGGTCTGGTCATCAATGCAGTGCGCAAATCATTATAGAAGCTGCTTGAGTTGCATCACTATAGACTTAATGATGCCCCAAAATTTTCCAAATGATGTGCAACAACTTCTTTCTTCTAAAAATGATACTTGTAAGTTTGGCGGTGGCCGCTAGTGCTAGCGGTGAGACCGTGTTGTGAGACCGGAGATTCTACGAATGTGCAAATCTTGAGCCCGCCATCCTCGATCAGCAATAGTCAACAAGAATTCGGGGTGGGATGGGATATTCAGAATCAACGCGGCACTAGCATGTTTAGAGCCAACTTCAAATGGTTCTTCGATGGTTTGCAAATATTTGTTCCGGGTCATCTTTCGAATAAAGTCTCTTCGAGAGAATCATTGATACTCATAAGTTGAAGCACTCTGAAATTCCGAGCCAGGCACGTGATATGGCTTTTGACGACACCCCGGTTGCACGACAAATTTCATTTTGTACCCGCACATTGTTTGAAATGGCACATGCTGCTCATGTGGTAGAACACCATGACCTGTTGGCCACTGAAGCGAGCGGTTTATTGACCTACATGGTCGACCTTCATATTAGGCTTTTCACTTTGTACGATTCATGCGGCAATTTGAACTCTTACCTAATGTGGCCGTTGGAATCCATTAATGACTTTCGGCAAGAATTGAAGAGCTGGCGCGATTACTTTTCACGCTTGTCCAATGTACCACTAGAGATACAAATGCTTTTCACAGACCGAATGAAAAAGGCACAGCGTACTATGAAAGTTTTGTTGGAGCAGGCTTCACGAAATCGTCAATCCACATAATATTGCGTGATGCAAGCAAGCTATTTTGCGGTTTCCATGATTTCTGTTAAAAAGTAAAAATCGCGCAAGGCGGTGGTCGAAAGCATTACCATGGCCATCTGATTGGATTGTGTCTATCCGGCTTATTGAGCCCGAGGAAATCATGAATTACAGGATCTTAGGCGTATTTCATCGGGAAACCGCTAGTTCTCCTTCGATTCGGCAAAAGATGGGGTTCGCACAATGGTGCCGACCGTCATTTTTGGAAGCAGTACAAGACAAATCCTTGGATGAGCACTGGGGTAAGAAACTCGTCTTTGATGATAGACACGCGGAAACCCGAAACAAAGGCAGCGTCCAAAAACTCGGCGGTTACATCTTCATCCCGGAGCTGCATCGCCACCACAGCCACTGTATTATTCAGCATCATTTTTCCCATACAAGAGAGGAAATGTGGAATCAAATAGGTGTTATAGATGGTGTCACACGCGAAAATGTAGTCTGCCGAATTTTGACCCGTTAACTCACGAAACTGCGCCTTTCCCTCCATTGGGTTCTCCCAGTCCAACGGAATGATATCGATCTTACCCCAGCTTTCATCAAGCTCCTTGCGGGGGCCACACCCAGACATTTCAACAGTTGAGCTGGTAAAGCGTTGCGAGACGACATTTTCCGCAAAGTTGTGCTTCATGAGTTTGACAACGTGAGACTGATCTGTTGCTACATAGTGACACAGTCTCGGGCCCAACACCGCGGCTAGTAGACCACTTGCCCCACCGCCCAATTCTAGCACAACACAATTATGAAGGTCCTTGATTGGAAACCGTGGGTCTGCCGCGGCCCAGTCTGCAAAATGCAGCGCAGTTTGCCAGCAGATAAACCCCGTGCTCGACGTTTGTGTGGCCGAAGAAAGCAGCGAAAGCGACTGCTGAACTACAACATCAATGCCCGAAAGAGGCAAGCTGATATCAATCTTCTCCCGTGACTTATCCACATAACCTAAATGCTGACTCTCTGCAGGCCGGTGCTCGGTATACACGCTGTAGAGGTGCTCATACAAGTCGTCGTGCGCGAGTTCCTTTAAAGCAGTTAGATTCATCAAAAAAAGCAGTAGTTTGCAGCGCGCTAATTGGTGATGCTGCAAAAAAAAAGGTGTGTTTAACCGCGAAATCGTGACGGCATTTGATGAAGGTTTTGGGCCCCAACTTGCGACAATTAGTGTTGAGACATTAGCAGTGTGTATTATCCGCCAGCGAAAAGACCCAAAATAGGACCAAATTATATATATCGGCTGAGACCCATCAATGATCAACGTCACAAAATTTGGACCTTAGTCATTCGTGTGAAGACATTGTCAGACCCACAAAAGCCTTTTCAGTTACACGACCTTTGCAGTGGTTCACTTGTGTTTTTTTTTTTTTTCTTTTGTTTTTCTACCGATATTCTTTTTTTAAGCGCCGGGGTTTCAACCAAGGGGTAGTCTTTATGCTGTTCCTTTTGCTGGGCATCAGTTTGTCCGTGTGGGCACTGTCTTTTGATGCGCCCTGGGCGAGAGAAAGCGTAAGCTGAGAAACTGGGGGTTTAAATCTTTGACCTCTTGAATATCTTAAAAGTTCGCACAAAGAAACCAGGATGCCACACTTTGCTTTCCTATCAAATGATTGACAAATTACAATTTCACTTTGTGCATATATTGGAAAGTGTATACCCATTACAAACAATTTGTTGATACGATTAAACTGATGAAATCCCTAGTACCATGTCTGTACTCCGTAGTAAATACAGTGGACGCTGCTCCTTTTTTCTAAATTTTCATTGATCTTGTACCGTCTATGTAATGCTCTATTTCATGATCTGACAAACACAATTACAAAACGTTCTTTGCCTTCAAGATCTCGGCGATCAAGACACCCGCTCCAGCAGCACCAATCACGGTGTTGTGCGACAACACCACCATCTTGAAGTCCAACACAGGGTCCTCTCTGACTCTGCCAACGGATACACCATATCCGGCATCTCTGTCCCTGTCCAATCTAGGCTGTGGTCTGTTGTTTTCCTCCAAAACATGGATGGTTTGCTTCGGTGCCGAGTGACAGCCCAATTTGAATGCGTCACACTGGTACTTTCTCAACGCGTCCTTGACCTGGTCCACAGAAGGAGGTGGTCTCGAGGCGAATCTGAAAGAAATACACTCGGTGTGACCGTCGCTAACAGGGACACGGTTACATTGTGCGGAGACCTTCATGTCAGGTTCGGGGATGAGATCAAACCCATTTTTGTCGGCCGAGACTGAGCCCAAAATCTTTCGTGTCTCCCATTCCATCTTATCCTCCTCGCCGCCAATCAAAGGCACGATGTTGTCCAAGATATCGATACCGGAGACACCTGGGGAAAAGCCCGCGCCCGAGATCGCCTGCAACGTGGTCGCCGTGAGCGCGTCAATGGCGCCGAATTGCTCCACAAGCGGCTTCAATGGTGCCACAAGCCCAGCGGTAGAACAGTTCAGAATACATACAATAAAGCCCGGTCTCTCCTTTCCGGCAGCACGTGCATCGGACACACGCTTCTCAACCACCTCCAAGTGCTCAGGGTTGACGATAGGTACAATCAAGGGCACGTCGGGCGAGCGGCGGAAGTTGCTGGCGTTGGAAACGACGATTTTACCCGCGGCCGCGAAAGCCGTCTCGATGTCGCCGGCCACGTCCGAATCCAAGCCTGAAAACACAATTTCACACTCGGAAAACCGGCCAGCAGGCTTACACTCCTCCACAACAATATCCTTAGCAAACTCAGGCAACAAGTTCGTCTGTTTCCACGTGACTGCGTCCTTATACGCCTTTCCCGCTGACCGGGCCGAGGCTCCAAGGGCATAAAGCTCGAATTCAGGGTGGTTGTCCAAAAGTAAAGTGAAACGTTGGCCCACGGATCCTGTGGCGCCGAGAACACCAACTTTAGTTAAGGCCATGATGTTTATATATTAGCTTTTTACTAGAACAAGTTTAAATGGATGCAATTTTCAAATGTTGGAAAACTTGTTTGACTCATTTATCGATTTCGCGCACCTGCATGCACGGCACCCGTCGGCAGAAATGTGAGTCAAACAAGACAAGCCAGGGGTCATGTAAAATCGATATTCAAATGTTGGCAACTAAGCAGAAAAACCGGAAATGTCGTTTCTGACGGCTCTGGCGCATTTGGAGACCAATCTTGATCTTATTGACTTCTTGCGCATGTATATTACTGGTGAATTCCCAAATGCCACGGTCACGTGATCTTGACTGCGAAAATTGATTCTGATTTGAAAAGTTCAGCGAGAATTTTGAGACACTTCACCATTAATCGAAGAATTCATTCACTATGCGCATGTATCGAGCGGGATGTTGATATCGAGAAATTGAAGATCACGTGCGCTGGGTAAGATTATCATGCACTTAAAATTTGAGCAAATCCGAAGATTTCATATGGTGAACGGAGGGTTCGTGTTATGCAGGTTGTGCCTCGTCATGAGACATGTAAGCGCATAAACTCGTTGACATCTCGAGTGTCATACGTCTTCGAGTTCCCGATGTTAACCCAGTTAAGAGGGACAGTTTAATGTGAAGAGGAAAATTTGAATTATGGTTTGAAGTAAGAAAGCATTTTTGGAGATACTGGCTGCAAAATCTGAACAAGAAATACTTTCTGTTGAAGCTGTGGTGGATGACGTCATCAAGGGCATCTGCACATTCATTAGCTGAGTTCATATCCTGGATACCCGGGCCTGACAGTAATCAAACAAAATAAGTATTGGTCTGTGATATTGCAAATGGCAAAGGACATTTCGACCAAGCCTCGTAGGGGTTAGCATTGTGACATCTGTGACTGTATGATATCCCTGTAAGCGCATGGGCCCGATTCAAAACCACCGGCCGTCAATTTTCACTACAGAATCGTTAAAATTTAACGAAGTTTACTTCGCAGTGGGAGCTTAAGAGTTCATCTTCGCATGGTCCATAATATTTATGCTTTTGGCTAGAAAAAAAAAAATATGCTGGACCGCTATAAGGCATAAACATTTTTTGAAATATGTTCATGATGGCTCAGAAGTCCCCACACTTTCGGCTATCGTGACATCAGACGATTCTGCTTTTTCTTGTTAGACTCAGTCTCAAGTCTCATGTGAATCTCTTTTCTGGTGGCTTCGAGCGAATCCATGTGCTGATGGACTAGGGAGCTCATAGTTCACGGAGACCTTGACCTTTCATTCAAATGATAGACAGAAATGTGATTGATAGCAAGAGAGAAGGACGACTGTGACTCAGTATCGATCTAAAAATAATCTATTCTTTGAAAAGTCCGTTAATGGTTTTACCGCCCCACCTCTCGTCGGCGTACTCTTTTCTCTTTTTTTGTGACAATCTCAATCTCTTTTTCCCCATCATGTGTAAGCAAATTACACAATGGACATCCTCATTCTTCGACTATTGCTTTCAAGATCTGAAACTGGGCTATGGAATCAAGAAAAATTTAGAAGTGCGGGCCCGGGTCGTAAGTTTTCTGAATCATAATATTTAACATTCGTCCAAACAATAGTTTTCTCAACACAGTTGTCACAACCTTTGTGCTAGGTGAAGCTCAGTCCACTACCACATTGGCTACAACGCGGCTTATAACCACTTTTTTGCCTTCATTTTTTTCGTTTTTAAACGTCAGTCCCATAAATTCACCTTTTTTGTCTCAAAAACCGCCAAATGTCGTGGTTCAAGACGAAATCAGGTGCACCTCTGTGGTATGTGAGTTCTTGCATGAAACTGCGCCTCACTGACAAAACTACATACAATAACAGCGAAAGGATGTTTTTTGCATTTTGTTGTCTGATTAATAAGCTTAGTATCTCATACACTCAATGCACACCTAAGCTCTATTGTTTTCAAAACATATTTTCTTGACCTGAAATTCGCCATAGCCCGGCAGAACTTAGACGGTAGTAACCGTCAAACGTATACTTTCATATTTAAGGAGACTCTTGCAATCCAATCTAAGTTTAATTCATATTTACTCAACAACAACAAAAATGAGAGTGCAAGAATTTTTTATCGCTATAACATTGCTTGCTACGGCTGCGATCGCCTTTCCAACTTTTGAGAACCCTGAAATATCTACGAATGCATTAGTTACTGCTGAGAACTCAAAATTCGTTCATTACCCAGTCGAAAATACGCTTTTCCAAAAACGTGATTTTACCGGAGATACGCCTACCGAAAAGGCTTTGTATTATTTATTATGGCTCAACAAGGATTTGAAAGGTTTTGTGAAAAATCATACTTTTGACCATAGAAAATTTGCAACCGAAAGCGATGACCTCAGAGACCAACTTGCTCGCATCGATTTTTTTGTTGAGACAGAATCGGTGGACTCGCCGTCTGTGGAAGCGCAGATTGCGTTTTCCAGGCAAATGTACCAAACGATGGTCGAGACTGCGGATAAAAAGGCCAACTACATGAACGCAACCTATGTTGGCGCCAGTGTATTGGAAGGCATATTTGACCTCAATATTGAGCTTTTGAGCTTGTATGACCGAGGAGGCACTCCAGACACAAAACTGGAGGATTACAATGCAAGAGTTAAGGATGCGTACTGCTCATTTATGAAATTGGGTGAGATTTTTAGGGCCCTGAATGGCATGGTGGCCGGTATGAAAAAGCTCTATAAGAAACAAGAGGTGGCTGCCATGAGCAGACTTGACCCCTTGACGCGGGAAACGGATTTCCATAAAAAAGGTCCGGAGATTTGTCTGGCTTATTAGTTAGCTGGTAAGAAGCTGTTTTTTTTATTTTGTTTTTGTTTTGTTTTGACATCGCACCATCAACACATGATAAAGTGATGAAATGAAGTATCGAAGCATGGATAAGTACGAGCAATGACCTATTTGTTGTTGATGTAGTATTCTCTACAATATTATTACATGCAGAAATTTCAAATTGTGGGCTTGAAGTTTTTCAACTCTGATGTTTCAGCGTAAATTGCAACTGTTCAGCACGAATTGAGGTTCATAGGTCCTTTCGAGCAGCACTACCAAAACCATGAAGATTTTTCGTACACTGGTGTCAACATGCTGACTCAAGGTCTTTTTCCAGGATTTGAGCCCGGCCAGATTATATAATATATGATAACGTCACGGATATGGTTCTTCGTGCGTGTGTTCAAAAGGAATACCTTCTCAGAGTCTTACCAAAACAAATCAATTCTTGCACTTTATGCATCTAGTAATAGACTCAGCCTCAGGACTACAGACTTGGTTTTTATCAGCGAGCAAAAAGTCGTCGACTTGCTCGAGATACAGATCGATCTACAGACAACGTCTCGAGCACAATCGGGAAGGATATCTCCGTGCTTAGCACCCAAAACCCTCCCACTTTGACGATTTTTTGAGGAAAATGAACAACTTTATATACTAGCTTGTCAAACCGTTGAATTGGATTATAAGACGCTTCAGAACGCTTGCCGCCATTGGCTCGCTGCGCGCATCACTCGAAGACGCCCAAATTGTTCTCAGATATTCTCGCTGAGAATAGGGAGAAAATGAACAAAAAGAAAGTAAGTGAAGAGCGCACAAGCGGAATAGCACGAATAATCAAAGACAGATCTGGCCAAGTTACATGCTCAAAAGTGGAAAAGGTCTGAATTTCGCAACCGTTCCGCTACGTGAGTAAAACAGGCATAAAACTTGAGCAAATCTGGGATACACTAGATTATTCTGCCGAGAATCTACATTTTCGTTTAAATTTTCAAAGTTATGGTTTTTTTACGATTATGTTTGCAGTTAAATATTTCGCAACCGCGAGAGTGCGCGGGAACTACGCGCCCGCGGGAACCCTTTTCGTGCATTTTTGCCAAAAGTGGTTTCGCGGAAAATGAACTCAATTAATGGGGGAAGCATAATTTATCACAGGCATTTGAACAATTAAACTTTTTCTCAATCGCTCCTTGAAAACGCTTGAGGTGGAGAATTTTCAAAAAAGTGATCCTATTTTAATTCTACAAAGAGCAATCGTTAGAGGGGCTTGCAAACTTATATTTTAACAATAACTAAAAACGCTTCTGGAAGCCGGAAGCCAAACAAAAACCCAAAACAAGGTCTACTCTATGCGAAGACCAAAAGCGAAATCAAGGCAACGGCAAGCGAAGCCAATATGTTCAATGGCGCACATGCTCCAATCTGGCTCGCTCCATTCTCAATCAGAATTGCCACCGGAACTGGACTGTTGGGCCCAGCTTTGCTTCGTGTTGTGGAAGTAATAGTGACGCTTGTGGTTTCCTCAGGAGCGGGTTCCTTATTGTTTCCAAAAGGAGTCACCTTCGCAGGAGTAGGCTCCTTACTGTTTCCAGAAGAAGTCCCTTTTGCTGGACTACCGGTCTCAACACTCTGAGCTGGCTGCAAATTTGCTGCTGTGTTGCTGCTTCTTGAAGGCGAATTGGATTCGTCTGTCTTCTTGGCAGTCTCCATCACTTGATTCTCCTTGGCTTCCTTGGCTTCTGAGATTGCGGTACTAGATTTAGGTTCTGCCGCCATGGGGGTACTCACTAAGGCAGGGGTCGGAAAAACATTCACAGATGCTGCATAAGACAAGCAAACCGAGTCGCCCGCGATACAAATATCCAGTGGCTGCGCCTGGTCGGTACTGGGGCAATATGTCACGGTAACAGTCTTTCCACTCTCATTTGTGGTGGTCATGGTAACATACGTCGTGCTAGTCTCCACTTTGCAATCCTCAGTGCATGTCGTGGCAGTCTCCATCACTTTGTTCTCCTTGGTTTCTGAGACTGCGGCACTGGGTTTAGCCTTCAAGTTACTCACTAAGGCAAGGGTCGGAAAAACATTCACAGATAATGCATAAGACAAACAAACTGAGTCGCCCGCAATGCAAATGTCCAGTGGCTGCGCCTGTTCGGTGTTAGGGCAGTATGTCACCGTCACAGTCTTCCCAATCTCGTTGGTGGTGGTCATGGTCACATAAGTCGTGCTAGTCTCAGCTGGGCAATCCTGAGTGCATGTCGTGGCAGTCTCATTTGTCTTCTTGGCAGTCTCCATCACTTTGCTCTCCTTGGTTTCTGAGACTGCGGTACTTAGTTTAGCATTCGAGTTGTTCACTAAGGCAGGGGTCGGATACACATTCACATATGCTGCGTAAGACAAGCAAACAGAGTCGCCCGCAATGCAAATATCCAGTGGCTGTGCCTGGTCGGTACTGGGGCAATATGTCACGGTAACAGTCTTTCCACTTTCATTCGTGGTGGTCATGGTCACATACGTCGTGCCGGTCTCGATTTTGCAATCCTCAGTGCATGGCGTGGTAGTAACATTGTCGCTCAGTGATTTGGTTGAAACCTCGCCAGAATGCGCAGCACTAGCTGACACCGCGCCTGAGACTTTAAATTCCGATGTGTTCTGCACAACCAAAGTGTCAACAGGCTTGTCAACAGAGCCAGGCAGAATCGATCCCAAAACGGGGCTCACAGATTGTTCCAGTTCTGATATACGCTGAGTACTTGTCGTCGCCGTGGCCTTTTCATTTGGTACATCCTGAGTTTTCTTCGATTCTTCTTTGTCTTGGTTGGAGTTCTCCTTTGTCTTTAAAGGAACTTTGTCAGTGGACAGTGAAACAAGGGTGCTTTGACCAGAAGTAGCCACATGCTCAAGCAGAGTTGGGCCTTGCTCTGAGGTCGAAAATACATCGAGCAAAGCCAATTCTATGTCTATGCACTTAGACGCAACAACGCTGGTATATTTCTCGCTCGTTTTCCCGAAAATTGCATCTGTAGGGCGAGCATCCAAATTTGGCAAACAAGATTCACATTCAGAAGAGATTTCCGGCTCAGGGCTTTGAATAGACAATTTTGCAGTGGTTGGTGCCGCATTCGAGATCTCTTCAGAGGCTTTCACGGCGGAGATCCCCAGCTCTGTTGAAGTGCGTTCAAAGTCTTTCAGAGCGGTCGCTACGTCTGCGCACAGACTGCACTCGGCCTTCTGGCCCTCATTTATGGATTCATTGGTGTCTTGTAGGTCGCTTGGTGAAATCGGGCACGGCGTAGTGTCGTATTTGTCCTGGTAAACCAAGGATCCCATATCAACCTCATGCTTGTCGTTGGGAGTTGTGAAGCGAACCACCAAGCCACCGCCAGCCTGCCAATTGAACGTGACGATTTTGATGAAGTATCGCACACCGTCTTCAAGGTAAAAATTGTTTTCCACGCTATTTCCAACCCCGTATCTGTTATCCAACATTTGTATTTCATAGTCACCGTACTTGTCGCCATTTGGGTTGTTGCAGTAGCTAAGGCCGGGGGAGATCTGTAACGACACACCGTTCTCTGCTTGTACGTGAAACTTGTGGTTTCCTGTACTCGTAGGCGTGAAGTAACCGGTTAATTCAATGGTATAATTGCTGACAGTGATCTCTTGGCCATAGATTTGACCATATCGTAACTCATAGCTATCAAGACAGAACCCAAAGTTGATTTTCTTGACGCCAGTAACAGTGTGAAGAACTTCACCTTTGTTGTAACCGCCATTTTGGAAAAACCCAGGCTTCCATCCGACTTCGTCTCTCAATTCATAACTGTAAAATTTCGCCTCAAACCCATGGCTTCCCCTCTCCACAATGCCGCATCGTGAAGTCGCCGAGACCAAGGCAGCAAAAAACGCAAAGTAAAGACTTAAGTGAAACATGTAGACACTGGGCTGGTTTTGGTAGTCAAAAACATCCCACTATTGTGGGACATTCCTATACTATTTAAGTGAACAAAGACTCCACCTAATTATAAGGTATCATTAGACATTCTTCATCCCAAAATGGAATTTTCTTCATTGTGTTTAGACTCTAAGCGGCATTCTTTTATGCATGCAACTACCCTATTGTGTGTGGTCTGAGCACTGAACATCCTATCCATGGAAAGCGCAAAAAAAGGCACGGTGCGGAATGCATTGTTTATCCAAAGGCTTTGGTTCTTGTGTCCCCTGTTCACGAGACAATAGAGCCGAATATTTGTAAATTTGATTCACTGTTTTCCTGTCAATGAAGTGATTCGGCTACAGAAAGGAAAGTGTTCAGAATTCCTCGTTTCGAGTTAGCAATTGAGAGGACCAGTGAAACAGTGAAAAACGTGATAGGTTTTTTAGCTCAAATCATGTTAAAATTTCAGTTTTCTTACTATTTTTGATAATCTATGTCAGGAATGCTCGCGTCTTTTGCAAATGCAGACTATAAATAGCGTGGCGCTGACTCGGCTAGAACGGCATTGTTCTAAAGGGGCGCATTGTTGTTAATTGTCGCGAAGCTTGTCGGCAGCGGAAAAGCTAGATCATATACCGGTGAGGAGTGAACAAATTATCCATCAAATTCAAAAAGTGTTGATTTTACAGTACCATTTTTTTAGATTAGATTTGGCAAATCGACCAAATTTCACATTCTGGCTCGAAAGCAAATTATTTGTCGTGTAAATTGTTGCATGTCCAAGAAAAATGCACAAGACCCTTTTGAGAATGTCTCTTTTGAGAATAACCCTTTTTGGGAATGTATGCAAAACTTCTTAAATTGCAGTCATCGTCTACTCATATGTTAAACTTTCTTCTTTTGGGCAATCTAAAATAATGACTCGTTGGCAGGGACATGTCCAAATCTGAATGAGGCAATTGCCAAGATATTCGTGACCGAATGCGGACGCCAATCATAGCCGGTAGCCTTTCATACTCACAAGCTGTTGGAAGTTTATTTTCTCAGGCGACCATATTGTCTTCAAGTCACAGTGGATTGTATAATGTGGAACTAACTTTATCTCATGATGATTTTATTAATTAACACGACAAACTCTTATCTAGCAGGCTCCAAACAGCCAAGTATTGGAGAGACATGGAAGATTAATGGATCGTGATTCTCTTCTATTACCTGGGGAAGACGAATTAGAGCTGCAAAACTTTGGAGAATCATGACTACATGCTGAGAAAAATGGGTAAAAGAATCAATCAAACGCATCTAATAATTTGAGCGTGTTACTAAACCACCGTCACCCTTTGTTTTTTTAGGCGAAAAAAAAAAAAAAAAAAAGTTCTTTGAAATAAGAACTAGTTCAGCACAGGGCCCATCAACTCAATGAAATACAAGGCATCTTTACTAATATGTTGAAACAACGCACGCACTCCAGGGGTCACCTCGGACGACACTTTGTTGAAATCATCAATTGCTTTGCGAACAGTTTCCTCGAGTTTTCCGACATTGGCCCCGACACCTCTAATGTCAGTGTCAAGCTCACCGTGTACATTGAACAAAGTCATGGCAGTCACGTATGAATCCAACACCTGGAAAATCTGACTGTCTCCAGGCCAGCTAAAGTCCAGGTAGCGAGCCATCTTCTCCAGGGCAAACAGCATCATCTCCCACACCTTGGAAACGTAGGCAACATCATCCATAAGTGGTCCTTCCTCTGGCAAATTCTCAACCTCAAACTCAATGTTGGCCAAGTCACGTCTGGTTTCAAACATCTGCACTTCAAACTCAGGGTAGTTGAAACCTGACTTGATCACAAACTTCCTCAAGTCTCCGTAGAGCATTTCCAAGTTTCCAGCCGGGTTACGCAGCATATCCTCGGTTTCACGCTTGGAAACATTTGCTCCTGAACCCATGTTGGTGTTCGATGGTGCCGCCACCGCAAAAGCGGAGAGCACAGTAGTTGCAATCAAAGCCGAATTGAATCTCATTTTGAATCTTGATGATATAGTTGGTATGAAAAAGAAAAGAATCTTACTATATGGATGCCCGCCTTTGCCCTTTTATACCCAAGTCCTGGAGTTGAAAGAAATAAACTAAGAAAGAAAAAAACGTGAAATACATTTACCACGTTTAATTCATTCTACATTCAATGCTTTTCTCTTCCTCCTTTCCATTGTCAGGTACATCCATGTAGGCCTATACAATAGGATTTGACGCCAAGCACTTTTTTTTTTGCGTAGCCGAAAATGCGACAATAGAGTAGGTTTCGGCTAGAGGAAAATGAAGAGAACCGAGAAAAGGGGGGTGGGGGTTCGCAACTCGAGCTATAAAGCCGATGCTCTATTTCCAGGGTTTTGACGGTTAAAAGGCTTCATGATATGACTTTTTCCAGTTATATAGACAATCATCACATCAATTTGGTGCATCTTAGCGTGACCGAGAGAACGATGCGAATATCGTTATGTGTGGGCCGGGCAAAGGCTAGAATGCATATGGCCAAACGCTTCTTTAAACGGTTTTTTCCCGGTCAATTTCTCGAACAATGGGATTATCTCGTCAAAGCTGAATTTTTCTTTCTATTCTTTTGAATTCTTTATTTTCTCTTCAAACCTTCACATGAACAACCCCCAGGAATATAGCCTTTTTGGGCAGAACAGTGAGATGGATTAGCATACAGATCGCAAGCTACCCAAAATCATCATCTTGTTTGTTTCGCGACTAGATTTATCTGTGAATGCCTTTTATAAAATTTAATTAAAGTTTCGGGCGAAACCTATCAAAAACAATAAACTATCGCATGTGGCTTTTTACTGGATCGCCTCCGTGGAATGAGCTTTGCGGGGTTAAAACAATGGCTGTGGAAAACAGACTCAAAGCGCTTTGGCCTGGCAGAACGGCAAAATAAAGCTTCAAGAATCAAGCTCGTCTATTTATAGATTGGATGACGGTTTCCGGTCAGTCTCCCAAATTGACGCCTGGAAGCTATTCCTCGCATGTTGTGATTGAGCTTTACGTAATAACGTATAGATTTTGCCAGAAAGTGCTCATCTGAATATCATCGATGAGGAAAACGCTTTTCTTCTTTCAACCCCCCGATAAGGAAAACTCTGGCTCAGAGATTACAGGGAATGATCAATTTCCCACCCGACTGCACTTTCCATAACAACTTCTACTGGTTCTGTATGTTACAACGTAAACAATCATTCATGAAAGACTGATTTTGGAGTTCGTACCTGCTTTCCCCGCCCTTTCAGAGTATCTATTCATCTATAGGGCAAGAGCAGCACTTGGACTTTAAAATCTTCTGTCACATCAATATCGGCCAAACAAGTGCTTCCAGACTTACTATTATCATACTAAGAACCCTTTCCGTGCCACACATTAGGCCATAGTATGGATTAAACAAGATGTATTTGATAGAGTCAGCTTTTGTAGCAGAAGAATGAAAAGGGCAAAGCAAAAGCTCTCTCTTTTGCTCACATAATATCCATATTTTGTTTGTGAGCTGAACGAGGCTTTTGAGCGTCGCACCCAGGCGAATATGCGCAGAGAGAACGGCAAAAAATGTGAAATGGGATCCTGGTTTTAAGATGTGGGGATTAGCAAAGCGAATTCCAAAAGGAATCTGCTTTTCATGAAAGTTACGTTTCAAAAAGTTCACAACTGCTTTCTTCTGCACAGTATGCATCCTGTCACTCGATTGAGTATCTGCTTTCATGGAGAGTTGGGTGAATATGTGAAAATCTTCCGCAAGCTTCAATCAGATAAAATAAGCTATTTTTATGAAATTTAGACGTTTTCCAACAATGCAGGGGTATTTTAATAAGGGCCTGAGGACCCAATGCATCTTAACTCCATGTTGGCGCCGGTCAACGCATCAACGGAAAACTTAAGAAATCTAAATTGGTTTGTGAAGACCGTCAAAAAAGTGTACTCTTTAAGACGGCGCGAATCACCGGATGGGCTCGCATTACTGACCCTTCTGTTGCGAGAGTTGAAGCGACAGGTGGGGGAAGTACAGCCTCTAGGGCGATGACAACCGAATTAGTTCTCATACGCAGCCACGCCGCTAGGCATGGTAGCGAAGCTGGCTAAGGTTTTATATATATGCATGTATAGTTTTTTGGAGAGCTAGGTAAGCAACTCTGGCTCCCAGTCCTTAATCAGATGTATCAAGCAAAAAAAAAAAAAAATGTTAAAATTTCGGGAGTTTGAAAAAGTGGCATTCCTTGTCATATAGGCAATGCAATAATCAAATGCGAGACAAGGCAACACCGTTTGGGCTAAAAGTTTGAATTTTGCAAATGGCCGCATCTCTTGAACAGAAAGACAAAACGTCTTCGCCATGAAGGTCCTCAAGAAGTATCACAAAAGTCTTGAGACATATGTCTGTGGCGCAAAAACCCTATCGATCTGCTCTGACGCCGTAAACCACTTGTAGCGTCGACGGTCTTCCAAAGTCCAAAATACAATATTCGTAAATATTAATTTTGGCCTTGTTTCTTTCATATAAGCTGCGGCCTAAAATTGATTGGGTGATTTTTCTGGCGTTCAATGTCATTTGGTTTTAAGACCAAACGAAGCAAAATCATGCAGGTGTTTTACTTGTTCTTGTTTATCCTCATTTTGCACATTGATACCAAAAGCACTGTCCTGGGATCTATGTTGGTCTGAATCATACTATCTCATTCATCCAATTCGAGTAGCACGTTTAACAGTTTTCCTGAAATTTCGGAACCTGAACTTCGGCACGCATTTTACGACAGAGTTTGTGGGGCATAGATATATCTTTAGAGAACTTCGAGTTTTGCTTGCTCACCCTTTGGAATCACTGATTGTATTTTCATAATAAAAAAACACACTTTTGTTGCTTTGCCACTGATGCCTGAGCGAGAAGTGATACTCAACTGAGCCAAAACTGTACAAGCAGCATACGTTGTGTTACTTGGCTGACTCTGTTATGCATTCTTGTATAAACTCTTGTAAAAAACATTCATGCACTTCAAAAATCATACTGTTTTTTTTTATTATTCTCTTTTCGTCACTTGGTCTCGAACAATTTACGCGTAACAAACAAAAAAAAAAAAAAGGAATTTGAAGTCTCAAGCAATTTCAGGACATCACTTTTTATCATCGTGATTCGCATCTACCTCAGAACTAAGTTCGGTTTTGGAGAATTTGTCTTCTTTCAAAACTTCGATAATTCCCTTCACTTTCTCCGTTTGTGCGGCAAACATTTTTTGCAATCCAGGCACCATTTCGTCGATCTTTTCTCTGTGAGTCTGTAACTTTTCAAGAGTTTTTTCAGCTTTCACGATTCTGTCCTTCGGCATTGTAACGATAGAATTTCCCTGAATGTTCTCGAGAGCCAAAACATATACTTTGAGTTCTAATATGGCACTTACGACTTCCGAGCCCGGGTAATCGCAACCGTCAAAGATCTTCTTCATCTTCATCTTTTCCTTGAATCCTGCAATAAGCAGCGAGATATGGGCGATATCTGCTTCATAAACGCCCTTTTGTGCTTTTCCCACTGTCTCTTTAACCTTTTCGAACTTATCATCAAATTCAATAAATTTACCTTCCATATTTCCCCATTGTGGATCATGAAAATATGCTTGCTGTAATTCCTTGTAAAAGTCACTCACCGCTTGTGCCGCGTCACTTTTTTTCTTTTTTTCATTGTCGGCTTCAACTTCACGCTTGCGAAGAATACTTCTAGGAACAAAATCGTCAATCTGGAAGTTGCTGGTTTCTGGCCCGAGACTGTCTGAATTTCCAGAGACAATATCTTCGGTCTCTCTGCCTTCAAAAGATGGTGCGGCACACACGAAGGATACGAGCAAACTAGCAAAGATGTAATTTTGTAATTTCATGTTGAAAGTGAGATTAATTTGATGGGAATAAAAAAAACCACAGTACCCGAAAACAGCGATCGGATGCATTTCATACAAATTTTGGACAAGTGTTGTCTTTTTACCGTTGCTCTCTAGACGGCAAGTAGACTCTTGTGCCTGAAGCGAACAATGAGAAATGAGGAAAATTCAATTCTTGGCAATTCATGCAAAATTCCAATCACTATGATATATTTCACATCTTCATGCCCGAGTGAATACAATGCGAGGTCGATTGTGTCGTTTGTGCTGCACATTAGTGAATACAATAAGAGTGCCAAGATTATGTTTGGAAGGTACAAAGCTTTGTGTATTTTTAGCCCGTTTTGCCCCAATAATAGAACGATAAAATTTGATGTTTCAAGAAGGGATGAAAGAACCCATTTTCGGAATCCGCCTTCTGAAAAGATTAGTATTTTGACTTCTCGAGAATTTTGTTTGCCTGGTAGTTATGGATGGGCGACTTGGCACTTCTTGCACGAGTTGCAATTTTGAGTTGATGGCAATTCGCAGCGAATCGAAAAAGAGCGCATCCGGGAGACACTGGTAAATGTTGAATGGTGAAAACTTTCAACAATCACCTCTAATCTAGGATATTCCACTTCACGCACATTGTTTTGTTTGTCTTTTTGGCATATGATGATTGTGGACTACTCTACTTGACTCAAAATGCATAATTTAAGTACATTGATATATCTTCATTCCAAACCGAGCGCTACTCGGCAAGACACTCATCAAAGGTGTGGATGAGCGCAAGCATGCTCCAAAGGAAAGTCTTTTCTGGCTTGGCTTGATTAATGAGTAATCAATTGTTCTCAACAAGAAACAATGAACAAACAAATAACGAGAAAGCAGAACTGCTGTGCATCAGCATTCGTGCGAACCAAAACAATACCACTTTATCTTTGGTGTCTTCTCTTTGAGTCGCGTGCTGCTAATATGATAAACCTTTGATTTTGGCATGTTTCACAATTTTCGAGCACAAATTGCTATAAACAGCAGATGGAGCAAAAGATTCAGACACTGTAAAAGATAGCATTTGGGGCTTTGTTTCGGGGATTCGCGTGACCAGCTTACATTCTTGACGCTATGATGTTTGAAGCAAGCGAAGTGCTTCGAACACCTCCGTAGGTAAGTGCGTGGTAGCTGTCGGTTATAATAAAAACAGATAGAGTAAGCTGAACGCGTTGATGGACACATATATCTGAGGGCACTGAGCACTCACAATAGATCATTATTAGCTGGAAGACATTTCAAGAGACTCAACAATTCTATCTTTGAAGATACGTTGTGACTGGCAGCAAAGTAAAGGTGCGATTAAAGTTGACGTGCCTTTGGAGACCGCGTCGTCGACAAACACGCAACGACGAGTGAAACACCCCTTGTTGCAAGCTTCACGGTCTTGAAGATGGGCATATAAGTATCTTCTTCCTTAAAAAAAAACAATCACGACAGCTTTGAAATCTCCTTCCACTAATGCACAAGACCAAGGATCGACTATGGGAAACGGAGACCCAATCATTGTTCCACTACGGAAGTTTGCTCATTCCCACTGTTCTGGTCCCAGTGGTTTTCAGTACACGCTTTTTGGATTCATCTACAGGTCTAATGCGAATGCGTGGATGACAACACCGATTACGATGGAATGGCGGCAAGTCTTTGGTCGGCTTATTGGTGGTAAGGCATGTTATATCACAAGAGCTGGGATAAAGACATGGCCAGAGAGAATAGAATTGGGCGTATAACTTTGAAAATTGTGATCATCTGCATAGAAATCCAGCGGAGCATCCAGGCTTAAGATGTGATGCCTTAGGACATCGTCAATATGCGCCGGCGAAAGTCGGGGCTCAAATTGTCGGGTGTTTCGGATGAGAGCAAGATTAGCCTTGTTTAAGACAATAACTCGCCAAAGGGTGAAGCATTTGAAATTGTCAGGAACTATGTAAAAGACAAATAGCTCCATTGGTTGATTTTCAGACAGTTTTTGCAGCCACGCATTAGCAACCCAAGATCAATTGCAAAGTACATTGACCCAATTAACGCGGGAATCAGGGAAAAGGAAGCTTTTGTCACGCGTATTTGAGCTCGCGTCTCAAATTACTCGCCAAGTTGACTTTTGCGCCTCCTGACTGGTATTGTTTTCTGTTAGGGGTCATAACCCGGCATCCGCTCACGTGATATTATTAGCGTCACGTGATGCTCGTGAGCGACGAGCGCTAATACACGTCCATTGGACACACCAACTCATTCAAAAAACGCCTCTTATCACTGGTGGCCTAGGCCCTAGGTGTCCTCTTGCCCAGCGTACCCCGTCGTGAAGAAAACCTGTACACCATTTTCTTCCTTATAATAAGATTACCTGGCTACTATCGTAATTTTTTGGCAGAGAGGAGGGATCTTGATAAGCAGGTCTCACTATATATTTTTAAAAATGTTCAAACAACGAAGAGACTATATTTCATCCCAGGCAATCTCGGAACACTTCTCGTCATCGTGAGCCGCGTCTGTCCCAGAGCTGAGCTCTTTATCAGAATGCTCGTCCTCTTTCAAGTCGTTGATGATTTCCTTCACTTTCACGATTTGCGCGGCAAATATTTTTGCCAATCCAGGCACCATTTGTTCTTTTTCTTCTGCGTCTCTTTTACCTTGATAAAATTGAAGATAATTTTTAGTTGCGGCAATTCTATCAGCCCTAGTTTGGCCCTCGATGTTTCCCGCTATCAAAGCATACACTTTGAGTTGCAATATATCGATCACGAGTTCCGAGCCTGGGTAATTGCAACCGTCAAATATCTTTTCCATCTTGATTAATTCCTTGTTCCCTTCAATCATTTTCTCAATGAAGGCGACTTTTCTTTTCAATGCGCCATCTTTTGCTGTCTTCGCAAGCTCTTGAACCCTTTCGAATTCTTTGACGATGCCAACCATCTTCAGATTCAATTCTGTCCACTCTATATTATATGTGGATTGTAGATTGCCGTACAATTCACTCACTGCTTTTGCCGCTTCATTGCCTGCTTCGACTTCACGCTTGCGGAGTACGCTTCTAGGCACAAAATTGTCAAAATCGAAGATGTCGCTTTTTGACCCTAGGTTGTCGGGATCTCCTGAAACAATTTCCCCAGTCTTTCTGCCTTCAAAAGAAGGTGCGGCACACACGAAAGATACGAGTGCACTGACAATGATAGGGTTCTGTAATTTCATGTTGAAAGAAAGATTTGTTTGATGGAAAAGAAAAAAATTCAGTCCTCGAAAACAGCGATCGGACGAAATTTATACAAATTTGAACTCGTGCAGTCTTTCTGCCTTTGCTCTGTAGAAAAAACTTCCAAAAATAAATTCTTGTGTCTATAATGAACAATGAAAAGTAACCTCAACCTCTTCTTGGCAAATGCATATGCTGCACATTAGTGAATACAATAAGAAACCCAAGACTTCGGGAGGTACACAGCTGTGTGTCTTTGTAGGCCCCTTTTTCCACAATGAGAGCAGTCGGAACCTCAATAGTTGAAGAAATGTTGGGAACATCGCTGTCAATACCGGCCTCGTGAACGAGAATCTCAATTTGATCTTCTCGAGGATCGTGTTTGCCTGGTCATTATGGAAGTGCGGCGATTAGAAAGGGGAAATAATTGAGAAAAAGAAGAAAAAAAAAAAAAAAAAAAACTTGGCACTTTTTGCACGAGTTGCAATTTTGAGTTGATGGCAATTCGCAGCCAATCAAAAAAGAACCTAGCCGGGAGACATCGATAGATGCTGGAAGAGTTTTTTTGTTTTTTTGCAATCAGCCCTGAACAGCCAATTGAGCTGAAATAAATCACTTCACGCAAATAGGTATTCTTGTATTTTGACGGATGATGAATGTATATCCTACTTGACTCAAACTGTTCAAGTTTAACATAATGACTTGACTACACTTTGGAACCAAACACTTATTAATCGTGTGGATGAGCGCCAGTATACTTATGAGGAAAGTCCAAAACATCAAAGTCTATTTTTTGCATGGCTAGATTAATCAGTAATCTATTGTTCTCAACTAGAAACAATGGAAAGAAAACGACGAAAGAATTGGGCTGCTGTGCGTCAGCGTTCGTGCACATTAATACAATGCCGCTTCGTCTAATCAAATTCTGTGCCGACTCGGAGCGCGTGCTGCCCCCTGAACCTAGTTGGAAGAGGACCAGATTTTTTTGAACCAGTGTTATTTCCGGATAGTTCATTGTGGCTTTACGGCCAATATTTGAATAGTGATAGTTCCTAATGGAAATTCGTCTTTTTAGAACATTCTTCCCTATGCAAGGGATTTTTTAGTTTTTTCGTTTTTATTGTACCAGACCTCCAGCATGATGAAAATCTTGTTATTACAAATAGCTCAGCTGTATGGGCCTTGCGCTATAAGCGAATGGAAACTAGTGCTGAGATATATGATCAATGATGGCTTATCGCAGTGTGTGACTCAGGTAAACAGCATGAGGTTTTCAAATGCCTTTTATAATTCTGCAAGAAGACTCGCCAATTCAATTGACTTCAATTTGAGAGTTGTGCAAACCTAGAAGAAAAATAAAGGTAGTAACTAGTCAAAACTGGACTGTCATATTAATGAGTTAGAAGCCCCATGGCACCAGCGAAGCTATCACCATCATCCCAGATTTGTACACTATATTGTTTGATGATTTGTGAGCGGTTTGGACTTGGTCTGTCAGCTTTTGAGTGTCTAAGTCACTAATTTTCATTATGTGAATCATCTAGCTAAACCAGTATGGCTCTTCACACTGGGTGGGAGAGCCATGATCTTAACATTTGTGTCTTCTGTTGACAATACAAAGAAAACTTTAATTACAAGCGTATTTAACACCAGTCGCAAGATGCAAAATCGGGTCTCAAACAGCAGCTTTGATCCAAGGCAATTCTCGCTCCCGTCATAGCTATAAAGTTCAAATCAAAGCCACGTCCCTTATTCTTTCCGACTTTTTCGAAATTCCTCTTCCAGCTCATACTTTTCTATGGCACTTGATATTTTTACAACCTGCTTTTCAAACATCCTTCGCAAGCCCGGAACCCTCTGGGCTTCAGCTGCAATATGCTTGATACTAAAAAAAAGCTGTTTGATATCCGCGAGTTCGTTCTTGAATGCGTCACCTGGCTCATCAAAGTCATCTTCAAATGTTTCCGCGGCCAAAGCTTTTACTCTGAGATCCATAGATCTCTGCACGACTGCTGCTCCTGGGTACTCACATCCGTCAAAGCGATGATACGTCTCTCCCGCCTCTTTGAAGGCTTCGAAAATTAGCTTGATATGCGCCAACTCACCCCCTAAAGCACCTTCGGGTAAATTTGACTTCAAAGCATTCTCAAAGGTAGAGATTCTGCCTCCAAACTCTCGCACGAAAACACTAAAACTTTCCGCGTCATTATATCCGTTTTTCACATTCCACATCAAGCTCTTGTATAATGTGTTCAACTCGCTCACGGCGGAACTATGACCTGGGAAGGTAGGCTTCTGAAAATCGGCCAGTCTCTTTTCCACGAGCAACTGATTTGATTCGACCACATCAAAATCCCCAAAAGCGGTTAATTCGTTGTTTTCCGCTTGTATTGGAGATGCCACCACGGTCCACGGCCATCATAAGCACACTTATGACTATTGAAGTTTCAAATTTCATAGCAAGTGTTTGGGATGAATTTGATTCATCTAAGATTTTGATATATTATGCTCTCCTTATATACAAATGTCGTTTTTTTCTTGTCTCTGATCGGCGAATATGGGCATTCGGCGCCAAGAATTTGCAGCCAGTTTTAAAGTCTATTGTTCTGGGGTAAACAATACACACTGTCTCTGCCCCAGTCATTGCTTTGTCAAGATTTCCTCTTTTTTTTGCGTGATATGCGCTTATAGACCGCATCATCAAAAGACAGCTCTACCATCATATAAGGCGATTTTTCGTAAGAAAAGATGTTTATCAATCTTTTGGCGGGATTCATATCCCAGCTGGTTCAGGTAAGTACACTGAGAACTAAGGGGGAAAAAATTTTTATTGGTGCACCAGTTGCACAAATCACATCAAGAACAATGACTTAAAAAAAATTGACACCGTCTAATTTAATTGTTTCCGGTAGCGGAGTTGCTGTATGTAGTATTGTGTAAGACATCGGAGAACAACGAATTACCACATTATCAGTTGAAACTCCCACTAGGCCAGTCATTCTTTTTTTTTTTTGATGGTTGAAGTGGCTTTCAAGCAAGAACTCTTTGTGGAGATTCTTGGGTGTCGGGAGTAACTTATTGTGAAAGGAGTAAGAAAAAAAAAAGGTAATTTGCACTTAATTTTGTTTGGTGCATGAAGAACCAACTGATGCCAAGAACCTGAGCAGAAATCAAAGTATGCGCAACCTCATTGGTCGTTTTGAGCCGGTGTGGCCCGGTACTTTAATGGCGATATCGCGTGCTCTGGTTGATATCTGAAAATAGAAATTCCTAAATCTTCGGGGCTGTGTTGAATTATCTTTCTGCTGATCAAGTGGTCCAAGTACCGTCTTCGCAGTTCATTGCCTGTGGAAAGTTAGCATAGAAGCATTTTTTTATCAAAGATGTCTCGCGCACAAGCTCTTTCCATATTGATTAAGAAGGCCAATGAATTGTCTGGGAAGTTTAGCCCTACATGATCCTTTTTTAATTTGGTTGAAATCGTACACTACGTATCGTAGCTTCCTTCACTAACATTTGCAAGTACTTTGAATAGCATACTTCCCCGTCCTTCCAAAAAAGAGTCATCCTAATTTGGGAATAATACCGCAAGCTTATTTCAAGTAGACCCCACATTATCATTCCGGGTTTGTATCTGCAAACGACTAGCTTGATACTGCTTCGGAATTCAGATTGGGCTTCGTTCCTTGTGGGCTACCATGTTTCAATCAGCCTACGTAGGAAGATGCTAAAATGCACTTTCTTTTTTATGTGAATATGCAAGTATCCCCATAGTTCGGTACTGGCTTCATCACTCAGAGATTTTCATTCACCTTTTGTTTGGCGAAAGACAAAAAATATATGTGTGACAAACAATGCTTATCGCACCGGCTAAATGGAGCTTTATCTCCACGCCATATCGTACCAAGATACCAAAATCCATGTATTTTTCCGTCAAGATTCGACCATCTTTGCAGCTATCACCTTCGCTGACTAGAAATGCACACAATCTCAAAAGTTCGTATGCATCTCGTCGAATTTGACCTTACAAGGAAGCCAAAACTCCTTTTTCAACATGGTACCACAATATTCGGGACTACAGATCACGACTTTCATGACGAAGGTCGGAAATAATCGGTGTTCACATGAAAATGAAGCACAGGTTGGGAGATTATCTCCAAAAGACCAATCCAGCAATTTTTAAGTGACCTAGTATTGACGTCGCAAAGCCGTGGTGGCTATGTTAGAAGAAATCTCAACCGGATCACAATCAAGCTCAACATATTGTAGTGGATCAGGCTCACAGAGCTAATAAAAGGATGAAAAAAGTTTAGAACCTACATGAGAACTCGAAACTAGCCTTCATTTCTCTGAGTAATTGTTCCTCTCAAAGTGGTATAGGTGCTTGTATAATGGTGTGAATGATCACTGTGTAAAGTGATAACATATGACATAAATCCTGCTTCGTTCCTTGCTCATATCCTTGCCCAAATAAGTGAGCATATCAAGATTTGTAAGCAGGAGGCAGCACTTCTATGTCGAACCCATTCATATTCAGTACGTGACCACTTATGCTCGTTCTTCACCAGCCACGTTCCCTCGCTAGTCATTCCGGCTTCATCAAGACAGCAAAAGCAGAAGCACTTTTCGAGAAGATGTATGATGTCCGCCTCGATAACATAACATACCTGTATATGATTTACCATAACTTTGAAGACTTAGCGGTACTCGACATGGTTTACTTTTTGACAGGTATAAGCATTACTTAGCAATTTATCAGTGCGATGAATTCACCTCATCAATGTTATATTTGTGCCAAGATAACGATTTTGGTAAAAAGGTTACAGAATTCAGCTTCATAAACACATTCAAAAGATAAAATAAAAGGACGCCTTAGACCCACTCAATCACAAAACAATCTTTTTTGGTTTCCTTTACCCCGTTTTCGTTCCCAGCCTTAGGAATGGATTCAGGCTTGGTGTTCGACTCGAGCAGACGGCGAAATGCGTCATACCGCCTTATATACTGAATGGCATTTCTCACATTCTCAGACTGCGCTGCAAACATTTTCTTCACGCCTGGCTCCATTGGCGTTGTTCTGGCCTCATTTTCAAGAGACACAAGCAGCAGTTCGATTCCCGCAATGGTGCTTATGAATTCTGGAGTTTGTTCATCAAAACCACCTTGAAGCTCTTCCAATTCCAAGGTCTTCCCTCTGAGATCCATTGCCTTCTGCACTAAATCCGCGCCGGCATATCCACATCCCTCAAAACGATCTGAGGCCTCTGCGGCTTCCTTGAAAGCCAGGAATAGGTTTCTAAAGTGTTTCAACTCTCCAACAAAGGCACCTTCCGGGGATCTTGATTTCACCATTTGCTCTGCTTCGGTGATTTTCAATGGAAACTCACGCAAGAACGTTTGAGCGGCTTCCGAATCATATTTGGTGGTTTTCACTCCTTTTCTCAAAGCCTTATGCAACAAGCGTATTTCTTCGACAGGTGTGCCTTCTGCACGTTTGGAGACCAGATTGTCGCTAAAATCGGCCCTACTTTGTTTTGCAATCTCATCCAAACCAATATTGCCTATTTCATTGCGTGACCGGGTCTCGGAATCCATCTGTATGTAATGAGGTGCTGCCACCACGCATGATACAATACCACTAGCAAGTAACGCGAGCTGGATCTTCATATTGAATTGATTTGTTGATGAAGCAAATAGTTGACAAGAGACAAAATCTCAGAGCCCTTTATTGATTTTTTTTTTCTTTTTTTCTTTGCTAATATTGAATACGCTTGCACGTACAGGGCCAATTCCAGATTTTTGCAACTGACTCTAAGAGGACTGTTACTGGAGAACAATGGCGCGTGAGTGGCATAGCCTCGAAATCTTGTTGAATAGCAAAATTCCGCGATAACGACGAATGTGAAATTTCATAAAATGGATGGATTGAGCGGACCAGTGGTCAAGAGACGAATATTCATGCATGCGGGGCCTTCACTGCTTAGTAAGCTAAAGGTTATGGGCTGTTTACAGCTTGAAATATGCATTTTTGAGGGGATAGACTTGCTGAGCATCAAGCGTCGCTCTTCAAATGAGGTTATGGTGGGGTATGAGCGGAAACACAAACATTAGTGACAACCATTGTTTTCTTCACACGCGGGGCTAGAACGCAGAGTGTTAGATGGCTCAGATTCATTGCTTTGACCAGAACTTTCGTCAATTCTTCCCTAGGATTGTCGGACTTCAGGTCTAAGCGTCCATCTAGCTCTGCAAAGTTTTGCAATTGAGTAGCCACATCAATATGATCCCGAATCAGTGCTTGTGGTCATGTATCAAGAGGTAGTTTCAGCTCAACTATAGTTTCTATGCTGGCTGCAATTTTTGTGGAACTAAACTTACAGATTTATATTGTTTTGCTCCAGTTTTCTAGTTCCTGTCACGGTGCGGGTTCGAACAATCACCACTTCAAGCTTGCTCGACCAACTAATTGCAAAAGCATAGTATTTAATCATATTGTCACTAATGGCGGCCAGGCAGATCCCGGAAAGCGGCCTTTGTGAGATCAGGAAGAGAAATTAGAGTGAGATATTTGTCTTCAAGCTTACGCGGCCGGAATCACTAGCTTTGGCTCGGCAGCTCAATCTTTCCGCCGAGACTATAGTTGATAATAAAACAAGACCAGATTTATACTTTGACAGATTTATACTTTGATTATAAATACTTTGGCCCTGAAACTGTATTGAGCAATAACACTCAAAAACACTTTGAGTCCGGCGGCTATTCTATTTCTCCAATCTGCAACTTGGTCACGACTGGTCGTTCCCTAGAGCTTTCTGAGCGGCAGTGCATATCTGAAAACAGGCTTGTGGCAATCAGGGCGTTTAAGAGCAAACGAAGGGAAATCTTAGAACGGCGGCAATCCAACATCAATTCGAGAAAGAAAAACGTTTGCTCAGTTGTTGTTAAAGTACCCACTTCCGGCTTCATACACACTTCTCATATGAATCTACTGCTAGACTTTATGCTTGCTGCCATGAGACTTAGAAGCGAGAAGGGCTTGTACAATTTCCCTAGAATTGGAAAATAATAATTAAAAAAAAAAAGCTGCATTTGGGAAAAACTATCGACTATATGGACTAGAAGCCTTTTCAATAACTTGAGGCCCGACCCTGTGGTAAAGTGAAGTTTACCCTTTTGAAGATACAGCACTTCTTATTCAGGCAGTTGCCTAATTCGAATCTTCCGAAGCCCGCTCAGGTTTGCGAATCTCGTGTCTGGCACCACGCTCAGACATGGCAGCTTTTCTAGCTTTTCTGGCAGCTTTTTTCGCTTCACACCTGATGTATTGTGGATGGGCCATAATAGCCCTGATATGAGCTGGATCGTGCACTGTCATTCTTGAGAAGTCACACGAGTCTGGACTATCACCCAAAACCGTGTCGTTGAAGTTAAACGGCTTGTCAATCTCGTTTCTTTCGAAACCATCTGCGGCCGCAACCCCGTATGTTCCTGATGGCTGCGAAGATACTTCTTCTGAGTTTTCGATGCTCAGAGAGGCGGCGATTGCAGAAAGGGTAGCGAGGATAACGAATCTCATTGCTCTGGGATTGATGGTGAGATGGAGATAATAAAACAAGAGACTATTAGTTGAGGAAATCTCTGTCGACTTTATACTCTAAGGGTTCTCGGCAGCCACACAACCGATGGCTCGATGTTTTTCCGTGTACATTGTTTGCATCAATGACCTTCCGATCAGCTATAACTAGGACTCCGCCACCTCCTTACCGGCTAAAACAATGGAATGTGATGTATAGGTTCATGAGTGATGGTACAGAAAGTATACACAGTCCAAGAGGACAAGCCAAATCAAAATGACTTTGATATTAAGGCCTTTGCGTTCTGTATTTATTTAAGGGAAGGTTCATGTCTGATATCTGAGTTTTCAGGTAACCAAATTTCAAAACCAAATTGAAATGCAGCTTCTCATATCTCATTGAACAATTACCGTTAAACAATGGCTGCTCAAACTTGCATTACCGTCTGTTACCAAACGTCTCGCGCGAGAATGAAGCTTGGTGGGATACACCAAGAGTTTATCAGACGGCAGAAGATTCCGGGTCGGATTTGGCTGCTGTTTCCGAACACGTTAATTGTTTTGCAAATATGAGCATACAATTCTTGGCAATTAGCATAGTGGCGCCACTTTTGGACTACATGCGCTGGGTGTTTCAGTCTATGACGCTGCTGGAATTGAAAACATACTGTTGTTTTGTATACTATATTTAGAGCATCGACGTCACGGACAGGGTTCCCGTGCACGCGATACGATACGCGTTATCGAAAATCCTTTCAACTTTTTTACCACGCGTCATGAACCCGCTTTTGCCTGTACTCCCTCCACGTGTGGGCATCTTGAAGGAGAGAGTCCAGGTTGCCACTTCAAGCCCACAAACGCTGCGGCCAATCTCGCCGGTGCCGACATGATCATGCGCCTTTTGGCTAAGCGGCGTGTTGCATCGCTTTCCAGCACGCTTGCGGGTGTTGAGAATACTTTGGCCCAGAGAGGTGTTTTAATCAAGATAAATTCTCTATGATTCCAGTGGAGTTGGCTTAATCATCAGCTCTAATGATAAGTGAGACGATGGAGGCTCTGGCCCAGAAAGGATCTTATATTGCTTTCAATCTGGAAATGCGGCGAAGACGGCGCAGATTTGTGCATTCGTACATTTACCTGAACAGCGAGAGCGGTTCCAGCAAAATGTTGGCGTACAGAAGTTTAAAGCTTCGTCTCATTATGTGGAAGTTTTCGGTAAATGACAAATCACAGAACAAGCAGGGAGCAACACAAGAAAGTAAAAAAAAGCCATTTTACAACTAAAGAGAGACTCAAATGGTTGTTCAACAAAAAAGTGTGAACTAACTTACCCACTCTTGAATTCGAAGATTGAGCTTTTTCTGGTCCATTATTAGCTTACTAGCATAGCACCACCTATGGAACGCTAGGTAAGCAACCCGGGCTACCAGTCCTTAATCAGATGTATCAAGAAAAATAAAAAATAAAGGATAAAAAAACGAAAAAGTGTGTGAAGCTAATTAGTCCCAATTTACTTTTCACTGACGACAAATCAAGTCACGCCTTATCTCCATTGACTTCCGAGTGCTTTTCACCGCGGTATGTTACCGCTTTAGGCAATTCGTAATAATTGTGGCCCATGATTCCGCTTCACTATATGCAGTCTCCATGTGGTCTGACCAATCATTTGACGCCGCTGCGATCTAATATGCGATTTTTTTTTTGTACTGTTCTTATTTTTTCGGATGGAATGACGTGCAAAGCTATGGTTGCAATCTACATTTCTTGGCAAATTGCACCCGTTGAAAAAAAAAACTGACGCGATCACGTGGAAAATTTAACCTCGAGAAGCATGCAAGAAATGTTAAGGTTTATTCATAGTATTAATTGTTATTCCATAACATCTCAGATTTTAAAGGAATTAAAGTTCTGTTTTTCTTTTTCTTCTTTAAGGATTCCGAAGAAGTAAGGTTCTGGCTCAGATCCTTTTACCGGCCCCCACTATAGAGTTCTCGAGGCGTGGGGTCAGATACGAGGTCCCAGCCGCACTGTGGCTCCCCTGAAACCTTAAAATCGCGATAGCATTGTGCATCCACAGTGATAAATCCTGGCCCATAGAAATTTCAATCATGACAAATCATGAGAGCCACAATATGAAAATGAAAGCGTAGCGGCAAACTGGCCAGATTATATAATAATAACTATCGAGGTCTTGTATAGTCTTTTTTCTCTTTATTTTTCCAGTAAATTGCAAGCGAAATGGGGTTTTTCCAGTCTGTGTTGACGCAGTTGAAAGGGAATGAGATCCCCGAGATAAACAAAAGAAAAACCACTGTCAGGTTGACCACAGACGCCGATGATTCTGAAGTATCGTCCACAGAGAAAAACCAGGACAATGAGGTCACGGTGCTGGACACTTCTTCTGACGAGCCATACATTGACTTGTCGTTGGACCTCAGTGAGGAAGAATTGGAGAGAAGAAAGAAATCGTGGAGTTTCCAAATCAGAAAGTTTTTGTGGGACGGCACGGGCAAACACCCAAAAGAACAACGTTACTTGATGAAACTCGATTTGTTTCTTTTGTCGTCGTCGATGCTTGGCTACTTCATCAAGAACTTGAACCAGACCAATATCGCTACGGCATATGTCAATGGTTTGGACGAATATTACGGGATGAACAAGAACCAGTACAACTATGTGATCACACTCTGGACAGTCGGATACATTGTTGGGCAAATCCCGTCCAACCTTATTCTTCATCGGATCTCTGCTCGGTACTATTTGGGTGGATTGGAGATCGGGTGGGCTCTCTTAACAGTTCTCACCATCACGTGCAAAAACCTTCCTTCACTTTATGCTTTGCGTTTTTTCTTGGGGTTGCTTGAAGCCGGCTATTTCCCGGGTATGGAGTATTTATTAGGAAGTAACTACTCGGCCGCAGAGATTTCAAGTAGGGGCGCCTTCTTTGCCGTGGCGGGAAACACCGCTTCTTTGATCTCGGGCCCGTTGCAGCTTGCGCTTTTAAAACGGTTCAAAGACTCATCAATGGAGCCATTCAAATGGTTGTTTGTGTTTGATGCCGTGATCTCGTTGCCCATTGGTGTGTACACGATGTTGGTGGACCCAAACACGCCTAGCACTACAGACGCATTTTATTTCAACGAGGAAGACAGACTTGTTGGTTTGGAAAGACGCAGATTGATTGGCGCTCAGTTGAATACTAGAGAGCGCTATACTTGGCAAAAAATCAAGTCTTTCTTCAATACCTGGCACGTGTATGTGTTCCCGCTCTTGTTCTTGGCCTATAACAATTCATGCAGTGCGTGGGGCCAGCCGACATTCACGATCTGGATGAAGAAAGCGTTGGAGCTTCCTGCAGAGAAATATAACGTTTATCCGTCATACTACACGGCGTCTGCAATTGTCGTGACGTTAATTTTGGCGTATTCTCACAACTTCATAGGAGGAAAGAAAAACCATTTCTACGTGATTGGCTTTTTTCTCCCGGTGATGCTCGGGTGTGTGCTTTTGGCCGTCTACAACATCCCGCGGTGGCTTCATTGGATCAGTTTCTGGCTTGTTGCTGTGCCGCCGTCTTTTGGTCAGCCATTTATCTTTTCGTGGGTGAACCGTTTGCTTTTCGATGACGACATGAAACGTAACTTTCTAGTTGTGACTACAAACACTTTGGCGTACGTGACTGGCGCGTGGGTTCCGATTTTTGTATGGAACACCGGTGACCAGCCCCAGTACCATATCGGGTTCTCGTACACGGCGTGTCTTTGCGCATTTGGCTTCCTCATGACCCTTTTGGCATGGCACTTCTCGCGTCGAGACGAGGCACGCAGACTCCAGCTTGCCAGTGCGGGCGAGATATAATCTTTTCCGGGCCGTTTTTCTGCTTCATTTAAATACTGCGTTGAGCTGTTGATAGATTTTAGGTTGAAAGTATTTGTTTGTTTGTTTGTTTGTTTGTTTGTTTGTTTGTTTACCTTTCAGATTTAGGTGAAAAAAATAAAATAAATTTCGCGCGTTTGGACCATTTTACGTTTTAGAGTTAAACGATTGTTGATGTGACCTGCTGAAAATCTGTAGGGCGAAAGGCATTACCTGACATGAATTCTTGTCTCTCTGTCAAGCGAATATGTGCGAGTCGCCTTTAGAATCAGTATAAGATAACGTTATTGTAAATTTCAAGCTATTATTCGAATTTTAAAAAAAAAAGAACTCTTTAGTAAACTTTAAATTCAGACTTGAGCGAAAGCGTAATGGCCAGACATCTCACTTGCAGTCATATTCACATGGTTGCAAATTCAGGTATATAAGACGCGGCGATCAAGCTGTTGCGAAGGCCACACAACTTTGAAATTCTAAAAACGTAATTTGCGTGTAGACAAAGCTGAATAAAACACTTTTTGAACATCAAATAATTTGAGCTCCAGGGACTGATGCAGCTGATGATTCAGAATCGTAGTTGTATATATCGTGAGACCTGTTTGTAAGGAGAACATCTATTGAACAGAAATAGAAATAGTACCCAGGTTGTCTTCTTTAAGAGCGTATTTTTTGTGTGAAAAACGGTTTCTCGCGCTGTCTTCTTTCAAAAATTGATCCATGTCATCGCTTGAGCCAAGATCCTTATATATAGGGCTTAATGTACCGCTTAGAGATCCGAGTTCGATAAGAACGCATACCCTATGTACCCATACTCTAGAGAGAAGTAAATATGGGAATTCTCTAGAATGATGGATTAAAAAAGGCAGCCGCTTGAATCTTCAAAGATAAGTATAAAAATAGATAGCCTTCGGGTCCAAATTTCTTCAAGATGAGTTCGAATTGTCGGCCTCCACATCCTTCGCGAACACAATAGTAGGCGAAAAAGGAAAAAAAAAAAAAGATTTACAAGTAAGAAAAGGAAAAAAAAAAAACCAATGCGATTTCTATTGTTAGTACATAGAACAATAGAAAACATTGGCCGCACCCAAAAGACCAAATTTCTTGAACTTTGACGCAAGAAGCTCTTACATGATACTGAAATATCTTCGAAAAAAGCTGTTCGCACTTTTGTTTTCGTTTACGTTTACTTCTATGGGTTTTTTTTACTTTTTCCAGAACTGCGATTGTCGGAGCCATTTGGTATAATTTAACACATGGTAGTAATTACTACAGCCGTCAACAGGAGGAAATACTGCTTGATTTAACCCCTTTTTTCAACCGGTTCCTCGGCAAAACCCTCATTCTGGTGAAATTGTCGTAGAAAGGTTTTTTTTTTTTTTCGTGAAATGTTTTTTGCTTCGACACTAATCGGCTTAGCCCGAATAATGGCAGTCCAAATATGAGATATTCTTGGTGTTTGGTGCCTTTCACCTGTTTTGGCATACCAGTCATTGTTTAGAGCGGGAAAAACAAAGTATCTCAGGCGGTGCTTGCAGTTCTATGAGCAATTTAATAAAACAATGAAAAGCAATTTCTTCGAAACCGAGACTATCACAAATACGGGAGAAACTAAAGTGCTCCTTCATTGTCTCACGCACTTTTGAGTCCATTTCCAGCCCAGTGCGGCAATCCAAACCCGCCATATTCTTCTTGTCCTAGGCATCTAATAAAAGTTCGGGCAACTCATTGACTTTCGTTATTGTAAAATATTTGTATATATGGAATGTGTTTGCCAGAACGAGAATGTCACACTCAGCCACTGTCAATCTACGAATCATTTGTGAACCATGAAATTCCATTTGACCTTATTTACCGTTGCGCATGCCTTGTTAAGGCTAGCGATGGCGGTTCATGAAGATGTTCAAAGTGACCAAAAAAAGCCGATCGAGCATAAAACTTGCAAGGAGTATATTGCCGCTTCAATCGATGAAAAAATGACAATTTCTGGTACTTTTTTACCGGAACAAGCCGTTTCTACGCCCGTACCACCGGTTTTGCCCCGCAGAAAACGGCCCCATTCTTGGAGCGGGATACCCAAAAGTTTAGCCAAAAGCAATAAAGTCAGTGATGAGGGGCCCAGCAAATACAAGCGTGTGAAAAGTGATACAGGCCCAGATCCTGCTCTTTTGATCGAAGACAGTAGAGATTGTGAAAGCTGTGTGACATCCAAAAGGAAAAGATCTGACTTTGACGGAACATATGGCCTGAATGCGGGGTCCGAGGAGTATACAGAGATCGTCAACCTAATCCACGATCTACATTCTGATTTTGCTCATTTGGCAACCGAGAAACGAACACGAGGCACTAATTGGATTCTCATGCGCAAGGCAATCGAAAATGTCGCTCGTTTGAGTCAAATACAGTTCCCCAATTATGACCCAGACATCAATCGGCTCAAGCCTGAGATCGAGAAACTCCAGCGAGACTCGCAATTTATTCTTACCAAGAATTATTTGTCTTGAAATCTATCGATATATTATTTTATTCAATGATAGTTTGTCAGAGTTGGTGTGAAAAGCTTGCTTGAAGCGTTTTGCTACAAATATAGTTGACACTTTACCGTTCACTTCACTGGCAGACAAAGGTGTAGTGTAACCGTATCCATGTTTCCTTGCAAAGACCGCAATGCTGATGATATTTCCATTTTTTTTTTTCCGGAAATCAGTTCCAGATTCATCCTCGAGCATGGGTTTTGTCATCAGGCCACAATATGCTCTTAGTGCGGATCTTCTAAGCTGCAAAGAGTAAAATATACACGTAGTTGAGATATCAAATTCAACCAAATGGTCAATCTAGAGAGAGCTGGAGACTACAGATCTTCAGCTTTTTTGTTTTGCAAAAGAAAACTAAAATAAGTCTCCAGCATCATTTTCACTCACTGAATGTAAGATCCCTTAACCTCCACCGTAAGCCTTGGCATCCAAGTTCCTAAAGCTGTCGGTGACAAAACCTCCGCAGACTTTTTATTATTTGGATAATTTGAAAAGAACAAAAAAAGCTCTTGTAATCAAATGGACAAAGATCCTCACTCTAGCTCTCAAGATTTTCGAGGCAACATTAGCTGAGTCCAATCTGGAAATTTGCTCGGGACCCGAGAATCAAAAAGATACAGATTGACCACGTATGGAGTCCGCGCTATTTATGTACGCATAGTGCTTGCAGCCGGTCGCGTCCACCTCTTGCATCCCCGGGGGCCTGGCCCATTGTATTGATTTAGGAAAGAATAGGTTGTGAACTTTGCGAGCTCTATTCCAAAAATAAAAATAAAAAAATTTCAGCAGCGATCAATACTTTTATTTTTCTTTCACAAAACAACATTTTGACTAAAAAAAAATTGCTTAGCGTCAACATACTCACAGAACACACGTATTAGGGCCGAGAATGAACTTGAAATATATGATGAGCTTCATGAAGATCGTGAAGATGATCAAGAGGGCGATGGGGAACAAAAAGAAGCCGCAGAAAAAGAGATATTTCTAAAGAATCCAAAAAAAGGGAAGAGAAAGCACACTTTTTGCGGTGATGGCGAAGCCAGCAAGTTGAATCGGCAATTTTCAACAATTCATGAAGGAAGCGCTTTTTGGGCAGTGCATGCGGTGCCACGGACCATGGTGGTCTGGTCATGGTCCTCGGAATAAAACCCATATGTTCCACGAAGAAAGAGTGGAGGCGAGAATGAATCAATAAACAATAGAGATCCAGAATTGTGATGAACATATAATGTAGAAAAGGAAAAACAAAAAGTGATTTTAGTCAAAACCCAATGCTTCTGCAATGACTATCCAATGCCTTTTCCACTCTGAAATCTGACATTCTCACGCGTCTGAAATACTCATGATGACATAAGCTACCAAATAATCGTATTGATACGTGTTTAAGAGCACGAAGGTATTTAAAATGCGCCGTTTTCTTATGTGTCATTGTTTGGAACGAAAACTAAATTATCAAAAAGCAAAAATAAAACCTTCCTCATCAAAAATTATCGGTGTTGTAGACTTCAAATTCATTGTATGGGCCCGGTCGTGGTCCTCCATAGAAGGGCCGCCGCCGACGCGCAGCCACCGTGCACCGAGCCATAAGCAAAAACGAGCCAACTCAGGTTAAACTAACCACCCAGTCGCATCATAACACGTCGATTTTCACGGAAATTTCATTTCTAATCACAAAGAAAAATGGTGAATATTGATTTTGAAAAAATCCATCTCAACCAGCTGAAACTCAGCGGGCGCATGCGGCTTGCGGATTCAGGGCTTGGCTGGAAAGCGGCGGTACCGCCTGGGTCAGCGCCAAGTGCCCCCTTTTTGTTGCCTCTGGAAGAAATCTTGGCGGCTCTGTGGTCTCGCGGCCTGCGCGGGTACGAGTTGCGGGTACAGACGAAAAACCAGGGAGTTTTGAGGCTCGACGGCTTCGATGCGGACGATTTCCTGAAAATGAAACAGGAGTTGCAGCGCAACTTCCATTTGGCCTTGGAGCATAAGGAGCATTCGTTGCGCGGGTGGAACTGGGGCCAGACGGACTTGGCGCGTAACGAGTTGGTGTTCCAGGTGCACAATAAGCCGTCCTTCGAGATCCCGTACCTGGAGGTGACGAACCTGAATTTGACGGGGAAAAACGAGGTGGCGCTTGAGTTTGGCTTGAACAACGACGACAAGGCCGGCGACGAGATTGTCGAGATGCGTTTTTACATCCCAGGCACGGTCGAGAACGAGACAACGAAAACCGTACGGGCCGAGGACGGATCGGAGAAACAGGAGGAAGATGTGGAGGAAGTCAGCGCCGCGTCGGTGTTTTACGAGCAGTTGAAGGACAAGGCCGACATTGGGCAGGTGGCGGGAGAGGCCATTGTGTCTTTCAGCGACGTTTTGTTCTTGACGCCGCGTGGTCGTTACGATATCGATATGTACCCGCTGTCCCTCCGCTTGAGGGGCAAGACATACGATTACAAGATCCAGTACAAGCAGATCGAGCGGATTTTCGCGCTTCCCAAGCCGGACGACCTCCACCACTTGCTCGTGCTACAGATCGACCCGCCCTTGCGCCAGGGCCAGACGCGGTACCCGTTTTTGGTGTTGCAGTTCACCCGCGAGGAGGAAACCGAGTTGGAGTTGAATCTTTCCGAACAGGACTACGAGCAAAAGTATAAGGACCGCTTGAAGAAAAAGTACGACTCCCAGACACACTTGGTGATGTCACATTGCTTGAAAGGCTTGACCGAGCGCCGCGTGATCGTGCCCGGCGCGTTCCAGTCGCGCTTCTTGCAGGCGGGCGTGGCGTGCCTGTTGAAGGCGTCCGAGGGCTTCTTGTACCCGCTTGACCGTTGCTTCTTGTTCGTCACCAAGCCCACGGTGTACATCCCTTACTCTGAGGTCAGCAGCGTGACGATGTCGCGGACGTCCACGGGCGTCACTGCGTCCAGAACGTTTGACTTGGACGTCAACTTGCGCGGCGGCAACCAGACGCACACTTTCGCCAATATCGACAAAGAGGAGCAGGAGACCATCGAGGCCTTCTGCAAGGAGAAGGGCTTGCGCATCAAGAACGAGGAAAAGATGGCGAAGGCCATGTTGGCTAAGGCCATGACCGAGGAAGCGGACGACGATGATGATGATGCCGACGTGGACATGGGCAGTGCGGGCGAAGACGAGAGTGACGACGGCGACTTTGGCTCGGCGTCTGACTCAGACGTGGCCGAGGAGTTTGACTCCGACGCGCCAGCCTCGGACCTGGACGCGGAAATGCCTGACGCCGACTCGGACGACAGGCCGCCAGCGAAGAAAGCAAAGACCTAGATCGGTCAAGGGGCTGTTAGTGTATATTACATGGAAACAAGACAAGATTCATGGGAACGAGAGCGATGCTCATCTGGCCAGAATGCGATCCTTTGTTCGAGAGATATTCTTTCACCCTGCGCATGATTATTGAGAGATAATTCAGAAACACTCTTTGAGCTATGAGAGATGGTATTTCCTGAACCATCACAATGCAAGTCGTTTAATAAAAAACATGAAACTGCCGAAGATATTATAGCTACCAGCATAAGTGTATTTGAGATCACGTGACTGACACAGCCAGCAAGTACCCAGCCATGCAAAACACAATGCCCGTCAATACACTCTCAAAATGATTTTATAGTTATTTGCAGACGTAGAGTAAGATCAAAAAAAAAAAATTCCGGACTTAGTGCTGGCCAATGACGTCGTCGGAGGGCCTGCTTCAATAAAGAATAAAGCCGGGCTAATATAAGCGAGCAACTAATGCGCGCGCTCTGCTGCGGCCGTGTCTCACCCCGATTTCATTGAGGTAAGGACATCTTCTGTAGAATACAGCCAAAGATCCATTCAAGGATCTAAGTATATTGTTTCCTATCTCCAGAGACCTTCGCTTGATTATCTGATAGAATCTGGTTAGAAAGTGTCGAGTGTTCAAAATTTTTGATGGAAAATGTGATGGAAAGATTTATGGCAAAACGCGTCTTTCTCAGCTCACTTTGATTGAAGCGCGACCGTTGCTCTTATGCAAGTGGTGCGGCGCAAAGTAATTTCCGCTTTGGGCAAGACAGCACTCCAGCCATATGCAAATCGGGCAGCGAATGTCTAATCTAGATAAGCCAGCAAATGCTTCAGTGGTTTCTGAAAATAGTATCGAGTGGCTTATTTTCATGTTAGAGTTCCATTCTTTTCATCCTTCAAAACCAAAGAAACTAAAACTCTCTTCATTTCATTATCATCAGGCGTATCCCACTTTTGACCCGTGCCACTCCCCCCCACACACACCTGCAAAAGTGTTTTCCGTGCGTTTCACTATCTTAGGATCGCACGCTTCATAAGTTCATATTCCACCGCCCGAAACAGAACTTATCCATCAATTTTTGACGATTTTGAAAAAGGCGTGTTTTCGACGAGACATAAAAAGAGGCCAAACAAAAATTTGCGAGCGTTTAAAAACCGTTCCCGTCACTCAGAATCAGGCCTCACAGATCCATCATGGAGGTTCCTGACTATACACACCACCAGGGCGAGTTAGTCGATTTCCTGGAATACATCAACATGTACGAGTCCAATGTTGACATTCCCAAGAGATCTCCAAGGAGACCGAAAGGCATGTCGGCGGTTTTCCAGGCTGAACCTGACAAAAAGCACGATTCTTTTGAATCCTCAACTTTCCATGACACATTTTCTCCAGAATACACGTTTTCGGCCCGATCTGCAAACTCGTCGCTTTTTTCTGTGGACAACGACCTGATGCCTCGAGAGCCGCTAGAAAGTGCGCTTGTTGAAGAGTACCTAGACGAAATCACCGGCGAAGATGAAATCTGCAGCGTGGATAATGTCGTGACTATAGTGAAATGCCACGACCAATGGGACCCAAAAAAGGTGTCATTTATCGCCACGCAGTAATTCAAAAATCTGGCAATGACTCTTTTCCAGCTACAAAATCGGAAAAAATAGCTCACTGTTCACACCCCCCTTATATACCCCGTGGAAGCCAATTTCAAAGAATGGTACCACTATATGTCTTCTTCACGCTCCCGCCTCGATCTTTATGGCTGATTTTGGGCCGGCGATATGGTTTGCGTTATACCTAAGCTAATAAATGAAATTTGAAATCGGAGCTGGCCCTTGGCTTTCTGCCTAGTCCAAATATGGAGCTTTACCCTAATAAATTCTATTTGAGTGTGTATATCTTCAATTTGTCGGCCCTATTTTTGGCTTTTCAAATTGTCTTCTTCTGATAGAATTTCCGCCTAAAAGCTGAAAGTGCATTTCGGGATTGATTAAGTATTTACCGCTGGGTAAGAAGGTGGGTTGATCATAGCAAATTATTTAACTAGCGTGCCAAACAACGTCGAATGAGAATACGAGTTATATCCTTATAAAATCAAGATTTTCCCTTATAAGCTCATAATACTCAATTATCGACTAAGAATAAATCAAATTATCCCCATACCTATTATTTGCAAGACTTTAAGACGTATATTCATGAATAAAGCCCAAAAATGCTCTTACGCCAAGTCAAGGCGCACCCATCAGCAGCCCTTATTTATGATAACCTCCATCAAAGTCAGCGTTGTGATTGGAAATGCGATTTCTTGACTCCCCTGTTATAACAAATGATTATAAGACTTGACATGGCTAGATAAACATCAAAAGTTTAGCTGTATTTGCTCAAATAAGTGCAAAAGCAAGCTATTGCGTTCTTCATTTGAATGCGAATTCATGTTAACATGGTGTGCGATACATCAGCGTATAGAATCCCGATGGAATCATCAAGAGGGCAAAATCAAGAACAAAAAACACTTCAGATCTAGCAAACTGTCTGAAAAGGCGCATCCGAATCAAATTCTAGCCATCCCTGTTACGCATGGTCACATGAGATGTGCTCACTCACCATCCGATTTTTCAGCCACTGAGTATGTATTGTAGACGCACTCGTCATTAAGGTTGCATGAAAAAAATAAAAGAGAGCACTCTAGGGCATGAAATGCCACATTATCTCTGTCGCTTTTTTGGACAGTCGATATGCTTGGAAAAATATCAAGCAAAACGAAAAATAACCCATGATCGCCCATGAGGGTAAGCAATGTGCAACAGGGAAGTTATCATGTTGCCTTGATAAGGACAGAACTGCAATCTGGGGCAAAGCGCAAGAATCGCACATTCATTCATAAAGCATGGGAGATGGCAAAAAGGAAACAAAAAAAACAATTCAAAAAAAAGAATCATCAAATGAATCGTCCAATGAATTGATCATATGGGAAGCCGCAGGTGTCAAAATTTTGACAGCTCATCTCGAGCCTTGGGTGTGAAGCCGACGTGCATTTGTCGTGCATTATTTGGCGTAAGAAAGAAAAAAAAAACAGTGAGCATTTATCGACGGCCCTTAGACAGTACTGAAGTCCTTGCAGGGGAGGGGAAAAATCAACACGTTACCCAGTTTGACAATATATAGCGCCTCGTATTCAACTTTTTTTTTCATATATAAATACACGGTAAATATGATTTACTCATATAAAGACCAGGTTTCGAGATTTGGCCCTTGGCTACATTCATTTATTTTCTGCAACAAATGAGCCCTAGCATGGTGGCTGCTCCTCGGCTCGCATCGCGAGACTTTATGTGTGCACACCACTATGACTCCGAGCAGGAATAGCCATGCACGAAAGCGGAATTGGATAATCATACCCATCGTATAGGATTCCATGAAAACAACGGGATTGTTTCTCCGCTAGAATCCTTTTATAAATACCCGTGAATTTGCTGATAACATTCACCGACAAAAAAAGAATTCCACGTAATTCTCATTGCACATCTCAGGGCTCCCGGAAGTAGTGCACCCGACAAGTTGTTCCGGGCATAGATAAACCCCGAACACCACCACTGCCGCCATGTCTGCGTCGCTCGGACTAGTGATCTATTCGGCGGTCAAGCCGATCTTCAAGATCTATTTCATTATCGGCATGGGCTTTTTCCTCGCGAAACGCAACATCTTACCCGTTACCACGTGTCGCGATATCTCGGACCTCGTTGTCTCCGCTGTGATGCCGTGTTTGATCTTCACCAACATCGTATCATATCTACAAAGTTCAGATATTAAAGCGTTGGGTATAATTTTTTTCGAAGGCACGCTTTTGTTTGTTGTGGGAGCTCTTTTGGGTCTCCTCACGCACTATGTGTGCAAATCGCCCAAAGCGTGGTTTGGTGGGCTCATATCGGTCGGTTTGTTCCCCAACATCTCCGATCTCCCGATTGCGTATTTGCAGACGATGGCCCGGACAGGCAGTTTATTCACAAGTGCCGAGAGCGACAAGGGTGTTGCGTACGTGTGCATTTTCCTTGCCTCTCAGGTATTTTACCAGTTCAGCTTGGGGCTCTTCAAGTTGATCAGATATGACTTCCGAGACCAGCTAGCGGAAAGCGATGCAGAGGGAACGGTTGGGGCCAGCGATTCTGGCGAAAAGAAGGCGGGAAAAGAGCCCGTTTCGGCAGAAACCCCTGAAGATGTGCTAGCACCGCGATCTTCAGATAGTTCCGCATCGATTGCGTCGCTGGAACTCGAGGCGAAGCTGTTGGCGGAGGATACACCCGAAACACCGCAAAACAAGCTTTTGGCGCCCTCAGGAAGCCGCTTGTGCCATACGTCCTCGTCAGTCCTGCGCAGAAGGGGCCTGCTGAGCCTAGTCATTGAAAACCCGCTTCACATGACATCCTCACGCAATACAGACGCGTGCCTGGTGGTTTCTGAGCAAATGGAGGAGCTTATCCACGAGTACTCCGAATTCCAGAATCTCAGGACGAACGAAACTCATCGGTCGCAGTCAATATTGGATGACCAGCTGGCCGAAACCACGTCTCAAGTATCCGAGCATGCACCGAAGTCGTCAAAGTTCAAGCGACGCGTTATTCTGACCCTCAAGAACTTTCTTGCGCCAAACTCGGTCTCGCTCATCGTGTCGCTCATCATAGCCATGTCTCCGCCGTTGAAGGCACTATTTGTAGAGAGCAAATTCCACCTCCCTAGCGCGCCAGACCACCAGCCGCCGCTTTCTTTTGTGATTGATATCACCAGCTATGTCGGCGCCGCATCCGTGCCGCTAGGCCTTCTCATATTGGGAGCAACAATCTCAAGATTGAAGGTGCACTCCATGATCCCCGGTTTCTGGAAAACTGCCGTGATGATCACCGCATGCAGGCTCATAATCTTGCCTGTTTTCGGCGTTGGCTTGACCACAGGCCTACAGAATGCTGGTTGGTATGGCGACGACCGTTTGATCCGATTCGTGAGTGTCCTAGAATTTGGACTCCCCAACGCCACGGCTTTGGTGTATTTCACAGCGTTCTATACCGACCCAGACTCGCCCGACCACTTGCAGATGGACTGCTTGGCCATTTGTTTGATTGCTCAATACGCAATTTTGTTCATTTCGCTTCCTTTTTTGGTTACGTTTACTTTGAAGGTATCAATGGGCTTTTAGGACTCATGATGGAAAGAAGAATAAATAGTACTGATGTAAAGACTACACAAGTGGGGATTGTTTTTTGCTCAAACTACTGGGTAAACATAATTTGATGAACAAGTAACAATGCGCTAATTCAATATACTAAGATAGTTGAGCTATTCTGCTAAGAACAGCTGTTACGCATAGGTTACATAGGATGATATGATGGCCATTTATGTACTCACGATAGAGCTGATTTTTGGGTTTGAGTATCAAACTGAATTAAAGATGAGGTGAGCAATTCCTTTTGTAGCAGAATATAGAACGAGGGTGAAGAGTGCCAGTACATCATTTTTTTGTGGCTTATAGGAATTGTAGCTTATAGAACCGACTCGACTATCTTCTAACCACCTTGAGAAGAAGACACTTGAAGCATAGTTACGTAGATGTGTGTTTTTAGTTTTTTCTTACAGATTTATTGTTTTCTGAAGAGCTATCCTAGATCAGATGAGCAATACAAAAAAAAGGAGATAAAAAAAAGAATGGTGGGACATTTTGCGACGCATAATCCCACAGCCCAAAGCCCATTGGGCCAGGCCATTCACTCTGGGATGAGAGGCACGCAGATGGTACAGTACAATTATTCTTGTTTTCTGAAGCTTAAGATTTGATCAATAGAATAAAGAAAAAAAGACCCCGAAAGAGATGTTTAAACGATTTTGCAGCCACTCAACTAGATGCTCCTGAGGACGTCCTGGGAAGCGCCTACACAGGTTTTAGTGACTTTGGATTGACACCCCAATACGAATTTCGAATATTCAAAATTGACAATACGTTCAATATCTTTCCTAAAAGCCAAAACAGAAGCCCTGACATGTAAAAACGAGTTTACATTCATTTTTATCTTTACCTGCATTTTCTCATGACGCTGTGACGTGGCGTTTGGCCGACTGCGAAGGCGTTGCATGCGTGCATTTTCTGGTGTGACCGTGTGTTTCTTCGCGAATCATGCACACTCAACGGATCACGAAAATACACTACATCAACCGAAACGAGCAGTGGCACGTAGAAAAGCACGACCAGTAAATGATTTTCCGCGAACCGATTTCATATTGAATAGCCATACAGTTTTCTTTTCGCATCCCAATTTTTCTTTTCATTTCTTTAAAAATCCTCACGGCTACTATAGTAAAATGGCCACGCAAATCTGCCTTCCGATTAGCCTGGGGCGGTCACGTGCAGCTGGATGGCTCGTGCTTGGACTGCAGAATCGGTGATGCGGTTCGCAAGATTGCGGTTTCCTCCGCGCAGGTGGGCATAGAAGCTTCCCCAGAATATATGAATACCCCTGGTCTTTCCATCCAAAAGTCTAAAAAGGTATAAAAAAAGGGAATTATTCAGTTAAATTTCGCCTCTGGAAGTTCATATAGCCCGATTTAAAATACTTCTTCGCTAACAATACTCCAAAATGGCGTTATACTACAACTTAGTCTTTGGCTTGCTCGTGATTGAAATGGCCTTCTTCACCGTGTTGTCATTACCCTTCCCGCGGGCGATGCGCAAGTCGGTTTTGCGTACTGTGTCGATGCCGTTCCGGTCTGAGCAGTTCCAGATCGCTTTCAAGTGTGTTTTCGGCTTTGTGCTTGTGCTTTTCATCGACTCCGTGAACAGGGTGTATGCAGTCACCTCGGAATTGCACGCTGCTTCTCCGAACACCGGAACCCCCACCAGCGTGATGAATGACCGCTCGGAGGTGCAGGCGCGTCGCTTCTACGCCCAGCGCAACATGTACTTGTGCGGCTTCACCTTGTTTTTGACGTTGATCTTGACCAGAACCTACCTGTTGGTGGCGGAGTTGATTACCACCAAGGATAAGTTGGACAATGTCAGCACGACCGGCGAGCTGGGCTCTTCCGCCGAGGCCACGGGCTTGAAGAAGGACTTGGCCGAAAAGGATGCCGAATTGACTCGTTTGAAGAATCAGGCCTCTTCGTTGTCCTCGGAATACGATGCCGCCTCAAAGAAGTAGGATTGTGTATAGTTGAATGGAAAGGAGAATGATTTGGAGGTGTAAGGACATGGGCTTGGAAGAATCACGAGCATTTCTTGGGCGGACAAGTGGGAGAGAAAGGCGGTTGGTTTCACACTGTGAAGAGTTTAGTCCAGTTTGCGTTTCACATGTGACTAGCTTCGCCGAAGTTGTGGCTAGTTATTGATCATGAGACTGACTCTGCTCATTTCGTCTTAGAACTTCAGAGAGAGCTCTTAAGTCCATATTTGAACCTCTTCCGTCCTTTTCCAGTCATTTTCCATAGTTCATGTATCTTCATATAAGTATCTTCATATAATAACACCTAGCCAAACACGAATAGGATCTCAATTCAGGAAGAAGACATGGTATAATGACGTAATGAATGGAAGGTCTTGATGGTGCCAATAATTTTGACACGAACAATTACTGGCTTTCGTGATGAGTTTCCTTGACACAGTATTGATAAACTGGTACAAAATTGCATACTAGGATATCAATTCACATGGAAATATGTGGTTATAATGATGTCTTTTTCTTTGCTGAAGAAAAATCTGTTCTTTTTTCCTCTTGAAAGATAATATACAAAAACTTGAAGTTTCCTTAAATATGTCATGATATCGACACCAATTTCACGGCGACTTATGACAAACATCATCCTTGAAACCTACAAGATTAAAAGGCTACACGAATATCACAGAAGAGTAGGTAAATATGAGAAATCCAATAATTATTTGCAACAGAAACTTAAAAACATGAAATGTCATCCAGATCCTCACACAATGCATCATTCATCTGGAACAACGAGAACCTGAATGTGATAATGCAGAAATCTGTGTCGCTCTAATCTTCAGTACAGGCCGACAGAAAGAATTCCTATTGAGACCAAGTCAAGCCAACGATTCATTTAATTCATGGTCTTGTTGAATTTTTCAAAATAAACTCACCTAAAAATTACATACTCTACCCTTCTTGTCCCACCTCACATCATCTCATCAACATCTCATTATCATTTTGCCATCAGTCACTCGCCATGATCTTCATTACGGTGGCATCACCTAACCATCCCCTCTGACACCCTCAATAACATCACCCTTACTTTTCGTACGAGTTGCTCTTGTGCTTTGGCACAAACAGGAAGTTCGCACTGGCCTTACCCAAAAACATCTCGGTGATCTTGATCCAGTCCTTGTAATCCGAGGAGCCCAATAATGTCTCAAGCTCGTTGCGCCCCTTCCATTTTGGAGGTCTTTCGTTCAACTTGGGCGGAAGTCTCTCGAGAATACCCACGGGAATGTACCTGTGAGTGAACCCTATGAACTCACACATGTACCGTCTAGCATTCTCCAAACCGTACTCGTCAGACCCCCAGTGCTCCACGGCGAAATTAGCATACTGCCGCAACTGCTCGAGCCGCTCGGTGGCGGATTTGTCCAAATATTGCTGCGCGTCGATTTCCTCGAAAATCCACGGTTTGATCAAAGCACCGCGCGCCACCATGACCGAGTCGATACCCTCGGTATTTACAGCCGCGTGCCACTGCTCGTGCGTGAAGCAGTCGCCGTTTCCCACAAACCACGTGGGCGGTGCTTCCTTCGATTCCTTGTCGTCAGCGGCTTTTTGGTTCCAGTCCTGCACAGTACGGGCCACTTCGGCAATATAAGCCCAGTCGGCCTCTCGAGTGTACCGCTGCTGTCTCGAGCGGCCATGGAGCGTGATGGCGGCAACATGGGTTTCGGCGAGAACACGTGACACGAGCGAAATAGCGGTGTTCTTGTGGTCTTTTGTCCCAGTACGGATCTTCACGGTCACCGGAACGTCACCAGAACACGCATTCATGCCGTTCAAAATACGCACCATCTTCAGCGGCTGGTCCAAGAGCGCTGAGCCCTGGCCCTGGCGGTAAAGCAAGTCGATCGGACATCCAGAGTTCAAATTGAGTTCAGTCACGTGACTCGTCTCACGTGCCACGGCCTCGGCGGCCCGGCTTGCCTGCTGGTGATGGTTGGCGGCGATTTGCACCCCGAAACCGGGGTATTCCAGCCGGTGCGCCTTTGGCAATGCCCACTCGGGCTTGGTTCCCTGGAGGAGCGGGAGCGAGAGCGCCATCTCACTGTAGGTGATATCTGCGCCTAGCGTTTTCATCAAACGGCGGTAGGGCAAGTTTCCGACCGTGGTCAATGGAGACACGATTTTGGCGCCCTTTAAGTGTAAGCGTTTTTTCTCTGCAGGCGCAAACGGCGGCTCCACATATGTGGCGGCGTTCAGTTTTGCCTCCTCCTGGCGCCGCTGGGCGTTGGCCTCGTTCTGCACAAAGGTGTCCAAGTATTTATTGTAGGGCCCAGCTTTTTCAAACGCGTATTTGTTTTTTTGCAACGCTATGCGGTGAGCAGGATCGATTTTGTTGACTTCCTCCGGTTCCGAGTGGTTTTCGATCTTGGCCAAGTCTTTCAATAACTGCTTCGTTTCCCTATTATAGTGACTACTGAGCCATCTGCATTTCACGCCGGCGGGACAGTAGCCTATAGCGTCATAAACAGGACAAACACCGTCGATATCCGCCGGCTTTGACTGCAAATAGAAATCGACATCGTGCGTGTTTTTGCACTTATCGCCAAAAGTGCACTCGCGGCCCAGACCCGGGTCCAATACGGCAGAACAGAGCCGGATCTCCTCACGTTGCTGCTTCAAATCCCGTTTTTTGTTTTGGCCGCGGTTTTTCTTGCCGCGCTTCTGATTCTCTTCCTGTCCTCTGTCGCCGCCCTCTGCCGCTTCATCGTTGTATACCTCTTCACTTGCAGTAGACTCTATTATATACTCTGGTTTAATGGGCGCAAACCCTTTTTGCGTCAGCTCGCGCTGGGTACGTTTCGCCTCGGGCGCAGCGGTTTCTTCGCCAGACCGTTTTTCTGCCTCTGTCATATCAGAATATTGAAATCAAACGGGAAAATTTATCGCTTTTACTATGGGAATTGCGAGACTTCTGTTTTCCGGGTTCAGTGCCATCGCGTTTTCGGCCGGTCGCGCGATGCCGCACCGGCATGTTAGAGTTTGAACTTTGATAGATCGTGATGGATCGAAGTATATGACAATAGGGAAGCGAAAATTGGACGAGAGTAGAAAATGATGCGCATTTTTTGATGTTCATCTTCTGAGAAACATTTCAAAACCATGTTTTGTGCAAAACTTCACCGCTTGAACCAAATACTCTTGGATCCTATTGTTGTGTTACGTTGCGTATCACGTGACCAGAGACCTGATTTGTTGCACCCGCTAACATTGGCCACAAAAGTGCAGATAAATGTTCAAAACTCAAAAAAACTTGTTCATGCTGCTTCTTGTCTTCGGGAGCTTGTATGAATTATTCTGAGCTTGGTCTTCTACCTACAATTCACCTAATTTAGTGGCTTCTCGATATCACATCACACCATATTGTAGATAAATGTCGGGCACCAATTTCGAAGACAGATTCGATAAGCTAGTCCAGCCTCTCATGGATTCCATTGATATTCCAACCATCATTTACAAGCAACGGTCGGTCCGATGTGGCGCTATGTTGCACCTTCCAGTCACGTGACTGGGTGCAAGTATTTCTTGGAATCATCACAGTGGATACATTAATCATCAGAACTGGAGAGAAGTTCGGTCGAACGGGTTCAAAGAATCCAAGGGGCAAGAGGTATGGAATTTTCTGTAAAGTTGCCCAATGCTCACCCAGCCCGTAATTTGAGGTAGACTGCCGGATTTGTCTTCCAGAGTCCATCAAATCTGAAAATCCTTGATGCAACTAAGAACCGAATCAGGTTGAAGATGATACAATGTTGTGTAAATCATTACTTTCAAGAAGTGTAGCAAAAAGGTCAAGCTAGACCACGAATGTAACAGTCTTCCCAAATTCAGGAAGTGCTTTTAAGAATTGTGTGTGCACCGCGCATCGAACTTGATTAGTATTCTTCTCGCAGTCATTGGGTGCTATGTGGGCTCAAGAAAATGTTGGGATTGCCGCCAAAAATTCTGGCAAAGGCCGAACAAAAGATTTCACAACTTGAAGAAATAGTTGAAAAGTTAAACCTGAAACTTGCACACCCGAATATCGCACGAGAAACTAATTCGCTTTCTATTCGGAGCCTGATCGAGAATGAAGATAGCGGGTGAAAAAGGGGCAGCCAGAATGGTGTATGTGGCGGATATGCACATTACTATAAGAAAAGACTTGAACGCATACCTTTTCCACGAGTGTGAGCATAAACGTTTGTACCTTCCTCATTTGATTCTTTTTCTTTTACCGATGTTAGCCCCCATGTGCAACAATGCAGGCACGTATCTAGCACAGACATCTTTTGTTAGATTCACAAGAGTGCGAAAACCTAGGTATATTCGACGGTCACTCAATCCACTCTTATAATTCAACTGCCAACATAGTTAGCACAAGGCTAGCTTTGCCGATGGCAGGCGAATAGTGGGAGTTGTTTTATGAGGCAAACACGACATACTGAGAGTTGATGACAGTTCAACTAAAGCAGCGCCGCGATGAACACGTTGTCACGAGCACGATCAGACATGGCGTCCTCAAAACATGAAAATTTGTGGCAAAGGCTTTAGGGTTTCTCTGATAATTGATGCAATTAGGCTCTCAAGCTTATGACTTCCTCTGGCCGCCATCCCGGGAGCAGTTAAGGCACATGGACTGATTTTCATCGTATCGCCCATCTAACCTACCCTTCTTGTCCACCAATGTGTACTTTTGAGCATACACTCTGACAAACAAAGCACGCGCATGATCATTCGTGAGTGTCAATCTTTGAATGTCTCACCAAATGCTCTCTTGTGGCATTTTTTTCCCGAAACCCCGTGAATGCGTATGGCTATTCTCTTGCGTGACTTCTCATGTGATCAGTCAAACAATCACTGCGACACGCGAGTGACTTTTCACCAGTGTGTGATCTCATGTGAAGAGTCAAGCTACTACGGTGTGAGAATCTCTTATCACATTCTGCACACGCGAATGGCTTTTCACCAGTGTGACGTCTCATATGAACAGCCAAGTGACCATTTTGTGCAAATCTCTTATCACATTCGGCACACACGAATGGCTTTCCACCAGTGTGAATTCTCATGTGAACAGTCAAATGACCACGGCGTGGGAATCTCCTATCGCATTCGGCACAAGCAAATTGCTTTTCACAAGTGTGGGATCTGGTGTGAAGAGTCAAGCTACTACGGTGTGAGAATTTCTTATCACATTCTGCACACGCGAATGGCTTTTCACCAGTGTGACGTCTCATATGAACAGCCAAGTGACCATTTCGTGCAAATCTCTTATCACATTCGGCACACACGAATGGCTTTTCACCCGTGTGAATTCTCATGTGAACAGTCAAATGACAACGGCGTGAGAATCTCTTATCGCATTCGGCACAAGCAAATTGATTTTCACAAGTGTGGGATCTCGTGTGAAGAGTCAAACTATGACCGCGTGAAAATTTCTTTCCACATTCTGCGCACGCGAATGGCTTTTCACCAGTGTGTGATCTCATGTGAAGAGTCAAGCTACTACGGTGTGAGAATCTCTTATCACATTCTGCACACGCGAATGGCTTTTCACCCGTGTGAATTCTCATGTGAAGAGCTAAGCTACCACTTTGTGAAAAGCTCTTATCACATTCGGAACACACAAATGGCTTTTCACCCGTGTGAATTCTCATGTGAACAGTCAAATGACTCAAGGATAAACACGTCTTTAAACATACTAGGCATGAATTATCGACTCTTGAATTTGCGGACCTAGCGACATTTGAATTGATCTCACAATTGGGCTCGACAAGGAGAGACCTCCTATTAGCAGGCTGCGTGAATCTTTCATGGTTTGAAGCCTCCAAATTATGATCAACTGCATTTGCATTCGTAGACTGCAACGTCCGCGCTGATTCATCAGCACATGATTCGCTGGACAGGTGTGAATTGTCTTTTTCACGTTGGGCTCTCGATTCACCGTCAACTCGGAGATCATTTTGCAGCTGAAGAGTGGCCGCACAACCGTTCAAGTCTTGTGGCAGAGTATGATTGCTTGGATTCTCCGGTTCGCCTATCAGCAAAGCTTTTCGAGAAGCTCGACCTGGCACAATAGTAGTGTTCAACCTTTGTAATTCCACACCTTGAGTGCTTCTATTCTTAATGTATGCGGGGGTATGGTCAAGCAGGCGATCTTCCTGGTGGGGTTTGAACTCGGAGAGAGGTAGGCAAATTAGCCCTGGATCGAACCTGAGCGTATCCCTTTTGCTCATCAACTCGAGCATGGACAAATTTGACCGCACAACGAGCTCCTCAAGTGACGACTCGCCAGCATTGAGTAATTGGGACTCTCGCTCTAAACAGAATCGCTCTAGTCCTTTACATGCAAGTTGCTCCTCGTCAGCTGTTTCCTCCAGCAGATTATTCGAGTCGGGATTTTCGAAAGAGCTGGTTGCTTCTTCATTTGTATTGCGCACTTCATTTTTAAAAGAATCAATAGAATAGTTGCCGGAAGACAAATGATCAGGGCACGAGCCATGTCTGAGAGTATCAGCAGAAGAATAGCTTTCCGCCAACAGGCTTTCTGGTGGAACGTCCGCTTGATGAGACCGGCGGGGTTTGCTTTTTCTTGAACCCACATTATTATCATTGGCTGTTCGCTTGTGACGAGACTCAATAGCTCTGAGAGCTACAGAGTCACATTTATCTTCACCCTGACCATGTGTAGAATTAGCGCTGGCTCTTGTATGGTCTGAAGCATCCTCGTGAGCGCCAGTGGTTGTGTCGTTATATGAGTAATGAATTCTGACAACTGGATTCACCTTAGCCGCCGAACGATCCGCAAAAGTATCCGAAATTCTTCGAGACTCCCCTGACACGTGAACGTCGGCATGACTATTAGCGCCAGACCAGCTGATGCTTTCACCTTCAATTTTGACCCTGGAATCCAACATCGATCAAAATTAATTCGTTTCAGTTACTGTGATCAATGCCAAAATCATCAGAGGGCTGGAAAAAAAAAACCCTGTCGTTTATATTCCTCGAGGTCTTATCGCAAAAAGGGTAATTGTGAGTGCAGTAAGTTTAGGCCATGTGTTTAGTTTTGAGCAGTGTGCCTCTCATACCAAAAAGAAAAAAGAAGGGAAAAAAAAATTACCAATCCATGCTTAGGCTGGGAAAATCCCGTTCACCACGTCTGCCATAAGACAATGGTGACATTAGCCATTGATGAAATGAAGACAGTAACGCTAGAAGAACAATGGTGTTCATTCGCGCGCGCCCATACTATTCATGACCAAGGAGGAGTAGATCGCGCGTAGTGGCCAGCCTGCCAACCAGCCTTCTAGTGAGTAGCAGGATGCGTCCTTCAATCAGTCACCTGAATTTACACATGAGGCTGGTTTTTCCTGTTCTTTTTTTTTACGCTTTGTACATCTGACCAAGGAAGAAAAAATTAGGACAATTTTTATAACCTTGAAGTATTCAAGCACTATGTGTCAGGATCCCTATATCGTACCACATGCCTATAAAACACTTCAAACGAGAGTTCAAAAAGAGCGTTTCGCAGCCTAACTCACAAGTATTTCTTCACTTCTCATAGATTGCCAATGTCAACGCAACGATTGGCTTTTTCACAAAACCTATTTTACCTTTCAAATCTGTGAGGGATCATGGTCTTGAAAGTATTTGAAATTGATAAGGGCAATGCTTTCGTGAACATACTCGCAACATGAGAGTCTGCGTTATACATAACATAACCATTCAAGCAGCAAGTGGAACTCGCAGAAAGCTCTCTTTTTAATGTCATTTAAGCGTTGCCAAACATTTTTGTGGGTATATGATATATATCTTTGTTGACAGAAAAAGTAATTTGCAATTTGCTTGTTTTTGCTTGATTACCTTCGTTGATTGACATCTCACAAAATGTTGGCTACAAGAAAACTTCACTAGCTGGACTGTCCGATCCCCTGCTACTAGGAGTGATACCCTATTTGCAATCTGCTGCAGCCGTGGTTTTGAACGAAAATGCTCTCCTTTTTTTTTTCCTTTTTTGCTGAGCCTTTTTATAGGTGTTTGGTTCACAATGACGGCTTCATGAAGCTGTTTTAGAATAGAATAAATTGGTCACTATAGGTGTTCCACTTAGGCAAGTACTGTGTGCTTGGCTGGAATTTGATTAACCGCCGATACCGCTTCTGTAGCCATGAAGACCCTTATCTAAACAAGTTCATTCGCTGAAACTAATAAATGATGAAGAAATATCATATATACGTTTTTTCGGCTTATTAAGAGTGCATTGATCGAATTTAACACGAACTTGATTTGCATAAGACGCTAGTTAAGGCTTTTATACGTGCAAACTCCACACAGCGTTGAGCAAAGACGGCTGGATTCTGACTTCGAAGAATTCTGCTAAGATTTCAAATCTACATAAAAGAATAAAATCAGAAACTATTTTTCTTAGTTTTTCATATTCCGTGACCTAATTTGGCGCGATCATCTGTCTCAGAACGTTATACGATGTCATGTTGTTCGATTCAAAACTTGCTCCACAGAATGTGAAAGAATCTCTCTCAAGTAACAGGAAAGTGACCAGTAGTAGTAACAATTTTCACTGCACAAAGGTTTGCCACTATGAAATTTTCACCCTCTTTCAAGTAGAAGGCGTTTTCTTTTTTTTGCTCTTAGCCTCTTTGAATCATACAAATAGAAAGATTTATAACTTTCAGCATAAATAATCGTAAAGCGCTCAAGACCGTTTTGTATAACTGACGGCTCAAATTCATTTCAATCAAAGCAGAAACAGAGGCTTTTACTTTAGCAAGCTGTTTCAGCCACATTATCATTAATATGTTTACGAAAAACTACTAATCTCACGAAACACACTTATCTCAAGCACGGCAGCTATTTATATCAAGCGAGAAACAGGAAGAAAAAAACCAATTGTCAGAAAAAGCATCGAATCGAGACAGATAGCCAAAAGAATGTTTCCGCCCTACATAGCTTCAAAAAATCATCAAGATTGGGTGTTTTTGCATAAAAACAGCGAGACACCATACATGGCTTTTTATCGACCCATGATTACCAATACAATGAAGAACTAGTTTTGCACTTCTTGTGCGAAGCTGAACTTTGTGAATAACACCGAGGCCTTCAATAATCTGGAGTCTTGATATTACATTGCTGGAAATTCCTGAAACGAGTTTTGACCGCAAAAATAAATGGCTCAATCATCAAGAAAAGTATGTTGCGAAAAATCTGGTCGATTCCGTCACGGTGGACCGAGGTATGAGCATTGAGCACATTAAAAAAGCCTAGAGCGTTTATTATCATGGTCGCGCTAGCTGGGCCAGTGGGCCATAAATGCGAAGATACAGAAATTATCGGAAAAGGGAAAATCTTGAATGAGGCAAGTAATTCATTTAATTTGTTTTGATGATTTATCCTGCAAATGAGTGTGATATAATTCGTGTAGCCTTCTTTTTGCCCTCTTCGCCAGATGATACCACTCATCTCACGTGATGGTCGTTATTGATATAAGAGCCCTGCATTGACGGATCTTGCACTAGATCCCGGATCGATCTAAATCCGGCATCAAAAGGGAAACTCGAGCAAAGCCAGAATTCCGTTTGAGACAGTTAAGTCCGCTTTTACGAATCTCTGCAGGAATCTGGAAGTACGTATATCCGTAGGGCAAGAACTGCCGGAGATGTTCAAGTGTTGCAGCCATTAAGTCCATTTACTGGTTGCAATGATACAACCAAGCCGAGGACAAAGTAGGGTATACCACAGAAGAAAATGTATAAAAGAAGACAAAATTTCCAGAGATTGGGTTCAAAAAATCCATCAACTCAGCAAGACTAGAACAGCATGAATATCTTATCTCTTCTTTTGTCCTTTTGCTTCTTGCTCAACCTTGGGCTGGCGTTCTTTGCCAGGTCTTTCAGACCCTCGAAAGATGACTTCTACAAGGATCCCGAGAACATTGCTTCCTACAAAGAAGGTGAGATAATCAAGTGGAGAGATACCCCCAGACGTATCAGAAGCATTTTCATTCCAAACTTCAAGGTGGAATCCGCATGGCAGTTCATGGTGAAGTCCACCAACACCCATGGTGAGCCAATTGGAATAGTTGGAACTCTCATCAAGCCCAAGAACGCAGACCCTTCGAAACTTGTGGCTTATAACTACTTCACTGACTCAGCCAGCGTCGACTGTGCTCCGTCTTACTCGATTCTCTTTGGAGCCGGCGTTTCCACCGTTTCCACGCAGGCGGAAACTCTTGTCATGAACCAGGCTCTTGACAAAGGTTGGTATGTGGTTGCTACCGACTACCAGGGACAAAAGGCCGCGTTTGGTGCATCCATTTTGGGTGGCCACGCGGTGTTGGATGGAATCAGGGGTGCTTTGAGTTCCGGTGAGAAGTCCGAGCTTAAGTCGGATGCAAAGGTGGCGATCTGGGGTTTCTCTGGAGGCACCATTCCGCTGGCTTGGGCCGGCGCGCTTCAGCCCAAATACGCACCTGAGCTTTCTGAGAATTTGATTGGTGTGGCTGTGGGAGGATGGGCCACCAATCTTACTTCTGTGATTGAGACTATCGACGGGAAAATGTACGCCGGGATGGTGGGCTCTGGTATTCTTGGAATTGCCACCGAGTACCCTGAAGTGGAGAAGGATTTGTTCAACCACGTGAACCCATGGAAGGCCAGAAAGTTGAGGTCGCTCTACAACAAGTGTGTCACGGGCACCATGCTCAGTTACTTCCGCGCCAAGTTCTTCAAAGGCCGGTCGCCTATCTTCACCGAGGGAGAAGCCTTCTTCAGACGGCCCGAGATCAAGGCTATCATGGATGAGAACACTTTAGCTGTTGACGAGTCTGGCCCTGTGCCACAAGTGCCTTTCTTTGTGTACCATGGAGAGCCCGACGAGCTTGTGCCATTCCACAACGCTCAGCGTGTTTACGACATGTGGTGCTCGCAAGGAATCAAGTCGATGGAATTTGCTGTTTCTGAGACTTCAGACCACACCAAGGAGTTTGCACAGGGTGCAGGCGCTGCTGTGTCATGGCTCACCAAGATCTTCAATGGTCAAGGCCCCGTGGATGGATGTGAGCGTACCGTGAGAAAGTCCAACTTGGAGTATCCTGGCGCGGACACGGAGTCAATCCGTGCGACCCGTGGTAAGATCGAGGGTGTGGTGCAGAAACTCACTTCCTCGTTTGCCAAGAGTGGCGGCGATGAGAAGTCGGCAGAATCTTCTTTGGATGAGTTTATCACCGAAGAGGTCAAGGCGACTCCTCAGGAAGCTGCTGAGCCCGGCGAAGATGAGCTTGAGTCTCCAGAGGAACTTTCTGACGACGTCTCAGAAGAGCCAGAAGAGCCTGTAGAGTCTGGGGAGTCTGGGGAGTCTGAGGAGCAGCCTTCCGAGGACAATGCTGGTCCATCGGCTTAGACTCTTGTTTTGTACACCTAGAAAGCCCGCTTTTAGTTAGGTCTATATTTTGTTTCAATTTGATTTCACTGATTTTTTACTTTTGTTCTTTCTAGTCAATGCAAGTCGACATTTCCACTTCTTGTTTCGTCCAAGTTGGTCAGGTGAACCATCAGAAACACCTCATGCTCAACGAGAAAAAGCCAGTTGGAAGAAATAAGACTTGATTTGCTATTTCAACCTTTAAGTATCAGCTGACCGTGCTGTTGCAAGAATAGCTCCGTACGGTCAGCCTCCAGAGTGAAAGATATGTCGCACTCAGCTAAACAGATGCTTCTGTTTCACTTATAGTATTTTTTCTTGACAAGAATTTTATATTTTTGGTTTGCTTGAAATGACTGATGGGGGACGAAAGCTTCCGTATGAATTGTTGTCTGTTAATAGAAAAGTGAAAATAGCGCAATACGCCGGCAAACAAATAACAGGTGATTTTTTAATGTACGGAAAGCATGTCATCATTGATTTGATAAAAGGATTCAATTTGGGACGTTTTCTGACTTTTGCCAACTAATTCATTATAATCCAATCTGTTTTCTTTCTTTTTTGTGCAGCTTCCGAAAACCCCATAATTCCATCAGCACGAAAGAGACACCAGGTCCTGTTAGTAGAATGATTCTACAGCCTAAAGCCTAACTGACGAGAAGAAAGACTTTCACAGAATCATCACTTTGCAATGGAATCTAAAAACTACATTAGTCCCCGGAGGTTTTATGAGATTGATTATAGAGTGTTTTGGAAAACAAGCCAGTGGTAATGGGTCAATTCAAGCTTTCACACAAGGCCTAATTCAACAGTAATAAGTATGATAGAGATGCCTTTACTGAATATCTTCCTCCAAATTTATTTTCAATAAACAACACGAGAGGGGCAAATCCAATTTTTTTCAGATGATCTTGAATGAGATTTGCTGACAGTAGATTTCACAAAGCCAACGCACGACATATTATGCTCGATCTTTTCATTTCCCCTCTAGCCAACAGTGTCCGCTAATTTACTCTTTGTGTGATTACAGATAACAAATTCCGGTACTTAAAGAGCGAAGTGTTGTTGACCAGAAAGCACCATCATTCAAATTTTACCCGGATTCCTACAAAACCGGTACGATTTTAAAAGTTTTTTCTTTAGCACGAGATATTTGAATTCATGAGGAAGACAAGTTTCGATCTAGTAAAGGTACTACCCATGGGCACCTTGCAATTATATAGCATAAAGCTACAGACTTAGCATAACATGGGTTCTGTTCCAAAACTACTCTATTCTTTCGTAGATAAGCTATAGGCTTCCTTGCTTTAACAGAAGGTAATGGTGGCCACTTGAACATGGAATTGGGCAACGTGTAAAGAACAGGCTTCAATATATTATAGGCTGAAAGCGCATAGTCGAATGATGGTTTTAGCGTCAACGATCACCTTCGGAAAAACAATTTCTTAGAGAAGTGAAATTTTCTAATGAGACGGTTTGAAGTTCGAAAATTTGATCGTAAAATGCGTTTTTTTCTTCAGAATTATGGAGACTGAAAGCTGCGCGTGTTGTCTCTCTCACTTGCGATAGCTAGAAACAAGCCTTTTGAGGGGAGAGGCCTACTTTCTTGATGTACCAAAATATACTCTACAATGCATAGAATACGTGAATGCCAAGGATCTGAGATTACTGAACATAAATAGAATTCGGCTGCCTCCCTCAAATCACACGTTCGACTCAATATCTAACAAATCGTGAAAATGGTTGCAAGAAGTGGCTGCAAAATGCTTGTGCGCGCCATAGGGAGAACTCTAGAATAGTGCTTTTCCTCGGATCAATGGCCACAAATTATTACTATTGTATATATGTGTTTTTATTTTTGCTTGATACATCTGACTAAGGACTGGGAACCAGAACTGTTTACATAGCTCTCCACAAAAGCATAAATCAAGTCAATTTAGTCTAGGGCTGAATAAATAATGTAAATCTACACACTAGTACAGTGAGACCTGATTGTGATGATCTTGTTCAGAATCATAAACCTAACTTTATAACTGAAAATCCGGTCGAGTTTTTTTCCATACTAATATAATCCATTTCTGTTTCTGGCATATCTCGCATCATTCGAAAAAGAAAACGTTATGAACAGTAGACTTTCCGGCCTCTTTATACAAGCGATTAGCCTATTGGATCCTTTACTGGGTGCCTGGTGCCTCTTTTTCGTGACGAAGACAGTGAAAAGCAATGAAATGAGATGAACTTGTTTGATGAACGCAGGCGCTTTGCACTTTACTCCCTAATGAGAACGTGCGACGGCCGAAAAGAGCATTATAGTGGACTCAAAGCTTCGGCATCCATTTTTATAAAGCATCAATCTATCAAGGTCATTAACGTTTGCATGCCTTTAACAACTGCTTGCTTCCGAAAAATCCCAATGGCGATCGAAACACACCTGTTGCAAGATATACTTTCAATAAAAGGTTATACAAAGGGCGCCAGAACTCTTCTGCTTTCAGAAGTGAAAAAGTGAAAAAGAGAGAAAATTACAGCACTTCGCTGTGCTAGTGAGAGAGACCATCAATCGAGATACATGTTACCAATCGCCGTACCACAGTGAAAGCTAGGTAAGGTTCCAATGTTTTCATTAATTGTTGTTTATGGACGATCCAAAGAGAGCTTTTTACAATTGAAATATTCCAGTTGTCATTTCTGCTTTCCGTTTGAAATGTAACGGATCTGGCTGCAGAAATTCTTTTAGAAGGGCAGGGATCTTGAAATCGCATGCACCCAAGCTTAAGCGAAACAACCAAATCGTGGCTTAAGCTCGAGATTTTTCAAAAGACCTGTACACCTTTCTGGCTGTTTGCATAAAATCAATCTGGCTACTATTCGAGTCTAGCTAAAAAGGAAAGGATTTTCATAAACAGGGCTTACTGTATACACCGTTCCTTTTACGACCGAGTGTCCTTGCATATACTGCGGGTACACCTTATAACGATCTTCATTATAGCGATAAATCGCGTTATAACGATTATTTGAGGGTGAAAATATTGAATCCTTATAGATTAAGCGCAAAATTTCCGGTCTTCTTAATATCGGTAATCGTTTTGGGTATTTCGGTATGAATGAGATTGTCTCTTTTGGCTATTTCATGATTTCAAGGCCAGAAAATCACGCCTACGACTCAGTCTTGGTCCTTTTTTGAGATGAGATCAAAAACAAAGGCGTATATAAGACGAACACATTACTCTTAAAACAACAAACGTGCCCAGTGAACCAAAACAAGACAAAAAAAGCTGATCAACAAGATGGTACAATAAATTAGTCAAATATCGCCAAACAACTGTCCTTGTATCAAAGAGGTGGCTCGATAAAATCAAAAAGCGCTTCATGCAGCGAAAGCTGATGAGGAAAGTGATTCCATTGTTATTAGATGGGATCGGACTAGCAGGGATCCTCACTAAGCCATCGATATCAACGAATTGACTCCCCAGCTACAATGAAATCCTAGAGCAGCATTAGCTAATAATGCAAAAATCAAACACACCCAGCCGAATGGAACTTCATTTTGGTACAATAGTTTGCATCCACATCGATCTTTTGAGTCCTTATGTTTATTATATACAGGACGATGGAAAGTTTTAGTATGGATTTACATCTATATCTTAAGAACAATTATCTGGCTAAAAAAACGAAAATGAAGCAGAAATAGCTAACTGCATTTATTGAAAAACGCCCGAGGTGACAATCTCGATTTTTCAGCCGTCCAGGTTAGAGAAGATTAAAACACCCGTGCACCATACTACCAGGCTATAACCTGGCTGCTACCTTCAAAAAGCCCAAAAGATGAAATTTTCAAAAATTGATTTCACAGTATGTATCAGAATTTGACCGTTAGTTCAAAATTTCTGTATCTTTCCAAATAGTCATCTATTGATACATATTGATCCACAAATTTAGCATCACCACCACCAGGCCGCACCACGATGCGATGCGCGCGCACAGGCTCATCGGAGAAATTTCCCGGATAATCCCAAAACCCCATATCCAACCACTGAAAGTGCACCGTGAAACATGGCAGAGAACACGGAGAAGAAAAGAAAAATCGCCGTGGCGCCGAAACAGGGTCTGCGTATCTTCAGCCCGTTCCGCGCGCTCGGAAACGTCTCGAACGAGGTGCCCTTGGCCGTGGGCCTGTTGGGTGCAACTTTCTACCTAGTGACATCTGTCGGGCGCAGTTTCCAGATTTACGACGGGGCCAATTTGCACCTTTTGTTTGTGTCGCAGAGCCAGACGCCCGCAAAGATCACGGCATTGGCCGCTCATTTCCATTTTGTTTACGCCGGCTACGGAAACAAGGTGGGGATCTTTAAGAGAGGCCGTCTAGAGGCGGAAATCGTGCTTGAGACATCTACTGCTGCAGCCACCGTGAGCCACATCCTTGTTTTCGGCGAGTTCTTGGTGGTGGCATCTACAGACGGTGATATTCATGTGTTCCGCAAAAAAACCGGCGCGAAATACGCCACGGAACACCACGCCACGGTGAAATCGGTGAATCCCGATTTCGACGGCAATATCGTCGGCTTGGTGCACCCGCCCACGTACTTGAACAAGGTGGTGGTGGCCACGGCGCAACACTTGCTCGTGGTGAATGTTCGCACCGCAAAAATCGTGTACAAGACGCCAGCCAACACGTTTGGCGAGCCGCTTTCGTGCATCGAAACCGCGCCTGCTTTGGACATCGTGGCCGTGGGCACAACCGGCGGGTCTGCGTTTCTTTTCCACCTCAAAAAAGCCGCCGTTTTGGGCAAGCGTATCGTGGCATCCCCGCGTGACGCCGGCGCCCGCGTGACCGCGCTCTCGTTCCGCACAGACGGGTTCCCACACATGGTGGCCTCGTTATCGCTGGGAGACCTCTTTTTCTGGGACTTGGCCAAACGTGCACGTGCGCACGTCTATAGAGCGTGTCATGCCGATTCTACTGGCGGGGTGGCGAACGTGAGGTTCCTCAACGGGCAGCCGATCTTGGTGACAAACGGTGCCGATAACCAGTTGCGAGAACTCGTGTTTGACCCACCGCTCTCGCTGTCCAATAGCGCGGTGATCGGTCCGCCCCGCCATTTGCGTTCGCGCGGTGGCCACCTGGCACCACCCGTGGCGATTGCGTTCCCGAACGAGGACAAACTGCACTTTCTCTACTCGGCCTCAAAGGACGAGACGTTCTGGTGCTTTTCCATGCGTAAGGACGCGCAGGCACAAGAAATGTCGCAGAGGATTCCAAAACCGGCGCTGGGCGGCCGCGTGGCCGGGCCCGTGCTGCTGATGCGGGGTAAATTTCCCGAGATCACGTCGTTCTCGATGTCGGTGGCCCGCGAGGGCGAATGGGAAAACGTGGTATCGACGCATAAGGGCGAGACGTTTGCACGCACGTGGGATCTGCGCACGAAGCGTGTCGGGAGACACATGCTCGCCACGGTCGACGGCGGGTTGGCAAAACTGGCTTGCGTTTCGCACTGTGGCAACTTTGCCCTTGTGGGTTCCTCCAGCGGCGGAATCGGCGTGTACAACCTCCAGCTGGGACTCTTGCGCCGGAAGTACATGTTGCACAAGAAGGCTGTGACTGGGTTGGCGGTCGACGGCATGAACCGCAAGATGGTCAGCTGTGGGCTCGACGGTATCCTTGGTTTCTACACATTCTCCAGCGCGAAATTCTTGGGCCTGCTCTCGCTCGGCGAGCCGGTCACGCAAATGGTCTACCACCAGGGCCTGGACCTCGTGGCGTGTGCGCTTGACGACTTGTCGATAGCAGTGGTGGATGTGGTCACGCAGAAAGTCGTGCGTATGCTATATGGTCATACCAATCGGGTCACAGGCCTCGATTTCTCGCCTGACGCCCGCTGGATCGTGTCTGTGGCCCTTGACGGCACGCTCCGCACCTGGGACTTGCCCACGGGTGGTTGCATCGACGGTATTAGGCTTCCCAGCGTTGCCACCAGCGTCAAATTCTCCCCAATTGGCGATTTCCTCGCCACCACCCATGTTTCGGGCAATGGTATTCTGCTCTGGACCAACCGCGCCCAGTTCCGCCCCGTTTCGACTCGCCACGTCGAGGATCACGAGTTCTCCACGCTGCTCTTGCCCAGCGCCGCTTCCGACGGAGGCTCATCCATGATCGAAGGCGCCTTGGACGCTCCTGCAGATGACGACTCTCTTGCTAGCGAGATCTATCGCTCCGTGGACCAGATTGACGCCCTGCTCGTCACGTTATCTGTTGGCCCACGCACGCGCTACGAGACGATCTTGCATGTGGACACAATCAAGCAGCGCAACAAGCCAAAGGAGGCGCCGAAAAAGCCCGAACAGGCGCCGTTCTTCTTGGCCCTTTCCGGTGAGGCCGTGGGCGACCGGGCCGTGGTGGCTGAGAACGGCAGTGCTGGTGAAAAGACCACCGACGCTACCGAGGCTTCGGATGCTTCCAGGCTCTTGAAGTTGAAGCTGGACCAGCACAATTTCGAGTCGGAGTTCACGCGTTTGCTCAGAGAAGGCAGCCAGAGCTCGTATGCCGATTTCTTGGCCTTTTTGGCCGCGGCTTCACCCGCCACGCTCGACCTCGAGATCCGCTCGCTCAACTCATTCCCGCCATTGACGGAAATGTCAAATTTCGTGACGGCTTTGACCGAGGGTTTGCGTGAAAACACGAACTTTGACACTTACCAAGCGATTTTCGGCTTGTTTTTGAAACACCATGGCGACGTCGTGTACAACAACCCAGATGACTCCTTGGTGTCGGCGTTAGAAGCCTGGGGCAATGCCAATGCCGGCCAGGAACACACACTTGATGAATTGGTCAAGTTCTGTTCGGGTGTGGTGGACTTTGTATCGGTTATTTAGTGAGTGTATTGGAATGATTGAAGAAAAAGTGACTGATTGGGGTATTGCAAAGATTGCAAAGATGTGGATATAAATTTAAGTAAGAATTGAACAAATATAATTGAAAAGCTGATCTTCTTCCTGTTTATTGCCTGCTGGTCTAGATTCATGTACGGAAACAGCTGCCGAAATTCATGCCATCTGGCTTATCTAGCCAGCATTAAAAAAGAAATGGATCTTAGATAATGTCATACCCAAGAGTCACAAGATTTTTTGTAGCCTTGATAAAAATGGCTCCTACATTTTGCCTAATTTTATGTTGAAAAGCGCCCGAACTAAATTTTGACCCTATATTTCGATGTACATCTTCTTCTTATAGGGCTGATGAAATGGCTCTCCAAACCCCATTATACGGTGACGCAGATAAACTCTAGTATGAAGCTACACAAAAAAAGAACCCTCTTTTTGAGAGTTCGTTTTCTTTCTTTATAGCCCAACTCAGAACTCGTTCAAGGATTCACGCTACCATGAGTACGAAAGCGAATATTTGGTGTGGTTTTAAATTAATTTTTTCTATAAGGAATGCTTATGTCGCACATCTTAAGACAAAATTTTGGAAATCAGGCTCCTCGGGTATATGCGAGCTAGCTCAAATTAAATTTAATTGCAATGAGTTCATCCCGTTGTTCCGACAGTCTTATTCCAAGCTTCCAGGGAATTTGTGCAAATTGTGTTTCCCTGGTAATCTTTTTTTTTTTTGCTTGATACATCTGATTAAGGACTGGGAGCCAGAATTGCTCACCTAGCTCTCCAAAAAACTATATATGAATACATATAAAACCTTAGCCAGCTTCGCTACCATGCCTAGCGGCATGGCTGCGTATGAGAACTAATTAGGTTGTCATCGCCCCAAAGGCTGTACTTCCCCCACCTGTCGCTTCAACTCTCGCAACAGAAGGGTCAGTAATGCGAGCCCATCTGGTGATTCGCGCCGTCTTAAAGAGTACACTCTTTTGAGGGTCTTCACAAACCAATTTAATTTTCTTAAGTTTTCCGATGACGCGTTGACCGGCGCGAACATGGAATTAAGAGATAAAGGAAAAATCACTGACTCAGATAGCAAGAATATTTCGGTGCCGAAGAAAAAGATAAAGAAAGTAATCTTCAATTGCATTCTGTGAACAAAAAATAAATATTTGACAAATTGACCTAGCGCGGACAACCATTTTCACACTTGTCATCAAGTCTGTCAGACTCACCGGACATGTATCAATTATCAGTTCAAACTCGCTTTTCAACGCTTCGAAAGGAGCCCGCCAGAATCTATAAGAATAGGCATATGTATGCGACTCTGAGCAATCTTCGACCAAAAAAATTTGGAATTGGGCGAAGAGAGAAAAAAAATCGTTGGACCTGCAATTTCCAAACACATCAGCTAAGAATGCCCGACAAAATCGTGCCATTGCCGGTGCTAGTTAACCATAGACGTGTCATATTGCATCTCATGGTCGAATTTTACCATTTTGGATATTAAAAAAAAATCATGTTTCCTGATTACCACACAAGCATGCTTTTTATGATTTCAAATAAAATACAAACGTCTGATGTTCCAACGATGACCATCGACTGGTGAGTTGCGAGAGCGCCATTAGACTGGTACAGCTCACGTGACAGAAACAAGCTAGACACCCCAGCAAACATATCCACAAAGATCTTCATTTGAAAACTAAACTATATAAAAGATCAAAAAGGGAGTGTATGTCCCTAAAACCAAAAATGAGCCTTTTCTTAGAACACATCCACAAAGAAATTGACATGCTAGTCCGTTCTTTTTATAGCCCTCATACAGCACCAATTGACCACTGTTCGCACCGCGACTGCTTACCTAATAAAGAATGCGGTTGAGAAGTTGAGACCACGATAAGTGCATTGGCAATTAACAAAAGAGATTCTGAACGCCCTTTCATTACATAATTTCTTTTGATTTTTTTTTCACTTTGTCAAAATTACAAAAGTTTTTATTTTAATTGCATAAAATCAGCATGAACGCGACGGTGCTCGAGCCTTTAAACAGGCTACATATGCCTAGTGGAACCAAGGTGCTGGCTCTATATGTGAATGGCAATAGGGTATATATTGGGCTTTCCAATGGCGATTTGCAGATTATGCGTGTAAGCACGGAAAACGAACGGGAGCCTGTTCGACCTGAGGCTCGACTGGTGAAAAGTTTCCGGTCCTTCAGCGAGGTGAAACGGCTTTTCCAGGAAAATGACAATTCCCAGATTCTCATCCATGAACAGACATTTGCCAACGTCTTGGGAAACCTGGGGCCAATCACAAGAATACTGAGCTTGCCGCTATATAGCGACCATAGCCGAAAAGTGCTATTGATCGGGACCAACGAGACTCTCCATGTCCACGAATGGGTGGGCCTGCACTTGGATTTGGTACGGACCTTTGATGAGATTCGAGCGTACTCTTGTTTCGAATATGTTGAGCTTGATGGAATTTCGAGCGCCGAAAATGAACCAAAACCAAGCTCCGATATCAAATCCGAGAAGAATGCTAAGCTTCTTCTTATTGGTGCCCGCAAAAGACTCTACATCTACAAAGTCGTGCGGAAATCGCGCAATATATATGATTTTGTCATTTTGCGAGAAGTTTCATTAAAAGAACGAATCAAGGAAATCAGCGGCGTGGCCTGTTTGGGAAAAGCCCTCGTTGCCACGGTGCAAACCGTATTTTGTCTTGATTTGAATGATGATTTTACCATTCAGGAAATCTCATTCGATTCGTCAATTACGCTCAACTTCACGCAAACGTCGTCGTTTTCGTACTTTGGCCTCTCGAGCGGCGGGCCGCACGTATCGATTGTGCCTCTCAGCCACAGAAAATCGTTATTTGTGCGAGATTTGGAGGTAGGAGTTTTGCGTGTGGAAAGCGATGAAACTGTTTTCGAAGAGTCGAAGATTGCTCTCAATCTTGCCCCATCTAGCGTGGCGTATCTCCTTCCGTGCTATGTTGTTCTCATGTACCCGAAAAGTTTCGAGGTTGTGGACATTGAAAGCGGCACGGTGGTGCAAACATTCAAGCATCTGCTAGGAAATACGCTCAATCATTTGCAGCTTGATAGTGACATGGTGACGATTGCAGCGGGGCAAGATGTTTTCCAATTCAAAGTCGTTTCCATACAAAAACAGCTCGAGAGTTTTCTCGCCATGCGTGGAACGGTTTTTTCCAAGGGCAAAAAAGACCCCAGTAACGATTTACGGCTCTTGGGGCTCGAAAGGGCAATTGTGCTCATTGAGAACTTGGATGTGAATGACGCCTTCTTTGCCGATCGCGCCGACTCGGCTGTTGATAAACAAAAACAGCTTTTTTTGCGCGATTTGTTCAAGGAAAAAGCTGTGATATACTTTGAAACGTATTCGAAATACCATGTGGCCTTGGCAGAGCTTGCCTCGGAGTGGATGGTATCATTTCATGAAATACTACAACTATTTCCCGATTTTCTCAATGGAAGCGTGCAAATCAAGGGCAAACCTAGTTCCACGCCAAAACATAGCAATCCGATCAGGAAAATCACCATTGGTGAGCTACAGTCAGGCATTGAGAATGGGCGCATCACGTCTTCTGACTCGGATATGAAGAGTACAGCAAATTCCGAAATTCCCAGAAACATGCGAAATTTCCACAATGCAGTGCAAAACTTGATTGTGTTTTTAACCGATCAGCGTCGAGTACACCTCAGTTTCCTTAGTAGCAGCGAGGAAGATCCCTCTATCATATGGAAAAACATCGAACTCAGAGCTAGTGATCTATATCCAGGAATGGAACCGAAAATTCTCCGCACGAAATTGACAGAATATGCATCTGCCATCGATACGTCGCTTTTTCTCTGCTACTACTTCACCAAACCGATGATGCTCGGCCCACTTTTGCGTCTTCCACACAACCGGTGCAATGCTCGTGTGGTGAACAAGTGTCTCTTGCACGGCTCGAGCCTTGGGTCACGTGACCAGATATCATTTATTGGCCAGTTGCTAGACTTCTATTTCGGCAGGGCTTTGCACGAAGAAGCATTGCGATTACTCAGCAATCTCGCCTCGGAAAATGGGCCTGGAAAGGGTGGCTCGAGCGAGTACTTGACCGGGCCCGATTTGACGATCCAGTATATGCAGAGACTCACAAATGAATACCTTGACTTGATCTTCAAGTATGCACATTGGGTGCTTAGCAAGGACTCCGAGCTGGCAATCGACAACGCCAAGCAAATCTTCATGAACGATTCGTTCGAGTGTGAGGGTTATGACCGGTTCAAAGTACTTGATTATATCTTGGGCGTGATCAAAAACGACGACATGGCTATTGCGTATCTCGAATGGCTCTTGCACGAAAGCGATATGTTGGAAAACGCTTCGAAGAAAAAAGAGGTGCCGAGATTGAGCACAAGGCTCTGCCTATTATATCTCAAGAAGATGGCCGCTTTGAATACCGACGGCAAAACGTTTACCCGCAGCCAGCCGTACCAGCGTATGAAGAAGTTGCTTGCGGGCGGTATCGACTATGAGCCCTGGACGCTTTTGAAGAACATTTCCGACGAGGATAAGTATTTGCGGCTCACTGTTCTCATCTACCACCGTCTAGGTGAGCATCAGAAATCTGTGGATATTCTATACAACCAGCTCGGTGACTTGGACGAGGCAATGCAGTACTGTGCAGACGTATATCTGGCGCCAAACGGCAAAAAAAACGGGCAAAAGCTTTTATTCAAGCTCTTGGAGGATTTGCTCATGCATTACAACGAAAACAAAGATGCAATTGCACGTTTAGTCGTGTTACAAGGCAACAAGATGCCTACTTTACAGCTCCTCGCAACACTTCCAAACGACTTCCCTCTACACAAGTTGGCGTTGTTTTTGACAAACACCACGCGTGAGCTTGAAGAAAAACGCTCAAGACTGCAACTTGAGAGCCAATTGTACAAGATCGGTGCGTCCAAGATTCACTACGGGTTGGTGATGGCACAAGCTCACCACTATAAGGTGACTGGCGCGGACCAAAAATGCCATATTTGCGCAAAGTCATTAGGCCATAGCGTCACGTGTGCCAATAGTGCAAACGAAATCGTGCATTACGGGTGTCTAGACAAGAGGGAGCGAGTCTCGCGATCATCCTGAAAATTGCCCTATTGAGAACACGCCTAATTTGTGCGATTATTATTATCGTGTTGATCTGGCCTGCATACGCGCTACTATGGGCGTGCACACAGCGCGATGAATTCATCCACCGTCCCCCGCTCCGCAAGTGAATCTTTTAGTGAGAGACGGTTTTTGGAAATCAAATTTCTGCACCAATTGATAGTCTTCAAAATGTCTACGAACCAGCATCACAAAGCTCATGCTGCCGAGAATCCAGCAGGCGGATCCGGAATTAGACTTCCGCCAATTTCGTTCATTTCCACGGGACACCCGTCTCAGCCAATTTCCTCAATAGCCAAGTCTTTAGAGAAGCCCAATCATGGCGAAAACAAGAAAATCGGTGCCTTCAGTTTCCAGAGCATCAAGCAATCTTCTCTGGGTGACCAGAAAATGTCTTTGCCGGAACCACAAGCGTTGAACTTGTATCCAAAACGGACATCACATTCACCTCCAAGTGCCGAATCGAGCGCTAAGTTTGTCAATGTTCAGAAATCCGAACCGACTAGTTTACATCAGCAATTTCATCAGCCGACCAAGGCGCCGAGCGCGAACAAAATTCAGCTTTCGGGGCAACTTCACGATCAAAATCAGCCCCAGGATCATCATTTGCAAGCTTCGCATATTCATCATCATCATCATCACCACCATCATGGTCACCCAAACCCAAACCACCATCATCATCATCACCGCGCGCGGATTGCACAAAATCACAGCCCGTCCATCATCACAAATACCAATTTGGCCTCACATGATGGGGTTATCGGCGACAACAAAGCATTGCAGGCGAGAGTGGCTGAAAACAGACAAAACCAGGCGAAAAGGCAGAAGAAAATGTTACACAGCAAGATTTATGATCAGTTGGCTAAGGATTTCCCGCACCGGCGCCATCTCGGAATGATAGTATACAATCCGACCACGACATGGGAGACACTCCAATTTGAGCAGTTGCATGGGTTACTGGAGCACGATTTGCGCCGTCTCAGGAGCTTACGCGCCGAGTTTTTGGAGAATACAAGGGAAATCGGATATGGCGAAAAAACAGCATATGTGCCCATCATTCCGCCCTTGTCGGAGGCGTACATCAACAACTTGCTTGAGGTCAAGATCCCATACAAATTCATCAAAAGCTTTCATGAAAATTTGACAAGGGGAGTCGTGGAGCGAGAGAGAAAGCTCTGGGGCGGTTATGCAGGCATTTACACCGACGATTCGGATCTTCTTCATGTGCTCTGCCACCTTGGGCTATTCAATGGAAAACTCGATTTGACAGAGTGTAATAGCGAGTGGACCGAAAGGGATGTTACGCGCCCAGCACATGTACAAGAAGATGACGATGGTGTTGAATTGCTAGATCTCTCGGTGACCATCCTTTTACTACCAGGCTTAGTGCAGTACAGAGGCTTTTGTCGCAACGGGCTCAATTCTCGTCTGTGGGTTGACAAGCCTGCACACAGCGGTCTATCCATTGCAGTGTATAACGTGAAATGGGAGACCGTTTTTCTGGCGTTGGGCGAGCGAGTCCTTAGCAAGAGGGCTGCCAAGGAGTATATGGAGGATAAGATCTCAAGCGCAGAATTTCTGGCTCAAAAAAACGGGTGGCTGTTCGACTTGGCTCTTTATGAGACGCTTCGCAAGAAGATGCACGCTGCGAAACTGACCGATCTGAGCGCCGCCGATCATGTGCCATGAAGATTACTGGTCACGTGAGCTGGAAGGAAGGGTAAGATGTCCAGGTTTTTTGAGATCGAGCCCGACCAAGCACTAGGTGGCTCACTTTGGCCAAGGCTATTATTCGTGTGACCTGGCCCGGTTTTCAAAATTCTGCTCGAAAGCTGACTAAGTTGGTGAATCTTGTATGGATGGGGGCACGGCTGGCGCGGTCTGGCCATTGCGTGGAGTGAGACTTTTGAGCAGTGCGCGCTTATCTGCAAGACCCAAGCTCCCATGCAAAAAAGCGTAGGAGCCAAGTACGGCAAAAACAGCCACGATCTCAGAAAAACCGCCTGCACCTGTCCAGCGCCCAGATTGCCACAGACACCTGCCAGAAATACTAGGCTTCACGTCACGCCGACAAGTCATAGAGAAAGACGTTTTCGGTCACCGAAAATCACGTGTTTTGTTTTGCCAGCGTGCATTTTTTCATAGCACACTCTTTTCCTGAAGCCAGCCTCTTTTCGGAGGGGCACTGAAATGGACAACTCGTCTCGGAAAGAGCACACGCCCACCACCAACGCCGAGAGCTCTGTGCCGTCTTCGCCTGGGCAAAAACAGGGGTTTCTTCGACGAAAATCGCACCGCTTTCTGTCGGTAATACGCCGTGTCAGCACCGAGTGGATCTGTTTCGTTCTGAAAATCAAGCTGGCGACGAAAGTCAGTTATTCAGACGAGGAAGCATTAGATCTGCTACTTGAGAGCAGCGACGACGATTTATTCGATAGAAGTCCGCGTCAGAAACGTTGCTGTAACTTTACCGTAACAGAGTCTCAATTCGCAAAAGAATTTAAGAAGCACGGCCTGCTAGACGCCTACTACGAGTCGTGTCAAGACGAAATATTGAAACTGATGCCGGCGGCAGAATCTGGGATCCCGCTTTACCGGGCTTTGGATGTCCAGCGCCTAAGGGATGTGCTGACCGTATCAGCTTCAAGTAAAGACGAACTTGTTCCAACTCCGACCGAGTCTGTATTCAAGGATCGAATTCTTGCAAAGGACGAAAACCTAGGAAACGCACTTTGGGAAATCCGGCGTGCACGGTGGCTCTCGCTGGACGACAACGATCATGTTGAGGAAAAAGTTGAGCAACGCGCTGCAGAGCTGTCACTCAAACATATCTCGCGTGACTTGTACCCGCGAATATATCGTGATCTCGTCGAGAAAGCGAAGCTGTTGAAGCCGGGGAAACGCGTGAATCTAGAGGATATGGTCATGGTGATCAACGCCGGCTGGGTCCACGAGAAAGTGTGGGAGTCTGCCAGCAAGGGACTTGGGTGATGGCTAAGAGTTTGGGTTTTCTGATAAAAAGGGGACTGAGTGGAGTTTGATGGGGTGCAGGGGTTGCAACTTACAGGATATACTAATAATACAGCCTTACATGACACTTTAAGCCTCAGATATCCGATCGAAGGCTCGATTTCTTCCAAAAATCAGTATTCGCAAATGCCTCTGGAGGTCAGAGAAACACGAAGAATTCTAACAAATGGAGACAATCTTTCTATCACTCTTGTTACACTTTGGACCAACTGTTCCTAATCCATGACCAATGCTATTCTATCGAAAAATTCTCAAGGTTTGTTCAAGATTTACTACCGCGCATGATTGGCCTTGACTAGCGCTAGCGTGTGCTCAAGGATTCGCAACTCCTGGTCTACGCGCTCCACGCGTCCCTGGAGGAGATCGACATATGATTCGTTTGAATTTGCCGGCATCGCCAACGCCCGCCTCGTGCGCGCCACGTGCCGAGCCAATCTCGCCTTTGCGGCCACTAGCGCCTCGTAATTCTGCGCGATATCTTGCTTGAGCTGGCGGTCGATTTCGCGATCGAGTTCATGAATTGTGCTTATTTTATCGAGAAGCGGGGATGATCCTGAATTCACCCTCACAATGGCGTCTACCGCCTTTATTAGTTGCGTGGACGCGGCGTTGCCTTCTTGGAGCAGGGCCGCCTGCAGATGCTTGGCCTCATGGAGAAGGTCCCGGTGTGTGCTTGCCGCCCGCGAGGTCATTCTGATGAAGGACGATTACGAGAAAAGAAAGACTAGAAGATGTGATTGGAGTTTATTTTGTGTGGCGACCAAGGACGTTGTGGTTATCAGATTGCTGAGAAAGATAGAGTTGATGGATCGAATTTTTTTTTCAAAAAAGTGAGGAGTCTAAGAGATATGAATGGATGTTGAAGCTAATTGTTTGATGAGTTCAAGTTTAAGCCGTCGCCTGATTCTCCACACTGAGCTCAAAGCGCGCGCTAGGTACACTCCACTTGCGCTTCATGATCGGCACGGCACGTGAGCGACCTGAGCAACGAGCTAGCAGTAGCATTAGTACTCTCCGATTCCAAACTGTGATTAATCTGAAATGTATAAAATACAGGATCGTTGCAAAAAGCTGGGCAATGATGACGCAAAAAATCAACAAAGAAAAAAATAGAAGGGATTTCTTGTATTCTATTCACGAGCAGTTCCCCCTGTAGACATGTAGTCTGGTCTCTCACATGCATATAAAGATCATGGTTGAAAGCAAACTTCATCCTATCTATTTCTAGGTTTTCTAGATTTATGATTCCTTCGTCGAAAAAAGAGGTATTTTTAATTAGGACAATCTGTGTCATAAAAACCATAAAATTCATTGAAACTGGTCCTTTTATCAAGATTGCCAGAAAGATGCACGGCCAGGGCCCGCAACGCAGACACAGCGAGCCGATTCACACCGAGCATGAAGGATGCAGATAAGGCAAGAATCCAGAACGGAATCTACCTCAAAGCGCCAAATCCGGCAACAAAATAAAGTGCATTGACAATGTCGCTACCCAAAGTTTTATCTGACCGAAACCTTTTTGCCGTGGTTCCCCAGGCGATCGAGAGTCCAGGTGCTTTATCTGATTATCTGTATGTGTCACAGGCTTCATTAACGCAGCTACTTGATAGCACATTTGTCGAGCTCACGGGTGAATTGGGATCCGTGGAAGAACATTTAGCCGTATGGGAAATCAGGCTTCTGCTTCTTTTATTCACAGACCAACTCCAGGCCGCAAAACGGGAGGCGACGCTTTTGAATAATGCGCTTTATATCCATGAAAACCCGGGCGCTCAAGCCACTCTGAACGTACAGAATAGGCCTCCGAATGGACCACATTCTGGCAGCAGCCAGACTAATATACCCCCAGGACCAGTGTATCCACTTCCCAATAATAACGATGAGAAAATCCCCGATTCATTACTCATGCTCTTGCTCAACTTGAAGGCCGCGCCCAATTTGGCCCGTGTCAACGAGATCTACAGATTGTGCTACCAAAAACGGCTCAAGGGCGAAACTCACGAACAGCTGGTGTTTCTGTCCACGAAGAATGATCTACAGTCCAAGTTAATGGCGCTCGCGTATGGCGTGGTGGCGGTGCTATTTGTCTCACGCAATCATGCTACTCTTGTTACGTTTCTAGGTTCCATGAGGGACGATCTCGGAAGCGCAATCAGAAGCGCAAAACCGGAACAAAGCGCAATCAAAAGCGCAAACCTAGAGCAAAGCGCAAATTCGAGCCAGGATATCGTGTCGGGCATAGAATGTTACTATTCAAATGTCACGCTCATGTGGGTTTTGGCCAAAATCCACGTGCGGCGCGGGTCATCATCGTCATCGTTGGAGGCCGAAACGTGGGGTGAGCTTTACGACCACGAGTTCGCTTCAATAGGTGAGGGCACATGGAAAAGCTTGAGGTTTGTTACAAGCAAAATTGCGCCGCGCATTAATGGTTCTATTCAAAAGTTGGACCTTGAGAATTTATCCACGAAGAATCTCGCAGATCTCGTTGCAGAAGACAAGCTATCGGTGAGGACAATTTGCTGCCTACTTGCGCTCTGGAGTGTGGCTGCGACACATATCACTACTCTCACAGAGGATACGTTTACAGTGACAACAGAGGAAGGAAGGACGAATTTGGCCAGAACCTACAACTTCGTAACGAATAAGTGGGGCGACTATTTCAACAAGCTTTATGGGTTGGAATAAATGCCGTGGAATAAGTTGAATCCATGGAGTATACCTGAAGGGGGCATCAGCCCTAAATGCAGCTGCGCGCACGTGACTGCTTTCTGATGCATTTACGCACCTGCCTCACCTGAAAACTCCTGCACACATGCCTGAGAGAAATGTCTCGTGCGGCGGCCGCGTGTCGCGTGGCCGAATCGGGCACACCCGCACATCCCAGGCAGGCCTGATATTCGGTGTTGCACGACCACAGTGCGAAAAATTTTGATGAAAAAGTACAGCTGCCTAGCTTCACCCATACTCCATACCTCTAGACTTCATCGACAAAATGGCTTTACAAGACGTTGTTACCCGTGAATACACCATCAACTTGCACAAGAGAGTATGTTTACACGCATCATGATATCCGTGTTGAAAAAAAAAAACAGTCTGGCTAGAATTTGCATTATCCTCTTTGATGGTCCCATTATCATATCCCATACCCCAACCCATGTTCATGAATATTCTATTAGAAAGCACACAAAATTCCTCTTCGAACAGTCTATATCTCAAAAGAGCTTTTACCTCGAGAACACCCAAAATCAATATACAATGCTAGCAAGATGGGTCATGCCGGTTTTTTCCCACTTTGAATCGGTTTATCGCCTATACAGTTCTTTTTTTCACCCACCAATGGAATCACCAAAGCTTTATCGTTTCCCAAACCATGTGGTGGTCATACTGTGTGGCTGTCCAGTTCATGCTCAGCTTCCATGGTTGTCCATTTCATGCTCAGGAGCTCAAAACATCGATCCTTCATCGCAAATTTCTTCCAGACTGTCTTCAATCACAAATTCCCTTTTTACATCATACTAACGCATCTAGTTGCACGGTGTTCACTTCAAGAAGAGAGCCCCTAAGGCCGTCAAGGAGATCAGAAAGTTCGCCAGCAAGCACATGGGTACCACCGACGTCAGATTGGACCCTAAGTTGAACACACACTTGTGGAAGAGAGGTGTCCAGGGTGTCCAGCACAAGATGAGATTGAGAATCTCCAGAAAGAGAAACGACGAGGAGTCTGCCAAGGAGTCCATGTTCGCTTTCGTCGAGCCAATCACCGTGCCATCGAACAAGGGTTTGCAGACCGTGGTCATTGAAGACGAGGCTTAGATAATTATCTTCTCATAATACATAACTCTATGGATTCGGTTGTAAGTTAGGTTTTGATGAGTGCCAAGGATTGAATCGGTTTCGTTTGGGGAAGAAAATTGAAGAACCGGTTCGATTGTTTTAATCTGATACACGGACTCATCTAAGATTTAGTCTCAAACAGAATTAACTCTGGTTCATTCGTATAGTGAGACAGAAAGTGTCAGTTTTGGTAAATCGTGAGAGCAGATCTTCAAGATCTTGAACCGTTTAGGCCTCAATGGCATGAAATCGTCGTGTTTGGCAAGAATGTCAGCATCATTCATAGATCTGGGCGAACATCTCAGAAGATTGTGATTGAGAGGCTGTTTCTATGAGAGACAAAAAGGTGAATTGCGTGAAATACGAATGGTCAATGCATTTCTACTGTAAAATCACTTGGCTCAGGTATAGCTCATGGCCTATGATATGCCTTCAAATTCAGATAGAGTTCAAGATGTTTAGAAAGCCACAATCGTTACCCAAAGATGAACATAACGTCTTTACAAGTCATAGAGTTGAAGAATGAGAAAAATTCGTCAAAAATCAGGCGGTGTTCACTCTCGTACAATCCCCTTTTACAGTATGGTTAAGCATTATAGTGAAGCGCACGTGACACAGCGCCATACAGATAACTTTCTTAAACCTGTTTTCACGCAGGCCAGAAAAATCTTAATTCAGCTTTGGAGTCATAAAAGTCGTTTGAAATCTCTATATTTGTTAGTAAACGCACAATTGATATCACGGGATTTGATTCGTTTCAGTGTAACTATGACAAAGTACCAGGTCATTGCCAGCGAGCCATGTGCCCCCAAAACGGAGACGACCCAAAGAAGGCTCAAGATTGATAAAAAAAAAAGTAAAGTTTCATCATCAGAATCGGATGTTTCGAAAAACATACCATTTGTGAAACGCTCGAAGCGTGACCTTATGAAATTTGAACATTATCGTGGAAACAATTTTGTCAAAATATCACTGTGCGAATTTTTTGATGTGCCGGGTAATGCCCACGCGAAATGAGTGCACATGGTGATTCTGAGGGCCAAAATAGGGTATCCTTTGGAAGATTTAGAAATGGCACCAGCCGATCAACACTAGATTTGGGGAGAGGTTTACTTCTAAATGAATTCGCATGATTTCCTTGTTTTGTCGTAATGTATAAAAAGGTCAAATATTTTTGGGACATTTCGTGATGAGATTCCTTTTTTTTTTCATGTCCAAATGAGATTCGCCTTGTTTCTCATGTCCCAATTGATAAGCAGGGACGAGACTAAAAGAGCAAATGTTTTTGTCAAAGTAGTAATACATCGAACACATTAAGTTCGAAAACATGACCCAAAAAGTCCACACTCCCAAAAAACATATTTTTTTTTTTTTCAGACCAGTTTTGCCTAGCTGTGCTCTTTCTCGCTCGCTTGGCCACGAAGATTTACTATCATGGCTACTGTATTGATCAAAATCATGAAGCGAAGCCTTATTTTTTGCTTATTTTCACCCAATTCATACTTGACTCGAGACCTGAACAATTTATGTGAACATTACTTCCAGAAGTTCACGAAAATACGTATTCATGACACCTCCCTAGCCAGCTATTCAGCCGTGCTCGAAGGTATGCACCCCTTTTGCATATCGATCCAGATAAACACGGGAACGAAAAAAACAACAGCACGATGTTTGCATCATTTGTCGACCTGATCAAATACTGTACCCGGAATCTAGCATGGAAGCGAGCTTAGAAATGAAATCGTGATTTATATACCTACTTTGGTACATTTCAAGGGGCAGTTTCTCAGTCGTGTTATTAGATGTTATTGGGTTGAGCACACGCGTCATTGTGTGTGTAGGTATTCATGTCAAAACAGGAAGGTACGGAAATGGAAAACGGAAATGAGACGAAATCTTGAAAAAAAGGCATTTATATTAAAAAATCAAATCAGTGGAGATTTCACTTCACTTTGGCGGCTTCTTAATGTCCAGTTCTGTCATCAGCCCATGTGAATTCCGTCCGATTCCGCACTGTCCATACGTTGACATCTATGGCAAAACAGTAGGCAATACAGAAGTCATTCAGTAATCGAGGGAAGATCTCTTTTTTCTTTGTGTCCTTCTTCTATAATATCCCAGATTTTATATTTCCAGCAGTTGAGCAAAAAGTATAGTGTAATATTATAGTTATAGCATGGATATAATGTTTCGGGTGTTGCCGACCAACGGCTGGCAGTCGTGGACCCCGCGCGTGCATTCATGTTATTCCCCAGACTCCGGCCGGCCAGTGCGATAGGCCGAGGCTTTATTTCGGTGTATTTTTCAGGTTTCCACCATCAGATCTCGAGAGAAAAACATCAAAATTTGCACGAAATTGCATCGTTTTTTCATTTTGTTCTTAAAATAGAGCATCAAATCACCAGGTCATACCCAATTGGGTCACTTTTCATCCAAAAACAGTCAATTTAGGCAATTTTGCTGACTATGCCTTCTGCCGTTGAGGTGCCAGCCATGGTCTCGGTGTCCACCAGTGCAAACGTGCACATTCACAACGATTTTTCGTCAACAATGACGAATCATGTTTCTGTTTCAATGGAGCTTTTCGTTCGGCTTTTCCCCGACCTGCAAAACGCTATTCTGGCGGAGTCGAACGATACTCCCCGTTTCGTGTTGATACGCTTCATTGGCGTCCCCGATTTCTTCCCCCGATTCAACATTTATAAGATTTCGCTGATAGATTATGACGCGCCTACGCCGCATCTGGTGACACTCACAAACCATTCAAATTTGCTGCGTTTTGGCGCCGATTTGACCTTCGATCGGTGTGTGATCCAGAGCATCGAGGAATCTGCTATTCCGGCGCTCGAAAAGGTATTTGTGAAAGTTCCTGCGGCGATCTACGATATCCTAGATAATTCTAGCGAGGAAAATGTACGGGAAAAGTTTATATCAGACTACATTTCCGAGAACGGAGGGGTACTTGCCCAGAACGATATCATAGGAGCGCTAAATGGCAAAGTAAGTCTCTGTGAACCCTTCTACCAGGGCCGTGTGACCGCGGAAACAAAGCTTATTTTTTTACAGTCCTTTTTGAGCGACATTTTCGGGGATAGTGGCATTTCCAAGAAGCATATTGGTGAGGCTACAAGCAGCGACATAGATATCGATCTATCGGCGTATCTTTCTCAGAACGTTGTCTTTGATTCGGAATCTCTGGCCGGCAAGCCATTGTCAGAATACATGCTAAACGTGCGTCCCTTGCCACACAGAATCTTTTTTAAATGCGCTCCGTTTGCCAAAGAAGACCCCGAGTTGTATGTATTCATGAGCACACGTGATCTTCTGAAATTGGGCTTTCCTGTGTTCAACGGAGACTTGGTAAAAATGCACTTCAACGACGAATCTGTCACCGTGAAGGTATGCACGTTGCTAGAGCCAAACAAGACTTTCGTGCAAGACACAGTTTACGTCTCGCCGTTGTTACTTGTGAACCTCAACTTGTCGGAGAATGCAAAGATAATTTTGCGCCCTTTTGGCACCCCAGAAAAGACACTCACTGACGCCATTCCAGCGGCAAACTCTGCAACCATTGCCCGCGTGGCGTCGCCCATCACGATGGACAAGGCCTACCAGCGCAGTTTCTTTGCCGAATTGAAAACGGCTTTCCACACGCACGCGAAATGCTTCAGAAAGGGCGATTTCTTTCCTGTGTGTATCGATGCGCCGCTTGCCCGGGCACTTTTTCATTTCAGGGGAGACCAAAAGGACGATGAGGAAGAAGATATTGTTCCCACGGGTATTCCGGATTCCGTGGCCTGGTTCAAGGTTGTGGAGATCTCTGGTGAGAAACCTAAATCTGAGGACACCAACAATTTGCAGTTCCGCATCGACCCCATGAGAACGAGCCTAACTTCCTCGGGCGTGGAATTTGTGAGCGTGCCCGAAAACAGATTCAGTCAGTGGCACGAGTACTTGCAAATGCCGCCTTGTTTCGACTTTCAAGGGGCCTTTTCTGCAGACCCAACAACATTCAAATACGCACAAGAATTCTACCAGGTGATCCAGGCGGGCTTCAGATCATCTGGACGCCTAGACATGCGTGCAAACGTGCTCTTGCACTCGATGTCACGTGGGTTGGGCAAAACTGCACTTGTCAGAAGCGCCGCTTTGGATCTAGGAATCAACCTTATTGAGCTAGATGCGTTTGATTTCGTGAAGCCCGGGGCAGAACTCAAGCTGGTGGGCTTGTTGAGTGGCAAAATTGAAAAACAGCTCCTGGGCCAGCTTGAATCGCTCAATTGTACCATTCATCATATCCTCTATATCAGGCATATCGAGGCATTATGTGCCCAGGTGGATATCAACGAGCAGAACGCTTCTAGCGCAACTTCGCTTTCGTTGAAAGTGGTCAAAGCAATACAGGAGATCTTGAAGAAATATCAAAACATCATTTTGGTCGTCAGCAGCAACGATGTGGATACGGTCAGTGACGCTTTGCGGCAGATTCTCACGTTCGAGATCCAGGTGCCAGTTCCTTCAGAAAAAGAGAGATTGGCCATCATCAATTTTTTTCTTGATTACGAATCCAAGTCGGGTAATACTGAAAACATTCCTGGAATGAACGAGGACAGGCCAGAATTCATCAAAAGACCGGATTTCGATGATTACCAGGTCAGTTTGCGGCCCGATGTTAAAAGAGAGACACTAGCGCTCCAGTCGGCTGGGTTGACGCCGTTGGATTTGAAGTCCATTGTGCGCAAAACAAAACAAGCGGCAATTTTGCGGCATATAAGGTCTGCCGAGGCCCAAAATACAAAAGTCGATAAACTTTTGAAGATCGGCAACGGCGGTAGCCTTCTTGTGATTCCTGAAGACTTCGAGAAGGCAATAAACGATGCTAGAAACGAATTCAGTGACTCGATTGGCGCGCCTCGGATTCCGAACGTGAAATGGGAAGATATTGGCGGGTTGGACTTGGTCAAGGACGAGATCTTGGACACTATCGACTTACCATTGAAACACCCCGAATTGTTTAGTAACGGGCTCAAGAAACGCTCGGGAATCTTATTCTACGGGCCGCCGGGAACAGGCAAAACATTGCTTGCGAAGGCGATTGCCACGAACTTTTCGCTTAATTTCTTCAGCGTGAAGGGCCCCGAGTTGTTGAATATGTACATTGGTGAGTCTGAGGCCAACGTGCGGCGGGTGTTCCAGAAGGCGAGGGACGCAAAGCCGTGTGTTATCTTTTTTGATGAGTTGGACTCCGTGGCGCCGAAAAGAGGCAACCAGGGAGATTCTGGAGGTGTTATGGACAGAATTGTGTCGCAGCTTTTGGCTGAATTGGACGGTATGAGCGGCGGCGAGAGCAACGGTGACGGTGTTTTTGTCGTGGGCGCCACCAACAGGCCTGATTTGCTTGACGAGGCGTTGCTTAGACCCGGAAGGTTCGATAAATTGTTGTATTTGGGCATTTCCGACACGAACGAAAAGCAAACGAAGATCCTCGAGGCATTGACTCGAAAATTCAAGTTGCACGAGGAGGTGGATTTGGCTAAGATCGCAGAAAAATGCTCCTTCACATTCACGGGCGCAGATTTCTACGCATTATGCAGCGACTCGATGTTGAATGCCATGACGCGAACCGCAAGCGAGGTGGATGCAAAACTTAAGGAGTTCAATACAAAGCGCGAGAACGATGGCCTTCCCACAGTCTCAAGCCGGTGGTGGTTTGACAATGCGGCGACGCCAGAAGATATCAATGTCCTTGTCACAATGGCGGATTTCCAGAAAGCTCAGAGCGAGTTGGCCCCATCGGTTAGTGCTGAGGAACTAGCGCATTATTTGCGCGTCAAGGAAAACTTCGAGGGCGCCAAAAAGAAGGATCCGCATGTTGATGAAGGTCTAATGGAGGATATGAACGGAAATGGGTATGATACCGCGTCAGAGACGATGAACGGCCATGGCATAGTTATTTCGGAAGTTTAATCCTGGCTCGATGAAATTTTTTTTCTCTTCCTTTTGTCTCTCCTGGCAACTGGATTATGTGACAAGAGAAGCTTGCTCGTAAGTTCATCAAAGTTTTGTGAAAGAGACATCTCCATGCGATGAATGTTGATGGAAATAATCAAATAAGTGACAAAAGAGAATGCACTTCAATGATCGTATGAGGACCCGTTCGAAGATTTTCATTGACTTTTGATAGATAAAGATTGTCAAAAAGTAACCTGATCCTCCCTCTCTGAGTTGTTCCTGTTCTGTCATACCGTTCTCGCCCAACGCTCTATTCTTCCGAAACACTCTACTTCTTTATGAGGTAACTATTCTCGAGAACGTCTTTTGCCTGGTTGATTTTCTGCGACAAGTACACGCTGCCCGAACGGTCAGGATGGTTCATTATCATGAGTTTTCTGTAGCGCTGTTTCAAGACATCTTTGGTCAAATTCGAGATTTCACCGGCCTCGATGCCCAAAACTAACAATGCTTCACGCTCCGACATCTTGCTCTCGAACCCAGCGTTGTTAAATCGCGATTTAATGTATTTTATATGCGACGATTCATTTGCCAGCCGATCAAGCGACGAATCTCCAGGCGCATCTAGCCTGATTTTATTTAGCGTGGCGATCATTTGCGGCGAAAGCCGGTTAAATCGGCGCACCGATCCCGCAAGTGCTTTTCCAGAAAGCGCCGCCACCGTCACGCCCAAGCCCACTATTATCGGTAAAACCATGATAATATGCTATGTGTATCGGGATATGATTGTGTTTTTGGTTTTTTTTGTTTAATTGAATTGGTGAATTTGCCCGGAGATTGGAGGCAAGAACGTATTTCTAGAATTGATTTGCTCTGGAGTCTGGTGCCGCGTAGAGCGACAATCTTGAGATTTCGCAGTCCGTACGAAGATCTCGCTCGCGGCACTACGGGAAGACCTGCAATGATGGTTGAAAGAAAGAAAGCACCATGGCAGTTAAGAGCGTGCAAAATGAAGTTTGATAAGGAAAAAAGGTTTAAGGAAGAATCAGTGATAATGATTCTCGATCTGTATAATGAAAAATCCCTAGAAAAAGCTTGGAATTGTATGCATTGTGCTGCTATGGGTGGTATCATCTGATTCCATCTTATATGGCTGTGGCCAGAGCTGCTCAAACAGCCTACGCTACGCATGCGTAGCTACTTTGCGTAGAGTAGCCGGGAAAAATTCTACTCTACGCATTCGTAGCGTAGAAAACCGGCTACGCTACGAATGCGTCGCGTAGCGTAGAACTAAGGAAGCTGTGTCTTAAAGTTTGGGTATGAATCATGTTTGATCCCGTATAGTCGATGGTATGAGTGGAATAGAGACATCAAGCAAGTAGCGCTCATTACAAATGCAAGTAAGTGGTATATTCAGATGGAGTAAGACACACAAAAGATTTGCTTAGAGAAAAGAGGCACGCCACTCACGGTTATGTCAGTAAATTCCAGAACAGAGTGTCAGATGCGATCAACACACGGCAACTCTTTACGAGGATTGACAGCTTTGGGCTTGAATTACTCGAAGCTCGATCCACGGCGTATGATTTGGGCAAAATTTACTCTATTCTAAGACTTAAGGTGTAAGAAATCACTTCAGCACACAGTTTGAAGAATCTCCACATCGCGCTCACACGGTCACGTGATCATTCCAGATATCCAAAAACCAACAGGTTCACGCGTTTCCAGGGCACGCAGTTCGCAATTTCACGCGTCGAAAAGAATGCTGGGAACGCTTGTCAGGGGCTTTATGAGAATTAGCCTTTGGGAAACCCTTGAAATCGTTATCCATCCATATAGAGATTATACTGCATACAAACTCTACGCTCTCTACTCTACGCTACTCAGTAGCTACGCTGAGACCCAGCGTACGCGTTGCGTAGAGTAGAGAGCGTAGCTACTCAGTAGCGTAGCGTATTGCGTTCTCTACGGGGCTACGCACTTTTTGCTCTTCTCTGGCTGTGGCCCTCAGGCATGCGACTGGGGACGGACCGACCGAAAGGACCATGTCCATTGTCAACATGTAAAGTTTTGAATAATCGAGGGGAATTCGCTCGAATCTGATTATAGTGAAACATGCAATTATTTTTTTTTTTGGCAGTTTCATCTTTCTCAACAAAAAAAAAATTGGGTTCTTTCTCCTGTTATATTGTCCTTTTTTCCGGCCTCAATAAATCGCTTGGCTGGTACTGAGAACTAGAGAATACTATGAACAATGTAGTGAACTATGTAGACTTAATCATGAATTAATGCCTTTTGAAATCAATTTTTAACCTTTCAAAGAATTGAAATTCCATTTGGACAAAGTCTCAGATTACCTATTCCCACACCTCCAGGTGGCGTAAATGGACCTCCGGCGCTTTAAAGAGCTACGGGGGGGCCATTTTCTCAAATGTAAAGCCACCATCCAATTCAAAGAAACAGGAATCACAAAAAATAAGTATAAAGCCATATTTGTATGAACCAGGCGTTTAGCTAAAAAACTGCAGCCATAAAAAGTCTACAATTTCCATGCTTTTTAAGAAACCAATACTGACCGAACCCAATTGTTGAGCCAAAGAACGTGCGGCCCCACCGCTTTAAAAAAGAGTAAGAGCTCGGCTCGTGCCGACGACCCGTACTATCCGCGGAACGAGAGGTGATAACGAAGAAGAAGCTCACGCATCGAGCATTCACGTCAAAAACAAACAATTTTGTCAATGATAAACAAACTTCTATATACACGCGCGAGCATCCAACCGAATTTCCCAAAACAAAAGCTCGTGAAGCCCTGTAAGCGCAAAATTCCCCCACAACATAGAAAATCGAAAGAATCCATAAGTGCATATGCCACCGGTGCGGTAAGAGTGGGTGGCGCGGGCCTGGGCCTCGCATAAGTGCATACTGCTGCAAGCCTGCAAGCCTGCGAGCCTGCGAAGCCTCATCGAAGGTCAATGCGCTTATCGCGTTCACGGGGCCCCGAAATCCATAATTTGACACATACAATATCTATACGAGTAAACCATAAAACACAAAAAAAAATGGATATTCGTATTTCCCGAAACGAAAGCTTTCTGATGGAAAACTCGCGAGTGCAATTCGACGCACGCTGACGAAAATCGACCGGGCCTTGTTACGGCATCATCGCGTGGGCCCACAACCACCACCACTGCCAACATATTTTTCTTTCTCCTTCTAATAGCATATCCTGCACACAAGCCATCAAGTCTCTCTCGGACATCGCGCGCCAAAAAGTCCGGCCGACATCCAACCGGGCGCCGCGCGTTGCTATATGAAGCGGTGCAAGCCCATCACTTTTGCCTGGGCTTTTTCTTCTTTTTCTTCTCTAAACAGTAAGAATCTTACTTTTTTACCCTTTTTTTGGACCTAAACAACACTTAAAATGTCTCAAGCCTCTTTGCACTGGTTGACCCAGCTCGACACCACCGAGACCCCAGACAAGGCGTTGCGCCGCCTGTCGATCATCGGCACGATCGGACCCAAGACCAACAACGCCGATGTGTTGGTGAAGTTGAGAAAAGCCGGCCTCAACATTGTGCGTATGAACTTCTCGCACGGCTCGTACGAGTACCACCAGCTGGTGATTGACAATGCTCGCAAGTCCGAGGAGCTCTACAAGGGCCGTCCTTTGGCCATTGCCTTGGACACCAAGGGCCCTGAAATCCGGACCGGTACCACCGTTGGCGAGCAGGACTACCCAATCCAGCCCGGCCACGAGATGACCTTCACCACGGACGAGGCTTACGCCAAGAAGTGTGACGACAAGGTGATGTTTGTCGACTACAAGAACATCACCAAGGTGATCACCAAGGGCAGAATCATCTACGTGGACGACGGTGTGCTTTCGTTCGAGGTTTTGGACGTTGTGGACGACAAGACGTTGAAGGTCAAGTCGGTCAACGCCGGTAAGATTTGCTCGCACAAGGGTGTTAACTTGCCCGGCACAGACGTTGACTTGCCTGCGCTTTCCGAGAAGGACAAGTCCGACATCAGATTCGGTGTCAAGAACGGCGTGCACATGATTTTCGCCTCGTTCATCAGAACCGGCGACGACATCAAGGAGATCAGAAAGGTTTTGGGCGAGGACGGCAAGGATATCCAGATCATTGCCAAGATCGAGAACCAGCAGGGTGTCAACAACTTCGACGACATCTTGAAGCAGACCGACGGTGTCATGGTGGCCCGTGGTGACCTCGGAATCGAGATCCCTGCACCCCAGGTGTTTGTCGTGCAGAAGCAGTTGATTGCCAAGTGTAACTTGGCCGCTAAGCCTGTGATCTGTGCCACCCAGATGTTGGAGTCCATGACCTACAACCCTAGACCTACCCGTGCTGAGGTTTCCGACGTTGGTAACGCCATCTTGGACGGTGCCGACTGTGTCATGTTGTCCGGAGAGACCGCCAAGGGTAACTACCCATTCGAGGCCGTGTCCATGATGCACAACACCGCCATCATTGCCGAGAAGGCCATCTCCTACACCTCGTTGTTCAACGAGCTCCGCCTGTTGGTTGTGCGCCCCACCGACACCACCGAGACGTGTGCCATTGCCGCCGTTTCTGCTGCTTATGAGCAAAACGCCAAGGCCATTGTTGTGTTGTCCACCTCGGGTAAGACCTGCAGATTGGTGTCTAAGTACAAGCCTAACGTGCCTATCATGATGGTGACGAGAAACCCAAGGGCTGCCCGTTTCTCTCACTTGTACAGAGGCGTGTACCCATTTGTCTACGAGAAGGAGAAGGTTGAGAACTGGCAGGAGGATGTTGAGTCGAGGTTGCGCTGGGCCGTGGCCGAGGCCTCCGAGTTGGGCTTGTTGCAGAAGGGCGACTCCATTGTCACCATCCAGGGCTGGACCAGAGGCTCGGGCCACTCCAACACCATCAGAATCGTCCAGGCTTAAGTGCACGACGTTCGCCATGTATAGATCATCCATACGAAATCCATGAAAGATTGAAAGATTGAGAGGACAGATGCTTTTGTTAATTTTCGTACTGAGAAGTTGTAGTCATTGGATAGAGGCATTGTAAGATGGACCAAGAGCACTCTTCTACTTGTCAGTTGCTGTCTGTCAATCCCCAAGCCTCAAGGGATATCTGCAGTTCCTGAGGATATTGTGATACAATGGAACATGAAGGTAGGAGGTGGGATGACCCTAAATCCATTCATCACATAAACCTTTTTGATCGATCAGATAATACGCAGTTTCAGAAAGTTTCGGCTTTCGAAGTATAAGTCTGCCAGATCTGACGCGTGATTCATGCTCACATATCGGGCCTTCATTTAAAGCTAGTCTAGTATTCAACTTCATGGGAAACTCATCTTCACAGTAAAGGTGCCCAAACTCTACCCGAAAGTCTTTTCCATCATCGGCACGCCAACGCCGGCGGCAGATTCATGCCTCCCACAACGCAGTCAAGTAGACCTCGTTTTGCTATATTTGGTGGGAAGTGTGTGTTCAGTTGATTGCGGCAATCGATCTGAACATGAACATGGTCAAGCTCTCCCTCCGTGTCTGCTAACGCTGAAAATGGATTGTCGTTGCTAAACATGGATGCAATTTTGGACTAAACGATTTCTGTTAGGAAAGATACATAAGTAGACTTGATGCTGTCGGTAATCGAAGAATACAAGCGTTCCATATGATGGAAGCTCGCCTTTGTGTCTCAACATATCCACCACACCGAGAATAGTTTTCGAGACAGGCGATTCTGCATGCTCGTCATGAAAACACACCCCGAAACCATCTCAGATACTCGCAACCCTATGGTCTATAGATGAAGGGTGACAGCTGCTAAGGATCAATCCAGCAAAGCGCATGCGCGAGGAAAATCTAAATAATCCAAAGTTATTACTGTGAAGTTTACTCATTAGAAATCAACCCATTGGCTCGTTACTCGCTCGTCACTTTTGTCCATGAAAATGTGTGGCAAAGTGGAGCGTTTGACGATCATGGTTTCTACATATAAAATCTCTGACTCTCTGACTCTCTGGAGTGAGAGTGCGCATGGACTTTGAAGCTAGAGCCTAGGAAAGACAGATAATTTTGTATCGGGTATACACCTGCGGATCCGGAGTAAAACTAGAAGCTTGATATCGTATACTTTTCTAAGCTATCTTATCCATTCAATCATAGATTTATACTCAGAAAAAATTGGACCTTATGTAACACTTTTGTATGCCCTCTCAGATATCCCCAAGACCCCCATCGAGGCCAGCGCCTTTGTTGCTCGTACAGGACAGGACCCACCGCGAACTTGAAAGTGAGCCTTAAATGGGTCGATAACACTTTTGATCGAACGAAGTGCCAGTTATCTCCGTGAAATCTGCGTGAATTTGCCACCAATACTCGAGTGAAGAAGTCTTAAAAGCGAGAATCGAAATTCTTTCGGCATTAAATATAAGATTTCTTGGCATAAGTACACTTTTGAGGCCCCACTCTAGCACGCGTCTGGATCTTCTACTGAAAGATCAACCACTTCTCAAGAACACCACCAATGAACTCTCGTTTGGCCTTGCGTGGCCTCGGGCATGCCCGCGTGGCACCCACCATGCGATTCTACGCCAAATCAGCGAAAGGCGCCGAAGCAACTGAACCATTGTCGGCCAAAAACGAGCCTTTAGCGCCCAAATCGCAGTTTTCGGCTCCTAATTCTGACCCGACCACGCATTTCGGGTTCAAAACCGTCAACCGCGAGGACAAGGAGAAGATGGTGCGCGGGGTATTTTCCTCCGTGGCGCTGAAGTACGACGTGATGAATGACGCCATGTCGTTTGGCGTGCATAGGCTCTGGAAACACCATTTCATCAACCGTTTGGATGCAGGCATGCGTCCCAGCTCCACCAAGCCATTGGACTTTCTCGATGTGGCCGGCGGAACCGGAGATATCGCTTTCGGCCTCTTGGAGCATGCGAAGGAGAAGTACGGCGATGTGCAGCTGACCATGACGGTGGCCGATATCAACCCTGACATGTTGGCCGAGGGGAAAGTTCGGTACGCAAAACTGAAGTGGAACGATGGCCTGGACCGCGTGTCTTTCATCGAGCAGAACGGCGAGACGATGGAGGCCATTGCTGACGAGTCCAAGGACGTGTACACAATTGCGTTTGGTATCCGTAACTTCACCAATATCCAGGCCGGCTTGAATACTGCATACAGGGTGTTGAAGCCGGGCGGAATCTTCGCCTGCCTCGAGTTCTCCCATGTGGACAACCCCGTGGTTGACTACGCCTACCAGGCATACTCCTTTGGCGTGTTGCCCTTGATGGGGCAGTTGATTGCCGATGACCGCGATTCGTACCAGTATTTGGTCGAGAGTATCCAGAGATTCCCCAAGCAGGAGGAGTTTAGCGGTATGATTGAGAAGGCGGGCTTCTACGTGCCTGAGCAAGGCTACGAGAACTTGACTTTTGGTGTTGCCAGCATCCATATAGGCGTAAAGCTCTAGTGTACATAGTCACAAGACTCAGGTTTGGCCCAACTTAGAGGTAATTTACCGGCCTGTGTCAACCCAATGCAAAAAGTTTGAGATTTTGTTTGAAGAAGTGAGGAAATCATTGGACCATACTCCCAAGATACCCCGTATTTAGAGTCAAGAATCGATGTTACGCATTCTCAAATGTATGAGTAAGGGATGAACGAGCCTATCCGTGGCAGCAGTTTTTAGTTGAGACAAATCACATCGCAAGCATTCACCAATATTCCGAGTTTCACTGTGGAATTTGTCAACGGAAGGGTGTATCTTGTCGCAGAATCCATACGCCGCAAATATCTCATTCTTTCCTCGTGAGCTCGTTTTTTTCGAATTCTATCAGGATAGCGTTTTGCTCTTCCTGTAGCATTTCATCGAATCTTCCACATATCAAAACGAAGTGCAAAGTATCCTGCTGCATGAGCAATTGTCCCGGGCATTGCAGGCAGGTCCATGCAGTCAAACAAAACGGAATTTCAGATTGGTCACTCTCTCAAAACCCCTTTTCTGACTATATCCATGTATAGATCCACGATATCAGGAACTCAAGGCCTCGAGACTGAGAAGTATGTCTTCACTAATAGCAAGGGCGTGCACAAACTTGTCTGTCGCCGAGGCTTCCATATCGATATCATCTCCTTTCCTTGAAAGAACCCCGTTTCGAATCACCATTTGCGCATCCACGTCAAGCTCGGTGTCTGAAATCGAAAGCCCGAACTCTGTAAACTTGGTTCCGTAGCATATTTCCTGAAACACCACCACCAACAGCGGAACAGCACTAGTCGGAGGATTCGTGCTGTCGTCGAAATCGTCCGTCACCATTGGGTCGCTCTCGCCCTCGCTCTTGGTATATTCATCCAACTTTAGATCACGGTCTATCATGTTTTCACCCATGTAATCTCCAGAAATGGAGTTCAAGCCCAATATTTCTTCGTCCGCCACATCGTTGGGGATCTGCAATGAGTTCCTGATCCTATCCTTGGACTCTTTGTCACTCTCAGCCTCGAAATTTGGCAAATTTTCGCAATTCGCAAGTGCAACGCTGGTCATTAGTTTTGTAAGCACAAGCAGATTGCGCACCGCAGGCATGAGGTCAAAGAGCACGTGTAAATTTGGTATGCTAATAGACAGCAAGCCGGTAAACGAGGCATCTTCCTCGAAAACAAGAACGATGTGTTTTTCCTTCGCTCGGTACCGAAGCTCGCCTTGTTCTGAGGCGGTTTGCCAAAACCGATCGATATCCAGCTCTTTCGCGCATTCATAGTCCGTGATTCCCAAATATTTAAGTAAAGATTTCGGCAAGAAGACGGTTTCCGTGAAGCGAAGCACGAGTTTCCAGCTTGCATTGGCGATGACGCTTTGCTGTTCGTGCAAATGGCTCATACTAGACTCTGCACGGAAAATGTGCGGAATTACATTTCCGCCGGCGTCTTGAAGCGGCCACGGCTGGAGCTGTGCTTCGGCCACGTGATCTATAGCGGGATGTGTAGACTCCTCGAGTGCTAATATTGCCAGGTAAGATTTTCCCGTTTCCGAAATCCCGGTTTGCGCGTATTTATGGCTCAAAAGACGGCAGTCGTGCCAGAATTTGAGGAACACGCCAACACGTTGTGTTTTTTCGTCGTTTAAGCGAACTTTTCCAAAGGAGCTCGTGTAGCCTTCTGCAACCTGCCAGTTCTCTGGGTTAAGTTCCGTTTCTTCGAAGTGAATTGCAGCCAAATATGTGGCTAAGTTATCCATGTAGACAATCAAATCAGCCTCGGGCGGCGAAACACGGTCGATATCAGCGAGATACTTGAGGTTCCTTGGGAATGAGCCGAGTGTGGGGCCAGACAAGCTTGATAGAAGAATCTCTTCTGCAACAGATCCATATTGATGTCCGTTTTCGGAGCTTTTTTCACCTCCTGAATGCTTCAGCAGCGACGTTCTGAGGAAAGATGTTCTGAGGTCCGGCAGAAGCGACAAGGTCACTGTTTTTCCCTGGTTGACAGGCCCATCATTCACGGAAATAATGTTTCGGGCAATTCTATCCATCAGTTCGCTATCCTGTAAGGTTTCCAGCGAGTGATTGCCCAGTGAAAGACTCACTTTCGAGACTGTGTTTTCGTTGGAGAAATCAATCTCCAACAAGAGGAGAGAACCAGCTATCGAGAGCCGTGTGACCCCCGGGATTTCCTCGGAATCAACAAATGTGTCTAGCTTGAGGCTTTTGGCCAATTTCACAATGATATCGATGTTCACACGAAACTTCAGCGCCTCATTGTAGAGACACCGGAGCGAGTCCCGTAGCGCGTCTTCATATGGCATTTTAATAGAGTATTAGAGAGCGGAAAACGGAGAACGATTCGCGTGGTAGATTCAAAATATTCGAATTGGGTTGTTTTGACTCACTTAGATGAAAATTGTGGCCGATCTGGGGCTTTTTGTCCACCACTTTCTTTTCTATTCTCAAGAGAATGTACATGTATGTGCCGAGCCGACCTCTGATGCGAGCGAGTGCGGCTGGGTCCTGGGAGCGGACCTTAGCCTTAGCCGTGGCCCGTGGGACAAGCAATGGAAGAAATTGCAATCAAACGAGAAAAGATAAAATAATTCTTCCTCGAAAATGTCACTAGATTTTGATCTCGTTTCATACCTGATTAATTCACAAAAAGCAGATGTAAACCAAATGATATCAATGGTGACATGTTTCTATAGCATCTTCCAACACTGCTTCTACATACGCGCACCGGACCAAGGCCAGACTCCAGGCCCACTGTCTTAGACACCATCAAGTCCACGCAACACCGGTTTTTTTTTTCAGAAAAAGCCTGAAATTAACAGATCTACTTATATTATTCACCTACATTATAAAAAGCACAACTTATCCACCCGCGAACTGTGTGTGTTTAACAACCACCAGCTCGAATTTCTGATCCTGCATATACCATACTCCTACATCACGGTACGAAAAATGCCACTACAAAATTCCGAATCCCCAAACCCCCACATAAAATGCCCTCTGCAGAGATCCAGGCGCTCGTGGAGCCGCTCGTGCTCGAGCTCAAGCGGAAGCAACACGTTGGCGACAAAGATATAGCGTTGAAAGTGGCGCACGTGTTAATGCGGGTCATTTCCGCTGCCCGTTGGACCGACCCAAATGAACTCATCACAGTGGTGCGCAAAGTAGGCTTGAATTTACAGCAAGCGAGCCCACGGGAGTTTGTTCCGGGTAATATCGTCAGGAGAGTTTTGGCGATCATCAGGGACGAGGTCGAGACCGATCCCGCTGACACGGCGCCCATGATCAGCCTGATGTTCTCGCTTTTGCTGACTCATAATGTGGCCGAGCATGCGCAGCAGAAACTACTGAAGAAACAGCTGAGTGATATGCGCTCGATCGTGATCCAGGGGATTCGTGACTTGATCGACGAAATCTGTAACGTCAAGGAGGAGTTGGAGAACATGGCTGCGGATTTGATCCATGAAAATGAGCTTTTATTGACCGCGACTCCAGGCTCGGATACTGTATTACAATTCTTGATCAAAGCAAGAGCCAAGCGTAATTTTACCGTTCTAGTCACCGAAAGTTTCCCCAACGACACCGAGGACGCCCACCGGTTTGTGAAGACGCTTGCGGAAAACAAGATCCAGACGGTGTTGATCCCAGATAGTACAGTTTTCGCCGTGATGCCGCGCGTGGGGAAAGTGATCTTGGGCGCTAACACAGTGTTCGCCAACGGCGGGTGCATGCTGAACCTGGGCGTGGCCAATGTGGTGGAGTGTGCCAAGGAACATAAGACGCCTGTTTTCGGCGTGGCGGGTCTCTATAAGCTATCTCCATTATACCCATTCAATCGCGAGGATTTGATCGAGGTGGGCAACTCTGGGAAGGTATTGAGCTATGCGAACGCCACGCTCATGGAAAACGTGGATGTGGTCACGAACCCATTGGGCGACTACGTGCCGCCGGAACATATCGACATCTACATCACAAACGTGGGCGGGTTTGCTCCCTCGTTCATCTACCGTATCGTGCTTGATAACTACAAGCCTGAGGATACCAACTTGGAGTAGGCGAGGGAAAGCGAAAAGGCTTCTGTTTTGCTTGGTTTTCGACTTGGTGCTTTGATGCTTATAGACAGGGCAGGCATAGGAAGCCGGTTCAGTTTATTTGTGGGCAAAACCAGCTTATAGAGCCCTGTTTTTACTCGTTTTTGCTGGTTTTTGTCTTGGGGTGTTATATGGAATCATCTTATTACACTTGGTATGCGGTGTATATTCACTTTGGCGCATGGAAGGACCATGGTCAGCTTCGGTCTTTCATCAGCGTGCCGTTTTCAATGATACCCGGATAATCAGAGTGGTGTTACTTGCTCAAGGTGAAAGATCAACGTTTTCTCTTCAGAAAAATTCCCATCACATCATAGATTTTGATCGCACGCGTTTTTCTTGTAGATTGACCAAATGCGTCATCCAAGCTTGTGAACATATAATGAAAGTGGGATTTTAGGGGTAAATCATGTGATAGGAGCAAATATACTTATGCATTGAACAAGTATGTTAAACGGTGGTCTGGTGCTAATGAATCAAGCTAGAAGATCTTTCTTATGTAGAGACAGACCGAAAATGAAGTCTCATTTTACTGTCATGGCATGGACTCTGGTCTATGATTTGTTCTCTACGCAATTAGCAGTTTTTCAACACTTCTCATCTCTGCTATGTGATGATCGCCAAGAAGCGACGTCTCGACCAGCTTTACATCATCGCGAATATCACCGGCCCGCGAGCCTAATTCTCGAGATTCGCAGACTCGGAACACCGCCTATAAGAGCCCAAAGCCAGTTCAGTGCAGAATGTGCATTTGAAGATGTCATTCAGATCAGTAAAGGGCAAATCCCCTTTCCCGCGTTTCACAGCGCTACATTCTCAAAGACCGGTCTAGCTCGACAAGATTTCTGCTGCTTCATCCTCGCGCTCAAACCGCTGCCGCTCTTCGAGCGACTTTCGGTTCAACATATTCTCGATTGCTGCCGAATATGGTGCTTTGCCGTCCGTTGTTGGGTTGTTGGCGGTCACGGTGTTGAAGTAATTCTTATAGATGTCACCATTGTAGTACCCGATCGGCGCATTGATCATCATGTCTGACATCATGAAGGAGTCTGTCAACGGAATCACGTGTGGCCTAAGGGCAGCGCACAACTGCGCAATGTGATCTGTTGAGTTGTGTGCCATGGCCTCGGTCAGTACCACGGAGTAAGTCAAAAATGTTCCCGAGAACACCTCCAACACGTTTGCTGCGCCATACAATTGCGCCAACAAATCCAACACGGGCACCAAATCTTTCTGGTCTTTGGTCGCATCGATTTTGTCGAGGAATGCTTTCAACAAGAAGAAGTGTGCCAAGAGTTTCAGCAAAGTCACAAGGTCTGCGCCGATGTAGTCCGTGTCACCATTCTTCAGACTCAATACGCTATCCGCACGAGCGCAGGCACGTACAAGTGCAGTCTGAATGGCGTACAAGATTTTTGTTGGGCTGTTCAAATCGTGCTTCTGTAATACTGGGGTGTCTCCCAAAAGCTCCTCATACTTGCCCAAAAAGTCAAGAATCCCCGTTGCTTTTTCCCCCGATTTTACCGCTGCGAACTTCTTGAGCAACTGTTTGCCCACGGACATTCCAAGGATGTTATTGTCGCCCTCCCATGTGCACTGCACGGCAAAGTCATTGAAAGCCTTGCCAAACCCTGCATACGACAGGTAGCCGTGGCCGCCACAGGCCTGTCTGCATTCGTCGATGTTAGCCAAAGTGAGCCATGTGCAGGTCGATTTCAACGATCCAGAAGCAATGAAAAGAGACTTCATTTTGTCAACGCCTGCATTGAGCTGTTCCTTGTCGTCGGCAGCCACTGCACGATCCAATTCATCCATAGTACTGGCGGACGTTTCTGCCAAAACATTGGCGCCGTTCGAAAACGCATATGTCAATGCCAAAATTGGAATCAAGCGCCGCTGGTGCAATGGGTAGTCCAACAATTGCGTTTCCGGGTCGCCCTTCTTCGCCAATGCCGCCTGGAACTGTCTTCTACCGACAGCATACCGTATGGCGATGGTAATGACGCGTGCAGACCAGCGAAAGGCGTCTTTCACCATCACAACTCTTCCCAAAAGAAGCGCCAGATACAGCAATTGATTCAACGGCGGTTCCGTCACCTCTCCTTCCTCCGAGACCTTGCAGTATTTCTGTAACATGAAGTAGCGCGGGATTTTCACGTGCGAAAACTGGATCCAGCCATTGTCAATGCCGTCGCGGCCCATCTTGGCGCCAATATCACCAATCGCAACACCAGGCATCAAGTTATGGTCGGCGTCACGTAAGGGCACGATAAATGTTTTCACGCCGTAATCTTTGCCCTTGACGATTAATCTGGCATAGACTGCACAGTGCGTTGCCAGGTGAGCCGCCCCGCCAATCCACCATTTGGTAGCGCCCAAGTGCGGTGTGTGCACGACAAATTGGTCCTCTTCCTCGTCAAAAGTTGCAGTTGTTTCCAAGCCAGCCACATTCGAGCCATGCGCCAATTCGGTCATGCCGAAACAGCCATAGAGGTTTTTGATATATGCAGCCTCTTTTTGCAATAACCAGTACTGCATCTGGTTCGTGGAGCCGTTTCCCCTGATACACCCAAGGAAAAGTCCGAGGTGCACGCCAACCCGTGTATGGAAAGAGGGGTCAAATACAGATACGATCGAAAGCCGGCGCTCCAATTGGTCAAACGTTTCCACCTCAATGTACCGCGAAAGGCGGTTGATTTTCTTGACGGTGATCTCCCGATGTTCAGCCTTTGTGGCATCATAGTCGTGTGTCGTGGCGGCTAAAATCGGGTCACGCTCCATTTCACTAACAAACTTGCGCACTTCACGGGCCTTTTCCGCCGAGCCTTCAAGAAAGTAATTCATTTGCTCCATGTCGAATTTCGCCAGCGCACGCTCTTTCTGAATGAGCGAGCCCGGGTCAGGGCCCTTGCTGTAGTCAACGGATCCCGTCACCTGTGCAAGTGATGCCACAGTGTTGTTGTATGCCATTTTCCAGATGCTTTTTCACTCTTTTGGTGCTTAAAAGTGCGGTGTGAATCGTGGCGCGAACGAACGAAACAAGGTGCGATAGATTGAGCAAGATATTTGGGTATAACAAAATTTTTGCCAATTTGGGTAAAACTTTATCTTTGAGGAATGATATTTCTTCTCAATTATTCGAAAAGACGGATATCGAGGTATTTTTATACTACCTGATTGACCATTTTGAGGCCCCACACACTGCATACTTATACGTATGTAGGCCACGGGCGCGGGCCATGTGATATGGTGTTTTTTTGACGTGCGTCACGCGCATGAGCCGGGGCCAAGAAGCCTTGAAGCCTGAAACTTGAGGCCTGGAGCCATGTGAAATGACTGTTGCGGGGCGCGCTATTCCGACATGTCTTTTTCTCTATTTTGTTTTTGTTTTGTTTTCGTTTGGTTATTGTTATTGTTTTTATTTCAATTATTTTCTTTCGCATCTGGTAATGTACGGGCTAGCCAGAACCGTCTACCTGGCTTTCTACATCACTGTGCAATTAGTGACAAACTTTCTCTAGCATTGGTGTAGTGCCTCCGTTGTGAGAAGCACTTGGTTGCTTGGCACAGTATGATAATTCAGTCTTCTATTATTGTCCCTACTGAGTGTATGGCCGTACATCCTCAGGGAAAATACATAAATCGAGATCGTGAGGAGACAAATTTTGTGAAAAGCTACAGCTTGACTCTTAGGTTAGTTCAAGTCAAAAAATTAGCATTATTGATTTGTTCATCTAATCACTACCTTGGGTAGTAATACCGTCGCACTTTACTGGCAATTGGACTTCTTCAGTCAGGGCTGATTAGCACGTTAAGTAATTTGCAATAAATTAAAGCACTTTGCATCCACATGAATATCGATGTAAACATTCCATTCAAAATACTCTCATATCTTTTCAGTTAAGTTTGGACGCTTTCTCAATGATTTTTAGAAGTGTGTTGAAAATTCAAACAAGCTGGTGAGATTCATTAAATGCGGCATAAACGCACGAAATCGAAGCACACTCAACTGCATGGCCTCGGCCCCAATATGTCCACGAAAAGACTTTTTCTGTGTATTGAAAATCTCTGCGACAGGTTTTACTGCATTCGGATTATATTGACTTGATTGTAAAAACATCACGTGTTTGCTTATGAGGAAAGCAACTCTGACATAGACACACCCATTGATGGAAGCATCAATTCATCTCATTTCATCTTTCACTTCTATTTATTCTTGATCCGATTTGATTCAATTCATCTTATAGCACATTCAATATGCCATAAATTCGGCTTAGTGTTTAGCCAAATTAGGAATCCGAGGTTCCATTCCTCGCACAAGACTTGGCCCGCGGCCGCTATTTCCGAAATGATTTGAGCCGAGGCTCGTTACCTTACCTTACCCCGCGAATCGGCCGCGACATGTTTTGGAAGATTTCATAGGCTACATAACATGTCAGGCTTCATATTTTATCGAGGCGGGAAATATTATAAGAAATGATTCAGCATGGTTTCATGAAATTTGTTTTATTCAAACCACCATTTCTCGATTAAAGTTCATTCTGAAAGATTAAGATATTTACTTGATTGGTTAGACTAGTTGCCAGGCTCCAGCACCAATAACGGCACCAAAGGTAGTACCAAAAGTAGCGTGGACCATCATTAACGGTTTATTGACCAACACCAATGAACCATTAAAAGTATGGGATATCTCAAATTCAAGAAAAAGAAAAAATCTCGTTCATGTTGCAAATTTTGCGCTATGTCGCGACCCTTTATTATTATTCTTATTATGCTCTCACATATGTAGCATCAATTTTCGAGAGCGAGTCGCCAAGGCAAAGACGCAACTTTCTCCTATATGCGGTGGGGTTTGTGAGCTGCACGGGGTTTCCCTCAAAGTATACCGTGTCCAACTCGGGCAACAGACCCAATTGCTCTGTGATTTCTGTGAAGGACGAGATCTGGTTATACGAGCACCAGAAATCGGTGAGCGCTTTCAAATGCGAGAGGCCAGATAAGTTTGTGAGCCTGTTTGACGTCACGTCAAGGACAGTAAGTTTTGTGTTGTGCTCCAAATTCTCGATTTTCTCAATGCCGTTATGCGAAAGATACAATTCTTCCAAATTGACCAATTTCTCTAATCCTTCGAGCTTGGTGAGTCTATTGGACTGGATTGAGAGCACACGAAGATTTGTTAGGTTATCAAGATTCTGTAGACGCGAGATTTTGTTTTTTCCAAGCCACAACTGCGTGATGCTGGGCAATTGTAGCATTTCTGGCAGGATCTCGGCGATTCTGTTTCCGCCCAATTCGAGGTTTTTCAATTTCTTGAGCGTGCTCAAATTCTTGATTTCCGCAATCTTATTCTGCACAAAATAGAGGTTCTCCAACTCGACCAACTTGTCGATATTCTTGATATTTTTGATCTTATTAAACGACAAGTCTAGATTCTTCAACTTCACTAGTTGGTTCACCAGACTGCTGATATGGTTTATTCTGTTATCGTAGAGATCCAAATCCTCCATGGTCTCGCTGGGCAAATCCAGCACGCTGGCCATCGACTCAATGAGATTCTGGCGCAAGCACAATGCCTCCAATTTCGTGAATCTGGCCAAGTTCAAATCCTCCAAGCTTTTGATTTTGAGGTGGATCAAGTCGATGTATTCGGTATCATCTGGGTACTCACGCGCCAAGTCGAAATCACTCGCAATCTGCTCGGGATGAGTATCCGGAATTACAGTTCCGGGGTATTCTACTGCACCATTATCTTCTTCTTCTTCCTCCTCCGCTCCATCTATGTCTTCGTCTGTTTCAGAAAGATTTGAGTCCTGTAGTTTCTGTGCAGTCTCTGTCACTGATAAATCTGCTACGTGGTTGCCGTTTTCTGTACCCGTCAGGGGCTCGGTAGAGAGCGTCATGAATATCGTTTGGTGATATAACGTTCAGTTTTGTATGTGGTTAAGAAGAAGCGGTTGATGCGGAGACTGTGTGTCACGTGACTCGACTAGCGGTTGCTTGCATCTTGTTTTGTTTTTGCTTGCCAGTGGCTCTTATTTCGCGGGCCAATCAAAAGCCCGGCCGCAACGTTTCCCTAGCATGATGAAGGCAGGGTTAAGATGTAGAACTAGCGGCATTTTTCATTTGCATGGATGACGATTTGATTAAAAAAAAAAAAAAAAAAAAGAGTACGAGCCTGATTCAGGAAATTCTCAATTTTTTCAAATATGTATTGAATCGAGAAATTCGCCTCCAGTTTATTTTACGTAATACGCAGCAGCGCACGCCAAGTCCAGTCAAGACCGGTATGGATGAATAGGCGAATCCTACGATAATGAAGAACAGCGTCTCCATCCATAAAGGATTTACGGTCTTATCCAACTTTTCTTGTAAATTCCAATTATGGCTAAGATCAGGAAATTTTGCCCCTTAAATACCCGCCTTTAGGCCTCTCTTTCATGCCTTTACCATGTCTCTATCATGCCTACAAAGTCTACCTAAATCCTCATCTGCTTGTGAATTCTTGATTTTCCATTAAGTATATACAGCTGTCGACAAAAATTTAATTGTTAGCAGAGTGATGTGCTTACAACTTCTGCTCCTCCTGGAAGATGTAGTCCACGGCCTGGCCCACGGTCTTGATGTCGTCAGAAACCTTGTCTGGAATTTCCAAGTCGAACTCCTCCTCCAAGGCCACGAGAGCCTCGACTGTGTCCAAGGAGTCCAAGCCCAAATCCTTCTGGAAGTTAGCCTCCAACGAGATTTTAGACTCCTGCAAAGCGGCCAACGTCTTCAAGGCCTCAAAAGCTCTCTGTGTGACCTCCTCTTTCGTGATAGGAGCAGCAGCATAAAAGCGAATAGGCTGGGCGACAGCAGTGCGGAGAACAGGGGCGCGGAGCGTGCGGGCGGCGAGTCTGAACATTGTGATGGATATGGGTTTTAAGTCAGGATACGGTTCTTCGAATCAGTTTTTTTGTTCTCACTTGATCTAGTAGAGACACCCGTACACCAAAATAATTAAATTTGACATTTATCATGATCTTCATCAATAGAGGAGGAATTGTGGATTTTATGGACTTTCTGATTTTCCGCTTTTCTGAAGCTTTTTCGAAACGTATTTCCACATATATGAATGTAACTGGTGTGGCCAATGACGTAGCCTTTCTACTTGGCCTTGTGTGCAGTCCATGCAAGTCGACCCCATTTGGTGGCCCTGCTGATAGAATGAGCCTAAGTCTGTTATGAGGACAAAAGTGATGTCAATTGAATCGTATTGGCACTCACAATTGCTTTTAAAAAGATTCTCTTGAATAAACTTGGGATTTCTGGACTGCTTGTTGGATTCTAATGTCAGTATAGTCTACTGCGCAGGCGACAAGTGACAGGCAAATCTCTCTCACAAGAGTCATAATTCCAACTCTATACTTTCTTATGAATATCTAGATTGTTTGAAGAAAATACAGTTTATGAAAAGAAAAACAACACAAAATTCAAAGTCTGACAGAAAGTGCAAATCCACTTTTCCCGAGCCACTTGCCAGCCATAGATGCAGATCAATAAGGTAGAACAAGCATGCATCAAACACCAACTGCTTAAGCTGGCAAATTTCGATCACATTCAGGCAGTGAACATTTGTGTCTGTAGAGTGTACTCGAGTAGTGAATCAAGGTCTATAAAAATATCTGAAACTCAGCAATGTCTTTATCTTTATCTATATGAATCACATATCCCAAGATTGAGAAACGAATTAGCCTTGAAGCGCGACCCTTCCCATTCATCACCTCCTGCGCCAGTTCAAGGCCGTGCGCTTGATCTTGCTCGATGACAGGCTCATGAAACTAGGCTCCGAAACGTTTGTAACCCCGGAATTGGACGAGCCCTTGGAGCACTGGCTCAGCGTCCTGTGTAGTGACAGTCCACCCAACAATGCCAGGCACTGGTCACTTTGGCCAGTGCCATTAACAGACCCGCTCGTGATGCGTCCTCTGGCATTCTGCGCCGAAGCCGTGTGGCTATAAGGTAACGCATCGTAGTTTGTGTTGATCTTCAACTCCTCAATCTCGGCCGCGAAGTTCTGCCGATACAAGTCCACCAACGCAGCATGTGCTGGACGCATGCTGGCACCGATCCATTTGCCGTGCAAGTGCAAGCAGCGGCTCAAGACCAGGGTCAAGTCGTAGAATGCGTTCTTCAAAAGCCGGATATTGTATGCGAAATCGGGTTTCCCGTCGTATCGTGGGTCGATAAAACACGCTCGGAACTGGCCCACGCCGCCATTCACAGGCGAGTCCACCGTGCCGGCCAAGAGCCTGCTCAAATCGTTCAATAACGTAGCGTAGTCGGCCTTTTCGCGCACGGCTATGTTGAGCATGCTCTCGACCTGGACCAACTCGTTGTTTTTGTTCAAAATGATACGGATCGCGTTCTCCAATGGCGAGAGCCGCGTGACGGTGGTGGCCCTGATTTCGCTGCGGTTCATCAACGTCGGGAACGAAACCTGGGTCTCGTACGTGATTTCTTCGGTCCACAAGTCAAACACCGACGTCAGGCCCGGGAGTTTGCGCGTTGTAGAGAAAAATCGCAAGTTCTTATTGCGGGCATATTGCCGCACGCCGATGGACGTGTTGAGGATCTTCGCCGACACCTCGTTGGCTGGTTCCACCGCATTCACGTGCAAGTAACGGCCCGTTTGGATCTTTTTGCGGAGCTCGGCTGCTTGCTGGTCGTCTGTGACGATTCTCGCGCCCGGGTACATGTTCAAAAGACGCTCGTGGATCGACGTGATGTGCTCGAATGGAAGGCCCTCGTAGATCTGTTCCTTGCCCCGGATATTCTGAGGAAACCCAGCACCGATGTACGCCACGCGGAAGTACAGTGGGCTCAATTTGTCGGAACTCTCCAAGTCCAAGTAGAGCCGGGCGAGTTTTTGGTGCACATACGCAAACGACTTGAGGTCGTATGTGTGCTCACTATATGCCTCGAGCAACTCATTGTAAGTGTCCGTGGCGCGTTCCAAGCTGTTACCCTTGATATAGTTCTGCGCAATCATCTTGATCAACGCCTCTTTCCGCTCGAAAGACGTTTGTTCAGGGAACTTGGGCCGGTACGACGCAGGCACGGTCACGTGGTGGTCCCAAGTGTAAGTAGACGCCAAGAGCTCCAAGCTGAGCGCCGCCTGCACGAAGTCCAGCTTGCGGACGTTCTCCTCAAACATCTGGTTGATGAACGAGTGGAAGAGTTCCGGCTTGTTGGCGTTCTTCAAGTACGCGTTGATGTTAAGTTTATGGAACGTGCGGTCATCCTCAAACTCCGACCCGAAAGGCACCAGGTTCAAGTCGTTGAGCACCTCCAAAAACCCGGAAATGTTCTGCACAAACCGAAGCACCACACCCAACGCCTCGTCGTCGGCGCCAAGCCGGATTGTGGTGCGCAATTTCTCGATGAATGCCTGCTGTTCGTTCTTACCCGGCTTATACGCGGTTCGGGTGAATATATCGTGCAATCCAAGAAGACACTCTCTCTCAACATCAACAATCAGGTCGCTGAGAATGTACTCCGACACAAGCACGGTCCACACGATTTTGACCGCCACGGCCTGGCACGCGTTGTTGCGCTGCAATGCGAGGAGCATCAATTCTGGCAAAATCGCATAGTCGCTGCTGATGAACTCGACCTGGTACCCGCCGAACTTCGTCAAGTTGAACCGCGCCAAGTCTTCTTCAGTGGCCTCCCACGCCAACGCGTCCCAGGCCATGTTGAGGATGTGTGCAATTCGGTCGCGCATAGTGCCCGTGATTTGATGGCACGCTTTTCTGGGGATGGTCGAGAGGTGTTCCACGGCCACGGGCGGCAACGTGCCCAACTTGAGCAGCGTGCGGAAAAAACTGCCCCATAACGACCGGTCAAACTGCTCGGGCGTGTCTGTATCGGGAATGAAATGCACAAGCATCAATGGCGTGACGAGCTCAATTGCCAGCAAGCAGCCTTCGGCAATCAGCGCGTAGAAAGAAACCCACTTGTCCTCGGGGAAGTATTTGCCGAGCCGAATGAGTTGGATCCCCGATAACACCGTCATGATATCCTCGCCGAGGCCGTTTCCGGAAGAACGTTTATCCGCGTCGAAGAAATCATTTGAAATCGGCGTGATGTTGATGCGGAAGAAGCCCTCGGGGCCGGCAGCCTTGTGCCCGAGCCGGGCCACGGAAGCAAACACCGCGGCAAGTTCCACCAAGACTTCCACCACGGCCTCCTCTCCCACGATTGGGTCTGCGATGATCTCCTTAAACGGGTATTCACGCTGGAACACCTGCGTGAACACCTTCTTTGGGCGGAAATACTCACCGCTGCGAGTATACTTGTTGTATCTGATAAACGTGCGGGCAAGGGCCCCCAAGTGTTTAGCGAGCGAAAAACACAAGAGCTCCATTCCAGGCGTCTCAAATTTTTGCCATAACAAATCACACACGCAGTTCATCACCAGCGCCGCCAAACGCGTAGCGTCCACGTCCAACTCACCTAAAAAGACGTCCATGGCCCAGGCGACGGCCTTGGCGACCAATAAGGGGGTGTTCTGCGGGTCACGCGCCAACTCGCACGCAAAAAGACGCTGCACCAACAATAGTTTCGTAGTGATGATCTTATGGTCTTTCGCCGTGGCCCTTGGCGCATTATCTGCGTTGGCGCCTAAGCCCCTTGTTCCCACTGAATCAATAAAATCGATCACGAGCGATAAGACCCGGTGCAGGCCCAATTCCATCTCGAAGGGAAGCACGAAATCGGGCATTTCGAGCACCAACACCTGGTCGTTGAGAAGCGGTGGCAACGGCAAGCCCACGAAGAATGATGCTGTCTGGAAAAGTGCCAGCAAGGGCGCGTGGAACTTTTCTGGGTCCGCTTTTTGTTTCAACGGGTATAATGCGATCTTCAAAAGCAAAGAGACGTTGCGGCACACCGACCGCAGGAGCGAGGTCCAGTTCAGCTGCGCCTGGTGGAAAATGTCGGCGATCTTGTCCAATAAGAACACGCCGGCTTGCGCAGGCACGCTATTTTTTGTAAGATACGTGTCAAATAGGTACAAGTACTGGTCTTGCTTGCCGAAAATCGTGTCTAGCAAAGCCACCACGGCCTTGAACGCCGCGTCCAAAAGCATTTCCGATTGCGGCAGCCTCGTGTTCAAACACGTATCGGCGATGTCCAAGATGGACGAAAGCAACTCGGAAAAGAAGCGCACCATGTGGTAAATGTCCAATCTGCAGAACTCCACCAACAGTTTATGAAGATCATCCAACCCCAGCGAAGCCTGTGCCAAGCGCTCATGCTGCAAGACATTTTCGATGCAAGTTTCGGTATTGAATGTCTTGCCAATGTACTCGGTATGGATCTGCACGTGACCCACTGGAGAGGCCTCTCCTGGGCTGGTGAACTCGAGCAAATGCCACGGTTTCTTGTTGAGCTCCACCACGGCGCCGTCGTCCTTATACACGGACTCGCCACGGCCAATAAGCACGCCGTTCGCGAAGAGTGAGAACGCAATCGAGTCGCGTTTCGATTTGCGCATACCACGGCTCACAATATTGTTCACCTTGACGATCTCGCCCACGGCCTCACCCAGGTATACGGAAACGAACTGCCAGGACAGTTTCTCGAGCTGGTTCAGCGCCTTGGCAAAGCGCACTTCCGGGTCCGAGGGCGCAGAAATCTCAACGGTCAAGAGCGCATTCTTATGTATATTCGCGACCACGCTAACAACGCCCATTTTCAAGTAAACACGCTCGTAATTTTCCGCCAACGGATCAAAAAAGATCGGCTTGATCTTGGCGATTGGCGCGCGGCGGCGCTCCGCCTCGTTATCGTCATCCCTTGTAACTTCTTCGGTATGCTCAGAGACTTCCTCACTATGGTCTGTCAATTGGTGCTTGAATTCCTTCACCGACACCACCAACTTTTCTGCACGCGGATTGACCGCGATTCCTTCGTTGGATCCAGCAATAATGCGGTCCACGACCTCACCCCAGCCGTTGTTTTCAGCGCGGCGGGCGTCAAACGGCTTTTTCGCCACAAAAGACCCGAATAATTTGATGGCAAACTGGTGCGCTTGGCCCGCCGCCAACGAGCCTTGGTTACGTGAGAACACACGCGTGATATCGGTCACGCCTGCAGCCACGCCCTTCTTGACCCTTGCCACCTGCGGAAGGAACGTGTCCTGCGGCGGCAACGAGATTTCCTCGGTCAACACCGCCACCAAGAAAACGCGATTGTTTTCGACCTCCAGCGCAGGAATATTGCGGAAAAGCGCCGCCAGGATCTTCTCCACATCCACCAATGCGTCCACCGAAGTAGTGTGGACGGCAAACGCCTCGGTCAAGCGGCGTCTGGTGTTGCGCACGTACAAGTACGCGATCATGCCTGCAAACCCGGCCGGCTGGTAGCTTGAGGAGCCCTCCACCGCCTTAAAATCAACCAATATGTGCAGTGGCGGCTCGTGCACGAGCCTGGCGTTGGGCTCGGGCTGCACCGTGTACTGCAGCGGCGTTCTGTGCGCGTTGATTGGGTACTTCGGGTATAAAGCACACAATTGTTGCGCCAAGGCCAACTGGGCCGGCAGTGCCGTTTGCAACAGCACCAACAGACCGTCCCTGGCGTCACGTGCCACCACGGCCTTGTACGCCGAGATGTCGGTGTTTTTGTTGTCCAAATCGTAGGATTTCTCGTTTAAACGCGCCGCCTTGGACGCCAATTTCTTGCCTATTTTGCCCAACAAATGAGTGGTGGTCTCACGCGCCACCTGCACCTCATGCTGCGTCAACGTATTCAGCGTCAACTTGACCCGGTTCTCGTCAAGCTCCCGGTAGACGGCCGAGAGTTTGTTGAAAAGGCGGAACTCGCCGATCGAGTAGAGCGCAAAAATGTGCGACGTCAATAAATTCATCGCATATGTGATTTCCGACACCAAGTCCTCCGTGAAGGTGAATGTATCAAAGGGAAGGGGCGGCACCACGGCCGCGCCACTCTCACTCGGCATATTCACCTCGATTTCCGCTCCGTTTTGGCTGTTTTCATCGTTACCACCAGCCCTCTCCAGCTCCTTCAATGTTGGGGCCAACGTCTCAGATACATTCACATTGTTGTACTCATCCGTGGCCCTAGTCATATTCAACGGGAGCCGTTCAATCACCTTGACGTATTTCAAGGGGAATACCGCCACCTTGACGTTCAATCCGGGTAACTCATCTAAGTTCACCGAAGTGATGGTGAAATCATGGGGGAATGGCCGGGTAAGCGTATATCCGCGGGCCCATTTGCCATCCTTGGTCTCGAAAATGTACACCTCGTCGCCAGCATACAAGTTCTTGAAATTCTCGTTCTTCAAAGTAGGGTGCTTGTCAAAAGGGAGAAACGGTTTCCAGAGTCTCCCATGGAGAAAATTATCTGTTGGAGTCCACGTCATTGGTTGCAACTGGAGATGGGCTCTGCAGATCTGGCTTTCGAGACTTTGATGAGCTCAAAAATGGAAAGCAGAAAAAATTCAGTTTTCGGAACACTAATAACCACAGAATAAAAAAAAATCCTGTTGCGTTTCAATGTTCGTGCCTTCGTTCAATGGGTGGTGAATTTTTTGTTGAGGTCGATCGATCTCAGACCAACAGTCTGCGTGGAGATTTTTCCGCTTACGCCCGGCAAGCGCCGCGCCACGTTGCCCCTGCAGAACCCGCATGCGCTTTCGCCCGATTTGGAATAAACCAATAAGGGAGGTGTAAGTGCCAGAGCAGTTTGCCTGCTTCACCTACGCAAGAAGGCATAATTTACAAAATAAGATCTATTCAGCATATTCCCCATGTTTGTGGTATGTAATATGCCAAAATTGGATGTTATTAATGGAGTAATTGTTTTTTAGGAGATGTTTTGAGACTTTTGATTTAATCTCATGGCGCGAAATTAATTTAGTTTTTGAGTATCACCTTTTAATATTCAGAATACTCACAACTGAATAAGCTCTTTTTAGTAAAGCAATATCAGAGAACGATATAAATTTGTCTCGACTTATGGCTCCCCAGTATTATGCTATATGTATTAGGCTAAAGAAGATAAAATGAAACATTCGCGGACTATTCTCGGTGTGTCGTCTAAATAACGACGCCCGTTCAAGTTCTCACTTCTTAAGAAAGAACTACTCAGTGGTGATACGTAGTTGCAGTAGCACCATCAAGGCGTATAAACATAAGGAGCTCTTTTTCACAAAGATCTTACACTTTTGGTTTAAGCTGAAACCCACATTTTTCTTGCTCTTCGCTGGTCTGGTTTATATTGGAGTAAGTCAAATACGCTGATTTTCATTAGCCTCTCATTCAGATGTGAACAAAAGCATTTCCCACTTATCTGTGCTCTTTCAACTTGATAACATGCTGGCGGGTTTTCTCTCAGAAGAAGAATCCCGATCAAATAGGGTTCCAAAAGCGCCATTGAATAGGGCCAGATGAATCTAACATCATAGCAGGTTAGCTTGGCTCGCCTCTGCCACGTGTCTCCAAAAATGAACTTCAAAGCAGCAAGTGCTTGCGTGGTGATAATCACCTGTTCTTGAAGTTTGAAACATGTCACGCAAGTCAAAATCACGCCATCCAGTCCAACACCTTATGTGCAAGATCTTTGGCCTTCCGCAAGTTGTACTCTCGTCCCCCGTCCCATATATAAATGTCTTTTTCTCGCCTCCCAGAGTCGAAGTCAAGAGCCTCAAGGCTCGAGATGCGAGTTCCTTTAACAATCCAGTGGCCCACGTAGAGGATCGCGAATATCATGAGAGTGCCATAACTGGCAAAAAAGAACCATGTATCCCAGCATCCATTTAGAAACACAACATATCCCATAGCGAGCAAGATAACGGCAGAGCCGAAAAGGCCGAAAATCGCGCTGTATGGCTGCAAAAACGACTTGTAAGGATACGCCTTGTCATTTCGGCCGATTATATCGGGCCGACGCTTGAGTCCGTAGTAAAATCGCACGAAAGACAAGCACATGGCAAACCATACAAATACACCGGAAGAGGAGATCAAGCTTGTGAGGTTTTGGAACACGGTAGTTGCACGCAGCGATACACAGGTGTAGGCAAGAAGTCCTGGAGCCACAGCCACGAGCACTGCATAGTAAGGCGTGCCGTAACGATTACACTTCCTCAAGAAACCCGGCGCTTTTCGCTGGAGCGCCAACGAGTATATTGTACGCGAGCTCACGTACAAGTGGGAGTTACCACACGAAAGCGCAAAAAAGAACAAAAACGCATTGACAACACTGCTCCAGCTGCAGGACCCAGCGCTTTGAAATGCAACGATCCAGGGACTTTGCGAACCGTTCCCCACGCCGGCAATTATCAGATCCCTATTACCACAGTGTGCACCACCGACGTAATTTATGGCGTAATTGTTGTCGAATTGGTCGGGCTCTATGCCCGTAGTGCCGCTGTAAAAGCGAAGAAGACGTGGGTCTCCTGCATATATGTTCAACGACACGACAAACGACGAGAGACAGTAGAAAAGAAGAATTCTCCAAAAAACCCTATTGGTCGCTGACGGAAGTGCTTTACGTGGGTCTTTTGCCTCGCACGCGGCTATGCAAACGATTTCCGTGCCACTATAAGCGTACGCCGCAACCACTATTGCCACAAGTAAGGATAAAAAGCGGCCCGTGTTCCCGCCAATTCCCTCACTTTCCGGGTCTGTACCATCACTGAAAAGATTGAATGTGGGCCTGAAAGGACCAAAAATAAGATTGTGCTCGAAATCTGACTTCAGATACTGCCAGTACTTGAAGCCAAGAACACCCTTGTCGCCAATTCCACCGCGATTCACCACTATCATGACCACAATTCCTAAAAACGTGATGATGACTTTAAGAAGACTCGTGAAGTATTCAATCTCGCCAAAGACCCGCACGCTCAGAATGTTACTGACGATGCAAATTACCAAAAATAACGTGACAAACCCTGCTGTGGAGCCGGCGTTGGTCAAAATTTCCGTGCTGGGAAAATAGCTCAAGATGATTACCAGCGCCACGACTTCGCCAGCCAAGCCGAACGAGAAACTGAAGAAATAGAGCCACCCTGTAGCGAAACCAAAAGATTCGTCGACAAATCGGGAACTGAGTCCAGAGACACCGTCCACAACCGAGACAAACGTGACCATTTCGCAAAAGGAAATCACCGTGGCAAGCACCACGAGCCCAACAAGTAGCATTGCCAAGACGGTGCCCAAGCCACCGGCAATAGTGAATGCCTTGCCCACATTGAGGTACAAGCCTACCCCTAGGGTTCCGCCCATGGATATCATTTGCAAGTGTCTGACTTCGAGTTTGCGGTGAAGATAAGTGCGCTGGTGCGGCTCAGAGGATGAGCTTGACGCCCCGCTGGCCTTACTACTCGCAACATCTTGTTTTGCCTGACTTTTTCGCTTTATCCACGGAAAAGTGTTTATCCGCCGTTTGGTCTCGACAATTTCGGGCACGGACTCCGGGTTGTACAATTTGTGGAAGTCATTGGCATCTAGCACAGGAAGAACGTTCAGCTCGCCCGAGAGCTGGTGCTGCGCTAGCTTATCCTGGATTTTTTGATTGATTTCAGACAATGTGACAAACTGGTGGAACTCATCGAGGTGAGACACGTTGAACACCAGCTGAGTGTCTTTTTCTTCCGATTGTAACTTTTTGGAAACATCCTTGTACATGTCGACGTATTTGTATTTCCCTTTGGAGTCCAGTATCTCGTCATTCCCGCCCACGGCCAATTTGGAGCCTATAGCGCGGATGATTCGTGAGTCTAGGGATACATTTTCGCCCAACTCGGTTTCGGTAGAGCTTGTGGATCGCCGTAGTTCGCTCACGTCCGCCCCCGCGTTCTCGTGGCGGGCCACACCTTTCACATACAAACTTGAAATGTGACCAGTGGAGTTGGGGCTGGGAGATTTTTGGCCTGTATTCGCACGCGACAGGTTCGATGAGCCAGGCCCCGAATCTACTACGTGTGCTTTGGTTTTAGTCCAATTTGCAAAAAGAGGGTGTGAACCCAAGTCCAGAAACGAAGAGCCCTTTTCGGAGTCATGACCGCTGGCCAAAGATTCGTCTCTGATCACTGGAAATAGAGGAGCCTCGTTTCTGGAAAACGACGAGAGGGACGTAGTGTCCAGATCATTATCTATCATGAGCCATCAACGGTGCTGTTGTTGAGTTTAAGTATGTTTGCGCAGCCGTAATATATACTCGAGTCGTTGATAAAGCGGGTTTAGGTAATGTCAGATGACCTAGTTTGGGATACCATGTGCAGGATATTCAAATGATCAAAGCGCTTACCCCTGTAATCGATGTATAGGTTTAGACATCATGGTTTTCGAAAGTACGTCTGAATGTTGGCGTCTCGGTAGTCAATCAAACACAACTTTTACCCGCGATCTGTGGCCTCACAGAGAACGATTAAAAGTTCGCGTCAGAAACCGAAGGTGTAATGGTAACGACACTGTGCCCCAGAGTGTGAGCAAGCCCATCGAGCCCCGAGACGAAAAATCCAAAAATAGCAATAAAAAGTAATGTCATCAGTGATGACGTTTCAGCTGTTACACTGAAAAGAACAGATACTACACTTGATCTAAGCCAAATGGCAAAGAGATTTGGTTCCAAAATAGCAGGGTTTGTAAGGGGGCTCGCTGTTTATATACTCGCGCGCGCGGGGCGGGTAATCGTCATCACCTATGTAAAATTATTCTGCTTTGTGCAATCTGTGCACAACTTAGCGCGGGAGATGCCAAAAACTTCATGACTGAATCAGGGTCGATCCCCCTTCAGACCAGAAATTTAGTGGTGCTTCTTGATGGCAAATGCTCTTTTCATTTTTGAAGAAGCCTGTGGAACCCCGAAGCTAAGAATTTTATAGCTTTGTGGCAAAACTATAAATAGTGGCTTATGGCCTCATTCCACAATTTCATTGGCTCATGGCTACGCGCTGACGCGTGTTTCTGCAGCCAAACATTCGACGGTTTTCCATTGAATTCCACAAACGCGCGATCGAACATGATGGAATTCGATCAGAGTGATGGCAAATTCTGAAGCTGCAGGAGGTACGGGTGTTGCGCGTGCTCAAGCGAAGTGGGACCCGGGGTCTGCTGTATTGGGCAATTGCTTGAGCCGCACATCTCATCGGTTCGCAACGCGCTTGTTAATTTTTCAGGTTAAATAGCGTACAATTCCGCGAACTACTTCAGGTTTTTCTATTAAGGATAACCAGATTTTCTAACACCACACAATAATCATGTCATTCAACAGATCCAGATACAACAGAAAGTCTTTCAGAGCTTCCCCTCACAGAAGCTCTTACGGTGCTAGATCCGACTACAACCCTCGCTATCAGAGACATCACCGTGCCGAGAGAAGAGGCCACTACGAAGACCGCAGTTACGACTATGCTCCTCAGAGATACAGCAGCCCTCAACACAGCAGAAGATACTCGAAATACCACTACCCACAACCATCTGGAGAGGTGTTCATTGAGGAGCCGGAAACAGAGTCTGAGGTCGACTCCGAGAGTGAGTATGACGGATTGGCTCCTTCTGAGGACGACGAGAGAACATACGATTTTGACTTGGAGAGCAACGACGATGACTCCGCCTCTGAGGTCTACTACGATTCCGATGGCTTTCCCGAGGGCGAGTACGAGGAGATTTTTGTGATCCCAGAGGACTTTGACGGCGTCGACATGAACGATGAATTTGAGAACGATGCCATCGACGCTTTGGAAGCCGCTGGTGGCGTCAGAGACGTCAACGATGACCTACTTAGATTCTATGACTCTGACTCTGACTCTGAAGTTTCTTCTTCAGATGAGTACGATTCCGATCTCGAATCTGAAATTCACGTTATGGAGTCTTTTGACTCTAACTCCGATTCCGAGTCTTCCAGCTCCTCCGACTCCTCCGATACCGAATCCTACACCGACTTGGACATCGACTCCGATCAGGAAATTCAAGATCTCAAACAGGCTTTGGCGCAGGTTATTGAATCCGCCGATGAGGATTCGTCCTCTGACAGCGAGGACGACGTGTTCATCGAGATTGACTCCGACTTCTACGACTCTGAGGATGACGCAGAAGATGACATTGTGGTCGACGAAGACATCAGCTCCGAATCCTCTGATGACGAAGGCATCACTATTTACAAGCACCGTTTTGACTTGCCCGACCGTTACGACAGTGACAACGACTCCACCGACCCAGAGTTGGATTTTTCTGATGACGAACTTTTGCTCCAGGCAAACGACTCCGACGACGAGTTTGACGTGATTGACTTGAGCAAGGAGTTGAGAGACTCGAAGGAGTGCGAGGTTGTTGAGCTTGACGACAGCACATATAAGTTGAATCTCAGACTCCCTTCGCTCATCAAGGAGGATTTGAAGATAAACTTCTTGAAAAACGAAAATGAATTGGTCATAAACGGCAAGTTTAACTTCACCCTTGATGAGAACGACAGCGAGGCAGACAGCGAGGACGATTTTGAAGACGCCGAGGAAAAGGCCGAGACGCGCAACGAGGAGAAAGCCAATAAGCCTTCATCCGAGTCTTCATCTAGCTCTTCTTCATCTGACTCCGAGTCTTCTTCCGATTCTGACTCCGAGTCATCCAGTTCTTCCGATTCTGATTCTGACTCCGACTCTGAGTCCGAGTCCGAGTCTGATTCCGAGTCCTCTTCTTCTAGCTCTTCTGAGTCTGAGTCCGAATCTGACGAGGAGGAGGAGATTCAGGAAGACGCACAGGAATTGATCAAGGATCTTCAAAACCATGAGATTCAATTTGAAAAGAGATTTGTGTTTGATAAGGTTGTCAAGTTTGACGAGATCAAGGCTTCCTTTTTGGAGAACGGCGAGTTGGAGTTGATCATTCCAAATGAAGGTGTTGAGATTGATGCTGCTGAGAACAATGTCGCTATCTCCATCGAAGGCCAGCCTCAGAGCCAGAGGGCTATTGATACCGAGCAGGCAGAGGTTGAGGCAGTTGCTGAGGCAGTTGCTGAGGCTGCCACTGCAGATGTTGAGATGGCAACTTAGGGCCGGCCGCTTGCCACGACATCAACGCCGAAAATGGCGCGAGTTACGCATTTTCATGAGACATTCACTTCTTGCATGGCCCTCATCAGAGAGGCCCTTTGTACTATAGAGTTTTAATCGCTTTACAGATTATAATATAGTGGCTTGAAAAACAGCCATGATGACCATTTAACTCTCATACCAAACGCACGAGAAGATGTAAAAAACACCGAATTTCTGGGTTCCTTACCATGAGATCCCAAGTAGCCATTGCTGAAAAAAAAGTTTGCGAAAAAGAGAAAAAAAAAGGAGAAAAATTTTGAAAAAAGAGAAAAAATGGTATATAGATTAATTATTCAACTTTGATTATTTTGGGTTGTAGCTGGTTCTTCATAGCCATTTATGCCATGTCAGAGTCACGTGCAAAAAAGACACTACCTGTTGCACTTAAGAGATTCTCGTACTTTTTCAGAAGAACAAATTAAAAGACAAATCGAGAGATCGCATTTAAATCCTCCTTTTATTTGCAATATAGCAAAAGGGAAAAGTTTCAAAATGTATTACAAAATATGAAATTGGCTGATTTGAAATGAAAGTATTTTCCTAATCGGGGCATAACCGTTCCAATGTGCAGGAAAGCAACCTGATCAATTCATAATAGCTGGACTGGTATAGCATGAGTTGATCAAAAGTGACATATCTCGTAGAAAACCATTTCAAATTTGCTCGAACTCACTCAAAACACAACTTCTATCTTTCAAATCTCCTTAACCTAGTACTTGAAGCAGCGACTGTCTCATCATTACAGAGGCCTAGAACATGCGGCAAAATCTACTTTGTTTCTTCGTGCTACCACTAATTTTTGCTTTCAAATGGCCTTGGCAGGATGATGAAACCACGAGTTTACAAAGCGCCTTGCCGACGTCGTCTTCAAAGTCCTCTTCCTCGACGGCCGAGTATTCGGGCACCTCAGACGCCATTTTCACGCTGTCGTATTTTGCAGACGGACAAGCATACGCCCCAAAGGCAACAGCATGCCCCACAGCGGCTATCATGAGAAAGGCGTCCAATATTTCACAACAGGAGGCCAAGTATATAAAAGAGCGCCAAAAACTCACCAACGAAAACTTGATCACGTTCTTGGATAAAGTGGCCGACCTTTCTGATTTCGACGCAGAGGACTTCATTCAGAATGCCAGCAAAAATATCAGTATAGGCTTGGCTTTCAGCGGCGGCGGGTACAGGGCCATGCTTTCAGGAGCAGGTTCTCTTTTGGCCTTGGATGATAGATTCGAGGATCTGGAAAAATCGGCTTTGGGTGGCCTTTTGCAATGCTCTACTTACATATCTGGATTATCGGGAGGGGCGTGGCTAGTTGGGTCTCTAGCGGTCAACAACTGGATCTCGGTGGCTGATGTGATGGCAGAAGATAGCGGCTTGTGGGACTTGAGCGACCTGATCTTCAATCCTAGCGGGATTAATCTTGTGAAGACAATATCGTACTATAGCCAATTACGACAGGCAATCAGTGCCAAAAAAGATGCCGGCTTCCAGACGTCCATCACGGATGTTTGGGGCCGGGCATTATCCTACCAGCTTTTCAACAACTCTTTCTATAACGGAGGAGAAAACTTCACCTGGGCGGGCGTGACGCAACTGACGTCTTTCCAGGACCACGAAATGCCGTATCCGATCTTGGTGGCCAACGGGCGCAATCCAGGCACGAAAATCATCAACTTGAATCTGACTGTTTTTGAAATGACGCCTCATGAGCTTGGATCCTGGGACCCGAGCCTCAACTCGTTTGTTGATAATCGGTATTTAGGAACAAATCTTAGTGATGGCCAGCCTAACGGCCAAGATTGCGTTACTAATTACGATAACGCAGGCTTTTTCATGGGCACATCATCTTCGATCTTCAACCAGATCCTCTTGAATGTGCAATCTTCTTCAAGTCTCAATTGGGCACTCAGAAAATTGCTCTCCATGATTCTCGGGTCGTTTCTGAAGAAGGATACTGACATTGCAACCTATGAACCGAACCCATTCTACAACTCTCTGTATGCCGACCTGAAAACAATGGTCACAAGTGATGCATTAAATCTAGTAGACGGCGGCGAAGATAACCAGAACGTGCCTTACTATCCTTTGATACAGAATTCAAGAAACGTGGATGTGGTCTTTTCCTTCGACAATTCTGCCGATACTGCAGAGAACTGGCCGAATGGATCTGCCATCACATATACTTTCAAGCGACAGTTCACGATTCAGGGCTATGGCACGCCGTTTCCATATGTGCCTTCATACGACACTTTTATCAAAGAAAAACTCGATCTGAAGCCGGTGTTTTTTGGCTGCAACGCCTCGGAATTGGACAGCTTGGTGCAGTTTCATGGACTGCCCAAAAACACTACAGATGTACCGTTGATAGTGTACATTCCAGCCTCGGAGTACCTGTATGAGGCGAATACCAGCACGTACAAAATGAGTTACGACGACGACGAGAAATTTGGGTTGATTCAAAACGGCTTTGAAGTCGCCTCCATGAATAACCGGTCACGTGACCTGCGCTGGAACAAGTGTGTTGGATGTGCCATCATTCGTCGGGAACAGGAGCGCCTGGGCCAAGCACAAACAGACGAATGCAAAAAGTGTTTTAGTGAATATTGCTGGGTCGGGGGAGTTGAGGATAGCGCCGAGCCCAACGCACTGGTTTTGTTGGATATTGTCACCGAGCGGAATTCAAACTCCGCGCCGACTCTGAGTCTGAGTCTGAGTCTGTCAAGGAATGACGTCATGTCTGCATCCAAAACGACACGAGAGTCCACGAAAAGCTCGCTTAGCTGAACAAAAATGAGCTCAAAAAATTCAAAAGCATCGGCAAAGACAGAAAGTTCAAGAACTACGAAAAGGAGCGAGTTGGTTAAAAACACAGCAAGGTCAAATGAAATTAGTTCAGTTGAGGCACGTGCATCGCTGGTTCTCGCGCCACTCGTGACTCTTGTTTTGAGTATTATGGTATCATTGGCGTAGACTATTATACTACGACATAATGGGATTTAGTTTTTATTTTTTTTTTCTGTTACTACTCCAAATGACAGCTTTTTTTTCGTTACCTGGCATTTCTCCATGGGATCACAATTACTCTAGACAATGTTAGTTGAAGGATGTACCATCGTGCAGTCTCGATGGACGTCTGCCGCATGAACTCTGACAAGCCACTTGTTGACATAAAAGAATTAGCGTGGCTCAAACAGGACATTTTGCTAACATTATCATGAAATTCCAGATCAAGGATCCAAATAAAGTTTTTTTTTTTTCAAGTCATCCAGAAATACTACATTTATCTTAGCTGGTTTCAATAAAAAGCGCAGGCTCAGGCTCAGGCTGTCAATGTGGCTTGCATATAGGCGTTTGGCACAGCTGACTAATGGAATCAAAAAAATCAACAACTTATGGACGCCAAATAAAAGTTACATGTGATTTTCGCCACCAGACCCAAAAATCAAAAATAACCAATTAAGCAAATCAGAATTGTTCATTAGCCATGAGCATGGCACACATTCATTTTGTTTCCTGAATCTGGTGGAGCTTGGGACATGGAGGACAGGCTCGCTTAAACATTCCTTCACACGGTGCGATTAGGTTGGCCGGCTTCATCGCGCATACTGATTGGCCGGAATATGGCTTTAGGTGAGTTTCTTGAGGTGAAACATCTTCAAGGAAGTTTTAAGATTCTGAAATGGCACTTTTGATCTAATTTTTGGACAAAAAATTTGCTTTCAGATGCTTCTGCTGGACGCCTCTATAGTGACGGCGATCGCCCGATTTGATCCGATCGGTGTGCTTTCTGTGCAGGTCGATTGCTAAACAATCATATTTATAGACGTGCCGGTGGTAATATCCAATAGGTTAAAACGTGATCATGATTGAGCCATTCTCCAAGCGAGTGAGCATTTTCAGAGTTTCCCGAAACCAAGTGTTTCGAACTGTATACCCTGGTGGTCACCCTTGCTGTGGCGGTGGCGAAAAGCCTGCGCTTTGGCTGCTGCGTGCTGCAGGTCCCATAGACAGGCAGCAAACGTTTCTCCGATGCTTCTACCCCCGACCGGCCAACGTATAAATACCTGTGGATATTTCCTGAACCAGAATGTGAGCTCAATTTCGAGAGTTTTTTCACTTTAATTCCAAATTTTACACACAAAAACACTCACATTCACAGAACTTCCATCATGACTGTCACCCCCACCTCGGTATTCGTCTCTGGTGCGACCGGATTTATCGCCCAGCACATCATCAAGCTTCTTATCGATAAGGGCTACAACGTGGTCGGCACCGTTAGGTCCACCGAAAAAGGAGAGAATTTGAAGAAATTATTTGGCGATGCCTTTACATACGAAATTGTCGAGGATGTGGAGCCTGAAGGCGCCTTTGACGAGGCGTTGAAGAAACACCCGGAAGTCACGGTTTTCTTGCATACAGCGTCGCCGTTCCATTTCAAGGCCACCGACGTTGAAAAGGAATTGCTCTTGCCTGCAGTTAACGGCACGAAGAATGCCTTGAAGGCGATCAAGGAGCACGGCCCGCAGATCAAGAAAGTCGTGGTGACATCATCTTTTGCCGCCATCACGGATTTGTCGAAAACAAACGATCCTAGTCACGTGGATACCGAGGAGTCGTGGAACCCGGTCACGTGGGAGGAAGCAAAGAAGGCGCCACTCGAGGGCTATTTCGGGTCCAAGACATTTGCTGAAAAGGCCGCCTGGGACTTTGTCAAGGAGGAAAAACCAAACTTTTCCATCAATTACGTGAACCCTGTGTACGTGTTTGGTCCTCAGACGTTCACCTCGGAAATCAAGGATGAGCTCAACACGTCCTCGGAAATCATCAATGGTTTGTTAAAGTTGGGCAAAGACGGCGACGTGCCTTCCGCTGCCGGCTACTTTGTAGACGTGAGAGACGTGGCCAAGGCTCACTTGGTGGCTTTCGAAAAAGATTTGAAAAACGAGCGTTTGCTCTTGAGCTCGGAGAAATTCACGGGCCAGGACTTGTTGGATGTGTTGAACTCGAGTTTTGAGTCGTTGAAGAACAAATTGCCTATTGGCAACCCAGGCGCCGGAAAAGAGCAGGCGAAGAAGACAGCCCTGGCCGATAACTCGAAGACACGCGAGATTCTTGGCTTCCCTTTGATCGACTTGAAGACATCTGTGGTGGATACTGTCGCGCAGATTCTCAAGGCAAGAGGCCTGAACTGAGCTGTGCGTGTTTGATACATGACAGATGATAGATGGTGAAGTTTATATAATTATATGAATTCATGACCTGATTGGTAGACCGGAATTTGGTAGCTGTTAAAATTGACAATCTCGTCGCGTTTACTAAAAGTCTGTAAAAGCGTTCATGTAGATGTCTCCGCACGGGATCTTGAAATATACAAGTGCGCTAGTCAGCATAATCTTTGAACAAATTGTTGAGTATTTCATAATTTTTTTTATCCATATGAAAACAAGACATTCAGCCTGGACTAGCTAAAGTTTGTCCTTGTTGAGCAGAATTTTTGACCGATTTTCTCATATGAACTATAGCTATAATCGGTCTGCCAATGTCAGAACTGTGTTTTGGGCCCGGGCGATCTGGTTGTTGAATGCAACGCTAAACCCCAAAGATACCTCTCCAAGAGACCTAAATTGCTCATTTATGTCCGATATCTTTGCAAGACTTTCAACAACCATATCTGTGTAGCCATCCCTTTTCCGGTCAGGATTGCCGATAGAGTCAAATGGAAGCACTAGCCGCAAGTTGAAACGAATCAACAGATTGATCAATTTGTGTGCTTGGCTGTTTGGCGACGAGTAAAACTTCAACAATTCCACCGAGTCTTCCATGAACCGAATCAAATCTGCAGCATATAAGATTTGGGCCGAGATTGCCTTGTCCACCCCATCATTCTCATTCACCCACAGAAGACATTCGGTGACTCGGATTTTGAGCGTGAACTTTAGCTTGTCGAAACCGAGGGTATCAAACTGGTCTCCATGCACGAAAGATTTCAATTCCAGAATTATATTTGTCAAACGAGCCGTCAGATCTTCGGGCCCTGTGATCGGAACACCTAGTTGGCCATACCCCAGAATTGAACGTTTTCGTGCACTAGACCTTGAAACAGAACTGTTTATTCGAATGATCATGCTTTGGTGGTCTGTTGATTCCCGGGTGCCAAGAGAAATTCTTTTATTATCAGGAATGATAATTTCAGCTGCGGCGGCCGTAAATAGAAACACAATTGCCCAGTGGTTGAAACATACCATACTGGAAGATTTATGAATTTGGCCTGAGTCTCAAAAATAAATTGCTGAAAACTCACTTATAGTCTCTGTGATCTTTCAAGAGGAATATTGACCCCATTTAAAAGAGAAATATAGTCGCTATAGGAATCTACTTCCTTCTGCACATTATTCCAAATGGGGAAGGTTACGTTGCAGTAGAAACCAAAAAAAGCGGAAACTCATAACCAAACGGAATTCATGAAAAACGCAATTTCCATTGTTTGTGAGTGCTCACGACAAAATCTATCGTATAAGTATTTGCACACTGTTTTCAAATATGATTCCGATGAATGTGATTTGCTGGATTCCTGCCACTATTATGGCACTGGCCGCCACCAGTTGAGTATAGCACTGAAAACCTGCATTTATATAAACTGCGATCAAGTTCTTTACAAAGTTGTAAGCCAAAGATTTTATACATGAGATCTGTTTCAGTACAGCGCCAGGCTTTATTGTGTATTGTTCAGAAATCGACTGTTGATAGCTCATTGGGAAATTCGGGGCTGTGGCAAAACAACAGACAGATACCGTGTAAGGCACTTTTACATGGTCTGATATAATTTTTTATCTCAGCAACAAATTTCGCTATTTATTTTGATTTGCTTGATGGAAAGTGCCAAAACTGGTGTCCTTATTTGAATTTTAACGAAGTACGGTCCTAGTCAGCAATAGGCACTTCCAGAATTGTTGAGATCCTGCTACAAAGATGTGCAGCTACCACTTGCAATTCTGAGTTAGAGATCTTTAAAGATCTTTGAAATTGAGAAAGCCACAAATTTGAAAGCATACAGATTTTGTCGTTTTGTGGGAAGAAATTACTTTGGGAAAGCCACGAGGTTTGTTTGTTATAACGTTCTCGCACATTCATTCTCTGGATGGGATTTTCGTGGAAACATGACATCGAAACACCAAAAATGTGCAGCGTATCATACCAGTTTTATCATCAAGATGGAATTCAATGAATCTAAAGCGGACAAATTGTTGTGAGTTTCATTTAGCGTGTGATCCAGCAAGCGTAACAACCAATAGAGTCGAAGGCTGGTTTTTGGGTGTGCAGAATGAACGACAATTGTGATATCCAAAAGCCAACTTTGTTTTTTCATGGATAGTGATATTTAGTTTGCATCCCGAATTGTTCAAAATCACATTTATTTGTCTCCCAGCAAGAAACGATGATAAGTGAACACGCCACAATGGATTACGGAACCAATATGAAGCAAAATCAAGCCACCAATTGAACATATGGAACCTGATACTTTGAGGACCAGAATGCTAATTCTTGATGAAGGCGTTTTTACAAAAAGAAAGCGAAAAGAACAAGCAAAAAATGGCTGGGCGCAAAACCACAGAGGTTTAATAAACTTCACCATGGTTTGAGAAGTCCTCTCGACATTCTATGAAAAGAGGTATACTCAATAAATCTAGTTCATTGAACAAGATTTTGACTGTTTTCAAAATCCCAAAACTTGAATCTCTCCCACGCCTATTTCAAAGCCCAGGCAATGTTTCGTAAAACGCTGGAATTGTAGTGGTTGTGAATCCTCTGCCATAGAGATTCAGACGATGCATATAAGTGCAACTCGCAAGGCTACTTTTTGTTAGTTTTCTGTGTGAACCAAAAAACCCAAATCACACAAAATGAAGCCAAGAGTGGTTTTGACTGGTTTGATAATCATGAACTCGTTTGCTCACGCGGGAAAAGCATTATATGCAAAAAACTCGAAGCTGCTCAAAACCTCTTCAATCCATGCCCACAACTCAACACGAGACACAGAAGAGCTGTTGGAATGGGTGGTGGAATTCATGAAGAGTTTTGTAAACGGACCAGATTTTGATTTCCAAGGGTTCAGAAGAATGGGAGGCATCGTCTCGACGCAAATCTCCAATGCACGCCATTTCGTGGAACGGATTCTCCCACCGCACAGCCAGTATCTGAAACAGCTCGAATTTGCAGCCAAAATGTATGGAGTTATGGAACTCGTGACCCACTATATGCATTTCTATATTGCAGACACTTTCGACCAGCAGGTTTTGCGTTATATTTTGCAACTATCTGTTCGCCTTTTGACCCTCTACAGCCTGGATGGCGTGCCAAAATCTAGTATGCCGGGATATGTGGAGATGGTCAAACATTACAGGAAAATTTTATTCCACTGGATCACTGTTTTCGACAGCTTGATGAATGTGCCCACGAGTGTGAGTCTCGTATTCGAGGAACACTCACAACATGCTTTGAACACCATTAACGAGTTGACTCTTGCGGCAAAAGCAGCACAATTGTGCAATTCCACTAATTGCAGTCATTTCGATAAACCTGGGGAAAATGGATCAAAACAGTATTGACACGCTTTCAAGGGTTTTAGGCGCAATTTACTATAATGTGGCTTTTGCGAAAACAGAAGAGAACATGGATTCGTGCTATCATTTGCAACTGTATTTTGTGTTGAGAATGATCTTGAAATCATGAAACAGGATAAGCCACCAATTGTTTATTTTTTCTCACCTGGAATTGATGCGCCCATTGGATCTTTATAAACCAAACTCTAATGGTATATATATCGATATGGTATGAGTGATATCATGGATTATTTGTTTCTAGATATTGAAATACACGCAATGAAATTCAGCCAAGCAGTCTTAATGACCCATTTCTTCACGCTATTGTGGGCGGCAACCAGAGGCCAAGACACGCTTCCACAGAGTGGCAGCACTATCTCAAAAGCGACAAGAAACAGGGGTAATGCACAAAGAAACTATCAGGAAATCACAAAAAATCTCACTACTCTTGTCGCAGACTTGAAATCTTATACTGACGACAAGGCGTTTGAATATCGAGTATTTCTCCCTCGTATCACGGGTATTCGTGAAAAACTAGCAGATATTGAGTTTGCGGCCGAAAACCTGCAAAGACAGATCAATCCAATCCAAATTAACTTCGCCCGCCGTTTGTTCTCCACCATGATATATGCTGCTGATAAAATGAAACGTTACACGGGAAAACGTGGGCATGGAGAGGCACTAGTATATAAAGTGGTGGAGTTGAATGTCAGGATTTTGGCATTACGGAACACAAAAGGCATGGTTGACTGTTGGGACAATTCTATTCCGGAAGCGATTCTACGGTTCGAAGACACTTTGACTACTTGGAAAGAGTACATGAATGGGAAGAACAGTACGCCGCCTGGCATGGTGCAATTGTTTGAGGTCCAAAGTGAAAATGCCAGAAGAAAACTCGAAAGAGTGACCACGATACTTTTGAAATGCAATTAACGACGAAGATATTAAAAAGCAAAAAAAAAGAGAAGCTTGAGCAGATTCGGTTTTGAGTTGCTTGAGACCAGTCTCATAAAATTCTATGAGCAGGTGGGACTTCGTGGGATATATCTGAGACTTCCTGATTTTTGCGACATTTCATTTAAAATCTAAAACCGCAGCGTGAAAAATAACCAAAATTCTCATTGAGTTCGGTTTCACATAATTTAAGGCGAATTGCACCTGGAATATCTGCTTTCAATACCTTTCAAGGAACGATGCCCGCAAAATTGCACCATTTATCATGGTATTCAGCTGTTTTTCCCAAGATTTGCATCTATGCCTTTGAAACAACGATTTGGAATTTCTTCGGGCCTGAAATGCTCTTGTTTCACAAAGAGTCATTAAAGCTTGATATTTTGATACATCTCCCACTATATGAAGGCTATACTGGAAAAATGAGCGGAGTGATATAAGTAAGCCATTTTCGGTAAATGAAAGCAGAAAAGTTGATTTTTTTTCATGACCGCAAGAATTCACGCATGAAAATTGGCCTAACACCCAAAATCAAATTGTTTCTAGTCACGACAAGTATCTTTGCTTTTGTCATCACAGGAAGTGCAGATGCGAAATATACTCATACACATATCAACAAGCGGATAGTGGAGGAGCCGCAGAAAGAGGCAATATTAGTCTTGACCGATCGGCTTCAGAAATTCGTGGGGGTTCTACAATCTTTGGCGCATGTTTCCGGATTCGAGAGCTTGGCCTTCGAATGGCGTGCTGGTGAACTACATCATCAAATAAATAACCTTGAAAACATGGTAGGCAGACTTGACACACCGAACTTCGAGCTTGCAAACATGCTAATGTACGCCAAACACATGATGCACGTGATGACCACTGCAGCAAAGACCATGAGGTTCTATGGCCAAAGTGACGCAGAGGAACATTTGTTGCGTAGTGTGGTGCAACTCAACGTGCGGCTCATGGCACTACACGACTCAAACGGGAATCCGGTTGTCGAAAGACACGATATCCGTGAGGAAATAAGTATAAGCCTGCATTATTTGAAGTTCTGGAGGCATGTGTTCAACAACCAAGTGAATGTGTCGCCGTGCTTGCAAATAATGTTCGAAATCCACTGCAACGAGGCCGAAAACACGCTACGGATGATTGCCAATGCACTAAATGTGAGTGAAAGAAAAGAAAACGAGGGGCAACATGGATGATTGAGTTCTTCGCTTCCAATTTATCATAGTCAAGATTTTCGACTCTCAGTATATGGATTTCGATATATTTTAATAGGTACCGCTAATTCAAGCCAAACTATATTGAAGGTTTTGTTCACTGCCAGGAAATACCGAGTCGTGAATGTATTAGTTGGTTCTCACTCCAAGGCTTTATTTGATATCTCTTTTAGCATTTGGTAGCGGGTGTTAGGTGTTCCATTTAGGCAAGTACTACAAGTATTGCCAAGCAATGCACCTCCTATTGTCTTGACGCCAGCAGGGCTGACTAACCTCGAAGCGAGGTTGGCCAGGCCCGAAGTAGAGCTGGCCAAGCATTAAACAATGGAAAGGCAGCACACAATGGTGGCTGCCTTGGCCTATAAAGACCTTGGCTTTCCCACTCAAGTGGATTAGAAAGCCAGACTGGTTACATCGAAGATCTACATACTAAATATATCGTCAGATACCTTACTACAGACCTCAACCGATAGTTAGAACCTGACAGCGGGGCCTCACTTAATCTAGCGGACAATTATCGTTTGCAGGTCCTCATTTAGATAAAAATACCACAAGTATTGAAAATAGTTTACTGTAATAATACCATCCAAAGATAGAAAGCTTGTATGGACACCGGGCTCGATTCTCAATCATCAAGATAATCTAGATGTGCTGATCGCTAGAGAGAGCGAGCGCATGCGTGCAAAACCTATAATCCGATTGGTCGAAATCTGGAAAATGCACGCAGCCCCGAACAAAAGATTTCGGGGTACTGCCCAATGTTTCTTTCTTTTTCGAACGCAGCATAGACATTCTTAAGAATGTGACTCACAAATGGCTTGTGGCACAAGTGGATGGGCAACCATGAGTAGCGACGTCATAATCATAATAGAATCTGTAATGAAATAAAATCAGACTTATTTAACCTTTTAGCTTTAAGGATGGAAATGATTTTATGCTTTTGTAAGGTATAATTCATTCGCCGTATTCATGCATCAACGGCCAGCTTAGACGTTTAAAGCCTGGTAGGTTCGGCTCTTTGGAGCTTGAAAATGTTTAGACCCGTTTTTTTCATTCTTCACAAGCCAAGAGACAGAATATTGCTTTTAAAGCAGTAAACTAAAGAATCTAGACGCATTTTGTAGCCACTATTTATTCTCAATACAATAAAAAGATCGAGTGAACTATGTATCAAGAGACTGCAAGATTCTATACACCTTCAAGCGGTGCTCAGAATCAGTTCACCTCGTTTGCTTACAAATTATCTCAGGATTGCGGGCTTGAATAGTGTCTTCCAAAAACAATCACCCAGAAGAAAGCACTCTGGAAAGAAGCTGGAACTAACCCTTTATGAGATTGAATATGAAGTAAAAAAAGTTAGACTACATACGAGAAAAAGTCTGAAAGTCAGGAGAATTTGCTCTAGATTATTCGAGCGGCAAAAGCCAATGCAGCCTTTTTGAAGGTCATGACGCCGACAAGTTCAATCAGCATATTTTTGTCTTCTACATAGTGATGCTTATATCGATAGTCCCGAATGATTGTTTATCAAATAACGTGACTCACGAATATGGGAAGAATTTCGAGTATTATACCGGTGATAAAGACGTCGTTACGGCTATATTCAGAACTGATTTCCTTCTTTAAAAACACCCTTACCTGAGGACTTACTATCCATCTCTAAGTGGGCTTGCAATATAAACTTGCAATATTGATTTTGTCTATTATAAGAAGGAAGAAATCCAGAAAAAACGCTGGCTAAGAAGGATGAAAAAAAGATACGGTCTCTGAACCTTTTTCTGGGTCTCTCATAACGTTGAAGTCATTCTGAAACTTATCAGCAGTGATAATTCTCCTGCTGAGCCACCCATTATTATCTCAAGAGTTTGCGCGATGAATGAAATGCTCAAGTCTGAAGAAAAAGTAGGAAAAGAGGGCGTTTCTCCCAAGGGAAGTACAATGTCACTGTGGTCACATAAAAAAAAGCCACACAGCCTGATTCTGGCTTCGCAAAAATGCGTATGTCATTCCGATTGATCAAACAGCGCATTATATGATTTTTTTTTTTTCCGACTAAAACTTGAACTGGGTTTCGTGACCATTAGAAACAGAATATATATAAAAGACCATTTTCCATACCCGGTTTCAATTGAAAAAAAGCTGTTTTATAAGACTCTTCCTTGTACAAATTGACCATGTGGTGTTATCGAGTGGCATTATTGACATTACTATTCCCCGTTATCGTCGCCATCAAAGTAAGCCCAAAATCATATCACTCCAATGCTGACGAATCTGGCTTGAGCAACTTTATGAATAAAAACAAGCCCAAATCTGGCCACGTAGAAATTCAACAAGCAAAAGAGGACATCCTGTGGCTTATTTCAGACTTGAGGCTGTATGTATGCAACAATTCCTTCAATTATGCTCAATTTCTTTTGGAAAAGGACGAATTTTGGAAAGAATTCCTGGATATCGAGTTTCTCGCTGAAAAAGAATGTATCAAAGAGGAGAAGGAATTGAACGTCCAGCTCAAGTTTGCACGCCATATGCTTAACACGATGGTTTACTCGGCAGGGAAAATGCAACGTTACACTGGAATCAATATACCGGGCCAAGCATTGATTTTCAAGATGCTCGAGCTTAACGTCAGACTTTTGGCTGTTCATAATTTGGACGGCACAATTGATTGCTGGGATGAAACAGTTCCTGAAACTTTTACACGTTTGGAGCGCACATGGCTTACTTGGCGAGAGTATATGAAAGCGAAAGCAAAGGTTCCTCCTGGCATGAAAAAATTGTTCGAAGCGCAAAGTGAAAAGGCTAAACGGAAATTTGATCGATTGAAATTGCAAATCAGGAGTTGTCCGATTCGATCCCAAGCCTGAAAAATCTGCACGACCTTTTTCATGGTTCACTTTTTCAGCTGCCGTTTTTGGCATGGTAGAGAAGCAGGCTAGGGGTTTATATATATTTATATATAGTTTTGTGAAAAGCCAAGGAAGCAATTCTGGCTCACAGTTCTTGATCAGATGTATCAAGCATAATTCTATAGGGGTGGTTGGCCCTTGTGGTATTTGTTGGTAGTGAAACAAGACAGCATGATATCGCATGCTATACATTTTGAAAAAGCAAAAGTAATCTAGAATCATTTTCAAGTCGTACTTTTCAAATAAAAAAAAAATCGAGCGGCTAAAGCGGATTGTCAGTCGGACTCGATGTAACATTGTTATTTTTTTGGTCTAAAAAAAGCTTCAAAAAGCACAATATGACAATGTTAGTGGCCTCATAGACCAGAAACTCTGAGATAGGGGTTTTCTCGCTTAGTACGTTCTTCTAAGTGTTGACGGAACCATGCGACATGGTGATATCTTACTATCCCATAAGATGACAGCGTCCACCACTGCATCCGTCACATGAAACAGGGCCAAAATCCAGATCCAAGAATTCCACAGAAAGCTCGAGAAGTTGAAAACGTTGTTTTTGAAGATCAAATCGCAATCAACTCCATGGCGCTTCATACACAATTCGAAACGTTCTAAATATTCGATTCTAAAGAAAATGGTAGAGATGCTCGATACCTACTTGTTTGAAGGGACCCTGAGCGTTCTTGATGACCTTACCGGCCCTATCGGATTTTTCGACGGCCTTGGTGATACAAACAGCAACAGTCTTTTTCATGTCTTTGATGGCGATCTATCCAAAGAAGGGTGGTAGGTCAAAACCTACTCCTTCAGCTCACGTAGTTGACACCGCCTTGATCATAGCGGCGTCACTAGACTCGAAGGGAACTTGGACCTAGACTCTAAGGACTTACCAGTTCTTCTGTCAATCTTTTCGAACCAGGTATCGGACTCAGAGTCAATGCTTGAAACAAAAGTTGACCCTTTTGCATGTCATTCTTCTTCTGCAGTTGAAGCAGTGTACATGATATTGTCGAATTTTCAGTCTAAAAGTGCCGCACTCTCGAAAAGTCTCACCGTTCACCACGACGAAAGTATCTTAGTCGACACACTTCTTGAACATTCTTGCCAGACGGCAAAAAAGTCGGGGATGATTTGGAGACCATCAACACAACACAATCACTTCCAGATTCAGCCCCACTGAGCGAACAAAGCGTCAAAACTAAGGTCGCGTTCGTTATCGCAATTAAGCAGACAAATCACTCCACCAACTGAGAACGGCCACGCACCACCACCCACAAAGTCAAGAAAGAGCTCTCAATCTGTCAATCCTTGTTGTGTCTGGACCTGGTGAGTGTCCCCGTGTTGAGTCAAATTAAGCCGCAGGCTCCACTCCTGGTGGTGCCCTTCCGTAAATTCCTTTAAGTTTCAGCCTTGCGACCATACTGCTCAAGGCACCCTTTCAATGTACACCGAAGAGGGTTTCAAGCATACAGTACAGAGGTAATTGCCACCGAAGCAACCCGACCCGCATGACAAAACACGCCAAGGGCTTATTTAGGGCCTCTTTTTCTCTTTACCTTCATCAAAAAGGCCTTGTTGATATGGGGCAAAACACCACCGTACGCAACGGTGGCTTTGATCAGGTTGTCCAATTCCTCGTCTCCTCTGATGGCCAATTGCAAGTGTCTGGGCGTGATTCTCTTAAATTTCAAGTCTTTAGCGGCATTCCCGGCCAACTCCAACACCTCCGCAGTCAAGCACGCCAATACTGTCTTCAAGTAAAAAGCCGGTTTCGATCCAACAAATTCCTCACGGGATCGCGTTCCACCCGCAAGGAAGCCCGTAAATTGGCCAATTTACCCACCTTGTGTTCGTGACTGGCGCCTACTCCATATTTATAGTCTCAGACGGGGAATAGCAAAAGTTTTTGTATAGAGCAAGCGGAATTGGAGAGTGAAGATATAATACGAAAAGGTATTGATTGTAAGAGAGAGGAGCGAAAAATTCCTCAAGAATCAATAGTGAAAAGAAATTAGCACGTTCTTCACCAATTTTTTGTATACTAGTTGTATTTTCAATATGAGATTGGGGTCAGGAATAACCAATACAATTTCTGGCTGCAATGTGTTCAACCACCATCCAAATTAAAACCTTATAAAGAGAAGAGGAGATACCTCGAAGATCGAGATTTTCCCGAAAAAATACCACCACCCAATGTGATAATGGTGATGTTGTTGTCGGCCATGACCAGTTTGAGCAATATGCAGTCCGGAACAAGTGTCGATTTCAAACGATAAGATAATTACAGAACACACTAGTCGATTCCAAGATATTCAGTCACGGATCAAAACTAGAAAACCAAGTGCTGAAAAATCTATAAATTTTTATATGCTAAAATTCCCACACACATATTTAGCGGCATGCTCCAGATTGCTAGCCTCCAACTATGTAAGCACCCACCACAGGCCGGTCGGCGATGCGCATCGCACCAAAAAGTCATCGCCGTGAAAAGCGCGAATAGCATTTCTATTTTTTTTTTCCATCAAACGACCACGGCAACGGCATTTAGCGGCTGGAAAATCATAGACTTTTTTCATACGCATCGAATCGACTTAATTACATTCATAACATAATTCAGCGATGGTCAAATCGTACGATCGCTATGAGCAAGAGGCGGTTTTTGGCGTGATCGCGTCACAATGTAATATCATATGGCTTCCTCCGGCGGCAACACAGCTGGGCAAATCGGCCGGGCGTGCAGCCACCGGAGCGCTAGAAGAGATCTTGGTCTGGGATATCAAGACTGGCGAGGTGTTGCAAAGATTGAGCGACGGGTTGACTCCTGGCGCGCTGAATGCCAAGACTTCGCTGGCGCCAGCGAGAATCGCGGTTTTGGCGTACCATGAACAGACGAATATCATGGCGCTGGGCCAAAATGACGGCACAATCAAGGTGTGGGACATGACGTCGGGAGCGGTCATGCTTCTGTTCTCGGGCCACAAGTCCGCCGTGTCTACGTTACTGTTTGATTCCACCGGAACTAGACTCGTTTCCGGCCTGGCGGACTCCACGATTATTGTGTGGGATTTAGTCGCCGAAGAAGGGCTCTTCAAGCTCAAGGGCCACAAGGCGCAAATCACCGGCACCGCACTTTTGCACGAGCCGCTGAAAACGGCAGCTGTCGCCGAGGAAGGAGAAGACTACCTCTTATCTGTGTCTAAAGATGGTCTCGTCAAGTTATGGGACTTGAAAGCGAAGCAGTGCATCGAGACGCACTTGGCACACCTGGGCGAGTGCTGGGCGCTTGGCGTGAACCCAGATAAGGACACAGTGGTGACATGCGGCAGCAAGGACCAGGTGAAAGTATGGGATTTGGACTTGTCACGTGACGACGGCTCTAGAATAGCCGCCAGGGGCGAGTTCGAGAAGCAGAGCAACGCCAGGTGCACGGACATTGAGTTCACGCATGTGCGCGATACGACCGGGATCTACGAGGTATTTTACTTGCAAAATACCGACCGCACGTGCGAGCTTTTCCGCGTGCGGCTGGCGGATGAGATCAAAAAGGGCATTGCGAAGCGCACGAAGCGGTTGCGTGAAAAGGGGCTCGACGACGAGGATATCTCGCAGTCACTCCGCGAATCCGAGATTAGTATGTTGATCACGCCGTTGCTGGTGGTGCGTGCCGTGGCAAAAATCCGTTCCGTGACTTGGGTTCCTGCACACAACCACCGCAAGCTAGAGCTCTTGGTGGCCTTGACCAACAACTGCATCGAGTACCACCAGGTGCCTGTGGTGGAGCAGCTCAAAAAGGCAGGTGCAGCCGAGCTCAATAGCGTGAAGTTGTACCTGGTGGACCTTCCTGGTCACCGCACAGATATTCGTGCAATGGACATGTCTGACGATGACCGCTTGTTGGCCACGGCGCTGAATGGTGAGTTGAAAGTGTGGAACGTGCGCACGCGCCATGTTTTGCGTACCTTCCAGCTCCAGGGCGGCTATGCCTTGTGCTGCCGTTTCTTACCCGGTGGCACTTTGGTCGTTGTAGGCTTCAAAAACGGCAGTCTCGAGCTCTACGACTTGGCGTCGCTGACTATGATCGACCGTGTTGAGAACGCACATGAGATCGCCGGCAAGGACGAGCCCGGCGCGGCGGTGTGGTCGATGGACGTCACGCCCGATGGAAAGAAGTTGGTGACAGGTGGCAATGACAAGCTGGTGAAGTTCTGGGATTTCCAGGTCGTGCAAGAGCCGGTTGCCGGCACTCTGGCAGTGGTTTCTACGTTGAAGCTAGCACACACGCAAACACTCCAGCTCTCAGACGAGGTGCTTTGCGTGCGCCTTTCTGCCGACAGCAAGTACTTGGCAATCTCGCTTCTCAACAACAACGTGCAGGTTGTGTTTTTCGACACGTTAAAGCTCTACTTGACGCTTTATGGCCACAAGTTGCCCGTGCTCTCGATCGACATATCTCATGACAGCAAGTTGCTCATTACATCGTCGGCCGACAAGAACATCAAGATTTGGGGGCTTGATTTCGGTGACTGCCACAAGTCGCTCTTTGGCCACCTGGACTCGGTGATGGCAGTGCGCTTTCTTCCTGACAGCCACAACTTCTTCAGTGCCGGGAAAGACGCTATGGTCAAATACTGGGACGGCGATAAGTTCCAGTGCATCCAGAAGTTGCCTGCACATCAGAGCGAGGTGTGGGCTCTTTGTGTGAGCAAAAGCGGCACCGCTGTTGTGACCACGTCACACGACCACCTGATCCGTCTCTGGTCGGCCACCACCGACCAGGTGTTCTTGGAGGAGGAGCGCGAGAAAGAAATGGACGAGCTATATGAAACCGAGCTTTTGGATTCCCTAGAGGCGGAAAACAGCGAAAAAGTGGAGACCGAAGAAGGCGAGGAAGGCCTAGACGGTGATGCCAAGGTGTCAAAACAGACGATGGAGACCTTGAAGGCTGGTGAGAAGTTGATGGAAGCGCTTGATATTGGTACAGCCGACCTTGAGGCCCAAGACCTTTACCAGGCGCAGCTCCGCGATTTCAACACTAAGAAATCCGCCGTGGCGCCGTCGAAACCTGCACCTAATGCGATCTTGCAAGCATATGGCATCACGGGCCAGGAGCACGTGCTCAGCGTGTTGTTGAAAATCCGGGCTGCTCAGCTTGAGGATGCGCTCTTGGTGCTTCCATTCTCGTACACGAAGCGGTTGATGCGTTTCATTGAGATCTGGACCAGCGACGCGCACTTGAGCGGAAACTTGATCCACTTGGCCGCGATTTGCAAAGTGTTGTTCTTTGTGATCCGTGTGAACGCCAAGGAGTTGGTGGCTCAGCGTGATGAGACGCTCCGCACGCATTTAATCCGCGTGAAGTCCCAGCTCCGGGGTGAGCTTTCAGGTGCGGCACGCCAATTGGGATACAATACACAGGGCTTGAAGTTCCAAAAGGCCCAGTGGAAGATGCACCACGAGACGGAATTCATTGACGAGGCCGAGCAGCGCCAGTATGAGGACAAGCGTGCCGTGAAGCGCACGTTTGCCACGGTATAGGTTCTTCTGGGCGTTGGGTGATAAGAAATAGATATTAATTCGCATTTTGATGGCGAGAAGTCGAAGAAAAGACAGAATGCAGTGTTTTGTAGCGCTCTGAGTGGGTCCTGGGATGGTTTTACAGAATACCTCATCTATCAAAGGTATTTATGGGGAATTTGGTATGACATTGTCGTGACTAGGTACCACGAAAATACATGCCTATATGAATCAATTCTTTTACTTCAATTAGAGCTGAAACCCTTTATTCATAAATAGCGTATGTATGTTGTCGAGAACACCAGCACAAACGATGATTGTGGCAAAAAGCTGTACTTACTACGCCCTCAATTTTTAATCAACATTCTCAGTCGCATATGATGATAAGGGTTTATACACGTAATTAATAGTGCACTGTCAAACAATACATACAGTACTGAGTGTGTCGGGTTCGGAATTTCTGAGAAACGAATGAAAAAAAGTGGAGATCATTAAGTAAATCTCGAGCTCTGTGATCTACTATATGGGAGACTCACTGCCATATCCAAAATTGACAATGGTGTCCGTCTTGCGATTATTCGTGTATGGCCGGCAACTTGGGCCTGAGAAATAGAAAAATATATTGGCTTTTATACCTAGTGATACACTAGTCCCCCCTCCAAAGAATCAAAATTGCAGTCAATGTTGATAAGAATGCAACAATCAGAAGAACTGATTAATTAGCTGGCCTCAACGACTGGTGTTTAATGCCGCGCTTTGTTAGCCGGCTACATTATGTTACCCATGCACGAACACCTGTACATCTCTTGAGGCCTCTTTCGATGAATGACATGTTCATCACGTGACACTGGCACTGACTGTTTTTCAATGACGTGGCTGCAAATTCGAAAAAATTCACCCGCCCAGATCCCCTATTCCGGAGGTGGAAGGCAACTGGATATCAGTCAGAAATCTGTCTTGAAATGGAAAGTATAATTATATTGTGTCAATTATTGCACATAAAGTGTTTTTTTGTGTGCATTGATCGTTCATTGAGAGGCACAGCTGGCTCAAATGGTACACATTCAGCCACAAAGATAGCAAGGGTCAAGAAAAAAGATTCCAAGGTAAAGACATAATTCTATATCTCGAAGTTTTAGCTCAAAACCTCTTAGAAAAATTGAGCGTGCTGTCCTTCCAGTCGGCAACGACGGCGGCATACAAATTTATTACCGTAGCAGCGAGCCAGAGACCCAAAAAAAGATTGAGACCAGTCATTCCCTTGGCAATTTCATCTGAGAAAATAGCCCTTTTCAGGGCTTTAAGAGTGACCTGCGTTCCCCGAAGAATGCCTTCTATGAACACATTCCTTATCTCGCCGCAAACATCTCCGGATGGTTTCGTTCAACGAGCAGAGGGCTCATCATCATCTTCATAAGAGGACATTGATAAACTCTAATTGCCCTAGGCATGTAAATCTTTGCACGGGAGTGCTTTGGCCATGACAACAATGCGCAGATATTCTTCGGAAACCAAAATCTGTCCTTCAAAAAATCTACGAGGAGTTATAAGCGACCTTTATTCGAAGAGCAGTGTGTCGCGGAAAGCTCACTTTTCATTCTACTCATTCTCAGTTTAATCTGCTTGTTGCTGGTGTCACTTTCTGTGGGACTTCCGTCGCTGATCACAAATTGATGACTCACAAAAGCTGGTCACGCATTCGTTGATTGTGCTCTAGAATTGTTGAAAGATAGGCGCCTGGTGATCACGGTCCTACTTTAGTGAGCCAGAGAAAAGAAAGGAACATGGGAACTTTGACCCAAAATTGCGTGAAGAAATCTGCGACTAGACTGTTTATTCACAATTTCTGTCGGGGAATGAACATCCAGGAGAAAGCCCAAAAAGATTTCTGCTCAGTGAACTTACAGCTACTTCGTTGCACACTGCCGGGTGCTTCGATAAACCAAGCGTTCTTTCAAACTCAATTTGCTAATTTTGAAACTTTCGGGTTGTCTCATCTCATCATTCTATTGTTGGCGCCTATTTTGAGATCTCTTTGTTGGCCCTCCTCGAACTGCGAATCAAGCTGTAAATTGAAGGTACCACCTCGCACCTTTTGAGATGTTTTCGCTGATTTACGACAGGGCGTAAATTTTGCGATCAAACTTCCAAAAAACTCACGTTCACCAGCAATACAAAAGACTAGCATTTGTTGTACGTCAAGGAACCCGTATTCGTTCAGGGCAGAATTGTGTTTGCACAGACGGGGAACGCATCACACACTCCTATTGTTGCCTGCGCGGGCAACGAAACCCGACATGATTGAGATCGGCGAAGGACCCAATCTATGTTGAGTCTTTCTTTGACTTGTGAATCGAACTGATCAAGAAGTGTATTACTTCCCGTCCAATTTCCAGTCTCATTTTAGTGTGCCTCAGATTTGTGACAATAATGCTAAGTCCCACTTCAATAACTGGCCTGTGTGTTGTGGTCCACTCCTGAAGGATCGGTTGCTCGCCCAGTGCCGCACTCAGCGCACAGCTATCAGCATAACTTTTGCAGACCGGTTTTCATGGCATGACAAATACTACTGATAAGTGTGAGAAAACGGCGATTTTTCAAGGAAAGACGCCACATCGGTGAGTTCATCCCATCCTTGGCCGGTCATTGCTAATATACTTGCTCTGCGAATTTTCGCCGCGTCGGGCGAGTTTAGGTTCTCCCACATAATGTGGCCCCAGGCCGCGCGGCTGTGGCATCATACGTCGTTCACACAAAATCAAAGCGGTCAGACAGAATGTCTAGGCAATGATTAGATATGCATTGGCCCTGCTGTCATGAAGGGCATTCACGGGATTGATGCATCCTAAGGTTTTATCCAATCCTATGATTCGGAAAAATGTCCTAGATTTTTGCTTCGCTTATACTTTCCCCTTGCACCTGTAACCACTTGTCTTTTTGTTTATTCTTTCCTGTTTTTCCCTCATGGTGAAATTGAGGACTATTGTTCGACTCAAAAATTAAAAAAGAAAATCCCGCGCCTTGCTCGCCCCATGCACGCGCTCAAATCTGGCACCCAGGCGAATTTCAGCCGTGTGATGGCCCTTTTTTTCCCAGTGCCGCGAACAATTCAGGGCCACGGTTGTATTTTGGGGCCACTCAACAGACCATTATAAGAATCGTGCTATTTCACTTCCCCTTGTATTGAGAGTCGATATCTATTCTTTTTATAAATGAAGATTTTTGACATAACAAGTATCGTCATTACTTAGATCAATCTAAGCAGATTTGTTTTCCTGTTCTCACACTCCTTAGAATCCGTGGCGCGGATAGCCCCAAATTGGGCCCCGAATCGCGGATTCCTTTCTCTTGCAACCACTAGGCGCCCAAGTTAGTCGTCTAGAAGTGCCGCCTTTTCCAGTAAAAAAACGTCCCATTCACCCCTCAATCATAATCATATGTATTTTTGAAAGCAAATTATGGAGACAAATCCAAAAAAATCTCATAAATCCGCATTTTTTACTCCCTTTACTGACATCATTATTTGTCCCCGCTCTGCCCCCCTTGTCTCACATTGGGCCCTCACACACGGGAGGTTCAGGTTCGCTCTGGAAAAAAAAAAAAAGACAGCCTACTCCAGAAACTCCGGCCTCACTCACTGATTCCGATTTTCTTCTTCTGTCGTTGTGTATCTGCCACTCCTCCAAATCGCCAGAAAATCACACATACAGATAACACCGGATCGAATTCTGGACTATCGCCGCAAAAACTTTCCCGACCGTTTAGTCAAAGCCAAACTTTACCCGCCCGCCAAAGTGGAAAACCACCAATCCACATATATTGCCTCGTGCCAGAAACACCGGCGTTACCACACATTGAAGCTGCCCAAACATAACACATACAAACCAGCGAATTACCCGCCGAGAAACACGTTTCGAGCCACAATTATATATTTTACCCCTGAACATTTCTATGAATGGGATGCAGAACGCCCGGATGGGCGGAACATGGCATTCTTCCTACAGCATGGTTGACCGGCAAAAGGTCGTCCAGATCCTCGCGGCAACCCTCAAGGAGATCCAGACGACAAACTACAACGAGCAGAAGGCGCTAGCCATGGCTCAGGAATTTGAAAAGTATACCTTCCTGAAGCTGGCGTCGAAGGAGGAGTATTTGAACATTATCAAGCAAAAGGTGACGCAATTGCGCTTGGGTATGCGGAACGCCGCTGCCGCCACCCAAAACCAACAGTCGGCTGCTTCCGGAAATGTTGTGCCCAGCAGCAGTGGGAGCGGGGCGAGTGCGGGGACAGACTTTGCTAGCCAAAACATGGCCATGTATGCGCAGAATAGACAGCAGGGTCAACAGAGTCAGGTACAAGGTCATCAAAGACTGACTCTGGTGAGCAATACACTGCTGCAGCTGCTGCAGAATACGCAGCAAATGCCTCAGGGACTCCAGCCAACACAGCAACAAATCCAGCAGATCGGACAAATGATCCGGACTAGCCCAATTCCACCTGCACTTTTGAATAAATTGCCAAGTTTACCACCCAACGTGAACACGTGGACGCGTATCTATGAGTGTCTTCAGAAGAAAATTATACCCACAAGCGCAATGCCAATAATCAAGGAGGTACACAATGCTCACTTCCAGTTGGCTGTGCGCCAGCATCAACAGCAAAAGTTGACCCAGATGCGTCGCGCAAATGGCAGCAACGCGGTTGATAACTTATCTACTTCAGGAAACGGCGCCGGCTCTTTTGGGCCCAACACTTCTCAAAGCGTAAACGGCGTGAACATGGACGGCATAGGATCAGCAAGGAACGCGAATGCTGCGAATGCTGCGAATGCGAAAGCCAAGCTCAACAGTAGAGGCGGTGCCCCGAATTACGGTAACATGGCGACTATCAACTCGATGCCGAATACAAATGGCATGAACAACATGGCGAGTATGAACAACATGAACAATATGGGCGGAGTCAACATGAATGGTATGAATAACATGGGACAGATGAATAACATGAACGGTGTGAGTAACATGAACAATGCGGGAATTGTAAACAACCCAAACAACATGAACGGCATGGGGAGTATGAATCTCAACATGCAAGCACAAGGCAATACAATGAATATGCAAAACTCGCCACAAATACCCAATCAGTCAACATTCCGATCTAACCAGATTCATACCAGTCAACTGCAACCGCAGCAGTCAATGCAAGCTCCTATGGGGATGCAGAACCAGCTGCAGCTGGCACCGTCTCACCAGCAGCAACAGCAACAGGTGAAAGTGCCGAATTTCCAGATCACTTCCCAGGACCTTGTGAAGTACAGCGCGGAGGCGATGGCGCTTCTAAATAAGTTGCAACAGAACGGGTCAATTCAGCCCAATTTGGACCCAGCACAAAAGCAAAATTTTGTTCGCAAATTCATCTCTCATCAAAAACTCAATGCTTGGAAAGCACAGCAAAATAATACGGGACAATCTCTGGGGATGGGGCAGCAAGAGCAGCAGCAACAAATGCAGCGCCAGCAGCAACTAAATCCCACTTCTAGTGGCGGAAACGGGTATATCCAGCAGACTCCGCAAAGCATGCATTCCGCTGCTGGGCCGAACATCCAGCTACAGCTGCCAACAGTGCAGCAGATTGGCCAGCCAAATGTCAATCCAATGATGGGCCAAAATCCTGCTTCCAACGCGCAACCGAGAAGTCTATCGGCTCAGGGAATTGGCGCTGATCCTGTAGCAGCCAATAACGTGGTACCACAGAGGATGACGCCTGGACCAATGGCCTCTGTCATGCCGGTTTTGACTGATGAAATGAAGATGAAGCTTAGATCACTCTTTGAAGAAGTTGCAAGGAATAGTGTGCATCTCAAGGATGTGACAATGTTGTTATCCGAAAAGGAGAAACTTGAGGTGAAAGAAAGTATGGCGAAGATCACTCAGCAATACTCCAATATTGACAGTATCTTGAGTTACTACTACGTGCTTACGCGAAACATTGAAGGAACAAAGCGCTTGATACAGATGAAGAATATGACGAAGAACATCATTGATAATCTTCAAATTGGGGTTTATCTTGCTGGTCCGGATTTACTCGAAAAGATCCGAATTCAATATCAGAAACACCTCGACTTTGTGAAAGAGGAGCTCATGCGGAGAAGAACGCAACAAGCGCGATCTCAGTCACAAAGCCAGCCTATTTCTGCACCGGCGCAGTCACAGCAAGTAAGACAAGCAGGCCAATATCCAAATCAGCAATTTGCATCACATGGAGCCATGCAACAGCCAATGCCGCAAAATTACAATGGAATGCTTCAAGGGATGCCAATCAATGCCACGGCTCAGCAGCAGCCACAGCAACACCAGCAGCAGTACGCTAGGAACAATCCCAATGTGCTTGTGCAACCTCAAAGGGCAGGCCCTTCTGCGGGTGCTGCACAGGTAGTTGGTTCAAGTCCAGCTGTACCGCTCACAGTATCCCTGCCGGCTCAAGGATCGGGCAAAGGACAGAAGGCACCAAAGAAGCCAGCCGCTGCAAAACGGAAATCCGCAAAAGCTGGCACTGCTTTACCGACGCCCGTTGCAAACGCGGCCACGCCTGCAACGTTGGCTAATGCTATAAAGACCCCCACCAGTATATCTACCCCACAGATTCCGACATCTCAGAGCGCTAAAGGAACTCCAAATGCAAGCTCACCACAGGCGAATGGAAAGCTGTCCTCCACATCTGACATTGTCGCTTCCACGGGCGATATATTTGGGGCAAGCAATGTCGATAAGAAATTAATGAAGAGACGCGAGCTTTCAAAAAGTGATCCGGAGCAATTTTTCTTCGCAGCGCTATCCAACATGCTCAAACTCGATCCGGATTCAGCGGGGGGAGAGGAAAAGGTAAAGGAGGTGAAGAAGGGTATACGGTCACCGTTATCACCTTTGAGCTCAGGTGAGTGGACATGCGATATCAAGCCGCAAGCCGTCACATCCGCATTTCGTCAGGTCGAGTTCATTGCCGAGCTCACTTCGTGTGACGTCTTACAGGTATGTGCAGACTTGGCGACGGACGAACTCCAGGAGAAGGACAAAGCATCTGAGCTCAAGCGTAAGAGAGAAGCTGAAGATGACGAAGACATGGACATGCTTTTCGAAGACAAGAAATCCAAGGTTGACGACGATATGGAGAAGCGTTTGTTCGCTCCCATTGAACTCGACGATTGGAAGAGCTGGCTCGGCGGGCTCCAGCAAACTTGATGTGGTATGGTCAGACCCAACGAGAAGTCTATTGTAGAGGCAGTAAATGGCCCGTGATGCACGACGCTTACGTCTCAACATTGATCGTTTACTAGAAACTAAAAAATATATATTCACAAGACTGTTGCAAACAGCCAAATTTGTCGGCGATTCAAGTGACGAACGTGTTGCAAAGGTCCCAACTCGTTTAACTCACAATTGAGCAGCCAAACGCATGTTTTGTCCCAAATTTCATTGCCTGGAGGTATAATTACTGATATCTATTATGACTTTGGGGGTTATTTCATAAATTTTTGTATTCATGGCATATAAATTAATCACCATTCGCACGACTGAGTTTGGTCATTTACGCAAGCGACTTAAAATGGCCAGAGTCACAGTCACCCCACATTGAAGATGACAAAAGACAAGAAAATCTCGGTGGCGTTTGTGTGTCTCGGAAATATGTATGTAATCGGCAGCCAAATCACTTTCAATTGAAAATAAAATGCGATTGTTGCCGAAAAACCAACTCCAAACTTTTTGCATAAATGCATGTCTCACGCATTGGCCATTCGGGGCAACCGATTCGTACACAAAATGCATTAAAATGGTCTAAAAATCCATATATTACTATGAGCAAGTCACTAACGTCCAGTTGCCGGTCGCCCATGGCAGAGGCTGTATTCAAACACAAGGTACACGAGCTCGGACTTGACGCCCACTTTTCCGAGATCGACTCATTTGGCACGTCAGGCTGGCATATTGGCGAAAGCCCCGACTCTCGTTCGGCCAGCACGTGCCGCAAACATGGCGTGCCTGTGAACCATGCCGCCCAACAAATCACACCCAAGGATTTCGCCCGTTTCGACTATATCATCGGCATGGACGAGCTGAATAAGGGCGATTTGATGCACATGAAGCCACGTGACAGTTCGGCACAGGTGGCGATGTTTGGTAAGTGGCGTACCAACAAGGACTTTGCCGTGATCGTGCTGGACCCGTATTATGGCGGGCGTGACGGTTTCGAGACGAATTTCCGCCAGATCTCTCATTTCAGTGAGGAGTTCTTGAAACAGGAGTTGGGCGTGGAAATCTAGATCTATGCGTGATGGCTCAAGAAGCTCGATACAGTCGTGGTAATGCCACGAATGCTGTATAATGATACTAGGTGGAGAGAATGGAGACAAAGATCATGGTTTACGGCGGAAGATGTCTCTTTTAATCGAGGACGTCGATTTTTGGTCTCTTATCGGTCATAAAGATAAGCCCAGAATGTGCAGCTACGGCTATGAATTTGACGATCCTGAAAGTCCCATTTCATGCATGATTAGGTTTGAGTATACTAGATTCCAAATATACTGGAAAATACATACTCTCATCTTCTGAGAGGCAGAAGTCGAATATACAAGCGAATTTCACTCTTTACTCGAATGCATGTTATTGCCCTATACGGGTACCCTTCCTGTCCCTTTTTGGAATAGCCAGACTGGATATGGCATGCTAGTTGCTTTCTCTAAGACAGGCCAAGAACTATGGGTGTAATTCACGTCCCATTTTCTCCTCAAGATATTCTTAATTTGGTCTCGTTTCCATCCTAGTCGGGATATTCTCGAAAATACACGTTACGAGAATCACATGATGCAATACTAAAGTAAGCCTCGTGCTTCGAGCTATCAGGAGTAAAAACTTTGATCTCTACTCTTATGGCCTTCCGTAAATCAAAACAGAACTGGCGGTATAGTCCAGAATATAAAGTTTTGGGATTCGAAGCTACAAAACCCTGAAAAAATCTGTTTTACCAAAAAAGTATTACGTAGATCGCGCTGATAAGGCTGTTCATCCATAGATCTGGAAGCATGACAAGCAACCCATCTAGACATTGATGTTTTTACGTGAGAAAAAAGTTCACCCTATAACACGCAGGCATGCCACATTTTTGTCTCAAAAAACAAAAATACAATCTCGCTCAGCCTAAGTGGTGCTTCGAAAGAAATCCGTTTATAGTTGCCACGCTTCATGATCACGTGACCGGTATCAGGGCACGGGTTGGTGCAATTAGATTAACACTTGAAGGTACTCATGAGACCCAAAATTACCGATGGGTCTTCTGCTATCTCGAAGAATGATCCTGAGGCATCTATCCCAACTGCCTGCAGAATGGATTATGCCAGAGAGAACCAGGCCGTGTGAAAGCATTATGCATATATGCAGGACAGACAGCTATGAGTGAACCGCCAGTGACTTTTCAGTCAAACTAGAAATGAGCAAGGAGTTTAGACACTTTCAAGCATATGATGTTCCCCGAAAGCGGAGTGTAAATTAATTACGCTAATTATCAGCCCGGCTCAATGTACTTAGACGTGTTTCCTGGTCTCCACTAGCCATGGGTCGTGCCCCGCGCGACCGCGTCGTAGTGAGCTTGCACTGCAGTATCTCGACAAAGACACATCAAGAACAACCTGACATCAACTAAAGAACCATCAAACACTCGATAAGCTTGCGTTGAACACCCCAAAAATGAGCACACGTAAACTACAGCAGGAGTTCGACAAGCTCCAGAAAAAAGTCAACGAGGGTTTGCAGCAGTTCGAGGAGATTTACGAGAAAATCGGCGTCACGGAAAACCCAAGCTTGAAAGATAAGTTGGAGGGTGACTTGCGCAAGGAGATCAAAAAATTGCAACGATCACGTGATCAGGTCAAGCAATGGCTGAGTGACAGCAGCAACAAGCTCGACAAGGCCGTGTTGCTTGATACCCGCCTGCGGATCGAGAACGCCATGGAGCGGTTCAAGGAGGTGGAAAAGGTGCTGAAAATGAAGCAGTTTTCGAACGAAGGCTTGGAGTTGCAGGCCAAGTTGGGCGCGCGTGGGCTAGAGGAGGCTCGTAAGAACGACGCCTCGCGATACATTATCGATGTCTTGGACGAGTTGGCTAGGCAAAATGAACTCTTGCTGGGCGAAATGGCGCAGTATCTGCACAAGAAGAAACTGACGGCTGCACAAACGGCGCTAGCAGACTTGGCGGCGAAAGTCGACCGAAATAACTCTCATGTGCTGCGCTTGGAGCTTGTACTCCGCGGCTTGGAAAACGGCCAGTTGGAGCCTGAAAAAATTGACGAAATCAAGGACGACTTGGACTATTATGTGGAGAACAACCAGCTGTCGGACTTCGTTGAGTACGACGATTTTTATGACTTGCTCGCGCTTGATGAGTCGGTCGAAGTCTTGCCCACTTTGGCCGCCAACCCACTAGACGTCTCGCTGGCCAGCGCGAGCCCGAAGAAGGAAAAGGAAAGTGTGGTGAAAGAGAACGAAAAGAGCGACAAAGAAAAGACTGAAAAGGAGAAACACGAAAGAGAAAGAGTCGAGAAGGAAAAGGCCGAGAAGACCGAGAAGCCAGTGAAAAAAGCTGAGCCGCGGGTCACCATCACTATCGGAAACTCGATCAACGCTAGCCTGGCTCCGTCAACGGCGAATTTAGGGGCTGCCGCGAGCCAGCCGCCAACCAGCGCTCCTGCAGCGGGTGCCGCTTCAGGCACGGGGTCCGGAAGGGCGCCTCCCCCCGGATTGAACCCGCAATCGAAGCCAGGCACGCCCACGCCGGCCAAGCTAACCGTGGCCGAGGAACTAAAACGGAAGGCCATGACGCACGCAGCCGCTGCCGCCAGCGCGCTTAAGTCGCCTGCAAAGGCGCCACCGGTACCCTCGCCTGTCGCGGTTGCCTCCGAGACCCCTGAGAAGGCTGCAAAAGTCGAAAAAGTTGAAAAACCGCCGGCGGCTAACGTTGCGCCCAGCGTGGCTGCAAATCTGGAAACCCCTCTGCCCGTTCACAGACAACACAAGGCTGTATTTTGGGACAATTCTGCTGACGTGGCTGCGCTTGCACATGCACGGCTCACAAACCCCCCTCCTTTTTCGGCTATCAGCGCACAGCTCGAGGCCTCTTTGCTCAATTGCCCAGACTCGTTTGACCTGGAGAAGCCGCGTCAGTACAACCCTACAAACGTGCACCCGTCGTCCGTTGACTACCCACAGGAGCCAATGTTTGAGCTCAATCTGGCGCAGCTCATGCGCAAATTTGACACCGACACGCTTTTTTTCTGTTTCTACTATAATGAAGCCCAGGACGCGTTAGCCAAGTGGCATGCTGCGCGTGAGTTGTCGCGGCGCGGGTGGGTGTTCAACACGGAGACTAAGCAGTGGTTTTGCAAAGACAAGCCTAAAGCACGCTCGATCTTGGCAGGGCTCAACGGTGATAACACAGCCAGCGCCAGTTATAAGTACTTTGACTACGAAAGCAGCTGGTTGGTGCGGCGCAAGGACAATTTTGAGTTCGCGCCCGAATTGCAGCAAACGTTTTAAAGACGTGCAGAACGTTCAAGGCCTACTTCACCATTGGTGTTGTGATAAGGGTCCATGTCAATGTTCTCGGCGGGGACACGCTCGGTGGTCAAGGTTTGATGTTTTGATAATTAGAAACTGAAATGAGCCGCGCGGCGCGTACGATGCCTAGTTTCATTCTTCTTATGAGGCGTCGAAATTCGCATTCTTTCTTTATGCCTCATTGAGAAGTAAAAATTCCACGCTAGGACGAGTTGGTATCTCATTTCGTACCAAAATCTAGACCGTCCTCGTGCATATAACTGGCAGAATACTGGACGCAAGAGTACGCACTCTTAACGTAAAATTGTGACATAAATTAAGCACTTCAAGGCACAGCCTCGTTTTGAAGATTGTATAATATCGAATAAAGAGAAGAAATAACAAAGCAAAAAAATTCGCAGATCAAATGTTTTGGATCTTGCATTCGACGCGGAGATTTATTCGCGTGGCGGAGCCCCTTGTGATGCGACGCGCCTGCAGAGGCTGCATAAAGGACAGAGCATCGTCACCAGCGGAGATCGAAAGTTTCAGAGCAGTATCCGGATCGAACCAGAAAAGTACACATATTAAACGAGATCGCTGATATCTAAGAATCACGCAGTAATACCACAGATTTATCCACTAAACGAAAAAAAAAAAAAGCCTCTTCAGTTACACATTTGTTACAGGCGCCTTCCAGATCTCGCATTTCACAACGGCTGCACTTCCAAAAGTAAAACACTACTTGACGCAGCATGACCCCATTTGCAAGCATGAGCACATTTACGGACCCGCTTCTACGGCCACGTGCAGATTCAAGCACAGGCTCCACGGCTTATTCCACAGATTCGAGCGGGTGTGTTGTGTGTCCCAGCACGGCGGGACTGTGCCCTCAATGTCCGTCAGGACAAGAATGCAACCTTACCTCGCGCACGTGTAAGGCGTGTCCCGAATATACATGCGTCAAAAGCTCGTCTTCCAAAGCGATTTCGAACGTGCAGGTTGGCGGCATAGTCGGCGGCGTGGTGGGCGGCGTGGTGGTGTTGGCGCTAGCGCTTTTTCTCTACTACATGCTAATTTATCGCAAAAAACACCCCAAATTAGCCGGCCTGGACGAAATCAACTACGAAATGGAGAGCCAGGCGGGGGATGGCGTTTCTGATATGGGCGAGAAATCTGACCGGCCAAATCTGGAGAAAACCAAAAACCGCCGACTTTCTTCGTACGAGTCGTTTATGCGGCCGCCAGGGTACGTCAAGAAAAACGTGGCCAATCGAGAACTGCAGCGGGTGCCATATACGAGCGACTTGCAGAAACGGCATTCTGTAGCGACATCGGTTTCGACCGACAACGCGTCGAACATCTTGCCGATCGCATACATTCCTGGAGTCACGATCCGGCCCACGAAAAACAACACGCGGCTGATTTTCTCTTATGACACCGAATCGGTATTTTCCGATTTCACCGGGCTAGACGCGGCGCTGATTCAAGAACGTGACCATGCGAAGAATACCATGACCGCGGTGAAGGCGCAGCCGAGGTTAGTGAATGTGGCACGAATTGACGAGATCGCGGAGGAAGACGAGGAGGACGAGAAAATGGATAATGATACGCTGTATTGGAACCTGGGCCTGTACACAGCGGCAAACGACTCGGATTCGGATGTAGACTCGGATATTGGCGAGATCAAGCGGGCCACATCGACGCGGAGGCCACACCAGGGTGTTCTTGCTTCAGTAAACGGTGATTTCGAGCCTGACAGGGATGGATTTGACGGCTATGAGAGCGCAGACGATGGCAACCAAGACGACCGTGATGACGGCTCGAAGTCGTTTGTTTTGGACATCGCCAGGGAATCTTAAAAGGGCAAGGGGCTAGTTGGCACATAGCATTGAGCCAAAGGTTGTAACTGTTGCGATATAGAAGGAACTGCGGCTCTAGCAATCTGTTTTCTAGAAAAAGCTCAATCATTTCTTGATTAGCACTGTCAGATATGTGACGGGCTTTCTTGCCGAGTCATAACCTCCTTCCTGGCGCAGACTGCTCGAAGCACAATCCCAGAGGCTGCTTCTCCATGGTCTTTTGAAGAATCAGGAGCTTTCAAACTTTCATGAGGTTATCTTTTTCCGCCGATGTTCAGACGTCAGCTGTGTTGTGAGATTGCCGTGTAAGCAGACTGAGCCTTGATTTAGTGGCCCCGATTCTGACACGTGGGCTACTGTTTCACTTTTTGACTTGTTCACTTTTCCTTTTTCACTTTCTCACTTTTTCACTGAGTACATTTGTGGTGTATGACTACAATTCAGCCTTCTTTCGAGTACAGAATCCAAATACAGTCAATTCCCGTTAAGTCGTACGCCCTTTAATGCGAAATCCCGTTTAGATGATATGTATGTTATATGCAGGGACATATGTTTTTTTTTGTTAGTGGGCGCGCCCTTAAGTATGGCCGCGCTTATCCCGTTAACCAACCTCCCGTTAACCGTTAAGGGTGACAAAATTTTCGAAAATTCATCTAAACGGGTTTTTGGCATCTAGAGAAGCGGAATCTTAAATATAAGTCATCCATGATAATCGGAAAATCAAGTTTGCTCTAAATTTATATTTAAACTGCTATTTGGACAGTGTGTGGGTGTGGAATGTGCTTGCCAAAAAGGCACTGGGCGCCCTGGGGAAGGTCCCCCTCGCGAGCGCGTCGTGTTTTTCGCAGCCTTCGCGTCGCACGAAATGCTTTAATTTTTTACTAACTGCAACAGCCATTTGCAATTCCCTGTGTGACCCAAGGTAAAAGGTGTCACCAACTAATCACAAGCAACGAACGAACATTTTGAGAAAGCACCATTGTGATGCGAAGGTGTCGCTCGAGGCTACTGCAAAGTGATTCAGAAGTAGGTTCAAGAGGTCAATTACAAAGTCGACTGTCTCAAAATCTTTGCCCGCCAAATCAACGTGGATCGATAGCACCAGTGTAAACGGTAAGGTGAAGCCGAACCACGCCCCTAAATGGCCTTTGTTGGGCAAAGTCTTGTTTGAGTGGCTATTGGAACAGATGAGTCGTAGTCAGTCAACGACAACCGAAACCTTAACGTGGGCGGGGAGAAAAATATGGGAAACCCTTCCAGCCGAGGCCAAAGTTGTACCTGTCGAAGAATCCTCATTTTCGCCGGGGTGGCTTTCACGCTTCAAGAAGAGGCCCGAAACAACTTGGAGAAGAAAGTACGGAGAAGCAGCTTCGGTACCAGAAACGGCACACAACGAAATGAAAAGAATCCGCTTTATTGCAAAAGACTATCCTTTGGACTCTATATACAACTTGGACGAGAGCGGCTTATATCGGCATCGTGGTCCTGCAATGGGCTTGTCCAGGGCCCTATTGCCTGGGCCGAAGGCAAAGAAGAGTCGCATCTCTATAACTAAATGCACAAACGCGGATGGCTCAGACAAACACCCACCTCACTTTGTCGGAGAGATTCCGAAGAGACGGAAAAGAGTACCTCAAAATGAGAATGGACATCGAACAAGAGAACTCACTCGAGTTGCGAAAGTTTGTTCGAAGGGCAATTGGGGTTGTGGCGAAGGAGATGGATGCTTCTTTGATCCAGCTGACCTTTGATGACTTCGATACACAAACACACAACTATGATACTGGATATCTGATTACCAACTCAACGAAGTAACATTGGCTTGCAACTCCAAATGGTTGCAGCCCTGCAAATGAGCCCATGTGGCCCCATTGTGATTTCTCTGGATGACGAGTCGCAACAGGATGAAGAAAGCCGATCGACATTGCTGCTCGACGGCACTGACGACAAACACTCTACGAGCATTCTGCTGATAGCTCTGGAATAAGAGGACTTAACTTGATGAATTTTGTAAATGAACGATGTAATTATTTGCGAGTCGACCATCAATTCTGACTTTATATGCAGGACTTTCGGTGATATCCTGCATATAGATGGAGTTTTAACCCGTTTCCCGCTAATCCGGAAATTTCGCGTGCAATAGTTAGGTTCGGCTTAACGGGAATTGACTGTACCTCGATTTCATAAAGGCAGACCCGGCGGAATATTAGCATCTCGAATTTGATACTTGCCCACTTATGCGATGTGACAGTATATATATGCGCTGATTTTGTGATACTTTCACGATCCCTAACAACCGGAGGTCGAGAGAAGCCGCATGTTATTCGTGAAATTTATTCACCTAGACATATATATTTGCGTGAAGGAAAAGCCGTGAAGGTTTCGAGGCGTCAAGCACTCAATGAATAACCTAAAAAGCAAACAAGTTGCATCAAATGGAAGTTCCGATTGAGCGGCTAAAATGTTGGAATCAACAGGAGATTTGGAAAATATATCTATCGGCGAGGACAAAACTTGGTGCGATCAAAGATGCGTGGCACTTTAACGCATGCTATTTATAATCTAGGATGAAGAACAAGATATATCAAAATTCGTGGGTTTAGTCGGATTTCTGGTGCAATTGTGCCTTTTAGTAGTCGAAGACAGCGAATTGCCAAATAAAAGGTGTGTTGAAAAAGAATAAAAACTGCTGATGCCACAAGGCACTTGCATCTCGCTGTATTGATCCTCAGATCTCAGTGAGGGCCATTACAACGATCCGCGGGCACTATCGCTTGGTATATTGGCCGGATTCCGGTCGCCTCTATACTGTGCACAATCGAGCTAATGAGTCAAGTACCACTATGTATAAGAAACCCATCAAGAGTAGATGACGAAAAATACCCTCAGTCACCGGGGCACCAACTACATTCATGAACTGACCCTGGCGGGGGAGGCCCTAGCCCGCTCATACTACGTGAACCATGATAAAGAGCAGTGCCCCTTCTTGATTCGAAGATAAAACTTTCGAATGCCGTTCCAGCTCTTTTAGGCCCTTATCTGCCGTGCAACTTTCTTCAAGCAAACGGAGAGTAACCGAAAGGACTGGAAAATCGATTTTCGTGTCTTTGATGCAATCGATTCCCAGCCCTTGCATATTACGGTAATTGAAGATTGTTCACGGCACTGCAGTGCTGCTTTTGGTGAGTCAGAAGCACCGGGATACATAGAGATCAGGTCATCAAATTGTCCGCCCTTAATAGAGTCCGATGAGAATCATATTTTCATGTATGGAAATTTAAGCTTACCGAACGTTTTCGTAAATTAAGTGCTTGAAATACGTGCAGCGTGATCCGCTTGCGGTGATGTCATTTTGCACCCAACGTGTGAGCAACCAGAAGCTGCATCAGCAATCGCCAGCCGCGCCCGGCCTCACAATTCTAGTGTTTTTTTTTTTTTTTTTTTTTTATTTAGGTAATGCAAATAGAAGTGTGTGATGAGTAAAGTTAGTGGATGAAGAGTGTGATCTTTGTCAAAAAGCGGGGACGGGGAATCATGTAGTCTGGACAACACGTAAAATTTAGTCAGCGTGGGCCAAAATACCGATCTGGCCAGGCTTCGGAGTGCTCGAAGTGCGGCCAGACTTTTTTTCTCTCGAGAAAGAACCCACGCAATATGATGTCAGACAAGGCACCGCAATGGACATGATCGAAAAAGAAAAGAGCACAGCAAACATCACGTATGTTTTGGTTTCTGTGGTATTCGAGAGTTATAACAAGATGTGAGAGTCTTAAAAACGATATAGGTCGTCCCGTTTAATTGAAACCATGAGTTTCGATTGATGGGGGCTGTGAAGAGTGTCTCAGAAATCGGGGGGATCTTACCCGCGTGGCCCGTAAATACCGGAAATGATTAGTAAACGAGCCGCCCCCGGAACTCATCATGATTAGTGCGGGTCACGTGACCAGCGGATCAAATCAGACACTCATTTAATTGAGGAATCTCGACACATAATGGCACCCTCGGAAAGTTCTGCACAATGTGCCGCGCAAACATTTATCCGGCCCATAAACCGGGCCAGTTCCGGGCCTGATCTCGAGCGTCGAGGGCCCAATCGTTACCCTCGTTACCCTCGGAAGTCAGCCTGCCCCAACACCGGAGCAAGTGCCCGCGGGCTATTTTTCTCCCAACATATATAAACCACCGTCCGCAGCGCACATTCTCTTTTAACTTCTTTTACGAATTGTTCATTTTCAGACACAAACATAATCATGTCCGACATCGATCAATTGGCTATTTCTACCATCCGTTTGTTGGCGGTCGACGCCGTGGCCAAGGCCAACTCTGGTCACCCCGGCGCCCCATTGGGTCTCGCCCCTGCCGCCCACGCCGTTTGGAAGGAGATGAAATTCAACCCAAAGAACCCCGACTGGGTCAACAGAGACCGTTTTGTGTTGTCCAACGGTCACGCTTGCGCTTTGTTATACGCCATGTTGCACCTTTACGGCTTCGACATGTCGCTTGACGACTTGAAGCAGTTCCGTCAGTTGAACTCGAAAACCCCCGGACATCCCGAGAAGTTTGAAATCCCAGGTGCCGAGGTCACCACGGGCCCCTTGGGTCAGGGTATCTCCAACGCCGTGGGTTTGGCCATTGCGCAAAAGCAGTTCGCTGCCACGTTCAACAAAGACGATTTCGCCATCTCTGACTCGTACACCTACGCCTTCTTGGGTGACGGTTGTTTGATGGAGGGTGTCGCCTCGGAAGCATCTTCTTTGGCTGGCCACCTCCAATTGAACAACTTGATTGCGTTTTGGGACGACAACAAGATCTCGATCGATGGATCCACTGAAGTGGCCTTCACCGAGGACGTGTTGAAGCGTTACGAGGCTTACGGTTGGGACACGCTCACGATTGAGAAGGGTGACACTGACTTGGAGGGCGTCGCTCAGGCGATCAAGACCGCCAAGGCGCTGAAGAAGCCTACTTTGATCCGTTTGACCACCATCATCGGCTACGGCTCACTCCAGCAGGGTACCCACGGTGTTCACGGTGCTCCATTGAAGCCAGATGACATCAAACAGTTGAAGGAGAAGTTTGGCTTCGACCCAACCAAGTCGTTTGTCGTGCCTCAGGAAGTCTACGACTACTACGGCACACTCGTGAAGAAGAACCAGGAGTTGGAGTCCAAGTGGAACAAGACCGTCGAGTCCTACATCCAGAAATTCCCAAAGGAGGGCGCTGTCTTGGCGCGCAGACTCAAGGGTGAGTTGCCTGAGGACTGGGCTAAGTGCTTGCCTACTTACACCGCTGATGACAAGCCTTTGGCCACGAGAAAGTTGTCTGAGATGGCTCTCACCAAGATCTTGGATGTCGTTCCAGAGCTTATTGGTGGCTCTGCTGACTTGACCGGCTCGAACTTGACCCGTGCCCCTGACATGGTTGACTTCCAGCCCCCTCAGACCGGCTTGGGTAACTACGCGGGTAGATACATCCGTTACGGTGTGCGTGAGCACGGCATGGGTGCCATCATGAACGGTATCGCCGGTTTTGGTGCTGGTTTCCGTAACTACGGCGGTACCTTCTTGAACTTCGTCTCGTACGCCGCCGGTGCTGTGCGTTTGTCTGCTCTTTCTCACTTGCCTGTGATCTGGGTTGCTACGCATGACTCGATTGGTTTGGGTGAGGACGGTCCTACCCACCAGCCTATTGAGACCTTGGCCCACTTCAGAGCTACTCCTAACATCTCTGTGTGGAGACCTGCTGACGGTAACGAGGTGTCAGCTGCTTACAAGTCTGCCATTGAGTCTACCTCTACCCCACACATCTTGGCCTTGACCAGACAGAACTTGCCTCAATTGGCTGGTTCTTCTGTGGAGAAGGCCTCTACCGGTGGTTACACCGTGTACCAGACCACTGACAAGCCTGCCGTTATCATCGTGGCCTCTGGTTCCGAGGTGGCCATCTCTATTGACGCCGCCAAGAAGTTGGAGGGTGAGGGCATCAAGGCCAACGTTGTTTCCTTGGTTGACTTCCACACTTTCGACAAGCAGCCTTTGGACTACCGTTTATCTGTTTTGCCAGATGGCGTGCCAATCATGTCCGTTGAGGTGATGTCCTCGTTCGGCTGGTCCAAGTACTCGCATGAGCAATTCGGCTTGAACAGATTCGGTGCCTCCGGCAAGGCCGAGGACCTTTACAAGTTCTTCGACTTCACGCCAGAAGGCGTTGCTGACAGAGCCGCCAAGACCGTGCAGTTCTACAAGGGCAAGGACCTCCTCTCGCCTTTGAACAGAGCCTTCTAAGTACTCTTATTGGGTTTTTTAAGGCGCATGACACTACATACGGAATAAATTTATACAAGTGACGTTGGTTGTAAAGATAAAAGAAACTAGAGTGGCGCCAAGTTTCCCTGGACTGGCGTGTAAAGACCTTAAAATTTGTAGGTACTCATGGTTTGTAAAAAGAATGCGCCCAAGTCTTTCACTACATCATTGCAACTGGCGATTGTTAATCATGTTACCGTATGGACCTGGTGTATACTTTTCGAAAAAGATTAGCATTTTCATACGAGTTGGTGTACACGTATCCGCCCGCAAGAAGATTTAATTGGTGAGTGAATCTAAAAAAAAAAAGAAAAAAACACCCTGGGAGCACTGGCAGGCAAATATTAATGTTTTGGCGGCATCAGCTGCTGGTTTTCAAACCTCGACCACGAATTCAGTTAAAACTATATTCATAATATCTGCGAGCAAAGTATCTGAATTGACTCATTTGTGAAATGTAAATAATTGAATTTCAAGGTCAGAGCGACAGAAATTCCAAGCAGGTTGGCTTAGCCTTAGTTCGAAATTAGCAGAAATTTCCTCCGGATTTATACTTCCCTGCTTTTTGACTAAATAATCGCAAGCATCATTTCTTGGCTCTTGGCTCTTGGCCCCTTAGTGCGAACATCATTCCACAATGTTACACTGACATTGTCATAAATGGACTCGGATCTGGCTCATATTGAGTAATTTTACAATCGCTAACCGAGATTTTTTCATCCGCATTCATACTTTAAACCCGGGTTTAGTGCATTCCATTCGTGAATAGCAGATCGTGAATAGCAGATCGTGAATGAACGCAGTTCCATCATAAAAAAGTATGCATGTCACTCAATAATTAAGGTATTTTCGAATAATTCTTTATTCCTTCTCAAATGGTTCAGCACAGAGGTAATTGTGAAGTAAATAGTTTGCTGGGTTTGGAAAAATTCAACTCAACACTCACAAAAGACTAAACAAGTGCGCTCCCAGAATCATCAAATTCATTTATGATAGGGGTACACAATAAAGCGTGGCCAAGTATTTTTGTGAAGTCCCGCTGCCAAATGTAAATGTATTGCACGTGGCATAAATTTGATTTCCTTGGAAATATTTCGTGTAAACTTGTTCTCGTGTTTCATGCCTTTGTGTGGAGAAGGCATATGAGACAACTGGGTGTTTGCAGTTAAAGCCCGGGAAATAGAATATGCAAATATGCGCCACGATACTTTTTCCAGCACAGTTCTGCAAATTTCGTATTTCATGATCCAGTAAATATCAATATTTTGTTTGCACATACTCACAAGTCCGATCTGTTGAATATATATGGCCGATGCAAACAAAACCCTGAGCTTGACAAGCACTCCAATGCGTCTTTCCATATTCCAGCTCATAATAATCAGTCTCTTCACAATTTCTGAGGCCATAACTCCAAGACAGTTCATCTCAAAAGCGCAAGGAAATGGTAATTTAAACGAAGCTGTCGCCTGTAAAGAAGCAGGCGATGGGATTGCAGATGATGAGGACGGGCGTTGTCAAGACTTGAGGTTTCTTGGACAGGAGCTAGTCAGTTCTGGGGCTCCAAACGCAATATTTGCCATAAACCAGTTTTACGCACGTTTGAAGCTGTATTTTGACAAAGACAAGTTTTATGCACAAAGGTTTGTGGCACACACGGACGATTTAAGGCAGGACTTTGAGGAATTGAAAAGCTGGGCACGGGATAAAGCATGGGCCGAGTTTAATGTGGCCAAATTCTTGTTTCAGGTAATGGTTGACTCGGCCAAATACATGGATTGTTATTCAGAGAGCAATTTGTCCGGGCACGAGCTAGTATTTTGGGCAGTGGAAACATATGCACGGGCAGTGGCGATGTTCAATATAGAGGGAGTCATTGACAGGGATATCAGGAATCACGCTGAAAAGTTGAAGCGCTTGAATCAAACTTTGGACGCGTTAGATTATCAATTTCTGCTACTCGAAAACGCTCCATTTCTCATCCGTTTAATGTTTAAGGATCAGTGGACACGTGCAACGAGAATTGTTGAGGTTTTGCAACGCCAGATCGATGGTACCGCCAAATTTGTTCCTAAAACTTGAGCATGGTTTTTCCATTGGCTGATACATTTTCGTTAGTTATAGCGTGATTGATTATTGGACGAGCTGGCACCTTTTGTAGGCCGAAAAATACTTTCAATTCAATCAGGGTAAACAAAGTGTTCGCTTTATTTGACATTGGGGAGAAGCGAGCCTATTAAGCGACAATCGTGACCCTGTGGCATAAACTTTCGCCGAAGCTCGAACATTTGAAATTCTAAGGTGTTGCAACTGATATGGGTCGGGCCGCACAATCTGATATTTGAACAAACAGCCCTTCCTTGGCACAATGGAAGGTACTCAAACACATAGAGACTAGAATGGAGATTCTTCGCAGTCAAGATGAATTCGTTTTGTTGGTCCCTTAGTAGTGTTTGTGGCGCAAACGAGAGATATCATTCCTTCCATATAATTTCACCTCTCCGGGCATTTGAGTTCTTTGATGATCAGGTCTGAGAAACTTATCACCATAGCTTACGGAGGATTTGCTCAAACCGACTCTCAGACTCGTTATGACCAAATTTGATAAGCACATCCACATGATTGCTGAAAACTTTAACCGCTCAGACACTGAAGGTTCAGGGGGAGATACTGATGAAGACATTTGACCCATTCTTGCAAGAGACAAAGTTTACAATGGCGAGGCGCAAACCAATCTTATCGTCTTAAGAATTCAAACTTCGCTCAGTCTCTCTTTTCTGGTCCAGAGGAGAATATAGCTGTTCCAGTGAATCAAGTGGGAGTAAAATTCGCAGCGCATTTTTAAACCTTCGAAATTGTTATTCTCCTGACGCCCAAAAAGACTGACTGATGATGTGTAACAGATAATTTGACGAAACTTTGGTCCTTTACCTATTGAATATTATCGTGATAATTAGTCGGTTCTTTTGCAAGACCGGGATTTGAATTTGCTATTCACAAGTTCGATCCTTGGCATAACAAGGGTGCATGACTAGACTTCCCATTAGTGGATCACGCGGCTGCAAAATTTCACACCATACTCAAGTCTACACGCACGTCTTGATCGATTCATTGTTGAGAATTTCAACACCGATTAGGAGACACATATTTTCCAATTTCTTGGAAATCCCTTATATTTTTATCGTTGATGACACTTCATTACGAAGCTATCAAGAATTAGTTCGGGGTCTAAGGCCTGATCTATGAATTTATCACGGACGCTTTGCTTGATGGCGCACTTGTTGTTAGGTTCTTCACACCTGACAGAAATTTATTGTGTACTTTATCTAGTAAAACCAGCCTGGCTTCCCCGTATTACAGGGGGGAAGCCATCGTTATATACTTGAGAGTCGGGCAACTCACGTTGGCCGTCTGTGGTAAGAAAGGCTTGGCACGGCCAAGCCACATGGAACGCGGCTAAGGCAAATGGGGTACCTAACACTTGTTCATTATTTGAATTAAATGCTTCAATATCCGAAATGCACGGTTTTACATGCCAACGCACAGAAAGCGCTGAATTCGACAAAGATGCTAAATCACGTTTTGGCCAGGCCCCATATTTTAAAAGTCATGAACATTGACCTACACAGTTTTACTAAACTAATTCAGCAACATAATCGTTGGAATTCAATTTGATCTGGTTAAAAGCAGGCCTTCTTTTACTTGTAATTGTCGACCACATAGCGGCCCAAGATCTTACCTTGCTCCATCAATTCATACACGCTGGGCAATTCCGACAAGCCAACAATCTTGATAGGACACTTGATCAAGCCTCTGCTGAAAAAGTCGATCGCCTCGGCCGAGTCAGCTCTGTTGCCCACGTACGAGCCTCTGATACTCACTGATTTCACCACGCTTTCGAAAACAGGAGCCTCAACCTTAGCTCCGGCTGGCAAGCCGACCAATACCACTGTTCCAGTCGCGCGCACGTATGCCACCGACTGTTGCATGGCCTTCTCCGATACAGACACGTTGATCACACCATGAGGCCCGCCTTTGGTGATTTTCTGCACTTCCTCGACAACATCCTTCACGTTGAAGAAGTCGACAAACGCCTCGGCGCCTAACAGTTTGGCGAACTCGGCCTTATCGTCACCGCCATCAATTCCTAACACACGGTAGCCCATAGCCTTAGCGTACTGCACGGCCAAGGAGCCCAATCCACCACCAGCGCCAGAGATTGCCACCCACTGGCCGGCCTTCAAGTTAGCCGTCTTCAACGCCTTGTAAACAGTGATTCCTGCACATAAGATCGGCGCCACTTGGGCCAAGTCGGTGCCCTTGGGGATCTTCGCCGCGTGGATCGCGTCTGCAGTGGCGTACTGCTGGAATGACCCATCATGCGTGTACCCAGACAAGTCTGCCGCGGCACAGTTGGGCTCGTTTGTTGTCTGACAGAACTCGCACAGGTTGCACAGCGAGTTCAACCACTTAACACCGGCATAGTCGCCGATTTCCCAGCCCTTAACGTTTTCCCCCTTGGCCACAACTACACCAGCACCTTCGTGGCCACCAACCAAAGGTAATTTTGTCGCCAAGGGCCAGTCGCCTTTCCACGCATGCAAATCCGTGTGGCACACGCCCGAGTACTTGACATTGATCAAGAGCTCGTTGGGCTTGGGCTTGGGCACGTCGATGTCCTTGTAAAGCAACGGCCCGCCGTTGGTCTCGAAAATCACAGCCTTTTGGGTTTTTGGGATCGTCATTTTGAGTGTTTCAGAGTTGTTTCAGAGTTGTTTCAGAATGGTTTCAGAATTGTTTCACACTAGCTGCAAATATTTTGGGTGAAGAGCTTATTACGGGTAATCGGGCTCTCGGAGGGGTACTTGGGGTAAGTTTTTTGCTTTTATTTTTTGCTTTGTGTTCACTTGTCTTTACTCTTAGTGATGTGATGGGAAAAAAATAAGTCTACATTCGTGGCTTTTCAGTTTACTTTATACTTCAGGGCTCCGGCGAATTGTGGGGCGCTCCGAGAGCGGAGCTAGATGCGTGTGGAGTTTGGCGCATCTCGAGAATTGGTGGGGGCCCGCATTGTGCAGGTCATCAATGGGTCGGCTTTCAAGACAATGATGGGTCGGAACAAATAGGTGACTTTTGATTTGTGTTTGTGGTGGCTGGTTTCATTTGATTCCTGATCTTTCCGCAAGGCTTGATCCTGAAAAAAAAATCAGAAGCGATGGTCCATTTTCCAGAGGACTACGACCCGCCGTTGACATGTAAAAGCATAAAAAATGCTATATGCACGCCGTGGAGACGAGCCAAGCAGTTTAGCATCCGAGATGGGCATATGGGCCGGTGCGAAACGGGAACATTGGCTTCGAACCATTTAGACTCCGGCTAGACTAAAGCATTGTGGGGACCTCCCAAACGCCGGACGGATCAATTCACTCGATTGATTATACACTCACCAAGGGAATACAAATCCCATCATAGAAACAAGATATCAAACCGACGCTTGTTCCAATCGTATTTGAATCGTTTTTGAAACAAAAAAAAATTCCACAAAATCGAATCCACTACGCATTGATTTCCAGCACTCAATTGGCCCCCTTTTTCTTCAATCTCAGATCGCACTATTCAATGATGCCAACCGCGAGTGAGGGGTCCAGCCGCACTTAACTCCGAGATCCGTGCCCAAGTGCTGCCCGAAACAGATCATACCCAAAATGAACAAAGAACATTCTCTCCTCTTCGAAATCGACCGTAACTCCGACCAGCACTTTCATTGGTCGTGGATCACCAAAGTGCAATGGCCGACAAAACGTGCATGATCACCAAAGAGCATTTAAGATTTGTCACGTGACTTCACTCCTGATTGAAGAGGTGTTACTCTGATCGAAACAAGTGTATTTACATTCTAAAAAGCAGTTTTGATTTTCCATGGTTATTCAATTTTGTAAAGGTCTCCAATTCATGAATAAGGTTTTATTCTGCAAATGTGTACAGTAACTATCACCTTACTGGAACTCACCATTAAGCACGCTTCCACAATAAATTCGATCAAATGCTGTTTTGATAGAGTGAGAAGTTGGATCAGATCCTAGACTATATGAACAAGCTAAGAAGAGCTCAGATTTACTTGGAATGGTCTCTGAAAGAGACTCTTTTGATCACTCGCGTGCACATATCCGTAAAAGCAAGAATGTTTGGAAGAATCGGGGATCGACGATCGATCGACAAGGGTTGTTCAGACGGGGCGTTTTGTAAACGAGCAGTCTTACTGATGAATCAAGAAGAAAAACTCGTCAGTCTAGCTGTATAGATCAAAAGCATATTGTTATCGGAGGTATAAGTCCGAAACGTCTGTCACACATCAGCAAACAAAAGAATGTCACTGGATCTCACGAACATTTTAGAAAAGACAGCAAAAACTCCTCTGGATTGATTTACCTCATGAGTGCTCATGGCTAGTACCCGTGGTACCTTGGTTCCCAACGGTCATTTTGTATGAACTCCACCAAAGTAGACGACCCTGTTTGCAAGAGCGGGTGGCCGCTGACCACCGTCAAGAACTTTTCTAGCCCCTGGCGCCTATTCTCGATATTCAAGTCGTTGAACTTGTTTTGATTGAGCAAGATTTTCCCCGGAAGGGGCGGCACAACCACCCTTGACAGTTCCTGCTCCAAGATCTTTTTGAGCGTGACAAAATCACTATATCTGCGGCGAACTTTGCTCTGTCTTTTCTTGAAAGCGGGGATGTTTGTGCGGCATACAATCTCGTAGTCCGTGTACTGTTCTCGGCCTAGGTGGGTCTGGGGATTGCGTACCTATGTGTTAGTATTCAAGCATGATTTCGCAACTCAGTAAAGGCACATGTATATCGACATACCTCGATCTCCAAGAAGTTTTCGGGCTCTCCATAGATATCTGAAAACGACTGTTTTTTGTGACTATCGGCGAGAACCTCGCTCACGGGCTTGAATGGGTTGGACATGTACTTTTTATGGTGGGGGTTTTGGTAACGGCGGATACTCGGCTGATAAGCCTGAGACCTGGTGATGTAGTATGCAGGATGTGTGGTTAATCGTGGCGCCAGATCAGAAAACAGCCCGCTAATTTTTCATGAAGCACGATTCTGGGGTAATAAATTGGGCAAACCAATTATTTTCGGTTTTTTGTTCTCGAAACGTCTCAATATTTTTTGAAATCCGTAGTTTGGTATTTTTTTAGGACAAATCAATTTTTGTAACGGTTGGTCAGTCTCGCGCGAAATTTTAGGAGATCAGATGTGGAAGCTCGAATAGACTGAACACTCTTTACTCAGTTTCTCGAAGAATGAGAATTTCGAGCAATCATAAAAGACTTTGGACTATCAGCGGTGCCAATTGAGAAGAAATTGAGAAGAAATTGAGAAAAAGGAGAGAAAGGAGAAAAAAGATAAATAAAAGGGAGAAACAAATGGAGTTTCGCCGTGATGACGACTAAGGGCCAACTGGAACACCCATATGCTAATAAAGTCATGGCTATCAACAAATGCGAGGCATTCAAGCATTCACTCAAAACTAAAAATAAATTAAAAATGCCAAGCGAGCTCACAAAGCAAATAAAAAAAACACTCAAATTATATTGTATGTTCATCCACTTTGCAGGCAAAATAAAACAAGCGATAACTCAGGGGACTTACCCAAAATGGACACACACATAATTGGTTCTATCGTGCACATCAAGCTCACAGCAAAACATCAATTTTGTAATATGAAGTGACTTGTTTGCATTGAGTTTGATCAACAAATTCTATTTCATATGGTCAATGCGGAATTGCAAATCATGTTTTGCAGCCAATATCGACGATTCGGCACTCTCAATTACGCTTGACGTCTCTCTGTATCCGAAAAAACTTGTGATTGCGAGAATAGACATGTTGAGGCTGATTGATATTGAAAGCTTTCTTCTTCAAAGCAATTGACAACTTTTTTTCTCTATCTTTCATAAAACCGCTAGCTTCTGTTTCTACATATGGAACGAGCCCGAGTATAGGAAGCTAGGTGATTGCAACAAACTTCTTAAAATCGATGAAAGATAAATAATAAAGTAAATATCAAAGAAAAAGCAAAAATCAAATTTCTTCACTTCTGCAGAAAGTACCCGTTTCACACCCCTAGATATCATCAAGCTTGAAGCATATGAATCAAACCTCTGTTTCTTCGCGGTCGGCTGGCCCCAACAGATGGAGAAAGCCCTCCAGAGCAATATACTCTTCCTCGAATTTCCGCCATTTTTGCACAAGCTGATAGTACGACTTTTTCGCAATATGCCCTAGCCGCTCTAGGTCACGCCAAGCAGATGCCAATTTCTCGTTGTAATCAAAAATACCCTCTTCGCTCGTATCGGAGAGATTCGAGAGGTACATGAATCGGAGCCGGATCTCGTAAATGTCTGCAAGCGAACAATCGATCCAATCTCCACCCGAGTCACAGGCGTGGTTGAAATTGCTTGCGCTGTTCAACGTGTTAAAAAGTACCTCCACCACCTCCAACCGATTTAGCAATATGTGCTGCTGGTATTCTACACACAGTACCAACGACTGAATACTCAAGAATTCAGATTCATAAAAAACAAATCGCCGCACAAAACGCAGAAAATCAACGCCGTCCTCGCTGATAAGCGAATGGAGATTCTGAAACGCACGTGCTATGCGCTCGAGTGCAAAGTCATATTGCTGTTTTTGCTCGAAGAAGGCAGGCTTAGTTTCGTAATCGGCGCGGCGTGTAATATCAATGTGTTTCAAGTGTGTTTCGGATGTCACGTTTCCAAGGGCATGCTTGACGTCCATGATAGGTACCCTGCAAGTGCACGCACAGAAGAATATAATGACGGATGCGACTGGGGCAATGAAAAGTCTCATTTTTTTTGTGGCACACTCTGTGATGAACCATACAGAAGCACTAGCATTTTATAGAAATTCTAATTCCGTACACACAAGGTGACTCAGCGGAACACAAAGCTTTGCCAAGACAAATGATAGTGGTCGTTATCAAGCCACACTTCCCTCTGATACAAGGACGGGTGATAAGCTCAGTCAATCAGCTGAAATTACACGCTGGCCTGGCGCCCGGATTTGTAACGGAATCGGAAACAAGCACTCATTTCGTCTATGAAGTATATGTCATTATTTTATAGATGCGGATGATGAACGAGGGCGTATTTGTGGTCTCGGGAAGTTCCGCATTGTATGCTTTTGCCCTAATTTGCCACCATTCTTTGTTCTCGAGGCGAAGAATCTCACAACTAACGCGAGCTTGATATTGATGATTTTCAAAACTTGGCTCTGTAGCTGATGTATCACTGTTTTACAAAAAGTACCATCGATAACCTTATTATTAGGTTAGCACAAGCAATTCTTGGTATATAAGGAACTTCCAAGCTTTGATATTAAGCGAGCCGGCAATGAAGGTGTGAAGAAAAAAAGAAAAAAAAAAATTAAAAAAAAAAAAGGAATTGGAAAAAAAGACATTGTGAAAGAAGACGTGCGGTGTCTGCCAACAATGACGGAATTTTTGGTCTGCGCAATACCGTGACTACGTGGTAAGCGAAATTTATCTTTATGTTTTCTTGTTTTTTTTTTTTGCCGATACGTAACGGAAAAAAGCAAGCTAGACATAGAATTGGCTTCAGCGTGTCATGCTTCAATTGTTAGATCAATATGGTCTGGCTTTCAGTGAAGCGAACTTCCTACTTCACACAAGACGAAAGTAACAGGGCGAGAGGCACGCCAGGCTGAAGAGTTTGTAAAAAGTCTTGAAAAAGGCACATAAACTCTGGAACAAAGAGAATAAAGACAAGGCAACAAGTTCCGGTCTTTGGCTTTACCAGAAGCTCCCTCAAGAGAATGTGCAATTCCTTTGGAGCATGCTTTCTCATAGTTATGAAGCATTGTTTCATGAACCAATCTGGAACGGCACAATTCAAGTTACCCTTTCGAGAGAATTCGTCGTTTTTCTTTTTTTATTTTCATAAGAATAGAGAGAATAATCATCTTTCTTTCATATTCTGGGCTAAGTAACCGCATCTCAATCTCAATAAAGTTTGCAGGCATGACCTGATTCTCCTTCCAGTAGTGATCATTTCACCGGCCATTTGTGTTTTTTTTTTTTTTTTTTTTTTTTTTTTTTTTTTTTTTTTCGTTTTCATGATGATAGAACATCAATTTTCAAGCTGACGTTCCCGACCAAACTTATGAACAAAAAAGCAGACCACACCCATAGTCTTCGAGAAATTCGGAGCACTGGCGAGACTGCACATATAGTGTATTATTGTATCAAAAAATATCAGATACGTGTTCTTTTTTTTTCATCAAGAATCTCGCCTTGTATCTGACTATCAAGAGGCCATAATGCCCGAAATGACCACGCCACCCGAGTCACTTCTACATGAGGGAATACTATACTATAACAAGCCCGAAGATAGTGACTCAAAGTGTCTAGGGTTCAAAGACAATATCGTGATTGCTGACGACAGCATATCCTACATAGGCTATAACAAGGACAGCACATTAGTCTTTTCTGAGAATGGGAAATTCTTGAGTGTGGGCGAATATGGAAAACTTGTTTTGAGCAATGAACCACACGCCGGGTTTTCATTGGTCGATGACGAAGACCTGAAATGGACAAAAAGACTTTCCTATAATGGAAATTTCGAGTTTCAGCTATTTAAAGACCGATCGGTTGGGATTCCCGCAGGATTGGAAAATTCCCGATTTATCAGTATCAATTACGAGATCGACTGGCCCTTACCTGTTTGACAAAACCATTGTATTTGATTAGAAACTGATTTGAGCAAGAGAAAAACAAATGACATTAAAGGGTTTCAGAGGTCAAAATTTGATTTTTCGAGATTTTACGATTTTGATTCGCTCTCAAAATTGAGTTCCTGGCCAGCGGCGATATCGAGATTTATAAGATGAATTTATGAATTTGAACTCAAAAACTCAGTATTCATGCTTTGCTCCTTGAGCAAATTCCATATGATACTTGTTATATTGTCTCATTAGCTGTTTGAAATTCTTGAAGAGGAAACTGGACAAAATAAGTGCTTCGCAAAAATTGCTTATTTGCAGAAAAACCAAAATTCCACAAGCATACATGTCCCATGGATCATACGCTTTTAAGTCTAAGCCTCAAATATCGTGCTTTTCTACAAAAGGACCCCATTTTCCATGTTTGCACCTCAATTTTTTGTCGGAGCCTTTGAATTCATATCTCAACTATTGCATTGATCATTGGATCTCGTGACATGCACGGGCTACTGGCTTTACTTGCTTTACTTGCTTTTACACTTACTATATGCCCCATCCAAGGCACGGTATCAAAAGGAGTGCTTTATTTCCATGGTATTGACGGCAAGCTGTTGCTGCATACACTTGGATATCGAGGGATCAAAGTTGCCGTCACGGATAGAAACTGTTACATCGAGCATGACGACGCTGGCGCGTTGTATTTTGTCGAGGCTAATAGATACTTGCGCATACACAAGAACGGACAACTCTACTTAAGCAGGTATCCACACAAAGCGTTCCTGTTGACAGATGTGCCTGGGTCCTTTTGGATGAAGAGTCTTGCATTCAAAGGAGACCCTCAGTTTCAACTATGTGGCGATAATCTGGTCCGTTACGATAGCGTGTGCCCGGATGCACAGGAAATTGCGCTATACTACTCGCTTTGTTGGCCTTTCTCCTCGGACATGGATTCGCAGAGCAATAAATAGAATGCTGAAATTGATCGGAGGAGCAGATTAACACCAAAAGGCTTGATCGAGTATAGACGGCATGTTTACTGAGGATTATTGAAGTCTAGAAGTAAGGTTATTTTTCTCAGTACATCACAATTCACGTGCTTCTTGTGTGATGATAAGAGTCCTGCCAGCTCTTAACGTCTTTTGCGAACTTGAACTCAACTGAGCTTACTTGTAGTGCTTCCAAATTAGGTCTCATATAAATGTACATGCTATAATTTAGAGATTCATTCAAATTCTTGTTGCATCAAGGCTAAATACACGTCAGATTTAGCAAGCTCTGTAATATCCAGCCATTGTTTTGCTGGACCTCCGCAATCAGGATTTTAAGTCTATACGCACTAATGGAGTAGGTTATCAATTGAATTGATACGCGCGTGGAATTCTCATCCTAAAATTATAAATTGCCCTTCAATGTTTTCTCTATAGATTTCGTCTGGATCTAATCCATGTCTCGCCACAGAGTTGGAAACCTAGTCGACGCTTATTTCCGATTTGACGCATGAAATGGGTAATTTCACTCATTGTTTCTTTGACCAATAAGTTTCGAGACCCCGCCATGCAATTTGATTCCCAAGCATTCGAGACAAGTTTTGTAATCTTTACTTCTGAATCGGAATATCAATGACAAAGCCCTCGAAATTTTGCTTTGCATGGACTTTGGCCAGAAGGCTGAGCCAGGTCATGTCAGAATGTCAATTGCGGCCAAACCAGTTCTGCTCTATGTAACAAAGGATCGCTTATAAAGTCTCTTAAGGTTCCCAAGTTTGGTTTTATTTTTTATTTTTGAAAACCCAAAAATAAGTAAAGGCTTTCTGTACGACTAGACGCCACTGAATGAAATTCTTATCAGCCTTGCCATTAATCACCCTGTCCACCGAGATCGTGGGCAGCCATGAAGGAAGTCTCTTTTTCATTAGTCCCGAAATAAGCTCAGTTCCAATAAGATTAGGCCTTGATGGTAGAAACATTGTTTTGGGAGATACACTGGCTTTTTTCGCCTATCATAATACCGATAATATCATAATCGCACACGGCGATATGTTTCTCACCATCAATTGCCATGGAAAGCTAGTTTTGGCAGAATTTCCTATTGAAGGTTTTCGGCTAACACAATATGCTGACTCAGTCTGGAGAAAAAGACTCTCTTTTAAAGGTGAATACGAATTCCAGCTCTGTGGTGACGGTCTGATTGGCTTTCAAAGCACGTGTGGAGGCGCCAGATGGATACAGATCAGCTATGAGCAGGACTGGCCTTTTCCGAAGTGATGATAATTTTGGAAATTAAAGTGAGGCCCCTTTTTTTTCAGTGGAAAATTTGAAAACAGCGTCATTTTAAAAAGTTTGAGTGTTTTGTCATAACCACCACATCAACCTCCACGTATAGCGAGTTTATTTGTTTGTTAGTCGACGTGACCAAGCATCACGCTCCGAAGCAAAACGATCAACTCACGTGAAAAGTTCACGTTTTTCTATTCGCTGAATTTAGCCTTGCGGAAAATCAAAAACTTGGATGTTTGGATAAATTGACTAGTTGCTTTCACGCGCTTGGATTAGCCCATTGCTGGAATGACTATATGTCGTGAGAGTCGGTTCAATTGCAGGTGCGGTGCATTCGTACGGGCTTTTTTCGTATTTCAATTTTCGATTCAAGAATGAAATTCTCAAAAATATCACCTGATTTCCCCCACAATCTTGCATACATATATACATATGTGAGTTCAGTTTGATCAAGCAAGTATACGCCGCATGTGCGGTGCATGTCTCGCTCGCTTAGCGCGGCGACGCACATGTCCGTTCCACAAACTTAAGTGTTTTAGTCCGTCGGTGCATATCAAGAAACTTGATGATGAGACAACATTCTGGTGATGAGTATGACGAAACTGATTTTTTTTTATCGAACACACAGGGTCCTGAACATACCCTCGCCATATACGCGTGATAGACTCGTGTGTCTTTTACAGAATCGTAATCGTACATAACGACATCTGACAACCCACGTTAATGATCGAGACGTATCATGATTATATGTTGTTCACTGCTTTCATAAATGATCTGAGAAGGAGATGATCTGCGGCGGTGATGAAATCTTGTTGAAAACATAACCAAAACAAAGTATGTCCAATCATTTTAATTTCTCGTGACAGATAATGGTAAATACTGTCGATATGTGGAACACCTGTGATACTTTCTTTTTTCAGCAACCTCCTTGGCCCACAACAACATGGCTGTATAAGCTTCAATGCTTGATGTTAATAATACAAACACTGACTGAGAGAAAAGGCGGTTCAAGAAAAAGAAACAAGTGACTTTCTCGTCATTATAAAAGCAGTTTAAAGCAAATCACAGATGCTCAACCTGAGGTGGTACAATAATCATTCTAGCCACCTTCTCTATCGTCTAGCATACATTTTTGTAATAGCGTAAGTCGTTCATTAAGATAAATATATATAGATATGAATATATTGTTAAGTGGGTTTGGTTAGCATCTTTAAATGTAGGCCATGTTGACATTAGGCACGTGATGCGCCTTGTTAGAGGCAGCAATGACAGCGTGGGGCCAGCCCAAAAACAAGCCAAGGCCGGCACCCCAGGCAACAAGGCCTGGCATGTGGCGTGATCTCAACAACATGGTGTATGAAGTTCTAGGCAAGGCAGACATGATGTATGTGAATATGTGAAGGTTTTGTTAGTGTTTGATAGAATATAAAATTCTGATGTAAGAAGAATGGTGACCCTGGTGGCTATTGGCGGTCATTATATACCTTTGAGCGATTTACGAACCGTACCACTTTTTTGCGCTGGGTGCAAATTAGTGGTCATAACTTCTGCTGTTAGTGGTGCGATCGCTGCGGGAGAAGCCGGGACCGATGCACGACTGCAGCGCGGGAAACGTCCGCGACGCCTTGCCCCACTTGCGGCGGGAGTGCATCTCGCTCTTTTCAGAAAATGGCGGGAAAAAAAGTGTACGCTTGGAGTTCACGATTTTTTTTTCAAAAAGAAGGGAGATATTAAACTGTCATTGATATTGATAGGATTGTGTGAAAACGTGTAAGAAAAAGTACCTTATTGTATTGTGATCAGTTTATTTGGACATTGTGGTACATTGAACCAGAATCTAGCCATTAGAAGAGACAAATTACGAACAGCAACGTTTACCGTAAGTTTGAATTGCAACTCCCAATTGTCAGAAGAAATTGCGCGGGAGTTTTTTCCGCTCTTATCTGAAGATGCTGTATTACAGAGCGCAAACTGCATATGGTGATAATCATATTGAGGTTACTTAAACTCACCGCATTGATACTAGCCCAAGTTTTGCGTATTAAAACCTATTACATGATCAATCAAGCGTATTAATTATTATTTCTCGAGTAAAAATATCAAGTCGCTTTGTGTTTTTATTCAGAAAAGTAAGCGTTGTAGAAAAACGTTTGCACCGCTGCTCCCCGGTGCGCGCCGCGGTGCAGCAAAATCACACCACTCATGCGTTCAAAATCACACCACTATCAAGGAATCATTAGGTTTCTGCAGAAAAATTCTCGTAATCCCCTCATTTACGGTCAATCAAACAATGTAGCTTAATGATACGGATGCGCACAACTCGCTTGCAAATGTGGGGATCCCGTGAGGGCGTTGAATGATTGGGACTAATCATTTTCGCTTCTGGTTTGACGTCCCACCAATCTAACTGCCCTCACGTGGGGAATTGAACAAGCAGGAACGCTCTATGGAAGATACCCTCTCGAGCAGGAAATACATAGGAAAAACGAAAGCAAATTTTACGATGCTGCAAGTGATTGACGAAAATAAATCAAAATATATCCCAATGCTTCCTAAATAAACCGCAACCGCAACGTGCGGCACACCTCATAAGATGTCCTATGTCTCCTTTTTAGACATCATCACTTCCTGTAAATCGAAAGTGTTGCCATTGACCTCGGTATCCTTGATGACTGCAACTCTCATCGTCGCCAACAAGTTGTGGGCAGCGTTCGAGTGCGCGTATACATGGCCGTTAAAAGCCTTAGTGGCATCCTTCCCGAGCGAAGCGCGAACCAAGGCCTGTCCACCAGGGTGCTCTTTGATAAAGCTTTTGACATTGTGAACGATACCAGAGATGATAAGAAGGCCCTCCTTCTTGGCAATCTCGTTGAAATACGCTCTGTCCCAAACAGGCAAAGTTTGCACAGACGCACCCCAGTTCAACTTCTCCTTCATTCTGTTCAATTTCTTTTGCTGTTGCTGGAACAACCCCTGCTCGATGGCATTTTGAGAGAAGGTCTTCAAGTTCCAGGCCAAGCCAACCTTGGACATCGCCCAAATCAGCATTTTGGTGGGGTCGTACTGGTACCACTTCAATGCGTTTCTGTAGTCCGAGGGGAACTCGTGGTGGAAATTGTGGTAACCTTCACCGAAGGTGACCAACGCAGTCAACACATGGTCACGAGGGGTTCTGCGGTCATCGAAAGGTTGCACACCGATCCAGTGCGCCAACGAATTGACACAGAAAGTGGCTTGCTGGATAACAAGGTATTTGATAATACCAGCAAACATGAAACCGCCGACCCAGTCACCCCAGCAAACACCCGCGATTATGCCAGGGAGGATGACTCCGGCAAAGAGCATGAGTGTCAAGTAGTGACGGTGCTGGAAGACAACAATTGGGTCACAAGTCAAGTCTGAGATGTCAGCACGAGCCCTGTTCTTTGGATTGGCCTTCGTCAACATCCAGCCCATGTGAGAGTACCAGAATCCCTGTCTTGCATCATATGGGTCTCTGTTCGTGTCGGTGTATCTGTGGTGAATTCTGTGCGAGTGACTCCACCACTTGATCGAGCCCTGCACGGCACCAGCACCGAAGAATGCAAAGAACGCCCTAACGGTCCAGTGAGCGTCGTAAGATTTATGCGCGAAAAGACGGTGGTAACCGGCGGTGATAGAAATTCCCGAGAAAACGTACATGACGAACGCAAGAACCACAGTCTTCCACTGAGGAGGATGGCTGATTCCGTAAAGTACACCCAGTGCAGGAATAGCCATCACCAAGATAACATTGAGCCAGTTGATGTGCTCGTGCCAGTTACTAAGCGTCCATGGCTGGTCGGAGATATGCATCTGTTTCGAAAATTTCTGGCGCTCGCGCTCGTCCTTCTCATAAAATGTCTCCAGGTCCTGTGTAATTTGCTCGGCGGTAACATCAACGAGGGATTTCGTGCCCATCAAACGGCCACCAACTCCGGCGGCAACAATTCTAGGGTTTTTCTTGTGAGCCCCGGCTGCAAGCCTGTTGAGCTCGAGAACGTCGACAGAGGCCAAATTATCTTCAGCCGACATTGTGCGAGAGAGTTTGTGTGACAAAAGCGAAGTTCCACGAAAGTAGTAATATAGCCAAGGTAATTTAGCAACAAAACTCTAACGTTTTTACAGCCACAGACCTGGCGCCGGGAGGTATTTAAATGGGGGCGCGAATTGATGGCCCGCTCGGGTGACGGATAGCTATTGTGCAGGACTTTTGCCAAAAGTTGGGCCCGCACCAAAAACCGACCGACTTCCGAGGGTGTGGACACAGATCAGTGGCACCACCCGGCCCTACAAATTGCTATAAAGTGGTGCTGAAACCGCGTAAGGGAATAGCTTAAATGCAATAACTAATTTACACGCTTTGGGATCTCGGACGATTTACTGCACTCGAATAGAAGAATTCAATGTCTGCATGATTTTTCACAGAAGCTTACATGACTGAGGCATCAAAATAGTAGATCCCGGGATTGCTCTTTTTGCTATAAGACCTCGGAGTTCCACCTCGGCCTTTATCTCTCCTATCGCATGCAAGGCACGTGTTTCTTTTTTTGTCCTGTAATGAGCACACAAACGGTCACGTTTCTTTTTGCAAAAAGCGCCCGTTTCAGGCATAATAGGTTTCTGCCGAGTTCCAGCGAATGAGTGCGGCTTAAATTGTTGGGCACAAGGAGTTTGTGCGCGCGCCAGGGCTATATGCAGAACTTTCTACGAAAAGTCAGTCCGCCTTGTCTGGTGTAAAGCTTAAACGATGCCACCCCTGGCAAATTCTGTGATACGCACAATCCGGACCCAGTGAAAGTCGTTGTATACCGTCTTTCCGAGGGCGAGGGTCACTCGCCACACAATTTGGCCCTTGTGCACGCAGTTCGAAGATAAGATAACGACAAAAAGCTGTTCTGCATTGTAGGCTAGACTGAAGCAAGGTCGGAAGTTGTGGCTCAGTCCCCTGATTCTTGCTGTATGAATTCTTATCATCACGTGTTATTACCACCTGATTCCAATTTGTACATCTGGTGATTGCCACTTTGTTTCATAATTGCGTCACGATTGTCCCTAGCGGAATACCTTGCTGAAGTGTGAGTTATTTACGATTAAAAAGGGTTATTGCTTTTTTCCACCGCCGGTTGAGTACAGAATCCTGATTCATGATGACTTGTGCTACCGAAAGGCGTGAACTACATTTCACTCGAACCGTAAGAAGTGAACTTTGAATGCTCGCCTTCAAAATTAAAAATCATTGAGTATTCGCTGATCTCATATCATTTGACATCGACAAAAGTATGTGGCGTCGAATCCGCTTATTTTTGAGCGGTTTTCCTTCCCTCATTTGCAAATCTATGAATCTTCTACTTTTCTCCTTTGAAACTGACCTACATCTGCTAATACATATCCTTTTTCCACTCAGTTGCGGTTCGCTCATAAAACAATCTTTACCGGCGTAGTATGCAATAGATCGGATGATAAACCGAAAAGTTAGGCATTGCCTGTAGCACGAATTTGCTTGCAGTAGTGTTCATGAGAAGGACACCGTATGAAAAAAACCAATTTCTTCAGGTAAAACTTAGTCTCCATGTGCTTTTTCAGCAATCTTCACAGATCATTTCACGTCAAGCCAAAGCATCAGTGAGCTCTCAATTCGCACAAGTAAAACCTCCATTCACGATTCGTGGATAACGACGCAAGTTTCTGAAGCTAGCAACTTCGAGAGTTGTCAGAAGAATTACCGACACTGAACGTGGATGTTTATTTAGCGAACACACCATTTGATTAACGACATGCCAGTCAAGAGACACCTTGGCTCATTCATGGAAATATAACGGGATGATCTATGGCATACTTAACTGGTAAAGTATCGTGCGTGCTCCTGTTTCCCACTTGAATTTTCACCCAAGTCGTGTGACCGAAGACAATTGTATAGATTTCGTTTCCTCTTTTGAATCAGAAAATAATCAAAATTGTTGTCTTTAGATTCCTGATATTATGGTAGCCCATACCAAAATTGGGCCTATTCAAATGCCGGTGTGCTTTAGCCAGTACGATGCTGATCTTACCGAGTGGACTTGGTCAAAACATGATTCATCGAGTTTGATCTGACATGCAAAGTGCTGGAATTAGAGACTTTTAAGCATCAGACTGATCTCAATCAGCAGCATGATACAAGCCGGGATAGTAATCAGTCTTAAGTCTTTACAAGTTAAAGGTCGTAGATACCAGAAGGACTGACTTTCCAGAGCCAAGTTCAAACGGGAATGAATGGGGCGCTTTTTGCTAGCTCCAATACGGTAGATCTCACAAAGAAAAAAAAGGAGAGATTAGTACGACGGTCTTTGAACGATTTTTTTGAATCATTACAACGTTTAACGCGCAAGAGATTGGCAATTCTCAAGCTCGGTATAAGTTTGAACCTTAGAAATCTTTATGATGGATTTTCTCACTTTGGAAGGGGGCATAGCTGTAAGCATATATTGTATCGCAGTAATAAATTACTCTTTCAATCCATGAGTCATTGCCTCTGTTTAAATTGTCAATCCGGGTGACGGGAAACTCTTAACCATTACACGTTCTGATAATAGGCCACCAATGTAAATAGCCCCGATCTAAATCGAGCTTTGGAACTTTACAAAACAATGGATTGCACTTGAAAGTATTCAATTCATTGTTTGAAAAATCCTTTTGTGTTCTTTGCGCTGCAAATTCCTGGATTTTACCAATTCCTGCCCCTTGGAACCCATTTTCAGTCAGATTAGATACCATCGGCGGCGGCAGTGCGTGCGTTGCCAGATCAGTCGAGCCTAACAAGGCTCAATCCCTAAAACTCAAATTTCCTGCACATAACCGGCCTAGCAACTCGCTATGCCGGCTCCTGGCGGAGAGTCACCGCAATGGTGGGGAAAAAGCCAAGGCCCTGCGAGTGCCTCGCTTTCTTCTCCTTGATACAAACGACGTCAAAAGGGGTAGAATCTTCTCACACTAAACGTCAATTGAGATATCTATCATCGAGTTTCAAATTGAGCTTGAAGCATAAATACAATCTTATCACAGCGACTTTCCATCACCAGATTAAAGTATCGTTTCTGACCACGCTCCTGTCTCGATCTACCCGCTGAGAAAAAATCGTCCCCTATCTTCGACAGATTTGCCCCCCGCAAATTGACTCGGTCACGTTACATCAGCTGATTATTACACAACATTTTTTTATAAGGTCAAAGGGCTACGAGGAAAATATTTCTCAAGCATTGACTGACTATAATTCAAGATAATTGTGGGATTTGTTGCACATAGATACTTCTATCTACAGACGTGATCGAAAAACCCCCAATCGCGCTTTAGAAATACTCAGTATCCAAGTTTTCGTGACTCAATTGGCAATTTTTTGCAGCCAACTTCACCGCGAGCCTAGTTGCCCTTCATGACACACAACTCGTCATTCCTGCGTTCGCCGCAATCGCCATTGATGAACAGTCAACAGCTCAATCCTCACAAAGGCCCGGCGTCACGGAAACCGTCGATCGTTGAGATGTTGTCTTCACCGCCGCCGTTACCTGTTGAGCTGGGAAACCCGGCAGATGATTTCAGCTTGTCTAGAAACACTTCGATCTCCTCGAGACTGTCATCTTTTGTTTACCAGCTGGCTCCGAAGTTAGACTGGAGCGAGATTCCTTTGGTGGACTTGACCGAGCTGAACAAACTCATTTCCATCAACTCTCTGTACTCAGTACAGCAAGCTTTCGAGACATTGCTGACGAATGACTTAACATCATTGCCTGTGTCACTATCCAAAGACAGCCACGATTTATCCAATTGTTTGTCGTTTGATTACTCGGACTTGAACACATATCTTTTGCTCGTGATGAACAGGATCAACTTGGCTGAGTTGCCCACTGGCGAAATCGACGATGGTGCCGGTGCCTTGACGCCGAAAGAGAAGCACGAGAAATTGCTTGCTTTCATAGCCAAGGCAAAGAAGGGCGAGGAGGTTCCTGTTGACTTCATCGTTAAGTTACATCCGAAAACCCCGTTCATCAAGTTCAAGGAATCGCAAACCCTTTTTAAGGCAGTGGAGGCATTTGGAAATGGCGTGCACCGTGTCGCCATTTTAAACAGCGAGAACAAGATTACAGGCATTCTTTCACAGAGAAGAACTCTTCGCTTCTTGTGGGAGAATGCCCGCAGATTCCCATCGCTCGAATTCCTTTTAAATTCAACGTTGCAGGACTTGAAGGTTGGGTCCACTACGCCTCTCACTATCTACGGCGATCAGCCTTTGATCGAAGCTTTAGAAATTATGTTTCATCTGCGCGTGTCGTCGCTAGCGATAATTGACAGAAACAAATGCTTGATCGGCAATATCTCGATCGTTGACGTCAAAAACGTGTCTTCGACGAAGAATTCCCACTTCTTGTTCAAACCAGTCATGAACTTTATCTCATACAATTTGTCGCAAAAGGGTATCGAGCGTGGGCAAGACCAGTTCCCCATTTTTCACGTTAACAAGCAATCTTCATTAGGCCGCGTCATTGCTAAGCTCGTGGCAACACAATCGCATAGACTTTGGATTGTAGAGTCGAGGTCATCAGCTGTCCATTCCACTCAAAACTCCACATCTTCGGCATCAGGATCATCAATATCTCATTCGTCTGGGCCTGCGTCTACTATAGAGAGCACCCTTTCTGACTCAGCCACCATCCAGCAGGAGTCAGGGCGTCCAGGCACGCTCATTGGTGTTGTTAGCTTGACTGATATCCTAGGTTTGTTCGCTCAGCACAAGTCAGGGGTCAGAATAGACCCACAGACCGCCCGTAACAACAGGAGAAGATCCTCCACGTCTACAACGCGGTCATCAATTGATAGTGTGCTGCTCAATGCGGCCGTAGCAGGTGGCGCTCTGGCACCAACGACACCTCAAAATGCCAACGTCCAGCCTAGGGAAGACATGTTCAGAAACTCCTACAGATCTAATTAGTCGGGCACGTATTAAATCTAAATGGGGATGTAGAGTTGCAAATCCTGCGTTACTGTACGCCAGCATAGAAACACCTCGAGACAAATAAATTACATAACAAATATAAGCTTGGAAACTAATAATTTGTGGTCAATTAAGACAAGATACTCGTTGATTACATGCCCTAGCTAAACATGCAAGCCACGTGACTTAGGGTGTGCGCCCTGATTAGTCCATCAGCACGTGACCCACCCCATTGTGGTACGGTGTGCAGCGATGGGCGGTAGATCACCTACATTTTCTACGAGTATCTCTGATCTGCAGCACAAAAACACGAAAAATGAATCAAAAAACGATCAGTTAGCTTTCTTAAACATTCAAAAAGACAAAAATGAACCTGATAATTTAAATTGGCTCGAATTCAACGAGGTGGGATGGATTCGTGTGAGGAGGCGGTTACAGACGCCAGGGTTACCCGGCGCAGTGTCTCAGAATGCAAGCTTCTTTTAGCTTCTGTCGTGGGTCACGTGACGCGCTCGAGGCAAATTTTGCGCGCGCCTTTAAAGGAAGCAAGAGCGCGCAGAAGAAAATTTTTCTCCTTCACCAACTTTTATTAACAGCAAATATGGGTAAAGAAAAGTCGCACGTCAACGTCGTTGTCATTGGACACGTCGATTCCGGTAAGTCTACTACCACCGGTCACTTGATCTACAAGTGTGGTGGTATTGACAAAAGAACTATCGAGAAGTTCGAGAAGGAGGCCGCCGAGTTGGGTAAGGGTTCTTTCAAGTACGCTTGGGTGTTGGACAAGTTGAAGGCTGAGAGAGAGAGAGGTATCACCATCGACATTGCCTTGTGGAAGTTCGAGACTCCTAAGTACCACGTCACCGTCATTGACGCCCCAGGTCACAGAGATTTCATCAAGAACATGATCACTGGTACTTCCCAGGCTGACTGTGCTATCTTGATCATCGCCGGTGGTGTTGGTGAGTTCGAGGCTGGTATCTCCAAGGATGGCCAGACCAGAGAGCACGCTTTGTTGGCTTACACCTTGGGTGTTAGACAATTGATTGTTGCCGTCAACAAGATGGACTCCGTCAAGTGGGACAAGAACAGATTTGAGGAGATCATCAAGGAGACCTCTAACTTCGTCAAGAAGGTTGGTTACAACCCTAAGACTGTGCCATTCGTGCCAATCTCTGGTTGGAACGGTGACAACATGATTGAGGCTTCCACCAACTGCCCATGGTACAAGGGTTGGGAGAAGGAGACCAAGGCCGGTAAGTCTTCCGGTAAGACCTTGTTGGAGGCCATTGACGCCATTGAGCCACCAACCAGACCTACCGACAAGGCCTTGAGATTGCCTTTGCAGGATGTCTACAAGATCGGTGGTATCGGAACGGTGCCAGTCGGCCGTGTCGAGACCGGTGTTATCAAGGCCGGTATGGTTGTTACCTTTGCCCCAGCTGGTGTCACCACTGAGGTCAAGTCCGTCGAGATGCACCACGAGCAGTTGGTTGAGGGTCTTCCAGGTGACAACGTTGGTTTCAACGTCAAGAACGTCTCTGTTAAGGAGATCAGAAGAGGTAACGTCTGTGGTGACTCCAAGCAGGACCCACCAAAGGCTGCCGCTTCTTTCACCGCTCAGGTTATTGTGTTGAACCACCCTGGTCAGATCTCCTCTGGTTACTCTCCAGTGTTGGACTGCCACACCGCCCACATTGCCTGTAAATTCGACACCTTGTTGGAGAAGATTGACAGAAGAACTGGTAAGTCTTTGGAGTCTGAGCCTAAGTTCGTCAAGTCTGGTGACGCCGCCATTGTCAAGATGGTGCCAACCAAGCCAATGTGTGTTGAGGCTTTCACCGACTACCCACCTTTGGGTAGATTCGCCGTCAGAGACATGAGACAGACTGTTGCTGTCGGTGTCATCAAGGCCGTCGAGAAGTCCGACAAGGCTGGTAAGGTCACCAAGGCTGCCCAGAAGGCTGCCAAGAAGTAAGCTATTTGTTGATTTAATATTCTATATGTAATCATACAAGCTTGTATCAAATTTCATCTTGTAGGAATCAAAACCATCATTCACGCCATGTGATGCGTATTTTTGTTGAAGCCTCTTTTGGAACAAACCAAAAAAAACGACCAATGGGTTCATCAACGTATAGGGCAGGTTTCTGCGAGAGTTTTCTGACTGCTAAAGTTAGGAGTCAATGTCCGATAACAGAAGGCCGAGTCAGAGTAGATCTGGCCTGCACATAAAGATGTTTTACATATTCAGAGTCAAGGCCTGCTAAAGAGTTCACCAATAAAGGCGACGTGCAAAATCATTGGATAAGGTTTAACGATTCAACCCGATCATAGCCTCTTGGAATGTGTCATGAAAAAGAAGGATCGAATAGTTGATATGTGAAAATTTCCGTGGATTCTTATGTTTTCGGCGTTATCGGTACTTCCATATGAGTGTGTTACGTAGAGGGTAAACCCGAGCCAGGCGCCGTGTCGCACGTGATAAGGAAGATAGAAGGGCAGTGAAGGCCAGTCAAAAGACACACAAAAGAATGTTTCGTAAAGTATTTACGGAAAATTGAAAAAAAGGCACGTTTTTAAAGCCAAAATTAATCAATTTCTAGTCATAACATCTCATGCTGGAACGATAGCTCTCACCTCTGAATTGTTTCCAGCCTGGATTTCGTGCGGCATCGCGGGCCGAGTCAGCGTGGCCTGGGGCCGTGCCAGTGACTGCTGCGATTGCAAAAAGAAAAGGTAGATAAGGCCCAGAAGCCCGGATTTCCAAGTGAAAATAGATAATTCGTATTGGCTTCTCTTTACAACAACCACTTTCTTTCATATTATTGCATTTGCCATGTCCCGTCTCGCTTGCCACTTCAGCACGAGGCTTGCACGCGCCCACGCCCTGACCAGAATATCGAGCGGCGCTATCCAGCTTTTGAAATCGACACAACATCCAGCTTTTGCTAGGACGCCGCTTCGCTTTTTGGCCACACAGGCAAACACGCTGAGCGCACAGTACGAGAAAGTGTACAAATCGGCAGAAAAAGCCACTTATGCCGAACTTGACACGTTTGCAAGGCGCCATTTCGGGCCCACGCCAGAAAACGTTCAGCATATGTTGACCACTTTGGGCTACAAGGATATGGATGACTTTTTAACCGCCGCAATCCCGCCACACGTTTTGGTGAAACGCGCGTTGAAAGTGCAGCCACAGGAGGGGTTTACTGAACTGAGCATGCTCGCACACTTGCATGAATTGGCGGGGAAAAACAAGATCGTGAAGTCATTCATTGGCAAAGGGTATGCAGGCACGCATGTGCCACCTGTGATCCAGCGTAACTTGCTTGAGTCGCCCGAGTGGTACACGTCGTATACGCCATACCAGCCCGAAATCTCACAGGGCCGTTTGGAGTCGCTTTTGAACTACCAGACCATGGTGTGCTCGCTCACGGGGTTGGCCATGGCCAACGCGTCGCTTTTGGATGAGGGCACCGCTGCAGCCGAGGCCATGGCGATGTCTTTCCACCACTCCAGGGGCAAGAAACGCGTCTATGTGGTGGATGAAAAAGTGCACCCACAAACGATCGACGTGCTCCGGTCACGTGCCGCCAACATCAGCGTGGACATTGTCACTCTTCCCATGAGCACCTCTGAGGGTGTGGCGCAGCTCAAACAGATCCAGAAGGATATCTGTGGAGTCTTGGTGCAATACCCAGCCACGGACGGATCCTTGCATAACTTCAGCGAAATCGGCGAAATCGTGCACGCAGAAAAGGGCCTTTTCGCTGTAGCAACTGATTTACTTGCACTTACATTGTTGCGTGCGCCGGCCGAGTTTGGCGCCGACATTGCTTTGGGAAACTCACAACGCTTCGGCGTGCCGTTCGGCTATGGAGGTCCCCATGCTGCGTTTTTTGCAACCACAGAGAAGTTCTCGCGCAAGATGCCTGGCCGTATTGTGGGCGTGTCCAAGGATAGGTTGGGCAAGCCGGCATTGCGCTTGGCGTTGCAGACTCGTGAGCAGCACATCAAGCGTGAAAAGGCAACGTCCAATATTTGCACAGCACAGGCGTTGTTGGCCAACATGGCTGCGATGTATGCAGTCTACCATGGCCCCCAAGGTTTGCAGAAGATTGCCGCCAGAGTTTATGGCTTCACGGCTGTTTTGGCGGCGGCCATTACACAGTCGCCTCACACGGTGACAAACGACGGCTTTTTCGACACGTTGACCGTGAAATTGAGCGGCGTTTCGACCGACAGCGTCTTGCAGCAGGCACTTGAGCAGTACAACATCAACTTGTTTAAAGTTGACGAGTCCACTGTCTCGCTCACGTTTGATGAAACAGCCACGAAACAGGACTTACAAAACCTTGTTTCCCTTTTCACGGGCAATTCAGGGGCAGAGCTTCCTGCTGAGTTGCCGCAACTTCCTCAGGAGTGGCTCAGAACGGACGAGATTCTTTCTCACGAGGTGTTTAACACTCACCACCTGGAGACGAGTATGCTCAGATACTTGCACCTCTTGCAAAGCAAGGACTTGTCGCTCGCGAACTCGATGATCCCATTGGGTTCGTGTACCATGAAGTTGAACGCCACCGTCGAGATGCAATCGTTGTCAATTCCAGGCTTCTCCCAAATTCACCCTTTCGCTCCCGCAAACCAGGCATTGGGCTACAAGGAGCTCATTGCCGAGTTCGAGAAAGATCTCAACGATATCACTGGATTTGCAGCCACCACGCTCATGCCCAACTCGGGTGCGCAGGGCGAGTACACCGGTCTCTCGCTCATTCGTGAGTACTTCCGCTCCCGTGGCGAGTATGAGAAAAGGAACGTGTGCTTGATCCCCGTGTCAGCCCACGGCACCAACCCAGCACTGGCGGCAATGTGCGGCTTGAAGGTCGTGCCCGTGAAGTGCCTTGCCAACGGTCTGATTGACGTGGCCGAGTTGAAGCTTAAGGCTGAAAAACACAAGGATAACTTGTGTGCTATCATGCTCACGTACCCGTCCACATATGGCTTGTTCGAGCCCGGCGTTCGTGAACTGATCGACACCGTTCACGCGAATGGCGGTTTGGTGTACTTGGACGGCGCCAACATGAATGCGCAGGTGGGACTTACGAGTCCGGGCGACTTGGGCGCCGATGTGTGCCATTTAAATATCCACAAGACGTTTGCGTTATCGCATGGCGGCGGTGGTCCCGGCCAGGGCCCCGTGTGCGTAGCGGAGAAGTTGGTGCCGCTCTTACCAAAACACGCGTTCGTCGACACGCCGCATGCCACGGCAGAGTCGATCCAGGCGGTCAACTCGGCGCCTTTCGGCTCAGCCGCGGTGATTCCAGTGTCTTACTCGTACATCAAGATGTTGGGCGCGCACGCGTTGCCTTACGCGTCGGGGTTGGCCATTTTGAACGCCAACTACATGTTGAACCGACTCCAGAATGCGTTCAGCGTGATGTTTGTTGACCATTCTGCGCTGAAGGAAGCGGGTGTCAAGCACTGCGCGCACGAGTTCATCATTGACTTGAGAGAGTTCAAAGCCGTTGGAATCGAGGCTATCGATGTCGCCAAGCGCTTGCAGGATTATGGTTTCCATGCGCCTACGATGTCGTTCCCTGTGGCAGGCACCTTGATGATCGAGCCCACGGAATCCGAGAACTTGGAGGAGTTGGACCGCTTTGTCGAATCGATGTTGGCCATCCGCAAAGAAATCGACGCCTACGCGCGCGGCGAAGCGCTCGGTAAGGTGTTGAAAAATGCCCCACACTCGCTTGAAGACGTGGTGCTGACACTGCAAGAAGAGTGGGCCTCCAGGGGCTACACGCGTGAACAGGCTGCGTACCCGCTTCCGCACTTGAAATCAAGCAAATGCTGGCCCTCGGTGGCGCGCTTGGATGACACCTATGGTGACATGAACTTGATCTGTACGTGCCCATCCGTAGAGGATCTTGCTGAGGAGCTTTGAATAGTGCGCGATGGTAGAGGGTAAACAGGTTATAGAATATTTTTAAGAGAAGAATTGGTTTGTTTTGTGTGGTGACAGGGCTTTGGCGGCCCTGTGTATTCATAAGGCCTAGTTATCGTGTAAAGTTTAAACAGCTGCTGAGAATACACAAGTCACCGAATTACAGTATTTGTTTTCACGACAAGTGCTCAAAAATCAGTCAGGCGCGTACACATCTTTGTATATCATACTCGCTATCAACTGTTAAAATCAAACAATTAAGCAGTGCTGATTGAGTTTGAAAGCGGCCAAAGACAAACAAGCCGAATACTGAATTCTTTGTCAGGAAAGTAATCATAAACACTGTGTAGCCTTATAACCCTAGTGGGGTTGGTTTGACTGAGTGAACCGCAAAACGAGAGAAAGAAGATCGCAGGGTCAGCGTTGGGTTTGAATTTGTATTCGCCTTGATCACCAATAGAATCGTGAAACTGGTTCTGGCAGTCTTTACTTCATGGCTTTTCTCGTGTACGAGATCACGTGTTTACTTTGAACGAGTACTTTTTCGAGAGGAATTTCTAGCCTCTCAAGTACATGCGCTGCTTGTTGCCTGGATGACCTTTTGAGTGAACTAACGCAATTTGCTTCCGTGATTTTGCAGTGATAACTGTGGCAAACATGGCAGACTAAGCGTGTAGATTGCTTCAGATCACTGTGTACCTCTAGAGCTGTTTTGCCACATACTTGGTTCAGGAAAATTCAGCATATTTTGTCACACTAAAGAACGCCATGAAGTACATTTTGTAGTAATGTAGAATCGCTTTTCTCTGCTGAGAGAGGAAATGGTTTCGAGATTCTTCCGTTGAGTGATACGTGAGATTGATGATTTGAATAAATCGAATGTACTGATGAGCTGGTTGGAGGAAAAACGAGCTTTTTCTTTGAAGAAACAAATTGTATTAATAGGCAACCGCGGTTAAACGGTCTAACTCAAGTCATATAGCTTGAGCGGATTGGACATCGTATTATCACATTATGATTCCGGTAAACACATAACACTGGGTAGCGTTAACAAGCACACCACTTATCGTGCTCAATAAACGATGGCGTTGCCCCAGAATGTTTTAGCCTAGGGATTCGAACTGAATTTAAAAAGGATATCGCCTTTGGCAATCAAACCACGGCCACAATTACAATTATCTCAATCTATGTTTTGTTGCATCATTCAACAGTTTGCTAACACCACATTGTGGCCTGCATACTGCATCCGCCTCATTATTCCCCTTGCCTGCTTTGGGCCCGCAGTGCGTGCGTGCTGCCTCATACGCGCCGGTGGGCTTGCTTCGAATATAGTCCAACTGATACATATCACAACCAAATAAACACTGGCATATTGCCAATTAATACCCATTTCAGATCCCAAAAAAGCCCATTTTTAGACAATCATTTCTACAAACATGGACTGGAACGCGCTTCGCAACAAGCGCACGTCTGTGCTGGGGGTGTCGTCGCTCCCGAAGCTTCAACAGCAACAGGCACACATTAGGTTCCCTCAGGGCGGCAATTACACGCTAGCGAACGATCTGTTTTACGCACAAACAGCCCCTGTTGAATCCCGCGCCTCGCATTATCTGTCTCAACACCCCCTTTTCTGTGCCGACTGGATCTCGGGCCCGGCGGGTGAACTCGTCGCGCTCTCATCTTTCCGCGAGGGATTCCAGAACAGAATTCAGGTTGTGAGCGGACAAAGCCGTCGCGGATCTGGGGGTATTGGTGAGGAAGATGCAGGAGAAGCTTCTGGCCGGGGATTGGGCGTGTCGGCGGCTGGGACCCCCTTGTTTGCCGATGGCAAGCATCTGCCGTCAAATAGCTCTACAATAAGCGCTAACGACAGCTTTGAATTTTCCTGCGCGGCGGAAACGCTGGTTGACTACCCCGTAACAAGTCTTCAGTGGGAGCCGCGCGGTCATGAGCGGCTAGCGGCATCGCTGGAGGTATTACGACTTTACCAATACTCGCCGGAATATGGCGAATTGGTGCAGACGCATTTGCTCGCAAATAACTCTACCGCGGGTGGCGGCAGTGGCAGCAACAGTACAGATATTAACACGTTCCCACCCGTGACTGCATTTGACTGGAACAAGAGCGACCCCTCGCTTATAATCACTCTGTCAGTTGACACTACTTGCACGGTATGGGACCTTTCGCGGCTGCATCTGCTAGGGAAGAATGACACGGCACAAGTGCGGACTCAGTTGATCGCGCACGATCTGGAAGTATTTGATGTGAAGTTTCTCCACCATAGCACAAATGTGTTTGCTAGCGTGTCGAATGACGGGTCCATGCGAGTTTTTGATCTACGATCTCTCGAGCATCTGACGATCATCTACGAGCCAAGCCTGGCGACCACAGATGCTTCGTTGAGCCCGGGGCTAGCTGGTACGCACTATAACCCTCAGGCACTACTCCGGCTCCTGGCGCTGAATGAAGACCAGCATCACTTAGCCACAGTGGGAGTCAATCTGAACCAGGTTCTCATCATCGATTTGCGCATGCCTGGCGTACCTGTGGCCACGATCGATGGTCTGTTTGACGGACAGAGCGCTGCCGCAATTAATCTGATCAAGTGGCACCCGACAAAGAACTTGTTGGCCACAGGTGGCGACGACTGCCAAGCCTTAGTCTGGGACTGCAGCGAGCAGAGCCCGCGCCCGGATCGTGCCATCGACACACCCGTGCTTGCCTACTCCGAGGACTTGGAGGTGAACAGTGTTTGTTGGAGGAGGGACAGTAGCTGGATGGGTGTGGTCAGCGGAAAGGGCTTCCAGGCTTTGCACGCAGGGTAGTCCTTGCTTTACCACTACTGTATGCGAAAGCTCAAAGACAATCAACACAGAACTTCTTATACAATCAGCTGCTTTTGAATTTGCTACACTTAGTGAGCCACGTCACAAGTACACTACTAGAGACACAATGCTTGATGGCTCCATGCTCGATTGAGTTTGCCCTTTTTTAGTGCAGCCCCGGATGGTTCTACTCCCTGCCTCGTTACACCGCTTTGAATAATTCCGATTTATAAGAGTTGTTCAATTTAGAGATTTCAGAACTACAGCGAGCTATCAAAGCAGTAGAAATGCTTTTTTATAAAAAAGTTGAGCGATAAATATATATATCATCTCGAAATACCGCAGGTTGTTGTCTATTGCTATGCACCTCGTACATGAAGGCTTCATGAAGCATGTAGGGACAACAAGGGGGCATGTGCGACATATGCATGGAAAATTGATGAAGTGGCGCTAGAATTTTTCGGTGAGAATGACGATAACATTTGAAGACGAATAGTGATGGCACGTGTAAACGAAATTCAGCGCAAATTTTTAAAATACTCGAAAGTTGAATGAATACGTCGGCAATTTTAGTCCTTTAGAATGGAGTTTCTTAATCTTGGCCGAGCACAGTTTCGCACAATGCGGCGCGGCGACCTAAAGTGAATGCATATTCGAGGGCGACTTTATGCGCCTCCAGGGTTTCTCATCACATGATTTGCGAGAGTCAGAAAATTAAGTATGAGCCTATTCAAGAATTCATTCACTGCCTTGAAGACCGCAAGCTCGAAGTATGAACAGATGCAACATGTGAAAGTTGAAGATCTCAACAAATCTCGAAAACTGGGTTTGGGGCGTATGCATACCTGCAGGCGTCGAATGCGGGATACGCTTCAAAAGGAAAGCTTAACCTAGCCTTGTGTTTGACCCAACGCTTTCTCAAAAGGGACTCTCATGAAACAAATATGTCACAGTCAGATATTGGCTACTCAATTCTGCCACCCTATGACCCATTCCGTCAAGTTAAAACCGTATTCATACTGCAATTTCTGTCATAGGCCCATCCAGCGGTGTTCACACCTGCACTCCTGGCCCCTGCCTGCCTGTCGGCATGCTTACCGCATCGCAGTTATATTTAGGATCACCCTGTGTGCCTGTGTACAAACACCACATCCAACGAATAAGCCCCCCTGTGGCCGTTCTACGAGCATCCCAATCGGTCAATTATCGGCATCTCCTCTGATTCTCACCAAAGGCCAATATCGCAACTTAAACTTTTTGAAGGAGAATTCTAACTCACTTCAAGTGGATACCCAGGTTTTTCTTATAGATCTCGGACCCCCTTGTCCGCCTTGGCCCTCGCATTCGATCTCAACCTGCAGACAGGTTTTTTCAGTGGTTGATTTTCGAGCCCTCGTCTATTCTTAGACCATGAGTGTCCCCAATAACCCATCAGTCACCAACTCGAGCCTGATTGTCACAAGAAGCTCTCAAGCATCCACAATTTCGCTGCCAACACAAATCTCGTCTGCCACGGATCTATTTTCCACGCTGGACTTTTCCTCCTTGAATCTTGCGCTGCTGAGCTCACCTCTGCTGGCTGTGCTGGTGGCATCCTCCATTTCTGCGCAACCTTCGTCTTCAGCCATGTCTTCGCTGCTACCGCCTCTGCTGCAAGTTCTGCTGGCGTTTCTGACCAATGCGCCGTCGAGCTTCGTTCTTCTGAGCGATTCCGCTTCGTCGACGGCGGCCTCATCGGATCCATCAAGTTCCATTGAGATATCTTCGTCATCCTCAGACCAGCCGTCATCGTCGTCATCACCGCCATCTACTCTGTCGTCTTCTGATGTGCCTCCTTCTTCATCTTTGGAGCTGTCGTCATCAAGTCTGTCATCGCAATCTCTGCTGGCTCCGTCCTCCGGGTCGCTGAGTGCCGCACCATCGACGTCGTCTTCGTCTTCAGACACTTCCTCTTCTCAGGCGCCATCGAGTGAATCCTCGTCTTCGTCGTCGTCTTTGTCTTCGTCGTCGCCACCTTCTACATCTGCATCTTCGTCATTTCCATCGATATCCTCGGCAGTTTCGCTGCTGGGTTCCTCCTCCTGGCTCAGCTCCGTCGCCTCGTCAACCGACACCATGTCCACATCAAGCCTTAGCTCAGGCTCAAGCTCAAGCTCAGGCTCAAGCTCAAGCTCAAGCCGGCAAAGCTCGTCGACGCCGTCGCTGTCGGTCCCTTTTTCGTCCTCGGTGGCACTGCTGACGTCCAGCGAGAGTTCTGAAACGAGCTCGTCGTCAGAATCATCATCATCGGACATACTGCTGAGCTCCAGCGTGTCTCCCACCCCCACACTGGCGCCCTCGAGCTCGAGCGGCTTTATCGTATCCACCATCAGTGTTTTGCCCGACACCACAATCACCACGCTCGTGACGATCCCCACGGCCGCGACCTCGCCCAGCTCCGGCGGCACGTCCGTGTCGCAGAAAAACGGCAAGATCATTGGCGGCGTTGTGGGTGCCGTCGGCGGTGCCATCCTCATTGGCGCGCTTGCGTTGCTTGTTTTCTTGAAGAAACGCAACAAGAAGGTCACCAACCAGCTGCCGAACTTCGCCGACGAGGCCTTGAGCTCCGACAACGAGAAGGCCACGGGGTTCCTGAAGATCTTTGGCGCAAAGGGGGGTGCCGCCGCTACAGGTGGTGGTGGCGTTTCCACGTACAACGGACTAGAAAACCAGGTGAATGTGCGAGCGTCAGGGGCCGGTGCTGCGGCTGCGGCTGCGGCAGGTGACAACGATTTCGAGTACCGTGGCGTGACCAACAGCAACAACTTGGACTCTGTATTCCGTACCAGCGGCGGCAATACCGGCGTCAATAGCACGGGTCACGCATCTGCAGCCGAAACCCCGCGCCAGCATTCGCGCTACAATTCCATGATTGTTCCTGGCATGGGGACCATGCATGAGACCGAGCCCACTGATCAGCCAGCGGGTCAACCAGCCGAGGCCCCTTATCCCACCCAAGATGATGATGTGCAAAGCGCACTAATAGAGAGCGAAAAGTCCTCCGACTATGGAACTGACGACGACTTCCTCTTTCACGAGGAGCCGCACCTGTTCTGGACAAACGAGCACCATAGCAATAATTCGCGGCTGCGATTTACCGAAGACTTGGCGTGACACTATGTGGGTGCCGCGTGACCGAACAGCAGTTTTTTTCCATTTACATTTGATATAGTTCTAGAATTTAATATGATAATTTGCATCGATACACTGGCGTTCAGCATTTGCACTGCTGAAACTTTATGGATGTTTCGTCCTTCTTCTCGAGATAGGGAACAAGATCCAACATTGCTTTTTTGAAATAGCTCATATAAAGAGAGAAAAAATAAAGAGATATTGTTCCCAGTCTGGCTGATGCACTTTCGCTACATCATGATAAGCAAGACGGTGTGCTCGGGCGAATTGTTGCAACCTACATCTTTCTACTCAATTTCAGGGGCCAGTTGCCTCAACAGGAAGATGAATGCTCTATACCAATCTTTTTTTTTTCAGATTTTCATTTGATGGTGCATTCGCTTGATAGACATGACTCAGTATGGGGCAGCTGTATTCACCTACCTAGCTCTCCAGAAAAGTATACAAGAGCGGGGAGCTTGATCTTTTTTTATCTTTCTTCGTACCAAACAAAACCTATGACTCCGGGGTTATATCCTCACAAGAACTCTTCCAACACAATTCCTTCTCGCCTTTTACATGAGGAAGACAAAGTCCTCAAAATGATTCCTCAATGCGGAATTGGGGTACTGGAATTTGTGTATTATCACAATATAGCTCGCATTATGAATCGAGAATATAAAAAAATGTGTCTCAAAAATCAGAATGTCATCAGATAGTCTTACATGTCACTTATAGATGTCTTTCATCGCCTGATATATCTCCTGACAAAATATTCCAGTGATTTTTTAGTCGTATTTGTGACAAATTACACATTCCGTCCTAAATTCAAAATCATGGTGGTGCACGGATGTCCGAATCCAGATTTTTCAATCAAACCTCACATCTCCAGATTTGATAAACCAGATCAAATATCTCGCTATAATCAATATGTCCGCCAAGAATGTTATGGTAAAGTTGATCGTAGGTGCTGGCCAGGCTGCTCCAGCGCCACCAGTGGGCCCTGCTTTGGGTTCGAAAGGTGTTAAAGCCATTGATTTCTGCAAAGAATTCAACGCTAGAACGGCACATTATCAGCCAGGCACGCCGATTCCCGTGCTCTTAACGGTGAAACCAGACAGATCATTCAATTTTGAAATGAAGTCGCCTCCCACATCATGGCTTTTGTTGAAGGCTGCCAATGCACCAAAGGGCAGCGATAAGCCCACGCAGAATATTGTGGGCAATATATCCTTGAAGCACGTGTACGAGATCGCCAAGATCAAGAAAACAGACGACAGACACAAAAACGTCGACTTGAAGGCGATCTGTGGTGCTGTTATTCTGACAGCTAAGGCCGTGGGCGTGCTGGTGACACCATGATGCGTTGGGTGCGTGTAATATAGTTAGTGTACATAGGTGATACAAATCCGAGAAACTTTTTTTTTGTGCTTGCGCCTTGACGTACAACTGGAATGTCTTAGTCTTCATGATGAACCCGAATTACTTCTTCTTTTTCTCAAATGCTGCAATGTGAGCTTTCGACTGGTCAACGGTCGTGTGCTCGTGGTCCACGCCCTTAAACACCTGGTAGTTGAGCGAGCCGTCACTGTTCATCCGCTCCTCAACAGAGCACATATGCACGCTCTGTAACCAGGGGTCTTGAAAGCACTCGTCGACAGAAATACGGCACGCAGGTGCTAACTCCACCATGCGCAGTATCAAAGGGCGGCAGTCTTCGGGCAACGCCAATAGCAAGCGCCCCGAGCCTGTTTCATTCGAAGTATGCGCGATGCCGTCAGCACTGTTGGGTTGCGAGCCCTCGGGCCCCTTTGCCGTCTCGGTGACATTGTCCATATTGCCCACGGCTGATGCTTGATCAGGCGTGCGGAGAAGCATCTCATTGAATGGCAAATGGTCCCCGCGGGTGGCGAACAATTTGAAGCTATTGTCGATCATCTTAGGAACTTTCCAAGGGAACTTTTTCAACATCATGCAGCAATAAATCATCGCAACAGACCAAACGTCAACGGGTCTAGGGTCATACTTCGTGAAGACACAGACTTCCGGCGCCAAGTAAGGATCAGAGCCCACGACGCCCAGCGCCTCAATGAGTGTTTTTGTGAATGGGTAGGAAAAAACCACAGCAGACCCGAAATCAATAATTTTGACAATCCCACGCGCGTCGACGACACAGTTGTCGAGCTTTAGGTCACGATGAGACAAGCCCATGGAATGTAAGTAGTTTATGCCCGAAAGAATCTGCTTGAAGCAACAGTCAATTTCCTCGCGCGACATCTGATTGGACATGACGATGGCGAATAAATCAAAGTCGCAGTATTCCATCACTTGCAAGATCCTGTCATTTTCATAGCAGATCTCGACCGTCTCAATGATATTTGGGTGCTTTAGTGTCGAGCCAATGCAATACTCGCCGGTGATTTTCTTTGCGTAGTCACGTTTCGACTCATTTTGATATTTTGCACGGAATTCTTTCACAGCAAACGTTTTCTTGTCGGACAACCTGTTGACGAGCTTGACCGCGCCACCAGCTCCGGCACCTAAATTCTCACCGAATTTACTGTACCGCTTTGAAAACGGCAACGGTTGCTGACTTATCAAGGCCAGCACGGAACCCTTACGTTCATGTGCGCGTCTGAGCGACGGCGTCCTACTGAATGACGAGGAGTTTGGTCCAAGAGAGCCCCCTGGAGATTGGGAGTAGGAAGCGTCCGAGCCCGTTGGATTCAAGGTCAGTGCTGAGAATGAGCCGTTAATAAGCAGGGCAGGTACGGGTGTCGTGCCTCCTATGTTGTTGTTTGAGCGTAATGACGAAGAGAGGTTGCTGACAGGAATCAGTTGTGCTGGCGATGAACCACCCTTTTTGAAAAACCTTTTGAGATTCGCCATAGAATTGTGGCGCGAGTTTGGATTGAGCGCTCCGGATTCCACTGAGGATGTCGACGCGGGCGAGATCGCAAACACGTTATCCTGGGCGTTATTGTACAAGGAGCCCAAATCAGTCAGAGACGCGTTGCCCTTCTGGTTCTTTTTCAGGCCGAACATAAACGAAAGACTCGAGTGCGAGCCCAGGCGCGCACTGGTAGATATCGGGCCCTGGGCCTGAGCTTGTGCTTGTGCCACACGCTGCTTTGAGATGACAAAACGGGGTTCTATAGACAGCGAGTTAACCAGCGGCGACTGAAAGTTGACCAGCGAAATCGGCTGTCCGTTTGGCAAGTTGGGAATGTGGTCCAGCAGCGACAGCGTCATGTGCAAGTTTGAGAGTCCCAGCGTGAGCGAGCTGGGCTTTCCCACGGATCCGTATTTCCCCACAGACCCCGGGTTCGCACCGCGCCCGCCGGGAGCGCCATAGGGGATCGACAGCAGCAAACTTTCGGAGCCGTAGCCACCCGTAGAGAAGAACGACATATGCGACACAGAGTTTGTGCGGTTTACGCGTGGGCTTGCGGTACTTGCAGCGGGTGCCCGCACGGGGATATCCCTGACGGAATGGTAGGATTCGCTGTATGATGCCGGACCCGGGACATCACGGGGTGAGGCTTCAAAGCCACCCGAGACGACCACGGGCTGTTTCTGCGTAGGTGAGATGCTTCCTGGAATCGCGTCGAGCGCTCCTGAGCCGCCCGACACGGTCGATGAATCGGCCCCTGAGATGGCAATTCCTTGAGCAAGAGGCGCCCCCTGGCGGGTAATCTCTGAGGGCAAGTCGACAATATCGCCTGGCGAAGTTTCTGCGCCGTTTGTGGCGTTGTAATTGACGCTAAGCGGCTTCGTGTCGGCGCCAGGAAGCACGTAGGCGTCTAAAGATGTTTGCGAGGTGTTTTTCAGCGCTGAACTGGAGTTATTCTCGCTTAAAAGCTTGGTCAAAGAACTTATAGGAGCACGCTGGCTCAGAGGCTGTGTTTGTGGCGCCAGCAGCGGCGGCGGATCCATTTTTCTTGGGGTTTTGAGGTGGTACGGCGGGTAGAGCGGAATTGTGAGGTCAAATGATGGGTATTGTTGCGGGTTTCAGCCCAAATTCAACAAAATTCTAAAAGATCACTATGCTTTAAAATGCGAGAAAAGCCCGGTTCAAGAAAATCTCAGCTTTGGAGCAAATGATGGATCTTGCTGACAATTGGTGATGGCTTATACAGTGAATGATGGGGCTTCTTTAGCAATGCGCACAGAGTAGACTCGTTTCCAAGATAAAGCAATGCAATATATGCTTTTCTTGATGGGTTTCAATGACCTTTAAATTTATGATTGGAAATGTTCAAAAAATTACACCCGTCACTTGTTGTTTTGAGAAGATTTTGGAATGGTCTTGAAATGCAGCCAACATCAATGTATCTCGGGTCGGCCTCGCGATCACGAGTCACCGGCGGCCTTGTCACGTGACCCGACCCGCTAATCAGGCCGTAATCTCTCCAAACGCTGATTCGCCGCACAGGATCGTTTATCTCTGTGAAGGAGTACCTGAAGTCAGGGCTGCATAACCATTTCCAGTTTGTTCCGCTGATTGGCCCGTGTCAGACAATTCTACGCCTTGTCGTGCCGAAGATAAGCAGCCCGGAAATGGAAGGTGTGGTTTACGAGTGAGTATTCACCTGATTGATTTTTATCCATGCTTGCTAATAAACCTTAAGAATAGTTCTGTATTGTGACCATGATGGTTTCCTATAAAGCACAATCAATTGTGACCTTGAATTGCTTATCGAATTGGCTTGACTTGGCATGATCCAATATTGAATACACAGTTCTAGGCCTGTTTTTTTCACAGCCTTACTTGATCTCAGAATCGAAAGAAATACCGATGCGTCTTTAAGTCAATTTCGCTTCTCCTTAAGAGGCAAATTTGAGCAAGATCATCTTTGATGTCATGCCAGTGAGCAGATACTCGTTGGCACACGGTGTTATGTCAAGTGTGCCCACGTTGACTGTTTGATAAAAAAATCTTTTCGATATCACGATATCGTCAGTTATTCCGCCCTCAGTCTTGTGACAATTCCTTAGTTCTCGAATTGTGAGTCGTCTCATTTTTATAGGTTGATAAAATGCAACGATATCTTGCTATGAACCTGCTCAAGACATTCCTCTTCATCCCCTAACGTGTAAAGCTTGACCATGGGTACGGTTAATGGAGTCAAATTCCAGCGCATTGAATACTCATGAATATGCTGTCGCTGGGACTGGCCGGTAAAGAATCGCCAACTTGTCTCAAACTAAGGCGCCACTTCAGCCTAGTCACATAGAACGGTCTGATGGCGTACAATCATTGCAAGGTTTGTTTCTTTATAAAACATTGCACACTGGATCTTAAAGAGAATAGCTTCCTTTTCAGCCCGCAAACGCACAGTCGCTGTTGTCGCAGATTACCTCATGACGACTGGGTTAAAGCCCCGCCTTTTCTTCAAAAATGATACTTCTGACCAAATACTCAAAGGACGCCTTGAAAACCATCTTGAGGTCACCGCTTCGAGAATGATACTTCTGACCAAATACTCAAAACGTAAAATCGCCTTGAATATTTCACTGCCAGGACAGTGACATGTCATTGAAGATCCACAATGGCTAGTAAATGACACTCGTTAGTGAACATTGTTAGACCACCCGCTCACTCCACAAAAAACAAGCCATACAATTCACCTTCGAATCAAACAGAGTTCGCAGGCTAGTTGAGAAAACTCACCGCTTTCTAGCCTTTTGCTTTTTGTTTTTTCGTGAATTTTTACTTGCGCCCGTGGCATCAGCCATGTCATCCGGAGTGAACAAACTCCATCCATCGGAGCCCATCGGGAGCCCCATAGACTTGCGCATCATGTTGAGCTTATATGTCAAGTCATCGTCCGTGGCTGGCTTTTCACGAAGATCTGCTTTCTTCTGTTCCGCTTCTTTCTGCTTCTGCTTGTCTAGTCCCAGCGCCTTTTCCTGCTTCTTCCGCTCAATTGCTGACAGTTTCTCTAGCTTATCGATTTCCTGCTGAGTTTTTGCAGCCACGTCGTCCTGAAGCTCGTAGTCAAAGTACTCGCGACGACCTTTGGTCAATATCGCACATTCCTGGATCAAATTGCCGCCATCCTGTGCACCTAGTATCGGCGCCAAAACCGCGAAGAGAATCAGCTGCGCACCTTGCGTAGCCAGCTTGAGGAAAATGAACCACACGGGGAATAATAGCACGTATAAGAATAGGCCCCAAAGCGTGCCCATGGATATGAATCTGCGTGTAGATGGCGTGCGCATAAACCCGGGGTTGACAATACTGACCCGGATGTTACAAGGGGACTTGTCTGCACGCTCGTAAGCCACAAGACTGCGCTGAAACAGCCGGGCAAACATGCCGAGCAAAAGCTTAGAGGTGCCGTACACCGCCCATGGCTTTTTTGAAGGATACTTTCTAGATTCCCAAAGTAAATCCTGAGGATCGATTTCCGCCAATGCCTGTGAGGCGCATGTCGTGAACACGACGCGTACGTCCCGGTCAGGAGGCTGCACGTGCAAGGATGGCTTGAGCAACGTCAAAAGATGGAAATGGGCCAAGTAATTCACCGCAATCTGTGCCTCGGCGCCATCGACAGAAACCTGTCTTGCTTTTCCCCTGGGTATCGTTTCAGAAGCACAGCAGATCACGCCGTCGAGACGCCTGGGCGGCTGATTATCAAGCCATTTCGTCGCAAAGAGCCGCACGGAGTGGAGCAGCAGCAAATCACACTGTTCAGCGTAAATCATGAAATTGTCTGTTTGCGCACGCATATCATCAATGAAATCCACCGTGAACGGGTCGTCGATCGAGCGGCAAAGTAGAATCACCTGCGCGCCCTTCTGTGCCAAGTCATACGTGACTGCAGCGCCTAATCCGGCGGTTCCCCCTGTCACTATGAACACTTTCCCATGTAATTCGCGTTTCCATGGGTTCGTGGTGCCGCCGAAGTACCATTTCATGGCGGAGAGGCCGGCCAAAACGGGGACGTATGTTTTGAGGTACGGCCATCCAGGAATATTTTCCGGGCCGTCAAAAATCGCCGTGGAAATGATGTCAATAGGCATTTTCGGTTGGATTGAATCAGTTTTTCAGATGCGTATAGTGGCGACTAAAGCCAGGGCCCACGATAATGTCTTGGTGCACGGGTGTACACGTCGTAACATTTGACACTGTTCATTATTAGACACAAATATGAAAAAAAGTGGGTGAGGCGAATTTCAAAAAAAGGCCCCGGTCAAAATTTAAGCAAAAAAACGAAAAATAAAGTCTCTTTTTTGTCAAGGGGTCGGTACAGGTAAAGTAGAGATGAATCCTATATTTGGCGATGAGATCACGTGACAGGGACTTCCACCCGGCACGTTCTTGCCTTTTTGGCCCCTTTTGATTAATTCAAACTTTAAATATGGGCAAAAAGCAAAATTCAATCCCGAAAACGAGGAAAAAACTCAAAAAAACTCTCGTTTTTCCCATATCTCGGTAGGGTGCAATTCACGCTTGAGACCGCACGCACGCACCTCATCTCGAGCAGTGTTGCGAATTACGACAGAATAACGACGATTTTACGAATTACGAAACGATGACCTAGAATTATCGTCATCGTTTTTACAAAAACGATAAGATGACCTGGAATTATCGTCATCGTTATCGTAATTCGTCATTTTATCGCTATTTTATCGTCATTTTATCGTTATTTTGTCGTCATTCTGTCGTTATTTTGTCGTCATTAAATCGTCATTCTGTCGTCATTCTGTCGTCATTAAATCGTCATTTTTTCGTGATTATCTTATGATTTAGCCGGAGTGGATCTGGGTTCTGCATTAACAACCTCGCCGAACAACGAGCCAATTGTTTCGTTTCGGTTCGAAAAGTCTTCGCTCCTTTCCTTAGCACGGTGAAATGATGATGGTAACAATTTTTTGTTTTAGAGAAATATAGATGTATCTACCTTGAGTGATGCAAGAAAAATAATTGCTTCATTGCTAAAATACGTTTAGTCGTCAAGAAGGCCACGTCCTTAATTGATCTCAATAGCCTCAGCAATGTCTACTTCCATTTAGTCACCACTAACATCGCCGATCTCTTTCAGAATCATATCGTTTAACTCCACATCATCTCCAGCATTATCATCATCAGATTCCACACCCAGTTCTTCGTCACCAGGCCCTATTTTTCTCACCATACCTTTAACAACTGCTAACATTTTGGTCGTGGCTGGACACAATCTATTTCTCTTTCATTACATCTCCAAGTATTGATAAGGAGGACTCTGCCGGTGCGGACATAGCTGGGATAGCCATAATATCTTTCGCAAGCTTATAAAGCATAGGAAACCTCTTTTTATTTTACCGATATTAAGTGACGACATTTCCGTCTTCTGGATTCTCGAAGAGACAGGCTTTGACTTCGTCTTCTTCGTCATCAGAAAACTCATCCTCACTAAGGAAAGTAAAGCGTTCGGTTCCCGCATCATCAACTGTCTTTGAGCATTGGTCGCCTTGTGAGGTGTTTCCCGCATTTCGCTATCTCTTTTCGTAGTACTTTAGATAAAGCTTGAATTTATTTAAGCAAGAAGGAGCCTCTCATTATGGAAACTTCTTGGAACCCCTCTGGATTGTAATTATCAATAGACGATCGTTCGAAAAGAGTTAGGGAGAAAGCAGGCGAGCTCAGCGTTCTTTCCTCGATAGGAGTCAGATTGGGCCTTGAAGAAGGCTCTTCCGAAAAAATCTCTGTCATTTTGATTGGGAACAGACTCCGTCGATGTGTATCTTGTTATAATTGGCGTCAACGTAGTACCTCTCGTCTAAAGAAGACGCTGTTCAAAATGTTTGACACGACCTCACCAAAAAAAGGAGAAATCGTAATATTATCGTCATTTTATCGTCATTTTATCGTTTTTTTATCGTTTTTTTATCGTTTTTTGTCGTCATGAAAATCTTATTACGAAAAACGATAATTTACGATTTTGATGACTTCGAATATCGTCATTCGTTTTTCGTCATTTCCATCGTAATGTCGTTTTTTTCATGACGAAAAACGATAAATTACGATAGCGCGCAACACTGATCTCGAGGCCATCTCGCATCTCCACGCACAGAGAATTTCATATCTCGAGCAAACCATTTTAGGTACCAAAACGGCTGGTTGCAAAGGAAGTGTTAGATTTTTAAAAGGCTGGAATTTCACAATTGCGCTTGTCTGAAACGAAATACAATAACCGCTGGCTGCAAATTCCTATACTTGCTATCAAACACCGTTTCTCAGCCGCCATATACTATATCATCAGCATAAACACCAAAAAGTCATACATAGCCTAATTTTTTGACATGGACGAACTCGTACTCTATGTCACTGCCGGAGACCCCGCAGACAAACACGCCCAGGAATCTTTGGCCGCTGTTTCGTCGATCCAGAAATCACAGCACTATACAACTTTTCGCAATGCTGAGAGCCCATTGAACGGCGCCGCAATCACGGGATTTGGCGCCGGTGAGCGGCTATTTGTTGCTGGAAAAGACAAGGCGCTCATCACATCGTACGCTTGGGGAAAAGAAACCGCAGACCAGCGATTCCCAGTGCCTGAACAGATGCTGTGCTTGGCCATTGCACACCATCCTAACCCGGGCGAAAACGGCTCTCAAAAGGGCGAAAACGTGACCAGACCGCAGTACCGCGTGCCCTGGTTGCTAGCCGCCGGCTCGCGTTCGGGTAAGTTGTATATCTGGGAATTGGCGCTGGGTGATTTGGTCTGCGTCAAAGATGCGCACTACCAGGCGATTTCCACGATGGAGTTCTCGCCCTGCGGCACGTTTCTTGTGACGGGCGGTGCCGATACACGTGTGAACGTGTGGCGCACGCTTGACTTGGTCACGCCCGAGTCTCTGTCCACTTGCAAAGCACACGCCTCATTCACAGACCATGCATTGGCCGTGACCGGTGTTAGTTTTGCAGCAAGCCCTGTTTTGGGCGACTGCCGCGTGATTCTGAGCTCCAAAGATGGTACTTTGCGTGTGTACGACGTGTCAACAAGGCTGTTGTTGACCACATTCGTGTTCTCTGCAGGAGTAGAGTGTTTTGCACGTGACCCGGCCGGCAGGGCATACTACGCTGGCTTGGCTGATGGCACGGTACGTCAGGTAGCTCTCTATGCAGTGAATAAGTACACGCACGTGCTAGAGGCCGTGGGTGGAGGCGGAAAGATTGTGACGGTGGAGGCCGACCCTAACATGGAGGCCACTTTTTTGCACCACCATTCTGGTGCTGGCTGCGTGCCTACCGCGATGCGTGTCACCATGGACGGCATGAGTCTTGTGTCGGGCGACTCTCAGGGCCGTACGTTCGTTGCCGATATCGTGACGAGACAGGTGGTGAAGCTGTACACTGCATGTAAACTGGCCATTGCATATATCTATACCGGCGTGTGTAGTGGCGAGCTGCTTTCAGCCACGACTCTGGAGAAAAAACATCGTTTGCTCCCGCCTTTGAAACGAGTGTTGACTTCGGGAAATTTGATGGAACACACTTTGACCATGCAACTCTCGAGCGCACCCGAAAAAAGCGAAGATTTTTCTACGTGGTTGGACAGAAAGGCCCAGGAGGAGTTTGCTTTTAAAAAAGACGGGACGCAAGTGACAACGGGTGCTGGCGAGAAAGTTTTGCAGGAAAAACTCGATAAAGTCTCGGCAGCATACACATCGTTGAAGGATATGTATGACCAGTTAGTCCAGGCACAGGAGATGGAGGAGTAATAGTCAAGATCCTTTTTCCAGGGGATTCTAGACAGAGAAAATAGAAATTTATGAATCACTTCGGTTAGAAGTTTTAGATTTACTCTTTTGAATCAAATTCGAGCATACGTGTCAGTTTTGAACGGCTGCAAAAGTCGGCAATGGGCATATACTGCGAATTCGCAACTCCACCATTGAAAGCCGTCGATATATACAATTTAATCATCAAAGCATAACAAAAGGCAAAGAAGCAAGAGCATTCTGAGTCTCATAAAAGTAAATCGATAAAATCAATCAATAAATACCCCCTTCTTTTGCGTGGCCCCGCAATTTTCTACGTTCATCTCTCGCTGAAAGCTGCCATGCAATAGTGGTCATAATGAGCCCAAACGCACAGAGACACGCCGTGTATGTGAATCCAACGTGATACTGCGGCTGATCCGCTGTATTCCATACGAATATCGGCACAAACGCATTTGTCACATACGCCAAAACGTTGGTGCACACCACCAAAAAGTTGCGTTTCATGTCATCCTCAAACAAGAGCCTGTTCACCCACGAAAACACCAACGGCATACCAAAAGAGGGCGGGACCCCAATGAGCCAGAATGAGAGCCAGTGGAGCCAACGCGGGATATCGTATACTGCCAAAAGAGCACAGCCAAGCATCACCAGGATGAAAAATCCCATCAAGTAGAAATGGTTCTTGCGACCGCCAATATAGTTATGTGAGTATGCGAGAATGATGGTGACGGCAATGGCAGTGCCCGAGACTGCAGACGGGTAAACATTATACTGGTCAGGAGTCATGTGCAATGCCTTTTTCATCCATATCGTGAACGTTGGCTGGCTCCATGCGCTGCACGAATTATTGTTGGCCAAAAACAAAAGCGGGAACACGTAGATGTGCCAAGTATTGAAAAAAGACTTGATTTTGGGCCAAGTGTATTTTCACGGGTATTTAGTTGGGCGCCAATTAAACGGCGCCTTTCCAACCCGACTAGCCGATCTTCCTCGGTGAAATAGAATGCATCGGTGGTGTTGGGCGTATTGGGGTCCACTAGCATAGTGTAAAGGCCAATTGGGAACGAGATCACGGCGTCAAACACAAACAACCACTTGAACGGCTCCATCGAAGAATTCTGAAACCTTTTCAATAACGCCAATTGTAATGGGCCCGACACCAATGACGCGGCGTTGCCTGCCACCGCAAAATATGCACTTCTCGTTGTGATTTCAGCTGCAGAGAAATTGCTTCCTAGCAAATACTCCATGCCGGGAAAATATCCTGATTCAAACAACCCTAGGAAAAACCGAACGGCGTAAAGTGAAGGGAGCGATTTGCACGTGATTGTCAACACGGTGAGAAGTGACCACATGATCTCCAACCCGCCTAGGTAGTACCTGGCCGAGATCCGGTGAAGAATAAGATTCGATGGGATTTGGCCAATAATGTACCCAATTGTCCAGAGAGTCACCACATAGTTGTACTGATTGTGGTTCATGCCGTAGTATTCACTCATACCATTGACATATGCGGTGGCCACGTTCGACTGATTGAGGTTCTTGATAAAGTAGCCAAGCATAGACGACGAGAGAAGAAACGCGTCGAGTTTCATCAAGTATTTCTGTTCCTTCGGGTGTTTCCCTGTACCGTCCCAGAAGAATTTTTTGATTTTGAAAAAGGCCAGGTTATTTCTGTGCTCCAAGTCTTCGGCCGTGAGGTTCAAGGAAAGATCGATGTATGGCTCGTCAACACTTCTGGATTCCTCTTCAACAGTGACGGTTTTGTTGTCATTTTTTTCAGAAAGAGCATTTTCCGGGCTTTCATTTTCTTTCAAGTATTCGATTGTCGAAAACTCTTTTCGCTGGCCGATTTGAGTGCCATGTACCAGCCTTTTGAGGAGTGTGTGGAGAAATCCCATTGTCTTTGCTACACGAAGAATTTACAGCGACAGATGCTCCCGCTTTATATCATTTCGTCCCGGCCAATAAGAATCTTCCTAATTCAGCACATCTTTGAAGATACAAGCCTGAAACTACGAATGACCCGCAAAATTAAAGAATGGGGCTTATCGATGGATCGTTTCGGAAAGACCTGCGTTGAAGCTGTGGCTGCGAAATCGACATTCCGCCGCCTATACGGCATATCCTTGAAGGAAGTGGAAGTTTACAGTTGAACTGGAAGGAAAGAGTTTCAAAAATATCAAAAGTACTATTGGCTATTTACAATTTTTATGATTCATGAAAGATCAAATCAGCGGATTCCATGGATGGGTTGCCGAATGTCCAATCAAGAATACCCGATTGCAACGTGCATGCGTCGATTCGCGAACTGTGGAGCCCAGTCTCGATAATACTTGCCCAAAATGAATATACACCACAGTGTCCTAATATGCCACACGTCAAAATTGACACATTTATGACGCAATCTATGATTAAATTAAAGCAATCATGCATTTGTGCGTGTGCCGTAGTACGCAAATATATCGCTCCAGTAAAGATATGCCAATGCAGAATTAGCGGTCTGATCGTCCATTTTGAGAACGTCGACTTATCCTGCAGGCATACAACGGGCCGCCTTGGACAAACTCCTACAGTATCACCAGTGGGACTTTTGAATTCAGTTCGGATTAAATGAAAGTTTATTGCGATATTGAATGCCAATTTGGCGTGATATCTTTATCTTTGTTTTTTCTATTCTTTTTTTTGGGGATAAACTGGCTTTGACATACCCTTCATACTATCTCATACCACGCTCAAGTATGGTCATACATGGGCCACTTCTAAGAAATCCTTTTGACCCATACAATGATTCTGTAAAGAGTGACAATCCACAAAAGATGTTTTTTCTTAGTTTTGCATATTTACGGGCTTGCCATTTGTTTTTTGGGAACTTAGTCTATCGATTCGAGGTGCCTGGAGGCTGCGGCCTGCATACAGAAGAGGCCATCGCCCTCCGATGAGCCCTGCGGGCCATCTGGAAACTGAATCTTCAAATCAGAGTCGTACAAAACCGATTGATAAATCCCGCAAAAACATACAAATTAATACCTTTTACATAGCCATGAGTGAAGAGAAACTATCTAAGAAGCAGCAGAAGGCCCTTTCCTTCAGAAAAAGCAAAGAGGAGCGGTCGCAAGAGAAAGCAGAGAAAAAACAGAAGAAAGAGAAGGAAGGCAGTCTGAAGAGGAAATTGGAGGATGAAGAGACGCCGAAACTGGCCAGCAAGAAAACGAAGGTGAAAGCAGAGGATGGTGAAACAACAGTCACGGAAAAAACGCAAGTGAAAACCGAGGATGCAAGTTCCGAGGGCGAGCCCGTGAAGAAGAAAAGAAAGACCCGTAGAGGCAAGAAGGGCAAGGGTGTCAATGGTGGAAAAGGCCCGCGTTTCATTCTTTTTGTGGGGAACCTTCCTTACGACACACAGCAGGCCGAATTGGACACGCATTTCAAGAACGCACAGCCGGACCGGATCCGGATCAGGCGTGAGAAAGGAATTGCATTTTTGGAGTTCGATAACGATAACCAGGCGATCCAAAGCAAAATGGACCACGCGTTGGGAATGCACCATCTGGTGTTCCGTAACAGAAAGATCAACGTCGAGCTCACCGTAGGCGGCGGCGGCAATTCCGACGTGCGGACGCAGAAATTAAAGGAGAAAAACGAAAAGTTGTCGGACGAGAGAAAGGAGAAAGTGAAGAAGGAGTTGGCCAAGCGCAGTCTGAAAGAAAAGGAGACCGGTCTGACAGGAGGCATGCACCCGGCACGTGCCGCGATGTTGCAGCAGTAGTGAACATAGCATAATACAGTCATGAATAGTGGTTCTTTTTTTATGTTCTTTTGACTCAAATGGGTGATAAAAACGAGTGCTTCAAAGTTTTCTCATTCCTCGTGGTCAATAGGGAAAAAGCAACCTCACTGGCGAGAGCGTATGAACTCTGGAATGTACAATAAGAGAGGTATAAATTGCATGTCGAAATGAGATGCGTAGAAATACCAAAAAAGCACAAAACCGACATAATGTAAATCCCCTTTCCACTCGCAAGTGAGGTCTTGACTGCGGTTCAGAGTCTGACAAAATTTCGTTTCACATGGGAGTGTCCGGCATTTCAAGTGTTTTTCGACCCATATCCAGCAGCGGCTGGAATAGTCACGGTTGTATCAACCAAATTGCCGAAATATCTGACGGAAAAACTACTTGACTGGTGGTTGCTGCACCATTATGACTCGTTTTTTAGAATCAAATTCAGCTCAATTCAATTGTGTTGGGAACTTGGTGTCACAAGAAACATGGAAGAAGCACTTTAGGTGCAGCCGACCTCACTCCATTGAAATTTGCAATGAGCCTAGTGCTGAAAAGTGTTGTTCTGTTCCACGTACATTAGCGTCCTCTCGTCTTTGATGACCCCTCCTTTGTTGTACAATATATACCATATCACCATTCTGGCGATGCTATGTTACAAGGTGTGTCCGACCACATGGTCTATTATAATCGTCCTTATTAGTCCGTCTTTGGCAAAAACAGGCCGTTTCACCAAAAAGCTTCTGATCCAAGTAGGCAGCCCGCCCGCCGAATAACGCCCCCAAAAAGGAAATGCTCACAAAATCGTACATTTCTTTGCTCGCCTCACCTTGCGCTTTTTATCGCCTGAAACATCAGTGCTATTCACACCAGAGGTCTCCTTGACTGTTTCCTTAGCACTAGATTCGACATTCGGAGGATCCAAAACGGCCCGAATCGCATAATCAAATAGTTCTTGCACGCCGCTTTGCGTGGCCGAGGAACATTCGAGATATTTTATGGCGCCAACATCTTTGGCCAACTTTGTAGCCTGCTGAAACGAGACAGCTTTTTCATTTTTCGCGCTTAACTCATCCAAAACGTGTGGCTCGTCCCTCAAGTCTGATTTCGTGCCGACGATGACAATCAAGATACCCTTCGGAGAATGATGTAAGATCTCCGGGATCCATTTCTGGCGCACGTTTTGAAACAGATCAGGGTTCACGACAGAAAAGCAGCATAGAAATATCTCGGTCTGTGGATACAGTAACGGCCGCAAACGGTCGTATTCCAGCTGACCAGCAGTATCCCATAATCCCAATTTGATGGGCTCTCCATTGATCATCACCAGGGCCGAGTAGTTATCAAACACAGTTGGAATGTAATCGTTCGGAAACGTATTTGTTGTGTACGATATCAAAAGGCACGTCTTACCCACGCCGCCATCGCCGACCACCACTGCTTTTATGCTGCGCATGTTCTGTAGTATGTTATGTTAGAATAATATATATGATATTGAAGCCACAGAGATTATAGAGCACTTAACCTGGCTGTTTTAGCTTTTTCGTCTTAACCTTTGAAAAAATATCCTTTTTTGCCCTATATGCCAATAAAAATAGCGACTGAAGTCTTATCACAAATATGTGCTATTGAGTCGTTCCTGGAGTGTTGGAAGTACCTTTTGATTGATTTCGAGATGGCATTTTCACTGGCGATTTCTCGCCGCACCGTGCTGCGCGAGCACAATCTTTGTGAGTTCTCCACGCAGGCTCGTACATGGCCGCTGGTTATGAGGCCATGCAGAGACGTCACGAAGTAGCCACCAGTCTGGGCAAAAGATCCCGTTGAAAACAAAGAGGATGTTTTGTGAGCTTTCCTGTGGGTTCTGAAAACAAAATTCAATATTTGGGACTATTCTTGAATAAAATATCGTGACTCTTGCTTCGATAAGGATGCGTCTTAGCACGGTTTCAACGTGCCGGAGCTCTGCCCATTAACGTGAGGTATTAGGGTTCGAGCATCGCGGTAATGCGAACAGGGGTGCGAGCGCCGCGGAAATTATCACCATGTGCGCTGTTCTAGAACTCGTAAGTCATGCAGATGACTTTTGATTTTTTTTATAATTGATTCATATAAAAGACTGATGTTTGAAGTTTGACGGGAAAGATTTAGGAGAAAATTTGGAAAGTTCTGGCGGGGCTATGAGTATTTTTTCAATGACACTAGAAAATGCGAAAAATGCACCAAAACGTCCCTCATCTTTGCGTGCGATTTACGCAAAATTTTTGCGGATAGACTAAAGTTTCAAGTTACTTGGGCTTTTCGGGGCATCTTTTGTTTGTAAGAATCGTTCTTTCCGACATCTCCGCAAGTCTGTGTGTTGCGTCCAGATGAGATCAAAAAGCATCGAAAGCGGCGGGAGTCGCGCGTTGAGCGATCAAGACGCGTCCAGGGGTGCTACATATTTTTGCAGCCATACCAGAATTTGCGGAGTTTTCATTTCCGTATCAAACACAAAACTATTGGCTGATTACGTGATTGCTTCTGAACACAAGTATCGAAAAAAAGGTAAATTTATCGATGCTACATGCATACATGCACTAACTCCATGGCGTCCTGTCAGGTCGCTCAGAGGTCGAATGTTTTTATACATATCTCAAGCTTAGATAGACGTGATGGAGACTAGTCAAAATAGCTCGGAGCAGACCTTGGCCAAAACAGCCTTGTCGACAATGATTTGATTTCGTGATGCGGCTCCAAGACAAGTTTACAAAGGCAACGCCGACTCGTATCAGCGCTCAAGAGCCTACAGTATATGGCAAAGAGACAAGGTCAGCAGTCGATGTGGCTCGTTACCTTGAATTTCTCTTTCTTTGCCTTTCTTGCAACCTCTTGATGCGGGTTTACTCCTGAAGCGACAAATTTCCGCTGCAATTATAGAGCTGTTCAGTTCCAGACGCGTTCTTTGAAAGCTCACTATCAAACCCAGAACGCCTATTCCGAATCCGAAAGGAAGGAGTGTCCTGGCTCGACACACTTGCGAATTTCACGAAGAGTTTTAGCAGCAATACGGAGCCAAACATGTTATTGTGGCATCTGGCGTGGATGACCTGATAGTTTCTGTGAAAAATCAAGCTTTCAGGGCTGTGCCCAGTAAAAAGGAGGTGATTTTTACAAACAGAGGATCACAAGCTTCTCCGTGTAGAAGGAAGCAAAAAAAAGTCTGTGTCAGAGAACATCTAAACATGACGTGTGTCTCTAATGACGATGTGCTCGAGAATTTTCCTCGCTTCCAGCCTCCCGCTTCGCGCGGCAATCGTCTTAAGGAACAAATTGCTTGACTCTTGGGGCCCAATGGAAAGCCACCACGAGAGTTCAAGATTTGCAAGAATTCAGGTCATAAAAATTTATCATTCCCCAAAAAGCATGGGCGGCTCGAAATTTTAGTTTATCAGCAAATATTTTGAGTAAATTGCACCCAAAGTGAAGGGACGTTTTGGTGCATTTTGCGCATTTTCTTGTGTCATTGATTGAAAGCTCATAGCGCCGCCAAAACTATCCGAGTTTTCTTCAAAACTCTCACTCACAGACCTCAAATATGTGGCTACGTAATGGATCAATTATAAAAAAAATCAAAAGTCATCTGCATGACTTACGAGTTCTAGAACAGCGCACATGGTGATAATTTCCGCGGCGCTCGCACCCCTGTTCGCATTACCGCGATGCTCGAACCCTAATACCTCACGTTAGCTGCCCATTAGCAGATTGGCGCGAACTATTTGATGGCACCTCCAACATTAATTCACTCATTAAAAGATTCCACAAAAAACAGGTACATTGACCAAATCTGAATAAATGAAACATTAGGGTGCTTGCTGAGTAGCTTTCTGGCCGCGGAGGCGAGAAAAAGGTAAGAATTTGTTTCAGCAAAAGCGTCTAAGTTGTTCGGCCCTAATTGAAAACACAGGTCACGTGACAGGGCGAGGCTGGCGTTCGTGATAAGAAAATCCTTCAACATCAATCTACGACTTGTACAGCCCATAATTCCCCGCGAATTCACCCCGTTCAGACCACTTTGAATTCATAGATCATGGCTTATAAAGACTTGGTCCCCGTTGGAACTGTCCTCATCACGTGCGCCACGTCGTTTGCCCTCGGAACTGTCTATGCCAATTCCGCATACGATTTCCATACATTATGGCGGCCCTCTGAAGCCGGGTTTGAGCGCTCGTTGGCCCATTACGCCAACTGGGCCTCGACGCCCATGCGCGTGCATCACATCTTGCATGGTGTAATTTTACTTGGCCTTATTGGCTGTTTCATCAAGCTTTACAAGCCCTCGGAGGAGGTGAAATATTTCGAGTACGGCACGCTCGGTATGATGATGGTGGCGATTATCATCTACTTGACGAACTTACGCATTGGCGCTAATTCTTGCATCACGGGCGAATGGGGCGATGTTGATGCCTTCACTGGCGTCAATGTGATGGCTGCTTCCCAGTTCATGATGGTGATTGTTTTGGTGGGTATTTTGGTGTTGCAAGGTGGTCTTTACTATGCCGAATGGTACGAGGCCAAGATTCAGCGCGAGTTCTTGCAGAAAGAGGCCAAGAAGGCAAACGCTGGCGTTCCAGCTGCAGCTGCGGAAACCTCGAAAGCGGCTTCCTCTGGTGTTGAAGCGAAGAAGACGAAAGCTAAGAAGAGGGTCTGATCGTTTGATGATCAGTAGAAGCCCGCAAACCGTACATTATGTCAATATAGTCATGAGCTCATTTATTTATGATCCGTTACTGCCAGTCACGTGCAAGTTTCAACCGATTTGATTGTGAACGATTGGTGATTTAAGTTGGTGTATCTGGATCACTAATTCACATTATTCTTTTTTACTCTGCCCGGGATTGTTTCGAATTTGTTCTGGAAACACTCTTGATAAGACTGATTATGTCTTTTGGGGCATGATATCTTCACCTCTATCATTTGAAAAGCATAAACTCCCACATTGAATGACTCAAGTACCGTAGACGGTCTTCTCAAAATGACTATTTGAGAGAATGGTAACTTGTAACATATATGTACGAGAAAAAAAAGTTCGCAAACTTGAGCAGGAAACAAAACTTCAAAGAAAAAAAAACTAGGAAATGAAAACTCGAAAGAGAAGCCTAATCATTATTTCATGGTGGGTCCAGTATCATCTATCGTGGCCAGCCCTCGCAAGAAGTCGCGGATGCATCAGATCTCAATAAATTGGAGATTCAAGTCACTCTGAGCACAATAAAAGACAGAATATCACATCCTTCCTTTTCCCGAAAAATGTCTCAAACTTGAATACATTCTTCTACTACTTTTCAAAAAAATGTATATAGGGTCTATTGTCGATTCTATGCTATTTCGAATTTGGCGCGAGCCGGCTCGAGGGATCGTGCACGCACGACCAATCAGAAAAAACATAATGTAAGGGCCAGCATAGAGTATAGATCTCACATATCTCCACATTCACTACAAATCCATATATTCACGATATAATGGGTGTCGCAGAGAAAGTCTGGGGTGACTACCCTGTCTACTACAAGCAGCCATTTAGAGTATGTACCAATTCCGTGCTGAAACGAGGCCTCAAGTCCCATATACCAAGGCCTCATTTAGGAAAACGAACAATTTCTATTCCAGGCTCGGAAACTTCAAGAATTTCTAAAAAACCAGCTACTAACATCGCCAGTGGGTTCGCTACCATGCTCACACGAAACCCCATTTCGTCTTCTCCGTGTTTTTCGGTGTTTCGGCACCGCTTCTCTTGCTCATGGCTCCTCTCAGAGAAAAGTACATTTATGCATCACATAAGCCTATCCCACACGTGTACCCCTTGCCCACGAGAGAAAGAGATGCCAGTTTGGCCGGCTTTGACGACGAGTAAATGAAAAATATGAAAAAAAAGGCTATATATTTATACGCAGAATGAACAGCAGTTTAATAGTTTATTCCATGCTGTAGATTAAGAAGTGTTGGAGTTTAGATACCAGAATGATTATTCCAACGGATGAAAAAATATCAGAGTTTTCTACAATTTACCAGTTTATGAATTTGAAATTATCTCAATTTGTGATATGAGTCAATTTTGGGCAGGGGCATCGTCCAATCATCGTATTCGTGGATGACTTTGCATCCGGGCACTCGATACCAATGATGGGATCGTGAAAGCAAAGTGTTGAAAAACATGAAAAACGTTGGCTGCTTTTCATGAGAACAATCCCGATGGGAACTAGATGTGTTTCAAACTTGTGCCAACCAAGCTTCTAGCCACCGGAGCTGTATGGCTTCCACATTCCAACGGGGATAAGAATAGGCAACCATAAGAAAAATCAAACTAATTTTATCATTAATTGTTTGGTCCTGAAATCATTTCAGTATACGCCTTCCTCATAGGTAGAACTGAATTTATCACTGTGACAAACCACCATGCTCTGGCGATGAATTTAATTCAGGTCGTCCGCAAAACAGGCATGGCTTTTGATACTCAAAAACTCAAATCTCAAGAAGAGGAAAACTACTAATTCTGAAAATATATCACAGCTTCAGGAAACAGTGACTTTGGTACTTCGCCGCCAACTGTGCCATTCCACCCAATTCTATCGTACTAATCATCAACATATATATATATATATATATTTGTATATACATAGGGCCCAATTACATTTTCCAGTACTGATACACGTACCAATGAGAACCAAACTGGCTTGGGCTGTGGCAACCTGGTTTCTCCATATCTCATTCTTTCATCCTTCTTGGTCGGCGAATGCAATAAAGAATCCCTATAGACCCACAGGGAATCCTCAAATCCTCCCCTTGGGCTGGGTTGATGCTAATTTAAACAGCTTCCTCTATCGGATGAGAAAGTTCGTTAATGACATTGAATTCAAAAATATGGAGTTCGACATGAATTTGCGCTTGCTATCCTACCAGCTACTCAATGTAAGTGAACAGGTGCAAAAAGCAGCTCCGAGTGACCATGTTTTGCAAGAAAAAGTTGCGTTTGCACGTCACCTATTTCAGGTCATGGGTGACTCGGCTCGTAACATGCGCTGGTTTCGGGCCAGCAAGACCGACCAGCTCTTGGTGAGATGTGTACTACAACTTAAGGTGGCGGTTTTGATGCTACATATGCCTCCACGTGAAAACGCGGGATCGGACGAAGAAAGGGCTTCAATCGATCGGTGCAGCATGGTTTTAGAAGGCTGGAAAACTGTATTCCGTGACTTGGAGGATGTTCCAAGCAACGTCCGTAAGATTTTCGAAGAACGGTCTAGTGAAGTGAAGGACTTGCTTGCATCATTGACGAAATAGGTGCAGGGATGCAAGGTATGAAACAGATACTTGGAGGGCAACTATTTCATGTCGTATAAGCCAACTATTCGAGAGAACGCAGGATTCAATTTTCTGAAATTATGGAATTGATTAAGAACTACGGCCAGCTGAATCGATTGTGTATAATCAAATGACTGCAAATCTTTCATTGCTCATAGTCACGACTAATTGTAGGGGGTTGCAATGAAGCTGTGACAGATGAGTTTTGAAGGCAAATCAGAACACTAAAATCCACATGAAAATCTAGCAAGGTTTGACATTTACTTATCTCCAAAAAAAAAAAAAAAAAAGAATAGACAACATTTTTGCCTTGGAATGACTTTTCTCATGTAACAAGGGTGGCATTCCCAGTGCATCATACACGCATTGGCTTTTATTCGATTGTTTTCGAACCTTCATGTGATATTTTGTTAATTTACTGTAGAATTCAAGGTTGCTCAGCTGAAACCCACCCGAACCAGTATGTATGTGAGGCCATAATGAAGATGTTTGAGAGAATGAACACATGAAATCGACAGAACGGCACGTGCAATTCTTTGAAATTCAGACACGTTTGTTCAAACATTTATAAATGATCCTCACGGAGCCGGCACTGCAACGTACTCAAAAGCTCCTTTATAAAGCCATGAAGCTGATCCATTATTTGTACACACTTGTGCTTTTTCTTGTAACACCATTTTGGGTCGTCTGTGCAGAGAATTTTGACACTTGTTGTGAAAGCGATACAATCTACAATTCAACAACATCCTCACATGTATCAACAAAGTCGATCACGAACACCCGGGCACTGCTTGTGGGCTATCGTTTGCGGCGGTTTGTAAGACATTTGCGGACATATGCCACAGAAGACGCTTTTCAGTTTCAGAAATTTGATGCCCGAAGGATAGTTTTGGATAAAGAGTTTTCGGACATATCGGCCGCTCATACAAATCTCTTTGAGATGTCAAGCAGATTATCAAGGCATTTCCGATTCAGCAAGCACCTATACCGAGTGATGACCGAAGCCAGCAGTCATATGATGACAGCCATATCCATGAACGACGCGAATCATGGCTTGATCTCAGAAGTCTACCAGCTTAGGGTTTTGGCGTTACTCATGTTTAGCTTTCGTGGAATTCCCGATCACTCAATCAAAAAGTATTCTCAAAAGGTGGATCTACTAACAAGCAGTTTCCGAGCCTTTGGCCAGAATAATGAGGAGTTGCTTGCCTCGGCACCACTGGATGTGCTTCATATGGTGTGGACTCAGTCCCATAATATTGAGCAAGCTCTAGAGATCTTGGCGGGAAAATCCAACACACGTATTTTGGACTGAAATTTTGGATCTAAGGAATGAGCCTGAAATAGTTTAAGTTATTGGTGACTCGAATTTTGCAAGCACTCAGGTTGACCAGGACAGACATGTAGTTGTTTTTCCTTTATTTTTTTGTTTTCTTTGAATTTTCTCTTTTTGCTCGACCTGAACGAAAAAAGAATAAGGAGCCAGAAGTGCTTAGTATGGTTTAGTATCATATACCCATAAAACATCATCGCAAGTCTCGCTAACATGTAATGTAGTAGGTCTCTTGATGTGGAAACGTGCGATAGTTGAGTTGTTTGACATCACGATGTGAAAAAAGCACATAGATGTTCTTTCAAAGCTGATTTACTGCTTCAATTCCAGTCAGTTTCAGTCAACCAATCTTTTCGTATCGAAGTCCAAACAATGCACATCCCAGCATGTCCTTTTCAAAGATCAGTAGAGGCAACCCTCACCCTGTTCGAACAAAACGAAACAAGATCAAAAGACATAGCTAAGCCGCACAAGTCTTTTAGGTGCACCTGAATAAAGTCAATCATAGAAATATTGTTGTTATTCATGGAAGTATGTTGCCTATTCTGTAAAACGCTGATTAAATCTCATACTATGCCAAGCCAAGATATCCACGCAAGGCACGGTAGCGAAGCTGGCTAAGGTTTTATACATATTCATATATGATTTTGTGTAGAGCTAGGTAAGTAATACTGGCCCCTAGTCCTTAACCAGATACATAGAGCAAAAAATAATCATAAAAAACGCTACAAAAACAGCATTCATGTGGTGCTTGCGAGCCGTCACTGTATTAGTAGTGCCAATGATGACACAGATTTGCTCGATCTGCTACTATAAAAATAATCAATACTATGGATGACCTGTTTGTAAAACTCACCTCCTAATTGATAAACGTTGAGTTGGTGTCCGAGAATTCTACGGTGTTGCTTTCGGGCTTCACAGAAAAATTGCTTGAGTAACGATCAGACCGTCACATCCAAATCGGGTCTTCAATCATGTTAAGAGCTTCGTACCAAACATATATAGACTACCAACACTACTTTTGCGGGAAAAACAGGTGTCGATTAACATAACAGCCAAAAACCATGCCCCACGCTGAGCAGACACTTCAGTATTCAGATTGCAATTCGCAGCCACTCATGCCAGCCTGCGAATCAAGCTTGTAAAGTCACGTGATTTCATAAGGTGATGATAGAAACTGCCACTGTCAATGCCCCAATGACACCATTTTTTATTCACATGACCACTCAAGTATTTTTCGAGTTTCTGAATTCACAAATCTATGTAAATTTTATTCGCTCCCGTGTGCACTTATTCCCGAAAGTGATGCATAGTCGATAGCACCTGCACATATTTGTCCCAATACTTCACATCACGAGCCAATGTCTTGTTTCTGACATGAGCGCTTTTTTCTTTTCGATTTCGGAAAAGCGAAATAATCATGCAAATAACATAATGCCATTTTGAAGTATTAACCTTCCGTGTTGAAGTATGGCGGTGACTATGCCATGTCCAAAACGGGCTTGAGTCTCTAGGGTCGTGTGTGAACCACAAGATCAAGTGAAAAAATGTCTTGGGTCGCGTAAGTTTTACTAGCCAAATCTGATACCACAATGTTCGCAGCAACATGGCGCCTTACGGCGACTCCGATGAGTCTTCGAGCCTGCAGTGGTACTTCCAAAGCAGCACTCGTTTTTTCTGCGAGAAATTTCGGCGTTTCGGGCGCAAAAGCCGCCAGCTTGTTTGGTGAGGTCACGCAGAGCCCAGAAACGCCTCAAAAGAGCGAGAAATCGCCTGAAAAAGATAGCAGTATCCCTGAGCACCCGAAAGAGGACGCCAAGTTGCAGCAGTATTACATGGAGGAGGCCCAAAAGACGCACGTTACGCGTGAGAAGTATATCAGCCCGCTCAAAAGAGAGCTTTTTGACCTCAGCGTGGCCAAACACGGGTTCTTCAAGAACGGGCACGTGATCCAGGCCAAAAACAAGGCGTATCGCTTGCAGCTCACACAGGAGGAGATCGAGATCTTGGAGCCGTCTTTATACGTAGAATCGTCGAGAATCAAGTCGCTGATGAAAAAGGCCACGCTCGTGAATAGATTTGTCCGTGGCATGGACGTCAAGGCGGCCATCAACCAGTTACATTTCAACCCGAAGAAAATGGCCACAGAGTTGGAAAGGGTCTTGAAGCAGGGCTTGGAACAATGTCGTAAAGCCGGCTACAATGAGGATGGGTTGTATATACAGGCGCTCTGGACCGGCTCCGACGGCCGCTGGGTCAAGAGACCCGACATCAAAGGACGTGGGCGTACTGGTATTATCGAGCACCCATACGTACACTTGAAGGCGATTTTGCGCACGAAACAAACCAAAGACAGAATTGCATGGGAGAAGGAGCAAGCACGGCTCCAGGCGAAACCACGCTCATTCTTGAATAATGATCCTTTGAACTTCCCTGTGCGTGGGTTGTACAAATGGTAAGCCATGTATATAGATAGCATGGCCTCCGGGCCAATTGAAGGGACTGTATGGAAAAAAAACGAATTGTCTTTGAAATTCGGGAAACTTAAGGCTCTTGTATGAAGTAAAGCAGCCGAAGGCCTTTCGAACTGCTCATGGGAACCAGTCTTTTGCGGATTTGAGTCCTGAGATTCTGAGGGAGAGACTTCTTTTGTGTAGAGAGTTGACAAGTTCGATGCTACAGGTTTGACGTATTCTATACGAAGGACCGGGCCGCTATAGACTTCCCAAATGTATAATTTTGTCTCCAAAAAGTGAATCTTTTTCGAAAATTCTGGCTTATAAGATTGTCTTCGATAGCTATGCTCTTAGGTGCCACACCATTCCTCCAAAAAACCGCCCCTGGTGGCAGAATCGACTTTTTTTTGCACTGTTTATTCAATAGACATGTTAGCCTAAAAACCACGATTGTTTTGTCATCTTTGATGTGGATGGGTGCCTTTTTTGGCAAGAATATCTTGTTGATCCAACCTTGTAAAAATCTCGATATCAAATGCATGAAAGGATCAAGAAGCTGACCATTCAAGTTCGTAAAATTTACGAAGGGGCTTTAAGCCTGCCAAATTCTTCTTAATTCTCCATTTCGATGTTTTTTCGGCGAATGAAAGCCAAATCATTCAAAACCATAAAAGTCCCTTGCCACAATCGTAAGATTTGGAAGCTAAAGACAGCTGGAGGTGCAAAAAAGGCAGTATAATGTTTTGCCAGCACGATCGTGTCTCACAATTCTAATCACAGGTCTTCTTGAGGAGAAGGGTACACTAAATGTGAGCCTTTGTCAGTTGTGGTTTGTGATATCGAAACACCGATGAAACGCTGCCATGTGTGCAATTTTCATGGGAGGTCATCATAAAGTGCTGATGGCGCTGAGGATTTGACTATCACGAGAGACTCATTTCTACAAAATGGCGTATTTCTGCTACTATCGTGACGCGGCATGGCGTAGAAGTCACCTCCAACTCTATCATGAGAAAAATGTATTAGTGAGGTCCTGAAACGATACAAAAACTTCAGCTGGCGGAGTCTGGAAAGGAATAGACCACATTTGAAAAATAGAGAATGCCGAATGATGTAAAACACGTAGGTATCCCGCAAAATGTCAGTGCCATCACTCGAAACCCCTCAGATAGCCGCTTAAATGAACACCTCGGTGTCAGAATCCATTTTGCCTGCCAATGGACGCGCTTGGATTTTCTTCACAACAGCTGCAAGCCTCCTCTTATCCTCCGAGGCCCCGTCAGTCTTCAATTTGTTCCGCTCGTTCACAAGATTTTTCCAGACGGGCACAACAAACGAGTTTCTGCGCTGACTACGTCTCCGGACAAGTTTGAGGTCACGCAACTTGCTCTGTACGGAAGGAGACGCCGTAGGCTTGAGCGATTCCTCTTCAGTCAACTCGAAGATGGTGGGCTCTCTCTCCTTTTTGCGAGTATCCGGAGTTTCGGGTATTCGCAAGCATAACCTCGAGTCTTTCACCAAAAGCAATGGCCGCAACGATGCCTGCAGCAGCCCGATGAACGGCGGCTTGAGCAGCTTGGGCTTGGGCCGCAAGACGCTGGCCATTCTGCTGACAACACTTTGTGCGTCACGAGAAGCGCGTGTGGTGGCGGTCTGCGCCATTAACGACAGTACCAAATTGACCAATTTGCGCTTGTCCTCGTTTGTATTGTCCGCAAGATTGTTGATGATAAAGTGCGCCTCGTCGGTAATGTAAACAGCCTCAAGGCCTTCAAATTCCGTCAAAAGCTTGTTCACATCTACCGGTGTGCTCTGGCGGTGAAGCTCGGCATACTCTTCGACGTCGAGCGGCGCCGATCTCAAGCTGCTGTACATCGTCAACGTGTCATAGGGAGCGAGCCTCTTGTACGTGCGTTGCTGGTTGCGGCCGGCCCTGCGGCGAGACTTGTCCAAGCCAGCCGAGTTGGGTTTGCTGGAGATGTACACATCAGGACAAAAGCCAAGCTGTCACTTGCGGTCAAAGTCGGCATCGAAAACAACCTGCGAATACTTGTTCGACGCGTAATCACGCGGTTTATCCAGGTCTCGGCCCCGTAATTTGGAATACGTGGTGCTAAGAGAAAGCTTGCCCGCACTGAGTTTCTCGGAAAGCTTATTGCGGATCCCGAGCCGCGTGGTGCTGGCAAACGAAATCATCAGATGCCTCTTGTTGGCATCAAGTTTTGGGTAGTGAAATCTTGCATCACCGACATTCACCCACGGATCCTCAAGCAGCAAGATCCGGTCCCGCTCACGAGACAGAGATATGTTGTTACATACCAATTTGCATAAGCGCTCGCGAAGACTGGAGTCAGCGAACGCGTCACTGCATCGTTTCCAGGTGTTCTGGACTGTATTTTTGATATCACCAAAGGTAGTGAATCTGGTGTCGTTATCGCTAGGTATTGCAAAAGGGTTGTTTCCTGGCAATGCCTTTGCTGCTTGCTGGAGAAATTCCTTTTTGAGTGAGTAACGCTTACGTTGGGCAGCTTCAGGTTGTGCCTCTTTGGCCTTGTTGATCTCGGCAACTCTTTGTCTCAAAAGCTTGATCTGGTTGAGTTCTTGAGTCATATTGAAGTGTGATTGGTTCAAATAAAACTCGGAACTAGGGAAGAATATCACATCCTTATATATCCCGAGTTGCCTTTGCTCTGCCCGACTTGAAAACGTGCCCTTGAGTTTTCTTCAATGCCTTACTTGAAAGACGTTTCAAGTGGGAAACAAGCATATATGAATAATGCCTTTTCAGAATAACAAGCCCAGTAAAATGTCTGGTTGTGGCGACAAGATTCAGCGCATATGCTTTTATGGAAGCTTTTCATTCAAGCTCGATACAACCACAGTGGGTCGCATGATTATGAAATATCATACCACAAATCACTTATAACCCTTTCCATCAAAAGTTGAAGTCTGAATCCGACGCAAAACAGATTTCACCAGAAGCTCACACACATTCCCTAGCTGGAGAGAGTATTCGCGAGCTATGAGTCAACAGACGAGGAAACCTCGCAGGCATGAAAAGATAACGCTGGCACGCTTCTTCCAAACAACGCGAACAAATCCTGTTTTCATGTTCACACCAAGACTCCTGAACCAAAATGAAACTAGCAGGAATGACACCGTCGGGGTCAAGTATTCAATCGAGGCTATAACTCATTTGATTGGAGTTTTTCGTATCTTTAGATTCAAGAGTCAGGGTATGTGTTTTTTTCAGAATGAGGGGAGTGTGCTACGGAAATTGAGATGAAGAGCTACATAAACCTCATTCCATGGCACTCTCCTGGCATTTGTCCACTGGTCAAAAATATACTGCTCAAAAGTACGCGCGAGTGATTTTTTCGTGATCAGATCCCCCGCGGTTGTGAGCCCGGCATCCTATCACGAGTACTGCAGTGCCCATAACCGCTAATTCGTGGGATTGGCTTCCCCGGAAAACACATACCGAGGTGTGGTCTCGAACTTTCAAAGGGGCCTCCATGACTTACGACTTGCGCGAAAATGATGTGATTTTCACAAAAAAATAAAAGACCGAAACTGCAAATGTCGCGCTCTTTATGAGAACTCGTGAGTATTGACCCCTGTCTCTTTGTTCATTCCCCTTATCTCATGTAGCCTCAATTCCCACTTGATAGCCATCTCACTTCACACGGACCCAAATATGCGTGTATGAATTTGCTAGTAAATGGCATGACTTCTTTTTTTCCAACCACAATACGACCGATAGAAAAAACAATATAAGGATAATTCAGGGGCGCATTTTTTCATTGTATTGGGTACATTAGCCAAGGTCTCGCCGCAAATTCCTTTCACATAGGCCTGAACTTTCCCCTTCCCGCTCACATTCCCATTCCTTGTCAAATTTCCATCTGAATGCACTCCGCCATTTCAGTACAAACAAACAGCCAAATTTGGCTGGTGAAACAAAAAATCCACTTCAGGTATTATTCCTGATGCTGAATCTACAATGATGCCATTTTCAAATCTTTGTATAGAAATTCACTCTTGGAACAATTCAATCTCCCCCATCATTCACTTCATGAGCAACCCCTTTTTTAGCCGCTGGCGTCATAAAAGCCTGATTTTTTTGGTCGGCCCTGACTGTACCTGCCTGTTGGGTTCGTTTTTTGCGACCTTTGCCGTGTGGCTGCGGCGAGGGAGACATTTGACGCTTTAGGACATTCCCCCAAAATGAGACATTGCCTCGCATACATTACCACGGGGTGACTACACGGCCTAACACAAAAAACCTGACCACGTCGCTTCTTCCTTCAAGGTCATCACGATTCCAACAATTTAACATTCTGATACGTTAAAGCGCAAGCGGTTGCTGCAGTGAACAGGCATCCACGCTTACTTTCCACCCTGCACCGAAAATACGCCTGCTAATATATCCCTATCTCCGCGGTCCCTGGGCCCACACTGCGCTACTCCCTACTAAATTCGCAATCTCAATCTAGCCCCCCTTTAATAGTGCAGCCAAAAAGTTAACGCCAACAAATTGATGAAATGGGAGTAATTCTCACCGATTTTTTCGAGCCTATTTCCTATGAGGACAAAGATACCGAAGTCATTGTATGCAATGAATGTCTGTCCCATTTGTGCCTCTCGAGCTTGGTGCTCCTGGACCAGTTCTGGGGCCTGTCTGGAGATGCGTACTTGGTTGAAAAGCTCATTAATATAACCCGCGAGAACGAAGATATCGAGTCATCCATGCGTACTGGTGTCTATATCATCAACAAAATTAAATGCCTGCAGTGCCGTATAGTCTTGGGCTGGCAATATAAGAAATCCTTCAAATACTCAGAGTATTATAAGGAAGGCAAGTATGTGATTGAGAAAAAGTACATTCGCCTGATTACAAACAATTGCACCACGGCTCATCTTACGGAGCAAGCAAAGCTGCTGAAAAGGAGACGCTCCTCTGCGAGTATTGCCTCGTCGCTGGCGGAAGAGGAAAACCCCCTTGCGACCTTTCGCAGCCGAATTGAGGCAGATGACTATGACTTCAAGGGCGCTATCGCAGTTAAGGGAGACACACGCCGGACGTCTGTGTCGAACTTTCGTGACGGGATTTCGCATCTATTGACTCGCACGCGATTGCAAAGCGAGAAGAATGATCTCGACGAGCACGACGAAGCTGCTGATACGTTTCTCGAATCCTGAGCACATGAAACGCTTCGTCCAAATCTGGGCTTCAATTGAGGCCTTCATTCAACTCACGCGACACGGGGTCGCAGTCGTGCTCTTTAATTCTCTTGGTTGGTTTGGTTTACATTCGGTTTTCATCAGTTTCGTTTACAAATTATATATATTGAATATATGTATGCAGAAACCCTCTTGCTTGCTCTATGCCAGGCAAGAGAATTGGTTTTTATGGTCTATGCTCTCTTTGCACGTTTGCTTGCACCATTACCCTTCTTGGCCCTCTTCTTGGTTTTCTCCTCTAGTTTTGTGTAAACCAAGCAGTAGGCCGAGGGGTCACTCAATGCGGTGGCTTCGTCGATCTTGTTGATGTACTCGTCGTCGTACGTCGACCAAGTGCCGTCAGGTTGATAGCAATGCGCCACATAGTGACCCGACAGAATGGACCTGCCCTCGTGGACAATGACGCCCATGAGCTGGTATTTTATGGCACCTTTGGTAATGCTGTAAGGGCCCAAGTCCAAGAATTTCAGGTAGTGGATCGGCTGCTTGACTTTCAGCGAAGAATTGCCGTTGAACTTGAACCGCTTCAAATGGATCATGAGCGTATGAGGGCTTTTCTCGATGGCAGACCGTTTGGTGGCCACTGTGCGCTTCTTGCATTTTTCACAATGGTAGCCTGAAGACGCATCGCCCTTGTCAAGCCGGATTATTTCTGTGCTGAAAAAATCCCGGAGCGATTTCTCAATCGTGTACTTATTAGAGGTCAATCTTTCGTCCTCGAGAGTTTCTGTGCCCTCGTTCGAGCGCGTTCTCTTCTTGTTGAGGCCGAGGGAAAGGTCGTAGAATTCCTGCTTCGTCACACTGCTGGTCTTGCATTCCTGGCAAATGACCTCCTGGTCAAGAAGGCCGCCAAAAATGTCGTAGATGATCAGCTGGTTGAGTTTTCTGCCCTTTGGCGTGCTATCCTCCTGGAGGCGTGACATCAAGCTCATAAAGTATTCATGCAGATCCTCTTGCTGCCACTCACTCATCATGCAGTTGATATCTTCGAGTCGTTGCACCATCTTCTTTGGATTGATGTATTTGCGTGGGCTGTTTTTCTTGAGGCCAACGCCCCACATTCGGAGCGCCAACTCGGCAAATGTGTGTGTGACTGATTTTGGTTTGAGGTCGTGCTTGCCCTGGATAACCTCGATGAGGTAATGCTGCATCGCGGGAATATGCACCATGATTTGAATCGCCAGGTTCATATAACACGTGACGCCAAAGTTCAAGAGCCCCACGGGTTTTGTCGTTTTGAATGGTCCCGGCCATTTGCGCGTAATGCGCCCCGATACGTTGCTTTCCTCGGGTTCGTCGAGCGTGTAGTGTGTGGCGGGCGACTCGCTCTTACGCTTGCTGCCGTTTTGTGTAGAGTTGCCATTTTCGGCTCCAGTGCCATTTTCGTCAGAAAGCGGCTTCTCCATGTCTTGCAAGAGATCTTTCTTCAACTGAAGTCTGTCCTGATTCTGTTGACCGATCTGCTCGTCATCCTCGTCGTGGTTCGTCAGGTCTGCCGGGTCCAGGTGGCCATTCTCTGTGTGTAATTTGTCGCCGTTTTTTCCAGTCGTTTCCTCCTCTTGTGCTTCGTTGATGTTCTCTTCATATTGCTTTTCACTTTTCTCCTCACTTACATCTCCATCATTTCTTTCATTCTGATTTTCTTCTCCGCTCTCATCCTTGCGTCCCTCCTCTTCTCTGTCTTCTTCAACACCGTCCTCTCCTTCTTCGCTACTAGAATCCTCTTCACTACTGCTCTCGCTCTCGCTCTCTTTCCCTGTGAAATCGCCGTCCTCGGATTCCATCTCAACTTCGGCGCTTTCCGAATTTCCTTCAGGAGATTTTGACCTGGAAGGTTCAAGCGACGCCTGGCCCACCGTTGGGTTTTCTAACGAGCAGTCTGTGCTTTCCGAATCGCTCTCGGCGCCGATATCGGAGCCATTTTTGTCGGTTACCTCATCCAGACTCATACTGGCTGCTTCACCAAGCGTCTCGCCCAAATCCTCACTGATTCCAGTACCCTTTCCACCAGCGTCAGCCATGCTCTCGCCACCGCTCTGGAATGACGCGTCCAGCGGGAATTCAGACGCGGATTCATACTGTGTATCCTCCGATGACTCGGAGTCCGGCTGTGGTTTCGCCACACCACGCAGTTTCCGCTTCTTTTCGGCCTTGGTCAAATACTTGCGCCCCGTGTATGCCGCAATCGCCTCGGCCATTGATTTGACGCGTTTCTCTTCGCGTTTCTGCGTTTTTTTGGGCGCCATGCTAAGGCCCGTTTGTGCGGAGGATGCCGATGAGTTGAGTACTATATAACCGGCAGATTTGATGGTCTGCACCTCTTTATCTGGATTTTTCGCCGCTACAAATGTTAAAGGGTTATTGAGAATGCGGTCGACAAGCGGGTTCGACATTTTTTGGGCTCCAAGGTTGAAAGCTGGTGTGTTCTTTACCTGAAGATCGAAGATGGCATGCAAGGAAAGGCGAAAAAAAAAAAAAAAAAAAAAAAGAGCGTCAAGCCGGCCGATGTGCGATGCCTCCTGAATGTGCCTTTCAAGGTAGAATCAGCTCCACAGATAAGGGATTTTTGTCAGACTTCAATGAGAATTCTAGATACTTGTTGAGAATCTTTTCACTTTTCAATGGAAGTCAAGATTAGAATTTCCTGGTATATTCCCAGCCCAGGTTGCTCATAATGGCAGTGGCAGTCTTGCACATTGAGTGTGATGGTTCTGCGCACTGTGCCGGCTTCGCGGTCGCGGTCACTGTGTCATTGCATTGCAAGAGCAGACACGGTCACGTGCAAGGCCATTTGGTGGAATGGCTGCAAACGTGTCTCGTATATTCCCTAGTCAGTGGCCGAGAAGGTCATTAATAAATTTGTGTGCATCAACGGTTCCATGGCCCTTATCCGCCATATATTGTGTACCAAAGGGCTAATCACGAGATGTCAAATCTTCGGGTTCTGTCACCATCCATCCGAATATCAGGACTAAGTGAGAGCAGCCATATCTTGAGTATTCTCCCATATCACTTATTTTTTCTAATGAGCAGCTCTGCAACCTTTTGGAACCCTGAGCCTTTTCTTTGTTCCTAGATCCTTCCTTCCCCTCGATCCAAAATACTCCTCAAGTCTACCATTCTTGCTGCCCAAAGACCCTCGCCTTGGCCCTCTTGCCGACTAGCGTTGAAAGCTCTGCCTGCCCGATGCTTTTTGTCTCTCTCACATGATACTGTAGCTCTAGCTGGAGTGATTGCATCTTGTGTTTCAATTCATTGTCTACGGCGCTGCCAAAAGCACCGGTGGCGAACCGTTTGCGGTTGTCACACATGCTAGAACCAAAAGGAGCGCCAGCTTTTGCATCGTCTGAGGATGCACGTATATTGCGCTTCGTGCCCTTCTGTTGAATTGCGCTAGTGATACTGTTGCCGGCCTCGTACTCCTCGAAAACGCTACTTTCACCCATTTGATCGGGCACCATCAGGTTCTGGAGTGACGCGTCATCGGAGTCTAGAGCGACATCCATGTCTCTAGTCTGCAAGCTTTGTGCGTCATTATCCTTCTCTGCCACATCCAAATCAATATGGCTTTCACTATCATTATCTGCACCCACATCGGCATCGGCATCGGCATCGGCATCGGCATCTAAATTTATCTCGCCGGCTTCAAAATCTTCCTCGTGGACTCTCTCTTCCAATTGACCGCCGCCATCACTGAAACTTTTGGCCCCTTCTCCTGCCAGTGCGTGACCTGGTTCATCGAAATTTTGCGATTCCGAGCTTTGCATAGCAATGAGTCGCTCGAAAAGTCGTTCATATCTCAGCTGAGCATTTTCGTGGGTGCTTGAAATCAGCCTTTTCATCAGACTCTCAATCTTGGCAACCACATTTTGCTGATAGCTGAGCTCGCACGCCTGCGTTTGAGCTATTCCAGAGACCCACGACTTGTTCAATATTGCATTCACGATTTCGTCGTCCTGCGGGCCCTTGAAAAGCTTGATGTCGAGAGAATAGTACAGGTCAGAGTGTACGCCCATATCCTGGGTGTTTTTTGATAATGTGCCATCTCTGTTGTTTTCACTTCTTCCCGCTGATCCCTTGTCGTCCACGTATCCAACCGGAAACGTCCTGAACGCGCCAATTTCAACTTTGCCCCGATCTTTTGTGCGCAATGGGTCTACAACTATAGCCAAATACGGGTCTTGGAAGTTCTGGTTGAGGCTCTCTGTTGCCACGTCTATCCCGCTCAACCAGCACCCATACCCCGGGTGTGAGTGGTACCAGCCCACTATGCTCTCCTCGGGTCTTACCTTTTTTATATTATCAAGATACTGCACCATGTACTCATATGCTTCATTTTGCGCATTCACGCGGGTCTCTGTGCCCTCGACAGGTAATGAGTACACGTCCATCACAATGAACAGCCCACGCACGATTTTGCCCGTGAGCATCCCCATGACTTCGATCGACCCGCCCAGTTTGGCGTGCGCACTCATCTTCACCAAAGCTATGGTTGATATTAGTACTTGCGTGAAGTATTTGGGCAGGTTGCGCCATGGCCGTGTATTCATTGCATTTTCGTCTGCTTGAAGCTCGTATATCGAGTGACTCTTGGCCACACTGAGTTGCGAGAGCTTGTCTTTCGTGAGCGATATCCGGAGCGACTTGGGATTGTCACCTGACCCAACACAACGCGCCAACTTGGCTAGTTGAGTTTCGCCCATCTTGTGAAAATCAATCTTTATTTAAAAAAAAAGTATGGCTAACAACGCTATGAAAACCTGTTGAAACAAATTCGGCTGACTCCGTAGATCACAGGTGTGCAAATGCGCGCGCATCTGCTCACCGGGAATCTAGTTTTTTGGCCTAGCACTAGGGATCAAATAGTACACACTATTTTCATCGGACACAGGAACCTGCGGGGTAGGTTTACGGGTTTCTCTGAACCTCGGCCCAGCGACTTGGTACTCCCTCTCTGAGGCGGCCTCCTTAAGGTAGTACTCTTGAGAATAAGTCATCGTGTTATTCTGATCAACGCCTGGAGGCTTGAGACCGCCGGAATAGATATCGTACTGATTTGGTCTCGGATTTGCTGGCCACCGAGGAATCGCGTTGGAGAACCTTTTCAAGTGAATAGGAGGGGGTGCTAAGGCAACAGGAATCCTTGGAGAGAGAAGAATTCTCGAATTGGCTTTGCTGGTGAGTTCGCGATATTGAACGTGAATGGTTTTGTTCATGAACATGGAGTGATTGTCACGGGCCACCGCGCTCGCAGCTGCCGCCTCTTCATTGAATGTCACAAAAGCGAACGTAGAGAATGGCTTCCGAATGATTGATACGTCCCTAATAGTACCATGTGACGAGAAGTGACAGCGAATATCTGCTTCAGTCACCAGGTGTGGCAATTGCCCAATAAAGATCGCGAATTTGTCAAATTGGCTTGCCTTCACTGCGACATCGTCGATATTCTGTGCCCATTCCACATGGTATTCCTCGTTGTCTGACAAACTTGCGAATGCACGAATCGCGTCATCTCTGTATGAAAACTTCACAAACCAATTGTAGCTCGAATTTGGGGAGGAGTAATCTATTACGCGTCCAGTATGAGAGCTTGGTGCAATCAACTCAGTCTCTCCAAAATCAGCCACCAAGCCTTGTAAGTCACCCTTCATTGTTTCGCGATAAGACGAGATGAATAAAGTGCGGTTTACTTTTGCAGCCTCGCAGCGCAATTTGCGCCCATCTAACTCAGAGTTGTGGCCCATCTTGATCGCCTGCTTACAGTCGCGATCGTTTGTGTATTGAACAAAGGCGTAGGGACGATTCATCGGATCTCTTAAAACCTTTACTGAGGCCAACTCTCCGTAAATCTCAAAATGGCGGGTCACTGAACGGCAAAGCTCGTCGTCTGTGCAACTCGAGCGAAGGCTGGCAACAAACATGCACGACGAAGGTCTCCGCTTGCCTGAGTCATTGAAAGCTTTTTGCTTGACTTCGGCGGTAGAAATCTTCAGGGTTGAGTCCCCGCCAACAGGAAACATGTTTTCCTTGTTGTTCTCGCCGGCGAAAGCGGCTATTAAATTTGGCTGCGCTTTTGTGTTTCCTTGTGTGGCCATAGTGATAAGGATAGATAAGGGTTGAAGTGTCAGAAAACTTATTAATTTTTCTCAATTTCGTTTGGCAATTACTGACGGTAATAGCTCTATGAAATGCAAGTTATTTATTGCAACTTTCGATTTTTGTGGACAATTAAATGATTTCTGGTCTGTGTAATATGGAAGAATAAAAGGAACTAACGCGCAATTCACAGTGGGATTTTGAGATTGATTTAAATATTTGGCGGGTAAAATTACAAATGCAAAATTAGGCTGTGAAAAGAAAAGGAAGAATCAACGAGAAGCCCGCATATGCCTGATCAATAGCAGACTTTTGCAGCACTTTTTTGACTTACCTTGGCATGCAAGGTTTGCGTCCGCGTGACCTCAATCGCAGCCGCCTCAGATTATTGGAGTAAACATCGCGTCAGCCTACCTTTCAATGTGGATAGACATGATGGACATATGGTGATTGACTGAGTTTCAGAGTTCGAGCTTTCAAGATTTCTCAACCGGTGTGTTTTGAGTTCTCGTGGGAAACATGTGGACAAGGGGCGGTCGAGGTGGCTTTTTGAGTTTGACATACTTCGCGAGCCCAATCATGAACTATAATGAAACGGTGTAATATTTTGTGTTTTTAAAAACAAAGCAAGGAGAACAATACATCATGATGTTTGTACTTCTTTTAAAGGTTCATTCCATGATCGGACGCTTCCAAATTTTAGGATGTTACCATCAGGATGTCACACAGCTGAACGAACGATATAAGTATGCAACAACGAAAGAGGCCTTGGATTTGAATCGCCCCATTATTGCTAGTACCGTTTTACGATACACGACCTCTCATAGTTGATGTGCTATCTGAGTTTTTTTCTATTTAACGATATATCACATTATAGGACGCTCTCGTTAGAGTATGAAAGGCACACCCAAACCAGCGCAAAAACTATAAAACAAATAGAAAAAACCTATAATAGATCGCAATTTCACCCCCGGCATCGTTTGGCGACACGAGATCTTTTATCGGAAATGAATCTGCTTTGAGACCTCTACCCAAAATGAACTCAACTAATCAGACTCATCAGACTGTCATCCGCCCATGGGGTTGGTCCTCCCAAGAGCGCGAGACAATAGTCGATTCAGGAGGGGGGCGAGACTAACACCATTCTCCGTCTCCCGGCGCCGTCCTGAATACGCCTTACGTACCACTTTCACAAACCAATTGAGGTTGCGCAAGTTTGCAAATGATTTATCAATGGGTGCAAGCATTTCTCTCAAGTTCATTGGCCTCGGAAAGCCTAGTTTGTTCCACCAGTATCTGGAGCATGTGCACTCATTGTAAAGGTGAGCTAACATAGCCTTTGAAGATGCTGTTTCTAAACACAAGAGACTTGAGTAGGATTGGCTTCAATGAATCGGTCATAAGAAACGAATTAACAAAACACATAAGTATGGGGCACCAATACATACATAAATACATATGATTACACATCCAAAAGCATTTCTATTCTTATATGGCTGAGATCCAATGAAATGAAGATTGTTCTACGAGATTTGGACGATACGGCTTGTATTGAATGACGCACTATCAAACCTAGCCGTACTATTGTTTTGCTATCTGAAATCAAGAACAAAGGTCGCGTGGTCTAGTTGGTTACGACGTCTGCTTCACACGCAGAAGGTCCCCAGTTCGAGCCTGGGCGTGATCACTTTTTGATTTTTTTGCGCCGCTTTCTTTGCGAATGCTACCTTTAAATATTTTCGTCACCCAAAACATGATAGTTTTCCTTAATCTTTACCCGTTTTTGATGCTTTGCGTCCAAGGTATGAAAGAGATCAAAGTGCGGCGATTGTGTGGGCGCTGTCAGGATGCAGGATATGCCGTAATTGGTCTGGAGAAAACTGCGCGAACAAGATTACAAAACGTGCCCACCTTTTTGGCGAGGTTACCGCGTGAGGATGTGTGACTCGTCAAAGTCATTGCAAAACAGCAAAGAAAGAAATAAAAAAAAAAGCATACACTGTCTTTTTTTTTTTTTTTTGCCGTGCATGTGACTATTTGATGAATACTATCAATGAATGAGCGGAATTCGGCTATTGACTGCGATGTCTGTCTTCAGATAGCCTTGGCCGTTTCCTCCGTATATCCTTCCATGCCTTTGTTTCATGACATCTGCCTTATCACACATAAACTCCTGATTTGGCAGTGAGCTCGTGAATGGCATGTTCGATAAGTATGCACGCATGGGCCATATAAACAAACGAGACGGCTCAAACAAAAGCGCGAATTGGACGGAAATTGAGGGGTCGACAATAGAGGGAAAAAAAGAAACAATGCGGGCGCCGGATCGGTTCCAGGGCGAGAACAGATGCGCCAAGCCGGACCATTAATTGTGCTGGCCAGAGCCATCAAAACATGAATATACGCGTATTTTTCATGAACAGTCACAACACGGGCAAGCACTGCCAAGAGGAACCACTGGGCCGCAATTTTGAGCCCGCCACATCACCTCGTCCGGCTGAGTCTGTGCAGGCATACAACGTGATTTTCTCCGCTTCTCCTCAAACGCTCATTGTGCGAAAGCCATCAGGATCCTGGAGAAGTTTTTTTTTCCTCTCCTTACCCCATATTTTTTTTTTCTCACGCCTTGTTTGGACGACTTGAACAATTTTTTTTTTTTTTGCTCAGGTATTCTGTCGAGATACTCGTATTTAGAAAAATAATCTGTCCAGCCCTAACCTAGACCAGGCCTTTTTCCGCCGGCGGCTAATCTTGAAAAAGCGTCTCCAGCTTCCCCGCCCCACTTTTCACCCCGGAAAACACTGTCCATAGGCCCCACTTTCCACACGCCAAAGCTAGGCATCAGGACTCACATTCAATACATTGATTGATTTCAAACAAAAGCATTTTCACAAGCATAGAAAAAACACGCTTCATAATGATGCTCTCGGACACAGAACCCAAACGAAAAGACGTGGCCACGCGGCCGTACAAGTGCCCAATGTGCGACAAGGCGTTCCACCGCTTAGAACACCAAACAAGACATATACGCACACATACTGGCGAGAAACCACATTCGTGCTCGTTTCCCGGGTGCAACAAAAAATTCCTGCGCCTGGACGAGCTCACGCGACACTCGAGGATCCACACTAATCCCAACAGCCGGCGCAACAAGAATCTCTCGAAAACAGGCGCGGAAACGGCCGTGATGGACCCGCTGCTTACCGCCAGCGGAGCTGCCTCCGTGCTCCCGATGTTGCTGCAAGGCTATAACAACATATTTGAGTCTTCGCTGCCGCCTAGCCAGCTACTGATGGCATTCAAAAACCTGCCGTCATTGGGCCAGATTCACGAGGGAGACCTGCCAGGCACTACAGACGCCTCGTCGCAAACGAGCAGCGTACCCAAGTCTACCGACACGAACTTATCGCCTGTACTGGATAGCGCGGAGGCGAAGGATGATCCACTGGCGTTCTCGACGCAGAATTCTCTGATGATGAATATCGATATTCTTGCGTCCGCGGCGACTGAGGAACTCAAGGTGTTGGAAAAGACGCTGCTGAATACGCTGGCGGGACCACGCGGCGCCAAGCCATTTGTCATAGAGACGCCAACAAACTCGCAGTCGCTCCCCTCGCTCAAGGACTACTTTAGCGCTGCTGATACCAAGTTCGGCAGTTACGCGCCTCTGGGCTCACTGAATAACTTGCAGTATTTATCAAGCATCGCGCTCAAGTCCAGTAAAAATAATCACAGCCTGAAGTCTGCTTTCAGCACACTTCTGTCGCTTCAAAAAATGACGCCGCTTAAGCCCCAGCTACATAACCCGGCGCCCACGCGCTCACGCGTTCTCGAGGACAGCGATATGGAGTACGTGCAGCAGCGGCTCAAGAAAAGTCGGCCAAACTCGCCTACAAACAACTTCACCATGCCGAATTCGCCCGTGCTAAGTCTTTCCACGGTCAACACACCAATCATGTCGGCGAGCAACTCGTCCACCAACCTCACCACGTTCTTTAAAACATCTACGGGTTTGCCGACCGCAAATAAGCCTTCGTCGATAGAAAGGTCAACACAGTCTGCTGTCACTAGCTCGCCGGTGGAGCCTGCTGGGTCTTTGGCGTCTGTCGATGTCAAAAAATCGAAGCTGGCGCCGGCTAGCGAGCTGCCTGGAGACACACCCGGAGAGACACTGCAAGACCCCAACTATCTCCCACCGCTCCGGAGTCTTAGACTAGACCTACCGCAGAATCTCACGATGCAGGCCGATTACAAAACTTCTGCTCAGAGCAGCCAGCGCGCAGTGCTCACGGGCACTGTCAAAAGCCACGACAAGTAGGTAGTGTTGACCTACGTAATATTGGACAAGGATATTCAAGGGCAGACGGCAATCACATATTCGGATTAGACTTAATAGATTTTTTGCAGCTCACTAGGGTGCAGTTTTTGTATTCGTGCACTGAATATATCCTACAGGCGCAAACTACAAGTTGATACCAATTAATTTCAATCTCAATTTCAATATGTACAATCAAAAGCCGCCGACGGCCCACACCTCGTTCTCGTCCTCGTAGCGGTCGCTGAACATGGTTTCATCGTCTCCACCATCCTCAAGTCTTTCTCTTTCGACCGACGCTAATCTGCTGGCGACTCTCTTCGTGTAGTCACCAATCGACCTAGGTTGGATGACATCGCCGAAAACAGTGGTGATAGAGGCCTTGGAAGCCTCGTCAAACCACAGCGAGAATATACGCTGGTCTACGTCCTCGATCAAGCGGAACACGGCCAAGTATGCTTTTTCCGCGGCCAAGCGGATAGGAATGACGGCATCTCGCAAGCACGCAAACACCGCGGGTGCCAACACGCCAAAGTACGGCTGCACGAACGCGTCGAACTGCGTCCTGGCGATCGTCCTGATGGTGACCAACGCTAAACGTCTGGTGTCGGCCGAAGCCGACTCCGGCCTAAGGGCACATTTCGCCAACTGCTCAATCAACTGGGCACGCAAGGGCTCAGGCACGTCAAACGCCGCGGCCAGCAGGTCTGCTGCGGCCTGTTTCGGCGACCGCGTCTCGCCATGCAACAACACTAGCTTGCCCATGGCGACCGTGGCGTTGTCGCTGATGTACGGGTTTGGCGAGGCTGCACAGGATAAGACAAACTCCACCACGTCGGCCAACAAGCCCGTGGCAAACACGTGCACGGGCGCGTCACGGAGAAACGAGTTGATGGCCAAGACGGCAAACTTGTCCAGGCCCGAGTCGCTGCGGCGCACCAACACCTTGTTCTTTAAAATGTTGGCTGCTTCGTCGGTGGACAAGATCTGCGAAAGCGAGCCCAATAAGCGAGCGTAGGCGACGGCGGAGGTGTCGTTGACGGCCGAAAGCTCGTGTTCAACCAACGCCATGATGGCCAGCTTCAGGGCCTCGCCCATGTTGTGGCCACCTTTAAGAACAACCTGCAACATGGCACGGAGTAACGCGTTCTTGATGCCCTGGTCGTCGGCCGCACGAGCGCCGGCCACCAATTCGGAAACGAGCGAGTCCACGCGCGGCTGGAACTCGACCAAGAGTCCCAAAGCGTCCACGGCACCCAGCCTCAATTTGTCGTTGCTGGGGTCAGACAAGCATCTGACAAATGTGCGCTGAAGTTGTGGGAGGAACGGGCGCAAGAATTGTGGAATGCGGCGCAACAAGTGCGTCAACGCGGCCAAGATCGCGCGCTTGATGTCCAGCGACACCTTCTCGCCGATAACACGGATCAAAGGTCCCGTGATGGGCGTGGCGTAGGGCCGTAAGTTAGCTGGCGGCGTGCGCGACACAATCTCGGCGATTGCCAATGCACTGGCTTCACGCTGGTCGCTTGAGCCATACATCAAACCGTGCGAGAAGATTGGAAGCACGCAGTTGGGGCCCTTGGGCTGGGCGAAACCTGGCAAGTCCTCGCCGCGGACACCGGCAAGTAGCAACGCCTGGTACGCTGGCTTCACGAGCTGCTCGAGCTGCGGCTTGTCCTGCAGTTTGACCAAGGCGGTAAGCAGCTGCACAACACCGGCTACAACACGCTCGTCACGGTCACCCAAAGAGTGGATGAGCTGTGCGGCCAAGTCCTGCACGTACACGGAGAAGTCCAACTGGGTCTGGTCGAAAAACACCGCGAGGCGCTCGCACACGGCTGCGCGTTTCGCTGGGTCTTGGTGCTTCACCAACAGCATCAACTGCTGCATGAGCGGGTGCACGCCGGCGTCGGTGTCGACAGACAACACCGTGCGGTCGAACGCGGCCTGCACCTGGGCGATTTCGTCGGCATCGCCACGCTCCTTGGCCTCGATCACTGCCTGCAAGAGCGTGTTGACGATCGCCGCGAGCCGCGAGTAGAGCACGGATCCGGCCACCGACGCGATCTGCGAGAGTGCACGGGCCTTGAACGCATCCACGGGCGGCGCCAACAATGCTGGCATCAACACGGGGAACACCACGTCAGCACGCGTGGCCATGATCTCTTGCAACGCCAACAACGCAATGTCTGCATCGTCGTCCAGACGCAACATCTGGAGCAAGTGCGGCAAAACGGCGTCCACCACGACCTTTCCAAGCTGGCCCTGGAGAGCCTCGAATGCCTGTGCGGCCGCGGCCCGTACCTCTGCCGCAGGGTCGAGCAATGCATCTCGCACGATCCTCACAAATGTCTCCTCATACAGCGACACGGCATCGGGCGCCGCGGAGGAGATCAACTCGGTAAGCGCAATGCATATACCTTGCTTCGCGTTCGTGTCGGAGGAGAGAAGCAACTCTTCCAACAGCGGCAAGAGCTGGCCCAACGCGTTGGCGCCCACGCGTCTCACCACATCGCCCAATGTAGCGGCCGCGATGGTGCGATGGGTCTCGTCGGTTGCGCCCAAGCGCTTGACCAACGTCTGCGTCAAGCTTGGGATAATCTCCTTGACTGTGCGTGGCGTGTTGGCCACCAAGGCCTTCCAGATATCGATCGCGGCAGAACGCACCACCGCGGTGGTGTCGGAACGGCACACGTACAACGCCGCCAAGATGCGGTCGCGGCGGTCCTGGCCCAACGCGCCCACGAGACTCTTGTTGACCTCGGCCTGTTCCTCGCCGAGCTCGTTTTTCCCGGAAATCCCCGTCACCTGGAACAACAAGTCGCCTGTGAGCTCCACAGACGAGAGTCTGATCCTGTACGAGGTGTGGGCCAATCCTTGCTCCAACTCGGGCAACAACAAGTCCACGGCCTTCGACGCGTAATTCTTCACAAGCAAGCGGCCGGCCTTCAACGCCGTGCTGCGAATCTCCTCGTCCAGCTCGGCCAAGCCTTGAAGAATGGACGGGATAATGCGTGCCAAATAAGGCGCAAACTGCAGCCCAAAACACACTGGCAAGTACAACAACAACGGCATGAACCCAGCGCGCACGTGCACGTACGGCGACTGTGCCAGCTGCAAGATCGTGGGCAACATTTCGTCCAACTTGACAAGCCCCAAGCCGCAGATGACCTCGGCCAAAGCCTGCGCGGACCCGAGCCGGTCGCCCGCCTTTGTTGGGTCGTGCAACGTGTCCAAAAGACGAGGGATTAAAGTAGGGAATTTCTCCTCGCCCAACTTTTCCACCAACGAGCCCAATGCACGTGCACCGGTCGACCGCGTTTCAGGAACGGGATCAACCATGGCCACCTCCAACTCTGCCACGAGCGTGGGCAAGTAGGGCAAAAGATCGTGGCTGTCGACCAAAATGGCCATGTTACCCACAATCTGGCACGCCTTCTTCTTGGTCTGCGCAGACCGTTCGCGCATACCACGGTGGATCACGTGGATGATGAGCGCCAACGAAGGCCCATCGATGTAGTGCACGAACTGCGTCTTAATGAGCTTGTTCAACGCGTCGTCAGTGTACTTGGTTGGGTCGCCAATGGCCTTGATCAAGTCCGGCACAATGGTTTGGATCTCTGGGTTACGGATCACCTCACCGAACCTTTTAAGCGACTGGTCGGCAGCTTTACGCACCTCTTTATGAGAGTCATTCAAGATGCCCACGATCTCGGGCACGATCGTCGACAACGACGCCGATAATTGCGTTGGGTCAAGGTACGCCATCGAGCCGAGCAACTCGACCGAGCCCTTCTTCGACCGCCATGCAGGATCGTCGAGGTTCCGAATCGCCAACGGGATCAACTGCTTGACACCGTAGCTGGTGGTAGCCTTCATGATCTGCCGGGCAGCGTAGTCTGTTGCCTCACGCACCTCGGGGCTTGCGTCACCCAAGAATTTCAAGATTATCGGCAACACTTCAACGACGTAGGGCTCAAATCTTGCACCGAGCGATTGCGAAAGACACTCGAGCAAAAACGACACGCCTTCTCTGACCTTCTCGTTCTTCTTGTCTTCGGCAGCCGAAGTGAGGTTTCTCATGACATCATTGTTGAAGAGCGCCTTGATTCCGGCGCCTTTGACCAAGCCGGCAATGCCGTAGGCGGCACCCTTCCGCACGGCCAAGCTCTTTCCATGCCACAACTTCTCAAAAAGCTCGTCAAAGTGGTCTTGCAAGCTTGATTCGAATGCTGTCACAAGCGGCGCAATGCACTCGGAAACGGCATACTGCACATTCTCCGAAGGCGTATCGAGCGTGCGCAACAACCGGTCGAAAATAATGCGCAATCTGTCGTCGGAGCTGTCCAAATACCGGCCCAACGACCCGTACAAGATGATCACCAGCTCTCTAATCCGGTCCTGCTTCTTTGACCCCTTATCTGGCTGAGCGAGACATGTCTCAAAGATCGGAATCAACACCTCAACGAAATTGGCGCCGCATTCCTTGATCACCGCAGTGCCGGCCTCCAAAAGCTCCTGTGCCACCAAATCCTCTTTGTCGCCCAACGCTTCTTCAGAAACGAGAAACGTGAAAATCTGCTCCACGGCCTCCTGGGTCCTGCAGAGCGGACTCAACAACCGAAGGGCAATCGCCACCGTCGAACGCGGCTCCCACTGGTCCTTCTGCACCGCGTGCTTGTTAATGACTAGACCAAACTTATCCTTCTGGGGCGCTGGAGGCACCTCCTTTTCGCGGTACACTGCAAGTAACGCGTGCAACGCTTTTTGGTAGACAGATGCGTCGTTTTCCTGCAAGATTTCCACCGCAGACGCGATGGCGCGAGCCACCGTGAGCCGCAAGCCACTGTCGTGCTCGTCAACAAACGCAAGGAGCTGGTCGACGGCATTTGGCACAAGCTGGAATGCGCTGTCTTCCCAGATTGTTTTCGCCAACTCGGCAGCCTTCTCGTCGTTGTCATGCATGGTGATCCAGATCTCGTTGGAGTACGAAAGTTCATCACTCAAATCGAACTCGGCATCGATTCCCTGGAGAATGGCCGTCTTCACAAACGCATCCGGCAGTAACAAATTGCGGAGAAGCACGTCCAAATCCGCGCGGGTAATGTTCACCGAAATTTGCTGGCAGAGAGTCAAGAAACACTCCTTGGCCATTTTCGCCTTGGACGGGATCTTCATTAATGCGAGCATCGACGACAACACGGGCTCGCGCGGCACCTGTGCGTGCTGGAGCATGTCCTGCGCCGAGAGAATGCTTAACGCCAACGAAAGGTGTTCTTCCTCCGGGTCTTCATCGGAAAACTCCGACGTCACCACCTGTTTCTTCGAGTTCCGTTGCGCCACAGCAATTCCTGTTTTCAACACCTCGATGATCAACGGCGCAATGTAGATGTACCCATTCGCGTGGAACCAGTCGTCGACCATGAACTTGATTCGGAACAAAACAGTGCTCAATGCGTGGAGCAACGGTACTTCAGTGTAGTTTTCGGGCACGCCGCGCACGCCCAAGAGCCGTAAGGTGACGGCACCGGTGGTCTCGGCCAACGGGTGCAATCTATCACGGCATACGTGCGACGCGCAGATGTAAGTTTCCGCAGCAAACTCGCCAAAAAGGTCATATGCGAAATCAAGCTTCAAAAGCTTTATGATACCGAAAACAGACTCGCTGTACCAGTCACAACCACCCTCACTGATCGCGTTTGAGCCCTGGCAAAGCTCGCGTACAAGGTAAAACGCACGGTAGTAGCGTCTCACGACAGCATTGAGATAGGCCCTGATCTGGGATTCCTTGGCCAACTGCTCATTCACCAATGCCTGCTCCTCTCTTGTCAATTTCTTCTGCGCGGTTTTCTTCTGCGAAATCTCCTTTTGCAAACTCTCCTCCCACTTGCGGGTCTCGTAGTCCTTGGAGTTTTTGTCCTCGGCCTTTTTCGGCTTATTGGCTTCAAGCACATTCACCACCAAGTCGCCCTCGGCCGCGGCCCAGATCCGGATGGTGGTGGCGTCGACATCCGCAAGATGAGTGACGTCCAAATCATTTTGCAACGCACGCGCAACTTCGGGCTGCACAACCGCGGGATCAATGAAGCTTATAGTGCTGATAGACTTGAGCGCAGCCACAAATAAGGCGCCACCAATTTCGGCGGATTCCAACACACGGAGCGCCGAGTCGAGCAACGTGGTAACGTGGCCCTTCACGATCTCCCCAGGGTCCTGTTTGGCACGCAACGCCAATCCAATCCAGCTCTCCTTCACCGGTATGTCCGGGTGGTGAGCAGGAACTAGCAATTGCACCAAGTTCTGAGTGGCGAGCAGCTTATTTTCAATCTGCAGAAGGTGGCTGAACACGGGCAGTAAATGTTTCAAGTCGTGGCTGAGATCGATTTCTGACAGTCTCTCATGAAGAGATATAATCTGAGTGATTGCAGAGATGAGCACCGCCGATGCACGTGACTCGTCAATTTGCAACAACGCCGAAACCTGCTGGGTAGCGCTAATGCGCGTGGCGTAGCCGACATTTCTGGATACGACAAAGTGTAAGTATGCAAACGCAAAGTCTTGGGAATCGCCCGAATGCTTGAAGGCAGGCACAAGCGCTCTGGAACACCATTCCTGTTCGGACCCGGACAATTTGACAAGTACCTGCGGGCTAGTCAAGATGGAAAACTTATCCTTTTGCGTAGCTAGCGTATCAGCAATGATTTTCCCCAGCTCGTCAGAAAGAATACCGGCAACGGCAATGCACACGTATGCAGGAACAATCCCTTTATTGGCCACTGTCAAGAGCGGCGATTTGTTTGCCGCCGCCAATGACAGCACCAAAGAGGGGAAAAGCGCACGCGCCAGCTCGAGTGTATTTTGCGACTGTGCATTGTTACCAGCCAAAAGCAGCTGGCCAAAATACGCGGCCCAGATACTTCTGAGTGGGAGTTTGGGCAGCTCTAATCCAGCCTTGAACTGTGCCTGGGCCTTTTCAGCAACAGCCCAATTTTTGGAAAGTGCGCCGAAATACTCACGTGAGAGCACGCTGACAAGACCCGAGAGGACACTCTCGTTTTGTTCCTTGGAAACGAGGGGAAGCAAGGCGGCAAAAAGCTTTTCCGCCACAGTTTCCGTATGGGCGGTAAAAACGGCAAATGCCTGTGCAAGCAACACTTTGCTCTCGATGTTGGTGGTGCCCTTGAACGTTTTTGCAGCCTCGTCGATGACTTTGCATACATCGGCCTCCAGGATCGACGGCAAGGCGTTTTCGAATATAAGTTCAAAAGTCTTAAGCGCCAGCAAACGAACGTTTTCCTTGCTGGACTTGAGCCCGTTGAAAATATGAGTTAGAAGCTTGGAGCTGGCGAAAGTAACAGACAAGTCAACACTTTCCTTAGGAGTGAAGATAGGCTGAGTAAGGTGGCAGAAACCGACCTCAGACGAGCGCATGATCGCCTTGTCCAAATTGGGAAGCACCACAGCGGCAAACTCGTCGCGGTCAACAAAGTTTCCGAGGAAAAGTTGGGTGAAAGCCGCCAAAGCGTGACCTGTAGGCGGGACTTTCGACAATAGCACTTGCGTGGCGAAAAATTGCAACACTTTCTCACGGAGAGCGCCTGATTTCACGTGCTCAAACAAGCTAGGCTGGGCGGGTAGCATATCATGCAAGGCGTCAGCAAGCACACCCAAAAACAATGCTGCCGCAGACACGTTAGCCGCCGCAATGGCTTTACCGGCGCAAAAGTCAATATACTCGGTTTTTGCAGCCTGCGGAAGCTCACTCAAAACAGCCACGAGTGCATGCTTTGTTTGCGCAATACTGGCCTGAAGGATACGTTTTTGGTGTGAAGCATGATGTGCTTCGGAGACACGAAAACTTGATTGGTTTGTCGCTGCGTAAAGCAACGCCATCTGTACGTCGACAAGGGAAGCCCAAAGCGGGTCGGCGGCTAATTGCGTTTGTGGTTCAGTGCTGGCGTGCCTGGCGGCTAAAAATTGCGTGATTTTGTTTGTCCACGCCAGCAATGTAAGCACATCCGTGACGGCCATGTTCGAGCACTGGCCAGAAACGTCATGAATCAGTTTCACGAAAAACTTGAGAAAACTGTCATCGAATTTGACAAAGTCCATGACAACCTTTAATGCCTCAGCACGTGATTGCGAGTCTTGATAGTAATTGTATGTTTTGAACACATTTAGTGCCAACTTCTGCAACGCAGATTTGTCTTCTGGCGCAGGTGACGCTTCGCTGTTTAACACTGCAGAAATCCTCCTAAGCACCGGCACTTTTCGCTTATTACGGGAGTCAAAGAGAAGCTGAGCTCCATTGTCTTTGACTGCGTCCCATGAGAGCTCTGACTCCGCCATTTTGCAGATCTGTGTGTGTTGATAAGAGGTTGTCGAATAATGGAAATCTCGAAAAAGAAGTAGCGGCTTTGAAAATTTGAGCTGGGTCACGTGATGTTGAGCACGTGATCATAAATTTTGACCAGACTTAGAGTCTTATTAACAATTAACACGCTTTGATTTGAGACGCCTACTAGGCAATTTCCTCGAGAGTACCTAGAATCTGGCTCTGGCACTTGAAAGAATTCATGTCCCAGCTCGTGGATCCATTTTTTGCCCATTCACTGTCGATTTCGCCGCTAATCAAAATGGTGCTCGTTTCGGGGACTCGCGGCCGTCAAGCGGCCAAGTTACCCGGCACTGATAATATAAGCACCGCGTTTGTTGGAGACTCAAAAGATTCCTTTTTTTTCTTCATCAACTATAACAGTCGATGAGGAAAGGCTATAGTTAAGTCATCCGTTGCAGCAAGGCTTCGGCCGACTCACTTTGTGGGCGCTGTGGAGAACATCACGGCCACAATCACCACTCATATAGTGATGTGTATACTGTCTGAGGCTGTTGTTGATACACGTGTTCAAGTTCGCTCCTTAGGGGATTTTATGTCTCAAGAGGCCACGGCTACGCTCTGAGTAGCGCAATCGTGGTTTACTTTTGAATTAGGTGGTGTATTTTTTGTTGCTTGCTTTTCTCTACACTCTACCATGTCCAACGTATCACTCCGCGTGAGCCACCAACCTTGCACGTATCAACGTTGTCAACTGACGAAAGAGAGAGCCTAATGTATAATCTTTTTGTCCAACACGAGAATATTCAACCCAATAATTCTCATTTAGGAAATACCATAGGTTTATGGTAAGTGCCCCGGCATGTCTAAATGTGGTGTACGGGTGTTTTCACATTTCACCAAATCATTTGAAATCATATCATTTTCACTCTTTTAGCAAGTAACAAACACGTCATGTTAGTCGAGGAAGTGCCCAAACGCGGTCCTACAAACCTGTCAACTATATACTTTTCTTCCCTGGTGAACTTACAGGCTCGACCGCTGTCGAAAAATGCCGATTCCGGCAGCAGGGAAGAGGCAAACCAGCGGAACTCCAAGAGCCGCCCGAAAGTGAACTATAACTTAACTGAATTGCTCAATAAACAGACCCAAGCAAACTATAATAATGGCAGCGTTAGCAGTGGTGTCTACAAGTCGCTGCATCAGTTACAGCTCGAAAAACTCATTTCTAAGAGGCTTTCGGAGTTGGGCAAGGAAACTCCGAACCACAACTTTGAACTCCCGAAAACATTTGCATACACCAGCATTCACAAGCACTTGAGCGCTGCAGATAAAAAGAAACTTCGGCTTGGTAATACACCATCAACGAAGAAGATTTTGGCCGCTCGCAGGAACCTCAATCTGTACTTCGAGGAGGAGAAGAATCTAATATCCATAAACACGATATTGGGGGTGAACTTCTCGTTTGCTGAACAACGAAGCGATGTCAGTGATGCCAAGCGTGCCAAGACGAGCGACACATTCAAACCGAAACTCAAGCTCTGCTCCGTTTGCGGCTCGCTATCAAATTATTCTCGTTGCGCTAACTGCGGCTTGTATTCGTGCAGTGTACGCTGTCTCCGGCTTCACCACGAGCTGAGGTGCACTTAATGTGCAAAACTATTGGTCTGTATTTTTCAAGAAAGAGTTGGCTGAAAGTTGAGAAGATAAAGCCCGGAACAATCTTGATGGGAAAGCAGAACCGAGTGATTATTTGGGGCGAGCCGAAATATATATGGTGGAGGAAGCAAATATCTCTATGATCACGCCAATATGTATTCTCTCACTGGTTGCATACTGTCATGGCTCCGAGTGTGCCTTATCAGGTTCCAAGAACTTTCGATACTATTAAGCCTGCTCCTTGAGTCCTCTGATGTACTCTGATCACTGAATTCTTCTTCGGCAAGATCAGAGTAATAGCCGTTTCGTGAAAATTGCCAATGAGACCTTCATATATCAGATTTTCTGTGACAGTAAGACGACTGAACGCGTCAAATCATCAAATTCGATTGTTAATGGGCATGTTTAGTCTTGATCCCCCTGGCAATCAAATAGGGTGCTGCCGTCGATTACTCTGAGCCATAATATCCAAACTCTTCCTCCGATATTGTTGTATACTACACACAGAAGCGCGTATCGTGGATGTGATATATCAAGTCAAGGCCCTGAGAAGTTAGAACTTTGCTAAAGACCCAGAGGCTCGGAATGATACTCTATCAATACATTTTCCTCCACATTTTACCGTATCGGTTATTATCGTGAGTGTCATTATAGGCTATGTAATAAATAGGTGTTGTGAGTGTTAGTCGCCGTGCTTGAAGCAACAGCGATTGCCATACCGGCACGAGCCACTGCGAGCCCAGTTAGCGCATGGCTTAGAGCGCCAGTTGGACGGTCTTGCCACAGACTTGAGCTCAGCCTCGCCATGTGCAAACTGACATTTTCCGCCATATGGGCATGCGCCCAGTTTCATGAAAGACGCACAAAGCTCTGTTTTGTAGAGTTGCGTGTTCAAGTTTTTTGCTTGCGCTTTTGAGCAAGAGGACAGCGACGAAGTGGAGCCATGGCGGCATTTACTTGAAGACGAACTGCGCCTCAGCTGCGGCCGCACTTGCACCGTGTCGTCCTCGATTTTTGCCACATTGATTTCAGTGAGTTCTTTTCTGACAATTGCAGTTGGCTGCTTTGTCGCATTCTCATGAGGCGTCCTGGGGCTGTTTCCATGGCCCGTGAGTGGGAACAAGAGACTGTTGGGCAAAAGCGACTGTGCGTATTCCAATGACTCGTCACGAAGCAAGACCGAGCTGTGAAAACTCTTGGGTTGTTCGTGGCCCGGGTAATAGGAGTCAGCAGCGAAGTTCAGGTTCATGAATGGGCTCTGGTGCACCGCAGTAGGGCTCAGACCGATAGATTGCGTCGTCAAGGGCCTCGTAAACGCATAATTTTCCAATGGCGGCGACTCAAGCCATAATTCAGGCAACAAGTCCTCTTGTGAATCAAAAGACGAAGAAGACTTCGCCAGTGGTGAGGACAATGCCGAAACCGGCCTGTACTGTACGTGCTTGTCGCGTGGGAAGGCGTAGTTAGTGGCGTATAGCGTTTCCATGTTGGGCAAAAATCTCGGAAAAAAATTTAGAATTCACCGATAGAAGGGGAACAGTAGGATCAAATAATGAGGTTGCTCAAAAAAATAGTCCTGATTCGAATTTGATTTGAGTATCCGTATCGGGCGATGAGCCGCAATTGTCCAAAGATAGTGAGACGGCGGGGATTTTCCGGCTTTAATAAATGGCCTAGCGTAAGACACAAGGGCGATAAAATTCAAAAAACTTCTCAGGCTGATGAAGAAGGCCTTGAAATTTGAAAATAAAAAGTGAATGAAGTGAGTTTGGGTGGCAAAGTGTTGTTTTTTGGGGAAAAGAAAACGGGGAAATCGTGTCTCCGATTCGGTCCAGTATATAAACGCCAGTGCCAAGCCAAGTGAGGAGTATGAGGAGAAGCAGCCCAAATAAAAAAAGCCTGCAGGTAAGATGTGTAACCTCTATTTTCGGCGAGGGGAAGCACAGCCGGCAGACAAGAATGAGAAAGGCGATGCGACAATGGGCAGCAAGTGAACTGATGCTCGCAAATTTATCAGCTGTGTAAGAAACGGGGCCAAATATGGAATGACAGGGTGCCTATGCTTCTGTGTATGTTTGAGACTCAATTGCCTGATTCGGTAGTTGCGTCTTTGGGTTGGAGGTAAAACTTGGTGAGACTTTTGAGAATGTAATTTTATTATACATCTCAGCGAAAGGTGTGCTTTAATTATACTCAGTGTTGTGAATATGCTCTTGGCCGAAATCAGGTGAGGGTGCGTTTTCGGGCATGAGTGCGAATCGGAGCAAAATGGCGCCACTGAGGAGCGAATGTTGAGAAGGCCGTGTCTGGAGATAGGAGTGCGAGCCGGCGACCACACTTCCGAGGGCGGTTTTTCCGAAACCGAGGGGCCTGTCACGAGAGGCTGAAGCATAGGACATGATCAGCCTGATGATTGACTTGTTACCAAACCTTTTGCTATTGAGGTGTCTTTTTTTTCTTCTTCAAAAAAGGCTTCTTTGCTCTCTCCTAGACTTTCCATGATATTTTGAAAAATAAAGTATTCTCCCGCGTAAACTTGCTGAGCTCTTCAAGCTCATGAGCATTCGGCTTTGGTGATGGTTCCTGCGCGCGCCCGTTGTGCAGAGCCATCGCCACATGAGTGTTGGGCCCGTCAATATGCACTTAGAGTGAATCTCCGAACTTTAGAATGCGACTCGTTATTTTCAGTATTCAAAGGTTTGCCCACGCTGAGAAAATAGGTGATATAGACCGGTGAGATGTTGGGCCAAACAAATCTCGTAAAGCGTGGAATTTGCCATGTTCTCGAGCTCACTTTTGATAAAAGGATTACGAGCCATGACCGCTCCACAGCAGCACCCCTTGGACCGAAATGGGGAATGTAATTCGTTCGTCTCTTCCCCAAACCCCTTCGTCTTGCCTCTCCTCATTCACCTAAGAGAAGCACGGCCACAATTTTTTTCGATTTTTTTCACTTAAGAAACTCATGTTTGAACCTTTCTCTCCGTTTTTCTTTTCCTTCTCCTTTTTTTTCTTTTTTTGGCTGGCTGGCTTCGTTTAAGCAGCCCGAACAAAGGTCCTTCGCGGGGTCCCATTGTTCACGAGAAACTATGGGCATCATTCATTGTCTAACACATATAAGGCCTTTGTTGCAATTCCCCATACATGCGCTTTCCCCATTGTTGAACTCTGAGGTCCAGGCCCGAAAGGTGCCCGTGCTTCATAACCCTCCTTCCCCTCCCAGTTTGGCCGTCCTTTAGCCAACGCAATGGCCCCTAGATTTCTGTGGCAAGCAAGAGGATCTCTTTTGTTGAATGTATTCTGGGGTTTGTGGGGTAAACCTTCAAAAATTCTGACACCGCATGGTCAGCAGGCTAATTAGATCTGACTCTATATGTGATAAGTGGCCGTTGGAAGGTATTTGAAGTTAGTCCTTTATTTTTCCGCGCACAGTGTAGCGAATTCACTGTCTTTCAAAGCTTTTATTAAACTCAGCGGACCCTATTTTGCCAGAACTGCAGATCATCGGCGCTTCTAATCTCTTCACTCTTCTCTTCTCTTCGACATGCCAAGTCAGAAATGTTCAAATCAAACCATCTTCACAAGCCGAAAACTTTCAGATCTACTTTGGAAAAAGTGGCTCGATGCATTTGAAACTCAATGAACATGAATAGAATAAAAGAAATCAAATAGGGATCGTGCTGTGACCTGAACGTCGAAAGTAGCTTAGCGGAATATACACAGTTCAGTGCCAAACAATTTAGTGTCTCTCACCTCTTGCTCACAAAGAGCTGTAAAAAAAGGGAAAACTATAAAAGGATACGGTTACCCCCGAAAAAAATCTAATGCCGCCAGGTTTTTCTCCGCTGTGGGTTTTTGCAGCCATTCCTAATTTGCCTATCTCATGCCTCTCCTGTGCACACATCACTGCGCGCTCAGTGTTTAGGTTTGCCTCTGCGGTCTGCGTGGGTCTTTAACCTGAATCTAATACGCGTTCCTAATAGAAATACACAGACTTTTTCCCGCCGAAATGGCGATCATCAATAATCTACGAGAGGTCAGTTCCTGGATGGATGCTGCACAACCGCATGTTGTCCCTCAGTGGCAAATTGATTTGCTACTAAAAAAGCAGCGCCTTCAGAATAGTGCCGATGCACTACCGCCTTCGATGCGGGCACCTTCGAAGACGCCCCCTCTACTGAGAATAACCCCTCCAAAACCACAGAATCGAGATCATCTCAGTGAAGAAAATCCTCTGATTATGCCCTCACGACCGAGCGGTCTACCGGCAACTGAACCCACTTTGTCACGGGCACAGACGCGTCTCGAAGAACGGGTCCGGACTTCGAGTACATTCTCTAAATCCGACGCGCCGGGCGCTTCAAGAACCCCGCACATTACCCAAAAAACGACATTTGAGACAAAAAGTGATACATTCGCCAAGCCAGATGTACGGGATATGCTACGCTCCGGTTCATATGCGCGTCAGACACCGAACGTCTCGAAAACATCAGCTGAGGCAGCACGATCGCCTAATTGGGCCAACGACGATACGCTAGACGACGACCTAATTGACATGGAGCTTTTGGGGCTACCGCAGGCTAAAAGACAAGCCGATGTCGTCATTCAGCCCGCGAAGCGTCAGCGCTTTACAACGTCAACCCAAGAATTTCATACTATGGACGTTTCCGCATCACCTGTACAACAGGCTCCGAGGCCTTCGGCTGGCTCGAAGTTTCAAGTTAAAAGTACAGCGTCCCCAATCAGATTCGATTGTAACGGGGACAAGACGCCGTCCATGGACTCGAATGTACAGGCGCTTCGATCTTATATCTTTGCTTGTGAAGAGAAAATCAATTTACTCTCCAAGTGCAATGCTGTGAGTGAGTCCACATCCCTTTCTCTCGATACGAAGAAGATTTGGCATGAACAAAAGTTCATTCCCAAAATGAAAATCATCGACGAGAAAGTTGGGGCGTTGAGAGCTGGCTTCACGTTTTTAAACCCGCCCCCGACTGATTTGTCAGACATACATTCAGACACATCTCTCATGAAAACTCCGTCCATTTCCATTGTCTCATCGCCAGTGAAAGACCCGCAGGTATCCACACCGTATATACAGCACGATGGGCTTGAGAAAAGCCACGAACTCACACAAATTCCGTCGATTGTTTCTGGCACTCCAGAAGACGCTGGAACTAATGCAGCTAATGGAAACTACGATGATAACATCGAAGAAGCACGTCGCCTAATACTTGATCGACGCAATAATCCGCCTATGCTACCTCCGCTGTATGAGCCAATAGACGATGATGACTCAGAAGACAATTTTGGAGGACAATTTATGGCTGGCCTTCAGTCGTCGCAGGCAGACGAAATTGACACAGACTTGAGTGGCTTCATTGCCAATGAGGACGACGATGCTGCTTCGGTGGATGTTACTTACACTGGCACACAAGCAACTCAATTCGAACGTCCAATTCCTGAAACAGACGAAGACGACAATATTCTGGCACTGGACCATGAGTCAGGGTCTATTCACAGTGAGCTAGATGGAATTAGACTCTCTCAGGATGTCGCAAACAGGCTCGGTGTTTCATACGAGGATCCTGTTAGGAGCGTCCAGGTTGTTGATGACTTTGACGATGGCGATGAAGGGGAGGGGCAAGACGAAGATTTTGCCAACTTCACCACGCAACTAAATGAGGGGAGAGATGAAGTTGTTGAGATACTCTCCGATATTGATGATGATGCACTTGAGGGCTTCAATGATTGGCCAGAGATAAAAAAAGAAGCACCAGACTCAAATGTTCACGTGATTGATGACAGCGAATTCAGCGATGACGATGATGAAATCTTGCAGCTTACAAAGAAGGCGACCGGGCTGGAAGCTTTACCCGGAGTAAACAAGGAAATGATTGCGGGGTCCGAGGCTTTCATCGACGAAGTCTATCATGTGCTCCGGAATACTTTTCAGCTTCCCAATTTCCGCTCGAATCAGCTCGAGGCTGTGGTATCCACTCTTAAGGGAAAAGATGTTTTCGTCTTGATCCCAACTGGAGGGGGTAAGTCTTTGTGCTATCAACTTCCTGCACTCGTAACAAAAGGAAAAACAAGAGGTACAACCGTTGTTGTCTCTCCATTAATCTCTTTGATGCAAGATCAGATTCATCATTTGAAAAAAAGGAGCATCAGAGCTGAGATGATTAGCTCGAGGGGAAGCGCGAAGGAAAAGAGTGAAGCGCTTCGAACGTTTGCGGCCGGAAATTTGGACTTGGTCTACGTGTCTCCCGAAATGGTAAACAAGTCACAGGCTATTCAAAGGATTTTGGCGAAATTATACGAAAATGACATGCTTGCTCGAGTCGTCGTCGACGAAGCGCATTGCGTGAGCTCATGGGGGCATGACTTCAGACCTGACTATCAAGGCATGAGCATGTTCAAGGAAAAGTATCCTAGGGTTCCTATCATGGCTCTTACCGCAACGGCAAACGAGAAAGTCCGACTCGACATCGTGCATAACTTGCGAATGGCAGAGCCTGTCTTGCTAAAGCAAAGCTTCAATAGAACAAATCTTTTTTACAAGGTCATGAAAAAGCCGGCAAATGTCTTTGAGTGGCTTAGAGACTACATTCAGCAAAACCAAAACAGAAAAACGGGCATTATTTATTGTCACTCGAAGCAGTCGTGCGAGAACACTTCTGAGAAGCTCGAGCAGTATGGCATTAGAAGCAGATTCTACCACGCCGGAATGGATGCTGATGAAAGATTCAAGGTACAATCTGAATGGCAGGAAAACAAGGTTCAGGTGATATGTGCAACCATCGCCTTTGGCATGGGAATTGATAAACCGGACGTTCGTTTTGTTATTCACAATTACATCCCTAGGACATTGGAAGGATATTATCAAGAAACAGGCCGTGCCGGGCGAGATGGAAAGGGCAGTGAGTGTATAATGTTTTACGCCTACAAGGATGCAAGAGCTCTCAAATCGCTTATTGAGAGAGACAAAGAGTTAGAGTATACTTCAAGGGAGATGCATTTGGCGAAGCTCAGGCAAGTGGTACAGTATTGCGAGAACGGAACGGATTGTCGCAGAAGACAGGTCCTTCATTACTTCAACGAGATCTTTGATTCTGCGCTTTGCAGAAAGATGTGCGACAATTGTTGTAGCGAAATCGTGTCGATTCTGCGCGACGTGACAGAGCACTGCTCACAAATCGTGAAACTAGTACAGCAGATTCATACAGACAAGGTCACAGTTATACACTGTCAGGACGTTTATTGGGGATCGAAAAGTCAAAAAATCGTGACATTGGGTCACGCCAGTAATCCTTATCACGGGGCCGGAAGGGACTTGAATAAAGGAGACATGGAAAGAATCTTTTTCTTCTTGCAGTGCGAGAATGCGTTGATGGAGTATCAGATTGTAAAAGGCGGCTATGCAACCTCTTATGTGAAGTTGGGTCCCAATGCCAATAAGTTCATGAAAGGCAAAGAAAAGATTGAACTTTCATTTGCGCAACCAAAAGCTCCTTCCTCGTCAGCGGGCCCCAAGCTCACGGCAACAGGGAACGGGTCAGGATTGGCGAACTTCAGGTATCAAGATTCATTTGTGAGTGCTCGAGAAGTGAGGAACCAGGAAGATTCGGAGAGAGGAGGTATGCGGATAGAGAAAGCTCCGAGTCGAATTGTCTTGCAACAAGATACATTTGGCGGAGAAATAAATGATTCCAACAGAGAGCATATTGAGAAGGCATACACCGAGTTGCGAAACTTTAGAGCCCTAAAGCTGCAAGAGCTCGGTTATGGTAGAGCTGCCGCTTTCATAAACGATCGTTTGATGAAGGAGTTGGCTATCAAGCTTCCCACAAATGCGAGAGATTTTGCCAAGTTAGACAGTGTGACAAAGGAACAGCATGATCACTTCATTCACTTCAAAAAAATCTTGGCCACTCTAGCCAGAGACAGAAAAAAGGCAACCACTGGTATCGATGAGTTGACGCAGAAACCTGTGGGTGGCAGTGGTAGACCGAATACACAAGTAAGTTCATCGCCTTACTTCCATCAAACACAGACCAAGACACAGACCAAGACCAAGACCACAAAGGCATGGACTCCGCAGAAAAGCCTGGCCCGTGGAAACAAGAGTGGAAAGAAGCATAGTCCGCTGAAGAGGCAGCTGTCACAAAAGCCGCACAGGATTTCCAACAAGAGCACGAGCACAAAGCACATTCGGCAAATGCCGATTTGATCTGGTGTCAATAGCACGAGACGACCCCAATAGCATATTTACATTTATATTCGATCAATATTAGAACAATTCATAGCTATGAAACATTTCATCAGGACTCGCCGCAGTGCTGGATTCCATAAGTCCTGCGATCGGCAATTTATCGAAATCCCATGTCAACACGGCTCTTGAAACTCAAATCTGGTTCACAATGGATCTGAGAATCTTCAGGACAGCTAAGCTATATTCTGAACTTCTTATTCCAATTATAAGTCAAATTCATGAATATCCAGTTCCTCGCGGAAAGCTGCCGCCGGCGTTAAGTGCAGCCAATCGCGGCCGGAAAATAGGTAATGCGTCACGTGACGTGAGCCCCACATTCCTCGGAACAGCGCCATGGACCACATAGACCCGTTTTGGCGGTGCGCCTGACGAACGAATTTTTCGACTTCTGTGCGTATTTTGTTCTTGAAATCTCGTCAAAGTCAAAAGAACGGAATGTCTCACCGTTTTGCACGCCGCCTCCTCAAGGAACATCAGGCTTTCGAACGGGCCAATTTACCCGGCTTGCAGTTATTGCCTGGAAGCGATATTACGAAATATTTGGTTTCAATGAGTGTTGCCAATGAGCTTTACAATGGCCAAAAGTTCATGCTTCTGATAAGTATCGGCACAGAGTACCCCGTCGAGCCGCCGCTGGTAAAATTCGTGACCGAAAATGAATGCACAGTGCCTTTACATCCTCACGTGTATTCCAACGGGCATATTTGTTTGAATGTGCTCGGAAAGGACTGGACCCCGGCATGTGGCGTTGAAAGTGTGGTTCTCAGTGTGCAGAGCATGCTTAGCACTAACACATTGGCGGAGCGGCCTCCGGACGATGCACGGTATGTCCGCCATGCGCCCAGAGATCCGAAGAATGGCAGATTTGTCTACCATGACGATACTGTCTGATGCAGCATTTTTGAGTGTTTACTAGAGTTTTGCTGCATCAATGCTACAAGTTTTGCTGTTAACAAAAGCTGGGCGAGGACAAGCTGGAACTATTGCTATGCTTCTGAAGGTGGATTTCACACTGTGTGAGACATGTCTATGGCCATGAGAGGGGGGTATAATCACAAACGACGATCCGCAGTGCACATCATGAAATTGACAAAGTGTTGATTTTTTTGAATTTCTTCCTTTACTTACGCGCTGTTGCAAACGAATTCGCTAACTCGAGGCGTGACTAGCACATTGAAAATACCGGTCTTGGTTGGTGGACCCGGTCCATGGGTTTCGTATGAGAACTGGTCATATTCGTATCTGCATGCACAACGCTGGGCCAGGAGCTCAAATCGGATGAGGCTACAACAAATAATTCTTCAGAATGCAATATTTCATTGAAAATCAGGTGTTGGATAAAGAAAACAGAAGCTCCATGACAAGAGGGCCCTGGCATGGTTTCTACATTTATGAGAATAAGTTGTTTTCTTTATGTAACACAAAATTCCTTTTCTTTACAGCAATTTATCGACATTGAATTTGTTAGCTGGAAAAGAACCGCCAGAGCTTCAAGCTCGGAATGAGAATGTTTACATCCGAGCACGGGAGGTGCCAAAGCGTTAGCCAAGTTTTCGCCAGCCGCGAAAGACCTTTCAAAAGGCAAATCATTTCGACACTTTCTTGGTGAGAAATCCTTATAAATTGACCGATTGCACAAAGACAAAGCTACAGATTATTGACTTTATGCTCTCGAGAAATCCCAAAAGAATCGGTCTTGTTTTTGATTCTGTGTGATTGCACGTTTCCATGTGCTACCATCAACATTTTGCGACTGCGGTTTGCGCGGACCGGCCCCGCATTTTATCTTCCGCGGGCCGTGTAAGAGAATACAGGAAAAAGGATCACGTCAAGCCGGCTGCGCCAGGGCCCCGCCCCTTGCACGCATGTGTCCGCGTTAAGAGTCATGGTGAATTGAGATAAATTAAATGGGATTCTCAGCCGAGACGAATTTTTCAAAGGAGATGGATTTCCAATATTTTTGCATCGAGAAAAATCGTCACTTGAAAATTTTCGGGTCGAAGTTGAAGAAAAGCATGGCAGCCGACAGCTTTATACGTTTGAACTGATTTTGACTGTTCGTGAAAGGTCCTCCATTTCTACTTGGCTCGTTGAAATTCCTCGTTTTGCTGAGAGGAATTGGAAATCAAGAGCATATAAGTTTTGTGAGTATGGGCGCACTTTAACTCGAGGTCAATCGGAAATGGCATCAAGGATGTTATCGGCGGCTTTTATGAGTTACACACCCGGAGATAGATAACCACAGTTGAGAATGTGGGTTGTTTCACACATCAATACACAGTCGGCAATTCTGGGTGTTATCAGACAACGGAGTTATTACAAAGCCAATTATGCGGTAGTGTGTGAACCCCCACAATTTCCAAACTGGGCGGTAAACACCTCCTTGCGCAATCTGCCTGATTAAAGTTTCGCAATTGGTTTTATTAAAAAATGATCATGCATTACATGAACACAAACATAAACACAAGACGCTTATGTCAAAATGTGCGCACAAATTACAACTTATGTTAAAGCCGTGCTCGGAGAATCTGATTCCATTCTTTTGTTGTTATGCCGTCAGTTGGCCACACAGGTCTTGGCGTGTGCGAATGCCGGCCCATGATTTGCTCGGAAAAACTCCGATCATGCGGCCGCCGAACGCACGGTGATTTCATACACGTGTGTGTACAGTCGCCCTGCGTGCAGTCTGGGAGTCTCGCGGAAAATCCCGCTTGAAAGGCACTTTACTTGTTGGGCTTTTTGTGCGACAGATTGTATGCAGGCCACTACCAGTGCGAAACTAAGTTGCCGGTGGTTATCATTTGGTTGCTTCATACGGCTAATTGATTGGGATGAATCAGTATTTGTTGAACTTTTCAAACACCATGTGAAAGGCTTTTTTTCCAGGCTTTATATGATGATTGCAAACATGGAGATCTATCACTACAACATTTCAAAACTTTGGTTCAAATTGAATCATCAAACCCTAGAGAGGCTTCTGAAGTGCATTGGACATATGCAGGGCCTGTACATTAGCGCGATCTCACTGAAGCAGCGATTACCCCTCTCGGCTTGTTGAACCAATGAAAAATTTTGGACGAAGATTAGGCATTGGATCGTGAGTTATGAAGTACCCAATTCTCAATTATCTTGCTTTCAAGGTTTCATCCCTACCGCCGAACTTTTCCTTCAGGATCCTTCATTACACGCTGCCTTAGCTTATAAGCGGAATTGATTTCTTGGCCGTTTGCTACAAATCTTCAAAGTTAGCAATTTGCTCCCCACTGTCTGCATATTTTACACTAGATCGACAGCAACAGCGCCCTCCCATTTAACCTCCCCAAAGACATCTTTCAAATTTCAACACAAGTGTCAGCTAAAGTATCTTTCACCTGATGAGTTTTCCACTGAATTTTATCAAAGAAGAGCCCCGTTCCCCTATGTTCAACGGCGAGACACAAAACTCAATTACCGTATCTCCAATCGAAAATGCCCCCAGTCATGACCTTGCCAATGCACCTGCTTTTAAGAAGAACAACGAAGTTGAGCTGACAAGATCGGAATCCCCACATCTTCATGATTTCAATGGCCGTCTGAGCCATGATTGCAATGCTCATTCAGCGAAGAACTCGGGGAGCTACTCGGAGAACCCTTCAGAGCACCGCCGGTCTGAAAGTTCACAGGGTTCTGAGACTGGCGAGAGCGGCACGGACCTGAACTCGGCCATTGAACAGGCATGCGACTCGTGCAGAAAACGCAAGCTCAAATGCTCCAAGCAATTTCCGAGGTGTCTGAAATGTATCCAACACAATTGGTGTTGTACATACTCGCCGAGAACCGTGCGCTCACCGTTGACTAGAGCACATTTGACCGAGGTTGAGAACAAGCTTTTCCACATGACAAACATGATGCGTTATCTCCTTCCCAACATAGACGCTGCCTCGCTTGCAGAAAGTGGCAATTACCAAAACGCATTGGCGCCGTACCGTGAGAAATTGGCTGATTGCGTTGATACTTCAAACGTACATCTGCCCTCTTCGAACTCGGTCTTCTCGAATGAAGACTCTGTCAATGAATCGCTCATCGATAAGAAAAGCGAGGAAGTCTTCAGCATGGACACGCCCTACGATAAGCAGAAAATCAAGCAAGAGATCATCGACGATTTCATGATGAACAATATTCCAACAGACTCGAAACGGTTTCAATTTCTCTCTCCAGGCTCTATGAGCAAAAGTATATCTCCAAGAAAGCCACAACTGTGTCTCATGCAGACGTCTTGCAATTCTTCCAATAGCGCTTCGCTTACAAGCCCTTCCTCGCTTCTTTCGCTCCACCTGTTTGAAAATTACAATTTCGACAACGAAAGAATGGAGGAGCTCCCGACGCTCCCTTTGAAGAGACAGAAACTCCAGCAGAGTTCGGAATACACGCTGATCTTTGATGAGGTCATGTGCGATGGTTTTGCTTAACGACCCCAATGAACTTCCTTCTATATTTATGTATTTTATTGATTTTATGACATTCAAATCTTTTGCTTACTGTAGTCTAAATAATACAGACTTCGTGAAGCCGAAAAAAGATCAACCGAAAATCTAGTGTAGCAAAACCACTCTATCCTATTATTTTCAAAATGACGGGTACCTTGATTAACCGAGCATTCCGAACTTTTAGGGGCTGATCTAATTTTGGTCCCCGGCCAATTTACCTTGTGCGCATCGGCATTAGAACGCACCCGTACACCAAGTTTAAACGCCGAGAACCGGGCAATGCTCGGCAATTAATTTGAACGTTATCATCCTCATGATCAAATGTAAAAGATTTTGAAGTACATTTCGTATACGAAGCAATTATTCTAGACCTGTGCACTCTTACAACAATACTGTAAAACTGAATGCTATCATTCACAATTTAATTTGCCAATCACACCCACCTGAGTGGAGGCAGTATCTTTTAGGTCGTGCCGAACACAAATATCTCACCCCTACCCCGGAGCTTTTTTGGGTCACGGGCGCGTGCATGCACCACATCTTGATGTGTCACTAGGCGGCATCCCTTATTTGATTCTTTTTTAATTAAATCCAAACTGCCCCAGCTTTGGTTTTCAAAATCTCATACCCGTTGCAAGATTTTCTTATTCTGCTATCGCATATTCTCATCAGCGAATTATCTATGCAACTTTCCCGCTAGCGAACTTATTTGTTGACGCAACACATCTGAATTACGATTATCACAGGCCAGGACGAACCCGCCTAGATACCCTTATTTGGGAGTTTTTCGTGCTTTCAAGGTCGACCGGCGATTTCTTGATTTTTTTTTTTTGTCTCGCGAAACCGGCAAGACAGCCTCAAGAGATAGCGTGCACATTTCAAAGTCCGAACGTCCCAAGCTAGTTTTCCCCTCGTTTCAGTGGAACTTAGGCTGCATTTTTCCTATTACTGCTGTCAGATCATCTAGACAGCTCAAAGCTCCGAAAATCTATTTGTTATGCGTCATACAGTCCATTGCCCGTTTGAAACGATGTCGGCGTTGAAAAACTTGGCGTCGTTAAAGCGAAACGTCACAAGGCGTATTCGCGAGGCGCTCGAGGAGCTTCAGGAAAACCTAGGGAATTTAGGGAACTTGGAAAGATCGCCAGTTCCGGCTCGCATTCCGGTCCCAGTGCGTGGGCGAGCCCCATTTCGGGGTCGCAACTCCATCCCCAGAAACTTTTTTGGTGCCCTTGGCGGAAATCCCGGCCTCAACGGATGGAGATCCACTGCATTTAATCGCGGGTTCTGTCCATTTCTGGGATTCGGTGGATTTCAGCAGCTGAGCTCTCGGTTTTTCACAACATACAACAAATGTGGCGGTTTCAACAGCTGGCGCTGGGCTCGCATCAATCAATCGGTGGTATTCCACAACTTCTCGCAAAGGTCTCAATTTCGCCTGAAGCTGTTTCATCGGTTTTACAAAACCCCCACGCTTACTCAGTTGCTAAAGAAGAAAAGTGCTTCTTGTGATGAAAATATACCATTCACAACCAACGTGCGCACCGTCGTTGCTACACCACGCAGAAATGTGGTCCCTACTTCACTCAGGCTCAATCTCCTGCTAACACAGGATTTCCATGACTTGGTGCTAGACCTAGCTAGGCCACCATCACCCGAGACTGCAAGCCCAAGTGTGGGTTGCTATATTGATTTCAAGATAGAACCCAAAATCCTCATCCCGGCGGCCACCATGATGAGCAGTGATGTTATGCGCGAGCTCATAACGAACCTCAAACGGTTTGAGCAACATATTGCTGAGTTGCAACAAGACCTCACAAAACTCAGCGAGTTGGGTGAGCTTCCACTAAAGTTTGTTGCCTCTGAAAACGTGATCCGCGTGTTCTTCCCGAACTGCGACCGGACGCAATTGGAGAGTTTGCTCGTGGAGAAAAACGTACTCGGTGGAGTGATACACGAAGATTTTGCGAACGACTGTGAGCGGATTCTAGATGACGATCTGGTGACCTCAATTTCTGAGTTTGATATTTTGAGTGGCTGCAATTCTGCGTCGCTGGCGCTGTCGGGCTCTGCCAATGACGATGACATCTTGTCACTGTCAGACGCCAGTTCTTTCAACAAAATTGTTCACTTAGAGCCAGTCGCCGTGCTGGGGCATGTCGAGATTGCAGACGATTATTATTGGGCCTAGACCCACTGGCATGGTTTGGTGTGGTACTCATCTCACTCCAGAATCCGCCGTGTGTGACACACTCACACACGCATGTACTTTCTTTTGACCTCAACCTTGAGTGCTTGAGTGACCGTGTTCAACTGCATCGGGTTATTTATTAGATGTTTCAATTGTTTGCTTTCGGTAATTTGTCTACAGTACAGAAGTGTCATACACACTTTAAGTTTTAGGGCTGATACGCGTTGTTGTATCTGGCAGGTGCAGTGTTGTGCCTGCAGACAAAACCACACACCCCGGATGGGAGTTTCGGATTACAATCAGCGTATACTTCTAGCACAAGAGACACGCGAGATATTCCAAGTCAAGGGCATTGGTGGACAAAAGAGTGATAAATATACACTATTCAAGTCAATTATTGATACAAAACTTTGAAACGAAGTAAAAAACAGTGTGAAACTCATTTGAGATCATCACTTATCAAACAGGAAACTGAAGCGAGCCACTGAAATAGGAGAGTCCGAGAAACAACCAGCTTGTGGGAACAATTACCTGTATATTCTTACAAAGCAAAAAAGCATGACCTCAACGGCTGAAACTGACGCGAAATTGCCGCATCAAGACGAGAATGGGCTAGATGAGAGACGTAGTTCGTCCGAGGAAACCGATTTCAAGGATTCAGCAGAAGAATTTGGGGTACACGTGACCGAATCGGAAAAAGATGGTGATGATTCAGGCACGCAGAAGCAGAGAAGTGTCCTCGAAATAGAGGAGATCTCAACAGGTAGCGAATCGCACGCCAAGAAGAAAACTAATGGTCCTGGGAACTCCGATACAGAGTCAAAAAAGAAGGGGAAAAAAGCGACAGGTCAAATCAACGTTAATTCTGATGATTCGGAAATTGCAGAAAAACCAATCTCAGTGCCGCAGTCAGAAAACCTGACGCCAAATGAGGGTACGGCGAGATCTTTGGATGGTCCACAAAAGCTTCCGCCCAGGACATTCATCCCTGTCTTTCTCGGCACAGAACCAAGCACCAGTATTCCCTCTGCAGCCGCCGAGGCACTGTCGCTACTAGAAGCGCGTCAGTCGGAGATTTCAATCACTTTTGACGCGAAAGATAAGACGCAGCAAATGGCGATCAATCTGGGCATGGAGAGTGTGAAAAAAACGTATAGGGATATCCGGAATACGATTGGACATCTCCCTACGGAATTGCTAACGTCGGAGCGCATCGACTGGGCGTTCTGGGATCGCGTCATGCATGATTATCACGATACGGTCATTCATGAACAATCACAGCTAGGCCACGCGGTAGCCGCCGGGATCCCTGAGGAGGTTCGCGGAATTGTGTGGCAGCTAGTGGCGCGGCTGAAGAACCCTCAGCTAGAGGAGTTGTATTTTCATCTCAAAACCGAGCCTTCCATGCATGAAAAGGCCATCAAAAGAGACTTGACGCGTACGTCTTTCTACACAAATGTGGACGCTGCGAATAAAGCCGTTGAGCTTTGTAATGTGATCCTCGCATACCTGAACTTTGACCCCGATGTGGGCTATACGCAGGGAATGGTTTTCATTGCCGTTCCGTTGATCATGAATATGACCGAGAGCGAGTGTTTTTGTTTATTGGTCACGCTCATGAAAGATTATGGGTTAAGAGACCTATTCTGCCCTGAAATGCGAGGATTGCATTTGTTGCTACACCAATTCGACCGGCTTCTAGCGCAGAAGCTGCCTTCTTTGTACAATCATCTTAACCGCCAGGGGGTGCGTCTGCTGATGTACGCGCTGCAGTGGTTCTTGACCTTCTTCAGTTACAAGTTTCCGCTCACGGTGGTGCTCCGGATCTTTGACATGGTGATCACACAGGGTGTCGAGGCCGTGCTTCGGCTCGGTTTAAATCTTATGTTGAAAAACGAACCCAGTCTCTTACGGCTTGACTTTGACGGGCTCATCACGTTCCTTAAGGACAGCTTGTTTAATGTGTACGTGAGCGACGAATTTTTTGAGGAGCCAAACCGGCGATTTTCGCTTCTTGGAAGGAAACCGGCTAAACCCGCCAACTATAAACTAGACTCATTCATTCATGATTCAATGCAGGTGGACGTCAGCCCGCTCGATCTTGCGCGTTGGAGAGCCGAGTTTGACCAGATGATATTGCATGATGTCAAAAGAGCCGCCGAGATCGAGGCACTCCGTGCCGGAAACGGGCAATTAAGACACGAGATTAAGGCGGTGGAAATGCAAATGTACGCGCTCAACCATGACCATCTAGAGGCCGTACAGGGTCTTGTAGCGGTCAAAGTGGCGCTCCCTGAGTTACTAGGGGACGTGTCGGAACTACGCGCCGAAGTAGGATCGCTAGAGTCGGACATTGATGAATTGGAGCGCAGATTGGGCGCAAATCAGGAAAACATCCCGCAAGATACTGAGGCGCAGATTCAGGAGCTTTTGAAACAAAATGCAGAAGAGACAGAAAAATTCACTAATCTAGAGGAGCAGCTTGCGGAATTGACTCTACAGAACGAGGCCTTGAAGGCGGAATTGAAGAAAAACAAAAAGTGGTTCTGGAAGAAGTGAGTCTGTTTATTGAGCGAGGTGAGTGATGTAAGAGCAGTATGGGAGGCCTAATTATCTTCTGGTTTTTTTATTCGGGCTCTTGGGTCGAGACACGTTCTTACTAATCTTATCATTGACGCTACTTTACATCCCTTGAGTCTGTGAGTATTTACCCCAATTCGGCGGTTGAGTCGTGCGTCCGTGGAGCCTAAAAACAAACAGGCGAAGTGTTATTCAGAGGCTCACTTCCGGTAACGGTCTTAGAAACTACCTTTGGTACTACCTTTGGTTTTAAAACACCAAAGGTTCTTATTCTGACGTTACGAAACCATCATCCAACTCATTCCTACGCCTGAATCCTGATACAGTCTCAAGTCGAAGTGGGCGACTTTTGTTGGTGCCTGCTTTCATGCATACGTGATGATGTTCAAACTCACATGAAAAGTCAAATTCGATTTGATCTTTTTTCTAGGTAAATGGTCGCTGAAATGGAGAATCGGTGATTTTTGGTAGTCACTACATTCTTTCTTGAGTCTTTTGCAGCCGGCTGGATTCTGCATCGACAGCGACACTGCAAATTCATGATGCAGTGCGCAGTCACGTGCACTCAAACCGCGCGGGCTCAAGCCCTAACATCCCTATTGTCTGCACTCCTCGCACTTTCGCTGGGCCGCGGCTGGTGCTACCAGAAAATTTTCAATTATCACCAAAAAGTTCTTACCCCATCACACACCAATAGTACAACATGGGTAGAGGACCAAAGAAGCACCTTAAGAGATTGGCAGCTCCATCGCACTGGATGTTGGACAAATTGTCCGGCACCTACGCCCCAAGACCATCTGCCGGTCCCCACAAGTTGAGAGAGTCTTTGCCTTTGATCGTTTTCTTGAGAAACAGATTGAAGTACGCTTTGAACGGCAGAGAGGTCAAGGCTATCTTGATGCAGGAGCACGTCAAGGTCGACGGTAAGGTCAGAACCGACTCTACCTTCCCTGCTGGCTTCATGGACGTGATCACCTTGGAGGCCACCAACGAGAACTTCAGATTGATCTACGACGTCAAGGGTAGATTCACTGTGCACAGAATCACCGCCGAGGAGGGCTCTTACAAGTTGGGTAAGGTCAGAAAGATCGCCTTGGGTAAGAGAGGTGTTCCTTACGCCGTCACCCACGACGGTAGAACCATCAGATACCCTGACCCATTGGTCAGAGCCAACGACACTGTCAAGATCGACTTGGCCACTGGTAAGATCACCGAGTTCATCAAGTTCGACACCGGCAAGTTGGCCATGGTCACTGGCGGTAAGAACATGGGACGTGTTGGTGTTATCGTCCACAGAGAGAAGCACGAGGGTGGTTTCGACTTGGTCCACATCAAGGACGCTTTGGAGAACACTTTCGTCACCAGACAGTCCAACGTCTTCATCATCGGTACCGATGCCAGCAAGCCTTACGTGTCCTTGCCAAAGGGTAAGGGTATCAAGTTGTCCATCACCGAGGAGCGTGACAGAAGAAGAGCCGAGAGCGGCTTGTAAGCTATGCACCCGTAAGTAATATACTTGTTCCATAATTCGTCTTTTGCGTGTAGAATTCGTAATGTTTTGAGAAACGTATTGAAATAAACGAGGTCACAATAGGAAAAAGAGCGTCCTTTCAAACTGTTTTACAAGCTTTATGATCCCCGTCTCGTACTTTTTTGTGAAATCGTCTCGCAAAATCGTATTACATTTCAAGATCATTTTCAACGTTTCCGCAGTGCGTCTACATAATGATGTTGGGAATATTTTTCGCCCTAGCTCAAGAATTTGCCGCAAATGATCTGCTCAGGCCATTCTTACCGCAAGTGGCAAAATTGCGGTGCCCACCAAATGGGTAGCCAGAATGGTTTCTCTAAATGATCATGGGATTTCCATCAATTACATGAACCTAATGGAAGTTTCGCCATTCATTTGCCAATGAGAAACCTGGGTTTTTAGGCCAAACTAAATTTGCGTGCATCAAATTCGAAAAAACATTCGTATTAATGAATAAGTTGCAAAAAGTCGATGAGAAAAATGTTTCTCGTTCGATTCGTTGAAGTGGTTCGAAACATAGCACATACATCCAATCCTTCGATCAGTGATTGTGTTTTGGGTATTTACCCCACAAAAGATCGTAAGGGCAATACCTTTTCCAATTTTGCAATGTCGAAATCATGTAATACGTAACCTTTCGTATTATGCACCGCATTTTGCAGCACTCTTTAAAGCCTCACGGCAAGGATCTTTCATACACCATCTACCATAAGATCAGTACACTGTTCTTGGAAAAGAAAAGAGATGAATGAAAGACATAATGGGAAGATTTGAATTATTGTTGTGGGATTCAGAGCGGGTGATACACCTCCAGTGTCGAACGATGCGTGTCTCTCTCAGATATTCCCACCCGGGAAATCCAGTTACCGGCACCATATTTAAACCCTCATACATAGGAGCATACGAATTTCATGACCCATACATGCACTTTGTAAACCTATCATTTTTATTATATCAGGGCGAAGGCGCTGCACGGTAGCCTACGGTGGGCCATGGAGAGCTTGCAAGTACTCACATGGCTGTGATTTCGTTCGCCATGTCTAGAACAGGCGGAATTAGAATGAACGAAGTATAAACTGATGTACCAACGCGATCCCGAAATATTCATTTCATAATTGGTGCCTTTGGCCTTATCAACTTTCGGGGCACCCAGTCTTCAAAACTTTGAATCATCATGAAATCATGGAACCAGTCATATCTGTCGTTTTTGACAATTCTCAGGGATGTCCTGTCGCCATTTACCTGGCCCGAGGTCTTGTGGAAGCCAATAGGCAAATAAATGCAACTATTTTTCGAAATGCGGTGGTCCTCGAGATACAAGTACACAATACGTTCCCTAATTGACGACCAACTAGAATGTTTGGCGATTCTGGTCTGCAGATTTGTAATTAACGGCGCCACGAATTTTTCAGGCAATTGTCATTTGTTTCTTATGAAAGTCAAATATGCCGTTTGCTTAGCCACCATAGTGTGCAAGATCTATAAGAAAGCAAAGAGGATTCTGAGATAGAAGCAAAACGGGCCTGGCTGAACTGCATTCATATGGACTGGTAATATCGCAATGAATGAATCAAGTAACAAACAAGGTCATGTTTGATTGTTTGCAAGCCCTTTGAAAACCCTTTGAAACAATGTGATACCCAAAACTCTTGATCGGTTCTTTTGTCTCATAAGATTCAAAATATCTCTGCATGGCGCGTCATTTTTGTATAAGGACAACGCTAATTTTGCCTGGAGTCGGCATTGTCAAAATCGACAACTTTTGTTATAGTGCGATTTGCGCAGCGTCACACTGAGCCCCCATTTACAAGGATTGGATACGTCCCCAGACAGTAGCTAAGGTTTCGGAAGTTTTCCACAGCATCTTTACCTGTTTCGGTCTTATCAGTCGCTGAAGACTATTTCATCGTATTTCCGTACTTCATGCGAGATCGTATATACGTGTACGACCACACTGGTCCTTACATCCAGTGTGCGACATTTACGTCGTATCCAGATTGTACGCCACAACACGAATCCAGAGTGAAATATTGATTCGTCTTGCGCCTGAGTGCGCGGCTAAAGCTGCTTCGTACTCTTTTCGATAGTAGCTCATAACCAATGTTAAGATTATGCATCCAGAAAGGTTCACCGAATTGTGCGTCAGATCACATGCTCAGAATACACGCTCAGTGTCATGTCTTAGTGAGCCAAAATTTCATCTAAACCGCCTTCATACCATCGATGCTAAATTCAAAACCAGCATCGTAAGCAAGAAAGCTGGTAGCGGCATCGCATTATGATCGAATCTTAGGTTGAGATCCTTCATTTTTCTTTAAAAAAAAAAAAATGGAAATCCTACACGTATACAATTTTGTACTTATAAAATTAAAGCCATATTCGAATTACGTAAACGACCGTACTGAGAAACAAGTTTTGATCACGATTCTCTCAATTTCTTGCGCGCATCACGTTGCCTTTTGTTTAATCTTCTCTTCTTTTCGCGTCTCTGGTTCAGCGATGAAGATGGCGACGCCTGTTGTTCGGAGCTTGTCGTGGGTTCCACTAGAATGACACGATCAGACGACTCACACTGTCTCTCATGGCCAAGCGAATTTTCGTGTTTGACTAAATTCACAACAGGTTCGACCGCGTTGGATCCAGGCTGGCCGTCTCTCGTAGTGGTGGTTGCAGAATCAACATTTTCCGTGAATATAACAGCCGAGCTTTCGTTCGCAAGTACCCGTGTTTCATCAGATAAAGCTCGGCATTCAGCACATCTGACCTGCACGATACTACTCTCAGCGCTAGCATGTTGTACCGGAGCTATACTATCTTCACGACTAGACCGGCCCGCGCTCGTGAGCTCAGGGGAACACGGAGCTGTATGATCAGCAAAAGTATCAGGCACCTCTGACCTGGTCTGGACTGTGTCAGGCTCTGAGACCCTCTGAATTTCCGAAACCTCATCGCCTGAGTCAGAGATAACGATGATCTCGTTTTCGGTTAAGGGTTGTACGTTAAAAAGTGATGTTGAAACGCGGCGCATAATTCGGCGCCCACTGTGTCTCGAGCCACTAGGTAAAAACCCGAGCTGAGCGAAATTGCGTTTAATAGTAGTCTGGGTCCCTTCTTCGAGCCGTATCAGGATAAACTTTCTCAGGTACTTCAAGAATTCGGGCGCATCAGGATCGGGAAATATCGTCTCGGTGGCGTGTTTGTACATGTGTTTCATGGTTATCAGTCCTGACGGATCAAGAACCAGAAAGTGATGCCAGGTGTTTTCCGGAACACAAAATGGAATGATCTGGTGCTTATAGCAAGTACTGATGAACTTCTTCGTGAGTTTGCTCCTGTGCCAATTCACTATCAAAATTGTGTGTCCCTGCCTACCTTTTGAGCTCACGTGGTGAACAAAAGTTCTTTCGAGCCAATATAATCTAATATCATCTCTTGTCCAATCTCCTGGAAACAGTTCGATGTTTAGGCTGTCTGCATGGGGATTTGGACCGGCAGTGTGCCGGCCTACAAATGGCTGCAAAAAGAGGCCGTTCGCATTAACGCACTCCAAGATCGTGACGCGATTCTTCTCATCCGTTTCGAGATGGGCTTCATCGCCGGCGCCAAACAATTTCGCCACGAAGCCCATCTGAAATCCGGATTCACTAACACAGTATACATTGTGCTTAGTGACGTAATGTTCACTTATCTTGGCATTGACAGTGCTAACGAACATCTTTATCAAATCGACTAAGCCCGTCACGTCTCTCAAATAGACTAGCCCTCTGCGCATATCGATAGAAAAATTTCTGTTTCTTTTGAGAAACGCCTTGGGCCAATTTTCTCTATTAATGCGTAACATTGCATGCTCCAGCGAAGTGTCATTTGGTCGGTTTTGAACCAAGATTCCTGCGCTACCAATTACTTCCCAAGGCCGGGTTGGAAACCCTTTTTCATCTCTTGCACGAATCCAATCGATAAGTATACTTTCCTCTTGCGAGCTCAAAATCAGCACTGCTCCCACTGGCACCCCGGGTCTACCTTGTGCTCTATGTACGAGAGTCACGTCTTTCACATCAGAGAATGAATGAATTGCCTCAGATTTCGCGCAAAGAACCTTGCTGTCCCATTCTTTCGAAGTCTTCTGCATTCTCTTCTCCTTGTCCTCCATTCCCAGTCTTTCCGACGTGATGTTCTTGGCAGGCAATTTGTTGACCAAGGAAGAGTGATGACGTTTTCGGATCTTGAAAAAAAGAAAAAAAAAACAATCATAAGCGAGCGAACGATCCATACTTAAAAAAAAGTATGGACTTGGCGAACACAACCCCGCAGATCGAATAGCGTACACGCTTTCATGCCAAGTTTCGCATGATTTAGCCGCGTGGGTCGCTTTTTGCTTTGCAAAAATTTGCCACGGCTATTGTTGACTGCGCTCCATTGTCTGACTATTTAAGACCCTCTCGAGCGAGGTCTTCAACTAACCGATTCTTTACATATAAATCTCAGGATAAATTCAGCTTATTACACGAACAAGCTTTGGGTACATGACAGTAACGAGGCATCTTGGTCTCACGCAACATATGTGTGCAAATGTTTGTCACTTTGCAATGAGCAAATTTGAACAATGGCCCTTAACAGAGATGAATGAACGCATGTGAGGATTTTTTAAGAGTGCTTTATATGAATTGTCTTGTGTGGAGACACATGTGCGGCTCGAGCGGACTTATAATCAAGGAAACGAACTCCAAAATTTCAAAATGAGCACATTTAGACACAATGAAATGAATCCGGATTGGGTCGTCTTCTTAAGTAAGCCTATCAGAGGCCTCAGATTTTTTGTCTGATTTCACTCGTCAACTTCGGAAACGCCCGTTGTTGTTTCTCTTGAATTCCATGTTCTTTAGTCATTGTTTTGTGTCAGGAGCCCTATTAAAAATACTACCCCAACGGTGAATTGAATGTCAGGTTCGATGTGTAAGTGTTTACCAGTAATGCATGATTGCTATGTGTACAATATCCGACTTCCACTTCAGTCGGTTCCCTTTTTCTTGTATAGTAATTAAGAGAATTGTATGTAAGAGACTTTGTCGGTAAAGTCAGCATTACTCGATCCCCAACTTACGGGTGTGAGACTGCACGCGTGATGTCAAGTTGCGCAAGACGGAACCGAAGAAAACCGAGTATAGTACGAAGCACGATATGGGGACCCTGACATTTAGTGTAGACTCGTAACCGCATTTTGCATTAATCTCAGGTTAACGTTTTGTATGACAATCCGTTGTGCGAAAGCGTAGAGATTCTTCATACGTGGCGCCTCGATTTACGCTTTATGGTTTTATGACCTCACTATAAAGCAACGTAAATTGTCTTAGATTATGATTATATAGCTACGTAAAATGTAAGGTTTCTTAATCCGCACCGTAATCCGCAGCACTGATTTGGATTCAGGCGGTCTGAGTTCGAAAGCTCTCTTAATCGTTGAATGACCACACGTTTGAATAGCACCGCATCGCCAATTGAAATCAAGAAACTGTTGTTGTCTCGAATTTTGCTCAGCATCATTTAGCAGGTCTCTTGTCTTTTGCTTGAAGGTCAATTCACGTAAGGTGGATGAATCAGAATCCAGATACGATATTCAAATCGAAATTGATCAGGTTCATAATAATTCTAAAAATAAGTAATGCATTTACATGTGTCCTATGTAGTGATCATGGAATCATTTTGTTTTGTAAGAGAAAAAACTAGTCGCTGTTTCAAAGTCGTCCAAAATGCTGGCCAGGCTGCAAAATACATAAATAAGATAGAACTGTAATAACCAATTGTGGAAATATCGCCGAATTGTAAAGCATTCTGTGTTAAAATTGAAAAAAAAATTCGATTTTCTCTATTTCGCATCAAGTTTTTGCTTCGAAAACTCTTCAAGCTCCCGCCCATTAAGAACCTTCGGGCAAATTTTACGAAAAAAAAGAAATACATCATGAATAAGAAAAATTGCAGTAGATCCTCAAAGCCAACGCCAAGCGAAATATGTATTGGGTGCATGAAGCGAAACTCAAGAGGAAGAGATTTAACCCACAAGTACTAAAGAAAAGACAGAAAAAATTCTAATATTCAGCCCAAAAAATATGTTTCCACGGCTTCGCTGGAATCGTCGCAAGGCTCGATAGCATATTGAGAGTCTCTTCATAAGAGAACTAGACACATTAAAGACCAGAAGAAAAAGGAAAGAAATTTACAAGAGAAAGAAGCTACGCATTGATCATTTCAAACGCTTCAAAATATAAAAGTTATTGAACGGTAATCGACTTTCTTTATATTTGATCATCTAATGCTTGCGCACTCACTGATCCAAGAAATCACGTGATCCACCAAAGGCCCTTCCATGGCAAGCTGAAATGCTACTCTCCTGGTCCTAATCGGAAACTTCTGTGTGAGCCATGACAACATTCTGGAAGAAAAAAAAATCCTAGAATTTTTTCTCAAACTCCAGAGATTCTTGTTTTTGCATGGGTGGTCTTGACTCTTACCCGGACTCAAAAGCTACCCCTGAGCCACAGCTAATCAACTATATTTACAGCTTTTCGAAAGCAAGTACATACAAAAATTATAAATCAAGCCCGAAATTAGAAAAATTCCCCAATTTCATCCCTCCCAAATATTCCCTTAACCTTGCAAAAGCGGGGAATGTCCAATAAAAGTACCATCCACTCATCTTCCGCAATCATAACCACACCTGCAAAGCCTGCATACAACACCGAAAGATAAGCATGCAGCGCTCAGTCGTTTCGTTATCGCTACTTCTTTTTTTATCCTGAACAGTCATGTTTCGGCCTTTACTTTTTCTTGCGCTCTTCGCTTTAGGCATATACTTGTTAGAACCATACGTTCCATCTCTAAAAGAACCCATACCGGATCAGTTCTCAGGAAAAAGACCGCTTAGACTTGCAGATCTCAATTTCCTCCACACTACAGATACCCATGGCTGGCTCAGTGGGCACCTTAATCAAAATACGTATAATGGAGATTGGGGCGACTTTATACTGTTTGCCCACCATTTAAGACAAAAGGCGGAAGCTGAATCCAAGGATTTACTTATAGTCGATCTGGGCGACCGCCATGACGGGAACGGCTTGCTGGATATTACCACGCCAAACGGCGCCCGCAGCTTGCCCATTTTCGCACAGCTGCATTACGACATCATAACTTTGGGCAACCACGAATTGTATCTCTGGGAAAATAGCGAGCAGGAGCTTGATCTCATTGTGCCGAAATACGGCGAGAATTACGTGTGCTCGAATGTAGAATGGGCGGCTGAAAATGGTCTGTTTGTGCCGTTTGCCCAGCGGTACCGTTATTTCACCACACCCCAGCAAAAGTTGCGGGTTTTATCGTTTGCGTTTTTGTTTGATTTTAACCGCGCCAACCTGAAGACAAGGGTCACGCCAATTGAAAAGGCCGTCACGCAAAAGTGGTTCAAGGACGTACTTGCAGCATTTCCGCCCCCGGCGGTAGATGTGATCGTCATTGTGGGGCATATCCCAGTCACGAAGCGGTGGACGGAATTGCAGCTTTTACACAACACTCTTCGCAGCGCTTACCCCGACACGGTGATCCAGTATTTTGGCGGGCACAGCCATATACGTGATTTCCAAGTGTTTGACGATAAACTGACAGCATTGCAGAGCGGGCGTTTCTGTGAGACATTGGGCTTTTTGAGCATCGACTTCTCTTCCGAGATCCGCTCGATAAAGGACAGGTTTTTCCGTCTGTACATCGATTTCAGCGTCGACTCGTTCATGTTCCACACCCAGAAGGACTCTGTTAAGAAATTCCATACAGAAAAAGGCACTGATGTCAAAGCCATGCTTTCAAGTGCACGTGCCGATCTTCAGCTAGACACGGTATTGGGCCACGTGACGCAGTCCAACTACTTTATGGATTATGTGCCCTTGACACACCCAAAGAGTATCTTTAGATTGCTCACAAAGCGTGTTTTGCCAACGCTAGAGCGTAATCTGACAAATGAAGAGAGGATCATTATCATCAACACTGGGTCCGTTCGCTATGACCTTTACAAGGGGCCGTACACGATTGACAGCCACTTTATTGTGTCACCATTCGAGAACGACTGGGTGAAAGTGAGCCTTCCAAAAGATATTGCGTTGAAAATCGCCCCCAAACTAAATGAAAGAGAGTACATTTTATCTGTTGGGGATGGTGACGGGTACTTGAAACCGCCTCATCAGAGATATTTGCAAAGTGAGCCAGCTGATCAAAAACCAGGTCAGTCATCATTTACATATCCAGATTTGGACTCGGACGTGGACGTGAAGGGCCATTTGAGCAAAGGGTATGTGACGTTTGATGATTTTGGTCATTCTGGTGACGATACCCCGCATCGGGCGGTCGTGAATTATCCAATACCCAATGTGGTGCAGAGCCTAGAGTTAAGTCCTGGCTTGAATGGAACCGTGGATGTTGTATTTTACAGCTTCCTTATTCCGAATGTTCGGTCTGCAGTTGAGTCCTTGGGAGGCGAGTTCGTGGATTTGCAATTCTATTCAAGAACATATTTGGGCCGTCTTCTCGACAAGTTCGTGGCAAGCAATAAGGTCTGATTGTGGAACAGGTGTCTTTGAATCCCATACTCCATGTGTGCTTTCTCAAAGCAGACTGGATGCGTTTCATCCGACCATCTATAACTGGCATTAGAATGTCTCTCTGGACACTGGTCAAAGCCTGAGGTCATGCTTCGACTTGAATTTGTCGATTTAAAAACCTTGAGTGAGCTGGATGAGTAGCGTCCTCGCAAGTGAAGCACGCCAGAAGCATTTGAGCTAGCAAGCACAGCAAAACACCACCGGTGTAAGCGCTCATGCCACATTGTATGGTATCATATACCGCAAGAGCTTCCGGCAAAGACGTTTTAGTTTCAAGGAGCAATTTCAAGGAGTGGATCTCCGCTACGCACAGTGAGCTAGCTTGTAAAAATACATTGTGTTCTTTATATACAACTAGTGCAATCGGATGCAAGGGTCATGATTCTAAAATGATCAGACTGAGACAAAGCGCAGAATATCGCTAGCAAGTAGAACTGCTGGCGGAAATACATACACCGGAAACTCAAAGTAGAGTCAGGTGGCCAGGGGGAAAGTGTCACTCCCAGATCTCGAATATCTGGCCATCCATGATGTTACTCATAAATGGATCGCGCTGTTTGGCATCTTCAATCGTCGAACCAAGCGGACAAGCGGACTCTGATACTCCCGCGTCTAATATATCGCCTGATTCATGTTCTCTATGGGTGGAAGCGCCGTTTAAAGCGCCACCACGCTGTCGTGCGGCTTATACGTGACACGGTAGTTCCATGTGTTGATACTCTCGACTTCATCGTTTGTGGCTGCGGCCTGGTCCACAATCAAACTCAAATTGAACCCAAACCAGGGCCCCCAGAGCGCACGTGCCTTCTGTGCTGGCAGCTGCACCAAATCGGCGGTTTCGCCGAGCCGCAGACGGCCGCTCTCGTCAAAACGCACTTTTCCATGTGCTATTATTGTATACAATCCCGTTCCAGGCACCAAATGCGTGTCGAAACTGGTCATTTGGTGATTAGACGCCGGCAGCAGAAGCCACTGTTTCTGGAACTCGAGCCTGGCATCTTGCGTGGGCGGCAGCGGGATGAGCGGGTTCCCGTTGATAACTATTGCGCTCGCCGGTTTGAGCTGTTTCGCAAATTGCGTGGCATATGCTTCTACCGAAGGATATTGCGGTTGTGCTGAGGACCCAGTTTGGAGCTGGAGATCAAGCGACGCTAGCACTTTTTTGAGAAAGGGCTCGATCGGCTGCGCTGACACAAGTTAGTCTTGCGTGTCTAGAAAGTGTTAAGTTGGTGTTCATCAGGGGCTACGTACATGGGTCTTGTGGATGGTTCATGGTGGTGTTTGAATGAATTTGCAGGTTATGTGATGTTTTTTTTTTTTTTCGCCGGCTTCATGTTCGTTCGCAACTGGGTGCGTAGCCGGCTTGAATCATGCAGTCTGCAGTCTGGAAGGCCTCAGGCTCAGGCCGTGCCGGTCGGTGTATGAAATATGATATGAGAGAGAAAAGAGATATTCTAGAAATATATGAGTAGGGGTTATTTCTGGGTAAATTTCCAGTAACTGGATTGGTTTTTGTGGATATTTATGGTTTACTGCATTGTTTGTGGTACAAGTAGAAGAATTGCAGTTAGGACTCATGAGAGTATATTGGGATATGTAATCTGAGATGAAAAAAGGGCTCGTGGAAATTTGTTTACTTTTATTGATTGCCAGAGCTAGCAATCAGCTTGACAGTGTATGTATGCTTGTGATTTCCTTTTAACTTAATTCCGTGTGAAATTTTCCTCCCCAGCAAAGAACAATTGGGCTATTTGGAAATCACTGGCGAATGTAGTTGTAGCTGGAGACAGACTAACCAAAGGACCAAGCATCACGTTTCACGGGCACAAGCAGTTAGTGTTTCCTTTTTATACTTCCTGTAGAGAGATGGTATTGAAGCTATTTGAAGTGCTTTTTAGTGGCTCTTCTCTCTTGAGACCCAACAGCTAGTACTAAGGAGATACTGGGCTATCAAATTATTGAGACCAGAAGATTTGATTTGAATCAAGACTTTTTTCTTGACGGTGATATTCAAGCGACTTCACATTCATCAAAAGAAAAGTTAGGGCAAATTCATCAACTAGCGATAAGAAATATCCATTGGAGGCGGCACCATACATGCATGAATGTCAGGGCCCTGGTATCAGTTCGTGGCTGATGACCAGCAAGTAGTGAGTACACTCCCATTAGAGTTCCGAAAGGTGTTCAACTCTTCGATGGCGTGGTCTTACGTTTGCCACCGTTTGCCACAGGGAGCCACAGTTGTCGTTTGCCACCGCCACCTTTCCCTTTTCGTTGCCTCATCACAGATGGGCTATAAATAGAGGTCTCTGCTCTATGTTTGAGACCGTTCTAGTTCTTTAGTTTGATATTACCGAATATACGCACTAGTTAATAATGGAAGGATACTGTGGACATAACAATGAACTTGATAGGATAATGGGTCCATGTGGTACACGAGCAATAAGCACAGGCACGGTTTTTGAACCGCTGAAAGCGAAAAAATTGGGTCTGAAACGGAGTGTCAAAATGGTGCGCAACATTTTGGCTCTGAATTGATCCCAAATCGGGTCTCATCGTTTCATCTCGGTGCCATTGTTTTGTAGTTCTCTAAGCTTACGAAAGGTAAATAACCGCAACGACAACAAAGAGCGCAAAAAGTACTTTTCCTCAAGCACTTTCTTCCTAGAGGATCTGAGAAGCAAAAAACTTTACTTTTCAAGATTTCATGATGCGGCCGTTGCTCTTTGTTTTCTTGGTTATGCTTTCTTCAGTGTCACTTGCAGTTTCACCGGAAATTTTCACGAAGAACGCAGCCAATTGGAATCCTTGCAATGGTCAAAATGGCTCTATCAAGGAAAATACGGGAATTCGCATTAAACCGATACTTTCCGTCAGAAGTGTTGAAGGCAAATGCGACTATGAAAGATCTGAGCCTTCATCATTGGAGCAGCAGCTTATGGATATCTATGAATCAGGCATGGCAGTTATTCAGCAGAACCTCAAAATCCTCAGGAATGATATTGACGCACTCGAAACTCTACTTCGCCATGATGATGTTGCTTCGCCTTCTTATGAGAATGCTTTTGATCAGTTAGAGCGACAGATCAATGTTCACGAATTGCATTACCGTAAATGCAATCCTTCGGTGTGGATTGTGGTCGACGATATAGCAGCATATCTTCAATTAGCAACAACAGAGTTGCTTCACGCTGATTTCGAAGAATTGCGAGAGAAACAAAAGGCATACGCGCTGGTTATACGATCCCAGATTTTGAGCCACTCATTAAACCAAGTTGTATGAGAAGCGAACATAGCCTGCACAAAGAACCATATAGTTTTCATTACAAGCTCATTTTCTGGTGTTGCATTGGCTTACCACGTACATGTAACTGAAATTGACTTGGTGTCGCGCCTGTATGTTCTTTCCGTGTTCCCCCATATTGCCTGACTTTCACGTTGCTTCAGTAAATATAATTGGAGGCACGGTACGAGCGCCCATGCAAGTTTCATAAGCTTTTTGGTCAAAGGCGACTCTCTCATTTGTAGACATTAGGTTCAGATTGTACTGACGTCAACTTCGACCATAAATTTTGACAAACGAGCGAGTCGAAAGCCTCATGGTCAATTATCTTCAAGTTTGCAAGACACAGCGTCATTTCAGAGCCGCATCTGGCGGAAAGAAGGTCATGACGCACCTAGAAAAACACGTCTTTAAATGTACATTGTCAATATCACGAGTGCAATCGCCTTCCCATAGTTAACTCAGGTCTCCACAATTGTTAACAGGCAATTCGCTTGCATGTATGTCTCTTGAGCTTCCCAGGAGCAGAAAGCATGTAAGCAGCTTGACCATACCTTCTGACTTATGTCTTGATAGAAGTGCCGGAATTTATGGCAAAAGACTGTCCAGCAGTAAGCGCTTGCACTCGGCCCGCTCCTCACTAATTTCTCTTGGCAATTGATACAGGTGCAACATGCCTGTCTTATAGGAGGCTAGCATCAAGATACCGCCTGAAGTGAACCCAATCTCCACTCCTTTCGTTGAGGAGTGTGTATCCGCTTCGGGAAGTCTCACGTATGCAAACGACCGGCGTGGTTTTTCCCATATGAGATTCCTGATGTACTGCTTGTATGGTAATTTCTTCATGAGCAGCTTTGTGTAAGAGTTGTTAATAAGCTTGGAAGACGATTTGAGCGCGGAGAAGTATGAGCTCGTTTCCTGTTTTTCCTTACTCTTTACTTTCTGATCCTCGCTTTCTTTCAGAAGCAACAAGTTGGCTAAGTTTTCATTAAGGTCCTCCAGCGACGAGAGTCTCGTGCCAGGCTCATCCTCAGAAAGATTGCCTTCTTGATCAAATTCACCGGTATCAGCCGTAGTTTCGACTGGTGAGCCTGTATGCGGATTGTTAACAGTGAACAAATGCACTGCTCCGCTTTCGGAGCCGCACCCTAGAACGGTCAGGTCCAAATCAAATTTCAAAGCGTTGATCTTTACTGGATTGTGTCCCCTGCGTAGATTTGTGACCTGTGTAATGTGTAAGTTCCCCACCTCGTCTTCTACATCTGCCTCGATATGACTCACACGGATGATTGTTCCTTTCGTGGACGCAGTGGCAATGTACTTGCTGTCTGCAGAGACGGCGATTTTCGCAATTGCGGAGTCGTGTGCTTTGTAGATGAGCCGGGGCCTCAATTGGATCGTGTCATACACCAAGACCCAGCCGCCAGAGTCTTTCTGAAGATCACGTAGTGTGTTCAAAGGTTTCCTTGCAGCTTGTGCCTGCTCGTTTTTGTGGGTCAATTCAATGAAAGGAGCTAGAGACGGCATGAGAACATCTTGAGGTTGCTCCAGAACAAATTCGGAGGCTCGGGGCAGTCCAGTTGCCAGAGTCAGGCCTGGGTCTGTGTTCAACAAGTCTGTCAGCTCATGTATCGCCAGCAAGGGGAGCACCAATAAAGAACTATCATCAGGGGTCATGGCTGCAATAACGCTCAGCCCATTCCCATCGTGGCTCGTGCCAAAAACGTCAGTTTCTAACACTTTCATGAGCCGCACGCTGCTTAAATCATAGATATAGATTTGACCCGCCTCCAAGAAGACCACCATTCGCTTGCGGTTCAACATCACGTCCAAGATTTGCAGCGGGAAAGTCAACTCGCAAATCTTTGAATTTTGCTTCAAGTTGAAGATTCTGAGCACCCGCCCGCTATCATGTGAGGCTTCTGTTTGAGGCACAATTATTGTGAGAGAAGTCGAGAATAGCATACGTAGAAGTGCCGTGCCGCTGCCGGAATTGTCTGGCGACTTGGACAGAGCGTAAAACTCACCAAGGGGGTCACAATTGAAGATCCGGTGGCCTTCCGAGGTCGACACCAGAAGACACGTGAAGTCCTGGTTGAAACATAAGTCGTTCAACATGGTGTGCGAAGAATGGACACGTTAATTATGGGTTAATATGATACTCCTCAGCCAGTAATATTCCTTTTTGTGATTGGATTCTGCAGTTTTTATTTTCTGCTTTTTACTGGATGTATGAGTTGGTTTTTGCAGGCTAGTCTTTTTTTACTCAAAATGGTCTGAGACTCTGAGCAACTAGTATCACGGGCAATCCGGGGTAGATTAGCCGGCCCAACCGTTAAGCGGCCCCGCGTGCGTGCGCGCGTCAAGCCAGCTGTGGTGGCCACGGCCCATAGGTGACCGCCTCAGAGAATAAAACTAATTCGGATAGTCAATCTTTAAAAACGAAAAAAAATCTCGCTGTTTCAAATTACAATATTCGTGAGAGTTGCATACATTTTTACATCTTTCAAACACTCAATTGCTGGTGGATTGGTGTTTGGCATGAGCTTTATTCATCCTCCATGAACGAAGTACCCCGATGGGGAAGGTGACACCGAGCTGGCAGACAAAGGAGTGGAGTTCGACCTTTTGAATGAAGTATATTTGGTCGAGCTGTGAACTTTTGAATGTAGCATTCGTACAGGCCTATAAATGATATCCGTTTCATGATAGTGCATGATAATGCCACTATTAAGGGCTTTGAAAAAGCGATTCAACCATATAGTTTCGGGGTGATATTGAATTTTGTGATACCCATGTGCCTTTGCAACTTGCCTATATGCTGCCTTCTTACAACATGGATTCAGTCATACACCTCATGTATCCTCAAAATTTTCCAAATATCCCATAAGATTGACCTTTTGACCCTAATCGACGCAAAATTCAAATCTCTCTTTCCATCCTTTTTGAATCAAAGCCTACTCCTCAACCTCCTCCAACGTGACTGGTCTCTTTACGGCCCCGGTGCTCTTTTCCACACCAGACGCCGTGGCCTCATTTGGTTGCGAAACTTCGGCCTTTTCCTTCGCCGCCTTCGTTTTCTTCAGTTTCTTAGTCGAGGTTCCGCTCCATGCGTATAAAGGCTGGAAACTCTCGAAAAACCCGCAGTCCTCGAACAAGTTCGGGTACAACCAGAACGCGTTGGGTAACGCCAAAAACGTCACGACGAATATGATCAAACGCACGATTGCCATGGCGAAAAAGAGCCCCAAGAGTCCCAAGCAGCCCATCGACAAGTACCACACGCCGACACGCATAAACCGCGGCCAGAGCGGGAAAAGAATCACCGCAAAAACAGCAGCTAGCATCAAGAAGCCATACAACACAATGTACGGGTTTGGTTTTTGATATGTCCACGCATAGTATGCGTCAGCGTCCAAGGTGGCCTTGCCGATCGGGCGCAACGTCGGTTTCTCCTTGACAGGCTCCCAGCCACGCACCTTGCGGATATCTTTATAATGCAACTTCTCCACAGGCACCAAGAGACGTGCCAGGATCAACATGACAAAGATTTTTGCAACCTCTTGCTCATTGGGGATTGGGAGAAGCTGGTTGCGGGCGTTGGCGCTTTTCTGGCGGTAGTCATCGCTCAATAACGCCCGCTGCAAACGCTTAAACCTGAAAAATTCGACATCTTCCTTGTTATTCAACAACCCGCCGCGCATCTTCAAAGTGGGATTGCCTCTTAAGTAGTTGGCCACGTTCATCACCACGGGCGACCTTTGCTGCGTGAGCGGCACCTGTGACTCACCAGAAGCGGTCCCATTAGAATGGCCATGCTGTAACAGAGAGTCCATGATTTTTTTTTATAGTATAGCTTTCTGGTTTTGACAATTAAAGCTGGGGGTGTTATTTTCCAGGATACGTGGCCGTGTCAGGCCGCTAGCCTCGCCTAGCAGACGCAGGTGGTGCACGGGTGCGAATGCACGCTGCAATTGCCACAATTCCGTCATACGCGTAGACAGGTATTTTGAGGAGTTACGTAATTTCGAACTTCTTTTGTATTTAATCACTAGAACGATGAATGTGGCATTAGGAGGGGCAAAAAAGAGAGGATTGAAGTGCGTGGCGTGGCGTATATTGCTGATCTTTTCATCTATGGGTGCCATAGCGCGACTGGGCCTGCGACAGCCGTGTTATGGTTCGTACTCTAAGTCTCAATACATGCTGAGGCGACAAGTATACGCCAACCCCAGAGTCGAGAAGATAAGTAAGTTGTAATTCCGGCGTGGTTTCGAAGAAAATTCTAAGTAATTTTTTCATCTGATCAGCGCACGCCACGGTCAATCACGATAATTATATAAGTTGTGAGGGCAGCTCCACTACAATTCTTTTGCCCACCCATAGGTCAGTCTTGACGACTTTAGTTAACGATGTATACGTTTTGTTGCATTAAAAAGATCCAGATATTGCACGTCGGGAACCACAATTGGTAGTAAGATTCTGCGTGATAGTCAAAATCTTGAGAAATATTCCATCACAGCTTTCAATGAGTTCTGAGATTGTGGATTGACTCAGATACCGAGTACTATATGTCAAAGAGACCTTTTGAAAAACCTGTTGTGCGGAAGTTACCACATATACAAGCTACAAATCCGCTTTTCAATTCCACGCGACTATATCACTACATCTTCAGTTATTACCTCAGAAGATGTCTCCGTAGAGTCTGGTAAACCTCCACATTGCCACGACTGTGGTTGAGCACTGAAAAAATCGATTGTAGAACGAAATTATCAGTTAAAAAGCTTTCATTTTCAATCTAGAATTGGAATTCTTGTTCACTCGGAAAAATTGAAGATTGGCCGGAATTCACATGTCGGGCAATATTGGCGCCGAGCCGACGAAACATCAAATTAATTTGCTAAGTAGTGATGAAATTGATGTCCGGGCAAGCTTACTAAAACGACAAATAATGCAGGCTGCTAGAACCCCCGCATCACATAAATAGCTCGAAACCGACAGGCTTATTACATGATAAAACTTTTTAATCCCTTTGATCAAAATGAAACAGGCCGGGTACATATTGACGAGTGTTCTTATATTTGCATCGTCCAGCGCAGAACCTTCTCATACACATGACTTGACCACAACAGATGTGGCTTTCAACACGACAAACTCAAACCATTCATTTAATATCTCAACGCCGACAAATTATGGCCCTCCCACAGATGAAGAGGGATATGTGCATTGTGGCTTGTAGCACAAGTAATAACCCATATTACGAAAGTTATTATGAAAGTGTCTAGCCGCTTTTGCTTTATGATTATTTTTGCTTAAAGTGCACAACATATATGCATGAGTTGCTTCATAGAAAGCCTCGAGGAGTGAAAAAAACAAAAAAAAACTTATGGAAATTTTCAAGCGTTGCATGCCCTTTTGAAGTGAAATCCAAATATAAATTGATGGCTGCGACACACAAAATTTGGCCATTTAGAGCAAAACTGTCTTACACTGTTTCATATGAATTTGTCAAATATAATTAATTCTTTATGATGCTAGATCTAACAAAGCGTTCTGTAGAATCTATAGTAAAGAGGCTTTGATGCCAACACGGCTCTCTCTTCGGCAAGCTCTTGCTTCAAAAGGTCCAAGTCCAACTCTCTTCTGCCCGTATCTACATCAAGATCTTTGGCTCTAATGAAGATCTTCCAGTTGCGTTTCCAAATTTTGTGGCCGAGCCAAAACGCCAAGATCACGAAGACGGACAAATACGTTTCGAAGAAGTCGTACGCATTAGGCGAGCCACCAATCGGGAACAAGGCGATCCAGAATTGGGCAATCACAACCAAAGAGTTCAAAATGACACCGTACCACGACCCAATAAGACCTGCTTGGGAGGTGAAGGCAAGCTCATCTGTGCCTCTGCCCTTCACGGACAAAGCACGTCTGAAACGGATGTGACACATGCAAATGGATCCCCATGAAAACAAAGAAGATAATCCTGAAAGGGCCAATAACCAGTCGAAAATGACACCTTGTTTTCCCGAAGCGGATGAGAAGCAGATAAGTCCAAAAGTCATCTGCAAAACAATCGCCACCAATGGTCTTCCCCTCTTGTCGATGTATCCTAGCATCTGAGGGGCCTGGCCGGCGTTGGCCAAGGCAACAAGCGTTCTGGAACAACCAAAAACAGAAGAGTTACCTACAGACAACACGGAGATCATAATGACCACGTTCATCACCGAAGGCAACCCAGAAATACCGGCATTTCTAATGGCAATAACAAACGGAGAGTAGCGGGCAGTCCCGTCCGAGGCCTGGAGCTCAGGACTATTATAAGGAACAAGCATACCGACCAAGATCAATGATATGACATAGAAGAGTGTGATTCTCCAAAACACTTGCTTGATGGCTTTGGGCATACTCTTCCTAGGGTTAGAGGCCTCGGCTGCGGCCAATCCAACCAACTCAGTACCGCCAAAAGCAAATGCGGCCGTCACAAAGACAGAACAAAGCCCCTTGAATCCGTTACGGAACGCGCCCGGATCGTACCAGTACTTTGCGCCAATATAGCCGCCCTGGGGACCGCCTCCACATACTAACACGATCCCCAAAATGATGAACCCGCACACTGCCAACACTTTCACTGCGGAAAAGAAGAATTCGGCCTCGCCGTATCCTTTCACGCCAAAAAAGTTTATCGCCAAGATGAGAACGTAGAATATTGCCACGTAAGCAGCCGGGTTTGTGGTTGTGTCCCAGTAACGTACAGTGATTGCCGCAGCCACCAATTCCAAGGGTAATACAACAAGCCAGCCCATGGCGTAATTCCAGGCCATGGCAAACCCCCACGAGGGGTCAATGAATCTGGTGTTATAGGTTGAAAACGCTCCGGAAACAGGAAACGTGATGGCCAACTCACCCAAAGCATGCACAGTGGAGTAGATCATTGATCCTATCAAGATATACGCGATAAGCACCGACGCCGGACCACCATGTTTCAATACTTTGCCAGAGCCAATGAATAACCCTGTACCAATCGACCCGCCAATAGCAATCATTTGCAAATGTCTGCCTTTCAAAGATCGGGATAATGGCGTGTTTGCAGTAACAATTGCAGCCTTCTCCACGTCAGATAAGTTAGGGTCGATTCCCAAAGCGTCCATGTCGACTCTCCTGAAACCATCAACAAAACTCTCCCATCTTGTCATAGACTCACCGTTATCATGTGCTTCGAAAACATCGACCGTGACTCCGCCTTTTTCGTCGACGGAGACCGGCTCCACCGAAGTGATATAATTGAGTTCCTTTTCCGGCATATTACTCTTGTCTCTGATGTCAATGTCTGTTTAGACAATATTGACTGCAGCTTGGCCCAGAACAATTCTTGGCATTTCTTGGTATTTGTGTTTTATATAAGAGCGGAAAAAAAGATTGGAAATGGGCTCCTCAAGGCGCACTGCTATGTGGCCTGATAAATTAGGCTTTCATCATTATCAAGATTACGCACAACGTGCATGTCGGAGATAAGGCCCAATCTCTGTCTGAATTTGAGGCGGGCCTGCATGCATTGAAGAAGTGAGACGGAAGAATGATATGAGTTCAGGAAAAGGGAAATCGGACTTGGATTTGATCTCCAGATGAATCTGGTCAGTGCTTCCGCTGTATGCTCAATAAACGGTAATTTCATGAATTTTAACTCGTTTACAAAATATCATGTTCAAATGGACTCAAAATTTTCCCGCGACTTGACATGACGTCGACCCTGTGTCAGTGTGCATATATGCTAATTTCGAAATGGGTTCGTCTTTTCGACAAGATAAGAGAATTGAGTCGAGGCTTAGTCCACTCAGCAAGATTCGCATTGAGATAAGCGCATCTTTTTGAGAAAACGCCGCTTGAAATGTGTAAAGATAAGCTTTCTCGCACATAATCCACGAACCCGTTTATACTTGCCATAATCAATTCACGATGCGATACGGTAATCTATGGCACTTGTGACACGATGAATGTGAATTGATGACTTTTGGCCTATGGCTTTTGGCTCATGGTGCGCGAAAAGAAGCCTCTTGACCATAGTCACAGAAGGTGTCTCTTTTTTCCGGGGGTTTGATGAATGATAAAATATGGCAAATTGGTCTAGTATACTCTGCAACCAATTATCCAGGACTCCCGTTTGGGTAAGCAGAAGCGCGAACAAGTTTGAAAATTTCTCAGGTATCGAGCCGTAGTGAACAAACAAGCCACAGGGCGTGTTTCGGCCAAATCATTGTCTCGCCCCCTGACTTTCGTTGACACGAATTACTCTGTCATTCGGTGCATGAGAGTGTATGCGCAAATGCGTCGTAGGCTTATGTTGAAACCATTCTAGCCACACACAAACTACAATGGCTCTCTCTCAGGGGCGAAATCCTCCCGAAAAAAAAAAAGACAAATGGAAAAACAAAAAAAAAACATTCCTTGCTTCTCAAATCAAAAATTCTCACATCTTACCGTAACTTCAACCATACTAATAGAGAAGAGCAGACTTGACCACTCAGTGCCCCAGACCCCGTGTTTTAATACCCTACACATGAACACTTCGACAAGACATGTATGAAATTTGCCTCTTATTCAAAAGTAGATGAAAAAAAAAATCGATGTTTTGTTCAAAAAACACCAAAAATTTCACGCCTTTATCACCTTACTTCTTCTCCTTGCGCGAAAACAAGTGCATTTTCCTTGCGTGCGACTGTTTTTCCTTCAACAACAAGTTTGACATACTGGAGCTTCTCTCCTTCATCAGAGGGCGTGGAATCGCTGTCCTCTCTACAGGTGTCGGCGACTTTGAGCCCATGTCTGAATCTCCCAGATACTGTGGCGCTGGCTCCTCGCCGTCTTCGTCCGAATCGTTTTCAAGCGCCTCTTCGTAGTTGGGGATCTTCAGAAGTGCCGAGAGATCCGGCATGGGGGAAGTGGCACGTGACTTGTTCACCGGCAAATCAAAGTAACTATCCATAGGACTGAGCCCTCCGGTGCTGGCGCGGAGCTGCTCTATTGGTGATTGTGGGCTCGTATAGTCGTACAACATGTCTTTTGTATGATGCGTGTAAACTGGTGGGGCAAAATCCTCGTCCTCTTCAGATTGCTCATTTTCGTCATCAATCTCATTTTCAGCTCCCACACTAGGCGACCGCACCTGCTCTCTGGCGGGGAACACCAAGTCTTCCCTATTGGGGTCCGGGTTTCCAGTGAAGAGCCCATTACTGTCAATCTCTAGATGCTTTGCGTAAACACGGCCGTGCGTTGGGCTCAAATAAATCACCACGGGCAAGTTTGCCCGGAGCTCCGAGACGTGACCGTCTGCGTTTCTGATATGAATGCCCACACGGATCCTGTGGCGCACGGAAATAAGCTCATTTTTCAAACTACATGTTTGAGTGACATCAGTGAGCGAATTCGGAAGCTGATAATTGCCTTGTACGACCCAGTGATCATCGCTTATGGCCGGATGCGGACACACGACCTTCTGTTTCCCGATCACGTGCTCGAATCCGGGCGACCGGCCCCAAAGTCCAGACACATATGAATGTTGAACAATTTCAGCAAACATAGATTTGAACGAGAGCCCCTTGACTAATGGAACAATCACGAGTTTGATCGGCACCGAGGATCCCAAGGCAATACCCTTTCGTGGGATCAGTACGTTGAAATCGATTTTGCCGGGCCATGTATTTGTGAAATCGATCGAATCGTAGAGATTCACGTTCCTGCTGTGAAGTGTGCGAATGATACGGAAATGGCGGGCTTTTTTGAAGGTGCGGTCAAATCGGCCACGCTCAATATGACACTCGAGTTTATACCGGATCTTGCCTATGGAAAGACTCTCCACCGATTCAGGCGTGTTGGCTGGAAGATAGAATGTAAACGGCATGGAATAGTTCCCGTTCGGGAGCAAGAACGAGTGATGTTCGCCCTTGGTTCCGGCATATGATGGGCACGGCGTGCCGTCGATACCAGCACGCGGAATCCTGATGAGCGACAGTTCTTGGTTCTTGAATAAAACTGGCTGAGACTTGGTCTTTTGGAAAGCGGGTCGTTTGGAGCCCTCGGGTGCTGGACTACCAGAATTTTGGGTCCCCAAGCTGGCAAGATCGCTGGATGAGTTATCGCCAGATTTCCGTGCCAAATGGTCAGCTTTGTAATACTTGATGGCCAGATCTGAATAATCCCCATAGTGTAGCTCGCCTTCAGACGAACAAAGAAGATTGGGCCACACTACACGCATCACACAGTTTCGTTCGGACACCAGGCCACCAGACAGACCATCCAGCGATTTACTGTAATACTCTATCGTCTGCTCACCGGTCAAAACTAGCCTTATTCTCTTCACATGCAAATCCAGCTTTGTCAGAAGCTTGACATGGCCTTCCAAAGGAATATTTTGCACCTCGGCCTCGTTTCCCTTGACCAACACGGTGTTCTTCAATCCGTGCGTTTTGAGGCGGATATCAAAGAGGGTCAAGTCTTTTGGGTCCTTGTTGTGTGAAAATTTCGGGCCGTGCATGGTTTCTATTGTGCTCTATTCTGAGATCTAGTATGCGGTGTATGAATGGATCTTCTATAATTTGCTTTATATGAGCAAAGCGGACTGTTCATAAAAATGATTTAGTTTAGCAAGCAACACTCATCCAGAAAATGTGCGTGGAATTTAAATTTTATACTTTGTGTGTGAAAGTGGTTCGACTTTTAAGTCTTGGATTTTCAGTCTATGCCTCCAGATCTCGCTGGCCAGGCCTTCCGTTGCTATTTCGCGATTTTTCAGCCGAGAGCCGCACAGGGTTCGGTTCGGTGATAATAAGACGTTGTAGCCGATCCCGATAATTGATAAAAAGCGCGTGTTGTTAACTCGATCGTGGACTTTTTGTCATGTTTCATATACGAAATCCGCTAGAGATTTTTTCCTTTGTAACGATTTTTTCTGTGATTCCAAGAAATCCTTGGCACGATCTACTTAGGTGGTTTTCTAGAAGTTTGCGTTAGTGACAGGCACGGTGTGATCACATGCACTCTCAGGCACGTGGAATGCGGCACATGCAGTCTTATGGGAACACCGAAATCATAATAGATATTTCAACACATGATCGTGCATTCTTATATTTTCATCTCCGCAAGTTTGAAGCCCGAAAAAACCAATTTTTGATCAAAAATACTAAAGAAGTTCTCAATAATAGAGTTTCAGCACTGTTGTATAATTGTGCGAGTGGATTGTGGGATGTAAGTGGGATTTGGTACACATTACCTCACGTGTCACACGGTATTGTGGTGAAGCAAACATGAATCGAATGACCAGCCAAGTGGTTTTTCGTTGCCTTTTTCAATCAAAAAGAGTTTGCTGAACTGATTGATTTTTACGAAGTACGAAACAGAGCTTGGTTTATGTATGGTTGCAAATTACTCATCACAGTCGTGAATTGCGCGCGTGAAATCAAACTCTCGGTGGTGATATCTGATTAGAATTTGAGTGTCCAGCGAGAATCCGTTCAAAAGAAGAGGCAGGTGTGCAACAGTGCCAGAAAGTCATAATTTTTTTAAAAACACACGTACCCTGTAAACGGCAATTGAAAAGTCAACGACTGTCAGGTTCTGAGCGTCTGACTAAGTAATGTTTATTGTTTTTTTGTTTTTTTTTTTTTTTTTTTTTTGCTTGATACATCTGATTGAAGACTGGGAGCCAGAATTGCTTACCTAGCTCTCCAAAAAACTATATATGAATATACATAGACCCTAGCCAGCTTCGCTACCATGCCTAGCGGCGTGGCTGCGTAAGTAGATCATCAAGTAAAGCCAGCCTGGCGTTCTAATCCACTAGGTGGGAGAGCCAACATTTTTATAGTCAAGGCAGACACTAAAGTCTGCCTTTCCAATGTTCGTGTGTGCATTGCTTGGCTGGCACGCATCACTTGCCATAATGGAACACCTTAAAACGACGTGCTCACCGCGAACTGCGTTTTCTTCTTAGAACTGCATTATTGCTCAAAGCCCACAGATGGCTCGACATCTTTATAAGTATCTAATGAATATCAATTAAAAGCTGTAAAATACACAACAAACTTAAGACCTAAAACTTTTTCCATTTCCACAACGACTCGCCAGGGTTGACTAACTCGTCGTCATTCTCCGTGAAGTGTACACCTGCACCCTCACCTTGCGACACGAGCACGTTCAAGTAGTATAAGAATTTGTTGCCGTCAAAACCCTGTGCCCAAACTTTCTTCGCCTCTTCCAAAACTTTCTCCTTGGGCACAATTTCCTTTACGTTGAGTGTAGTATTGTTTGTTTCTTCATATCTCTTTACCACCTCGGCTGGACTCACGTACCCAGATTGAACCTTCAAGACATCGGGGAAGTTTTTCTCGCCCAAAGCCTTGGATGCGACCGAAACAACCACTCTGCCAATATCTTCAAGTGTAGTATAGGAAAGCTTAGTATCGGGAGAACCAAGGTAAGTGACGGACTTCGACTCTGGGTCGGCGCCAATATGGCCGATCACGTGATACAACCAAATACCACCAACAAAAAATGATGTGTAGATATCAACCACCTTGATGCCGAAAGAGCGAACTTTTTCCGAATGGGCAGTCTTGAATCCAAGAAAACCAGGAAATGTTTTGCTGGCTGCAGGAATGTTGACTCCAAATTGAGAGGGAATGTAAACTTGAGGCTTCACTTCTTCAACAATTTTCTCAATGTGCGCAAGCACATCTGGGGTGGCTCCAAGCAAAGAAATCACCACATCGGTGTTTGCCAATTTTTGAACCAACGAATCCTTTCCATTCTGGATATCGCCTTGCACGTATTTCACCACGTTAGTAGACGTTTTTGTCGTAGCGTCCCTGGTGATTGCCAAAACTGGAAGCTGGAATTTGTCACTGAAGGCAGAGCTCAGAAATGCTGCGAGGGTTGATTCTCCCAAAGCGCCGTTAAGGCCAAAAACTGCAACTGAAGGCTTGGACATGATATGTTTTTGTTTCGTTGAAAATGAGATTGATTGAATTGTGATATTTGAATGAATACACGATTCTGAGATGATAATTGATGCAACAATTTACTGGGACCAATTCCAATCATATATTGCTACGAGATTACAAATTGCTGCGGACTGCACAATGGTTTTAGTAAGATGAGAAATTGTGGCTTGCACGAGCAAACAATCCCCACTTGGTTCAGCCGCTCGTGTAAGCACCACAGTGTGAGTTTATTGTCAGCGTACTGCACACAAGATGCCGCATTTGTAAGCGCCGTGGCTGCAGCATGCATCGGAAACTCGAAGCAAGAGAAAGGAGTACATACCCCGCTATACAGATTTTAATTCAAGGTCTAGACAATGGGTGTGGATTTCAGATTCTCAAAAAGGAAGTGGAGGACTAATCGTACCATTGCTGAATCTGAGAACAATACATAGAATTGGACTAGCATTCGGCCTTTGTCTTCGTAAATCATTTTCGACGTTTTTGTGGGCGAGCGTGACAATTAAAGCGAATAATTATAATGTTTTTTTTCCTTTGATGTGGAAAGTTTCCGATGACCTACTTCAACAACCTGATCATCTTCATATCACTAGGATAGCAAAAGGCGCGAAGTACTTGGCTTCTGTTATTTTTGATTAAATACCAGGGTCATCTTTCCATCCATTATTTGGATTAAGTGCGATGAATTGTGCTTAATATATGAGCATGAACTTCGGATGAGAGCGTCTCCTTTTTCAAAATCCGAGGCTGCGTAACACGATTGGCAAATAGTTGCTTTTACAAAATCCACTTTCCTGAGGATCATTTGTTTGAACGTGTAACAAGCTGTAGTTCTCTCTGGTGTATTGGGTATTACCAATAGCCAAATAAATATTTCTGTTTTGAAATTCATCACTAAATTTCGGTCGGTGAGAGTGGGGGTCATGGAAGAATCCGGCTCAGAAGGTGTTGCTTGTGATACTGAAGCTGACTTTCTATTAGAAGTGTCAACGCCGGTTCTTAAACACAATCAAAAATTTTCTATACTTGATGAGATTCCATCACCTTTTAAAAGTTGTGCCACACTTAAAGTGCAAGAAGAAAAAAACCCTCAAAGGACAATATGATGTTAATAAAGCAGCCCGAGAAGTGTTAGGTACCCCAATTGCCTTAGCCACGTTTCATGCTTGGCCGTGGCAAGCCTATCTTACCACAGACGGCCAACGTGAGTTGCCCGACTCTCAAGTATATAACGTTGGCTTTTTTCCCGTAATACTGGGAATCCAGGCTGGTTTTGCCAGATAATGTACACGATGAAGATCCGTCAGGTATGTAGAAACTACTAGGACGCTCGGGACTACGCCACCTTCAGTAATGTCTTTTGATGCTCATTAGACACCCTAGATAACCGTGCGGTATGAGGCTGAGCTCATTGAATCTGTCTGTCTAGAATACTCAAGGGTTTTTCAGCACTTACATCAACACGCAAGCACTTTTGGTACCCATGTTATGGCAATGTGTGCCACAATTGCTTATCTCTGATACTCACTGAAAGCCAATTACCCAAATCATGCGACATATCAAATCAATAATGATATTGACGCCAAATCACATGCCGGCTGAAGAGGCAAGAGACCCACAGGGGCCAGCAAACAGTAAGCTCATGCGCATGGATTTAGAAATTTGGCAAGTTGCAGGCAAAGCTTTTATTTACGATCTCGATTACCAATTCGAGCGCTTATCTCCGAGAAGCCCGATCCAGGGGAACGGACTTTTACGTTTGGCTCGTAAATAAGCAATTTTGCGTGCGTGCGAAGCAATGAATGATTAGTAATGCTCCTGGAATATTACCAAAACACCGCAAAAGGACTTCGGGCCCAAGCAGTCTCGAAACCGGAAGCCACGCGGAGCACGGAAATTAGCACACTTCCGGTCCTTCCGTAGATACACATGCAGCAGAATTCAGTGGCGTCTGAATACTTCGTTTGCCATGGAAATCGAGTCTTGCAGCCGATTCTTCTATAAATACAGTTCACGTTCTGCGGTAGATTTTTTTGCTTTTCTATTCACCCAAGTCGTATTCAAAACATGCCTACCTCAGTTTTTGTTTCCGGGGCTACCGGCTTCATTGCCCAACACATTATAAAGCTTCTTCTCTCGAAAGGGTATAAAGTTGTCGGATCTGTTCGGTCTTCCGAGAAGGGCAAACACCTTGTGAACACTTTTGGCGCCAAAGATGCTTTCACCTATGAGGTCGTGCCCAGTTTAGAGCCCGAAGGTGCGTTTGATGATGCATTGAGAAAGCACCCAGAAGTCACAGTGTTCCTTCACACGGCGTCTCCAGTCAATCTTGCCGCCGAAGATGTTGAGGAGGAATTGCTCAAGCCAGCAGTGAAAGGAACGAAAAACGTGTTCAGAGCGATCAAACATTATGGGCCTCAAATCAAGCATGTGGTGGTGACATCCTCGGTAGCGGCGCAGTTTGATTACTCCAGGATGCAAAATCCTACCCACAACGTATCTGAGGATTCATGGAACTCGATCACGTGGGAGGATTCGAAAGCCAATCCGTTCTTCGGATATATGGCGTCCAAGAAGTTTGCAGAAAAAGCCGCATGGGAATTTGTGGAGCAAGAAAAGCCAAATTTCGTATTGAATGTGATCAATCCAGTCTATGTTTTAGGCCCGCAAGCATATGACTCCGAAGTTAAAGCAGAACTCAATTTCACTGCGGAAACAGTCAACAAGCTTCTTCTGTTGACGCCTGAATCTGAGCTTCCAGAGTTTGATACACCATTTGTAGATGTCCGAGATGTGGCACGGGCGCATGTTGCTGCGTTTGAGGATAATTTTGAAAACCAGCGTCTTTTGTTGAGTACATCTGCTTTCACCACCCAGATTTTGGTCGACATTTTGAATGAAAATTTCGAATCTTTGAGGGGAAAGTTGCCCGTGGGGAAGCCAGGATCCAAAGAAGAGCCCGAGTGTTTCAAGGTCAACAATGAAAAGACAAGGAAGCTCTTGGGGTTCCTGTTCATTGATTTGAAGACGTCCGTGGTGGATTCTGCGTCGCAAATCTTGGAAGTAAGAGGAGCAGCAGAATCCCCTGCATGAGAGCCACTTTACCAAACACTTTCTATTATATGTCTATTGTCTATAATCTAATCCACCGATTGGTTTTCACTTTGCGACGGAGTTGAACTGCTCGATAAATTGGCACACAACTTCAACGCACCAGAATTCACCCGATGGTTTCACCCACCCGAGATGGCCACCGAGATCACTCTCCACCATGGCGAGGTTGGGGTTTTCTTGGACCAACTTATCGAAGTCCATGTCAGTAGACACGGTGGGGTCATCTGTGGCGTTCAAAGATAACGTGGGGACGCGTATCTGGTCGATTCTCTTGAGTGGCGAGGCTTCTCTATAGTATTCCCACGAATTCTCAAAGCCAGCTGTCTTGCATGTGAATATGTCATCCCATTCGTGCGTTTTCTTAGCCAACATAGCCTTTTTAATCGACTCATCGTTGAAAATCTCGGGCAGGTGAATTTTTAACTCCTTGGAATTGCTTTTGATGAGCTTATTCAAAAACGTAGTCAAACTAGGGTTGAGCATGAATTTGCCGGTCAACGAACTGCTCACGTGATTTGCACTATCTACCATATCCCAAGGACACCCAATTAGAACGGCCGACGTGACCAATTCCTTGGCAGATTCACCGGCAAACGCAAGGTAATTAGCAACAAGCACCGCGCCAAAGGAGAACCCTACCGTGTACAATGGCCGATTGGGGTACCGTTTCTTCAAGTCGACGAGCACCTCTCTGACGTCATCGTACGAAAGTCCATTGAAAAGTTTCCCTGTGGTAATCTTTGTTCTACAGCATCCTCTGGAATTCACCACAACCATATCCCATTGACTTTCAGGTAGCTGTTTCAAATCCTGAGCCAAATTACGTATCAACGGTTCGTGTGATCCACCAGCCAAGCCATGAAACACCACGCAAAGTGGCTTCGTGTTCTCAATTTGATCTTTCTTTACCTTTCCAGCCAATTCAGAGGAAGTGAAAAATCTGGTTCTTGGGTGGAGCCTTGGAGAAGTCTCTGGAAGCGTTTCTTTGTAAAGCCTCTTGAATTCTTGTTCTGATTCGGGCCGGTCAATGACCCAATCTAAAGAACATACGCCCTCATCGTCGTATTTAAAAATTTCTCTCCCATAATAAACCTGAAACTCCGTTTCGGAATTGTGCATTCCATAGTATAATGTCTGGAGTGCGCCATTGAACAAAAGCGGGTTTAACCACAATTTCTTTGAGGCGTCTAGAATAGGAAGTCTGTTGCGAACAAAATCAGCGAAAGTGGTGGAATTGCTGATCAGGGGCGACTTTTCTTCACTGGAAGTATGTACCTTTAAAGTGGAGCGAAATCCCCATTTCCAAAACCCAACAAAAGTCATGATGTTGTTTGGCAATTCGTGTGCTGATGCAAGCCACTATATAGTGCTCGTATATGTCTGGCCCGAGCCGAGGAATCGGGATGCCGCGTTTTGAGCAACTTGCCCAAGGCTGCCTTAATTCCGGCCACGCTCAAAAGTCGCGACATTGCGCCAAGACTCCCCGGAGATAATAAAACACGGCCCGGAGATAAGGTCGAGGAGACAGCAAAAAGTAAGGTCAAATATATAATCATGTATGGTCTAATTGGGTTTGCGAAGCACACTTCTTCTATCTAGTCTACTTTGTGGAGCCTCGCGAGCTGCTACCACGCGAACTGCTGCCGCGTTTCATCTCTGCCGCACGAAGCTTCGAGCGCTCACTCGACTCACTGTTGGTGATATGCCCACGGTCATCCAAGTCCACCGAGCCGGCACTTTCAAAAAGCGACACGTGACCCGACAAAAGACCCAATGTCTCGATGACCTGCAGCGGATTATTCAAGTGCGCGGTGGCTGTAGTCTTTTTCGCTGCGGGCCCAACAAGCACGGGGTAAACACCATAGGAGCCTGCTTCATTCTTTGGCAACTCCTTTAAGTGCCACTGAGCCTCGATCTCTTTCAAGGACCCAAACATATCCTCGTCCGTGACGTCATCACCTAAGCATAGCATAAAGTCAGGAAGCTCATTCGCGGGAGTGGCGTTCTGGTCGAGCTTGATCACCTGTGGTTGTTGCTTCGCGCCGTGAGGACAGAGAACCAACCTCTTGACGATCTCACCTTTGTTCACGAATCGTGGCCGTACCTCGATATTGGCTTTACCCGACATTATCTCGACTTCGTAGTCTTTACCGATAGATGCCTTGAGTTCTTGCAAGCACTTGTCTGCTTGAAACTGGCCCAACTCCGGATCCGATCTTCTGTAGTGCCATGTCAATGCAACCTTTTTCTTCTCAACATTCGAGCCCGGGGTTTCCTCCGTGAATCGATTGAACACCTCTTCAACCTTGATCTGCCATGACATATCCATAGTCTCTGCCAAATTGTACCACTTCAGCTCTCCAACGTCTCTCATGAAACAACCGTGTTCAGCTGAAAGTCCCACGTTTTTTGCGCCCCACCACTTCTCCAAGAATGCTTGGTCTCGACCCGAAATGATCCAAAATTGGTTTTTTGGGTCTTGCGTCAACTTGTCAACGATTTGCAAGAGTTTATGCGAAGGAATTGCGGCAGCAGGGTCTTTAACGATAGGCGTCAAAGTGCCGTCGTAATCAAAGAGAAACAAGCGGCGCTCTGCTTTTTCATAGGCCTTGAGCAACCTTGGCCGATTCAATGTTGGCGTCAAGTGCGTCTCGTGTATTTTGGCAGAATGGTCGATTAAGTGTTCAAGGAATGTCGACGTCCATGATTGTATCGAGTTTGATGCCACTTTCTTGTATAAAGTGTCCTCAAGCTTCGCCTTTTCTGACTCACTCATTGAAAGGCACTCGTTGATTGTTCTTGCAACACCAACCGAATCCCAAGGGTTAACCAAGATCGCGTCCTGAAGCACGGAGGCCGTGCCGGTAAACTCCGACAAGATGAGCGGCGATTTCTTCTTTTTCTGGCAAACGACAAACTCAAGCGACGTGGTATTCATACCATCACGCACCGAGGTCGTGAGTGCCAAGTCAGCTACGCGAAGAAGCGCGAGATATTCATCCCTGTTAATCCTGATTTGGTAGTGCAAAATAGGCGTGTGATCAAAATTGCCGTAACGAGAATTGATCAGACTAACAAGCTCCAGCACTTTCTTCTCGACTTTGCTATCGTTGCTGTATCCAGGAGACGAGACTTGGATCAATACCACCTTTTGACGCCACTCCGGGTACATATGTAAGAACATTTCAAATGCCTGCAACTTCTGCGGAACGCCACGGACCAAGTCAAGCCGATCACGTCCAATGATGATCTTCTTATCCGGGTAGCATTTTCGTAATGCCTTCACCTTCTCGTCGACGCCTAGCTCAGAAGAAAATGCGTCGTGTTCCAACCGATTCGTGTCAATACCAATCGGTAACGGCTCTACGGAAATGGTTGTGCCGTAGACTAACACGGAGTTCTTCGTAACCTCGTAGCCCATGATACGTGCACAGCAACTGACGAAATGGCGCGTAAAAGACTCATTCTGAAACCCAATTTTGTCTGCGCCGAGCATACCGTCGAGTAATTGGACGCGTTTTGGTAAGCAACGGAAGTACTCCGACGACGGGAACGGAGCGTGGATATAGAGCCCGATGAACGCATCGGGAAACTCCATGCGAAGCAATTGCGGAAGAAGAAGGAGGTAGTAGTCGTGGATCCAAATAATGTCGCCTGGCTTATAAATAGCCTTGATTTTCTGGAAGTATGCTTCGTTGAATTTCACATAGTCGTACCAATCCTTGCCGTCCTCGCGTGCAGCCAGCTGGTCTTGAATGTAATGAAACACGGCCCAGATCACGTTTTCCGCATACTTGCGCCAGCGGCTCTGGTCTCTTCTAAGAAGCCACACCGGGTGAACGTTCTCGCTTTTCGTGGCCTTCCTTATCTTCTGCTCGATGTCGGATTTATCGTCCTCATCGAGATACAACGGGTCATTTTCGATGTTTTCCGCCGATAAGTCGCTTTTCTCGTCGGTCTTGTTCACGAATTCACCCGTCCACCCAACAATATGAGTTTCCCAATCCGTTTGTTGCTGCAAATAAAACAACAGCGAGTAGAGCGCCAGCTGGCCCCGCACGGCCTCAACATCCCAGTATGGCTCACAAGTGTTGTTATCAACAAGTTTGCTGATTTTCGTGGGAAGAGACGTCACCACGCTCAAAATTCGGCCCGAAAGCTTGAGTTTCTCGTCGTGGGAGTAATCTTGTGGCTGTGCCAACTTGCCGTCACCAGCAAATGCATGAAGCTCATCATAAACAGTCCCCAGCATTTGAATTTTTTTCCAAGTATCTCAATTGCCTGTTCAAAATTCAGTTTTTTGACGTTTATGTGGGTTTTGACTGGGCTTTTTAACGTTCTGACGTTTTGAGACAGGGACCGGGGTTTACGCCGGTGGGGTGCCGCGCTCCCGTGAGTGGGGTGATGATAGGCGGCACCGAACTCTAATTTGACGATCCATGAAGGACAGATTGGGTGTGCAGATCGAAAAATGGATTTTTCAGAATATTTACAGGAACATGACTTCCAGAAAGTCTCAAATCTGGCTTTTCAAATAAAAGATTTCTGCTTTTCATCGAATTGAATGGGGGTTATAGACGTATGGCTATGGTGGGGTTGGTCACGTGGCCATGAGCAAATGGTTGCCCGCGCTCGCTTGCTTCAAGTTCAGCCAGCCCCGTCTGCCGGATCATTCGGCATTTGTCGCAAATCGAAATGCTTGCGAAGAAAATGTTTACATTCTAAAAAGCGGCTTTGGTTGAAATTTGTTCGTTTACGCTTTTTTCTTCACACCTGGAGTTTTAGTTTTTGCTTGATTTTATGGTATATAAATTTGTTAAAAAAAACCATGGGAATGCGTATATTGCACTCAGGTTCGTATGAGATTATCTGGTTATCAGCCTCAGTGGATTTACCCGGGACATTTGAGTAATTTAGCAAGCAAATTTAGAGTAATGTATGAGAACAAGGCTTGGCCAAAGCAAAAAAATGCTTCTGGAAACATAATCAAGACAATCAAGAGAAGTTCAGCCAATAGCCCTCATGACGTTGTAGCTCGTCTTTCCGTCGCCCAATTGCAGTCGTTGAAAGAATTTGAATAGAGTCATACGTAGGCTATTATGTTTACGGTACACTTTGTTCATCAGCTAGTACGTGTATTCGGTGATCTCAAAGTAAAGAGCTTGAACGGACTCAATAATGGCGCAAAGATGGCGCAAAGACCTCTATTTATAGCCTGTCTACGATAAGCCAACCAAAAGCGTAATAATTTCACCATAGTCCGGTATGTAGTCATTGGCAATGCCTTTGTGAACATGTCGGCGACGTTGAGTGCGGAGTTCACGTATTCAAGTCGGTAAAAATTACTCGAGAGCCTTTCCCTGATACTTTTCATCTTGATGTCGACCATCTTCCGGGTGTGAAATAGTGATTTCTTGTGGCAACATGCAATCACTGCTTGATTGTCTTCGAATAGCTTGGTTTCCGCGACTTTATAACCCAAGCTCCCTAGAAAATCAATAAGGTGTACTGTCCGGTCCTCTGCTATGGAGAGTGCAACTAACTCTGCGGCTGCTGTACTCCTCGTGATATTCTTTTGTTTCTTACTGAGCCATTTCACGAGGTTTCCATTCATGTACATTGCCATGCCCGATACCAGCTTAACGTCTGAGTCTGGTGCGTATATGTAAAATCATGCCAACAAAACAGTCCAGTGGCGTCAATAAATCATGTCACCGTAAAAAAGAGTTTAACTTCTTCCAGAATTCTTTTGGGAGTGTATTCATTAGCTGCTGGTTATCAGCCACGGGCAGACACCAGGGCCCTGACATAGGCGTGTAGAATTAACATAATTGGTTCTGTAGAGTGTACATAGAAAACTCACTTTGGGGATTGGTTAAGACTTTGTGAAGCACATGAGATCCTTGGAAGGTTCACCTACTAGTTTTACGTAGCACGCAACTCCGGCCTCCAATGATCGAAGAGATCACCGCTGTACTGCCTGTTCGTGAGACAAATGACCAAAAACTAAAGTCAAGAAAGTCTTCACAATTGTTCTTCTCTTCTGTAGAGAAATTGAACATAGACGTTTTTAACGAGGACATTTTGTACTCAACAGTACATTTGCTCCACTCGTAAAAAGGCTACCTTATCTTAGAGTATAAGAGTATTCTATGTGAGAGAAAATCACCGAGTTCGATCCATTTGAAAAGTTTAGACTAATGTTCTTTTCTGAAATTGCGAAAAACTGTTTAGTCTACTAAGCCGTTGATTACAAGTCCTATAGTTGACAATCCCGGCCGTTGATGCATACGTTTGGTCCGTTCCAGCAGTGAAGCCTCAATGACCTACTTTTGTTTGAAAGACAATGTACTTGCATTGTTCCAAGTAACACAATAACAACCATGGTCACGTGTCGCATGGAAATTTTTAACAATGGAATTATAGATATACTTTATTCGCATGCCCCTCAAAGGCCCGGCTTATGTTGGTTTTGGTGACTTTTAGGCCGTATCGAGCCTATATGGTGCTATAGGATAGTGCTCACCCGTCATCTACTAGACCCACATTCTACCAATCATTAGCTCGAGATTCAAATGCATTATTCTGCATTTTATAAGCGCCTCATTTTTGTCATGCGTCAATGGTAAGACTAGTGACTAGTATGCCACTTCTTTTGCAGTTTGAGAAACGTGCTCGTTTGCAGTGATGTTTCCGGATAAACAACCATTGTTTCCGGCTCCGCCCCCCAAACACATGCCAGATTGCATTGTAATTATGCGTAAATTTAACAACAATGGCAACATAACCTCATCAAGAGAATTGTCCTATTGTGAAACTCAGCTCACTCCAGATTTCATACGCCATCGTGCCCCTTTCGTCATGCGCAACGCCAAAAGCAGTAAGCCGGAATCAAACCACCATACGACCATGGAAAAAGAATTTTGAGGACTTCTCACCCGATCAAACTTGATCTTACTTCTCTTGTTTAGATACTGCACTCAAATTTTTGGGTCACATGGTGGTTTTTGGCTAGCATGCCACTGCGATGATCACATCATTATGATCACATCATATCTTGCTGAGGAACACAACCAGGATTTGATCAGTGACGCAACAACCGGCTTTGAACGAATCCATTGTAGAAAACAAGAAAGGAAAACGATAATTTTCCGTTGGTTGTGATGTATTGTCACGCTTACGACTGCGCTCTTATGGTGCATATACTGCAATGTATGTTTATAAAGCGCAGATCTGCTCATTCCGAGCCCTCAATATTATCATAACAATTAGCAAATTCGATCTCCAAAATGCGTGGATTTTTCTCAAAATATTTCCAGCAAGCACTTCTTGCGTCTGCTGTTGTTGTTGCAGTTAAGGGTATTCAAGCCGATTCGACGCCTTTAAAAATGCTCGATATTGTTGACAGTGAACCGTTTGACAGTATTGCAGTATCACCAAGCAATTCCGAAGAATTGAGTTTGTTTGACAGCAGCTTCTTTGAATCGGATAAAAATAAGGAGGCAAGCATTCAATTTCATGGCCTGCTGGAGTCCTTGGAGCCTGAATATGAGAACGAGGAAGCGATTTATTCGGACCCATTATACTACCGGGAGACAAATGAAGAAATAAACGACGCCCAGAAATTTGATGATGCGATGTCTTTGGAAAGGCTCGGTATCACTTCGCCTTTCACAATCCTGCAAGAATCTCTCATCGCCAAACAAATTGGGGAATTTTTCGAAAAGTTGAAGGTTTTCAAAAGTGCTGTTTTCTGGACCCCGTCGCTTTTGACCACTGAACTTCCCATGATGGAAAATGAATTTTCAACGGTGGCCTCTGCGCTTTATGATATGGAGTCAAGGGGTTTTGATCTTCCCACCGAAGTGGCCGAGCAATTCGATGGGTGTTTTATCGTGTTTGCAATGTTGGATCTCAACCGTGGGATGCGGCAGCTAGGGTGTGGCGACCAACTCGGATTTGCCCCGAATATGCCCAAACCCATTTTGAAAGATCTTGTCGAAAAAATGGAACTTTTCGTGGTGGCCTTATCGGGGTGTTATGACGAAAAGGACCAACCAAATACAAGTGCAGACAATTTTGCAGCCGTGGTTGCTAATCTTACAATAGGGTTTGAGGCATTGCAAGAGCAATTCAGGGGCTTTATTTCACAGGGCACGATTTTGTCCGAGATATTTCTGGCCGAATTGAAAGCAATCGAGACTGAAATTGAGATTTTGAACTCTTCAGTGCAAACAAACCAGACACTTTCCACAACGCCAAATGCGGCAGTGGTTGGGCTTACGCAGTGTCCTGAGCCCGAGAACAAAGAGGCAAAACAAAATGCAATGGAACTCAGGGAATTGGAAACCCGAATCAGAAATGCTCATAGCTTAGGATTCCACAACCATGATTTTTTCAACTTCGAGATTTTTCATCAGTGGCGAGATGGTGTCAACACGATCTGTGAGGAGGCAATTTCGCAATTAGCAAGAAACAACTATCCTCATAGTTGCGAGAAGCAGAGTGTGCTTGAACTTTTGGATGAATTGAGCACTGAAATCACAGGGAAAGTCAATTCGGTGCTTCTTTTGGCCACGGAATTGAGTACAAATGAGCACGTCCCCGATGACCTCGCTTTATCACTATTTGCTGCGTTCCATGAAATTCTTAGAAATGATATCCGCCAAGTTGATCTCCTGCTCAATCTGTCTTTGAGAAACTTGAACAAAATCAAAACTTCTGTTAGCAAACTAGGATTTGAAGAGGCCAGGATCCAGACCCTGGTGCAAAAGGAACTTTTGGAACATACTACACGGCATATTAGGGACCTGCAATGGGCACACTTTGCCGATGCTGAGGGGACCAAGATCATGGAGATGAACGCACAAATATCATTGGGAAACTTGGAAAGACTTCTTCTCAAGATCGAGCTTGAAAAAAAGTGAATAGCTTGATAATCAATAGCCACAATTCTCAAAGGAAATAGCCTCAAAATAAGCAAACTGCAATGCACTTTTCGAAATCGAGTTATGTAGTGTCTGTTTACATTAGATTGCGATGCAAGATTGATCTCTTTCCCGTCATAACGTGGCTGATGTCTACGGCTGCTGTCTCGAAGATGTACTCCGTGAGTTTGATTTCATGTAACACACGAAAAATCACGCCCCTAGAATATACGTGATTACCAAGCTTTGATAAATGCTCGGAACTTGTGACGTTTTAAATTTTTTTTTTCTTTTGGTATATAAAAACAAATCCAATTACCCATCCAAAAAAAAAACTAACAGAAGTTGAGTCGAGAACTAGAACCACTCACCATGTGTGCGGGACGCCAGGCTTATGCCTGTGCCTCCTCGGACTTCTTGTACTCCTCGTAAGCAGTCAAGGCGTCCTCGAAGTGGTTGCTGAACAAGTCATCGTTGTCCAACAAGGCCAAGATCTCCTGGTTGTCCAAGTCCAACATCATGCCGGTGATCTTACCGGCAGCCTCAGGCTCCTGGGCCTTACCGGTGGCGACGATCTTAGGGTACAACTCCTCACCCAAGATTCTCTTGTGCTGGTCCTCTGGGGCGGAGGCGAGGATGGCAGCCAAGTCCTTGGCCTGTGGGCCGCCCTTCTGGTTGCGCTGGTTAGGGTAGTAACCTCTCTGCTGGCGACCGTTGGGGCCGTTGAAGTCACCGTAGACAGGAGGCATGCCGTAGACAGGAACGGGCTGGCCGTTAGGGCCGGCTCTAGGCCACTGACCTTGTGGAGGGGGCATCTGGCCTCTAGGCATCATCATCTGAGGGTTAGGGCCGGGGAAAGGAGCGTTTCTACCGTTACCCTGGAAGAAACCTGGCTGCTGGCCGTAGAACATAGGAGGCATGAACTGACCGGGCATACCTGCAGCAGCGGCGTTCTGCATTCTCATCTGGTTGCGTGCGTGGATCTGCTGCTCCAACTGCGAGCGTCTAACGTCCTTGCGCTGAGCCAAAGCAACATACAAAGGCTTGTTCATGACCATACGCTGGTTCATCTCGGTGATGGCCTTAGTGGCCTCCTCTGGCGCGGAGAAGCAGACAAAGCCGAAACCCTTCGACTTGCCAGCCTCGTCAACCATGACCTTGGCGGAGGTGATTGTGCCGAATGGCTTGAACTCCTCCTCTAAGAGCTCCAGAGTGATCTGGTCGTCCAAGTTCTTGACGAACAAGTTCACGCCCTGGTATTTCGACAACTTCTCCAAGCGCGTGGTCTCGTACTGCTTCTTCAACTCCTCGACACGTTCGCGCTTCTTCTGGGCACGGCCAACGTAGATCTTCTGGCCGTTGATCTCGGTACCGTTCAACTCATCCACGGCCTTGACGGCAGCGTTGTGGTCCTCAAAGTTGATGAAACCGAAGCCTCTGGACTTGCCCTCGGCGTCCTTCTCGAAGTAAAGCGAGGTGATCTTTCCGTATGGCTCGAACAACTTGGTCAAGTCGGCCTCAGAGTACTCGGCGCCGAAGTTCTTGACGAAAACGTTGGTGAACTTGGCCTTCAACTCCTCCAACTTGTCTTCTCTCTCCTTTCTCGAAACGTGCTTGCCAACATACACCTCGAGGTCGTTCAACGACATGCCGTTGACATTCTCAATGGCAGCGTCCGCGGCCTCGGCGGTCTCGTAGTGAACGAAACCAAAGCACTTGGAGCGGCCCATGCTGTCGGTGGCCACTTTGCACGACAAGATGCGGCCGAACGCGGAGAACGTGTCGTGCAACGCCTTGTTGTCGATGTCTGGGTGCAAGTTCTTGATGAAGATGTTGCCGTCGCCGTTTCTGCGCAACGATGGGTCTCTCTGCGACCACATGATTCTGCATGGTCTGCCATCAACCAAAGAGTAGTTCAACTGCTCCAAGGCCTTCTCACCATCCTCGTGCTTGAGGTAGTTGACGTAGCCGTAGCCCAACGACTTCTTGGTCACGGCGTCACGGCACACGCGGATCGACGAGACCTGGCCCAATGGCGAGAAGATCTCGAACAAAAGCGCCTCGTTCACTGAGGGGTTCAATTCTCCAACGTACAACGATCCAGACGACTCGGAAACATCGCCCTCTGCAGTCTCCTCAGCGGCAGGAGCTTGCTCGGCGGCAACTGGCGAAGCGGCCTCGGCAGGCGCGTTCTCGAGCTTCAAATTGTCCAAAGACTGGGTAACCTGGTCAGCAGACATGATGAAATGGTTATTTTTTTTCGATTTTTTTTTTCAAGTTTTATTAGTTTTTTTTGGGGTTTTGGGGACGGCTTTCTCTGATCAGACGGGCTGGCGGCCGGTGTGGTGCTGATGCTAGGGAAAGGTGGATTTGCAGTCGGGAGATTTCTCTAAAGAAGAGGTTTTCTCGCCTACAGGGGAAAATTTTTCTTTCTCACAAACACCCCATTGGCGTTTTGTATGCAGGCGGTCCTCGCCGATGGCCCATGGTTTTTTTTTTTAAATTTTTTTTCGGCCTCGCTGTTGATTTTTTCAAAGTCCCGTTTTTAGTCGCGAATTACGATACTGATGGCCCGGGTCCCGGATTCTGCTAGTTTGAGAGCATAGTGAAATGCATAACCCAGCCAGATTTTTCCGAAATCTTTTTAATGACGTATTTCACCGTATAATTTGCTTTTGCTTCGGTCGTGTGTTTAGGGGGAAATCAGATTTCGCTCGGGCTTTTACTCCGGATTATGTCGTCTTTATAAGCAAGTCATATTATTGCACGGCTGCTCGTCTGATGTCAGTCACGCACGTGATGTGCCCGGCACGATGCTGCTCTGGCGTTGGCGGAAAGTAAAAGTATTTTTATGACGTATTCGTAGATTATTGAGCGATGGGATTATCTTTTAAAAAGTGTTTTGCATTTTGCAAGGCAGGAAAAGTAAAATGGAAGGAAACTAGATTAACATTAACTGAGCAGTGAAATTACTGCGTTCCAATAGTGTCTTCCACCGCAATCGAACAAGATATTGAAAGTACAATCCAACTTTACTGTTTTTTTTAGGATTTTTTTTTTTTAAAAAAAAAGATATATCACATAGGTTTATGCTATTTGAGGAATTATACACAGTGTGATGGTTTTCAACGATGTTCATCATTGGACTCAGCAGATAGCTGTCTTATTTAGCAGTCGATTCTTTCAACTGTGGCCTGGAATGATTGAGTCCTTTGAGTCTATAAGTCAAGATACTTGTCAGGTTTTCTGTCAGCGTTAGCACAGATTCCGAGCAGATATATCTTTTTCTTGCCTTAGTACAATTCTGTACAAATTATCAGGACCGGCTCCGAACATGTGACAAGTGAAAAGTCACGTGCTATGTTTATGACAGTCCAATGAAGGACGCAGTATTTTGGCGAGTTTGCAACAAAGTAGTAGCTCATACCGCACTCAAATCGAAGTGGGTTTACTGAATACTTATCTTGTCTACAAATCGATAAAATTTGGGTGAGGCGCTCTAGAACTGAGTAGAACGTTTCTTCTGATTTGTTCTGGCGCGCAAAAAAGTGAAATTTTCAGAAATCCTCTCGGTGGCCAAGCTGGCTAAGGCGCGAGACTGTAATTGTTCATTGTAATCTTGAGATCGGGTGTTCGACTCACCCCCGGGAGATTTCTTTTTGCAATCTTATTCAGCATTATTCCCACTAATTCTGTCTTTGCTTGCGTTTTAGTTCTGGCGATTTATGGATATTAATCGATACCATTGATCTTCTTGGGGTGTCAGTCAAAGTATCGATAAGTAGGATTCCGAGCAGAAAATGCCAGTTTGGGAAATGCCCTGCCATCTAAATTTGAACGAGACTAAGCCAGTCAAGCAGAGAGAGAGATTTTCGGGTGACACAAGGAAAGCCAATTTTGCCCTCTACTTTTTCCTCATATTGCATAGTCTGTCAAGGAGAGTTCAATGATCGGATGCATTTCTTGAAGGCTCGTGGATTTAGTCCAAACGAAAAATCATTCATGGTCTTTATCTTCACTCAAACTTATGTTAAATGTTGCCTCGAAAAAGGGGAAATTAATTTTTGGGGGCAGACCACGCCATCAACTTTCAAGAAATTTTGTAACGAATCCTTGTAACTAACGCTAATGATGTCGTGTGGCTTGAAACTAGCAAGGCTTTAGATAATGTTCACACTGTTTGTCTCGGATTCCACAGAATTCGCATTTACTATAGTATATGTTCTATTTGAAATTGTGGAAGATATTATGGGTGCGCTGACTAGGTCTTTTTCTCGCCCTGCGACTTAATCCTAGAATACATAGCGTTGATTTTGGCACTCGGAACACGCGCAGGCCAGTAAAGACTAGCATACGACCACAAATGTTTGCGTGTTTTGTCGTCGGAGCCGTTTGTCGTGGGGTCTTCAATAAAGTCTCCAATGCGGCCCAACTCCTGCCTCAATAATGTGGCCCATTCGTGCTTGTCCAAGCCCTTGTTTCCCTTATGTAGCTTCATGAGTGACTTTGCCACGGGTTTCAAGGTAGTTTTACATTTGGCCTCGTCCATGCTAGCATACTCCAAGAAATCATCTTCCTCATCATGTTCCGGTTTGATCTTCATTTCGCCCAGGTGTGGTTTCAGCTCCATTTTCTCTGCCGATCTAGGTTTAACGTGCTCGGTTCCATTTTTCTTTGGCTTAGGCTTCACCACACTTGAGTCAGAGCCCTGGCTCGGCCTCTTGCCGTCTTTTGACGCTGGGGCTTCCACTTTCACTTTTCTAATCCTCTTTTTATTGGGCGCAGACATGACACTGGAGGCGTCCTCCTCTCCTCTCAAGATAGTGAATAAGTAGTCAACTCGTCTGCCCAAATGGACTGGGCCAGGGACTTTTTTCCCGGCTGATTTAGCTGGCTTGGTGTCGCCATTAGTCTTCGGGTCGCCCTCAGTGACCGGCGTGCTTGGCGTGTTCTCGGCGTCCTTTTTACCGGTTCCATCCAAAAAGAGCTTATTTTGCAAGCCAAGAACAGGGTCGTCTCTGATCTGGGCCCAAGAGCCGTAGCCGAACTTGTGCACACCAAGTAAAAGCATGGCATCGTCTTTTGGTGACCACTCACAGCTCCAATTCAGCACCAGTTTCGGGAATCTTGGAAGCTCAAACAGCTGGGGCTTGTCTGGAGGAATCAAAGACTCCAAAAGCTTCATGTCGGGTGGGCGCGACAACACCAACTCTGCGTTGATGTTCTTCACACCTTGATACTCGAAAAGCACGGCTTTCTTTTCCTTTTTCCGCGCAAGCCAGAGCGCAGTTGCACCCTCGCCATCGCCATTGGCGACTTTCAGATCCTTTGCCTTCCGCTCCAATTCGGCAAGCACTTCTGATCGCCTTGCTTCTTCCTCCTTCACCAATTTTTTCGACATGTTGATGATCTCGTTGTATGCATGCTTAATCAACACGGGGTTTTTGTTGGAAATACTGCCGTCCTCGACAAGCTGGTTCCACTTCCCGCTCAAATCACCAATCCGTAAAATTGCCCTGTAGATGCCTCTGATTTCTCGTTCAGATAGCTCGTGATGCTCCTCGGCCTTCTTCTTAGCAGCTTTACGTCTCCCACCTTCTTCCTCCTCATCATCCTCCATTCCGGAGGTGTCTGGGGTACCGCCTTGAAGCTTCTTTACTGCTGCACGTCTTCTTGAGTACATAGCGATTTGATCGTTGAGATAAGTCTCTTCAGCCCTCTTTTTTTCCTCTTCTTTGAGCTTCGACAATTCGTCCTGCGGGATGATATCATCCCATTCAATATCTGCTTTGTAATCAGTGACCTCGAACTGTTTCAAAAACTCCTCGGAGCCCAAGTTTGACTCGCCAAGATCCGGCGTGGTCACGTGATCCTCTGCCCGACTAAGCACGTCATCCAAGTTCAAGTCTTCCAATTTCTTTTGATTGTCCGAGGCTGCAAACATATTGGCCGCACCAAACTTCAAAATCTGCGAGAGCTCACTTGACGACGGCTCATTTTTGTTTTTCTTGGACGAGCTGGCGTCGGTCATGCCCAACGAGATGATCGCATACTCAAGAATCATCTTTTTCCTTGCTCGCTCCAAAATCTCTTCTTCAACAGTATCTTTTGAAACAAACCTGTACACAGACACGTGTCTGGTCTGTCCAATTCTATGGGCACGAGCCATCGCCTGCAAGTCTGCTTGTGGATTCCAGTCCGAGTCAAAAATAATCACGGTATCTGCCGTCATCAAGTTAATACCCAACCCGCCGGCTCTGGTGGAAAGAAGAAACGCGAAATCACGGGATTCAGGCGCGTTGAAATGGTCAATCGAGATTTTCCTTTGGGCGGACGGAATGCCACCATCCAACCGCTGGAATTGGTAGCCCTTGATGGAGAGGTAGTCACCCAAAATATCCAAAATACGCACCATTTGCGAGAAGATCAACACACGGTGGCCCTCTTTTTTCAAGCGAGTCAAAAGTTGTTCCAAAAGTACCATTTTACCCGACGACATGATGAGCCCTTTCAAGATATTGTCTCTGGAGGCAGAACCTGCCTTGGCCAAAATGCGTTCCTCGGCTCCATCAAACAAGTAAGGATGATTCAGTGCCTTTTTCAACTCACTCATGACGTTCAACAAGGAGATCTGCGAGCCCTTTACGCCCGAGTTTAACGCAGCATAATTTTTTGTGATGATGTTTCTGTAGTATTCCGTCTGGAGATCAGACAACTCCACACGCAAGATACGCTCGGACTTTGACGGAAGAGACTTCTCCACGTCCTTCTTGAGTCGGCGCAAAATGAAAGGCTTGATGCTTTGCTGCAAATGCTGGATATATTCTTCCTGGTTGTCTGCAGGAGCGTCAAAGTCGATTTCTTGGTCAATGGTGAATTTTCCCGGGGTCAAGAAGTCACACAACGCCGCCAACTCCTTGATGTTGTTCTGCAATGGCGTACCCGTGATCAAGAGCCTGTTTGCAACTTTGAACAGTTTCAAAGATTCATAAAGTGACAGCTCGGCGTTCTTCAAACGGTGGGCCTCGTCAACGGCCAAAAACTGCCACTTGAACGCGCCAAGCTCGCTGCGATCTTTCAAAATGTACTCGTAAGTCGTCAAAAGGATGTTGAACTTCGGTTTTCTGTTGGCGCCGAAAAACTCATAGTCTCTGATCGTCTTACGGGCCTCAGTGTTGCCCAAGTAATAGATACAATTGACGTCAGGTGACCATTTCTCAAACGTTTCTTGCCACGCCGGAATCGTACTCAAAGGCACCACCACCAAGTGGGGCCCGTTCTGGCGCCGCGCATAGATCAACCACGACAAAAACGCCACGGTCTGCACGGTCTTACCGAGCCCCATTTCGTCGGCCAAAATGCCGTTTTCGTTGCGCAGCCAAAGAAACGCCATCCAATTCAAGCCCGTGAGCTGGAAATCACGCAACTCGCCGTTCTTGATGAACTGCGGCTGCTTGCTCAACTTCTCAAACCGCGGCCTTTGGTTGGCAGGGTAGTTGGCCAGCAACGGAGGCAAGATCTTCAGCTGGAGCCGCTGCTGGTACTTCGCCACCTGTTCTGGAGCGTCCTTGGCTATCACCGCGGCGTCTTCCCACGAGCATTCATTATAATAAAGCCGTTTCCACTTCACAAAATATTGTAATTGCGAAGTACCATCTTCAAGCTCCACGCGGTCACTGTCAACAATGCGCTCTGCGTGCGTGTACTCGTCCTGTTCATCACGCTTACGCTCACGCTCAATGTCCATCGCCTCAATGTCCTCTTTCGTGGTCATTGGGTCGTTCCTGATCTCCTGATCGAGAAGGATATACTGCTTGATGTAGTTATCGACCTTGCGGAACCCCTTCGCGTCCTTTAACGCGTGGTAGGGCTCCCACGAGTTGTGCAAATGCAGTTTGTCCGTCCACTTGATCTTGAAAAGGTAGTCTAGTTTTGGCTCGTTGGTAAGTTCAGCGTTTTCTTCATTCTTCTTATGGTCCATCACCATGTCGATACCGGCGCTAGGCTCCTCCGCCATCGCCTGCTCGTAGTAGTAGTAGTCCGTGTTACCGTCGGCGTCGGCGTCGCCGTCGTCACTCTCCAAAAACTCCGCCTCGTCATCGATATCCACCGCGTAGTTCACCGCGCTACTGTTTCTCGTGGAAAACCGCACCTCCAGCGGACCCAGCGCGGCGTTGGACCGGCTCAGTGCCTGTGTGCTGCCACCACGACCATTCAGCCCAAAACGGGGCTTTTTCCGCGTTTTGGGCCGCGTTTTACGGCTCTCGGCACCAAAATCCGCATCCTCGTCGTCATCTTCTGCATCATCCGACTCGTCCTCGTCGTCATATTCGTCGAGCGTAGCCCGCGGCTTGCGCTTGCGTGGCGCCACTTCTTCGTCCAGCTCCTCAGCGAACAGCGCCACTTTGCGTTCTCTGCCAGACCGCCTAAGTCCGTAAAGCTCTGGGTTCGCCTCGATTTCCTCGCCCAACTTGACCATGACGTCGTTTTTCCTAGAGTAAGCTTTGATTAGCTTTTACCAAGTGACCAAAAATATAATCTGATAGGTTTTCCTGTATCCACTAGCCTTTTTTGCTATACCTTTATGTTGTAACAAACGCGTGGCTATCACTGAATATCGACAAGAACACACGCAACCAACACCGGGCGTTTGATGCTTTTTGTGGGCGAAGTTCAGACTCTTCTAGACAACTGGGTCGTGTCTGATTGCTTGAATGACTTTAACGACTTGTTCCGATCGAAATGTGCCTGTTTGGGCAGACTCCAACAGTCGTGTTTTTCACTGTGCGGTGCCAGTATGAGCCAGGGCACTTGTCTCGAAAGTGCTGGGCTCCGTTCTTTTTTTTTTTGCTCTCGACAAGTCTCCTTGAATTAGGAAAGTCTGAGTATAATAGTCACCTATGATTTCCCAACCAAGTTTGGCGTGGCCTGTGTTTGTTTTTGATTTGGGGTGTTGGGGAAAAATAACTAGGGAGAAAAAATTTATGCGAACGACGACACCGCCTGTTTTGGGTACAACACGTTACTGGCCGAACTCGGCAGTGGATGGTGCGGTACACAATTTGATTACTATATGGGTTTATAAAGATCGCCTTGGCAAGCCGCTTCTTTTGAATTGCATAACACGAAAAAATGATGATTGGTTGCAAAATTTAGCAATTATCTCTCTATATGTTGCAAGGTGGCCTTTCTTTTCTTGGTGTGCACTGCAGAGCATAGCTTCGCCTGCAATGTAGCAAACGCCAGGGTTGTGAAGTCTTGGTAGGACTTCGCCGACAATACCTTGTGCAGTTGACCGCCGTGCTTCATTAGCAGTGACCGTGGACAAGACGCGTCTAAATGGATGGTTTCAGTGTGTGAATGTCGCCCATAGGCTTCTTGATATCAACCAATACATAAATTAGATTGTTTGAGAGCACATAGACCTTCCTTCGTAATTCACAGCGACGCGTCTCCACCGCTCATTTACGGAGAGAAGCCCCAAGTGATCTCGCTAATCCCATCTTTCATCAAGATGGAGTGCGAGTGTACTTGATGAGGGATATCGTGTGCTGAGGCCAGTGCGCCAAATGGAGCAACACATGGTTTATTGGCAGTCTTGCAAACCAAAAGCCACCTGTTTCTTGCCATTTATCACGAGAGCAAACGACCTATCTTGCGCCTGTAACTTCAGTGGACCAAAGCCTCTTCCCATGGTTTTGTCCGAGATTTGCCCCTATAGCTCAAGCGCACACTTCACGAATGCCACAATCACGTTCATTGCGACATAAAGAATTTTGACGATTCTTCATGCAATTCCACTGACCATACTAAAACAAGAGCGATTTTGACGCGCCAAGCCCGAGTAGTAACTGAGATCAAGCCCAGTTGTGGTGAGAAATATACCCGCTGAGTTTGTCAAAACTTGACGCAAAAGCGCCAAAGAGTCATATTACCGTAAAAATTTCATCTTTGTGGTGGAATCTGTCTAGCCTTAGGGAGGTGTAAGGAGCAAAGAGAAAAATAGTAGGGGTGGACAAAATTTGTGCGGCATGCCTCCGGCGCGAATCCCGATAAACCTTGGTACACGCACGTCCTTTTTATATTTCTTGGGCGGCCGCGTCAGGAATAAACGCGAATCGGCGTGAAATATTCGGCGAGAGCACAGCTTCTGATGATTCTTGAGCCAAGGATTCATGTGAGGGAATGACCATGCACTATTCCATTGCATCTGTTGACATAAATAGAAATTTGGAAAAGCGCGTACGGAATTGCTGCACTCTCGGTAAATAATAAAGGAGAAATAATATAACTTGATTATTTTCTAGTTGAATCACATGGTAGAAATGAGTCTCGGATGAGCGAGATTATTAGCCTAATCTAATTCCGAGTTTGCTTGCGGGAGATGAGCCAGGCTTGGGTTCGAATTTCTCTTAACCTCCGAGGTCTCGTTCAATTCATTTGGTTGCGAAATAGCTTTCGAGCCAAGGCATTGACAGTGCACATGGTCGAGAAATGGAAATCATTCACAAAATATCGAGAACACTTAAATTCAGATTGGTTGTGGATTTTTGAAGAGTTTTCTGCGAAAAAAAAAAAAAGAAAGTTGGGCAGATTCATGCTTGAACATAGCTTGGGATCTTGAGGTAGTTGCCCTCCTCTTTGAGACGCAGTCTCATGTAGCAAATTGAATTTATTTATGACACTATACTATAGCTGCTGTTTCAAAAGAATTGGTTTCATATGAGTTGGCGTTAGTCACAATTATCTGTTTGAAACTTTCTGACAATTGTGATAAAGAGTCCACGAAAATGTCGACGTTCGTGAGTGTGGTTGCATGATAGCATCCTCGCACATGGGTACACACTAATTTGTCTCCCGATAATAACCCCACATTCGATAATAGTTTTTTTTTTTTTTTTTTTCTTTTTTCCTTGACACATCTGATTAAGGATTGGGGGCGGGAATCGCTTACCGAGCTCTCCATAAAACTATAAATGAACACATATAAAGCCTAGCCAGCTTCGCTACCATGCCTTGCGTTGGAATCTTGGCTTGGTATCGTATGAGAGTTAATTAAGAGCAAATAACTTTCAAAAGAAAAATAAAGAAATGCTCTTGAAAAATAGCGAGATTGTTTTACATTCGAAACACATTTGGATTTGTTTTTGCATAACTTAAAGTTTGGCTCAGTTTGCCGATTCTCACTTTTTTGAATCACATGAATGCAACCCCTAGATTCTTGTCATTCATGCGTTTTCGCTCAAGATAAAAGAATGCATTCAAGCCAGTTGATTGTTAGAAAAATAGGTTTCGTGAAAGCTACTTCAAAAAGTTGACATAATAGTTGTCGGCAAATCCTTGTGTATAATTTTGCAATAGTTTCAGACAATAAAAAGCCTGGGCAATTTCCCGTTGAGTGGATCTTACGGCAACTGGAACACACCCGTCAGTGGTGGCCAATCCGGTGCTGGCTTTAGTAAGGTGATGAGAGTAACGCTGGCATGGCGCGCATGCGTAAACAGAGGCACTAATATAAGCGCAATGAAGCGAGCCTCATCACCGAGCGAAGCAGCTGCCGCGACAGAAAAGTATGCAACATGCAGGAAAACGTATTTTTTTGCAAAAGACGAAACCGAAAAAAAAAAAAAAATCACCGTTGAGGTAAACCCACCACGAAAGCAAAACTAACACCCGCGAGACAGTCATGAGTGGCAAAGCTAAAGGCGCCAACAAGAATGCCCCGTCATCAAAGGGTACCAGAATTGCGATTGTGTCCACAGACAAGTGCAAGCCCAAGAAGTGTAAGCAAGAGTGCAGAAAGTCGTGTCCGGTGGTGAAGACCGGTAAGCTTTGTATCGAGGTGACTCCTGCGAGCAAAATTGCGTTTATTTCGGAAAACTTGTGTGTTGGTTGTGGTATTTGTGTGAAAAAATGCCCGTTTGACGCCATCAACATTATCAATTTGCCCACGAACTTGGAGGCAGAGACTACCCATAGATACTCGGCTAACTCGTTCAAGTTGCACCGTTTGCCCACGCCCAGACCGGGCCAGGTCTTGGGTTTGGTCGGTACCAACGGTATCGGTAAGTCTACCGCTTTGAAGATCTTGGCGGGTAAGCAGAAACCCAACTTGGGTAAGTATGACAACCCACCCGACTGGGAGGATATCTTGAAGTATTTCAGAGGCTCCGAATTGCAGAACTACTTCCTCAAAGTGTTGGAAGACAACATTCTGGCGATTATCAAGCCTCAGTACGTCGATAACATCCCCCGTGCATTAGCCAAGGCTGCTGTCAAGGATGTCGCCGGTATCTTAAAGGCCAAGAATCAGAGACCAGAGAAGTTTGAGTATGTGACCAAGCTCTTGGAGTTGAAGCACGTGATGAACCGTGACGTGGCACAATTATCCGGTGGAGAGTTGCAGCGTTTTGCTTTGGGTATGACGTCGATTCAGAAGGCCAACGTTTACATGTTTGACGAGCCATCTTCATACCTTGATGTGAAACAGAGATTGCACGCGGCCGAGTTGATCCGCTCGTTGTTGGACTCCACCACGTACGTGATTTGTGTGGAGCACGACTTGTCGGTGTTGGACTACTTGTCGGACTTTGTGTGTATCTTGTACGGAGCGCCATCGGTGTACGGTGTGGTGACGTTGCCCTCTTCTGTCAGAGAAGGAATCAACATTTTCTTGGACGGTTTCATCCCCACGGAGAACATGCGTTTCAGAGAGGAGTCCTTGCAGTTCCGCTTGGCCGACGCTGCTGACGGCTTGATCTTGGACCACTCGTCTGCCATGCGCTACCCAACATTGAAAAAGACTCAGGGTGACTTTAAATTGACCGTTGAGAAGGGTGACTTTACCAACTCGGAGATCTTGGTCATGTTTGGTGAAAACGGTACCGGTAAAACCACCTTCTGTAAGATCTTGGCCGGAGCTTTGGCTGCCGACAACGGGACCGAGGTCCCTAAGTTGAACATCTCGATGAAGCCACAGAAGATCGCCCCCAAGTTCCCTGGTACGGTCAGACAGTTATTCTTTAAAAAGATCAAGGGTGCGTTTTTGAACCCTCAGTTCCAGAGTGACGTTGTCAAGCCTTTGAACATCGATAACATCATTGACCAGGAGGTGCAGGTCTTGTCCGGTGGTGAGTTGCAAAGAGTTGCACTCGTGTTAGCTTTGGGTATCCCCGCAGACATCTACTTGATCGACGAGCCTTCCGCGTACTTGGACTCGGAACAGCGTATTGTGTGCTCGAAGGTTATCAGAAGGTTCATCTTGCACTCGAAGAAGACTGCGTTCATCGTTGAGCACGATTTCATGATGGCCACGTATTTGGCCGACAGAGTCATTGTGTTCGAGGGCCAGCCGTCGCAGAATGCCGTGGCCAAGGCGCCAGAGTCTTTATTGACTGGATGTAACAGATTCTTGAAGAACTTGAATGTCACTTTCAGAAGGGACCCCAACTCTTTCAGACCCAGAATCAACAAGAAGGACTCCCAGATGGACAAGGAGCAGAAGCTGGCCGGGAACTACTTCTTCTTGGACAACACCGAGTTGTAAAATCGGGTGTAACTTTCTTTCCGCCCGCCGAGCCGGGCAGCCGTGGGGTTTTTAATTGCATGAGCTCTAGGTCGCGTGCGCTGACCTATTGTGAGTGGCACTCGTTTACGTATGACGTGCCATGATTTTCTTATTTGGTTGTATAGCATAATGATAATTATCTACTACGTGAGGGTAGCGGGGCCAGAATAATGGCTGTCGAATGGAGAGAGGGTGTACCATTTGTGGGCCACAGAAACGAATTTCAGAGTTTGTTTTTTAAACCGGTAGAACAGCAAGTCCTCCGAGGGTTCGCTGTATATACCAGCGGTTGTTCTTTGGGAACTTTTTTGAACTTTTTTTTTTTTTTTCTCTTCACTTGCAAGTCGGGACTCGACATGTATTCCATAGGCCAAATTCTCTTGTGTGAGCGTGAGATTACTTCTTCCTTGATGAAAGCAAAATCCATCACCATAACAAAAGGAGAAAACACTTTTGTGAGAGTGGTAGCAAAACAACTTTAAACATCCTTTAACCCTGGAATGACTTAACTAGTAGGTAACACACATACCCGATCGTGCACGCTAGTGAGTCTGTAGGTAAACATGTTTTTAGAAACACAATGAAAAACCATCACCTTCGCTCCCCAACAAATTGTATCAGAAAAGGCGGGGTTAGCAGCCTTGGCGAGGGGCACCATGCAACTCATTCCTCACATGAAGAGTTTTGACACCCGTTGGCAGGTGCATAAGGCACATTCGCGGCTCAAGTTGTGAAATTGAGCGCCGTTGAATTGATGATATTTGAGCAGCATCAGCGTTGAAGCATTTCGTTTCTTTGACCACAAATCTATATTTATAGATAAAGTCCCTTGGAAACAATTTCAATGCATTAAGGGATGAGCCAGTGATGTATGGGCAATTGTGTTCGAGGTCAGACTCTATCAGGGGCAAGGGAGTCATTTTCTGCCAAGAAATATGCTTGACGCCAAAAAAAGGAAGGCGTTTGGCCAAGGCATGAAGACACACCAATTAAAAAGCAATCTACCCGCTCATTGCAAATCTTGACATCTTTTTATTTATGTCCACTGTCTAAGCCCATTACTTGAAGCGTGCGTGAAAAGTTCATCGGGCAAGACCAGGAGGATACAAGTTCCGGATTTGCGAACGAAGAGGGAGAAATATCTGCAGCCTTTGACCATTTAAATAGCACAAAAGATATCAAAACAACATTTCAGAGTGCATGGAATATAAAAGACGATGCATTGCCCGTAACAAACGCACATGAGCGGTGAGCGTGCCTGGCGTTTAGCGCTCCGACAGGATGGCTGCAAACATGTGGCACGCTCCCTCAAGGCCGTCATTTGAAACAGGCTTAATAAAGGGGGCCTCGAGGGATATTTCACTATAAAGGGAACCCGTCTCCACCCTCGCTCCTCTTAAATGTTCAAATATTCCCCCGCTACTTCCCAACTCGTTATGAAGTTCACCTCACTCGCTTTTTTCACTGGTGTCTCACTTGCAGCCATTTCAACATGGGGGAATTCCACCGATGCTCTGGTGAGCTACCTGGATGATGGTGACTGCCTGACCGCTGTCTACGACTCTTCTTACCATCTGAAATCGCATCACACAAAGGACGTACACAAACTGCATCGCAAACCTCCTCAAAAGCTGCAACGCGGGCCTCCTCCTCGGAAGCTGCACCAGGGACCTCCTCCCCAGAAGCTGCACCAGGGACCTCCTCCCCAGAAGCTGCAACGCGGGCCCCCTCCTCGGAAGCTGCGCCTTCCTGCTCCTCCCCAGAAGCTGCACCGGGCACATCACTCTCACAAGCTGCCTTACCATGCCACCGAATGAGGTTCAGATCTGTAGATCTGCCATATAATTTCTGTATAGAACAAATATAGTCGTCCCAACACATGCTTATTGAAAAGAGAATACTATTTCGACAAGGGATTATTCAATGAAGCCTGTTTTGGTTTCGTGATTCAGTCCACACCATTACTAGCATGGTTTCTCACAGCTGAGCCAGCGGCACTCTCACACTCGGCGTATTCATGAGAATCAGAGTAGGAAGGAAATCAAGCAGTGAAAAGATCATTCATCAAGAAGGGAAACAAGTGATAAAAGAACCTCTAAAGTCCGCGGCTCACGGCAGCAACCCTTTTGAGTGTGTAGGTCGCAGGCCTCGGATCTTGCCATCTTCCTGGGTTTTTGCGTATTCTGAAAATCCTAGTGCCCCACTGAGCGTTGGTTCAGTTCCGCGTAAAAAATGCTTTAATCTTCAAGATGGACGACAGCTAGAGCTGGTCGTGACTGAAACATTGACTTTTATTCAGTTTTTTGATGAGATCAAATACTAAATAGGCTGTCTTCCGCTATGATGAGAAGGTATGTCATTCATACCCTTAGTATCGGGCTTGCCAACATCTTCGAAATGAGAAAGACATTTATAGCAGCATATTTAGATACCTGCAACACCACCAAACCGGGAGTTTTAATTGGCCCCTTGCTCAAACTGGACTCCTCGTTTGCGGAGAATCTTCTCTGTGTATAAGTATCTTAAGGCAGTGTTGCATCGTACAGCCCAATACGACGTACATGTCGGATATCCGATACGATGGGCCATCGTATTCGGATACGGATATCCGATGCTGTACGACGCGTACGAAAGTACGATGAATACGATGGAATACGAAAGTCGTGTCTCTACCAATGTTTTGGGGATAAAACGGCATAATCTCGATGAACGCCAAAATTATAGGCTATTAAGAGTTCATTTTGTTATCTTTTTCGACAGTCTGGTAAGTTGTTTTGAAAAATTAGTCTTGCGAATGCTTGTCAACTTAAATCACGATTTCCACGGCAGCCGGATTTTCGCCTTTGCTTGTTCTCGCTGCATCACCTGAATCTCCATCCATTTCTCCACCCATCTCTTCATCCAGCTCGTCTAGCTCGTCCAGCTCGTCCAGCTCGCCCCCGCCGTCAGAACTTGAAGGAGTTTCCTTCGAGCCCGATAATCTATACTTGAGAAACGCCAACATCTTCACCATTTCCGGGGATATTCGATTTCTTTTCTTCGTAACAACACCATTCATGTGGGAGAATAACGACTCGGAGGGTGCGGACATAGCTGGTATGGCTAAGTAATCTTCTGCAAGATCATAAAGAACGGGATATGATGTGCCTTTTCGGCTTGATAGATCTCGATAAGACTCTTGTATCGCCTATTTCGTTTTGTAGAAAGGTAGAGTCCAACTTCGCTCACATTAGTAATTTGTCCATGACGTGTGCTTCCTCGAAAGACGATTGAGTGCAAGTCCTCACCTCAATTCCTGAGGTTTCCGAAGATTCATGGCTCTGCTTCTTTTCATAGGCTTTCTTATGGCGATGGTATCCTAATCGATAGTGCAACCTATACCAGCCCGTGATCTGAAATTTTGATTAGGAACAAATTGATAGCGTCAAGAAAACTGTAGTTCAAAGACGCCACATCACGATGAAGCGCCTTTCAGCGAGTACAGCAGCAGTGCTCGAGCCAATTCCCACTAGCAGGGGGCGATAATCATGTTCTATTCCTGAAAAGGGATGATAAGCCGTTCTTTTACAGCTCAAACTTCCACACCCAGCGAAGAAACAAAATCGCCCAAAGAAACTCACTAACCCTGTACGAAATCGTACTTTGGTATAGACGAAAGTACGATACGATGAGCCATCGTTTTCGTCTATACGATACGATGAGCCATCGTTTTCGTCTATACGATACGATGAGCCTTCGTTTTCGTATCATCGTACAGGCCCGAATACGATGGTGTACGAAAAGTTCGCAACACTGTCTTAAGGTATGAAGGTTATCAGAAAAGTGTTACAGTGAGACCTGCTTATAAGGATCCTTCCTTTTTGGCAAAAATTACGATAGTAACCAGGTTATCTCATTAAAGAGAGTGGAAATGGTGCACAGGTTTTCCGATTCCTATTAATTTGACGAGAGAGGTTCAGGGAAGGTCTAGTCGCACAATGTATACTGCATATGTGCTACTAGGACGCTGCCAAGAACCTCGTCTCTCTTGTGTACTGACTAGGGCTTCCCGGGAGAATATGGTGTTATCCTAAACCTTCCTGATTGATAACATGCAGGCTGCTTCCCGTCTATGAACAATGGGGGCAGTGGTATATTCTAAGAATAGCATGTTAGACAATGAAGCCACACGGAATACCCAGGAATGCACCAGAGGGTATTACGTGGGAAGTCGGATATATAAGAAGGACTGAGTTTCCCTAATAGGTCACTCAGTTGATCAACTAATTCAATAGACAGTTTAATCAGTATCATCATGACTAGATCTACTTCCACCTCAGCCACTTCAGCTACTCCTGCTGAATCCTTCAGTGACTTGATGAGTAAGTTCATGGTCCACTCACCACTGAGCGACTTAACATGGAAGGAAAAGGATACTCCTGCAGAGTATTCGTTTGATGCGACACTGTTCGTATCTCAACAGGTTATGAGCCCTGTAAAGAGGGACAATGAGCTTACTGACTATAAGCTCGAGAAGGACATGGCTCAGGTGTTCCCTGACTTCTATTATCAGTTCTTGAGGAACTTCTCGAAGGAATCTTGTGTCAATGCTGCGTACTGCGACCGCAACTTGGCAGCGTTCAAAGCAGCGTTTGAAGGACCAGAGACAGACATTCGGCGAGTGATGGCAAATGTGAAGAGTGACTTTGCTACTGCTTTCAAGCATTGTCTTGGTGCATCTTTTGATGACGAGTATGAGACTGCCTTCTTTGACCGCACGTATGTCGAAACTCACTTTGTGAAACGGTTGATCGAGTTGAAAGAATGGTACGAGATTGGAGTTCGCCAGAACACCGTGATTGGGAAGGCTCTCTCTGGAAATGTGAAGCCCTATGTTTGGTTTCTTAAGGCGTTCAATTCCACTGACGCGGAAATTTGGGACAGAGTCTATCCCCTCCTTATCAGAGGATGCGTATCGAAAGAGAATAAGATCGTGTTCAAGAAGAAGATAGAGAGTTACCAGAAGAATGATGGAACTCTTCTTGACAACATGAATGACTTCATTGATTGTCTTGTGCAGAAGAAACTCTTCGTGAAAAGGGGTTTGAGATCTAACCAGGCGCATAACTCAACTGCTGAGGATTCGCATGGAGAGAAGAGATCTGACCCATCAAAGAAAGGCTCAGGCGCAACTCAGAAGTTTCAGAGAATTGCGAATGGAGAAAAGGTGCCGGCACTGGGTAGCAACCAGGTTGCGCGGGCAGAGAAGCGTGGTGGCAACAACCAAGGAGCTGGCAAGCCTGGGGCGTCATCGTATAACGTTGAAGACTTAGACTCAGATGATCAATACACACCGACTGATTGTATCGACTGTAAGTTCTTGTGGGATTCTGGAACCACAAGTCATGTGGTGAATGATCCCAGATTGTTTTGGACGTCCTACCCGATACGCAAGCGCATTAAAAGCTTGGTTGCGTACGAAGAATGTACTGCTAGTGGAGAAATTCGATGCAAGCTTTGGGATGGCACGGTGCTAGTCCTTCAGGATGTACTCCTCGTTGAGGGTTCGGACAGAAACCTCATGGCCCCCAGCTTACTCGAAGGTTTCCACTGTTACACCGAAGGAGACAAAGTGATGAAGCTGGACACGGCGCAGCCCGTTGGCTTTGTTGAAAGGCGTCTTCCGATTGTGGCAGTTACAATCTTGCAACCTCCTAGCTCCGAGGCCTGGATGGCAGAGATGCAGCTTGAGGATCAGGAGGCTGATAATGATGACAGTATTGACGATGAGGACATGTCAAACTCGGACAGCGGAGATGAAACGTCTGCCGAATCCGATGTGGTCTCTGACATCGATGAGTCAGTTACTGAGATTGTGGGTCCTGTACCGGTCAGTGCATCTGTTGAGTGGCATTACCGTTTCGGGCACCCTGGTGCAGCACACTTTGCCAAGCTTAAATTAAAGTATGGTCCTGACGACATTGTGCATGTGGCCAGCAAAGACTGCGAAGGGTGCCTGACATCAAAATTTGTACAGTCCATGCCCAGGCTCTCCGAGCAGTTGACAAAGGTAGATGCGCCTTTTGAAATCTTGCATATTGATTTGAGTGGTCCGTTTAACTTCCCACGGGCGTATGACAACGCGAAGTATTTCCTTGCTATTGTTGACAGGTATGCTCGCATGGTCTACGTTTCACTACTCAAGGAGAAAAGTGAGGCTGGTCAACACTTGATCAAGTTCCTCAGTGAAACTTTCACGACATTGGCTGCGAGTCACTACCCTCGGCAGATCAGATCGGACAACGGAAGTGAGTTTGTGAACTCTCAGGTGAATGCGTTTCTCTCTGAACATGGGATTCAAGGGAGGTACACGCAGGCATATTCGTCGTATCAGAATGGAATTGCAGAACGAATGAACCGTCTGTTGCAGGACAAGGTTCGAGTGTTTCTTGCGCAAGGGAATGTTCCCCTCGAGTTCTGGTCGGAAGCCATACGCCTTGCTGCTTGTGTTCTCAACTCAACTCCACGTACGAACATGTCCGATTCGCCCTTCGAGCTCTTCTATCCTGACGGAAAAGCGCCGATGCTTCGGAAGTTTCATACCTTTGGATGCTTAGCGCATGTGCGATATCCTAAGCTGCTCAAGTCGAGCAAATTCAGACCAAATGCAGTGCTGTCTGCATATCTTGGCCCAGCGTTGGCACGTGCTGGACATCGTTTTTTCACATTCGATCCACCACATGTGTTTGAATCAGATGAGGCGGTGTTTCATGAAACGAGGTTTTACTTCAAGGAATACTCGGTCTCGCCGGAGGTGATCAGAACGTTTTACGGGAACAAGTCACCGACTAACTTACTTTCGTCTATAAAGTATCCTCTCGCTGCTAAGCGTCGCACGAAAGAACAGCGACAACAAGACTATGAGGGTCTTCAACAGCTCTTTAAAGTGAATTTCGATGTTTCGCGAGGTGTTGGTTCAGCCTTTGACAGCGGATCTTCTGTGCAGGATCAAGTCCCGCCGCCTGACGTGGCTAAGATAAATCCTAGCACTAGAGGGAGTTCTACCTCGGAGTCCGATTCCGTGTTCACACCCGGTTCACAGTGTGAGAAGCCTCCTGCTGTGACTCCTTCGCTAGCACATGCGCTGCCTACGCGGATGGAACTACTTCAAAAAGTGTTTGGGAAGCTGGGACCTATGAAGGACAGCTCGAGACCATCGACCACTGTGGTGATGGTACCCACCCAGACACCTGTGCTCACAACACTGAAAGAGCCTGTTGGTACGCTGGTAGCAAAACCGGTGAGTCCAAGACTGCAAGTCATTGGTCTGAAACTGTCTGATGTGCCTTCTGTGGAAATCGAGGTGCCCTCTTCTTCTTCAGCTGGTGTATCGACACCTTCTCTTGAGACGGATAGCCGGCTGGAACCACTGATCTGTGATAGTGCTCTTCCACTCAAGAAACGGTCTCGGGAAGATGACCCCGTCCCGGTTTTTCAGCGCGTGACTCGCTTAAGGACTGGCGCGATTCCTCGTCGGAGATTTCTTGTCTCCAGAGGGAGGAATGACACATTTGGCGCGACACTGTCAACGAGCAAAGCAGTTCGAGTGTCAGAGGGAGCTGATAGCGCCAACTATGCCGACGTTATGCAGTGGCATGAACTTTGTGCTGTCGGAGACACTGAGGTTGAAGATCAAGAAATTCCTCTCGATTCAGATTTCAATGTAAGACGGAACAACGCAAGAGCAAATGCACTCTTTCAGGCGTCAGTGTATCATGTGATGGGGCTGCCTGATTTGAACAAGCCGGTTCCAGACTCGCTTGCACAAGCAAAGAAGTTACCGGATTGGGATCACTGGAAAGAGGCGTGTCTTACTGAGATGGACGCTCATCGGGAAAACGGAACGTTTGATGCAGTAGCGTGTCCGAAAGGAGTGAAACCAGTGGGTTGCCGTTGGGTCTTTACGATTAAGGATAGTGGGCTTTACAAAGCACGTTTGGTCGCCAAAGGCTATACGCAAGTCGAAGGCATTGACTATAACGAGACCTTTGCTCCGGTCATCAAGCATACAACCTTGAGACTCATCCTTGCCATAGCTGCTTCAAGTGGCATGATGGTTCAACAACTTGACGTGCTGCTGGCTTTCCTTCATGCCGAGCTCGATGAGGAAATCTTCATGAAGCAACCACCAGGGTTTCACATTGACCCTGTAACGGAGGTCGAAGGACAAGAGTATGTTCTCAAGCTCAACAAGTCGTTGTACGGGTTGAAGCAGGCACCGCTTATGTGGAATGAGACCATCAATGCAGAACTTTTGAAGCAAGGGTTTCAAAGAACGGTGAACGAACCTTGTCTCTATTTCAAAGGACAAGGAGTCGATGTGCTTGTTGTGGCATTATATGTGGATGATCTCCTTATTGTTGGAAAGAATGCAACTGAGATTGATGAGGTGAAGAAGGATCTAGGCCGTCGCTTCAAGATGAAGGACTTGGGAATAGCAAGGAAGTTTCTTGGCATAAACATCGAGTTTGGTGCGAACTATACGAAGTTGCACCTTGAGGACTACATTGACTCGCTTTTGAAGGATTACCATATGGAGACATGCAATCCTAACAGGACTCCAGCGGTGACTACCAGAAGCAGCATGGCCTCGACTGATGGGGACAGCTACCAGAATATCTCGGAGTACAGATCTATTGTTGGAAAACTACTCTATGCTGCTAACACGGTGAGATTTGATATCAGTCATGTCGTACTGAGATTGTCAAAGTTTCTTGCTAGTCCAAGGGTCAAGGATATGGAGGATGCAAAGCGGGTGCTTAGGTATCTCAAAGGAACCAAGTCGCTTGGGTTGTTCTATAAGAATGAGGAGCAGAATGAGTTGACATGCTACTGCGATGCCGATTTTGCCTCAGACATAGAGACAAAGAGCAGGTCAATCACAGGGTCAATCATTATGTTTGGAGAGTCTCCCATTTGCTGGAAATCCAAGTTGCAGACAATGGTTGCCTTATCGACGGTGAATGCAGAGTTGGTTGCCTTGTGTCATTTAGCCACGGAGACACTCTGGTTGTCAAACTTGTTGACAGAACTAGGCTTTGTTCTCAAGTGCAATTTGCTTTGTGATAACCAAGGTGCCATTAAAACGGTGAAGAATGCGGCTGTGCTTGAAGGTACGAAACACATACGAGTCAAGGCAGACTTTATCAAGCAGCAGTTGGTGTTAGGAAGGCTTAACTTGGACTATGTGAACACTTCAGACAATGTTGCTGATATGTTTACGAAGGCACTACCATACCCTTCATTTAGTCAGTTGAGGATGAAAGCGAATATGAGAGATTCGCCTTAATGAGGGAGTTTGACGAGAGAGGTTCAGGGAAGGTCTAGTCGCACAATGTATACTGCATATGTGCTACTAGGACGCTGCCAAGAACCTCGTCTCTCTTGTGTACTGACTAGGGCTTCCCGGGAGAATATGGTGTTATCCTAAACCTTCCTGATTGATAACATGCAGGCTGCTTCCCGTCTATGAACAATGGGGGCAGTGGTATATTCTAAGAATAGCATGTTAGACAATGAAGCCACACGGAATACCCAGGAATGCACCAGAGGGTATTACGTGGGAAGTCGGATATATAAGAAGGACTGAGTTTCCCTAATAGGTCACTCAGTTGATCAACTAATTCAATAGACAGTTTAATCAGTATCATCATGACTAGATCTACTTCCACCTCAGCCACTTCAGCTACTCCTGCTGAATCCTTCAGTGACTTGATGAGTAAGTTCATGGTCCACTCACCACTGAGCGACTTAACATGGAAGGAAAAGGATACTCCTGCAGAGTATTCGTTTGATGCGACACTGTTCGTATCTCAACAATTAAAAGTCTTTAAAATCAAATCTAAATTTTCTCTTTTCGGGAAATAAGTTCAGTCAGGAGGCACGAAAGTCAATTTAAAGTGTGAATTGAACCGTCACTTTAATTACAAGTTAATGAGCATCTCTTTCCCTGAAGTATGCTTTTCAATGTACTTCGCAATTGCTCTGGGGCTGCTAATGCGTGGCTACAAAAACTGTCCGAAAATCAACTCATTGAGCTCTTTGTCTCCTACATGCTTCTTGATCATCTCAAATGCTTCATCTTTCGGCGACCAATTGAATTAAACAACTTTTTTCATCCGGAACACCCGACAAAATGTAAAGAGATGTTTCCCAAGTTACTGATAAGAGGTGGAAAGAAAATCCCCGACTTTTGTCAGCACATATGGACGATGTCCTTGGGCATCATTTTCCAAGGCTGAAAAAAACCCTTCACTGAATTGCTTTGCGAATCCCTAGAGTATTCGACAGGCTACGTTCATTCCTCTTCTCATCGGCCATGTCTTTAGGCCAACTCTTGCAATGTAACAAGCCTGTCATCACCAACGTGCCGACCAAAGGCTTACAGCCAATCCATCAAGATAGCTGTTGTCCCCCGTGCATTCGCATCGCATGGGACCTATAAGTGCACCCGGAAGGCGTGTATTGCAAAGTTTCGGGACCAAAACAGTAGAGGTAAATCTTCTCCTACCAGTAACAATGTGGATTTGAAAAAAACTCCTTGAGTCTTCTAAAAGGCCTTTTTCAGCTCTTTCACGATTCCTTTCGGAAGTTGAGTGCCCTCAGGGCATCAGACACAGGCATCCATCCACGCGTTGAACTTAGTTCATGGAATGTCACTGTTTTTACCATACATGACAGCCACCTCGCACTCAGGAAGGGGTCCGAAGGGCGCTTCACTTGTGTTGAGGCGTCAACAATGTAAGCGGTTCACATGAGTCCTCGAATGTCCCAAAATGATGACTTCTACAGGATCTGAACCTTTCGCTTCACCTGCTGTTTAAGAAGATTTTTTTTCAAAAATCGTGAAATATGCCAAAAACAAAGGTTAATCATATTAGTATGGGAAAGAGATCTAAAACGGAATTTTTACGATAAAGTTAGGTTTATCTTGCTAAACAAGATCCTTATAAGCAGGTCTCACTGTAATTGCAGAGGTCCGTGCATATGAGATCACCTGACATACACGTGATTCGCACGTGCTAACCCAAACCAGTAGACCATCAACAGACAATCATCTTCGACAATTAGCATCAAAAACACCCGTTTCTCCTTCTTTTTACTCGTTCAGACTATCGACTGGGTGTGCCATGGCCATGCGCAAAGATGAGATTCTTGTTGAGTACGCTCGCAAGCTCAAAGAGCTCGAATACCTATGGTCGAATCCGTTGAGGCCGTTCTCGACTTCTACGGATCTCCAAGACAAAAGTACTAGCACAAATACTACATGCGCCGATTATATTGATAACGCTGATATTGAATCGAAGCAGCCTCTCGTTAGTCATGATATAGATCGCTTGAAACGTGACTTGGCAGCTTTGGCAGTCAGGTATCTCCGCGATAACAACGTATTAAGCCAAAACAAGAAACGACAGGCAAAAGATGACGCTGACACGGCCCGCAAGGCTCAAAAAATCTCATTGGGTGATAATCCACACCGGCTGGTGCCTGTAAATACTCGTTTACAAGATAAGAAGACCGTGCTGAATAACCTACAGTCGCAACTAGAGACTTTAGAGGCGGAAACAAATGAGTTTCTCAATAAGAAGCTTTCAGATCTGGACGTGGTCGCTCTACCGGAGCATTTGCCTACCCAAGTTCACAACGTGCTCTCGTTGGCTGAGCTCTACTATTTGACACAAACTTTGCCTCTCATTAAGCTTTTGCCGGGCACACATAAGACGCTCATGACGGAGAACTTTGAGCTGGCGATTTTGGAGGGGAAAGTTGCAGTGTTATTCTCGCGTATTGAAGAGCTCAAGCGACTGAAAAAGTGGTCCTTACGACAGCCTATCCGGTATTATGACCCGTTTGTGTATGCAAAGAGAAACATGAAGTCGAAACTATGTTCATGGGACTACGTTTTGAAGGAAGGAACATGGATGGCAACGGATTTCAAGGAGTCATTGAAGTTCAAGAAGCTTTGTTGTGTCACAATTGCTCAGGCCGTGCAGGATTTCTGGTCGTACGGAAAAGTTGTATGCATCAGCAGAAAACCGATCGTACACCTTCCAGAGGTTTCTAAGGGTACTGATTCCGAGGCATATGCGTCTGCAGTAGAAGTGATGGACACCGAGACTAGCGGCGTAGAAGCCGAAGCAGATATTGTCCCTACTCAGACTGAAAATGTTCTCGAAACCGAGTCTTTCTTGCCTGATCAAGAGGATACTGATGCCATACAGGAACACAGTGTTTTGACGGCACAAGAGGATGTTTTGTCGATGCAGGCACAAGCTTCTGAGCCTGAAACAATTGATATCAGCAAATTGCTCGAGCGTCCAGACCCTGCCAATGAAATTGCGCCTTTCAACTTACCGCAATATCTGCCACAGGATCTTCTCGATTCCGGCATCAACATCAAAAACAGGGGTCCTTTCAAGGCCCATGTGAATTTGAGCGATATGAAGAAACTAGACCAGCTGATTATACGAAATCTCCCCAAATTCACTGCGTTTGACGATGACCGTAAGAATCCCGAAAAACCAATTCCAACGGGTGAAACCACCATTGTTCCTGTCTCACAGATGCTTCTACCCATGGAGGACGATGATGAATGGCACAAAATCGTGTTGCGCGACGCAAAGCCGAAACAGAAATTCTCAGCGCCGAAAAACGGGGTGCCAGAGTACCAAAAGGGGCTATTTGGTGTGCAATCACACCGGCGGTTGAATTTCTTGCGGCCACCAAAACCTCCGGCAATCAAAAACATCGAGTTCCGCTCGCCCACGATCTGGCTTCCTCAAGACGACAAATACTTGATTCATTACGTGGCCGAATACTGCTTTAATTGGGACCTCATTTCAGAAAACCTCCAGCAAAACGCCGCCACGCTTAGGCGCTATGAATCAAATATCGAGCGGCGCACGCCCTGGCAGTGTTTTGAGCGGTATGTACAGCTCAACGAAAAGTTCCAGTTCTCCGACATGAAGGGCATCAACGCGTACCTGGCGCAGCAGTGGCTTGAGCTGGCACACAAGGCGCAACTGACAACGAAAAGACGCATTTCGCCACTCGGAGTGGGCAACGAAAGCATCCAGCGGGGCCACCGGCGGCTCAGGTGGGCGTCGATGTTCGACGCGATGCGGAAGACTATGCGCAAACGCGAAAATGCCCTCGCTAAGTCCACTTCCCGTAAAGGCACAAACCTGCCAGACATATCCAGCTCGTCACTGGTCAGCACGGCCAACGGGAGTGTGAAGCGCGCATCGGATAAGATCCCGACACCACTAGAGCTTTCCACGTTGAAACATGACCGGGATAAATCGATGCAGGAGGCGTTTGTGCATCAGCAGGCGACCCGGTCGAAGATGATGGCGGCAGTGGGGCTGCAGAAAGGCGTGATAGACCTGCACCCGTCGCTGTCGCCAGGCTTCGGCGGGCCCACGGATATGACCGGGATTTCGCCGCACCCTCGCGTGTCTCAAGCGCACAGGGGTGCCGCCGCTTCTAGTCTGGGGCCAAACTTGCAGAGACCGCAAGCTGCACGCCCAAGTTCGCAACAGGGTTTGAATTCACAGCAACAGATGACACAGCAGCAGCAGAATAAGCCGGGAATGGCGGGATTTAAGCGGCCCACAACACCGAACGGCACCCCGTTGAGCGTGGAGCAGATCCAGCGACTTTTGCAGATCCAAAAGCAGAGACGCATGATACAACAACAACAACAGCAACTGGGGTCTGCGGGGCATAGCCCAGGCACCGTGCCTGCGTCGCCCAACCCGCTCACGAGAAAGCCGGGCACAGGCCAGATCGGCGGCCAGGTGCTTTCAGGCAACGGGCTCATGCCAGGTAACTCTCTCCTGGCCGGAAACGCCGCTAAAAAGGGCCCTGCGCCGGTGCGTGGCCGCATCCAGTTCCCTCCCGCGCAGGTTCTGGCGATCATCAATTCGATCCAGCAGAAAAACCCGAACCTCACCAAGGACCAGGTGACGAAACTTGCCGCATCGTATTTGGCAAATCTCCAGCAACAGCAGCAGAATAAGCTTGAGCAGCCACATCGTGCGGTATCGGCGGGCGAAAGCTCCAGTGTGCAACAGAACCTACAGGCCCGGCAGGCCCAGCTTTCGCGGCAGCGCTTGGCGGCGTCCACGGGACTCACAGGGAAAGAGACAGACGCCCAGACATTGTCAAAAATGCAGTATGAGGAGCGCAAAAAGCTCATGATGCAGCAGGGCGGCTCTCAGTATGCACAGGGTGCGACAAACTCGGGCAAATCGACGAGCTCGAAGGCTTCTTCAAAAGGGCCCCGGTCGCAAGGCTCGCAAAGTTCTCAAGGGGAGTCGTGAGGATTCATGATCTTAATGTGACAGTGATAAAAACAAGAAATCCATTATTTGCTTCGTAAGTTAGACTAAGATTGACTGGATTCGTCGGCCACTGATGGTGATATGGTCTGTATGAGGAAACTACTGAGTAGAATCGTCGCTAGTTTGCTTTCACTAAACATACGTCCTAGCTTTTTCTCTATTCATTGCTTGAATGGAAAAGTTCTGGCATTACAACACGATGCTCGCCTGATGCTGCACAATGACAATGAACGGGCCCTGGGGTAACATCATCTTAAAACTCAAAAAAAAAAAAAACAGCTAATTTGAGAGACATGAATCTTGATACGAGCAATAGTACAGTCAATCTGTGTACAACTTTAATACCACAATCTCCTCAATAAATTGGTTCTCATGGGTGACCCATGCAAATGACAAAAACTAAAGAAAGAGATAAAAAAACAGCAAAATGTGCTAATGTTGGATTATCCTGCTGAGGCTTCTCTGGGTATTCTAAGTGTAGCAGAAACTTGAGCGCTTTTATGAGTCCGGGATCTTTTTGGGACTGATCAGATAATAACCTGAGCGTTGAAGACAAGAAAAAATCCCGGGGAAAGTAATTTGCTTCAGAAGTAAAATAGATGAAGACTTCGTCACTCATAGAGAGTTGGAAAATTGATGGTCTTCTAGCCTTATTTAATCTCACGAGGCAATGACTAACTCGCAGTCGCAGCCGTTTGCCAAGAGCCATGCCAGGCTAAACTGCCAGAGTTGTCATTCAATTAAATAGAGCAGTCGCTTTGATATTAATCAAGTTTGTGAAGGATTTCATACTGGCCTTTTTCTTGGCATAAAACCAAAATCATTTTCACTCTTCATTATTTCATTACTCGATTGTATTGCGCTGTCACATCGAGAGAGTTACTTTTGGGACCAGCAAACAGGCACAAACAATTAAATGTTTTTTTTTTAGCATTTCACACAAAAACCGGACTTTCTAAACTGACTACATCATACCATGCTTGGTGTCAAGACTTCAATCAACAATTTCATCACGCCCCTAAGGCTGGGGATGGCAAGTAAGGCTCACGTGCGTTCATAACTTCATGGTGCTGATAAGGACCACGTTCCCAGCCAAGTAAATGATCCGTGGTTTTCAGCAGTCACTGGGGTTTTTTTTTTCGTAAGCAATGGAATCGTCATATAAAAGGATAAAATTCAATTGAAAATAAAAAATTGTCATCAAAAACGAAAAATTTCGATACATATACTCACCGGGTCCGTCCAAGTGCACTATACTGTAGTATCGCAGGCAGCCTCGACTCGCAGTTGTTCATAGGCATCATCAGCACACTCAGTCTCAAACTACACCCAAATTCCATCTATACCAACAAGAAATCGCACACAAACCAGGAATTTCCCGGCTTTTTTTCAGATAATCAGGCCAGCCAGAGCATTTCGGATCCAAAAAAACATCTCATCTCTCACAAAAATGCACCATGGACCGACGGCCGCTCAGTCCTGCCAGCCCCATCAGTGACGCCGAGCCAGCGCCAGAACGGGCTAATTTATACAGATACCTCCCGCAAAACCTAGCCGCTGAGTTCTCGCGGCGCGTGCTTGGATGGCTCTACTCGTTTTCGCTTGTCATTCTCATGTTGTTGACGCTTGCGTTTGTCGTGGTGACGCCCGCAGACGTGATCATGCAGACCAAGGGAACCTCCGCCATGGGGGTGAAACTCTTCATCATCGTTATATCGAATGCGTTTTTCTTGTTTGCATCAGTCGTATACTACTTCTCGAGACTTGTGCACAGTCGCGTGCTCCTTAACCAGATTCCATCCAAGTCCGTTTATCTCCCGTTGGAAACGCGCGATTTGCCCCGGAAATCCACCGAATACATCACCCAAAACTTGTGCAGGTGCGTTGGAGACATTCAAGCGCGTGCGGGGCCGTTGCAAAACGAGCTGGAGCGGTTCGATTACCCGGGCATGTCGCCTCCCAACTATATTCAGCAGCGCAATCTACGCTTGGGTTTCCTGCATGCTTCACTGGCGCTCCCGGAGAATTGCGTGTTCGAGGACGTTGTCAATAGCATTGGGCTCAAGGTCGAAGTGGACGGCTTGTTCGCCGGCAACTTCACGATCCCGAAACATTACACTTTCCGCGAGGTTTTGTTGGCCATCGCCGAGGACTTGGATACAGAGGGCGCCTTGGACGCGGACTTGGCCACTGTGCTCCGAATCGTGGTGGAGGACTACGAGAGGTTTAAATTTGGGCCGGATTTGATCAAACAAGCCGACTTGGTTGCGTTTCTATCCAATTTGGAAAAAGTTATGACGAGATATATCAATTCGAACTCGGCAGAGTTCACGCGCATCGACCTGGCCTCACTCCGCAGACCCAGCTATGCCGATACATACAGCGTCGGGTCACGTGGCGAGCATAGTGACGCAGAGAGTGCCAGGAGCGTGGTCATGACCCGACCCCTGAGTTTCCTCGATCCATTCGACTACCATGACGACGCCGCCAGTCTACGACGCCAGGCGCTGTTTTCAAATACCGGGTTTGGGCTCTATCCACGGCGCCTGCTGCGCAGTAGGGACGGCTTTCGAAATAGCAGGGACAGCTCGCGGATCAGCCGCGAAAACGCCAGGCTCAGTAGGGAAAAGTCGAGTAGCAGTGTTGGGACAGGCCGGGCCTCGGGGCGCCGCAACTCGGCGTGGTCGGCGATCAAGAGCCGCCTTGGCAAAACCTGACCGGGTTCTTGGATTGGTTTTGAGGTTTGGAGATCCCACTAATTTAGCATTACTCAGCATCCTTGGCCCTGTATCCAGTGCTCATACAGTGACAGGGCATGCATCTCTGTATTTAATTAAGCCTCGCTTCGCTTTACTCGAGCTCGTATAGTGTAGCAACAAGAATTCGTAAGGCTATAGGATTTCACAACTTTCATTTCAAACACACAAGTATCTAGTTCTGCCTGGGCTTGGTGACGCCATCGTGCACAAAATAATACACCACCGTCCCATCGTCGTTGACTATGGCCAAAGTGATGCGCTTGGGCCGCAGGTCGATTTCTGCTACACGATCAAACCACAGCGAAATCTCTCCCATGGAACATTTGGCCTCGTGCATGGCTTTGGGGACGACCCATTCCTGCAAATTTTCTGGATCCAGGTCGGCTAGTTTACTGGGGGGCAGGCCTCGAAGAATGGCTAAACCATTGTTCCGGAAAACCTGTACATTCGTCCAAAGGGTGTAATGGACAAGATTGGTCTCGACCTGAGCTGCGAGGTCCATGTGCGACAATTTCAGTGTGTGGATCGAAACAGGGTCACAAGGGCTAGAAGCCTTGATTTCATGTGAATTTGGAAAATGTGGTTTGAGACTTCATAGTGATACTTGCATGCAGTGCTCCGCGATGCGAGGGCCTGAGACTCAATATCGGAGAGTTTCGCGTACTCGGAGTTAGAGCATGGAGTGAGTGAGGCTGTGAAGGGGGCTGTGGCAATGAGCCACTAGGCAATTTTAGTTGGAGCCTTTTTTTTTCACTTCCAAGTGGAGAATGTCGTGGCTAACAAGAAAATTTACTGAGCTTTGTCGCATCCATTCCATGCTGATGGTCCTTAGTTCTATATCTACATTATTCATTTTACTGGCTTGTATCGTTTTAATTTATTAGTGTAGGCAGGCATAATCTCGCTCTGTCGCGACTGTCACTGAAGCTTACGTGAGTCTCCATGGGTATTGCCATGCTCCAAAAAGGGGTCTTCTGCGACACTTACATGCCCAAAAAGAGCAATAAGGTATGGCACCGCGCGGACCCCTATTGAGCATTCAAAAAGGGGCAAAAAAATGAATTCCGCAAATCGACTCGTAATTGCAAGTTTCCTGTGTGGCGGTGCACACTGCACATGCGTATTTTTTTCAGATCCACCGCGACGCTCATTGACTAACCAATGAAGCGAGCGAGAATCACGAATACGAAAAGGGCTAGACCGGTCGCCTGATCGGGTCACACGCGTTCGAGACAAACGAAAATAACACGTCAAAGAATTAACTACGCGTCTCGTGTCGCAAAATAAAATAAAAAATAAAAAAAAGAAAAGAAAAAATGCATTTTTTGTGGGATTCCGCGACACGAGACACGAGACGCGAAACGGGCCTCAGGCCTCGGGCCTCGGGCCGCCGCAAGCAAGTGTCTAGACTCGAATTCCAGTGAAGAGGCGCCTAAGGCAACAAAGCCCCGAGAATGCAAATGGTGGAAGAAGCATATGTGCTTGGGAAATTCTTTAAACTAGAAATGAAGTAGAATCTCGTTAAGTTTTTTTTTGCTTTTTGGCTGAGCCTGTTTCACCAAAACAGTGTGTCATTGTCAAAAGAAAATATATGCTATCGCTTGTTTCTTAATTGCCCGTTTTCACCTTTCTTGTTTTTCGCCCGCCTTCTGAATGGGGCCATCGCGGCCCTGGAATAAGTGGCGCGCATGAACTCATCGGCCCAGCATGTGCGATTTCCAGATCCGGCAAATTAATATGTCAGATTCGGCCTGAGCTTGCCCTGGCCGCCACTCTGGATGGCGGATCAGGTGCACGGCGGCTGTGACACATGCACACCACGGGGACTATCCGACCGGGCTAGACGCCAGGCCCGATTTCGGGTCTGTATCTAACCAGATCCTCGCTACATGTCGTGCCTCTGTGCAAAAGAAGAAAAGTCCAGACCGTTTGAAGTGCGGTTGAAACCGCCGCCAACGTCTAAACGGTGCAGCCGATGCAGCTGGGACTACACATTGAAAAGAAACTTACAGCCGACAACGCTAATGTCGAGGACCGTTTCTTGTGTGAAAAAAACTTCGTCTCCACAGCCTATATAAGACCTGGCGATTTCTCCAAGATCCATGTGCTTTTGTTTCGGTATCGAATAGATCAAGTTCATTTTCACATTCATTTCACACCTGTTCTAACCTTCGTTTCCGATCCCAGATCCACGTCGCTCATTTCAGTGAAACACATCAAAGTCCATCTTATAAAAAAGATCACTTTGCCACAACAGTCACCACACAGCTATCAACATACTTCACAACATCAGGAAACTTTTCATTTAGTCTTCTGAATACATCTTTCCAGCGAACAGAATTAGTGAAACTTTTGCAATGCTTTTTTTCGCACCCATCGCACTTCTCGCCGCCACTGCAGGCGCCGCACCCACCAAGAGATCCAATACATGCCTGATTCCTACAAACGCAGGATTGGTGCAAATCACACCCAAGTCGTCAAATGCCGGTTGGGCATTGTCGCCCGACCAGCAGTGTACTGCTGGCTCTTACTGCCCATATGCGTGCCCACCCGGCCAGCTCATGAATCAGTGGGACCTGCAGGCGACTGCATATACCACGTCGGAGTCCCAAAACGGCGGGTTATACTGTAACGCCGACGGCACTGTGCTGAAGCCGTTCCTGAACCGTGACTACTGTATTGATGGCACGGGCACTGTTTCGGTTGACAACACTGCCGGTTCCGAGGTGGCATTCTGCCAGACAGTGCTTCCTGGAAACGAGGCGATGCTCATTCCTAATAGTATTTCTGGTGGAGACACGCAGACATTGGCGGTGCCATCTGCCGACTACTGGGCTTCGACTGCGGCCCACTATTACGTGAACCCATTGGGCGTGTCCACTGATGACGCTTGTGTGTGGGGAACTAGCGACAAGCCTCAGGGCAACTGGTCGCCTTATGTCGCGGGCGCAAACACCGACAGCAGCGGCAACACCTATGTTAAGATCGGCTGGAACCCAAAGTACGTGGAGTCCTTTTCTGACGTTCCCAACTTTGGGCTCAGAATCACATGTGACGACGAGTCTCAGTGCAATGGCTTGAAGTGTGAGATCAACCCTAGCCTGGGCTTCAACCAGGTTTCTGCTGAGGACGGTTCCATGGCTGACGGTGCCGCATACTGTGTGGTTACTGCCAAGGATAAGGCCAGCGCCAAGATCGAGGTTTTCGAGGCATAATTTATTTGACTTTTTTCTTTTCTGAAATTCGTGGTGGACTTGCGGGCCCGTTTGGGTTTCTTTCTTTGGCTTCTTTTTCTTTCTTTGTTTCTTTTGCCCGTGACATCCACCAAGTATTCCCTTTGACTTTTCATTCTCTTATACATATTTATAGATATTAACGTTTTGCTTTTCATCGTTTTATTTTAAACCGTACTGTGAATTCTTCTTGGCTCCCGTCGCGTACCCAGTAATTTTGGCTCCACGCTTCTGTTTGGGTTGCGGATAGTTCACTCTGAGCCCGACATTCAAGTAGATATCAGTCCATTGCAGTTTGGGCAGTGAAGATCAGTTACTTGGCTCCAAAAGCTCATCCAGTCTAAAGCCGCTTATTTCTCGTCCCTGTTTTTAGTCCGCTTGGCCGAACGGACTAAAACTAAAACAGTGACACCGAATCTAACAATATGCTCGAAGGCTTATTCTACTACGCCGGACTATGGGATCGGGGGCATTACTATCGTCGAACAAGAGGGGTTATTTGCGCAGCTCGGATCATTAGCGCCGTGCACTATTGTTTGCCGACGGCTCTGATTTGCCAATTATCCATGGCCAATGTACAAGTCCCTGAGGACAATGGCACGCTCTTGAAAAGAGTCTTGTAATATGCATGCTATTGTATGAAACGCGGAAAGAGGTTATGAAGCCACGAGCGGAATTCGCTCCGTTTTGGGTGGGATGCAGACCAGTCTGTTCTTTCCTCAATGTTTAAGAATTCTTCCACAGTTCATGATTTCACGTAATGCACAGTGATATGGATTGAATAGTAAACTTAAAGCGTTTTCTGGACTTAGAGATCATTCAGAACATGCTCCTCCACCAAAAGTCACCGTTTTCATGGTCTGGAGCCATGCTTGCAGGGGATAGGGATACTAAATGAACCGGGGACCGCCGGAAAAACCCGGCTTGGCCGTGCCCATCTCAAATGGCGTTTCACAAAGCTTATTGTTCTCTACCGCATGACACGCGAGAAGGGGGCCCAGACCGCATATCTCATAGTATCCCATGCCACCCTCCTACTAGTATGCGTGGGAAGGTGAGGCATGCTCACAACCCAGCCTATTCTCCAAACCAACCGAGACAATGCACGTTGACACCCTGATTTGTCAGCATTATGTGCTACCATTCCCCTTTGATCCGGCTAAATTGCTCTCGCCAGGCGCATGGCGAAATTGCTGACTAACTCTCCTCAAAACACGTCTATTGTTGTTTGATGCAAACCCCAATCTGCCTGCTCCGCCTGCCCTGTGCGAGCAGCGAAATTCGCAGCTAGCGTGGTTGCAAGCTCTGCCACTCGCGGGCCAGGTGCACACCCAAGGCTAGGCTGAGCTCAGCAGCATTGATGGATATACAAATGACCAACTTCTTGGATCCTTCACTAGCCTAAGCGTTCAATTGCACCGCAATCCAACTTTGCAATCCAAACACCAGCAGCTTCAAAAACAAAACACCCGTGTATTTTCCTCTTGAGTCCGGCCAAGTTCTCGTCTCCGTCACATGACCTGAGCCCGAGGCCCGTTGATTTCCGCACCCTTTGTTCCATGCGCCTGGCGCCACATTGTCGATCGCCCAAGTCCGCTGAGATCGTCCGAGGAGTCTGTTTCTTGCACAAGAGTCCGTCATATCGCCTTAAGTGCCCATTAGCGGGACGGCCAACAGCTCGCCGGCATTCTGAGCCCCGCAAAACCTGCCGTTGCGTCTCGGGCTCACTACTAATTCTGGCACCTTTCCAACGCCTCTGCGCTGCCCGGCCGCTTATCTTCTTATCTGGTGTGAGCACGGTATTACCTTGAACAAAACGCCACATCTGCTGCATCGATTTTCTTGCTAATTTCTATTGGATTAGTCGCTCATCACTGATTGTTAATTAGGACCTGACTATAGAAACATGGACGCGTTTGTGTCGGCGCCGACGCCGCTCAAGGTGTTTGGCCGCGGCCATTACGCATGCACGCGGTGCAAGGCCAGCAAGATCAAGTGTTCGGGCGAGAAGCCCGCGTGTGCCAACTGCAAGCTGGTCGACAAGGGTCACCTCTGTCATTACCCGCTGCGCGACCGCAAAATCGTGATCATGGAGTCTGACTTGAACAAGCTCCAGGCCCAATTGAAGCATATGGAAGAAATGCTCAAATTGCAAGGGCCAAGCGTGACCCCTGGCAGTCCTCCTGACCCTTGGCCCACGATCCAGAGCAGGGACCACGTGCCCGACCTTCCCGCAGACTCGTACCTCTTGGCCGATGCTGAAAACGACTTCGTTCCTTACAAATTGTTGATGTTATGTGCACACCATCTCCCTCCACAGTTCTACAGCGTGAAATTGATCAATGCAGTGTGTCAGACGTACTCGCTGGAGTTCTATTTGGTTGATGGTGAGCAGATCGACGCGCTTGTGGCGGAAATCTATGGCTTTTTCGCCGCGTCAAACTTGCTAGAGAAATCGCATCCCGCAACATTGCCGCCCATGTCCCCCGTGCCGCTCTGTCACTTTTTCTCGTTGTTGGCTTTTGCGGAGCAGCTCCTTAATCTGTCACTGGACCCGCTCTCGCTCTCCGTACTCGTTCAGAGTCCAGCGAAGAAAGTTCCCGGCAAGGACTTCTTTTCAATCGCAACCAAATTGTTTCATTTGAGCTACGAGCAGCCCAGCATCCAGTTCATCCAAAGCCTGGTGATTTTGGGACTATTCGCGTGCAATTTGAACCGCTACAATACCGTGTACAACTTTTTTGGCGTGGCGCTCCGATCGGCTGTTGCCAATGGGTATCACCGGCGCATGGAGCCGCCCGTAAACCTTGGTGCTGAAGAATTGGAACGACACAAGGTGTACGAGGAGAAAACGAAGCGCTTATGGTGGTCCATCTTTGTAGTGGACAACATTTGGGCTGCACGCATGAACATGCCAGTGCATATAGATTATACGGACACGGATGTGGCGCTTCCGACTGAGGGGCCCGTTATCCGCTTGAAGGATACGTACGATGCCGAAAGCTTGGAGTGTAATGTACATTTGGTGAAGTACTTGGCAAAGTTCAATAAGTTGATATATGGACCCAACGTGCGCACGATGTCGGTGAATTACATCACCACGGACTCCATGAACCAGAAGTTGTTGGTGAAAAACATTCTCTTGTGCATCGACGACATTGTGTTGCAGTACGAGGAGGTCACTCTTTCACCGCAAAAAAAGAAAAATATGCTTCTGCTGCCCGATCGCAACCTTGCAAACTTATTTTTGCGGTATAACCAGTTGATCATCTTGGTAGTGGAGCCGCTATTCTCATTAATATTCGACGAGTCGAGTGCGGCTAACATCGAAGATATTGATGCGGTATTTCTGGCGATCTCGAGGGGCGTTGCGGCAGCCACCCGAACGGTGCTGATATTCTTGAAGTTGTACGAGTACAATAAACTTTTTGTACTCGGGTTTTGGGATAGTCGGCACTTGTTTTCCGCGTTGATGATCTTGATCCTTGCGTCTGTTGTGGGCTGTGATAGCGACAATTGTACGAAGGCTGTAGCCCTCTTGACTTATATGGCCGAGAACAACAACATCAACGCGAAGAACTACTTACACAAAGTTGAGGTGGTGCACGGGTACCTTAACGAAATGCCAGAACTTTCGCTAAACTTGGATTGGAGCTGCAGGATCTCTGACACTATTGCACAAAAAGCTGAGACATTCAAGGCCGAGCAGCACGATGTGTTCTTCAACCCATTTGCTGAAATTGGGAACACTTTACCTGCACTTTTTAAGAATCTCTCGAGAAATCAATCCGTGACATTGTTGCATGATGAACTTGGTTTTCACAGCTTCTCGCGCCATACTCGAGAAAAACTTTTGATTATATCCAAGTCCATTCAGAGTTGGGACAATTACAGCGGGCTCCCGATCCATCTTTCTGGAACTGCTCGATGCCCTCCCATGCTGGCGCCAAATAGCATTCGTTCCGGAAATCAATCGATGTGATGCATTGAGTAATGATTGGACGTAGTTGTGACTGGATGCAACCCTCCAACATTGCAGTATCTACTTTTCGTGAAATTAATCATAATGTAATCAAACCTTTAAGCATTGTTTCACTATTGTTTCACTTGGAATCTCGTCTAACACGCTGTTTGTTTGGGAAGACGCATCTGTGCGCTCACCTGCATTAAAATTTGTTTTCATCCAAAATTCAACTGTTGATCCATGTTGAGATTCTGTCCCTCAATCTGTTGCTCAATTAATTCTGTCCAAGGACCAACGAAATCCAAACCCACATTTCTATTGTTGATGAACCAGTCTATGACCTCGCTGTCTCCGGAAAATCCCACGTCACTGAAGTCTTTGAGTGTCTCGCCATATGTGCCCTTGTCAGATGTAAGCTGCACTGACTCTAGCTCAGTGTCATCATTAGGCGCCTCTTGTTGCGTGCCTTTCTCTCCAGCGTCATCGATATCATCACCGGTGGAGGAAAAGTTTTTTAGTGTGGCTTTCATCTCTGAATACAAGTACAACAAAACATTGGAGTACCGCGTGCACAAGTGAAGTTCATCGGGGGAGCAGTCTCTCAATGTTATAGCCGCTTTTTGTATGCTTTGTACGATTTCGTCCACTGAGATAAGCGATAAAGATAGGATTGTGGCATCGAAGTGATTTATGTTTGAGGAGGGATCGGCGGTGACTTCAGAGGTTTTATGAGCTGTAATTGTCAAGTAGCATTTGACCATGAAAGCCACAGCCCTGACAATGCGAGTTACCCATCTTACAGGCATGAATCTGAGCATTTTGAGCTTGTGAACTCGATGAGCTACCTGCAAGATCTCATTCGCCGCGTTGAATGCCTGCTCGATGTATTTTGCGCTTTTTGAAATTTCGTCTAGTTTCAACGATGCTTTTCCGCTCTTCAGGTTTTCTCTAGCCTTGGGTGAAGGACTCAATGCAAGAGAGTAAATATACAACTTTGTATAGTTGAATTCGAAAATGAACGACTCGTTCTCTATGCCGGCAGCTAAACCCTGCGTGACTTTGGAGTCCGTGCTTCGTAATGTCTCCGCGTTCACGTTTCTGGCAAGCTTTGACTTGCTCGGCACTAGGAATTTTTTATACTTTCTGCTCCAGCTGTTGATCATCGGGTTCATGAAGTTTAAAATGGACAAATTTTGGCGCTGACTTAGTGAACCCAATTGCGCCTTATACCCATACAACGACTCGTGGCCCACTGAGGTAATCTGAAGCAACTCGATCTGTGCCTTCTGTGCCTCTGTGAATTGCAAAGTATTTTCTGGGAAGTTCATGTCCTCGGATAAGCCGAGAACTTTAATCTCGTTGTCCTCGCGCTTCTCCATCTCTGTCTCAGAAATCTCTTCAGTATCCATATCAAGCTCTGCCAAGGAATGGCTCAACATACTGCGCCGTTTCATATTCATTACCGAGTTAATTTCCGCCACATGCGTTGCTAAGAATGTCTTGGCGCTAAGCTCCATGAACCCCGTGTCTTGGGCCAATCGCACTGCGGACCCTATAAGCATCCAAGCCATACGATATGACCGCCGCATAGCGCCCAAACCGGCGGGTTCTGAAGTGGCAGTCATTGGGTCTGGGTCTGGCTTATTTTCCGTGGCATCTTCGGCTCTATTAGCGTAATCTGACCAGCGCCAATGGATTGCGCGCGGATTCCATTCGGTAAATAAAAGAAACGCAAAAACAGTGCCAATCGAGCGCGTGCTTGCCTCGGCCCAAACGGTCTGTGAGATCAAACGTTGTACATATAGCCAAAGACGATCGTGAATCTCGATGTTTTTCGCTATCATTGCGTGGCCTTGGCTTTCAAGAGCATGATATCGCGACAGAATGGTGAGGATGGCACAGAGCAAAATGGGGTACCCACTCAACGCTTGTGTCAGGTGCAAGAACTTCGGGATATGCGGGAAGAATGGGTGCATAGTCAGGAAAAACATGTCAATTAAATACTCTGCTTCAGCCGCTGTAAGTATGCCCGTTTCACCGATATACTCAATCTCAGAGAGCACACTGGTGCTCTCAGGGCGCGCAGAGTAAGAGTTTTCCGCCGGTGGCATAGTAAACCGCTCGTTCTCGTTGGCTCGGGCAATATACGAGGGCACCAGTGTTTTGAGGTACGCTGGCGGGCGCTCGTCGTTGACTGGGGTGCCTGCCCCTGAAGACGCAATGCTTGAACGGGAGTCTGTAGCATTGCCCAGGGAAAGGCCTTGTAGATTTTGAAAGCTCTGGATGTTTTGGAAGTTTTGCGTTCGTAGAGCGTGACTCTGATTGTGGTGTTGCAAGTTTTGGCCCTCATTATTTATATTCTGAACGTCACGTAAATTGTTTGGCCCGTTCGTGCTCGGCCGTGGATCCAGCTGATAAAGGGCCGGACCCGCAGCCAATCCCAGATTGGCATTTATACCGTATTGCACATGCTCGGTGTTATCCCTGCTCAAAGACCCTTCCAATTGGCTGTGTTTCGCTCGAGCGTCAATGTGATCTCGCTCATCTGCCGTGGCTATCTTACCCGCCGCATTGGCCAAAAACACGAGCGCGCCCTCCATGGTGGAGAAATGCTTCGGGGCGGTCTCCTCACGCAGATCTGGCTTCACCGCCTCCAAGCCAGGTGACGGCGAGGGCCCGTTCGAGCCAGCCAGGTCTACGGATGCGGCCCTATTTTTCGCCAACTTGCGTTTCTTCAGATCAACAAACACACAGTCGCGGCGCTCGCGGGCGCACCGCACACAGCGGTCTCTCGGCGAATCCACACTGCCGAGGTCACATTTCACTTTCCGAACGCGGCAGTTGAGACACGCCACATATGTACGTTTGAACCTTTTGTCATCATCATCGTGGTCCGAGGGCGGCGCAGGCATGAGTCTAAGCAGATAATCCTGGGTCACGTGCTGCTATCGGGACCTGCCTCGCTTACAATGGCCGTGTATTGTCCTTGATGCCGCCTAGCGCGCACGTTTCACCCGGGACCTTTTTGTTGGCTGCACAACCGTGTGGATAGAAGCGCGCAATGAGTACTGAAGGAGGACGTGATGATGAAGTTTGCCCAAAGCAAACGATTTTGAAAAAACATAACTTTTTCCACAATTTCATATACAATTTTGATTGCTTGCAGCTGCCTCAGGATATAGAGTGCAAAAGGCTTTGCTGCATATAATAAATGTGTGATACACACCTACCTGATTTAGTGAATCTGACCCAAAATTTGAACGTATGGGTAACAATCTACAACGGGTCTTCTGGAACAAAACTTTCAGGTATTCAATTATGAGCGCGTATATGAGCATCTATCTTTAACATGACTTTGGTGTTACTAGCGAAGTCTTTTACTACTGAGATCACGCGCGCAACAGGCGCAAATTGCAGCTGCAAAAAGTGCATGACTATGTGGAGAGTTCTTTCACAATTTCAATTTCGTTAGAAAACTACCGTATTTTGGCCTTGGTTACATCTCGGATATTGACAATTAATCTCAATTGAGTGGCTAACATACAATGACAAGTTTGTTTCAGGAATTTATCCTTGCCAACGCTGGGCGCTTAAGACTTTCAACGAGATTTTCGATCAGATCACGAAATGCTAGCACCGAAAAGAAGCGGAATTTGTGGGATTGACCTATTTCTAACTTTTACAAAGCTACAATACTCTGCCGTCATCGCTGGACTACCACTTCCTTGCAACAGACTACCATGGAAGGCTGATCAGCCCGCAATTGGAGTACCGAGTTGACTGTGACAGATCCAAGCCCCTGTATGCCCGAATCCATCAACGCTTACGTTTTCATCTTGTGGTGTCTTTCTTGTGGTCGTACTTTTTGGTGAACCTTCAAAAGCTCTATTTCTTTCTTTTCTTCTTCCTGAGATGTGTGCATGGCAAGTCGGTGCGTTTCGTGCTAGGATAGCCTTCAACAATACGGTGGCAGTCTCACCAGATTGCCGGTTCATCTTACTTCACAAACTTTATGCAAGATTGAAAAGGTATTCCCGAGAGACTAAAACATAGATACCTGATGTTCGCAATTGCTTTCCTGTCCAATTGTGTTATCGTTGTCTGAAGTAAACTAAGTTTTGGTCGTTTGCTAAAATTTGGTAGCCACAACAAAGAAGAAAGGGCTTGTGTTTGCCCAGCGCCTTACTTCATTTGTCTACAATGCTTAGATTCCAATGTCGGCTGCTGAAACCTCGATTCGAAGTTTTGGAATGGAACCCTTCATGAAGCATCCACCAGGAGATAAGGTAGGTGACATGTTTCCAATTGCCTCGTTGTGTCCGCCGAAATTTGCCAGTTCGAGCCATCAGACCCATTCAATTACCTCCCTACCAGCCTGACATAAAGCCAGCAAATAATCACCAATCTTTAGCCCAGACTTTGTTTATTCTACGCCTCACATTACTTCAATCATTTTCCTTTTCATTCGAATTTTCGGTAGCTATTTTCAGTCTACTCTGTGCCCGCTCGCTCTACTTCTTATACAATTGCAATTTCTTAACCTGGTCCTCCAACGTCTTCAACTTTGCCTGCATGTCCTCCAAGTCCTGGTTCAAGCGGTTTCTCTCGTTAACAATATTTGTTTCCCACTGTCTGAACCGCTGCTCCTCGGCCTTCACCTGCTCCGTGAAAAACTTCTTCAATGCCTCTTCCTCTTCCTTGAACTTTGGATTGTGCAACCTCCTGGGCTTTTTCATGCCGTTGGCGTCGTCGTTGTTTTCAGCACCATTCTCCTTATTCAACGTGCCCAACTTCAACGAGCGGAACGTCTCGAAGTGTATTTCGTTGGTTTGCAAGATCAAGTCCAACATGTTGGTTCTCAACAAGAGCGAACGCAACTTCTTGAAGTCGCAGTGCCTCTCGTTCTCCACCTCCACCACTCCCCATGGGTACTTTCTGCCCCTGACGAAATTGCCTGGCGAAAGCTCCACCTCCTCATCGGAGCCGATCACGGCAAACGGCATCGCCTCAATTAGCTGTTTCAGGTGCTCGGCAGATGCAGGATCATCCAAGTCCAATGGTGGGGTGTAAATGTTGATATCTTGCGCCTCAATCACGTCGCGAATACGGGCTTTGAATGCCTCTAACTCAGCAGGCGCCAACGTGTCTGCCTTGGCGATAACCGGAATCAAGTTGACACGTGTCGATAAACGCTTCATGATCTCGATATCCAATGGTTTCAACGAATGGCCCGTGGGCCTTATAAAGTATAGGCATGCGTGCACGCGCAAGTCCTTTTTGTCGGACCTGAGCGGCTGTTTTTCCTGCTTGACATACGAGTCATGCTGGTCGTCAATAAAGTCGATGATTGGTGCCCAAGAGTCGGCGTTGTTGACGTTGTTGCCGAATCCGGGCGTGTCTATCACGTTCAACCGGATCTGGAAATTCTTCTCCTCCAAAAGCGCCCGCACAATCGAGATATCGACGGTTTGATGCGCGGAAGTGAACCTGTTGTGTCTAGTTTCGGGATCTTCATGCTCCTTCAACGCGGTCTGGAAAAGCGTGTTGATGAATGTCGTTTTCCCCAACCCAGACTCGCCCGCGACCATCAACGTGAAGGTGGCTCCACGGTTAGACACGATTTTGTATCTCTGGTTGGGCAAATTGGCGATCCCGACGGGCTCTGGCATCTTTGTGAATAAGCAATACTTTCTAGCAACAATGGCGACGATTCCTTTGTGAAACTCGGGTGTTTTTTTTTTTCGTTAGCCGTGGCCTGGTTTGGTGCACGCAGTGTCTCTGGAACACTTTTTGTTGAATTACGGTGCTCACTGCTCAGTGCTGTGTGCTGTGCAGGATTATCAGTGGGACTCGCGATCCACGCGTGTGCACCGCCCACATCAGGATGCAATGTTGTTGATTGAGAAGTAAGATTTTTTAAGAAAGAGAAAATTGCATTTATTGGAGACTAGAGTTTTCGTTCTATGATTCTGGCTCAGGCCTCGATCATTCAGCTGAGAGGGGTCGTTTTCAGTCCTTTCAATATATCAAGTTTTTCGCCTGTTTAAGCATTCACGTCCGTGATTTTGATCACGGACCATATTAACTTAAGCGATTTTTTGAATCTTATATTAAGTCTTCTTTTTCTTTCGTAGATATACCGGTAAAAGGGCGAAAATACGGTGATTTGAAATTGCACACATGCTTTTCGCAAACTTTAGTTCAATAGATTACTTTATCCAGCTTATGAGGTAGCTGATTAGCCTTCTTCCGCTCGCACCGCGCCTCACTATTGCTTAAGTTACATCGATGTAAGTACTCTTTCTTACAGGCCGATCAATCCCAGGTAGTTTTTCCATACATACCATTCCATCGCAAGACAAACTGATTGGATAATTGAAATTCAAAAATGCTGGCTCGCCCAATTTCATCCAAAATGTTTTTCGGTGTGACGGCGTATCTCAATGATATATCCTAGAAATAGTTCGACCATGAAACCCCGAATATCATTGAGGTATTGAGTGAAAAAAAGCGCATGCATTGAGTTGAGTTCTTTTATTCTTCCCAACTAATTCTTAGTGTGAAACCTCGGTTCCGTCCGCTCCTCGGCATAGGTCTAATGATCCCTGAGGCCAGGTGGAGAATGGACCAGATCGATGCGTGGATGGCAATGGGATTTAACAGCTGACAACCAAGTTTTATCAACATCAGTGTCTTTAAAAAGGCTCTTGATTTTCTAGGTAATTGTCTTTCTGCTTTGATCGGCTTTGGGGCGGTGGTATATTGCCTGTTTGCTCATACGCACAAACTATGTCGGGCAAACCAAAAAGAGCAGAACTCTGGGAGAGTTTTCAATTTTTCAACTTTTAAGCTTATTCCAAAGTCAATCTGCTTTGGTGATTTACTCACGCAAAAAATTCCTAGGTTCATCGATTTCAAATGGTGACCTGACCGGCTGCACCCTTCGGTTTGTTATGCAAGTTTTGAAGACTTTTATCACGGTAGATGTAGATTGGCCGGGAAAGACATGAGCTATACGGTGAGCTAAAATAGGCCTATATCTGATCTTTTCGAAGAGGACGAGGGATGAATCATGCAAGGCTAAGGCAAATCAAGAGTTCTGTGTGTTGCGATTTTTAATGTTACACTACAAGTGGCTTATGACAAGTTTGATTGTTAGCATAAAAAATTGTCCAAAAGTGTTCTGTTGTACAAAGGAAAGCTAGAGACGGTACTGCTGGAATGATGGTCACTTTCAACCGGTGACCGTTACAGAATTGCAGGTGAACAGATGATAAAAGAATACATTTTGACAATAAATCTCAGGGCTGACAGCTTCATAGAGATGAACATATTTCAAATGGATTTGAAACTTAACACCTGACGCTCCAGAATCATTTCTCTAGTATTGCTATCGATTATCATAAAACAGAGGGGGGCGTGGAGTACCTCATGCTTTGTGTCTCAGACGATACGATATAAACTTTGGCGCATGCCCGCTGACAAAGGTCGATACACCGGATCTGGCGAAACCATTTAAGCAAGATCTTTCGTTGTATTTCTTACAGACTCGATCGCAATTTTGTATTTCATTTATTGGATAGCTAATCCTTTTCAATCTCATACACAAGTCTCGGGTACAAGTGAAACAGGGAGGAGATTCAAGATTGTGGTTACAGTAGACAAGTAGAAGTGAACAAAGACAAAGAGTCGGGCTTGAGGAATTTCTTCAATGGACCATGACAGATTAAAGATACATCATTATTCCAAGGCTATCTAATCCTCCTCAGGCTTCGACTCGCTGGTTTGTGGCTCTTGCTCCTCCTGCTGTGCTGGAGCCTCGGACAAGTCGGTCCACAAAGTCAAGTTATCCCTCAACAATTGCATAATCAATGTGGAGTCCTTGTAGGAGTCCTCAGACAAGGTCTCCAAGTCAGCAACGGCATCGTCGAAGGCCTGTTTGGCCAAATGACAAGCTCTGTCTGGAGAGTTCAAGATCTCGTAGTAGAAAACAGAGAAGTTCAACGCCAAGCCCAATCTGATTGGGTGAGTTGGTGGCAATTCAGTCACGGCCACATCAGAAGCGGCCTTGTAAGCCTCCAACGACAAGTCGGCGGCATCCTTTCTCTTCTCGGAAGTAGCAAACTCGGCCAAGTAACGGTGGTAGTCACCCTTCATCTTATAGTAAAAGACCTTGGACTCGCCGGTTTGAGCAGAGGTAATCAAGTGGTCGGTCAAGACGGACAAAATGTCCTCGCAGATCTTGGTCAATTCGGCCTCGATTTTGGAGCGGTAGTCTCTAATCAAGGAAACTTGCTGCTCATTACCCTTGACCTCCTCTTTCTGTTCGATAGAAGAGACAATTCTCCAAGAGGCACGACGGGCACCAATGACGTTCTTGTAGGCAACGGACAACAAATTACGCTCTTCGACAGACAATTCCTGTCCAGAGGAGGCAACAGCTTTCATGTTCTCGACCATTTCCTCGTAACGCTCGGCCTGTTCGGCCAATTTGGCGAGGTAAACGGAGTCTTCACGGGAGGCGGGCATTACTGATGATTGTTAGTACTTTGGGTGCGTGAGAATGCAAGTTGAGTTTGGATAAGAATTGATCAATCGTCTGGGTTCAATCAATGCAGAAGGTGTCGGCTGGGCAAGAAAAAAACTGGACAATCAACAGAGCAGGTCGTGTCCAACTTCCGCGAGTGTCGCGGTGCACGGGTGTCGCATGATGTCAGTGGGCTTTGCAAACACAATGCGGACTCACCCGCAAACTGACGTACAAGCAAAAGGGGCCCCGAAGATCCGCCGACAACAATTTTTAAGAACCGGAATCAACATAGGCACCGGAATCTGTTTTCGGTGATAATAATGTCATAAACAGGCTGGTCATTTGAATTAAATTGTAATGTTTTGGGAAAGTGGCAAAATCTGGGCGCGCGCATTAGTTGCGATTGCTCGGGAAAATGACGGCACAGTGGGGCCGAGAGCGCGAGGACAAAACGACAATCAAAACACCTGATCTTGACAGATCATTCTTTGATCACAAAAAGATTATTTCAAACATACATTTAGCTCTCTCGCTAAATTGAATAGTTTTCATAATGGCCTCGCACGCTCACGTAGTACATGCTCCGCAATTTTTTGCCCTGAATTGGGTCGAGTGGATTCATAGAGTACTGAGAGTTGCCGACAACACAACCGGGCGCCAATTTTTTAAAAGGTCACTCACCAAATTTGAGCCATTGAAGAATTCTTGATTGGTCTATCCAGACTTCGAGATGCGATAAGTACGTACTTGGTGGTTAAGTAAGGTGTAAAGGTTCGTTGTAAGATACCAAGACGTAAGAAAGGAAGAGTCTGTCAGAAATCTAAGGGAGGCATTTGGGTGAAGGGGGCTCGCCGGCGGGTATCTGCAGGCGCGGCCCGCCTAGTTTGTAGCCAAGTCAGGTGCGACATTTATATGAGATGCGACATTTAAATCCAATCGTGCGCGATATTTACCTTAGTGAAAGACAAGGCGTTTTACGCGTGTGAGAGGTGCGGCCCCGGGATTTCACACAGCCCTAGCACCGTCACAACAGAAAAGTAAGACGAGTCGCTATATACAATACATTAAAAAAGCTGATGGGAATATCATATTTACGTTGTTGATCATGTTTGTTTTTTGTTCTGCCGATATCGTGGTGATATCGTGGTGGCTTGTCTCCCTTATGAAGCGGCTTGTCAGCTGCACTTCCCCTCTTTTCACAGGCATACATATCACGTGATATAAGGCTCCTGCCGGGAATAAGATAACATTGGATTTTGATGGTTAAAGCTTTGATTTTTGCAATAAGAAAGAGTAGCGGACTTTTCTATCAGACTGTGATTTATTGTATATAGCTATTTCCAGATAATTTGGGACTTGGTGGTGGGTTTGTATGGTACTTGCCCATGCGTACGGCTTACTCGCCTAGATCAAGACAAGGCGACCTCGTTTGTTCGACTCACACATTTATGAATAAGCCGTGCCATGAGGCGCGTTGACGTGTGGCATAAAGGTGACGTCACACTATATGTGGGAAAAATTACAAATCCACATGCATGATTGACTTTCCTTTTTCTTGCTGGCTTTCCTTTCGGCCCGTTCACGCTCGGCAAGGCTCGCGCCGAGCCACCCAGCCTTATTGGTGAACGGCTTTGGCCGCTTTAGATGTCAATTCCGTGGTGCCTCCGGATCCATTTCTAAAGAATACAGTACGTTTCCGATGATTCATGCCATCGATTATTTCATTAATTGGATTGCCTTTTTTAATTGAAGTTGGTCGCTGATCTTTCTTAGTCTACGTAAGTTGTGGGGTCCCACACTAGGCTAGGGTGCCCCTCACAATTTGTAGCAGTTGGTGAATTTGGCAATAAAGTCATACACTGAAACTGTTCCAATTTCCAAAGAAAACGAGAGAAAAAAAACAATGAAAGAACAAACCAGCTTAATCAATTAATCGGTCACAGTGGCCGCTGCTCAGACAACATATTCTGAATCATCGCACTTACGCAAGATCTCTAACACCAACGAGGTATACATGCCTTACATCCACTTTTTTTTCTTTCAGTTTTGTTTCTGAGTTATCTAATATGGTACATATTCTGCCTCTAATCGAGTTGCATGGTCTCCTCCAAGTGCAAGATGGTGGTGTTCAACTTGAGAGGCTGCACCTCCTTCACCACGTAATCGACATTGTTCAAAGAGTTAATCAAGCTCAGAACATCGTCTGCGACTTGGAATTGCGAGTGCACCCAAGATGGCCTTGCGGTGTGTTCGCCGCCGGTCAACCTCACAACATCCTTGCTGACGTCGTTTAACAAAATCGTGGTGGCCTCTCTGGCAACAGCCGTGGCCGCAGTGCCGAATTTCAAGAGCGTTTTCAACTTCAATGCGCTGATTCCCAACGCAGGAAGCGGGACCTCTTTTCCAGGCAAAGTCAACTTGTTGCTGTCAATGCCGTGTCTTCCAGTAGGGTTCAGTGTAGTCAAGATCTTCGAGAATGGCACGTGCTTCACAATCTGCACGGGTTTAGGCCGAGCCAAGTATCTGTTGGCCAACTCGTTCAAGCCAAGCTTGCGCCTGACAATCTCCTTTTTTATGGCACTGAGTTGTCCGACAATATCGCTCTGTTCGTAGTCGACTGGAAATGAGTCACACGTGTGCGACAACTTGAATGGATACACGGAAAAGTCCTTATCAACAAGAGCGAGCAATTCACGGGCGCTGGTCAACTTCAAGTGGTGGGTCACGGCGAAGTCACGCACATAGATCGTGGGCTTCTCCTCCACGTCCTGCAAGGTTATGAGGCCCTTCTCCAGGAACTCTGCCATGCCACAGAATCTCAAGTCCACGTTGTAAGCCTCGCCGGCCTCAACGACAAAGTCGTCGGTAGGGATTGCGCTCGACACGTTTGTAGACGCGGCAGAGTTCTTGTCGTGGATAATCAAGTCAGTTCCAGCGGCTTTTTTCAAAAGATCTTCCTCCTGGTCAGACTCGTCCCACACGACACCTTTGAAGTCTCTTTCGGCCACCACACCCTCGGCCTGGCCAGCCAAGAAACGCCTGACACGTCTCACTTTGGAGCCTGGCACGACCACACATCCAAACGAAACGGCGATTCTGTCCACCACTTGTCTGATGAGCGTACCAGAAATGACACCATTGGAGTGTTGCAACTCCGGGATCCACGCGATTTTCTCCGGGTGCAACGCAAGCCCCAAAAGCGCCACCACGGTCTTCGTGGCGACATTGCACGCCACGATCGCATCGGCCTTGCTGCCAAGAAGTGGGCCTGCAGGCTTCAATTCATTGTCAATCATGACCCCAGGTGGGTAAATCACAAGTGTGTGCGACACAAGCGCGGTGTAACCATCAATTTGCGCGCCAAGGCTAACGGTCACGATATCACCGGCCTGGAATATAAGTTGCTCGGCCCGCTGGCCCATTTCAGGCGCCACGTTGGCCACGTATTCGTTCACCTCGATCGTAACAGGGTGAGAGACACCCTTTTCCCTCACCTTTTCCGTGTTATTGTAGCAGTTCCCGAGTAATTTCGCCATCATTGAGTCGCCTAGAATACAGAGCTCCTCGCACGAGTACGGCCTTTCGGTCTTTTGCAAATGGTATGAGTCGTTGATGAGCTGGATCACATATTTGAGAGTGGTTTGTGCAATGCTGCCTGCGGTTCTGTACTTATCGACAACCAGCTGGTCGAGCTTATTTTTTTCTTTGAGTAAGATTTCTGCGTCGTCCTGATGGACCGCCAACTTAGCCACCTGCATTGTTTTTGAAAATGTGTATAAAAGTTTACGGCGTGCTGGAAAATTAGTTTTTCGGCTGGAGAAGAGCATCGTGAGATGGGCCCCCGCTGTATGCAGAACGCGCTGTATTTTTTCAGGTGGACCGGCACTTGCGATGGGCCGCACTGACCACAATAGAACAGCACAACTATGGGTGAGGACTATTGTACCCGAATAAGGTTTGAAACTTAAATCCTCAAGGGCTTGGGTTTTGAAAAAATTGATTAGCACTCGCTGGAAATAAAAACAAAAATTAACGACAACTGCAGGACTCGAACCTGCGCGGGCAAAGCCCAAAAGATTTCTAATCTTTCTCCTTAACCGCTCGGACAAGTTGCCTTAATAACGACTAAGTGCGCGTGGTTTTATAGACTCAGATACGCAAACATAGCGTCTCAAGGTAAGCCCAAGCAGGCTAATTTTGCTCTTTTATATTGGTATACATTTCGTGCTTCTCGAGCGAATCATTTGTACAAACTATCGATGAAAAATTACATATATTAACGTCTTTTAGTTGACTAAACTGACAATCTCATTAAGCAACTGCTTATTCTCCAAGAGCACTGCAGCGGCCCTCGAGATAGCATTTTTCTTCGAAGCGTCATATGCAACTGCGAGCACAGCTTCTTTCACCTTCAATTCGGCCTTGAATCGTTTGTTATCCTCCTCAAACACAACAATATACTCTGGTGTGAGGCCTAGATTCTTTCCGAAATATGCATACGCCTCGTTTTTGGCGAACTTGTTTGGAAGCGTGGACTTATCGGCCAACAAGGGAAATTTAGACGTGCTTGGCGTACTGTCGTCGGCGCCATTATTAGCAGGTTTCACCTCCGTTACCGAGCGGTCTGTTTCGAGCCGTTTGCGGCCGTATTTTTCGAGCATTTCTTTATTGAGTAATGCCGACATGGCTGCCTTAAGCCCAGCCTCCTTTAAGCTGGGCGCCTCACCTTCACCGATCACCGTATCTTCCATCATACAATGGACTTTATATGGGGTGTTGATACCATTGCCATTCTCAACCACTTTATAGACGGGATGCAAGGACGCCGATCCTATCAAGGAATAAAGCTCTGTTTTCGCCTCTTTATCCACAGGCGTCAATTTGCGGAGCTCTTTCGACGCGATGGCAATTTTGTTGGCCAACAAATCCTCGAGCCATTTCTCCACCTCTTTCAAGTCGTAGCCTCTCTCCATGGCAAGCGCGCCAATGTATGCCTCGAATACGTCAGCAAACACTTTTTGTTTGCCTAATTTCAACGCCTCCTCATCGATGTTGCACCGCAATTGCTTGTCAAACCCATACGCCACGGAGAACTCGCCCAACACCTTATTACTGACCAATAACGAGCGCATTTGCGACATTTGGCCCTCATTCGCCGTGGGGAACCGCCTGTACAAAATGAAAGTCACCGCGGTGTTCAACACCGAATCACCCAAGAATTCCATGCGCTCGTTATGTGTTAATACGATTTCCAGGTCATTGAGATAGGTCTTATTGGCACAGGTTGACTTGTGCTGGAACACACGCAGGCGCAACTCGGGACTGCGGATCTTAGGCAATGGCGGCAACCCTTGAAAGATTTCTGGCTCGTCGTCCAGCTCGTCAAGCTCCCTTTTCGCAACTGGCTCGCTGGGGCTGGATTTAGTGGCCTTAACAATCACGTTATTCTCCAAAATCTGGTCGAAAATCGAAAGCTGTCGTGTTGAATAAAGTGTTTTGAGCTTGGAAACAAGCAGAAGGAGCGGGTTCGTCTTCGCCTCCTGCTTTGCAAACTTGTCTAGCGTATTATCTGTGAAATAGCTAGTGAGCTGCGTCATTGTTGGGGCCTCTTCCACGATTGTACGCACGTTTTTCTGGAGCGAGCGGGCACAGTGCTCAAATTTGTTTATTTCTGTGTATCCGAAACTGGCAGAGTTGCCGAGCCGTGCCGGGTCCAGTAAACTGCTGGTCATTTTCTGTTTTTTCACCGGCCTGTTCTCTTTGGACGACGGGACACCCGTGGCGGCTTCCTGAAGTGATTTGAGAAAATCGTTGAGTCCGTCTTGGCTCATGGGCAATTTGACTGGCACGAAGGCTTTCAATTTATAGCCTATTCCTGTAAAAATTGGCAACTTAATACTTGGACATGGAGGTTCCTAGGGCCAGTCCGATGAGCAGATATGGTGTGCGAATGCCATGCACAGGCCTCACAAGTTGGTTCAGCGACTGCAAAATATGATACTTTTTCAGCCACAACATAGGCAAGTCTAGAATTTTATTACTTTTTTTTCATTAGCCTTGAATGCTTTAAAATATCACCATTCTAGTGTTTTTTTTATTTGGATTTGTTGCGTAAAAGTAATTATTTCTAATGTGTTCAGGCAATCCAGGTTACAGTAGTAGAGCATCAAAAAGCCTATCAAGTGAGAAGCATTGCCCGTCATGAGTAACCTAACAGATCCGGTTTTTTTTTTTTTTTGCTTGATACTTATCGGTTCAGCTCAATATATTTATGTCAGCTATGTGGTTCAAAGAAATCACTTTAGGTCAATGAAACAAATTAAACTTATTTGTGAAGACTTGAATTTGTTAAAAATCACCTTTCTATTAAAGGATTTTGAGAAAAAAGAGCCAGTCTTGCAAATACTAGAAATCGATACTCTTCGAGAAAATTCGAACTTTCCGTAGAAGCCGCCAAAACAAAAATACAAATGATGACTTTGATTATTACAGTCGTGACAGACGGTTTCAGCCCGAGAAACCAACGAATATGATACAGGGGAAATCTGAATCCGTGGATGAGCAGTGAGCACCAAAAACAGCCAGACCGAGCGTTCATTCATCGGGCCTTGAAGCAACACCGGGTATCAGCCGGACCGAGATGAAAAGCAAAACAAATCTCATTAATTCAAGAGTTTCTCAATTGTTAACTCAATTCAAAGATTTGTAATGGCAATTTTTGAAAAATAGAAGAATCTTTACACTTACTCAAATCTCTCTCACCTAGCGAACCCGGTCGTGCTCGCGCCAATACCTCACGTAGAACACCACGAAAAAAAAATATCACGTCTCCACGTCTGAGATCCACCACCGATGCGGATTCTTTTCAATAGCATACATACGGCGAGCCGCCTTGCCAGCGGGCCGCTCATCACAAGGCTCCGGGCCGCCCCATTTGTCTCGTCATGGCAGGGGTTCTCTACGCATTCGAGTCTCTCTCAGCAATCACTGCCAGTGGTAGACACCAGCCGCAAAACCACCAAACACGTGCTTCTGAGAAAGACGTTTTTGGTCGACTACTACAAGCACTTGAACGACACCAACGAGATTGTTTTGTACGCGCACCATAACAACTTGTTGAAGAACGACACGTTGAGAGTGCGTGCCGACTTACAGAAGCTGGGTGCCAAGTTGACTTATGTGCGGAACAACCTTTACAACGTATATTTGCGCTCGGCCCACGAGGCGGACCCAGCATTGCACAAAAACACTTTGAAGAATAAGCTGAATGTTCACCCGTTGGCTCTGTTGCTTAACGGACCCACAGCAGTGATCACAATTCCGCTGTGCGACCCCACCGTAGTGGCACAGGTGATGAAGGTGTTGAAGCAAGCGGGCGAGAAACTTTTTTTGATCGGCGCGCGCATAGAGTCTTCCGTGTATAATGTTTCACAGGTGGACGAGTTCAAGACGTTACCTACTAAGGATCAGTTGCAGGGCCAGTTGGCCGGTTTGTTGACCGTCTTGGGTGGTGCCGGCTTGGTACGCACCTTGGAGTCCACGGGCTCGATGCTTTATTTGACCATGGGCCAGCGCGAGAAAGACCTTGGCGGCGGCGAGGGCGAAGACCAGGCAGAGCACTAAACTTGTATATACGCATGAGGGGGACTCAAGGTCCTCAATACATAATTGAGGTGGATTGAATTCGAGTATAGGCAGTGACTTTCTCGGGCCGGGTACCATAGAGTACTACCTGTTGTGAGCGATCACATATGCTGAGCATAAATGGAGATAAAAATAAAGCTCCTTCTTTTAGATTAGTGCCAGCCTGGGTTAAGATTCAGAATCTCAAGTATTAGCCGATGAACGAACCCAAAACATGCCATAACCAGCTACCTCACTAGCATGCGAGGCTGTAGAATTCCGCCAGCCACGACTTTATGCGGATGCTCAAGTTCGGGCGTGACTCGTCTTGGTCCACGGTTTACAGATAATCAAGACATTATGTGTCTGTTGCTATCCGTCAAAAACTGCGGTCGATTTCGTGAAAGCTTAGTTTACGATTTATACAGACAACTTGAATCACTGGGAGCAGAGGCTGCGGAAAAAACTTCCCCCAGATGGCTTTTACAGGTCGATTCACAACAGAGAGATTCCGTGGTCTAGGTGCGTGCACTGATTTGGTTAGAATTATTATAGCCTCAGGTATTACTCACCACAGGTGCACGTCCAGGCCAGATTTTCATAAAGAGTTTGAACAAATGATACCCCTGACCCAGAATTCTCCTACTGATTGCTTAGTCTTATCAGAGCACTCATACTGTTTATGCATGAACTTGTAGAACTTATGCTGCTCTCCACCAAACGATGCTCATCTCGGTGCCGGATTTTCTCACGCATCGAATATCCTAACATAGACTTTCTGGAACCCAGTGAGAACATACACCCACGCCATAAAATCGGTATTTTTTTTTCACTAATCTAGTCTACAACAAGCATATACACTCCCGAAATGCCTCGCCCACCAGTTACAACACCGCAGGTGGTCAAGGATAAGGATACGCAGATGCGCGAGATGAGAGAAGCCGAGTCAAAGAGAAAAGCGTATAGAGACAAGAAGGAGGAGGCACGGAAAGTGCTCAAACACGCACGGATCGAGACGCCGACGCCCGAACCGGACTCGGTGGATCTTCCCAGAAAGAGATTTTACCGTCAAAGAGCGCATCTGAACCCATTTTCTGACCATAGACTCGACTATCCGCAGGAACCAGGAATGATGGACTGGGGAAAGATGTATCCACACTACTATGACGAGGAGACCGGGAAAATGAAGAAAAACGTCGAAATCGCCGATATCGGCTGCGGGTACGGCGGCTTGCTCATTAACCTCGCCACGGCCTTTCCTGAAAAATTGAGTCTAGGCATGGAAATCAGAGTGCAGGTGACGCAATATGTTGAGGACAGAATCATTGCCTTGAGGGAGCAGCACAAGGAGCTGGAGCTGTACCAAAACATAGCGGTGTTGAGAGGTAACGCAATGAAATTCACGCCCAATTTCTTCTTCAAAGGTCAGTTATCCAAGATGTTTTTCTGTTTCCCCGACCCGCACTTCAAGCAGCGGAAACACAAGGCGAGAATCATCACTAACACGCTTTTGTCCGAGTATGCTTATGTGTTGAGAGAGGGGGGAATCATATATACAATCACCGATGTCAAGGACCTCCATGAATGGATGGTGAAGCATTTGGAGGAGCACCCGTTGTTTGAACGCAAGAGCCAGGAGTGGGAACAGGGAGACAAATGCGTAGAGATTATGACCAACGCGACAGAGGAGGGTCAGAAGGTTGAGAGAAACAATGGTTCAAAATTCATCGCCTGCTTTGAGAGACTTCCTACACCTGAGGTATGTCAATGAGCACGTGATTTGGCATTATGAAGCTATCAATATATACTATAGAATGAAGTCAACGATGCCAATGTACTCGACTGAATTGGAACGGGCCCTAACTCGCCGCATGTTTGAACAGCTTACAAATTAGGCTCGATCGTGGCGTCAACGGCCTCAGTCACAGATTGAGGCGCGGTCTGCGACACGTGCGATGGCACCTCAGGGAACTTGGTGGCGCCAGTGGTGACGCCCACCGAAGGCTCCTCAGAAGCTGGAGCGGCGCCGGAATTAGGCTTGTAGTCGGATGAATAAGCGTGCGAGCCAACGGTGGTGCCGGCCGTTCTGGTTGGGAGCTTTGATTGGATGAAAGAACCAACAGGGCCAGTCTTCTTGGCGAACGCGTCCAAGTGTGGCGCAACCTTATCCTGGGCGAGCGCGGTGTACTCGGAAGACTTGTCCTTGGCGAGTTTAGTGTATTGAGCCACGGCGGCGTCGACCTCCTTCTTGTTGCTTTGGTAGACGTAAGGCACAGAGAAAGCCAAGAGCACAGTGGCAAAGATCAAGGTGTAAAGAGAAAACCACGAGGTCAACTTGTACAAGATGTACGAGCTTCCGGCAGCCTTCAACGTGGCCTCGATATTCTGTGCATACACGACTCTGTGGACCTCGGTCTCAAGAGCCTCGGCGGCATCACCCACAGCGGGCAACACCGAGTTTCTGAACGTGTCAATTCTCAATTTTGGAGTGCCTGCGTACTTCTTCACAAAGCCCTCTCCGGTCAAGACACGCCCGGCGTACTCGGCGGCGGCGGCAGCCAAAAGCGCCAAGTAGGCCAAGTGAAACAAGTGGTTGAAGACGTTCACTTTTGTCAAGATCAATGCAGAGATAATGGCGCCAAAAACCTTGCCGGTGGCGGCAGGGTCTCTCCAGGTGAGCAAAGAGACCACGGCGGATTGCGAGGGCACGGGTACGCCGGCGGCAGATGATGAAGAATCAGACATGATTTGGGATAATTGAATATTCAAAGATAGATTCTGGAACTGGAAGGATATCTAAGAGCGAATAGGCAATGCTTGTGTTCTATTTCCGTATGTTGTTGAAACAATTGAATAAATAGTTTTTTGCCGGTAAGGAAAAAAAGAGATCAAGGGGTAGCCGAAAGTGAGTGGACGAGCGAAAAAATAACGCTATCTATAGCGGCAGGAACATGAGCGCAAGTGGAAACAGCCACCGCGCGGGATGATCCAGACAGAACAACGAGCAACCTTAATTGGCGGCTAGTGGAGATAATTTTTTTGATTGAATATGGATAAATAATATCGGAAGAAACACAGTTTATACCATTCACTAATTGAAGGACGTGTTTCATGTTGGTCTATCATGAGCGGTACCGCTGTGTGTTCCAGATTCCCCATGGCGAGCGCCCGCCGTTATACTCGCACGCTCGCTCATGAGGTACCTAGGTCCCACTTTTCCCGCGCTGCATCGCAAGCATTGAAACTGTCACAAGACAGCAACTGGCCTGGTTGCTACGGAATCGTGGCGCGCACTTGAACGCCACAGACCCTGAGGTGAGTGCTTCAACAGGATAGACCCAAATAGGCCGAAATCGAATTCAAGTTGATGCTGTGATTATCCAGCTGTGTATTTCAAACTCGCTTATTGCACGTATCAATGCGCGGGTTTCGCTTACGCCATTGCACTTGGTGCCCGCCCGCGGTCTTGCACCGATCTAGGCCATCACGCCACCTTATGTCTTCATAGGCATCCTGATTTTCGCTACCTAAAAATTTTCCAGATCAATGTACATCACTGTATTGTGCACATCGAATGTGTTTGTCGATGTTTCCCATCGAATTGTTCCTCTAGCGATAGCTATCCTTATGCAATCCGTCAATATGGGTTCCATTCTTCCCACGATCAGGGTTTTCACCTTTTTTTTTTATTCGAAATCGAATCCTCTTGTTTTGAGCACGGCCAATGTCTGGGAAAAGGTCGTATTGTACCCCTCGATGATGTCCGGGTGACCCCAGTTGGCAGGCTTGATGGTTCTCGAGGACGTTTTCTTATGCCCCAACTTTGCGCTCAATTTAAAAAGTTCTGCCATCTTGGTGACCCGAGATATACCGTGTTTTTCAGGTGTTTGGCCAGAATCCAGGGATTTCAGTCTGCTATGAGACGCGCCTGGAACTGCCCTCTCCTTTCCTTCTAAACCGGATACCAAAACCAGTCTTAGTTGATCGTAATTGCGTAGATTGACTTCACCGATTAGTTGCTTGAACCTGTGTCCTACAGTATCAAGACACATTTTGACATACAAGGGCATCAAGTCCTTGAAAGACTGTTGTAAATCTCTGACATCTTCTGGAAAATTTGGCATGTGTGCTTTCGACTCAAGTGCCAAAAGCAAGTTCTCCGCACACTGTAACTTCTTCCGTATGCTCAAAAAGAGGGACGGATTTTGTTTTGCTTGTTCGAGCTCTAGACTACACTTCTCGACGTATATCTCCACAGCATAACCGAAATTTTCGTTGGCTAGTGCTTCTTTCCAATAGGTTGCAAATTCAAGGTTTTTGCAAAGAAGCCCCACCAAACACGTCTCAAAACCATGTAAAACTGTCCTTAATTGACGAAGTTCTGCCCTTAGATGCCTCAAAATGGTCAACTCTTGTATAACGGGGCGATTTGACTTGCGACTTTTGATGCTTGTCGCCACGCAATTCTCAATAGTTGTCTCACAGTTTTCCATGCTCTTTTCGACACAAAAATCGCGATACAAATCGAGCTCCGACGTTTTCAAATTCTTGAGTTGCAAAATCCGGTTTATCTTCATCAAAGAAATCGTGTTGCAAAATGTCTCATCTTCCAGAAGACTCAGATTAGACCTCTCTTCTTTTATGTAAAATGCAAGCGCTTCGATTATTTGACCGAGTAAGACGATTCGCGCGTCACTCTTGATTCCGCCAGCCGAATTGTAATAGCCATAGTACTGACTCATAATCTTATTGATCACACCCCGAAACTTTTTGTCGTTGAAAAGCATGGAATTCATTGTGGCGAAAACAGGCACGTTGTCATTGCGCATTGAATTAGGATCTTTGGGGACCCTCATCTCGAGGGCCTCAAAACATAGTCGCAAAGTTGAAGCAGCCACTGATATGTCATGGTTGAGTGAGCTCAGATCAGGGGTTACGAATCGTTGATTCTGCACGCTTCTTTCAGTGCCCACACATCGCTCGGCTTCATCGAGCATGTGACGCAAAGTTGTGAACGTTTTGGTGTGATTTATCGAAGCCATAATGATAGTTGCTGCGGATCACGAATTTTATCATCTGCCTGAGACCAAAGCATCATCTTGATATAATCGTATCGTGGGATCATGAAACAAAACGCGTTTCAGAATGGTTGCAAATTCTGGTGTACGGGTGTGCGCGAAGTGAGTTCGGCCTCAGTCACTCTCAAACTCCATGACACCACGTCCTATATACTCAGTGATAACTTTGAATCTATCGTCAGACTCATCAAGCTTCATTTTGAAAGTATCATAGTCAAATTTCGTGCGAAGCTGACTTTCGCGTATGCTTTGAACGTTTTGTATTTCGCTTGCGCACATCGGGCACATTGGCTCGGCAGACGGTTTGGCCGTTTCAGGGATATAAGTGTTTTCGTTCAAGCAGCGTTGATGGTATGCATGTTTGCACTTGAAGAAAATCGCAGGGAACTCAAGTTTCAACTGACAAGTTGAACATAAACTGCTCTGTAAAATGAAGGGCTGTGACGTGAGTTCCGTTAGTTTCATACTGTCTCCGGTAGACTCCTTCTCGTACAACTCAATAAGTTTCTCATTGTTAGTAATTTCCTTGGTGACACTGCCAAAATAGTCAATCAAGAAGTCTTTCACTATACCAATGGAACACTTCTCGTTGGAGCTGAGAATTTTGATAATTTCAATAGGCGCAGCCAATTTGTGCTCGGAAACCTTCTCGAGAAGAAATTGGAGATCTTTGCGAGTGGCTTTTTCAATAAGGCTTGACGAGGAAACGATAAATTTGAGCATTTGCTTGTAGAGCGTGGGTTTTTCTTCGCCAAATTCACGAGTGATGTCGAAAGCTTTTTCAAAATTACCAGCCATCTGAGCCGATCTGAATGCATCCTCCACGGAATGCTCCACTTTGGCCTTTATGAACACATCGCTGACTTGCAAGCGGTAAATGAGGGCTATCAACTGGGCTTTCGATTTGTCGATTGAGTCCAAATGATCACCGAGAAAAGTCTTGGCTTTCTCGGCCCAGAGAGATTTCTCGTCTGAATTCTCAGCAGAAAGCGATGCGTACATCTCGTACAAAGTTGTGATCAATGTTTTTCTTTCCTGTGAACTACCCTGGTACTTGTCGAAAGCATCATGACATGCCTCTAAGAAGACCACAAATTCTTTGGAGTGGTTCACGAAACATGAGAATACTAGACTTGGGCGTGGCGGGAGGTAGGTTGGCGTCTGATCGGCAGATTCGTCGGGCGTGGCCTCTTTCTCTTCTTGTTTCAAGGGATTAGACAAATAGCCAAGAATGGCATTGTATGAGGGAACGTATGATTCCAGAGCGGGCTCCTCAACATCCTTTTCATCGGTGACTTCCTCGTCCTTTTCTTCGGCTCCAAATAAAGTGTGCGACGTCTCGGGCTTATATTTTCCAGTGAAAACATCCACCAAAAGCTTAGTAGTTTCCAAAGGCATCACATCAAGCAACTTTTTCAGAAAGTCGATGAGGATGTTGAGAAGCTCATTCACAGGTAAAGTTTTGATGTATGATAGACAAACCAGGTAATCCTTGAGATCATTCAACTGAATGTCTGCTATCATGTGCGGGTGATTAAGCTTATACAAAAGTAAAATGGCTTGAGGGTAATAGCCACACTCTTTGAACAAGTTTATGATCAACGTAAAGTTCAACTTGCTCATGTCGAGCCTATTCAGCGACAGCTCTGCATTAAAATCGACACCGGCAATAAAGGCATCCAACTCGTCTTTCATTTTCAATTTGCAGTAACAGCAAAGCAATAATGTCAAGTGGTCGCTATCAGCAAGGTGCATTTCGTGAAGGCTGGCCAAAAACTTAGTCATGCTGTGGATATTTGACACCTCCTTAAGCTTCGTGATGACATCGATGATAAAGTCATCCAAGCTTTCCACCATGGGGTCGCTCGAGGCTGGCCGATCAACGAAAAATGGTAAGCAATCAATAAACTTTTGAGTCGAGTTCTCATAGTCTTTTTTGTTGAACAAGCTTTCAGCGTGAAGCTTGTTGATACGCATAGTAGTCTTGCTATCCAAGTTGTGCTGTTTAGCGAGGTGAAGGGCCGTTGGAAAGAGTTCCCTCTGTATAATACTCTCGATCTGCTGATTGATCGGTTTCTCGAGAAGTTTGTACAACACCCCATCTGTTGAAAGCAAGTAAGCCTCGTGGCCAGCCGCGGCACTGAAAACGTGCGATACCGACAGATTCGGGATCGTCAAGCTGAACGATATGTGCATGTTGAACAAGTCCAACACTAGAAGCCTAGTTAACGTCGATCTGGTGGCGGTAGACGTGGTCTCCTCCATTGGGCAGACCACAAGCAAGTAGTTTCTTGTAAGGCGAAGAATTTTGCGTTTCGGCACGCTAAACCCAATCACCTGTGCCTTTCCCACAGTGTTATAGTAGGTGAAACCATCCGGGTTCGCCACCAAGAGCCTCGATGACCGGCCATCCATTTCCGAGCAGCCAAGATCCGCTCCTGAATCCTTTGAAAGTATTCGCAAGGGTTTACCCCTATTCCGGCCAGTGGTTACAAGTGTAAACACCTTTGACGTGGTCACCACATACAAGATCTCCTCCGAATGATGAAATTTCGCGCCCGTGATCGGATCGGAACCCTCATAGACTAATCTTTGCTTCGAGCCCCTATCACGGAGCAAATCCCCGCGCACCAAGATGACTTTGCCGCTGGTGTAACCTAAGGCTATGCATGTGAGATTGGCGTTGAACAGGAAGCAACTTATCGGGTACAGGTCGTCGCCGTCATGCACGCGCGCAGTAGTGATGTATTTGTGACACATGACATCGTCGTCGGCGGCTGTAGAATCGTCCAATTGCATGATTTTGTGGAGATCCCATACCTTGATGATCGCAGGCGAGCCTTGGTTTTCGCCTACAGTGACAAATATGTTCAGCTGCGGCAACGCCTCCATGTATGTGATACGATACTCGGATTCATATGCGCAAAACAGCCTCACCAATGATAGCAGCAGTTTTTCCAACACTTTCACATGGCCGTTCACGGCGTATATGATATGTGCTTGAACCGCGGAAATCGCCGAGAGCTGCGGGTCCAGAAAGAGGGGCAGCAGCAGCTGGTAGGCTGGGTCCCGAATCGGTAGGAAGTCAAAAAGTTGGAATTGCCGCCACGTGGCTGGGAGTGACATGACTTTTTTTTGGTGGACTTTGCTGAGTTTCAAGAATGTTTGGCAAATTCGAGCCTGTTTCTTCGGTGGTCTATCTATTGTGTGGACCGGTATATATGTTACCGTGGAGCTGCGACCGCGACGTTTTTCTCGAGTTTGCCTATGAGATTTGGTGCCAGCATGGAACAATACAACACCTGTTTATTTTTTTTTTTTGCGCCAAAATTACTCAAAATTGGGGATTTCTTGCCTGCTTTACGAGAATAAATTGTGTATCAACCTCATCAACCATATTGGTCTCTACCCACTCATAGACTTGGAAACAATACATACGTCTATATGCCGGACCAGGCCATGAAAACCTCGTCGCTGGCTGCAAATCAAATTTTGGTGTTAATTATTCAAAAAAATGTGATCATGAATCAGCTTTCTATGCCTTATTACACAGTCAATCAGAATATCTTGTTGAATGCGGTAACCAAGATAATTAAAGGGATTTAAGGGATGGATAATTGTCCACGAGGCAGCGACAACAATTCTTTTATGTTACTTTTTTGATAGTTGTTCGATTAAACGACAAAGTATTTTTGAAAGTTTTGTAAATTTTATTCTTTTTTTCCACTTTTTCCTCTCTCCAATCCCTCCCTTTTGAAGACTTCACTCAGTTGAACCTGAAGTGGTCGTCTCTGAGCATACAGCCATTAGCTTCCAAATCTTCGATATAGCGTCTCCATAAATCGTTCCCTTGTTTCAAGCAGTAAGCATCTCCAATGAGAACCAATCCATACCTCGATCTGGTCAAAGCGACATTCAATCTCCGTCCATCGCTCAAGAACCCAATTTGACCCCGATCATTTGACCTTACACAGGAAATGATAATGAAATCCTTTTCTCTGCCCTGGAAAGCATCCACCGAAGCAATCATAATGCCAGAAACAGAGTGGATCGTGGTAGTCTTGGACTCGTCAAACTCATCCCAAAATGTCTCAACACGAAATTCCTCTTTTTCCGGGTTGATAGTCTTATCAGCAACCAAAGCTTTCGAGATTAAGTCTCGCTGGCCTCTGTAAGGAGTAATCACCCCGATATTTGCCTTCTTTACATGCATAACCTGCGTAAGATGTTTTAAAGCCTCCAAGACAAACTTGACTTCCCCGACGTTACAAAATGTCCGTACATTCTTTTCACCATGTTGCAGCATAATTGCTTTTTCGGAACAAGAATCTGCCGTATCCCAGAAAACGTTGGGATTTGATAAGATCCCCTCGTGATGAAGTTCCTCTTCAGTAACACCATCTTTGAGAAGGCCATCATAGAATGTGTTCTTCGGGAACTTACTTATAGCTGGGTGCATGCGATACTGCGTATCAAGCATAATGTGGTTTTTGAAGGAGTCATTCGTCAACAACTTCTCGAAAAGGGAAAAGGATAGTTCGGGGACAGAAGAAACGCCATTCAATTGCTTTTGGTCACCAACAAATACAATCTTTTTGACCTCTGGAAGGGTAAGTGGGATCAAACTAGTTGTCTCCGTGGATTGAGTTGCTTCGTCCATGATAACAACAGGCATTTCCTCAAAGTCTTGAAAGTGTATCCCACCAGAAGCGACTGTAGTGGTCAAAATCACTTTACTGTCACGAACAATCAGATCCGAGCACTTGATCAGGTTGAACGACATTTTCTTATACTCTTGAGCAGTCAAGTAACGGCTTTGATCTCTGAACTTTTCAATTAAGCACCGAATCTCGGCAGGCATCATATCATATATCTTGTTGTGCAAACAAACCGGTCCAATTGTATTCTTCAGCAGGTACTCTTTCTCCTTTTTCGTTGCCACAACCCTAAGTATCTGCCCTTCATGACGCTGCATCAACTTCTCAGCAATGTTGTCCACAGCTAAGTTGGAAGCGGCAACCACCAAGATCGGATAAACTCCTCTAAGCAAGAGCTGCGATATCATCTCACTGATTGTGGAAGTTTTACCCGTTCCTGGAGGACCCTGTATCACCGTGATCGGATTATTCAAAGCGGAACGAATTGAGTTTTTTTGCGACTCATTTAAGTTTGTATTGGACAATGGTAAAACAGCAGCTGGAACTGGACTTTTGTGAGTCACGCTTCTCCCAAGAATCAAATCAGTGAAATCCGAGTTTTCAAGTCTTGACATTGCTGTGAAGACCCTGCTTACAGGAATAGACACCGGTAAGAGTTGAAAGCGTCTCACATTTCTGGTGGTTGGCAACGGCCTGTTCCAAGAGTAGCTTCTTATTGTCATCTCCAAGATATTAGCAAGAGAATTGTATTCGTCACGTATCATTTTGAAACGTGTCACACCGCAGTACCAAGGAGATTCACCTTGCAACGTCAATATCATGCCTTGGCCCTTAAAAAAGGGACTTCTCTCCGCTACTTGCATTCTCTGGGACTGGTATTTCTTAGTGAGCGCAGGCGTCATCATGACGGTGACTGTGAATAAGTTAGGTCTCCTATCATTTTCGTCGGACCATTCCAACTCGCAATCAGAGTGTGTCAAAGCTAACTGCACATTATCTGGACAATTTGCCATTTCTTCGTCGTGTAGTTTCTGACACATTTCAGTACAATATTCCTTCAAAGTATCGTACTTGAGCTTGGGCACATGTATTCCGGAGAAACCCAGTGTTGCATACTCGCCATCATTGAGGTTGAGTTGACCAAAACCTTTGGAAAGGTCAGAAGTGAGCCCTTTAAAGTTAATGCTTGCTTTAGGAAAGTCCATGGTTTCTGTTACCGTTTTTGATGATGCAACCCTCTTCTGTTTGGTGATAGTGGACCAACCCTGCGAAGTCTCGGTCTCAAAGTAATTTCTGCGGTCTTCGACCAAAGAGAAAGGTTTTTCGAGCGGAAGCGTGCAATTACGACAGCGACCATTATTTCCATCCAGGCTTTCAGAATCGTTGTCATTTGAAGAAGTGAAGATGTTCTTTTGATCTTGCGAGCTGACTTTAGGCTTAGGATTGCATTGGCAGATTAGGACAAAAGAATTCTCTTGGATTATCGTTTTTATCACCCTTTCATCTTGTTGACTCGAACGATGCTTTTGCCTTAAGTCAAAGTACTCTGCCAATTGCAAAAACGCAAAAATCTGTATGACTTCGCGACCCGCCAAAACATCCACTAACTCAACACAGTTTCCGCAAAGCAAGCTCAGAGTCGAGAAGTTTTGCTTAGGCTCATGCGCCACATAAAGAAGATAAACATTGTTGTTTCCACAAAACTCACATTTGACGCATTCGTTCAAGGCATCATAAATAATCGGGCCATGTCCGGTTTCAGAAAGGTGGTCGCCGAGATCAGGTGAAGAGAGTGAACATGTTTGGCAAGTGAAAGTCAGAACAGGTGATTCTGGGGACTCAACCGAGTGGTCACTGTCGGTATCCATGTCGAACCACGCGTTAATTTCCTTTGCTGGGGGCGAATCGATAGTCTCACATGACATTTGAGAGAAGTTGTCACAATCAGCTTGTGCTGCTCCATCGGGCTCGTCGCTTGACACATTAGATGCGTGACTGAAAAAAAACAACAAATTAATGATTGAGAACTGGGGTCTTTATGAGCAAGAATTGACGGGCAACATAATTTGCCCAGAATGTTCCGTAAACGGCTCTAGACGATGTAATTGATAAACTGCCCAATTAGGTTTCATCCAATTGTGTTTGTTATGAGCAATAAAGAATTCCTAATTCTTGCACATGACAAGCCCAAACGCATCAGCTAGCCAAATTTGGCAAGTCTATCAGCATCGAAAACACCATTGTTCCATATGTAGTACAAGACAATTGAAAATACTCAAAGACAACTCCATTATAGAAGAAGACACGGGGTCGTATGAGTCCCTTCAGCTTTGCACAAACCGTTCTGGTGGCTTGAAGTATCCACATCAGATGACGAGTATACTCAAATCACGCCATTAACGCCGTCAGGCCGTCAGGTCATGTGGCGAGAAAAAATAGCAACAAATACCTATATCGAACAGAACGGCGAAAGCAGTCCAGCATATTGTTTTAGGGAAAGGGCAGGCGGCTCCTGTGCAGCCTATACTATATGCCAGCCTTAACATGCATGAGCGTGCGCTATTGTGATTCCTTCAATGTGTCTTCCCCCTCTTAATCTTTGGCGTATATTGGTAGCGAAAAAAAGTCCAAAACAAGGCGACAGATAGTGTGCACGAGGCTAGGAAACTTACGAGCTGCATTTTTGTTGGACGTCAATATATACAGTCTAGCTCCAATAGTCTTTGTCAGTTTTGTCAGGCCAACAAATGTGGCTGCATAAAGCTCTTGAGAGCCCAAACTGGGCTTTTTTTCGCATATAAAGAGGGGAGGTGCAGCTGCAGCTACGGTGATTTTAAGATCCCATTGTCATGCATAGTCAAGTGGTGTAAGGATTAACAATCTGAAATGGGCTTGAACTAAACGAGCTGAGCTTTTCTGTCGTGACTTTTTCATTCGGTTTTGAAAGAGCCGAGTCTAGACTGCAAAAGAGTGATTTGAGCATGAGGCAAGCAAGCAAATGAGGTGCCTTCAAAGACCAGAGTTTGAGACGGTATTGACATAAACTGGAATGAATAGAGCAAAACGGGCTTGTTCTTTTTTGTACAATCAGACAAAGCCATCAGACAAAGCCAGAATATTGACAATGAAAATCTGCTCCATATACTGTACGTGAGGGTATACTGAGTTTAGCCCCGACAGTGAAATCGGGTAGAATGCATGCTTCCGCCACGATACTAGCGAAGCGTTCTTTTAAGTCAGCGACAAGTCTGGTTCGAGATAATTAATAGAAATAAATGTGATTGGTTACTTCGAGAATTTTCATTTGCTCATTATCAACACTATCGAGGGGAGCTCAGAAGCAGACAATAGTGAGTCTTTGCATTTCAGAAGATGGTATTGTTTTCGTATATACAAAAAAGGAGCATGCTGAATCTGGGCTTCACTGACCTAAAGTTTAACATACAATGCTAAGGATTTCGAACAATGAAAACCTTCAAGGAATACGGCGGCAAAGATGAACATCAATACTTAGCAGGATCCCACAACCTAGCCCTCCCTGGCCAACACGCTATCCCCTTATTCTCTCCAGAGAGTTTTGGCATTGGAAAATGTATGCATCTGCAATGGTGTTATGTTGAGGGGTTTGCCTTACTCAAAGACAACGTCTTCGCAAAAAACAAGAAAAGATTTTACATCTATTTCCTCAAGCAGTTTTGCGCTTCAAACGATAAAGAAGAAGACATTCCTTGTTGGGTCTGAAGTGGAGACTTGGTACCTATCAACACAACAGTATCGATACTTCTATAGTCAGTAGTTTTTCCCATAGGAGCGCCAAAGAGCATTTCGGTGTCGTAGGATTGTATCTATGCCAGATTCAGACCACTTGTCAATCCAGAGAGGGTAGAATGTAATATAATATTGATAATTACGAATGTGCTGCGAATTCCCGTATCAAGAGACGCACAGGTACAACTGATGCCGGTAATTTTTTCATACTCATTGAATAACACGTGGTGAATTGTCAAAATTGACTGTTAGGAGAGTTATGTGCAATTTATTCTCGTACCGACTGATACTCGGGATAAACAATAAAGCGTTTCGTGCCACTTTCATACGAGCCTAGTGAATCGCGCCCACACACACATCCGTACACCAAACCGACCGCATCGCGACATTTCCATTGATATTTTTTCAAAAGCCAGATGCACACCCTCATCAGACGCACTCGCAGGCTCATCTGAATCCAAGATTCTTACTAAAGATCAAACCCGGGTAAATCTAACTCAACTACATACGAAAATGGCACCTACTGCTCCTGCTTTAGGAGATACTTATACTCTCATGGAGTTGCCTCGTACGCCGGACCTTGCTCTCTCTCAGCGGGTCGTGGTGGCAGAGGCCCAGAAGGAAAAACGTTTTTCCGTGACAGATACAATCGACGTGGGCATCTCAAAACTGATTATTGCCAGCTACGTATTGAAACCTACGCCGAAGCTTGTATGGTCTTTCCCATTATCGCCCAATACCATTGTTGATAGTTTGGATGTGAAATCGGCCAGCACCCAGGTCTATGCTGTTGGGCTTACCGAGCGCAATAAGTCACGCCTTCTTTTGCTCCACAGAAACGGAAGCGAAACCACAGCAACCGCAGAGATGAAATTGCCCAAACCGGCCGTGGCCGTAAAGTTTTCTGGGAAAAACAGCATATACGTGCTTTTACAAGACGGCGACTTTCTCCTCGCGGAATACGAAAATGAAGGCACGGAAGAGTTTGCCGTGGCGCTTGCCGCTAGCCAAGGAAACGTGCCCAGTCTCGCATCCAAAAACACTCATGTTGAATACCACACCTTCATCCAAAAGGGCCTGTTCAATCACAAAAACGATTTGTTGTTCTACGCGGTGCGCTCTGGTACACTGAAAAAGATCATTTTCAGGCTAGTTGCATTGAACAGTCTGCAATCTTTCGAGATCTACCAGATTTCTGCAGATAAAAACACACCCAGCTTGCAGAATACGTGTACTTATAGCCAAGGCGTGCTTTATGTATTTGACAAGGCCTCACAAAACATCACTTCTCGCTCACTCATGACCCCTCAGGATACTGTTAGGCTGGTTCTGGTAGCGGGTCTCATGAAATCCGCAGCACCTTTCGATTTGGTCATGCTCGTGGCGGTGTCCGCCGACAGACTCCTCCTCTCACACAAGTCACTGGTTTTTTTGGTCAACTTCAAGTACGAGAGTTTGTTGAGTGAACACACCAACAAGTCCGGAAACGATGTGTTTTTGAGCTTCGCGCTTCCTGTTGAGGGCACCTCTGCCGACTCCACTAGTTCGTTCGCGTTGTATTTGAACCTAGAAGACAAGACGAAACTTTGCAAGTTGAAGCTGATTCAGGTCGAGGTCGGAACAAACACTATGAGTGAATCTCTTGGAAAAGCCATCAAATCTAGATCAAACGAAAAATGGCGCGGTGTGCCGCATCTTGCCGACTCGAACTTGGAAGAGGCAAACACGAAGAACCTAGCTGAATTAGACGCTGCATATAAAAAATTGGCGAAGTTGCAGGGAAAGAAAAACTCCACCGAGTTTGACATAAGTCTTATTGAGTTCCTCAAACCAACCAAGAAGGCCAAGTCTCCCAGATTCTCTGCCTCGTCAGACCGCATTGTTGATCACAAATTCATCGAACTGGTGATTGCGCTTGTCTTTTCACTCGACGAGGAAAAAAACGTTCAGGTGGTCTCAGAGGACTTTTTGCCCCAGACCGCCTTGTCATACCTTTTAACACACCCATTATTCCCCGTTTGTTACACACGCGGCTTATTGGTCTTGCTTTCTGCGCTTGATCAGCCCGAATTGCTCAAACAGGCCATCCAGTATTGCCGCGCGCTTACACTTGACGAACTCATGACGGAATTTGTTAATCTCACAGAATTGAGCGAGGAATTGGATGCAGAAAACACCGACGAAGTGGCTTTTGTATCTGAGTTTTTGCGCATTACAATTGACCGGATCTTGAAGGACTATCTGTTGGCGCAAATAACCCAAAAGCTTCAGGAAGTGTTGACTAACGAATACGAGACAGATAACAAGAAGTTGGAGCGCATGCTTAACGTGCTTATCAACGTGAACACAAACAGCTCGTGGGCATTTGCGCAGGCCGTGATCGATGTAGGCGGTCTTTTCAACTGGACAGTCCCAACGATCCTGGCGTTGAGTGACATAATCGACGCCAAGGTAGAGGCGTTGACTCAGAACAGCTACAACTTGACGTTGACAAACCAGGCGCTTGTTGCACTTGAACAGAAACACCAGAAGAAGGGCAAAAAGCCAGAACCAAAGGTTGTAGACAACATCCACGAGATTGCAAACCAGCGAGCGCAATTGGATGCACTCTTGACGATCAGCAACAACACCTCCAACCAAAAGTTATTGATGGACGAGGGTATCGAGTTGGCAAAGCAGATTCCTACGTACTCCAGAGAGAGATTGGTCATTTGATATATAGGCTTAATGGAGGGTTAGTATATACATTGGGCTCGACTATGACATGCATTCACCGCTTGATTCGGACAGTAATATTACACAAAAATTTGATTTTGCTACAAAATGGGGGATTTTGACTTATCTGACACTGTTTCCGGCTAGTGTGAAAGCTGAAATTGCCGTAACGGGATATGCGAATTCGTATGAAATTCAGCCTTTATAAGTGTTGTTCTGAGAAGATCAAAAAGGAGCGATAAACTGTTGTGTTATTTCAATAGACAAAGAACAAATCTAGGTGCGGCTACGTAAGGCGGTCACATTTTCATCAGATTGGGGTAAAGTAAACAATGAGATGAGACGATATCTTGAATTAGTGAGGGCAACTTTTATAGTCTGAACCACAGAAACTTTTCACGAATTCGGATTGACCCTCACATCACATGCGAATCACAATGGGATCCCAAAGCTCGCCAAGATTTGGTTGTTGCAACGATCTTGCTGGGTCTATGCTTTGTATGAGCATCACTCGATCTATCATCCATGGACTTTTGCGGTTATCAGAATGTATCAGCTGGGCAATAACAGCCCCTGAGGCATATATAATGCCGGGTGGTTCTTTCAAAGTAAAGTCGAAACAAACTAGAAGAAAACAAAAACAAAAGAGAAAAAAAAACCGTTTTGCTGTGAATTCAGAATGTATCCATTTACGCTTCGGTGCATATGAGGTGGGACTGCGCTGCTGGAATGCGCATAGCCCAACGGCTTTATCGAATTTCAACGGTATTTTCAGATCCCATTGTAACATTTTCGAGGGACAAAAATTGTTTACGCTTCTGATTTTACCTTGATTTAAAGCCAGAAATGTTACAATTTTCACGCTTGAAAAAGTATCCGGGCCAGTATTGCTCAACATATTATTAGGCGGTCTCACCGGTGAACGGATTTCGCTTGTTGTAGTGAGCGTTCAAGGGAAACACATTTTGAAAAGAGCAAGCAGACTTGAGTTTTTGTAAAAACGGTTTTCTTCAAAGAAACCGGAATCTGAAACGAGGCGAAGTGTCGGAAATCGACATTGTATCGCTTTTTTTGGGGAAACCATGCGTGCAATTGGGCCTTGTTTTCTTTGACTTCCCTGTCCAGAATGGTATAAAACAGCACCTGATAAAGAATCAATAAACGTAAAAAAAAGGGAATATTGAATCTTATCTCTCGAGTACCTATTTACGAAATGAAGTCTCTGATTGTTGCAGTTTTACTTGCTACTTCAGTAGCAGCCATGGCCCTCAATGATACAGTGGGCCGAGACTCTGCCACACCCAAAAACCCGAATGACAGAAAGTACTACAAATTGTTGAACCGTGTGTTTGAGAATTCTGCAAAGCAAGACGGGATTTGGGTCAGGGATCTCGAGTCTCAAAACGAAATTGATATAGGGTCTGACTTGGAATTCGCAGCCACACCACCAGAGCCTATAGAAAGGAAAATTTCAGATAATAGTACCAGTGCACCAGTTGCCGAATTGGGCGATAGCTTCAAAGAGAAAGCAAAAGTGCTTGACAGAAAGCGTAAAGATTCGGAGAATAAAACGAACCGTCCTGATCCTGCTGTTTCGGAAACACGGGGCTTGTGGGATTTCTTAGGGCCAGTATTTGCCAAGTTCAAACAATTGGCATGTCCAAATAAGAGAGAAAGCGTGTTACCACCTCTTTTAAGCAATTCTTCAAGTAATGCATCTTTTGGGTTGGCGGGCGAGCCGCTTTACGCTTCGAACGAAGAATCTGAGCTGCTTCATGAAAGCTTGGCTAATCAAATAAGAGAGTTGAGCGAGAGTATGGGCAAGTTTGTCGAGACTGGTGAATTGGACCTTTTGCGTCTTTTGGATTTTAAGAGAAGAGTGAAGAATATTGCGAGCCAGTTTGACCAGTCAGACTTGAGCTTGAAAACCGCCAAAGACGTGCAAAAGCTATTGGATGTGCTAAAGACTCATATGGGGATTTTGTACAAGGCTGCAGAGTGGCTGTGCAGCTCGACAAGCCAGAATCCACAGCTTTGTGCACACTTCTATTTTTCAACGTACCTGATCGAGGTGAACTATCTCAATATGAAGGCTGAGACACTCCTCTTGGAAGTGTTGTTTTCTTCAAGCCCTAACGAGGTCAATAGGGCCGGTGTGCGTGATTTGAAAACGATATTTGAAAATTTAGTTAGTGTGGATACTCAAGTCTGGAGAGATATCAAGGAGCTCAGCGGTCTCCACAAGCTACTCAAGGATATTCGGGAGATGCTTACTAACTCGGAGTTTCTTGTAAACAAAAAAGCTGCAGAGATCTCTGATGCTGATGACAGCGACTACGATAAGGTAATCTCGGACCCTGGAAACCCATGATTCTATGTATGTTTATGCAACTGTATATGAAATGTTTGTTTGATGGTTTCCCGCTGGAATGTACTTCTTAAACCCCAGTTCTCGCTTTTACAGGTTTCACGCACTTAACTCTACTGGTCCTAAAGGTGGAATAAGGAACCGTTGATTCATGAATTTTATTTAAGCCCTTAGGTCTGAATGACCGTGTGAGTCACTTCCCCGCAATTTCCAAAACCGGATGAAATCACTATTGTTGCCTAATTTGCACCCTCCCAGGGGCCGCTATAAAGGTGCCACCTGTTATCAAACAAATACTAATTCGCGTCAGCCACTAAATTTCCTCAAAAACTTCCAAATTGTACGATTTTGCAAACCCAAAAACCAAACTATTACAACTTCAGGAAACTTGAGAAATCCTTGCAAAAATGCATTTGCGTGGACTAGTCTTACTTGTTGTGACTGTGCGCTCATTATCGCTTGGACTGTTAGTGAACGACGTGCATCCACCTGAAGATACTCTTCAACGTCAAATGATATCTGAAGATGAGTCTGAAATATTTTTATCGACTACGGTTAGTGCTCTGGAGGAAATTTCAAGCAATACAAAAATCGACGCCCTCCATGAAGTTTTCTTTACAAAGATGGAACAAATTCACTCGACGCTTGTGCTGGTGTTTGACACCACGGCTAATTCTCTGATCACCTCCGTTGGAGATTCCAGTCCTCTTTTAGTTGCTCAGTTTATATTGCAGAACCTCAGAATCAAACCACTTTTTGATAATTCAGAAAGTACAGAAGAGTTGGAAGTGACTGGCGCGGCAGAGAATTCGAGCTCGTTTGCTGATCATCAGGATGTACAATATCATTCTCTCACGAATAAAGACGAAAATGTTGGGCAATGGAAGATGATTGAAGTTTTGAACACCAATCCGTTGCCACAAGATTACGAAAAAAAGAAGATATATTCACCTGAAGTTGGATATTGGTATAAGGCTATGAGAGACCTTGAAAGGTTGCAGCAGTCTTTGCAAAGTTTGATACGGAAACAAGATTTTGATATCGTCTGGTTTTTGTCTCTCAAATCAATTGGAAGGGAGATAAGATCTAGAGTCAAACCATTCAAGTCAGATGAATATGACTCGGTACCCACTGAATTGGTTAATTTAGTTGAAAATACTGTTAAAGAAGTGACACTGGTGTTGGATGGCATAGAAATGCGAGTGAAAGAAAAATGTCAGGATCCGAATTATTCTCCCGAAATCTGCATGCATATTTCTCCTCAAACGTATCTGAATCTCGTGCAAAGTATTTACCACCAGTCGCAAATTCTTTTGGCTAACGTATGGTACGACGAAGAAGATACTAAGAGATATGGCAAGAAAATTAAGATTTTACAGGAGCTTTTGGAAAACCTTTACCAGGTGGATACTTCTCGGTGGAATGAAGGATGGAGAAAACACTACCGTGAGTGCATGATGGCGGACAGTGAGAAAATGCTTCTACAAGCTCAAGAATCATTGGAAGGCAGACAAGATAAGGACCAAAATGAAGGAATTTGGAATTTTTGCAGGTTGCTGGTCTTGAAAATAGGACAGTCTGGTTGGATACGGCGTGGCATGACACACATGCGAGATATGAATGTTGCAACCGTATTTGGGATCTGTTTAATGGCAGCTGGGATCTTGACACTTTTACTAATCGCGATAGAGGCAAAGAGAAGCAGAAAATCGCAAGTTATCTTGGATGAAGAAGAGTCTAAAATGGGTCTAGTTAAGGTGTGACCAGCAAGAAATTTTGCTTTTACTTGAATTTGAAATTTTATAAAGTTTGCGGTTTTGAATTGTTTTGAATTTTGAAAGTAATTGCCTCATTCTTATGCTGAAGCAGCTGAATTGAGTCTCAGCTCAACATTTGAGGAACATAATTTTTATTTTTTTGTAGCTGTGTATGATATTCCAAATCAGTGACGAAGATCTTCAAAAGTTTTTAGTTATGTTTCTCACAAAATGCCAAACATCGACACTCGGAGCTAGTAATGCTTGTCTTAACTTCAATCATAGCCGGCGCATTTCGTTCGTCCAAACAGTCTTAAATGCCTGCCTTCAAAAAAGAGAATCATATTGTAGATACGCAAGTGAATTGTTGAAACAGCTATGTGAAATTAGGCTGAATTACATGAGACAGATGACGCAATCTTCATATTCATGGTCATTTTTAAAGTGTTCGATCGTAAATTCCAGGGCGCATAATGACCAATGAAATTTTCATTTGACGGTAGGTGACTGGAGTCGGTGGCTGGTCATTAAATCTACTATAGCAGTCAGTGACAATAAAGGTACTATTTTTCAGAAAATATGAAACTCGTGAGGCTATCATATTAGATGATCATACATTTCCTGCGCGTTGATGAATTAAGGCATTGTTGCAAAAGACGGCTTCGAAGCATCAAAAAGTGTTCTAAGATTTTACAAATACATTAACGGTATTTCAAAGGCAAAAATAACAGTGGGTTCCAAGAAATTGAATTGTGGCTCGAATTTATGAAAATCCTCAAAAGAGGTACTGTCACTGAAATTACTAATTCTAACCATTGTACGTCCAGGATTATTGATAACAAATGCCCGACAGAGTGTATTAGAAGTCGTGTTGTCAAAAATTGTTTCGGAATCAAAGCGAAAAAGCAAATGAAAGCCTCTGGAATTAGTCTGTGAATGTGGAAAAAAAGCAACAGTCATTTCGAGGAGTCACTATTGTCACCATTCACGAACAAACGACCATGTACAAATATGCACCCAAACAATGGTCAGAACTGACACTCTTTACTGACCTGTTAGAATTGAAATTTACATGTCGGTGAATAAGAGGTAATAAAATGTTTTTTTTTTGTTTTCAATTTGCTTATATAGGCTCGTGCTGCACTCATCATTTTTGACCCCCATACACTTCACAAACTCATACCGAATGCGGTTCTTTTCGAATTCAGCAACTGTTCTTCTCATCCTTTCGATAAAGCTCTTAAAAGCGGAAAATACCCCTATCGAAGAAATTTCACACATGGAAAAAGAATTTTCCTCGGACGTGGGTTTTTCAAACATGACTGCTATGACAAATATCACAGCACTAAATGGATCTGGAATTGTGCACGATGAAATAGAGATTCGACAAACACCTTCAGGCTTTTCTTTGTTTGAGCTGATGGAAAATCAGTCATTTCGGAACAAATCTTTAGAGAATGACAGTCTATGGGAGGGGAACCACAATGAAAATGGTGCCATCGGAATCACTGCCGCTCGACATGCCCTTATTTTAAAAGCGAAAGCAAATCAGTTGAAAACGCTTCTCTCTAATTGTTTCATAGATGGTCAATTGAACCATGAAAAGTATCACTTTGCTCGTGGGTTATATGAACAGTTGACTGAAGAGCTACAGGATCTGGTCCTTTCGGAAACAGAGCGAATGGATTTAGACGAAACCATGTTGCGTATTCACATAAGCATTCTATTCTCGAATATGCATGCCAACAGGGTGGACAAACCGCATCATGGTCAGCACAGAAGTTGCATAGAGGCAAGTTCAAGAAGAAAATAGGAGTTCAGCATTTTAGAAGTTTTTTTTTTTCGAAAAATTCTGATCAAATCTCTTCAAATCTGGTAGCAGTGAATGAGTGCAGTACAAGCCATGTGTGAAAGATTGATGATAACAAAAGGCTAGAGTATGGTATATGAAAGTCTTGTGAGATTCACAAATTTGAGAACTCAAGTGGCTTCTCATAAACGAAGTCACCCTATTTGGGCCTGTCTTATCTAGTAAGTTTCAGTTTCTTTGTCCTAATTACCAGAATATACTGCTGCTCGCAAACTCTAAAAAATGTTGTGGTTAATTCCATGTTCTGGCCCACGCCACCATATGCATTTCATGTAGGCTGTTTGAAAGAGTTCCAAGAGGCCCAATTTACCCAGATTCTATTACAATTGAAGGATTTGCGGCAAAGTCTGAATTTATCACTCTTGACTCTCAAAGAACGTACCACCAGACGGGCCGCGTGTCTGGTATGAGATGAGTGATCTCGAATGTTCAATCGAACGTGCTCGCTTTGAATAGTTTCATCATTAAGAAAATCAATTTCATCCTTAGCTCATTTCCGGAATTGTGGTAGTTGAAGCTCTACTGACATAAGATTGCGACAGAGGGGGACCGGTAGGAACAACCACTGTTCAAGATCATCGAATCAACTTCGCTTGCGAGCCTTAGCCAAAGCCACTGGTCGGATAAGTTCATAAGTAAATTGAAATTTTGTCCCTGAAGGCATGAACCCTGACAGTGAGACTAGATGAGATTCTTGTCGTATTATCACTTTCACGAGCATAGCCTCGTTTCAATTTTCGGCCCAGTGAAGCAACAACACTGGCTATAAAAACAAGTTTCCTCTCCACCAAAGTGACCATCAATTTATAACAAGCGACATGAATATGATTATTTCAATTGCCATCTTGGCTGCTGTGGTGGCCTGTATAAGCATCGAAAACTCATTTAACTCCGATAATTTGCTCACAAGCAACCCTATTCTGGCTCAACAAGAGTCACCAATTCACCAAGCGGCCGCTTCCAAGAAACACTGGTTTTTTGATGCCCCTTTGGGAGGCAGAGCCCCGGATGACTGCGATTTCACCGGCATGTTGGTCACCAACCCCGAACATATGAGATTAGTGGAGGCACACCCACAATACATTGCTTGCCAATTGAAGCAAGCAAAGGAAGCTGCCGATCACAAAAAGCAGAGACAAACTCAAGAATTGTCAGAGGCAATGACTGGGAAAGCAGTCAGTTTTGATGGTGAGGCAAATCAATTGGAAGAGGTGAAGAGCAATTCACAAGTAGTTGCAGATTGATAGTTGTCGGAAATTCAGTCAAAGCAATCGCTGAAATCAGCTTGAGAAGTGGTGTTCCATTTGTATGAGCCAAAATAATCAAATATTTAGGATCAATTAGAACAAAAAAAGACGATTTATAATTCAGTGTAACTTTATCAGCGATTCGATGAGTGTTCGGAACAGCGTAGCGGGGTGGGAGATGTGTTCTTTCAAGAGTGACCCACCTAAGCCGCCATAGCAAAACTCAAGGTGACACCAAAAACCTGATAGTTCTTGGGAATTAAAGTTGGGATCCAAGAAAGTCCGTGAGTTCCTGAAAGAAAAGCGCCCAACGAATCCTCAAATCTTCCCATCATTTCTTCTCCAAATTAGCAGGTTCAAAGCAAGAAATAAGAAGATAAAGTAAAAGATCACCACATATTGCACATAGATATTATGCTTCCAGCCATTAGTGCGTTCGGCGGAAGACTCTTCGCAAAAATAAAGTTTCGACCCTTACAAAACAGAAAAAGCTCAGCATGTTTGCAAAAATCGGGTTTATGCGTTTGTATTTCACCTTTGAAGGCGTGCACCTGACCCATCCCTTAAAACACCCATATTGAGTTTGTAAAAAGCCAGATCTTTGCAGGAGCTTTCATGAAGACTTAACACGCCTTGTGGCTTTGCGAGAATTCCACCCAGAATAGCATGATCTGAGATTCTAATACAGAAGTCTTTCGAGGATTTCATTCAACACGCACTGCAGCACGGGATTAGGTCTTAAGATGCGGTATTAACTCATGTAGACTTGTGCCATGTGACATGCCCTAACCTTTCCTCAGACTTTGAAGCAATTTGCATCCTTGAAATTCATTTCTCAGTGTGGTCTCAGGAATAGTTGCAGCGCAAAAACTCAATTGCTGGGGAGTCTTCAAGAATATTCACACGAAATAAATCCGAACCATTAGCGCAAGTAACACAGGATAATCATTTTGAGAAAGGGGCCACACAGGTTTTAATTTCCATTCAGATGAAGATTAATGACGCTAGGCGCCGGAGTTTATTCAAATCTCGAGGATTCTCAGTAATGGTCGGTGCATATGAAAGATATGAGACAATTAAGCGTATGCCGATTCAACCTGGCAATGGGGGAATTCGTCGGACTTCGAATAGCATGGAAAAGAAAAAGCAATTCTTCGTATTACAAACGATTTTTCCTTCTCGGCCTCGCTCTTCAATTATCGAGTCATTTTTTTTCATTCAAACTCGTACTAGAGCGCTCTTCAATTCATGAACCAATAAGAATTGGGCTTGATCCTCTGGACATGTTGGCACTTTCATGTGAAGAAACAACTCACGATATTTTTAAGATTATCGAAAAGAGGCTCGAATGGCCACAAAACCATAATAAGAAGAAAAACAGTCGGCTCTCACCCAGAACTGAATGAGCTCTTTTCTACACTTCCAGTCTCGTCCTTCACTCACCACGAAAAGCGCGCATGGGCTGAATCGTAGATGCTCAAATCAAGCAAAACATACCTTCAGGTTTGTGAAAGAATCAATACACATGTCCGTTTCGTTACTGCTGGCATACCGCCACGCTCTTCGTGCTACGCGCGTGGCTTTCAACGGCGACAACTTCATGTTGTTGTCTGCACGTGCCAAAGTGAAGGAGGGCATTTTGGAGAACAAACATCTCACGGGTGCCGAGGAGACAGAAAAAGCCGTGAAACACCTCGATGAAGTTGCTGCGTTTTTGGTGAAGAACATTGTCCAGGGCGAAAAGCAAAAGAATGACCGTTATCATCTCAAATTCCATGAAAAGACAGAACTTGGTAGCAACGAAACGATAAGACAGAACAGTAAGGTGAACTTGGGCTCGTTAGCGGGAGTCAAGGTGAGGAAATGCTCCGACAAGTAAGGGCGGGGTACAATCAAAATATGGAGAAAAACACCTGTATATATAATGAATAACGGACAAATAATTTAATGTTTTTGTCATCTGAGGAAATGCTTGGTGTATATCTTGATCGTCTCTGATATGTCATCGCATGCTCCCCTTGACTGAATCTTTCACATCTCTAAGTGTAGAAACAGATATGCCTTGCTATACATGGATTCCCCGCTTCATATTCATACTTATTGAATCACAAAAAGAACACACAATTCTCGATTTTTTTTTTTTTTTTTTTCGAAAAAACACGAATTAACGATATGTGACCGGCCATTTCCGTGAGGACTGCATGGTCTTGAGACTTCACCATGCGAAGACTGGATGATGATTATAGTTAAGTCTGACAGGTGAATACTCCACTTTTGACATTTTCAGAAGCAAGCATACGGGTGAGGTTTCATATTTATTTTTCCCCATTTTTAACCATTGCAGTCGCCTGTTTTCATCAAGACTATTGCATTCCTGAGCAACCAACTATAAATCATCAGTCGATCTTCTCATTGTCCACCATGTCTGCCCCAGATCCCAAGAGGAGAGACACATTGATATCTAAATCGCTCTCATATCTCCTTCGGCACGGCGCAGAGAAGGAAAAGCTCCCCATAGACGCGCTGGGCTGGGTTCCCGTCAATGCTGTTTTACTGAACAATAAGCTCAAATCGCATAAGGCCACTTTTGATGATTTACAGAGGATTGTTGAAAACAACGAAAAGCAGCGGTTTAGGCTCAAAAATGAAAACAATGAATGGTTCATATGTGCTAATCAGGGCCATACTCTAAAGACAATTGTCCCTGAATTGGTGCTTTTGGATAAACAGTCCATGCCTTCACAAGTCTACCACGGCACATATGCACAGAAATTGCCTGAAATTCAGGAAAAGGGGCTCAGCCGCATGGCCCGCAATCATATACATCTAACTTCAAATGCAGCGTGGAGCAAACTGGGCATTCGTGCTTCTTGCAACACCCTCATATTCATAGACACGGAGAAGTGCATAGATGACGGGTTTGTATTCTGGCGCAGTGCAAACGGAGTTATTTTATGTGAGGGCAACGCCGAAGGTGTGATTCCACCGCAATATTTCTCAAGAATTGACACGGTCGAACGGAAGATTATGGTGAAAGGCGATTAGTGAGAAACTGAGATTTTGGCCGTCAATACATGATAAAGTTTGGAATCCGAAGAAAAAAAAAAAGGCGGAAGAATCTCGATGAGGTTCAACTATATTCAATCAGACTCCTAGTTTGCAGAAATACGGAGCATTGGTACGAACTGGTGCAATTGCCAATATGAGTGCTTCTCGATAGCAGTCACATACCTGGATCTGAGCCAAAAAGCCGAATAGGGCTGAGATATACAGGCTGATACTCGTCAGACCGAGATTGGTGGTATCAATTGCCGATCTGGCAGTACAGTTTACTTGAAACCGAGAGTGTGGGTGCGTCTTAGACAACTCTGTTCCATGGGCAAGTTATTTTGCCCCTAATCATCAGAATTGATCGCTCTTGAAGGTTTATGATAAATGGCTTCACTTACAATCCAAATCCTAGAAACTTTTCACATGTTACTCAAGTTAATGGATCCTCTCCAGTACGTGTTATAACTTATGGTCATGCCCACAAATCACATGACAGTTTTGGAGCTCTCGAAAAAAGGCTGCGCCCGCCGGCTAATTTGGTGAAGTACATACAAAGTGTTGATCGGCACGTATCTCATGGAAAACAAAAAAAAACCGATCCTTTATTTCATCTCAAAGAGAAAAGTTTGCGCCTTGAATTCATATGGACCATAAATAAATGCATTATCCCAGGATTGTCATAAGGCAAATTCTTCCATGAGACTAGTTTGTTTCTCGGGTTCGCATGCGCATCGAATCTTGAAATTGGGGTGTGCAGAAAACTCTAGCCCATCTATGATGATGCAATTCATGAGTAGAAGTAATCCTCGTGGCCTGGCTTCATGACCTATGACAAATAAAGTGAAACTGAAACAATTTCTATAGCAATTGCCCACAAATTTGACATCCTTAGTTTCGTTTTTTCCCAATCTATGTATCTCATCCAAATCTATCGAATCTGCCCTGCACTGGCATTGCCTCGGAACGTGCGCGGTGGTGCCTGCCTGCCTGCCAGCCTGGCTCTGCCCTGGGGAAACGCACCTGCCAAATGCGGTGGACGACAAGATTGGTATCGCATATATACACTAAATACAGACTACTAGTTGTCCAACGCACAAAGCTAGCCTTGCGTGCCATATATCCTGGATATTTACCTTTGTGATCAAAGCGAATTGTCTGGAATTTTGGATCTATTTGGCTGCACATATCGTGATTTGCTTCGCCTCTTTATTCACGCTTGTTCTCTTGCTTTGGGTATCGACATTCTTTCGGCTACACTAAACACCCAAGTGACAACAACATGAGGCTACTCCATTCGAAGCATCAAAAATTGATTCTACAATGCTACCCGCCGGGCAAGGGCGTCGACAAAAAACCGAACCCGCTGGAACTATCATACTTGCTATACTATGCGTCTACGCGAAGGGTCAAACTCGAAAAAGTGATTGAATTCTTGAAACGCAAAACACGCGCAGACGCCCGTAGCAGGAAACTGGGCAATCTTCTGGTCACGCTAAGCATTGTGCTGGCGCTTATCGAGAAATGCTTCGAAAACTTGAATGCTTTCGCGCCCCAGGTGTGCCTGATCTTGCTGACGATTTTAGCGCTCAAGGAGTTGCCACTTTGCAAGGCTTTAGCCGCCACATACTGCGTTTTTTGCGCAAAGTTAGATAACGGCTTGTTCACCGGCGACAAAGAGTTTGTGGATGCGTTTCTGCGCTTGACGCTGGACTTGATAGCGTTGGCTGAGTCTCAACTGTCAGTGCAGGCGACTAATAAGCGGGAGTGGAAGATGATTTCGCTCCTTACGTGCCGCCACGTATTCTCGTGCTTGGGCTATAATGCACAGCTCAGCGGCAAATTCGTGCCCCTTACCGTGGCTATATTAGCCCCCACAGTGTCACGTGCCTTTCTGCTTGATAACTTGAACTCTCGCTTGAGAACTTCGCTTAATGTGGAGCTGGGCGGCGAGCGGCTTTTGGCAAAAATTGCCACGGCAAAGTCTGTTCCTGCTGAGAGCAACGCTGAAAGCCTCGATGAAGATTCCCTCACAGACCAGGATTTGGGTGAAGAAGCCTTGTCTGGGCTCAGAACGCTCTTTCATACACTGCTTTCTCACCAAATCAACAGGGCCACGAGACTGGTGGTCGAGCTCGACTTCACACGTGACCAGGGCAAAAACTCTGCCTCCGCCTGGGGGACGACCTTCCTCCAGGTTTGTGCTCTGTACATTCCAGTGCAATTAAGGTTTGAAACGCTTTTGACGCTTTTGGATACGCTTTCCAGTATCGCTTCCGGCGCTGATAGCTCCAAATTTTTGCACATGCGCCCCTATGCCAAATATATCCGGAGCCTTGTATCTTCTGGATTTAACATGATTGGTCTCTCGATCTCGGACATCTTGGTACAGTTTCTTACCCTCAAGACTAACTTGTACGTAACATCTTCGGAGAAACTCACGGCCTCAGAAGTTGCCGAATTGAGCTCAATCTACTCCGAATGCATCTGTAACTTGTCGAGTCATATTTACTATTTTGACCAGGTTTCGGATTCGATTGAAGGGATCTTGATGCAAGTCGACAACGTATTGCTCACAGCAGAAAAATCACTGGCGGAAAAAGTCGGGTCTTTGGTTCTAGATCTTCTTTCCTTGATCTCGAAAATTATGGAGCTACTCTCGCTGGATTCTAGTGCCATCTCATGGAACCATGCAACGTTGGAGAACTGGGAAATTAGTTTCCAGCTCCTAACGTTCTCAAAACTGTACCCACGGTACGCGGAAATCGTGTCGCCGTTGACCGTTCGCCGCATACAGAGAGAATATTTACAAGTTGTTCAGTCCTTTCTTGATCGGGAACTTTATACAAAAAGTACTAAGCAAGACCAGAGCGACAACATTGATGCTGCTGCCATGTACTTGGAGCCAAATTACCGAAACTATGTGGAAGATAAACACAATGCTTTGGACGCCTTGCTTGTGCAATGTGGCGGCTACTTTGAGGACAAATTCTTTGAACAAGTTAACACCAGAGCCTTGGCACGTATCATCAGTGTGATCGCTGGTATCACTGGCGTGAACTTTGCCCACAACTTCTTCTCGCACTTCACATCCTGGCAATTGCAAAGGTCTACAGATATACCTGCTTTAGTTGCCAGAGATTTGTGCGCCTACCATGTGTTGACAATGACACTTTCAGCGATTAATGAGAAATATCAGGATATGTTGGGTGAAGACATTGCAAATCTGCATTTGTGCTTGGCGCTTCTCAAGGATATTCACACAAGGAGACGCTCTCTATGGGGCGTGGCAAATCACGGAATGACGCAAGGGCCCGAGGTCATACATTCCAAACAAATCAGTATTGGTCAGATCGAGAGTTTCTTTGCGCGCACCACTCTCAAGCCGTGGCTCGTCTCGCCAAACACCATCCTTGTTGAATTTCAAAATGGGGACGGCCAAAAGTTTGCTAGTCCCGACCCTGATACTGCCACAGATTTACGGCCTGACGACGCCTCTCTTGCATCTATTTTGCCTTATCCTGGTAGTGGCCTAGGCTTGGGTACTGCGAACGACATATCGTCAATCTATTCCGGTCTTCAAAACGGACATGCAAACGGTGCTTCGAATGGGAAGGCAAGAGAAGTTTACACGCCCGACACTAGCCAACTAACGCACGTGACCAACGCCACACATAGGACTCAAAATGCAGATCCACATAGCTTGCGGCGGTTGCTCTTGCCGCGCGTTGAAGACTTGAAGCACAGTGTGGAAGGCACGCATTTGGGCGACAAATTCTCCCTAAACGGTGGAGAGGTGAGCTCGGCACGCTCTATTTTTCAAAAGCAGCCGCGTGTAACCGATGTGGCCTCCATTCTCGCGGATCTCAATAGCGACGATGATCGGAACATTGTGGTGTGACGGTGAAAGTTGTCTGCTTGAAGAGAGTGACTGGATTCGAAGATTTTGAGAAAAGGGGATCATGAAATGGCCCAGGATACCTTCAATTGCGATCTGAAGTGAAATTTAGGCGGGAGCAATGAGGGAAGGTCTTGAAAACAGCACTACACTACGACTTTCATGGCACAGTGGCACGAAACCTAAATTCAACACCGATCTGGCGACAACAGGTAACGCTCTTCAAACTATTGAAAATAGCCGTACGATCACGCATCTGGAAAAAAAAAGTACTAGTCATAACATTGGTATATACACTTACTCGTCGTCATCGTCTCCCAAAGCCTCAAACGCGTTGAAGGTGTTGGTGTGCTTATCAGCGATAGCGTCTCTCGGGTCCACGGCCTTTGACGAGCCCAAGTTCTTGTTGTTTGGCCTGACACGCACAGTGGTATCCTTGCTCAGCTCGCGGAAGTTGGCGCGGTCATTTTCGTGGTCCTCGCCGCCAAACGACTTTCTCGGCTTAACAGTTGTCTCCCAGCCATCCTCATCCACAGTGGTCTCGGACTTTTTGCGCAAGTTTGGCTTGGGTCCACTGCCACGCGACAAGCGTCTCCGGTTGAAGTGGTTGTAAGAACGCTCGTGGCCGTGCTCGTCGATGTACGAATCACCGTTGGTGATCTTGACCCTTCTTTCGTTGGCCACGTGCTCGCGCACAGACTCTACCAACTTGCTGAACGCGTCCAACACATCTGGCTTGGGCGTGTATGCGTGCTCGCGGGCTTCGAACAATTGCTCTTCCGTGTACTTGGCCATCGTGTCTATGTTTGTGTGGGGTGTCAAAGGGATATATGTGGGTAAACTTGGCTTGGGCCATGCACGTGTAAATTTTTCGCAGGCGAGTTTTTGGGTGCGAGACGACTCGCGCGAGGGCACCAGGCCTGGCCGTGATAGAGGAACGAGTCTTTTCTTACAGGTTTGTAAATAAAACAAACCGGGATTTGAATATTCTTTCCATTGAATGAGATATAAATCTCGAGATTGTGTATAACTGCAAGAAAAAAACCGGATAGGATTATTGAAGCAGCGCATCAGTGGTCTTTACGCGCAAGCTTGGGTTGTCTTAGTAGCCAGAAGGTCGCTAGTAGGCTTTGAAATGACAAGTATTTCTTCGAACTCATGACTATCCTCCTGGCCCCCCCCAATCACAATCCTCCCCGCTTCATTAAATCCTTTGCATACGACTTAGACTACAACTGGGTATTGTAAGTGGTAGAGTAGCCTTGTTGTTACGATCCACTGAGATTAAGCCCGTGTTGGACGGTTTGTGGACGAAGTCCATGCCTGCTAAGGGTCGTGGCCGGCGTATCTTTCTTTTGGTTGTGACATGATCGAAGAGAGAGGGGTTGGTTACGGGGCTTCTGGGGCTATTGGGTCGGGGGTGTGGGTTTTGGGTGGGGGGCGCTGGGAACGAGAGTACATCTCTCGGATCCCCCAGCACGGTTGCGCAGGGTCGCGGGTCTGGGTTCATTCCCTGGACTCCCACCGCCCTGCTCAATCGCCCCCTACTGAAAAAAAAGAGCAAAAACCATGGGCTGTATGGCTTTCTGCCACGGGGGGACGGATTAGCGTCGAAGACCCCCGCCCGTATATCTCCCAACACTCGAGGTTTTCGCCGGGGGTTAGGCATCTATAGACAGAGCGGCTCGAGGTAGCGCGGGGCAGGGGAGAGGCCAGGGGGTAGGGAACATTCAAAACCTCACAGCGGTGTCGAATAACGCTGGGTTGGATGGCAGAGGCTTGTCACAATTGCTCGTAACAGGTCAAATTACCAAAATGGTCCTGTCCTACATCGGTGGCAATAGAACTTTCGAAAAGTTGTATCTCTCGGGTAAAATCGACTTGGAATTGACCCCGCAGGGGAGCTTAGCCGAAAGAGTCCGTGCTGGAGCAGCTGGAATACCAGCGTTTTACACACCGACCGGCGTGGGCACCTGGCTCGAAGAGGGTAAATTACCAGTACGATACAATGAAGATGGATCCGTACTTAAGACTACAGAGCCTCGCGAAGTGCGCGAGTTCAACGGACGCAAGTTTCTTTTGGAAAAGTCCATTTGCGGCGATGTTGCTTTCGTGAAAGCCTACAAAGCAGACAAATTGGGCAATTGCTGGTTTCGTGGGGCAGCACGCAACTTTAACAGTACTTTTGGAAGGAACGCCAAATTGACCATTGTGGAGGCAGAGCATATCGTTGAGCCGGGGGAAATTCTTCCTGAGGATGTGCATTTGCCATCAGTTTACGTGAATAGAGTGATACAAAGCACAACCCCAAAAGATATTGAAATCCTCAAGTTTTCAGAAGATCAAGAAAATGTGCAGTCAACATTGTATGTGGCCCTGTAGCGTCACGCTCAAACTCAAACACACGAAACGCGAGTTCGTTAGATACGCCGACATAGACAGCACAGGGATAGCCAGTTGTCTTGTCGCTCAGTGAGGAGGCCTGAAGGGGATTCTGAGTGTATTGGTCAGAATAGCACACTAGGGAATGCTAGAAAATAATCAAACTTTAAGTTTAAACAACGGCTGGTCCCACAACGTGATACATGTGTGATATCTATATTGGAGTACTAATCATATTGAATATTTCATAAGAACGCGTCTCTCTTTTTGGTCAATATCTGGCCATTGTCTATCAAGACAAGATTACTGCAAGCGGTCGATTGGCATCATGAAGAATGATTTTTCCTACCTCGAAATCTTACATTTTTTTACAAGAACAAGTAGCGATATTTCTTTGCCACTTGATTGAATCGAACTGGAACTCCACAGGATAGCATACCAGGTACATATCTAGAGATGGCTATGTAAGACTGGCGATTTTTTGCTGGGACATGGAATGTGGGAAAAGCTTTAGATATTTCGGGAGATTTCAGGAGGTTCAACATTTTCACCCCAAGATTTAAAATATACGTATATTCACCGGCCCTGATCGAAGAAGAAGACAGATTTATGACGAAAAAAAGAGATGGAAACTGCTACTTGGCTCGATATGATTAATTGAACATGATGAGCTCTGAGGAAAAGAAAAAAAAAAACGGCCATTTCAGATCCAATATTCGCGAAATTTGGCACTTATCCATACCTCGGTAATGTCATTAATGATGGTAGCGCATTATCTCAAAGTCTAGCAAATTAAGACTAAAAACCAACAAAGTAGCTTCAAACGTTGTTTTGCGCTGTTTGATACAAAGAGTATATCATATTGTCATTACTGACAGGTTTCGACCCATAAGTGTAGTATTATTTCCAATGCCCTTCCATTGATCCCCATTTGGGCAAATAATCAATTGCTGGTGCAAATATTGCCTCGAGACTCTAGTTCAATCTGTTTTCGATTTATCATTTCGATGCTTTACGGCAATTATAAATTATCAACGCTTCTTAAAACCAGTTGGTGTTCTGGAATTTCACTCGAGACACATACTCTTGGTTAATTACCTTCCCCCGTGATTGGTGGCCTTCAGTGCAAGGCCGGATCTAGTGACCAAAGGTGCTCTCTATTGCTCCAAAAAGACAATCTTGCGGTTGAAGTCTCGTTATACTGCTTTCAAAAATAATAAACTAACTCAATTGCAGTTTCCGCTTCATTGAAGCTCCTTCTCAAAAGCTAGCACAAGAATACGTTAGGATAACATCAACAGTCTTTCGAGAATAGCTACTAATCTGACCGGCCTTGATTGTGAGACCACGTGAGGCTCCAATGTGTCCGTGATGAAACCATTCATTTTTAATCTGTGAACGCGTATTTATGATTCATAGATTTTGCTGCTTTTTTGATCAAATTTAATGATTTTAACACACTTTTCTCAAGAAATCTTTACCCACCTTTGGCCTCTTGTGGCATGTAGAAGAGTACCTTTTTGCTAGGACCACCGTTCCTGGGTAGAAACGAAAGAATCTTTCGATTTAACTACGAGAATAGCTGATTTTTGCTACTTTCAATATATATATATATATATATACATATAAACTAGCTCATTCCGTAATTCATATACTATAAACGGGTCTTGTTTCATTAAGATCCAAAAAAAAAAACCACGTCCGGCTTATCGCACCGCCGCAGCTGCGCAGCATTATCTTCAAATCTCATCTCGTCCCATCGCACTGCTCATCTCACCATAATAAAAATCACATTTTTACAAATTTAAACTAAAAACCCACCCACAAAAAAAAACATGCCACTTATCAAATCACTCAGTAAAGTGCTGAAAAAACTAGCAAAACAGTCGTCGGGCTCGCTCCACGTGAAAGGCAGAAAGTTCAAGCAGCTTAATAGGGCCACCGAGAGAGAATATAAGATCAAGGCGAGAAAAGCCCAATTTGCAGAACAGAAGAATCACGAGCTTCTTTACTACCTTCATTTGCAAGAGACGCTAAACGAGCAGCCCGAAAAGGCTAGCTATGATTTGTCGGAAATGAGAACCATTGTAGACGGATACATCCGCAGAAACGATGAAGAAATCACTCGAATGGAACAGGAAAGAAGGCCCGGCAGACCCATGACTAATAGACATCAAATCATGATAGAAAAGCGTAAACACGACAGACACTTGTTCAAGACTGGCTTTCGCACGCCCGACCTTGCCGATGTGGACACGGTGAGAAGACTCAAGAACTGGAACGGCACCAGTGGCTCTAGTTCTGCGTGGAAATTTACTTTGGTCACAGAGGAAGAGGAGTCCAACCCGGACGCAATGAACTAAGTCATTTTTTAAGGTAAGATGATTTAAGGCAATATACATTTTTTTTTTTGATTAAAATGGCTCGATAAGTTGCCGATCATGTAGAGTGCTTGAGAATTCAGCATGACCTTGACACACACCCTTTCTGATCTTGCCCTTTTTTGAGGATGTCCTTTCTCTAGTTCCAAAAAAACCCTTTCCGAGAAGACTCTTTGGCATTCAAGTTTGCCACATCCGCTCTCTCGCTTTCGTCATCAAGTAAAGTACCCTCCTCGAGCACGTCCGAACTTTCAGCCTCCAGCTCGATCTCAGCTATCTCTGATATATCAGCCAGTTCCTCCACCATCTTATCGTCGATAACCCAGTTTAACAAAAGAAGAGTAATGAAGAATAGTCCAGAACTTGCGAGAATGAACTTGATAAGCCTCTTGACCCACAGGCGCCCTCTCTTTACGTCTCTGCTCAACACAAGCATGCCTTTCGTTCGCCCCGAGCCGATCAATCTCCATCCTTTTCTGCGCAATTTCTCGACGTTCTTCAGAAATTTCGCGAGATCGTCTTCAGATAGCGTTTGTAGAATAGCAAACATATCCTCAGGAACGTGGTTTAAACCCAAAGGATTCTTTTGTGACACAAATTTTTGCCCGTTGGAGCTAAGAATGAGGTATTCGTGCTCTTCGCCAGTGCCTGGGAACATGGGGAATCTAGCACTTTTTGCGTTTCCCAATATCGGGTTGAAAAAGTTACGACTCTCAAAAGAGCGACAGTCCTTGTAAAGCGAGTTACTCCACTCAAAGGCAGTCTGCTCACGCCACTTGTTTTCGTCTGCCATTCTCTTTTTTTCCTTGCTTCTTTTGAGGTATGACTCGATTTCTTTCTTACCCACCTTCCTGTGGCCATCTTTCTCGGGCTTTGGACCGTAGTTGCTTCTGATTTGGTCCGGCGTTAAGCTAGCTATTGCTTCATACTCCGCGGGATCTTGCTCACGAACACTTTTTTCCTCTTTGCTCATGGCTTGAGCAAGAGCAGACTGTATCGATAACTCGTCCTCGCCCAAAGATCTGTTGCGGAGATTCTCAAAGCCCAGCTGACTATTGAGGAGAGCTATAACGTGATCGGCACCACGATATTTTGTGCTGCTTTGCAAACCTTGAACTTCTTCCGTTTTATCCTTTTGTGGCTGTAAGCGGGATTCGAGTTTCGCAAACGCATCTGAATTGAGTATTATATGATCCAACACAGATGTCTCCGCGCCATTGTGTTTGAAGAGCATGGCGAGATTTCGACAAAGCTTCATGAAAATGACTCCTCTTTCGCTATCAGTTTGTCTTTCGGATAACTTTGTTGCAGCATGCAACACGTCTGTTGCCGTAACCGATGCAAACGGCTTTCCGAGATCATCCCTGAGCTCCTTCAATTCCACGATATATTCCTCAAACCGCATATCATCGGGCACTTGCCTATATGGAATGGCATCATCCTCCAAGCCCGGTTTGGAAGCTTGCAAAGTATCTGCTTTCGTGGCAATGATGGTTTTGTCAACAACTTCATGACTGTCCTGAGAATCGAGTATCTTGTCTAGAAAAGAGGTGTTCCCTCCATTCACTGCCAAAATCCGCTTCAATCTTGAGAAGAGACTGTAGAATTTAGCGAGATTTCCTTTGGATATACCCGGGTTTGGTGGCGCTTCGGAGTCTTTAATAAGAACACTCTCCAATCTTGTTTCCAAGATATTTAGCAATTCCCGCGCGGAAATGCTCCCAAAGTTTGTCTTTAGCTCGAAATCCCTCAAGATTCGCAATTCTTCGGCAAAACCGCGAAGTTCCAGCGAGTCTGGGATTTGCAAGTACGCTTCTTTGGTGCCTAAGTTCAATTTACGCAGATTCAGCGTCGCTTTTTCTTCTCTGGCGGCTTTCTTTGCAGCCAATTTCGCTTCAAATGCACTGAGCGCTGTTTGCGAGTGAAGCACCGCGTCAAGGACCTCGGTGTTGTCGCCATTTATAGCAAATAATTGCTTGAGGCGAGACATGAGTTTCATGAACCGAACAACATTGCCATTGTTGAGCCTCGAAGCAGGATTTGAATTTCCTGACTCGAGCCGGACCTCATTCGATCTGTGCTCGAGGAGTTGTAAGATGAATTTGCTCAGAAAAGTCTTGAACGGCGCCCGGAGCTCGTCATGGCGGAGAATCTCCAATTCTGGCGTGAACATATGGATTTTTAGGTGTTCTGGGATCTGCTCATAGGTCGTGTTCGGAATCTTGTTTGCAAAAGGCATGTATGTTGAAAATAGTTGAATTTGCGGGATTTGGGGGATTTTGCCGTAAAACCATAGCCCAGGCTGATCTGACGTAAGGGGTTTTATTAAAAAATACGGCATTTTGCGTATACGAAAGTGTGGGCGAAACATAGTGATTCTCGTTGATCGAGTGAATAAATAGATAGCCATGAAAGTTAGATATAGTTCCTACTAAACAGTGTAGATTTCAGGATTATGATGGCCAGGATTTTTGAAGAAAGGGACACTTTGAGAATGTGGGTTCAGGGATATGGAAGGAGAATATGGGGTATCCCGTCTTATCGGGGACGTGGCGCGCTGTGCAGGATGCTGGGGCGGATTCACCCATAAAAGCCAGACTTTATCTTGTTGCGATATTTTTCAGAAATTATACTGCGCGAGGCTGGTCAGAAAAAACATCAATATCGTCTAGCTTTCTCTATTTCTTTTTTTTTGGCGAGCCGTATGGTCTGTTGAATATAGTTCCCGTGCGTTGATCTCAAAAATCAGCTCTGGTCCGATTCGGAGCGAGCATCCTACACCCAGGGCTCAGACGCAAAGGGTGAGCTGTAATTCAAACAAACGATTATTTGGTATTTGTAAAACGCATTCCGGTCATTTCAAAATAAGAGTACGTTCACAGCCATTATGGTAATGTACCGGTATCATAGCGTTCATTTGCATGCGGGAAATATTGCGAGAACGATAGCAGATAATAACGACGAATGGGACGGAAAGCATTCAGAAGTAGGACGTCACCAAAACACTGCAATTAGGTGTTGACACAGAATCTTGACCAGTGGTCGTCAATGAAAACCCAGCACGGCTCTCCAAAGTAATTTTCGTTAGGTTGTGGACTTTCCGTGCACCAGTTTTAAAGTCAAGTAGAAAATAGTCACGTGACATCGCCTCATGCGTGGGGGTCATTAGTCAAAAAGCCGATCTGCACTGATGAGTTGCACGAGAGGCCGTGTTTTATTTATAGCATTGCGAATGGTACAAAAACGAAGTTTATGAAGTCTCTTCAAAAAGATCATTTGGTGAAGCAAATGACTCACGAGGTCCCAAGGTCACTTTCGAGGAAAAAGACTATTGGGTGCCGAACAATGGCGTGCGACAATTCTCAGCAAGCAAAGATTCTTTTCGCAAGATAGAATCAACACATATTTCCGATTAAAACGGTAGCACCTTTCGCATCATGTTTCGCGGGCAATTGGCCAAACCTTATATTCGTATGCGCTGCAACCCCGCCCGCGCACGGCAAATTCAGTACCCACACAATCACACCTGATCCGAGTCACGTTAGATGAAACAAACCCCGAAGGCGGCTGTTTCGAGGGCTACGATTGCCAGGCATATTTTTTATGTGTTCGGTGTTTTGCTGGTAAATTTATGTAGTTTTCTGAGTGTGCCATAACACAGGTAGCAGGTAATACTTTAAACTGCGGTACAGAGCATAATAAGCCTCTTGAGATAGTGTATATCATGAATCTCATCCATCTGGAATGAAGCACACTTGGGAGCCCCCACGCGCGGCGTAACGATGTACACTGCACGCAACGCCGTTAACCGAGCGAGACGCGCCTGCCGAGCCTAGCCCGCCTAAACCTACCCGCGCAACGAAGAGCCTTACGCATTTCGGCTAAATTCACTACAGCGAATAAAGCCGATTCAAATTACCGCCCTCCAACAGCATCCCCGCCCTAGCCTGCAGAGCGGGCATGTAATTTGGGTTCGTTTTTATTAAGAGACTATATCGGTAAGAGTAGGTAGTTATTTTTTCCAACAAAAATCATCACTCACCACCAATAGGCTTTATTGGGAAAACACGTGATGATTTCCGGCCCGGATCATTTTGCGCGGACTAGCCCCGACGGGGTTTCCGCAGTTTTTCCGTGAAAATTTTGCCGTGCGCCGCGTCACGAGGTGCCTGAAAACGAAACTTTAAGCGGGCGTGCGCAGGATCTCTGACCTGATACAAGTAATAAGCTATACGAAAGAGCGCCCAGGACAATTTTCCGAAGATCACGTTACATTTTACTCTAATATTGCTTGCCAATTTGATCAACAATCCAAGTGTGATACCAAAACGCCAATTTGTTTCCCCACCATTCCCGCCTTGGATCTGTATCGAAGCATTGCCGCGCATGAAGCGCATGCTCGTGCGTCTTTCTAAGGGCGCAGTGCGAAAAAGCAATTGTGAAAGGCCCCATGCGACGACAGAAAACGGTTTGATTTTGGCAAAAATGGGTGCTAATCATTGAGTTTTTCTGAAAGGTGTGGTCTTCAACTGCCTTTATTATATTTAGAAGAACCTGATTAAAAAGTATCCATTGACACCTCAGGAGGGTGCCTTCATGTGGTAACCACAGTGTCAACCCCAGGGAGTGCATGTAAGACGCACCAGCGAAGGTTGCTTTACGAGCAGGACGTCGCATGATTTGGTTTTTCTTTTTTTCGCTGGCGTCTCTTCGCTACAACGGTTTTCGTATTTCTTTTTCAAATCCCCAACCATAGTAAAGGAGTCTACTTTTGTCGCTAAATATTCTCCAAACCAATTTTCATTCATTCAGAAAAACCTGCAAGCTCACAAGTGATCGCCAGTGCATCTTTTGTTTGACAGCTTCCATAATACGCTGCGTTTGCACTCGCTCTTCACTGACTCAGCCTCCCCAATCCGGAAATAAGCAGAGGGCCTCGCCGTGCAATACCACGCAACTAATGACCATACGAACAACACAACTATAACCAATTTCTCACCCCCACAAACTAACGGAATCAATAAATACATTACTGCTGGACGTTATGAGCCATCCAACCCCGGTCCACACCGGCGGTGTGATCACGTGCCCGCTACCTCTTCCTGGCCCAGTGCCACAGGCATCGCTAGACGGAAAACTCACGGAAAGTCCCGATTTGCCCCAGCTGGTAGAAGCTCTCGTGAATGACTGCTTCCAAGTGACGATGGACGCCCACGGCTTGACCGCCGAGCGGGCAGAGTACGCCCAGAAGTTTGGGAAGTTCCTCACGGACTGCCATAGTCACGAGAACCTTGCATTTTTGATGGAAATATATCGCTACGAATACTTCTATGAGCGCCTAGCACCTTCTGTCGGCAGCCACGATCAAGCTGTGTCCGCCAGCCTTGTGGACAGGTCGCTAGAAAAGTTTATCGACACATTACCGGACCCTACGCGGTCCATGGGCCGTCACTTGCGCCGATCTTCGGTTAAAAGCCATAGCAACGTGTCGCTAGCACTGTCGTCAGGCGTTCCGTTTGCGCTTGACTTTGACGAGCCAGCGGACGCCTGGCAGCGGTTTTCGGACCAACAAATTAGTGCCGACTCGGACCTGGATGCGGCCTCAGAGTCATCAGTTCTCAGAATCGACGACGACGCTTCAGTATCGCCAACGGTATCTGAGGACAGCTCAAGGCTCCTCCAAGAGCAATGGCAGCACATTTTCGAGACTTTTATTGCCGAGAACGCGCCATGTCAGATCAATCTCCTGAACAAGACGTACCGTGCGCTTATGGAAACATATGCGCCAACAGGCCCCCATTGCCCCTCGGTATTGTTGGCGGCCAAGTCAGAAATCATCCGCTTGATCCATGAAAATACGTATCACCCGTTCACGAAAGCCATGCGCAACTGCCTGTGTGAAAACTCCGAGGCCAGCTCGCTCTTGGGCCTGCCGTTTTCCGCACGCGAAACACTGCCTTTCCCACGCAAAGCAAGGGATACGCCAGAGAGCTCAGTGCCAATCCCACAGTCTGTTCCGGTGGAAATCAGCTTGCTCGAGTCATCCCACAAAACCAGCATTGCCGTCGCGCCCGTGCCGAAGAAGAGATCGAAGTTTTTGCTGTCGCTTCAAAGCACAAGCTCCAGTGATACTTCCAGTCCGTCGAATACCTTGAATAGCTTCCTCACACACTTGAAACCACAGTCAGGGCCCATTTCTAGATCATACAGTTCCGCCCCACAAAGCCCGGCACCTGCCACCGCACGCAACCTCTCGCCATTCTCGAATATGTTTGCCGAAGACGTGATTCCGCGGCCGCGTTCAAGCGCCGTTCCTGAAAGCCAGCCTAGCCCGTCCATATTCGGCAAATTGTGGAAGAAAAAGCGCTAATTTTGGTTTGGCGCCTCTCTATCAGCATCCAGCATACATTTACACTTGCATATTTATCCCAGCTCAACAGCTTTATAGACAACTTATCATGAATCAACGATCACATCATTGTAGTGAGTTTTGGAGGGCCATACGTAAAAACTAGGCGCCAAATGTTGCAGTCAGACCAGTCTCTTGGGCAGCGTGTACGTCCAACACAAGACATGCTGTTGAACTGGATAGATCTTTGAATTTTTTTTTTTTTTTTGCTTGATACATCTAATTAAGGACTGGGAGCCAGAGTTGCTTACCTAGCTCTCCATAAAACTATATATGAATATATATAAAACCCTAGCCAGCTTCGCTACCATGCCTAGCGGCGTGGCTGCGTATGAGAACTAATTAGGTTGTCATCGAATGTTGGGTTTTGATAACATTTCATGTTCTGAACGGACCTCCTTACAAATAGGACCTATATGAAAACAAGCTTGTAAGCACTTTGTTACTGAGTCATCAGATAATGTTTTAATCACACTCATACAGTTCCGCAGCTGGATTTACGGAAACAAAATTTATTTCCCTGCTTTCTTTTCTTTTTGTCTGTTTTTTAAATGTACAATGAAATAGCATGCAATATCACGTGATGAATAAAAACCAGTCAGAACTGCGACCGCACATACTCTCATCGGCACAGAATCTGACTTCAAATGCAAAATCTTGCAGACGTATCGCGTGATGAGCCAACGTACCCAAATCTATGAGTCATTCGTATACACTTTTGCCGTGGCTTTTAAGCCTTTGACTGGAGTGCATACAACTATACCCAAACTGATCTTGTACCGCGCTTAGCTCTGCGAGTTACTCTAATTGGCCGAGCTCGAGCATGCACCCGTACACCACCTCCAATCTGATAATGAAGAAAAAAGCCCGATGAATCATTCCCTTCTAAGTCCGGCCATCAACTCTTTTTTTGCTTTTAGTTTTTCGAAGTTTGCAGCCACAGCTCAAATTGTGCAAAGTTTTTTACATATAATCATGTTGGCCAGGCACGCAGCGGTATCCCTTGCAAAAAGGGCCGCCAGAATGCCCAAATTGGCGATCACTCCCGGAGCCATGAGCACGGGAGCCGCCCGGATCGCTTCAAAGAAACACTTTAGTACCGTCACGCCTCGGAAATCAACCCGCTCGACTGTGGTTCAGCTTTTGAATAATATCGGGTCCAAACGCGAGGTGGAGCAGTACCTTAAATACTTCACTTCTGTGTCGTCCCAGCAGTTTGCCGTGATCAAGGTTGGCGGCGCTATTATCACGCACCAGCTCCCGGAGTTGGCATCGTGTTTGGCGTTTTTGTACCATGTTGGATTGTACCCAATCGTGTTACATGGCACGGGCCCGCAAATTAACGAGTTGTTGGAGGTTGAAGGCGTTGAGCCGGAATATATCGATGGTATTCGAGTCACGAACCCTAAGACCATGGAGGTGGTGAGAAAGTGCTTTTTGGAGCAAAACTTGCGTCTTGTCACGGCCTTGGAGGAAATGGGCGTGCACGCAAGACCCATCACTGCAGGCGTGTTTACCGCTGACTACTTGGACAAGGACAAGTATCAATTAGTGGGCAAAATCAATGGCGTGAGCAAATCGCCCGTCGAGTCAGCAATCGATGCAGGATACTTGCCGATCTTGACCTCGTTGGCCGAGACGCCCTCTGGCCAGTTGTTGAATGTGAACGCGGACGTGGCGGCGTCGGAATTGGCCCGTGAATTCGAACCTTTGAAGATCGTGTACTTGAACGAAAAAGGTGGGCTTGTACATGGCGAAACGGGCGAGATTATCAATGCCATCAACTTGGACGAGGAATACGAAGATTTGTTGAAACAGTCCTGGGTTAAGTACGGAACAAAGTTGAAGATCAAGGAGATCCATGACTTATTGCAGCACTTGCCTAGATCGTCGTCCGTGGCAATCATTGACGTGCACGACTTGCAAAAAGAGTTGTTCACGGACTCGGGTGCTGGAACGTTGATCAGAAGGGGCTACAAGCTCATCAACAGAAACAAGTTGAGCGACTTCAGCAACCTGGACTTGTTGAGATCCGCGCTTTTGCGTGACCCGCAAATCAAAAGCGGCAAGTTGTCGGTGGCGCTGTACTTAAAGCAATTGGAGACTGCCACGTTCAAGTCGTACGGTGATGCTCCTCTTGAGGTGTTGGCGATTGTGGTTGAAAACGCGAAAGCCAATGTCTCCGTGCCAAAATTGGACAAATTCTTGTCCTCCAGAAACGGTTGGCTCAACAACGTCACAGACAACATTTTCAATGCCATTAAAAAAGACTACAAATCATTGTACTGGACGGTGAATGAGAACGATGCAAACTTGCCATGGTACTTCTCCAAGGCGGAGGGTTCCTTTGTAAAAAATGGCGAGGTGTTGTTCTGGTACGGCCTCGAGACCGCAGAAATCGGCAAATTGATCAAACAGTTCGATGCGGCGTCCGTAGGGGCGGCCTTGTCCTCAGCCACTGACAGTGGTGTATTTTCTGCCGCCACTCAGAAAAGGGGTTTCCACTCTTCTGCTGCTCGTCGCACGCCTGCTAATCCCCCAATCAAAAGCGGATCTTCAACCAAGAAGTCCAGAGTTGGTTTGATCGGTGCTAGAGGTTTCACGGGCCAAAACTTGATCCTGTTGATTGATCTGCACCCTCACTTTGAGTTGGCACTTGTTTCATCTCGTGAGCTTAATGGACAGAAGTTGCAAGGCTACAACAAGGCGAACATCGTCTACCTGAACTTGCAAACAGAGGACATTCTTGAGTTGGAGAAGAAAAGCGACATCGACGTGTGGGTGATGGCGTTGCCTAACGGCGTGTGCAAGCCGTTTGTAGAGGCAATCGAGTCTGTCGAAAACTCGAAATCCAAAATCGTCGACTTGTCTGCAGACTTCAGATTCGACACCACGGGAGAGTGGGTCTACGGATTGCCTGAGTTGAACGACCGTCAGAAGATTGCCGGCGCCAAGAAAATCTCGAACCCTGGTTGTTACGCTACCGCAGCTCAGGTTGCATTGGCCCCACTTAAAGAGTATATGAACGGCACTCCTACAGTTTTTGGAGTTTCTGGTTACTCTGGTGCCGGCACTAAGCCCTCCAGAAAGAACGACCTCGCTCACTTGACCAATAACTTGATTCCATACTCATTGACCGACCACATTCATGAAAAGGAGGTCAGCAGCCGCCTCGGACGCAACGTGGCGTTTATTCCGCACGTGGCACAGTGGTTCCAAGGTATCAGCGCAACTGTTTCCATTCCAATCAAGCCAAACTCTTTAACTGCCAGAGATGTGCGTGGAATCTACAGAGACTTGTACGAGGACGAGCGGTTGGTTGCCGTTAGTGGCGAGGCGCCTGAAGTGAAGGAGATCAGTGGCAAACACGGCGTCATTGTTGGCGGTTTTGCCGTGAACTCGGCCCAGGACAGAGTTGTGGTCGTGGCCACAATTGACAACTTGCTCAAGGGCGCGGCCACGCAATGTTTGCAGAACATGAACCTCGTTCTGGGCTACGGTGAGTACGACGGTATCCCTGACACGCTTGCTGCTAGCGGCTAGGTGTGTGTAGCTAGAGTAATACAACACTAGAGAGAATAGTGATGTTTCTCGTAGAAGGCGTAAAATAGATGACAGGGTGATTCAGTTCGGAGAAGACATGCATTATACAGAATGTGTTTACCCAAAAATTAGCATCTGCACTAGGTTTGTCTAATTGACTCGCATGTATTCGTAGATTTATGTTCTGATGGTTTAGTAATCTTCGTGCAGAGGTACTAAAGTCAGAATTGTACGTTGCGGGCATGATGTTATTTCCAGCGTGTATTCCAACAAGCATCTTGCTATCGCGTAGATTTCTGAACAGACTTGGTGGCTTCAGTTATTCCCGACTGGTATGTGATGGTCCAATTTCACGGTACCATCATCTGGTGAATTGAACCTCTCCTGGGATTTTAGCTTATCCCAATCTCGTTTAGAGAAGCATCAACATCACTTCATGGGAATTCTGTTTTAAGACCTTTTAGGGCTACTCATCCAAACAGTCAATAGTCAGTGTTTACATAAGCAATGGAAATCACCGGCCACGGGCTGATATAGTACCAGGGCCCTGGCAGTGATGGAACCTTACCTTTATAAATGGACTTCCGTGGCACACATAAGTACCTTCTTGAGCTAACACCGGAAGGAAATATCCAAAAGGTCATCACCAAATCAGCCAAAGAAAGCCTTCATAAAACGAAAAAAAAAAAAAAAAAAAAAAAAGCATAGGTGCGGAAATTACAGCCATAAGGGCAATTTGACAACCTACTTAACTTTCGCACGTTGCCAAGATGAGACATCAACTTCAGTGCATGGGAGCGAAGAAGCTGGTCAGGATTTTATATATATCTGTATACATATGTACACACAGTTTTGTGGAGAGCCATGTAAATATGGTATACGCAAATGAGATAATTCTATCCGAGGCTTATATGAATGACCAGCGAATTACCACTTACCCCCAAAAGCATGCTTTTCAAGTTTGTTAGGGAAATTGAAGCTTGCGTTGAATGTATGCAAAATTTCCCTTCTCGGTAAATAAGGTGAGATTATGGCTTGCTCATTCTGATGACACACCTTGAACATAGCGTAGGCGCAGAAACAGCGTCTAGTTCATATTCGTACGGCGGAAACTCGCCGCCAGAGGTGCCAATGCATCATGTGACGTCTTTATGACAACATCACGCTCGACATGTTTCAATTTTCCGCACAAGTAAGTAGAATTCAGATTCCTAATAGGTTAAAGTGTTGTTTTAGAGATCAACTGACGCATATGATCTCAGATGGTCAGACTTACTTGAATGAAATTGAGACAGATATGAATGAGAAAGTTCGTTTTACGTGGCGTGCAGAAAAGAAAGGTATGTTTCTGCCTTCCGAACCTCAACCAGATGTATCAAACAAAAAGAATATCAAAAAGATTATGCACCAATATACAAGAAGCCAGGGCCCACTGCCAGGAGCACTTTATCCGTATTCACTCACTCACACCAGTTTATCTCTGTCTCAACGCATATTCGCGCACGCATCCGATACAATATATCTGGCATTGGCAGCGTTCAAAACCTGCTAGTCACATCAAGGTTTGGTCAACAACGCACAGAATATTGGAATACTCCATTATCACCCGAATTGGATAAAAACGATTCACAATAAAAATGCTTATTCCGCCGGATAATTTCGGCATGGTGGAACCCGGCTTTTACCGGTGCTCGAAACTCGAGGCTGATCACCTACCGTTTCTAGAAACACTTCAGCTCAAACTGTTGATCCTACTTGACGTGGCCAAGCCGCCGCGTACGCTCAAGCTGTTCCTACAAGAAAACCGCGTCGATCTATATAATTTGGGCGGCTTAAAGATATCTAACCATCAGAATACGGGCTCGCTGGGCCCGGAAGCTGGTGTGGAGAAAAAAGATGGTTTGGGTGCGTCGAACTCGCTCGAAATCGACTCGAACAAAATCGAGGTGGTTCTGTTGGAACGCAATAAGGCGGGCAAGAATGATCTGTGGATGATCATCGAAAAAAACTTGATCATGGCGGCGTTTGAGATCCTCTTGGACCGCACGAAACATAATGCTTTAGTGGTCGATTCTTCGCTGGCGTTAGTGGGCATCTTACGCAAGATCCAGAAATGGAACTTCAATTCGATTGTCAACGAGTACCGTATTTATACGGGGAACGCCAGCAAAATCAGCTATAACGTGGAGGTCTTCTTGGAGCTCATACAGGTTGAGCTAGTGCCCTATGAACTAGACCATGCGATCCGCCGCAAGGAAGAGAATTCCGAGGAATTGCAATCAAAAGCCGCCAGCATGTCGCGCAAACCGCTGCTATCGTGCCCTTACCCTCAAAATCACTATGCGCAACTAAGGTCACAGCGCAATTCTTTCGATGATACGAACGCGGTTTGTGACGACAGCTATGACGATGGCGAGGATGACATGGATGACGAAATCCTCTCTGCGTCGCCGCAAATCCCTGCAAATCTATTGAAGCTAGTGGAACAGCGGAAAAACGACGGGATGTCGCCCAGCACGTCGCCTGATTTCAGAAGACCGCTGTTGATGTCTAGCCGCAGCAATAGTATTGATATTTTCCACAATTCCGCGTCCCGCCACCGCCGCAAATCTTCTGTGGAGTCAAAGTTCATTTTAGCCAATAACAATCGATTCAGAGACCCGCAGTTCACGCCGCAGGCGTCGCCACGAAGAGCATCATTGGATGCAAATCTCCGTCACTTTAAGTTGGAGCATGAGAGACAGAGTAACGAGGAGATCCAGCGGCTAAAAGAACGGTTCAACTATATGTACTATCAGCCAAAGGACGCGGGCGCCAACCGCTTCAATGTGATCAAGATTCGGATTCCACAAGAAGAAAACCTAGCGCCATGGTTCGTCGCGGCACGTGACTTTTGGGAAAAGCAGTAAAGACACTAAACAGTGAATGGCTAGGCTGATATGAATCCTGAGATAGCCTCGAATGTTTGAAGTGCACTTCAGGTTTTCGCTGACTTCAGAGTTTTGTCCACGAAGAAAAGATTAAGAAAATATTAGACGACGTACTTAGTGAAGAGTGAGCAAGGCTGAACTCTGATGCTGCAAATGATGCGGGGTGTTACAGAATCCACTGGAAAATTTACCGGGATATGTGGTTCTTCTGTAATTAATGCAACATTAATTCTCTTCTCTATCTGCGTGAGCTTTGGAAATTTACCGCAAAAAGCTGTGCGGTTATACGAGAAAAAGCACTCTTGAAAGATACTTGGATATGCATCCTTTGAAAAAAAAGCATATTGTTTCAGAGAAAGCAAACTCGACAGACATTCCCAAGGTAATAGCACGTCACGGTCAGACTCTAGAATGCTGTAATTTGCATTTATCTAGTCGTCAGTGCAAGAGCTGACATGATACTTACTTGGTAACCCACAAGATCGTTCATTGTCGACTAAAGCCGTATAGAGTGTGCTAAAAGGGCTCGCCTAACTAGCAAGGCTTCCAGGCCTTTTGGACAATGCTCGTTTCGCATAATCTTTTCCAGACGCGTTACATTCTCTTTTCCGATAAGATATACTCACGGCTTAGTAAGTTCATTATCGATGAGGTTCATCACAATTGCTTTGATGCAAGCCAACGCGTATCAATAAGCGTAGCACTTCTTTATTCACTTACCCCATGTAGGTTTCGAGGATTCGCCACTATAAGAACCCCCATGCATGACTCTATCCCGTATACGCTGGCCCGAGGAATTGCTCCTCGAAGCCGCCTGTTGCCCCAGCGGTATTTGCTGGCTGATCTGCCCCAGCAGTGAATAGCCAGAGCCAGGAAGCGACTGTTGTCGAGACTTGTTGTAAAGTGCATGTAATCGAGAGTTTTGCCGGCGTGTATACGATTTTTCTTCGCCCTCAGAGTCTGTAAGTGAATTCTGGCGCCCATGGATCGCTTGTGAAGGAGACGGGCTGCTTTGTGTCAATTCTGGCGAGTTGTATGAGGCTCTTACGGGCTGGAACTGAGAATTCCCATTCGCCGGCGAAAATCGGGACTCGGAGTTCCTTGTAGTGGCCAGATTCGAGCCACGCTTGGTGCGAGTGTTTTCCTTCACGCCAAGCCATTCAGGAAACGGTTCACCTTTGGATTCAAAATAATTCACAAACGCCTTATGTATTAAAGTATCGTCTTCGGAAGACCCGTCTTTATCTGTGTGGTGGTGTAAGGACGACGACACCGAGAGGCTAGAGAATTTCGAGTTGATTTTTTCAATGAAGGAGCGACCGGGCGCAGCATTCGGCTGATACTGGCTCATTTTCTGGATGTATGTTTAGTCTGTCGTGTGCTTAGTAGTTAGTCTTGGATCAGGTAATTTACGGACATAACGTATGGCTTAATCTGGCCAGCCTGGGGCGTGATCGCGACTGCATAGGGGACATTCCAGTGTATGTTTCAGCCAGATCATTGGTAGACGAATGCTGATTTGATGGAGCCTGTAATTCTTTACAAACAAGTTTATGGCGGGAAATTCTTTGTAAAAATCTACTTCTCGCTATATTATTGTGTCTGGTCAAAGTTGTGTATCTCACTTGAAATGTATCCTACTTCGCAGCCACGCGACGGCGACACCCCAGAAACTCCATAATGCTTGAGATAATTTCATGGAGACAACTTAAAATGATAAGAGCAGTCGATGGGGTTATAAGAAATACAGTTTGTATTTTTCTCAAGCTTCAGAAGTCTCGATTTCGAGATCTTTCCATGATTATCTCGGATGGGAGAAATCCTTATGCACTGCAGCCTCGCGTACAATATATGCTGTTTTCTCCACGAGACAGCCTTTTTGATTTTCCCAGCCATGATATATTCATTGAACTGTCAAGCCCGAAGTATTACTTGGTCAACTGTTCCCTTTTACCTATTCTTAATTGTACACGAGGGCGTCTTTCCTCAGAATGGCGGTTCGGCCTGCATATAACTGTCGGGCAAAATTAGAATTCGTGTTCAAATTATCCTTCCAAAAAGCCCATATTTGGTGTTCAAAAGCATACATCAATGCTCAGCCAGTTACTTACTAGAGAACACGATTGGGATTTTTCTCCACCTAAGAAATTCATAAACAGGTCTCGTCATACCATTCAACATACAACATTCTAAGGGGTCTGAGAAGCATATGGAATCTACACGACTCAAAAGAAGTCTCTAGGTAAACAATTCTGGCTCTCGCTCCTCAATTGTTTGTATCACGCCATTAAAAAAAGATAATAAAACTTAGAGTAGAGGAAGCCATAAGCTCAAGATAATCAATGGTCTTATGTGAAACGCGCTGGGCGCGATCTTGATGCTAAGAGGAAGGAACTGGCCAGAATCGGGGAACACGTGAGCCCCACGCCACCGCCGCCGGAAGCCCGTCCGTCCAGTATCAAGCATCTTTCTTCGGCTTGACTATTTAATTAGGATATTAGTTAAGTAAAGAAACATTTTCGGAAGTCTAGCAAAGTCTCTCTTTTTGAAAAGTCTACAAGTTTTCATCTTGTTTCTTCACTATCCCAGATTCTTTTGACCTAAATGACCGAGCTATATTCTACCTGGTCTGATCTGGTCTGGTCTGCCCGCGACGCAGACCCGTACATCCCACGGTTTGGAGAGAAAAACAATCCATCGCATCGAGTATGGGTGCGAAAAATCTTCCTAGTAGATACATTAAGAGCTCCAGATACCTTTTGAAGTTACACTTTTTTTCTATTAAAAAAAAGCATGTTGTTTCTTAGGGCCTTGCTGCGCTCGCAGCCACAGGCGACATATTTCACCAAGCGGTGTATTGTGTCAACGACGCCTGCTCCCGCCCACGCGCCACCTCACAAGCCAGTGGCCAGACCAAATCTCTATGAAGTATTGGGTAAAGAGGAAGTGACATTGGCCGAATTCAAGGAGCACCCGGCGTTTAACAGCTGGCTCAAGAAGGCCGTGCACTCCTTGAATTTCCCTGAATTCACAAGTGTGCAGCAAAAAACCATCCTTCCCTTTTTACAGGAGGAGGGCCTTGTATGCAGAGCCAAGACCGGTACCGGTAAAACTTTCAGTTTTGTGATTCCATTAATGCAGCATGTGATGGACATCTTTGAGACGGCGCGTACCCGCCGCAGGAACGTGTCGTGTCTTGTCATTGCCCCCACCAGGGACTTGGCGCAGCAGATTCACGCCGACTTTAGACGCCTCAACATGCACTCCAGCCACCTCAGGCATAAGTGTGACGTGCGGCTCTGGACCGGCGGCTTGCCCACAGGGAAACGCCCCTGGGGATCCGATGTTCCCCAGATTATTGTGGGCACGCCCGGTCGTATCTTGGCCAACTTGGAGGATCGTCGCTGGGCTCAGCACTTTAACGAATTGGAATACCGTGTCTATGACGAGGCTGACCGTCTCTTGGACCAAGGATTCGAAGACCAATTGAACGCTATCGACAGTAAGCTTAAGAGCCTCCGTCGTGAATCTTTTGAGCCGCCATTGCGCACGTTGTTGTTCAGTGCCACCACCAATGATCGGGTCACGCGTTTTGCAGAGAAACAGATGGGCCCAGACTTCAAGTACATTGACTGTGTGGACTCCAGCGAGGCGGAGTCGCACGCGCATATCGAGCAGCGTTTGGTGAAGACCGCAGGCGTGTATGAGTCCCATGTTGCCGCGGTCACGGAGATTATGAATAACATCAAGAACGATAACTACAAGGCCATTTTCTTCCTCCCAACCGTGGTTGGCGCCGATTTCATGCACCGCTTGTTGTCCAAGATGCTTCCCGAAAGGTTTCCTTACACTTGGATGTTGCACGGTAAAATGACCCAGGGTGCAAGAAGATACACCACCGATCAGTTTAAGAAAACCAAACGTGGTGTTTTGATTTGCACGGACGTAGCCGCCAGGGGTCTCGACTTCAAGGGGGTACTGGACGTTCTTCAGATCGCGCCTTCTCAAAATATCGAGGACTACATCCACAAAATTGGCAGAACGGGCCGTGCCGGTCAACCCGGTAGAGCCACGATTTTCCTTTCGGAGCCGGAGCTCAATTTCTCGAAGCAGTTGTATACGAAGAAACACATTGAGTTCTCGTCTGAAACTGAGTTTGAATTGACTGACGCCGGTAAGGCACTCTTGCAGGATAAAGTCAACGACGAAGAGGTGCGTGATTACGTTACATCGCTCATGGGCTTTGAGTCTTCTGTTGCCGACACTTACAGATTTGACAAGTTCCAGCTTGTACGCAGTCTTATTTTGCTCTACCGTGGCATCACGAATAGCGACGATTCCACGACATTGCACCTCTCCACGAGAATGTTCAATAACATGGCTTTACCTGGCGCACTCGTGCCTGACTACATCGAGGTCGACAATCCAAATGCCATCAAGAGAAAGGGCAACGCCAGAGGACTGCAGAGAGACCTGTTCAACCGTCTGACTCGCTACGGCGGCAACGACCGTTTTTCGGGCAACAGGAGCAGTGAAAGAGGTGGCTATTCTGGAAACAGGGGCGGCAACCGTGATGGTGGTTACAGAAGCCGTGACAGCGGCTACGGTGGCGACCGTAATGGCGGCTACAAAAGCCGTGACAGTGGCTACGGCGGCAACCGCGATGGCGGCTACGGTGGGAGCCGCGATAGCGGCTATGGCGGCTACAAGGGGGGCCGTGACGGCGGCCGTGATGGTGGAAACAGGAGTTACGGTGGCAACCGCGGCCAGTACTCCAACGACCGTAACAGTAAGGGCGGCAGCGGCAAGAACTACGAGAGCCGTGGCGAGAACACTCGGGTAAGGGGTTTGGAGTAAGGAAGATTAGAGATTTTAGTTCCATTGGCGCCAAATGATTTTGGACGGAAAGCAAAGAACTGCTTTCTTCGAGACGTTGGAAGCGCTTTATCCAATTCTAGGCACGTTCTCTTCGAGAACACGACTTATGTACATAGTTAAAAGAAAAATATCAGAGAAAGTTCAAAGTATATTGTGTAAACACCGTCACATGGCAACAATACCGGTGCAGATTGTGTCCAGACTCCCTCTCCTTTTGATGCTGGTCTGCAAATGCTTGGAAAAGAATTTGCCTAGAGGTCCCACGGGCCCTTCAATGTGTGAAGAAAGCATCTTCAAATACATAGAGCAATGAATGAGTTTTTGATTCGGCCCGCTAACTTGCTAAGTAGATCACTCCTTTACAAGCGATAATCTCTTTAATGCTGTTTATTCGAGATACGCAATTCCATCATTTGAGTGATGCTTACTCCAAGATCTTCGATCCGCGTGTTCCAGTGCATTTACCCGAAATCGACTACTCGTCATATTACCCCGTACATAACTTGAAGGAGAACTCAAAGTTATAAAGGAGGCCTCATGAGCGAACAGACTCGTCATGTCAAAACACATGTTTTCTCTTCCTCGCCTTTCCTCTATTGTTGCGGCCAGAAAACGGCTTTATGACCTGGAGAGGCTCTTTTGTCGGCAGCGCCACCTCGACCACCTTCTGTTTGCTGGTCAATTCCTCCATTGTCACCGTTTCCCGCGTGATGATGACGTAGGCCAAGAGTGAAAGGACTATTAGCGTGTCTGCAATCACGACTTTTCTCAAAAACGAAACTTCTTTAGCCACAGACTGGGCCTCCATTCGCAAGCCGTTAATAGAAGTTAGTGATTGTTGGCTTTGCGCCCGAAAAAGATTTCGAGAGTCTGTCTTTATCTTCTCCACTGCATTCTCCAAATAAAGCACTTGCGTGTACATGGTCTCGTTGAGCTGGCTCAAGAGGTTTTCGAACTTTTTGACTTGTCTTTTCTCCAAGTTGTAAAAAGCGTCAGAAAGCAACTTGCTCTGTTCCTCCACATACAACAATGACAACGTGGCATTCGTTTCTAACAATGACAACCGTTTCACGATGTTTTGGAAAATCGATTCTTGTGTCGGCTTATTGTTAGATTCTCTAGTGGTCGTATGTGACACATTCACCAGCAAAGGCACGTCGCAGTAGTTTGAGCTTGAGTTCAAATCTTTGAGAAACTCATTGAGTGCCAAATAAGGCGTGACCACTTTACATTCCTCAAGACTCGTGTTCAAGTCAGATGTGGAATTTATGATCTCTGTCGTGGTAACAGGGGTTTTGGAGGCGACAGAAGCACCATTGTCGGTATCCTTGAACTCCTCCATCATCGTCTTTCCATGCACCCTCACCAACGAGATGGGACAGTAGAACTCGTTTCCGTAATGGCTCACAATCTCAATCTTTAAGTAACGTGCCCAAATGAGCGGGTTTTCAATGGTAAAAGTTTGAACATCTCGTATGTTTTGCGCTTCATGCAGTCCCAACTCGTGCCAGCCTTTAGTCACGGGAAACCGATCCGAAACAGAGAATTTCACCTGGCGAAACATCGAGCTGAAGAGCTCAAAGTTGCCCATCACAACAGACTCCACCAAGATATCCTGACAAAGCTCTATCACCACGTATTTGTTGGCGGTCGAGCATTTGTTTAGTAAGTATGAATCTTTGACCTCAGTGAGAATTGCAGACGCGCCTTTTGCATCGCTGTTTGTTTTCACAATCGTGGCAGCACAGTCCACGGATGCATAGTTGAACTTGTCTTTGTAAACACGGCCGTGTTCATCAGCAAATGCGGGCACTGTATCACTCGAGGGATCAATAAGTGCGGTGCTGGTATTACTTGAAACACTCGAGTTTTTGATCGATTTTTCGTCTTCTTCGTTGGTTTGGGAAGACGCGTCCAGCCGGCTGACGGCTTCTTTCATTTTCTTCCATTCTTCAAACGATAAGAACCTGCAGTCGTTCGAAAAATTGCCCGTGAAACTCTCGCTATCCTCATAGTCAGAGAATTCTGAGTTATTGGGACTACCTTGGTGGCGGCTCGACGCAGGATGAATAGTTGCTGAAATAAACGAGATGGAAGAGTCCGGTGAGCTCGACCCAAGTGAAGTTGACTCAAAAACTGTTGCATACGGTACAGTGACATCGGAAATCCCGGAAGTGATAACCAGAAAAGACTCAAAGTCTCGAAACTCATGGTGATTAGTAGACTCCATTTGAATTTCTCTCAATTCGCTAATTGTGGCCTCAGGCGAGATGAATGATGAGTTTTTTGGCACTTGTGGTTCAGGCGAACTGATGCTTTCAGCTACAGTTTCGGTGGTGGATATCTCAGAGTCTCCCAAAGCTTGCGCCTTCGTTTCAGACACGATCATTGGTTCTGGATTTGCGTGCGAGACCAGATGAAATACTGGTGCACTACCTGATTCGGACACAAACAATGGCACAATCGGACTTTGAAATTCAGTATTCAAATCTTCTGACAATGTCCCGTTTGGGGACACGATGGGATCGGCCAGATTTGTGGGTGTGGACGCAGATAGATCAGATTGATCAAAAGCTGTATTTCCGCTTGTTTGAAAAGACTCGAATATCCCTTTATTAGGCTCCAATATTGTTTCGGCCCCGATTTCCTGATCATCTGTATACATATGCCTTTTAAGGATATCGTGAAGTTCGTGTTGATCTAGCAAGTTCACGTCTGTTAGTGGCGGCTCGCTAGAATATGCATTACCTAGTAAGCTCTCATTAGTAACTGTGAGGAACACGCTTTCTGGCTTTGAAGTGGTCTCATCAATAATTCCGACCCTAGCAGACATATTTTTTGTTTCTGAAAAATGGTGGTTGGTGAGATTAAGTGCCTTTTCAGAGCTGGTTTCTCTGGCGATTTCGTCTATGCTGGCTGAGGTCTGGGCAGTCACTCGTAGCAAGATTAAAAACGCAACATATGCAGCAGGTTTCACCATGTATGAACAATGTTATATGGTTTTTTATTTGAGATCAAATCCGTACGCTTCTGGATCCCTTTTTCGGTATGATTCTGGCTATCTCATCAGTTTTTCATTTTCTTATCTTGAGCCTAGCAGTATAGCCGGGCGATGGTGCGCGTCGCAGACTGTGGCTCCCGGGCTGACTAGGAGTATAGATTTTTTGATCAACTCATTATAGCATGAAAGGAGTGATAAGGAAACAATTCTTTCGTGTGTGTCTTTAAAGTCTTTTTTTATTTATTTGTTTTTTGATCAAGTCACCGGACTTCACTTTTTTCCGATGTAAATTGTAGATCGATCTGCTCTACTAGGTCATGTGCGATTGCAGAATACTCTGGTTTGATCAATTAGGGTCAACTAGAGCTGTTTCCATGCCCACGAGGGTAGCTTGTTCGTTCTGCGAAATTACATTTAGGTTTTTCATTGTCTTTAAATTGGTCCATAAGATGAGTAATTCGGTCACCCAGAAATCATATGCGCTAATGGTAAACGTCGGCTGCGTCGGTCTTTCATTATGAAGGGAGTTCTGCTGAAAGCACCTGAGTACAAGATTGTGAACGCATCAGGGACGAAAGCAAAAAGGAGGGAAAATCCAGCTTTCCTGCGTTTTTGTAGCTGGTTTACTGACCTTTTCCTTCAATTCATCTAGGAAAATGGCTCAATGGAAGCGCATGCAGGGTTTGACTTCTCTACATCTAATGACAGTTTTACGATTGACCAACAGCCTTCGACCCGCTTGGACTCACATGTGTGAAACTTGTCGCCATCGAGATTCTAGTTTTTTTTCTTTCTTTTTTTTTAGGTCTTCACACCTTCCCCTGAAAATTCTCACTCACTCAACCACTTTTTTCATCAACAATCATCGATACAATATTGTTCTCAAACATCAGCTACATCTTTCGGTTGCGACCAGATCATGAGCAAAATACTGTTTCCCGTCCGATCAACGTTAGTCAATTCTCATAGAGCCATACTGAGTAGTGTAGTGGGAGACCATATGCGAAATTACGGTGTTGCAATCTTTTTGGTCTTTTGTTTTTTTTTCGAATTATTTCCAGTTGAACAACATGATGAAATTATCTCTGCGTCTTTAGCCATGATTTTGCGGGCTCATTGTGGACTGCACAGAAGTATACTTTTTGCCTGTATATACCCACAGTTGAAAGCTTACTATCACTCAGTATTTGACAGTTTCCGCTAGCCATGATAAGTATAAGATAAGATGTAGAATGAGAGCATCTAGCATTACATGAGCTGTTTTTTAGTTGAAGTCTTTGGGTCGCCTCGCTACAATACTTCATGATTATCCTCGATGCGCATTGGGGTGTGATAGCTGAGCTTGTCGTTGCCCCGAAATTAGTATTTTTTTTGGGGTTTTTGCCTATTTCCTTCACCAATAATTTTTCAAGATTTCGTTGGAATTTACCGTGAATTCATTATAAGCTTTTTTGTAACGTCGTGAAGCTTTGAAAAGCATCAGTTACGAAGATGATTAAGGATATTCACTGTGAGTGCGACAACAAGCTTCGAAATCTTACGTTAGATCTTGCGACGTGTCAAAATAGAGTTTCTTCAATTTCCACCCAAAAAGTCAATTTTGACTCAAAAACCAAATTATTACATAAATCTTAGGACCTTGAGTATAGAAAACTAAGCCTCAGGAGCTCTGTTCGAAAATTATTCACCCTTATCTGTTCGGGCAACACCTCTCTAAGTCTCTCCATTCGCAGCCAACGGCACCACCCGTGCTTGCACCTTTCCGCGAAGCCTACTTACCTACATGCTCATCACCATAAAGATTACACAAACTACATTTGCAACAGCCACATAATGCTTCACAGACTTCCTCTTGCAGCAAGGGCGGAGACTACTGCACTTAAGCAGCCAAAGGAACTTTTTAGTTACCTGAGAAATATCGATGGCGAGTGGCAAACCGACGAAAAAGTGTCTAAGCAAGAAGGACTAAACTATTTCTATTTTCCCGACTCGTATGTCGACAAACAATACGCGCTTCTGGGTGGAATCAAAACATATAAGAAGATCCCAGACGCAGAAAATGTCGCTGATTTTGCCCTGCTTTTGAAGAGCTTGCAAGCACACGAACAGGCCCTGGGCAAGAAAGTGAAGGCCGATATCATCACATTCCGCGGCGTGATGACCAAATTGCTTTCGTTGCCATATTTCTTGAACAACGAGATCCATCTCTACGTGATTGCTTACGACGGGCAAATCTACATAAAGAATGACGACGAGCGGGACTTGAAGAGGCGGGCGTCTGAGCAAGAAAAGCTTAGCCGCGAGCCGGAAAAGGAAAAACACATGCAAACGTGTGAATACGGCGGGTACAAGTTTGAGACCTTGGCCACGCTTCCCAAACCGTGGGCGGAAAGTTCGCGCAGTGTGATTGAAAAGAGACACAAGAAAGTGGTGAACAATTATGAACAATATATTAGTGTCGTGCGTACGGGGATCGGGAAAGTGAAGACGCTATTGGCAGGCGAAGTGGACTGCGTGTGGGACTATGTGCCCGAGTCTGGGGATATTCTTCCGCACTACGCCGAGTTGAAGACCAGTAGGGTGGTCGAGACGCCACAACAGGCGTTCCAATTTGAAAAAAAGCTCTTCAGGACCTGGGCCCAGTGCTTTCTTTTGGGAATTACACGCATGGTGTATGGATTCAGAGACGATAACTACATTTTGCGCGATGTTGAGGTCTACAGGACCGAGGAGGTGCCTGTTCTCATCAAGGATAACGCAATCCCAGGCCGAAATGGGCCGAAAGTCATGTGTATGAATGCGTTGAAATGGTACGGTGCCGTGTTGGACTGGATTGTGAAGCATGTCGATGCAAAGGACGAACTGAAAGCATACAGAATCGACTATGATTCTGGCTCACGCACGTTTCTGATGAGTGAGTGTGTCGGTGATGAAAATAAGGCCTTGCGCAATGGCGGAATCTTAACTGAGGAGTTCAAAGCATGGCGTGAGACGTTGAATTCGAGGTGAGTCAAATTAGTTGACGGAACATTGGTCTGTTGACTGATCATGAACCGAAAAAACACTTCTTGGGCTTTTACGGAAACGAGGTTGAATTGGCGAAAGCTTGTAGCGAGCCTGGCTGTTGATCAGAGCTGGTATCGCTGCTTTCCACCAAATCTTTCATTTGGAAACACCCAGCAGTCACATACGCGTCTTACGCTCGATCAAATATACACTCGGTTTTGCTGTGAAGGTACATACGGGTTTGCCACAAGATGGACTTGCTGGATCGACGAGTGAGCCACCTTGTGAAAAGACACTGGCCTTCTTGTATCGTCCACTATACCATGAACAAAAAAAAAAAAAATGGAAAAAATGAAATAAGTCACGCACGGCCGCAAGATAATGTTATCTGTAGAAAGATATTTTTCTAAGCAAGTATGATTGACGTAATGTGTATAGTCAGCATATTCTAAAAGGCTCATCTCACCCTCGTCTAGGATCAGAAGTGACGATTATTATACCAAACAGTTTAAAGTTAATGGGCATGAGTGGAACGTGGTGCCAAAAAAAAAACCAGAAAACAGAAAAAAATTGGTGATGCTACAATTGGCCGATGTATTAATTCGTGTACGCTAACAGCAGTCAACGCCGATAAAGGCGGCTGGATTTCTGCTAGATTCCTTGAGAGCTTTCGTTGCCCGAAATCGTGCCGTGGGGTTTTCGGCGGAACGTAACATACCACTCAGTTCGTCACACAAAGGAAATAAAAATGAAAAAAAAGTGCTAGTTTAAACGGGCAAAGACAGTTCGAAGTCGGCCTAGGTAGTCGGCGTAGCTCAGCCTAGATCGGCCGAAAAGGGCTCATGAAACTTGACTCTCATGTGCCGCCCGCCAAATTCAGCCCTAGAATATCTGTATAACAGTGCTTGTGGCCATATATCGGAAGAAAATGCCAACAAAAACATCCGAATATTCCAAAGTTGAATTTCCCAGCAATTTGCTTAAAGATTCTTCTCAGAAAGCTGTATCATGAGCGATAAACCAGTGACCCGCTTATCAATAGGCACGCAGTCCGACTCCGGGTCTGAACAGAACATGAAACAGGATTTAGTCGTGGACTCGGATGAAGCCCTCAACAGGAAGATGTACCTCGTGAACAACGCACTTGACGAGATCGGATTCACGTGGTATCACGCCAAACTTTTCATGTTAGCCGGATTTGGGTACTCGGTCGATTCGCAGCTCGACGCTATTCAAAGTTCTGTGAAGGTGGTGGTGGACCGCCAGTTCGGCATCGATTTCCCTGTGGCCACCCAAATTTTCTACGTGGGCTTACTCGTGGGAGCTGCCTTTTGGGGTTTCAGTGCCGACATAATCGGGCGCAAGTTAGCCTTTAATCTATCTTTACTCCTCGCTGCGGTTTTCGGCCTTATCACTGGTGGAATGAGCTCGTATCCCACCTACTGTCTTTTCATGGGATTGAGCGCATTCGGGGCTGGCGGCAACATTGCGACGGATGTCACCATCTTCTTAGAATTTTCCCCGGCTAAATACACCTGGCTCACCACCTTCATGGCTGCATTCTGGGGCGTGGGCCAAACGGTAGCTGTTTTGGTGGCATGGGCTTTTGTGCCTTCTCACCTGTGTCTCGCCGGAACCCCTTGCCCCTCCTCTGAAAACCGTGGCTGGAGGTACTGCTGGTACACCAATTCGGGGATTGTTTTGGGGCTTGCATTATTAAGGCTTTTCTGGTTTGACATGAATGAAAGCCCCAAATTCTTGGTTTCGAACGGTAGAGATGCCGAGGCGGTGGCTACTTTGCACGCAATTGCTAACAAATATGAAAGGCTGTGCTCATTAACGCTAGAAGAACTCTTAGATTGTGGAGAGGTGAAAGATGCCCATGACTTCAAGACCAATGGGTATACAGTGAAATCTGTATTCAGCGCCGCGGTGGCACACGTGAAAGTCTTGTTTTACTCAAAGAAAATCGCCTACCTGTCAACACTCATCTTCTTATCTTGGACACTAATTGGACTATGCTACAGCACGTTCTTCAACTTTGTCTACATATACATCCAGCTCCATGGCGGAAACACTTCAGGGTCAACATACATCACTTACCGTAACACATCGATCAGCCAGTTTGTGGGGATCTTCGGTCCTGTTTTGGCGGCATACATGGTCACATTCAAACGGTTGGGAAGAAGAGGCACAATGGCAATTGGGGCCATCATCACCATGGGTATTTTGTTTGGGTACACTACGGTGAGGACGCAGCTGCAAGATGCCGTTTTTGCATCGCTAACTTATTTCTTCATCAACATCTATTTTGCTTGTCTCTACGCATACACCCCAGAAGTGTTTCCTGCAATTGCAAGGGCTACCGGCGGTGCCTTGGGTGTTTTGTTTTCCCGAGTGGGAGGCATTTTCACGCCGTTGATATACTATTACGGTCTGAAGTCTGGATCTTCGGTTCCAATCTGGGTCTGTGGTGCGGTGATTGGGTTCTTGGGCTTTATTGCGTTACTTTTACCATTTGAGCCTACGAGATTCAGGTCAGTATAACCTCAAGATTGAATAAACGTCCTATAGGTTACCCAAGCGTTTTGGCAGAAAGTGATAGAGTTGTTAAATTATGCCTCAGAAGACACTCAGTGAAGCAGGAAATGGATAAGTCTCCGTGCCTATAAGATACAAAGAAAATTGAATGCTTTAAAGAATTTCCCACTCACACTCAAAAGTTGCGAAAGTTTTCCATCTAAAGAAGAACCAGTGAGGTTGCAACTGGCAAAATTATCTCGTTAAATTTGACTTCGCTAAATATCTCTCGATGATGTAGTTATTCCTTGAATATAGTAAAAATGCGGTCATAAAATCTCACGCTACACTCTCCGGAAATCCATGAGTCTGGTAATCAACGCATTGCACTTGTCTACAATTACTGCCTGGTTCGAAAGTATCAAGTCCAACAAGCAAAGGTTCGAGATGCAAAAGTTGACACATGTGCGTCGCTAAACTCATTGATCGTGGCCTAATTGATGATTGATAACTCGAACAAAGACTCATACAACTGCAAAGTGCTTTAAGTGCATAGCGATATTGGTCGTGCGCCAGCGGCATCGTTAGTAATGGAAGTTGTCTGGCCCAGGGTTTTCGAGACGCTCGGCATGGACAGCGTGCAGCCATGACAGACAAAAAGATGCAGGCGCTCGTTTCCACCAGCCGCGGCCAAGCCGCATCAATCAATATGTTGCGCAAAAGACCCTTCCATGGTGCTTTAGTAGACGCTAGACAAGCAGTTTGCAACTGGTATATCCCACATACCATTATAAGTGAATATTGGTATTTACAATGCAAAACAAGAAAGTGACATGACTGCGGACGGCCATTAAGTGTGTAGCGGGGATCCCGCGTCACGGAGATATCGGTGTTTCCCACCGTGGTATCTCTGCGGAGTATGAGCCCCCAACGATGCAGGAATGCAGGAATGCGACAGGTGAAAAGGCAGATCGCGCGATTCTTTTTATGCGCCCTAGCAAGGTAAACCCAGCGACATAGCAAGCAAAATCTGGCGGAGTTCCATCAATGCTGAAATTGACGAGTTATTTGAAAATGTGTTTGCGTTGGTGATAACAAATTACGGGGGCCATGGAAAAGAACTGAAACGCTAGATAAGATCGTAAAAAAAGTGGTGGCAAATGGTACAGCCGTGTTGCGCTAGAGTAGATTGCATCGGCCAAGAGCATGAATAACCACCTCATGCGTGGCTGCTCACGTCAGCACAATGAAAAGCTCATACTCATTGAAAAATGGCTATTCGAATATAGATCTAGATTTGGGTATGCTACGACAAATGGTCATACAAATTGTAAAAACGTAACTGTTATCGACCATCAATTCGCAGACAACAACTGATCTGACAAATACACGTGGTCTCGGCCGGGGCGCCGAAAGCGGAGTGTGGGCTAACTTACCCAAAAGGCTCTTGTGGTGGCGTGCGAAACAAAGAAAACGCGCAGTGGATGCGGAAATCTCATGCATGTCTCAGCAGTCTGACGTGTCTGAGTAACTGCTGCGCTATCATTGGCCCGCACGCAGCTTACTAACTGCACGGGTCTGGATTTCTCCCCGCAATTGTCATTATCGCAAGCATGCTGCGTGAGCAAGCGGCAAACTAACCCCTAGCAGATATTTAAGCGTTGCAATTCCCACTTGAGTTAGGTTTTGTTTTTCGTATATCATTGATTTATATCTTTTAAACCCCATTTTATCACAACACTCAAAGATGGCTCCTGTTTACCAGAACACTAACGGCTGCCCCGTGCCCGACCCACTCGCCTCCCAAAGAATTGGCAAGCATGGTCCTTTGTTGTTGCAAGACTTCAACTTGATTGACTCTCTTGCCCACTTTGACCGTGAGAGAATCCCAGAGCGTGTCGTGCACGCCAAGGGTTCCGGCGCTTACGGCGAATTCGAGGTGACCGACGACATTTCCGACATTTGCTCGTCCAAGTTTTTGGACACTGTTGGCAAAAAGACCAAGTTGGTGGCCAGATTCTCCACTGTGGGCGGTGAGTCCGGCTCTCCAGATACCGCCAGAGACCCAAGAGGTTTCTCGCTTAAATTGTACACGGAGGAGGGTAACTTGGACCTTGTCTACAACAACACCCCTGTGTTTTTCCTCAGAGACCCAACTAAGTTCCCCCACTTCATTCACACTCAGAAGAGAAACCCACAAACGCACTTGAAAGACGCCAACATGTTCTGGGACTACTTGGTTAGCAACGAGGAATCTGTGCACCAGGTGATGATCTTGTTCTCTGACCGTGGTACCCCCAGATCTTACAGAGAGATGCACGGCTACTCGGGCCACACTTACAAGTGGTCTACCAAGAACGGCGACTGGCACTACGTCCAGGTGCACTTGAAGAGTGACCAGGGCTTCCACACTTTGACCAACGAGGAGGCTGGTGAGTTGGCTGGCTCGAACCCTGACCACGCACAGGAGGACTTGTTCAAGAACATTGCCAAGGGTAACTTTCCAACCTGGACGTGTTACATTCAAACAATGACTGCTGAGCAGGCTAAGCAGGCCGACTTCTCTGTGTTTGACTTGACCAAGGTCTGGCCTCAGAAGGAGTACCCTTTGAGAAGATTCGGTAAGTTCACTTTGAACGAGAACCCAAAGAACTACTTTGCTGAGGTTGAGCAGGTTGCATTCTCTCCTTCGCACTCTGTGCCATACATGGAGCCATCTGCTGACCCAGTTCTCCAGTCGAGATTGTTCTCTTATCCAGACACTCACAGACACCGCTTGGGAGTCAACTACCAACAGATCCCGGTCAACTGCCCTGTTGCTGGCCAGTTCCACCCACACATCCGTGACGGTGCCATGCAGGTCAACGGTAACTTGGGCTCCACACCAAACTACTTCTCTGCTGCCAACAACTTCGCCACCGAGAAGTTCAGCCTTCAGGAGGACCAGGAGGTCTGGGAAGGCGCTGCCTGTCCATTCCACTGGAAGGCCACCGATGCCGAGTTCAAGCAGGCTACTGACTTGTACCACGTGTTGGGCCGTACCCCAGGTCAGCAGGAGAACTTGGCTCACAACGTTGTGGCCCACGCCTCCGCTGCCGATGTCGAGGTGCAAGACAGAGTCATCAACTACTTCTCGAAGGTTCACCCAGACTTGGGCGAGGCCATCAAGAAGGGCCTTGTTGAGTCTCGCAAGTAAACAGATTACAGTTTGCTCTTCATTTCAATTTAACTAATTTTATAGCAATGCACAAAGAAAATAAGTATTCATTAGCGAAATTGTAAACTTCAACTAACATAATGCAGGTGACCCACATATGGTCGTACAAAACAATTCATTGAGCCAAATATTCATTTGCTTAGCTATTTAACCTACCCCAAATTTTCCCAATTCTCCATCCCGTGCTTTAGGGCACGTGCTTAAAGCTTCGTGGTGTTACAGGATGGACACTCACAGGCCGATCCACACTTGCAGAGCGACTCTTTGCCTCCACAACAATTCTGGCTCTTCAGAGATTTCGCGGACGTGGCGCTAGATGTAATTGGCGCTGAGGCGACAGGAATCTTTTTGGAACAACAAGACATGGTACTTTGAGCTTTTGTGTTGGATTTGAGCTTTTTTGAAAAAGTGGGTGAATTTTCCGATTGTGTCCTCTCTCAAGATAATATAGTGAGGGTTTTGCGGGCCGCGATAACAGACGGATCAGACTGCCGCATTTGGCGATTGTAAGCGTGAGTGTTCAGGTCACATGACTGGTCACGTGACTGTTAAACCTTAAACACTCCTGCACAAGACTTCACGTGACGTGCTCACTCATCGGGCTGGCCCGGTAAGTTAACAGACCACCTCGGGCTCGGAGGCACCGGAAATGGCGCAGCGCTTCAAGGCTGTGGTTTATTTTTGCCATGCCAGGGCCCCTCAAGTTTGAAGCCTTGTTCCATCTAAACCGCAGCTGAGTGTTTCCAACTAAACCCGTGTGACCAATTTTAAAGCTGATAAGTTAGAAGTCCTACCATAGTTTGTTGTCCAACATAGGTTGCTACCTGTCCATGTTAAGCTTGCTCCTGCCGGCGGCCAATTGCATCGAATTCGCGTTCCAGGCCAACTTGACACGCAGCCATAGACACGAAAAGCAGGTATGATGAAACAGAAACATCCCTGCGAGGGTAATATCGATCGTGGCGCAATTCTAAATTAAGACCATATCACACGTATTTCTCACACTTACGAGCATCACTTCACCGTATGCCTGTAACCAGCCAGGTGGTGGTCACACGTAAATACAGATCCCGGCTATCTGCAGTACACACATCAAATTGGCTCGGGCCGCCGCAGCCGTAATTCTGCGTTTGGCCTGTTTTGTCACGCCTAATTATGCCAAGCCTCAGGCCATGTTAAAAATATAAAAGGCGACACTTTCGAAGACCATGGAGATTATATCAACAGCAGATACCTCGCCTTTTTATAATCAACAACACATTCGGTTGTAACAAAACACACACAATACCATAGGCCCATTTCGCAGTCGATTACCCCGCAAATACTTAATTTAGCCAATTACACTTTACCATGAACATTCTCTCTGACGTCGGCAACATCATTAACACGGTCACTTCAGCCGGAAATGCGATCGGCAACCAAATCACATCGGGCGCAGTTTCAGTTTTCGGCGACGTGACTTCGGGCGGCCAGGCCGCTGCCACGAAAGTCACGGCCGGCGCGGTTTCAGCATTTGACCAGGTCACTTCTGGGGCCGTTGCTGGAGCCCACACATTCACCTCCGTCTTCGAAAGCGGCGGTCAACGATTTACTTCCGAGGTAGTGAGTTATGCGACAAACGCGGCTTCGGACGCCCGTTCCGAGGTTACCGATGCACAGTCTCGGTTCAATTCGGCCACGTCCGAATTTTCCAGACTAACTACGGGCAGCGCCGCTCTGGATGCACTTGCTGCGCTGGCATCTGACGCTGCTTCCTCTTTAGTAGGTGGTTCATCCATCACAACTAGCAGAAGAACATCATCTGGTGCGAGTTCCGGCACGAGTTCCGGGGCCAGTTCAAGTTCCGGGGCCTCGTCAAGCCTGGATTCCGGCGCCGCGGCCCAACAGACACCGGGGTCGTGGAAAAAGGGCGTATTGGCCGCGGGTATGATTGGCCTCGCGTGCATTGGCGCTCTTTAGATAAGTAGATTCTAATTTGAATAAAACAGGTATTATAGACATTCGACAATGGTGGCAAAATATCAATAAAGCATGAGCGCCTTCCATGATATATCGCGTAATGGTGTCAATTATGCATCACGATACGATAATATGATGGACCAACGCGTCACAATTTCTTAGCTCATTGCTTAAGTGCTCCTAGACTGTGTTTGATGGTGCCGAAAATGAACACTCACAATCGAGGCATTGAAATGCGTTCTAGTTCAATCAGCCGAGTTGAAGCCTCTATCCGTAAACCCACGCTTCCGCGGTTATGCGAAGCGAAGCGAGGCTTTCAGTTTGATCGATTTCACCAAAACATCACAAATTATTCAGTTATATGCCCAAAGACGTATTGATAATATTGTTCAGCACAGGATCACTTGAAATCGTCACTTACTTAAAGAACCATGGTCACCTTTTACATATGAAAAGGAATCTATCCATCCTATCCCATGCGAAAGAATTTACCTGCGAAGATATTTGGTATGAGCAATATAAATGAGCAAATTTGGGCTCGATTGTTGTCCCATGCCAAAAATCTTGGACTTTCTTATTCTTAAAAACTGAATTTTTTGAGCCCTAATTCTAGATTCCTATAAGATCCTCAAATATGGTCGCGAAGTTACCTCTCGATGCGTGACCCCAGGGTGGTGGAGCTTCAAGAAGGTCGCCGCCCTCATTGGGGAGTGGCCGATTCTACCTTTTATCTCCAAGCAATCAAATAGAAGAAGTTAAAATTTGGCGATAACGAAAAGTTCAAACCCTAATTTGAGGCGTGGGCAATCTCGGGTCATTCCCGAAGCAATATGTTTTCGTTGCCTCGAGTGGGTAAAGATTACGAGCACGGACCACAGTCTCACGCGTTCTCCCCCTTTCCTTATTGCTCTCGCCCCGCGCACCAAGCCGTCACCGCAGCAACAGCCACTAACCAGCACACTCTTTACCTTTCAAAAGCGCGCAAATGTGTCCCTCGCTCGTAACCACACATATTTCACCGCAGAGAATTAAGCTCCATTGGGCCATTTTCAGATCCTGACGCGCACTATATGCGCAATGATGCGACGCCCGGAATTGTCCATCAGCCGGGGAAGATAGGAGTCGTGATTGGAATCTCAGGCCGTATTTTTATCATTGAATAAAGGAAGTCTCGACGTGACTCAATGGATTTTTTAAGGTCTACTATCAGTCTGAGTAACAAGAGTAACAAAAAGCATCGTCATAATTAAAACAAAAGGCACGATTGGTGTTTGCTGTAAGACTGTATCAAGGCCGCTTCACGCCCGAGGCCCACGCGGCAGACAAGAATGCTCTGGGCCAGTCATTTCTACTCTATGCCATTCGGGCCCTGCTTCTTTTTTGCTCAGATACATTTTTTGGCGATGAGAATAAGACATAAGGTAGTTAAACAATTTACAATTCCACATCAAAGCCTTTTCACTTATTACCCGACTTTTCTTGTACCTGCTTTGACACCTTTGTCCAAGAAAAATAGAGACTTTCCGGAACACCGCATTGCTAAAAATATCATAGGTGCAAAACGCGGTGTCGCACATTCCTATTCTACGCACGGCCGTATTGCTCTGATGGCTGTGCAAGAACGTTATTGCACATAGCTTAATCTAGACGAAGAGCAACCGGCGCCAGCCAGCCAGATCTGGAATATATAAGGTTCGGCCTGCTTCCACCATACTTTCGATGTTTCCTTTTTTCTCATAGACTTTTACTTGCTAACCGAAACCAAATTCGATTTCAATTTCTAAAAGCCTTTTTCATACAAACCAAAACAAACTAATATCACAATGGGTGTCAACGCTATCAACTTTGCTGTCTCCGACGCTATCAGCAGCGTCACTGGTGCCCTCGGCGGTGCCGCCAGCTCTGCTACTTCCGGGGCCGCTAACGCCATGAGCACCGCGACTTCCGGTGCCGGTTCCCTCACTTCCGGGGCTGCCTCCGCCATGTCTGGCAGCTCCCACATGAGTTCCACCATGTCTGACATGATGTCCATGGCTTCATCCAAGACCTCCTCTGCCAAGGCTTCCGGCTCCTCGTCTGCTGCCTCTTCTGGCTCCAGCTCCTCCAGCTCGTCTTCGTCCTCCTCCTCATCCGGTGCCGAGGCCGTTGCCTTGAACGCTGCTGGTTGGAAGAAGGGCGCTGCCGTGGCTGCTTTGGTCGGCTTCTCCTTTGCCGTCAACATCTTGTAGACAGGTTCTACGCTGTTGCAGAGGTATGAGATACGCTAAATAGAACAAAACGAAATAAAAGACGATTGTTTTAAATATTGTAGAATGGAAAATGAGAGAAAAAATTCAAATGTTCATAGTGGAATGGCTTAGGGCCATGAGGTTATACGAATGAATCCCGCGGATGGAAGTGAACACTATATGTAATTACCACAATTTTTCAGCAACAAAGAGTCCTCGAATTGTTTCAATTTTTTCAAAATTAGCATAGAGTAAGGAAATGATCCTTTCCCCGTTGTCTATCCGAAAATAAGAGATGTTAATCAATTTACCAGAGATTATGAAAATCATCGCTCATCCTTCAAGGGTGCGGGCCGCCCGCCAATTTCGCAGCAAATGGACGGCCCCAGAGCGTCGCTTGGCAAGAGGTGCGAAACTGATCTGGGTATGATGCATCGCTACCAATATGATATTTGATCACGGCTTACTTCGAAAGATTGTAATGATGTCCATGCGAAACTTATTACTTTTCGGAAAATCTTACATATCGTGTCATTTATGATGTACTCTGCAATCTTCTTTGGCACTGGAGTATATTCATGAATCAAAGCACCGACCCCAGGTTGGGGCCGCTCTCTGCAGGCCCACCACACCGCGATGGCCCATCATCATGAACCCGCATACTGATACCGAAGTGAAAGACAATATTGACCCTAAACACGCAAATTTGGCGCATTTGGCTTTCTGATTTCACACAAAACTTTCATATAATTCACCTGAAATGCCAGAAAAACGGTATGCGCGTCTACAGGTAGACGCAGATGCAATTCCAGACGATGACAAGCCGCCGCAGACCGGGCACACGTTTAATATCTGGTTCTTGAAATGGGCCGGCGGCGATTCCAGCTCGCGACATGCCGTATTGCTGAAGTTTCGTGTTAACATCAAAAGAGATTCAGGCGCTACTCGAGGCGTCGAAAATAAAAGCCCCATATGCTTATTCTTTGCCCGTGGGTGCTGTTACAAAGGCCGTAAGTGCCCATTTCTCCATAGACTCCCTCAGATCACAGACCTGCGTGTAAAAACACAGGACTGTTTTGGCAGGGACAAGACGGCCGACTATAGGGATGACATGGGCGGTGTTGGGCTGCTACAGCGTGAAAATCGCACCTTATACATCACTGGTGCTCATATGCACGATCTGGTTCAAGCAGAACTTCATAAGCAATTTTCTGAGTTTGGTAGTATCGACAAAATTCGTGTTCTACATGCTAAGAACTGTGCTTTTGTGAGCTACCGGCTCGAAGCTGAGGCCCAGTTCGCAAAGGAGGCGATGGACGCACAGACATTGGATGGCAAAGATGTGCTCACAGTGAAATGGGCAAATGATGATCCAAATCCCCACGCACAACAGCTGGCAAAAAGAGAGTTGGAGGAACAGGCAATGGAAACAGTGAAACGGCTTTTGGGCGACGAACCCGTCCAGAAAAAGTCAAAGCACGACCTGTTTAGCGCTATTGGATTCGAGGCACAAGAAGCAGGTACTCTGTACGAACAACCTACATCGGGCAACCACTTTGTAGAGGAGAACAAAACGATTTTTGCCAAGAAATCATCGAGTGAGAAAGCTGAGGCATCAAACGGCATTCTCGATCTATCACGAATCAATGCGTTGAGGAAGATCCGCACTCAGACAAATTCTTATGCTAGGCCAGTTGAATCATCACGCGAAGGCAAGACTACGTCGACTGTGGGAGCAAGATCAAATTCGGAGCCTTTTTCACAAGTACCTCCCAAAAATACATTTCTAGCTGGGTACTCTAGCGAGGAAGATTCCGATTGAGAAGATATCTCTCTCTCATTAAAAAGCTTCCGGCTACTTTCTCGATATTGGTTCTGGTTTTGAAGTGTGTCAAACCTAAAAGTCAGCCTAGATCTTTTGAGTCCTTATCTGCATGCTCTCCAACGCATGCCACTTTTGCCGGCATAAAAATGCATCTTTCCACCACGCCCTTTATGAAAGGTGTTCAGTGTAACCCAAAAACCCAACAATCTTGAAAATTGGTCTCGAAGTTTTGCGACATGAAATCAGTCCACATCCAAGAATAAATGAAATGCAAATTCGACCTCGGCATGCTGATACCATGAAATCATCACATTATTGTTTGAAGGTATCTACTGACGGTCCCCGAAAGCTCTCAGACGCTTCGTTCGGAGCACCAAGAGGCAGCTTCGTTACTGTCTTGATGAATTAGCATTTATTTCATACATATTATTCTCAGCAGGAGATCATCGCCGAAAAGAAGTCAAGAATCAGTCTTCGTGCTGGCTTTTCGATAAAATCGGTATTCCACGTGCATCCCAGGTGCCATGATTTGAGTTCTCCCTGTGTCAAAACGATGTGATGTTTGTGAGATGCCTCAAACGAAAGACCAACGAGTGTTCTCGCTTAAGATAAATCAAGACTCGATTGCCATCTCCCGCTTTGAATCATTATGTCACGATATCGGTGCGTAGAGGAGTTCGATTCATTGATTATGGGTCAAAGAAAACTTCTCTCGACAAAAAAACTCAAATCTGGTTTGCTAAAATCCTATATTATTAACAGGTAGATCTGGAGTATACCGCCAAAATATCAGTAGCGTGTATGGCCCCAAATTACCTGAGCGTAGTCAAGCACTCCGGCAATGAGTGAGGCACTTATGCAAGTTTGTTGTTAAAATCAGAAGTGTACATCAAGGGTTCACGTCCTCCCCTCACGCTTGGCGTGCACGTGTATTGAATGCTTATCTTTGGGAGTAAACGACTACGACATTATTTTCAAATCTGCCATCTTCTACGACAGTTTGAAGCCAAGCGTTTTCTTGAATACGAGGCTACAATTCCATGGCAATTGCTTTGCTCGCTCAAGAAACAAAGAGCATATCTTATAGTTTAATGGTTAAGATTTCACACTTCCAAAGTAATCTTTGGGGTTCATACCCACTTAATCAGCCATTGTAATACGTTGAATAGATCAAATTTGACGCGCAAAGAAGTTCTTGAAAGCGAATTCTTGCTGACGCAAGCTGATTCACAAACTACGCAAACGCAGATATTGATATCCCAAACTTAATTTACAGGCTATCTATAGTAAACGTCTCTTTGTCATCTGTTGCCTCATGCGTCTCATCAGGCAGAGTTGAATGATATTACTCAGGCACGGTAGAGCCAGTCTGGGATCCTATACCCGCCCTTTTTCAAAAACTTTTTCAAGTCCGCGAATGTCTCGCGATCGCCGTCGTCAATATACGTATGACTCTCTCCCTGCTGTCCCGCTCTTCCTGTTCTGCCGATCCTGTGTATATATTCTTCGAACTTGTTGCTCATTTGGAAATTGACTACCATCGATACATGGGGAACATCAAGGCCCCTCGCGGCCACATCTGTAGCGATCAAAATCGACGCCTCTTTCGACCTGAAGGCTTCAATAGCGCGTTCACGCAGCTCTTGGCTTTTCGAGCCGTGGATCACAGCGATCGAATCGAATTTTTTGTTCTCGAGCAATTCGTCTGCCAACAGTTCCACCACGCGCTTGTAATTGGCAAAAATAATTACGGAAAATTCCCTGTGCTTCCTGTGCGATTCTAATAGTTTGATCAACTTCCCCACCCGTTTCATGTCAAGAACTTGTTTATCCGCAGGTGCGGGGCCAAGATACTCAAAGTTTTGTTTGATGTTATCAACCAGCTCATTTGCACCGCCAACAAAGAGAAATCCGGGCAGAACCAAGTAATTTTTCGTGATTTTTTCAATCGCAGGCAGGATTGTGGCGGTGAACATCAATGTGGCTCGTTTCTGTACACGGAAGATCCTGCAATCCAATGTTGACTGGAGATGCTCGCTTGTGGGCAAGAACAGGAGAATCTTCTGGAGCGATTTCTCAAAACCCATATCTATCATCTTGTCTGCCTCATCCATGGTGAGATGATAACATTTTTCAAGACTTACAATTCCCCTTTCCAATGAGTCAACAAGACGCCCGGGAGTTGCCACGATAATATGCACGCCATTTCGAAGAGAGTGCACGGATTCCTCATACTGATGTCCACCAATTATCGTAACAACACTGTACCCTAATAGAGAGGTGAATTTTTCGGCCTCCTTTGTGATTTGGAGGGCCAATTCTCTTGTGGGAGCAAGAATAAGAGCTAAAGTTTTGTTGTGATTGGCTTCTAGTGGGTGTTCACGTTCCATGTACGCCTTTTCAATACCGAGTAGGTACGACAAGATGGGTAGGAGAAACGCAAGTGTTTTGCCCGAACCAGTCTCTGCAATACCAACCACGTCTCTATTTCGTAGTGCCAATGGAATTGCAGCCCGCTGGATTGGCGTGGGGTCTGTGTATTTTAGCTTGTTGCAGAGAATGTCCTGCAAGGATTGCGGTAAAAGTTCTTCCTCGGCCCAATTTCGGAGTGGTTGATTGATATCCTTTCCCTTTGAGGAAATGTTGAAGTCGTCTTTGAATATACGCCAGTCGCGTACCGTCATTTCATCGAGCGGTTTCTGTGACCAATGTACCTCCTTTGAGACCACATCCACGGTTCTGGTCTCGGATTCTAGTACGACTAACGGGTGGTACGAGCCTGAAGTGTCGTCATCCAGATCCCACGAAAAAGCGTACTTACCGTTTTGAGTTTTTCTCCTTTTGGGCTCGGATAGTTGCTGCATCAGCTTGTGTTCAGGCTCATGGGATATTTCGTCAATTTCCTGGACTTTCTTGACGGTCTTCGGTATAATTAGAGATTCCTGTTTAGCTTCCTGTTTGAGCTGAGACCGTTTCTTACGCGAGAGAAATCTGGGCTTCCCGTTATTTGAGCCCAGCAGAATGAGTTCTTCTGCCGACACTGGACGCGACATATCAAACTGACCAATACTTAAGATTCAATTATCTGATAGTGATAATTCCATGGCGTCATAATACTGATGTTTTGAGATGGCCACATATGCAGGCCATTCAAGCCGCGAGTGCGAGAGAGAGTATGGGGAAATCCAATATATCCTGATGTGTACTCAATAGCAATCAAAATGATAATTCATCGACTGAATATGAGTTTGGGTCAGACTTTCTTACTCTTTCACAAATAAGTCTCGTTGCTTTTTTTAGTTTTCTTTTACATTGATAAAAAATCGCCTGTCTAGCTAAGAACTTATATCTATGTTTGGTGTGCATACAAATGAAACAAACTGATATCAAGCCATTTCCAGAACCCCATATTGAACTTGGAAGAATCTGTATCAAAAATACACAGAATATTGGCACTAAAGTAGCAAGACCCTCCCCAACTCTCCTAAGCTCCGCGGGGAAAGCGAGCTCTGCAAACCTTCAACCCTGCTAAGATCATCACGTGACCAAGCACTCACTAAAATATCAACTTGCCCCGGCTGAAGCAAAAGTCGTGCCGGCGCCAGAAAAGCGTCGAGAAATTTTCCAACCGAGCGCACTCGCGAGTTTTGACGCTTAACATATAACTTTCCCAGGACATATATATAGAGAACCAGAAAAAATGCCAATTGACCAGGAAAAATTAGCTAAGTTGCAGAAGGCGGGCCCAAGAAAGGTCGGTGGTGCCAGAGTCAAGGCCAAGAAGGTCAAGACCGAGACCGATGACGTTAAGTTGATGGAGACCTTGGGTAAGTTCAAGGCGATCAAGGTTGAGAACGTTGAGGAGGCCAACTTTTTCAAGGACGACGGCAAGGTGTTGCACTTCCCTAGAGTCGGTGTCCAGGCTGCTTCTGCCTCCAACACTTTTGCCTTCTCGGGTTACCCACAGGAGAAGGACATCACGCAGTTGATTCCTAACATCTTGCCTCATTTGGGTTCCGAGAACTTGGACGTGTTGAAGAAATTGGCGGAGCAGATCCAGGCTGGCAAAGCCCCTACGGAGTTGAACGCTGGCCAGGGTGAGGAGGATATCCCAGACTTGGTTGCGGGCGAGAAGTTCGACGACGTCGAGTAGATTTGATCCACCCAAAAACTGTATGTAAATACCCTGACGAATGCATGCTGGAGAGATAATTGGACACTGAACAGGGTCTTAAGAAGCTTATGGCGGGGTTTTAAGTCACGTGATTTAACGTGGGCCGGCCTGCCATAATCCGTTCATTGACGCCTTATTGTAGATTCAAGTAGATTTCCCAGGTGGTGAGTGGTGCTAAAAAATGAGCTTTGGTTTTCGAATTTTTATAATTATTTGTGACGAATCTCATTCTCTGATTCGGCTGTCTTGGTTTTTCAGCCCAAGACTTTAGATTTCGATAGTTCGGACGCTTTTGATCTGATTAGGGCATGCTTTTCATTATAAAGATCACCTTGAACAAGTAAGTTGCTTCAGAATGATACAAACAGATACTTGTACACGCAAAAGTGCACGTGATGCATTCCAAAAGACTGGCTGTAACGATTTTATTGTTTTGCCTTTTTCTTTCTTATCATTCACTTTTTTCTCGATATAATATCAGATGCTCTTCTGGGTGTACATCTTACCCACGGCAATCACAGCGAGTTCCATTTTGTTGGCAGCGATATAACTTCCTTCTACATGCTATAATGTTACAGCAATTTAATCTTCTTCGATATTATTAAAGAAGAGCGAGTAAACTGGGCTCGAAATGACCCCCTGTGCTTGGTGCTATCCAATACTGTGAGTGAATGGAAGGTCGTCTCCGATCCGCCATTTGCATCCACGGCTGCCAAGCAGCTTTAGTAAGTGTGCATGAGTGTCAAGAAAAACGTGTGTTCCTTTGGGCAATACTTGCAATCAGAATTGACTAACATCGAGAAAAAAACATCCCCAAATTCGATAAGCCAAGGAAATTTTTCAAGATCTGTGATACGGTTTCGAAAATTCACTCCGCGTATTTTTGACCATTGGCAGCAGCCCCGAGCCTGTATTTGACTATGAAAGCTTCGGGAAACCCCTCAGGGAAATCCACCCAAAGACTCTCGATCACTACTCGGTGACACCAGCTTACAATGAAATTCGGTCAAAGATATACCCTGGCTTTATTTTGCACAATCTACATAAGATAGTGTTTCCCACACCAAAAATGCGCTCTTCACAAGGGCGATCTAAGCATTGTCTCTATTCTTGTCCACGCCAAGTAATATTCGTGAGCAGATCTTGCTGTATCGTATGATCTCCCATTGTTTTTCACTCTTTTAAAATAAACGCTTTTTCAAGAAACAATGAAATGACCCAGTTATGTGTCCTAAAGGCAGATGCTATTGTACACTGTCTGCAGGCTCACGTGCATATGAACAGTCCGATTGTTTATTTCCCCCACACACTCATGTTATTAAATCCGTGTGCTTCACACCCAGCTGAAATTCCTGTGCTTTACACTAAGCTGCCGCTGGCACTCCTTTGTTGTTACAAACGCGCCTAGTCTATATCAGAAGTGGACACAGAAATTTCCACGTTTTGAAACGGAGAAAAAAACGAGGACACCATTTCTTCCTATCGACCTTCTGAACCGGTATTCGGGATAGGCTATTTTCAATTGCAGTAATAGATACAAGCTAGAGTGCTTTTGCTATTTGGCGAGTAAGAAGACAGGAAAAGACACGTTTTCTCCACGTGTCCGATATTGATGAATAGTGACCATTCGACCGATCAAGCATACTTCACAGTTCACACCACTGGTTCCTAAAGATACATAAAATGTCCAAAAGGAAGAATTTGACGAGAAGGAAAAAGAGTAACGTGCAGGCACAGAAACAACGAGCGGAACTGCTATCGGAGGCTTCTTCTGGTGATGAACCCGATTATGGATCCAAGATCGCTACCAAACAGGAAACTGGGCATGATACTGATACGGAGCCTAGCACACGTGTTGAAGCTCAGCCAGAGAGTGAGGCTGATCTGGGTACACAGCATGATCCTGATTCAAAAACCATGCCCGTACTGAAGAAAAAGGCACCGCGGGCTGCAAAAGACGTTCAAGTCAAGGCAGAACCTAGCCGCCAAACGCGGTCGAAAGCCAAAAAGGGAAAGAGGGGGTTGGAGCCAGATCCAGATTCGAGTTCAAAGGCGCGTAAACGCGCGAAATCCAACGAAACCGTTTCCAGGCGGCTAAGGTCAAGTGACGTTCCTATCGCTGATCGTTCCGTTTACCGCCTAGAAGATAATGTGTGCGTGGTTCTTGATAGTCTGGATTTGAGCGACGCAGCTTTTTATGAAAGCAGATCGAATGCTTACTTGAAACCGGAAATGAAGACCGAGGATGAATTGTTGCCTAGGGTAGAAATCGAGATCTGTAGCCAATCCGTGTCCGATCTGGTAAGCAGTGCCGAAAATGGGTCTGAACTCGATAACTATGATAATGGAAAAGAAGCAAAAAATAGTTCCAGCTATGAACCTGACTTCAACCTGCAAGAACCAGAGGATATTGAGGGAGGCCACGAGGATGCTGTCGATGCCGGTGTTTTGCCTGAAGATGAGCTTGAAGATGAGCCCCATGATGAGCCCCATGATGATTCTGAAAATGAGGCACAACCCAATGAAATTGCACGGAAACTGGACTTCTCTCACGATGAAATCTCAGATGATGAGCCGGTATTCAAGAATGAGCCGCGTTTTCAAGCGTTTCCGCAGAATGGAACTGAACACCGAGAAGACAATTTTCCCGAAGCCCAGCTCGAAACATCATTGGTAGATACTCGCATCGAGGCGTCCCATGAAGAACTTGAAAACAATCAACAACCTGAAAATCACAAAGAAGCTGATACCGACTCCCAGAATGGGTATATTGAAGAAGTCATACGGGAATCAAGGAGTGGAGAGAACTCTGAGGCTAGTGATGGCGACGATGAGGATTCTGATGTCGACGGTACGACGCAAAATGGACTTTTCGTGAGTGACAGCCCCGAGTCACGTTCGCGGGGCAGTATTGATCAAGAGCCCACAAGAAGCTCCCCTGCGCACTCCGATTCCGATGACGAGACACTTGGATTTGAGCCAAGAAGAATAAGAGACGAATCAGACAATTACGTCAAGACAATATCAACGTGCAAAAAGTGTCCCATGAAGTTTGAATGGCGCAGAGGGTTCCCGAAAAGTATACTCAAGCAAATGGAGATACATCATACAGGGCACCTGTCTCAGGGGAGGCTACCCTGTAAATTTTGCCTGTGGACGACAAACCGTCGTGACTTTTTGAACAAACACATGGATCTCCATGGCGAATACCTCCAGGTGAAGGAAGAATATGCAAGAACGCTCTTTTTGGCAAACACGCCACTGGGTGAAAAGTCCTCTGACCCAAGCTTGAAGTATACTTGTGTCGAATGTGACTTGGCCTTCAGGCGTAGTGATCATTTACAGTCACACAAACTTAAACATTCAGATGAAAAGCAACATAAGTGTGACGAGTGCGGGGAAAGATTCAAACGCGTACAAGATCTACGCAGTCATCATGAAGCTGGCCACAGTCGCGCCGTGGACTGTGATAAGTGTAAGCTCACATTCAAGGACAAAAGCATACTTGAAGTCCACGTGAGACTGGTGCACTATACGCATAAGTGCAGATTTTGCCATAAGGGCTTTGCGAACGAGCAAGCGATGAAAGGACACATCTCTATGGTGCACAAGCATGATTTGTACACGCCTGAAAGTGACGTTCGTACATTGGTGACCAACGGGGACGCTGCAGAAAGAGAATCTGGGGGAAACCACGTGGGAGAAAACGAACGCGAATCGGGTAACGAACCAACAACAAAACACGAGGATGGCGGTGGTGGTCCGTGGTTCCCCACCAGGTTGATACGCATGTTTTCCTAAAGTTGGTGTGAGTGAATTGTGGGATACAATCATGACCTGTTGTCCCCATTCGGGCCATATATGATATGTGTTGCATGTCAGAAGGCGAATGTGTTGCACGGCGGTAGAATCTATGCATAGTCATAAACTCACACAGGGTGGCACGCTGCTGCAGAGTGAGTTAGCCAAATAAGGACTAGATTGAGGCCAGTGAGGTTTTACTCATACGTCGAGTTCAAAAAAGCACCCAACTCGAACTCATCTGCGTGAAGCATGCCCATCGAAAAAAAAAAAAAAAAGCTTTGCGTTTTTACTGTGACAACTTCTCCCATAGATAAGGCTTGATTCACACAATCTTTGCCTCTGTGCATCCGTGTTACTCTGATGAACTCCTAAAGTGCACTAGGCCTTAACTTACACGGACTTAAAGGCGATACGACAATGATCTTTTCTCATCATCGAACTGACATAGTGCTCGTGAAAGCCACTTGGGTTCCTCTCCTGATGGCTGAGTCGTCTCTCCTGGTGGTTGAGTGAAGACTCAATCTGACATAAATTTGTCATACCAGAGTCTTAACAGTCTATTCGGCACGCATGGTGAGAGTGGAGCATTGCAGTACTACCTTCGAAAAATGCTGAGGTTCACCGCAGAGGCAAGCAGCGCATGTACTACGTTCGATGTAGAGAACGATGAAAAAACCGCAGAGGATCTTCTCGGTCATATTTAGTGACACATATTTCCTCGGTGAATACAAACTTCGTCGCTTGGATATAAACGTACTCTTTTGGAAGGTACTATCTTTCCTTGACCATGCTCTTTGGTGACTGGAATGAAATTCGACAGTATTACTGGAAAAACTCCTAGAATACGTGAATGAAAAGGTCTATAAAAACAGTCTATGCTCTAGGGGGCGTAATCGCCCGTGTTGTAGATGGAAATGTCGCTCTCGGCCTTGACGTCGGCAAAATCCAGCGCGTCGATGCATGCATCCACGCTCATTCCACGATTACTGTACTCCTTGATGCGCTGGTTCTGCGCCCTGATCTGCTCCAACTCCTGGAGATAGTTGTCCTCCACGCCCGTGACGTATTTGCCCGTGAACACGCCAACCTCGAAGTTCAGCGTACGCTCGCTGCGGCAGCAAGCGATCAAGTCGTCCAATTCCTGGAAAAACACCTCGTCGGCGCCAATCGCCTCGGCGATTTCCTTCTCGGAGCGGTTGAAGCCAACAAGCGCCTTCGTGTCGGCCAAGTCGATACCGTAGATGTGATTGTAGCGGATTGGCGGGGCGCAAGAGGCAATAAAGACCTTCTTGGCGCCGGCCTCACGGGCCATGGCGACAATCTCTTTCGAGGTCGTGCCGCGCACAATCGAGTCGTCCACGATCAACACGTTACGGCCTTTGAATTCGGACTCCATCGCGTTCAACTTACGGCGCACGCTCAGCCGGCGCTCCTGCTGGTTGGGCATGATGAATGTGCGCCCAATGTACCGGTTTTTGACGAAGCCCTCTCTGTAAGGGACGTTCAATGACACAGAACATTGCAAAGCAGAGGTTCTGGCAGTGTCCGGCACGGGGATAACCACATCGATCTCGCCCAACACGTCCTGGTTCGGGAACCCGCGGCGAATCTTGGCTGCCAAGCGGTTACCCATCTCGATCCGCGATCTGTACACGGAAACGCCGTCCATGACCGAATCTGGACGCGCAAAATACACGTACTCAAAGATATCAGGTGCGAAAATCTTGGGCTCGGCCACCTGCTTGAACTCCGGCTGCTCGCCCTCGACAGGGTCCTTTCTGATGATCACAGCCTCGCCCGGGTTCACATCTCTGAACTTATGGAATCCGTGCGCTTTCAACACCACCGATTCCGAAGCAAGCATGTAGTCTTTCAGGCCGTCGGCGTTAACGCGCTCGCCGTATAACAAAGGCCGCACGCCGTTTGGATCACGGAACCCGATCAAGCCGTAGCCCGCGATCATGGCCACCACGGCATACGCGCCTCTGATCTTGGCCATGGTCTGTTCCAACGCGCTAAACACGTCGCTGTTGTTGACACGTGACTTGTTGAACTTGTCCAACTCGCACGCAAACACATTGACCAAAAGCTCCGAGTCCAGGTCAGTGTTGATGTGGCGGTGCACGGTTTCGTCCAAGTATTTACGCAAATCCGCCAGGTTCACCAAATTGCCGTTATGACTCATAGTAATACCGTACGGCGAGTTTACGTAGAAAGGCTGCGCCTCGCTGCCGGCACTCAGACCCGCAGTCGGGTACCGCAAATGCGTGATGCCCATGTTGCCAACAAGATTCAACATTCTCTGTTGCGTGAACACGTCACGTGCCATGCCGTTGCCCTTGCATTGGTAGAAACGGCCCCTGCTGCCACAAGTAACGATCCCCGCCGCATCCTGGCCACGGTGCTGCAAAAACATCGCACCCTCAAAAAGCTCGGCCGCCACGTTTTTTTTCTGGTCGGCAAGCACAACTCCAAGAATTCCACACATTGTTGAAGATGAGATGAGTTATCGGAAGCGGTTAAAACGGCTCGAATGACCAAGTATAAGAATGTACAACGTTTTTCCTGGTGTCAAGAAAACTGTGTTTGTTGAAAACGAACGGTCCAGGTGGGGTCCGTGGTGTTTTTGGTGAAGAAGATGAGTTCTTGAATCGTCTGGACTTTTTTTTTTCTCCGATTTGCACTTATTATCAGATGCAGTGGCTTCGCGGTCCGAGTCAGGCGCGATATTATCACACCAAGTCTAATAGTGTGGGGCACCACCGGCACTTGAAGGCCGCGCACGCACGGCACGGTAAGCTAGGCTGGAACTAGACTTGCAAGATTCTTGACCTTAAAGTATGGAGACTGTTCGATGTGTGATTAACTGAAGGTTTGTTTTTTCTGGTTTCAATTGACCTTACTACTATTGATGATTCTAGTCATGATGTTTTGATTTGATTTGATAGATCGCTTGTATAAGTAGTATTGCTTTGGGGCTAACGGTATTCTGTTAAGTCTCTCACGCAAGCCTACATGACTCTGCATTGCAAGTTTCGTGTTTGGTTCGGATGCCACGGCAAATGTGCACCGGTGGCAAAAATTGGTCAGAATGTTGGGCAAAAGAATGCCTTCTTTTCTGGCCACCATTTTCGGAAATACATGGCAATTCTTGAGTTTCTTTTGGAATTTCTCAACGCTTTTTCATTAGGTTTTGGACCGGGCCTCCAATTGAGGCTCGGAAGGCGCTTAGCAGCAGACTGGCCTACATAACAGTGACTACTCTTCACCGGGAGGTTTATTGGGAGATTGAACATAAATAAATAAAAATAGCCCTCTTGTGGTTTAGGTGTCACAGGGGTTGTTTATCTGATGTGAGCGAAGTCTGATGTAATTCGTTGGTGGTCAATGGCGGTGCACTCCAAATGTCGACCAGTTGGGCCTTCATGAAACAGATTGCTTGAATTCTGAGCATAAAGGGAATATACAATTCTTACTTCGCTATTCCAACACAAGTGCTTTCTAGTAGGCGAATATGATTTTCGAAAACTATGGAGTATAAAAAGGCCAAAAAAAAAAAAAAAAAAAAAAAAGATAATGCTGATGAATATGCGAGTGGAACCGTGATGTAGTCATAAATTAAGATGTGCCATGGCCAGATGGAGTTGAAAGTCGTTAATCATTGGAGGGAACGTGAAGCCTCGTACATACAGAGGGCTTGTGCTTGAGTCTTTGCATAAGTTGGCTTGCTGACATCGGTAAAACGGCTCGCCTTTCTTTTCACCCGCTCGTGAGCAGTCTTGTAATATCCCTAACTGGTGTACTTATCGCATAAGCTTCGTCTGGCATTCTCTTGATTATTGGGATTTGATTGTTGTGATTTTTTTTTTTTTTTTAATTTGTTTTCTTCTTTTTTTTGTGTTTTTTTTTTAGATTTTTCATTAATTTGAGTGCTCACTTCCGGCTATGAACCAGAGTGAAGGCGTTTGCCACGTGGGCTCACTGCTGTTGCTGGACAGGGTACTGGCCGGTAAACTGGGAAGGGTAGCCGTTGTATTGTGGGGGAACTGGATACTGGTTTGGGTAGTTGAACAGTGGAGGAATTGCGCCAGGATATTGCGGATACTGGCCCACAGGCTGGCCCGGCACCGGACCTTGTCCTTGTTGGGATTGCTGCGGTGGAGATTGAGATCCCTGTTGTTGCTTCTGATATTGCTGTGCGGCTTGTTGCTGAAGCGCCTGCTGTTGGAGGGCTTGTTGTTGAAGGGCTTGCTGTTGAAGGGCCTGTTGTTGAAGAGCTTGCTGCTGCGAAGCCTGTTGCTGCCCACCTGGCTGAACCTGCGGTTGGCCTTGGTAGTCGTAGCCTCCTCTTCTCTCCTTCCCTCTGGGCAACTCTTCAAGCTTGAACGGTCTTGGAATTGATTCTTCGTTTTCGTTCACATACAATGATTTGTCGATAGTGGCTGGAATTGGCTTGATCTCAGTGCCCAACTCTTGTTCTATCTGGTACAAAGAATATCTGTCGTTCCAACTCATTAAGTTGATAGCCAAACCTAAGTGGCCGAATCTACCGGAACGACCGATTCTGTGCAAATAGGTCTCCGCAGACTTTGGAAAATCAAAGTTGATAACCACATTGACGGCTTGTACATCGATACCTCTAGTCAACAAGTCTGAGCAAACTAAGTTTCTAACTTTTCCTTGTCTAAACTCATGAAAGACCTTGTTTCTAGCTTGTTGAGGCATTTTAGCGTGCGAGTAGTAGCAGGAATAGCCGAGCTCAGTGATCTTCTTGGCCAATAATTCAACTCTGTTCGTAGAGTTGCAAAAAATGATCGACTGGTTAATTTGCAATTTGGAGAATAAAGTGTTCAAGCAGTGTAACTTTTGTTTTTCCTCGACGAAAGCATAGAATTGAGAGATACCTCTCAAGGTCAACTCATCCATCAAATTGATTTCGTAAGGTTTCGTCAAGTGTTTGTCCATGAAGGACTTGACAGCGTAAGGGAATGTGGCAGAAAATAACAACGACTGTCTCTTTTGTGGGAAGAAGGATAGGATTTGCTCAATAACGCTTTTAAACTCTCGAGATAACATTTTGTCTGCTTCGTCCATGACGAACAAAGGACATTCTGAGAAGTCGGCCACGGATCTAGCAGCCAAGTCTAAGACTCTACCAGGAGTGCCCACCAAGATGTGAACAGGCTCGTTCAATCGCAAGATATCGTCTTTCAAATTGGTGCCGCCGGTGGTCACCATACAATTTATACCCAAGTGTTTTCCCAAGGTTCTAACCACTTGCGACGTTTGCAACGCCAATTCTCTGGTAGGTACCAAAATCAACACTTGTGTTTTGTTGAGCTTGGGTTTCACCAGCTGTAAGGCTGGAATGACAAAAGAGGCAGTCTTGCCCGTACCGTTCTTGGCTCTAGCCAAGATATCTCTTCCTGCGAGCGCCATAGGTATCGACTCCTCTTGAATGGGGGAAGGCTTCTCGAACCCAGCCTCGAAAATGCCCATCAATAATTCTCTTTTCAAATTGAGGTCCTCAAAACTCTTGCCTTTCGTGTTGAGCACATCCTCGGTCTGCACTCTGGTGTCCTTTTCGGGTATGTTCAATGAATCCTTCCAGTTTTGGTCAGACATTGTGAAAATTTGTAAATCTGCTTAGTGTGATATAAGTGACGTAGAAGTCTAGAATCAAACTGTCAAAGAAAAATCGTGACTTTGTATGTTCTTGGTTCTGTAATACCGGAAGGTCTGGCTTCTGTCTTATTCCGGGTCAATTTCAAAGTTTGATGACCGCGATAGGCAAAAAAAAATAGCTAGAATTCGGAATCTTTGAAGCGCGTGGAACTAGCTTGGAAATATAGGTACAGTTATCAAAGGTAGAACTCAAGTCGAGACTGTTGTGAAGGTTTTATCTGAAACTTTTATGAAACTTAGAGTAGGGATAAGCGCTGGTAAGAAGGACGGCCAGGCGACAAATTGTAGTTGGATTCGCACGACCGCGCGGACAAAGTGTTACCCGGCCAGAACGCAAGCTGCCTCATGAGCAAGCCTTCAAGAATCGGCAAAAGACAGCAAGAATTAGACCGTTGCGTCCCACCAATTCAGGTGTGGCCTTCGACGGGTCCGTGATTTCATTTTTGGTCATTCCTCAGCTCATTTTCTTTTTTCTCATGTATTTTGTCATTTGCATTACAGACCTGGAACGTGCCTACCATGCTCCGGTGCCTTATATGCAAGCTCTCTGAGGGCAGAATTGAGTGTTATAACACATCTACAGCATCTGGGTTTTTTTGATTCTTCTTCGAAAATCTTTTATTCTTTGCTTGAATGAAAAGAGATTCATCATTACTTGTTCATGTTTTGCACGGCACTGCGCCTTTTGCAGGCTCAAATAAAGAGTTATTTGGTGAGAAATTGCAGTCTCTTGCCCGCGCAATAATCTGGCTCGGTGGATTTCAACACAGCTGGCTGTAGCTGTAGTCATGACTCATAGGAGGCACAAGATAATCAGCACTGCATTGATTTTTTGAAAGGATCGAGTTTTTTTTTTTTTTTTGGGGGCGTGAGCAAGAAAATATAAAGAAACGACTGAAATCGTGCTCCTGCCTTTATGGCAGAATGTCTGTGTCTGGCTTTGTCATGAACTGGGCCGTGCGCAGGTCTATGTCCGCGCGGGCCAACTTCTCTTGCATCTGCGCCATGATCTCCAGCTCGTTGGTGCGGATTGTGAGGCCCTGGCTCCGGATTTCCTCCATCGAAAGGTTGAAAGGGTAGACACATGATTCGTTCGGACAAGTAATTATGGCCTGGGACAGCGAGAGGAGATGCTTTCGCAACTCAGCCGCGCATAAGGGGCAGTTCATTGCGCCAGAATTTTCTTGTTTTAGTGGGAGATAAAGAAACAGTGGGTTCTGAGTCTCGATGACCTTGGGCGAAATAATGTATGTTCGAATGGCGCGCCTGCTTCTGAGAAGATCTTGATTCAGGCCCACTGAAGCCACAGTCCCCACTACCGAATTAAAAGTTCGACATTTATCAGCTCGAGGTCAATCAATACTTTTTGACTTATTATTCACCACCTGAAAAACATTTGCTGTGAAATCGTATTTTGAGGTTGGCTGTAGATCCGTATAAATTATTTGCTTCTATCATCCGACCTTCGTCAAATCGCGCTTGCTGCCTGGCTCTGTTGCGTCTGCTCTTGCGATGGGGCCGCACCTCGAGCTGGAATCAGGCCAGAGAGACATACACCAGAACTGATCTGGCCCCATATAAAGCCAAGCAAACACACACAAATTCTTGAGAAATGAAGCTTTCGCCAGAAACAGTGGAAAAGCTTCAAGCGAATCAAGCAAATGTCCGCAACATATGTATTCTAGCACACGTGGACCATGGCAAAACGTCGCTCAGCGACTCTCTTTTGGCGACAAACGGTATCATTTCACAAAGGATGGCGGGCAAAGTACGATTTTTGGACTCACGAGAGGATGAACAGCTCAGAGGTATCACCATGGAATCATCAGCAATCTCGCTTTATTTCAAGATCTTACGGAGGAAGGAAAATGCCGAAGAAATCGAGACAAACGAGTATTTGATCAATTTGATCGATTCCCCAGGCCACATCGACTTTTCGTCCGAAGTTTCTTCTGCCTCAAGACTTTGTGATGGTGCAGTAGTGCTTGTGGACTCTGTAGAGGGTGTCAGCTCGCAGACAATCAACGTTTTGAGACAGTGCTGGGTCGACCGGATCAAGCCGCTATTAGTGATCAACAAAATTGACCGGTTGGTGACAGAATGGCGAATGACGCCCTTGGAAGCTTACCAACACATGTCCAAAATCATTGAGCAGGTCAATGTGGTCATGGCGTCTTTCTTCTCGGGAGACAGAATGCAGGATGATTTGAATTGGAGAGAAGGCGGCTCGCTAGGCGATTATGTCGAGAGATCCGACCTGGAGCTATACTTTGCGCCGGAAAAAAACAACGTGATTTTTGCGTCTGCAATTGATGGCTGGGCTTTTTCCGTGAACACATTTGCCAAAATCTACCTGGCTAAGTTGGGGTTCTCGCAGTCTGTGTTGGCAAAATCGCTTTGGGGCGATTTTTACTTGGACATGAAGAACAAAAAGATTATTCCTGGAGCGAAGTTGAAACCTCTGCAAGCGCTGCTAAAATCACTATTTGTCACGTTAATCTTGGACCAAATTTGGAGCATTTACGACGCGTGCGTCATTGAGCGCGATGACGAAAAGCTAGAGAAAATTGTGTCGAAACTAAATGCCAAAATCTCACCCCGTGACATGCGTTCGAAAGATTACAAAAGCTTGCTCAATGTTTTAATGTCGCAATGGATTCCCTTGAGTCATTCCTTGTTAAGTGCAGTGATTGAGTATTTGCCAGGGCCTCAAAAGGCGCAGCAAGACCGCATGGACAAAATTCTCGATGAAGTTTTGTACAGTGCCATCACGGACCCAACCATTGACAAAAACACGCTCATCGATCCTGGATTCAAAGATGCAATGACAAACTGTAAAGTCTCTGTTCCTGAAGACCACACGTTGGCGTATGTATCGAAAATGATTTCTGTCCCAGAAAGCGAGCTTCCCAAAGAGGTTACACAGGAACTCAGTTCTGCCGAGGTGTTGGAGCGTCAACGGAAGGTACGAGAGAAAGCTCGCCAGGCCGAGATTGCCTCGGCGACTGCAGCGTTGGAGGCCTCCAAATTGACTGATGGCGATGACATTTATTTGGAAACGCGCCCAGATCAGTTTCAATGGGAATTCGAAGATGACGAGGACGCTGAGCCCGAGGAGGAATTGGAAAAAGAGGTGCTAGTGGCGTTTACGAGAATCTTCGCAGGAGAGTTGTCCAAGGGTCAACGCGTGTGTGTTGTAGGGGCGAAATACGACCCTTCATTGCCGAAAACTCACCCAACAAATATCGAGCAGCTTCATGAAGATATTGAAATCGAGGATCTTTTGCTTCTCATGGGCCGAGAATTTGTCAGAGTCGACTCTGTGCCTGCGGGAAACATTGTTGGTGTGGTTGGGCTTGGCGGCATTGTGTTGAAAAACGCAACCCTCATGTCGGAGGTGCCAGACGGATCACCATACTTGAACATGGCATCTACGTCCACATTGATCCACAACAAACCAATCGTGAGTGTCGCCATTGAGCCACAAGACCCGTTCAAATTGTTCAAGTTGGAGAAAGGCTTGGACTTGCTCTCAAAAGCCGACCCTGTGTTGGAGTGGTATGTCGATGACGACTCGGGGGAACTCATTGTGTGTGTTGCTGGCGAATTGCACCTCGAGCGGTGCCTCAAAGATTTGGAAAAACGATTCGCGCCCGGCTGTGACGTGGTTATCAAGGAGCCTGTGATTCCTTTCAGGGAAGGTTTGGCCTATACCAACGAAAAAAGCGCACATGCAGACGACGTGGACTCAGATGCTGAGGACGCTGAGGTTTCGAAGGAAGAACTTGATTTGCAGCTTGAGGTACACCCCATGGCGCCTGAGCTCTGCAAATTTTTGACAGATCACGAATCTGAAATCAGAGAGGTGGTTGCGTTCAAATTGAAGCACTCGGACAAACATGGGTCTGAGTATGCACTTGAGTTTCGTGAAAAATTGAAAAAGGCTATAGACGACACCGAGTTGGATGCTAAGCTTCTAGATGTATTTGGCAGTCTCGATGCTTTTTTGGACAGTATCATTAGCTTTGGGCCTAAGCGAATCGGGCCCAACCTTTTTGTTGAAGACCCAGCAAATGGCTGTCAGTTCAGAAGAGTGTTTGGTGCGGAAAAGGATGAAAAATTCGAGTTCGAGAGCAATGTTTTGAGTGGGTACCAATTAGCCATGAATGACGGGCCGCTTGCCTCCGAGCCTATTCAGGGCACTATTACTGTGTTGAAGCGCACTTTCCGGCCAGAAAGTGAGGAACTTTTGCTCAATCTTGGTGGCCGTGTTTTGAAAAGAACAAAGCAGCTTGTCCACTCATCGTTTTTGAAATGCTCGCCAAGGTTGTTTTTGGCCATGTACACGTGCGAGATTCAGACTTCGCCAGAAGTGTTGGGCAAAGTCTACGCTGTAGTACAAAAGAGAGGCGGGTCTATCATTTCCGAGGAGTTGAAAGAGGGAACCCCCTTTTTCACCGTTGGGGCTCGGATTCCTGTGGTGGAAGCTTTTGGCTTTTCCGAAGAAATCAGAAAAAGGACATCTGGCGCTGCCAGTCCTCAGTTAGTGTTTGATGGGTTTGACATTTTGGATATCGACCCGTTCTGGATTCCGCACACAGAGGAAGAATTGGAGGAGCTAGGAAAGTTTGAGGAGAGAGAAAACGTTGGCCGTAGGTACATGAATGCCATCAGAAGACGCAAGGGCTTGTTTGTTGACGAAAAGGTGGTGAAGAATGCAGAGAAACAGCGTACTCTAAAGAAGGATTAGACGGTTTGTGTTGGAGCAGATCACCTTCATCTGTTCGTTACAAGGATACGGGAAAAAGAAACTGCTTTTCTAACCTATCACGAGCTTACATGCATATTCATCAGTGGCAAATTCACGATTTAAATTAGGAAATTTCCTGACAGACTTTGTTTTCTGCAAAATAATTCGAACGGCCTGATTTGCACTTTGGCAGCTATCACGGCAGCCCAGGCATGGATGCGCGCACATGTCGCTCTGTGCAATCTTTAGAAAAAAGTCCCAAGTTAAGTATACCAACGTACCAAGCATCAATTGATCGTAAAGTCCAATAAATAAACAAAGCATGCTAAGAAGATGACAAAGGAAAACGCCAAAAAGCCTAAAGACACACATCCACAGCCCGAGCAGGAAGACACCTCCCTAGATGCAGGCCCTGAACACGTACACCGGGCGTCTGCAATGCAACGTATGATTGACATAAAGAAAAGCTATGATTTCTGGCAGGATCTTGTGAGCAAAAACGTGCGCAAAAAGCTCCGCTCGGGAAGGTCTTCTGAGTCCGCCAGAGAAAAAGAGGCTGCTGCTGAGCGCCTGCGAGACGACGCTCTATCGGCAGAATATGCCGCAGTCTACAACGATATAGTGAGCCGAGGAACCGATTCTTTCTCCGAGCAGGATTTGCACCTGCTTCGAAAGCGTCTCGATGAAATTGTTGCAAGGAATGGTTTCAAGGTGAAAGAAAGCGAGGTGGACCGGCTCGTGGAAACTTGTTTGGGGCAGGTGAAGAAAACCCAAGGATTTGACCCATACGGCAACGAGGACGAAGAGGGTCTCCACGACGATAACGCGGGGCCTGAGAATACAGAGGCCGAAGAGCTACATGCGCAAGATGACTACGATGTCGAGGAGGTGCGTGACGAGAACAAATTTCTGTATGAGTATCCATCGCGACACCACCATTTCGAGGTGGAGCTCAGTGACGGGCCGCCAGGTGCCGAGGCCGATGCCGACGAGCCTTCGTGCGAGTTCACGTTCGAGTATGACCGTGACGGGAAGTTGATACCGACGGCGAACAACATTGAGGAAAAACTCAGGCTCATGAACCTACAGTCTCAAATCAGCAGCGAGGCGCTATCACTGGCACAGGCGCAGGCACTGGCGATAGCTCAAGCTTCCAGCAGCAAAAAGAAGAAAAAGACAAAGAAGAAGAAGAGCAAGGCCAAGGGCGAGGATGAGCACGGTGCGTGTGGGGACGCGGGTTTGAACGTATGCTTATTCTGTCAATACGAAGACTTTTATGGTGTGAAACCAGTATATTCCAGACGCAGACAAGATTTCACTCACAAATGGGAAATGGAAAGGAGGATGAAGATCCGAGAGAAGCTCGAACTGGCGAAGCTGGGTGCCAGATTGAGGCATGAGCAGAGGCGACATGATGAAACTGCGGCAGAATACGATCTGGAAGGAAGCCATGGGACAGTCCAAGATGCATGATGTGTATGGTCAGCTTAAGCCTTGATGGTCGCAGAGTCATGTGACCAATGAAATTCAGCGATGAGATAAATGCGGCAAGTGGCCCTCTTTTTGGCTTCAAGTGCAAAACACCGGCCTTGCCCTCAATACACACACAATACACATTGGAAAAACGCTACTTCTTTTACCAACATGCCATTTCTCTCTCTCCCTATCATAACGAAATTCCGATGCGACTGCACCTTCTGGCTACCAGCTCAAGCTGCTTTAAAGGGCATGCATTGTTGAAACAAAATACCACAGTGAGTGGCAATTTTCTCACAGACATAATTGTTACCTAAATTTACTTATCTAGCATTCTGTGATTTGATAAAATTTCACTAATCGCATATGGTTGAGGGTGTTCTTTTGTCTTGCTGGCATTTTGAAATTGCCGTATTTGGAGTACAGTGAACATAATGATCTCCCAATACACCATACATGATTGTCTCAGCTGGAATCGCCAAAACAATTGCGCCGCCACATATTTTGAAACGCTTCTTTATGAGCAATGCCCCGTTCGTGATGCTGAAGTTTGTCTCTTGCCATTGCTCAAACAGGACAGGAACGTCAGATTTTTGCTTGAGCATATAAAAGACTCAGTTTGCATTATGACATATGTATTCACTCAAGAATGAGACTCATCCCTACTTCATTTGCGCTTCTCACGCTTTGGCGCGTTTCTCCGGCCCTATGTAGTGACTCAGTTGAAGATCCCGCTGGTTATGCGCCACAAGACTTGGAATCTAACTTATACCCAGAAACCGAGACCGAGCATCGCCCAAATGGCACGAGTATCCACATACCGCAAGAAACCGCTGGTGAGCGCCTAGATTGGTTCATCGGCCGTTTGAGAACGTTTGTTCATGGCAAGGACTTTGATGTCCGTGGATTCGACTGGCATTCTGATAGACTTCGGGGACAGTTGTTTGAAGTATATGGCCGTGTCATTCTCGCAGATGTTCATCACCGTGACATCTGGTACCAGTATTTGTACGCAAAAGAGATGTTTCAAACCATGCTTGATGCTTCGGAAATCATCAAGTTTTATAGCCATGTGAACACATTGCCCCATGGCTTGATCAGTATAGTGGCTCACCTCAACGTGCAGCTCATGACGCTTTTTACATTGCAAGGCCATCCCGATGTCACAAGACACAAATACAGTGACATAGTGTTAGATCTGATGAGCAGCCTAGACCACTGGATAAGCATGTTTGAAAGAGTGGCAAATGTCCCCATCCCGGTCCAGGTGGCTTTCCAAAACCAAGCGTCGCAAGCGAAAAGCGTTCTTCGTGTATTTCAAAAATGGGTTTGAAAGCTGTAAAGGGTGAAATAATTTCCAATTGACGGGGCAGACCCAAAGGGTGTTTTGCTGAACATTTATGCGTTAAAAGCAGTGAGCAGCATCTAGAATTCATATTTCATCTGTTAGTTCGGTTAAGTTGATGAGCGTGATTTGGCAAAAAAAAGTATGAATTTGAGGACACAGGACTTACATTAGGACAGTAAATCTTTCAGCCAATTTTTGTTTGCTGGACTTCACAGGCTTTTCAAGCGATCTAAGCGTCTGAGAATTGTTTGCAGTTGCATTTCACCTAAAAAAAAGATGCTTATCCGCTTTACTTCTTGCGTCGCGAACAAATAAGAAAATTGAGCTTTTATATCATGTCTCTGTTTCAGCAAAGTAGTCAGAGGCCGTTCTGTTAGTTGCCTTAAAGTCATAACAACCGATTTGTCACGACGTGAGCTAAGCCAGGGAGGACGATCAATGCCTAAGGTAACAGCTGATTTTCGTCCAGATTAACATTCAGCATTAAACAAACATTTCGAGGAATCACGCACGGTCACTCTCTTTTCTTCTATAGCTGTCCTTCAACATGGTTCAGTTTTCGTGATTAGATTGCCCACTTTAATGCTCGACAGCGGTCCGTTCGCAACAAACGACATTGGCCTTGAGAATGGAGTTCGCGACATGAGTGCTTGCTGCTTCTGTTGGCCAACGTGACGTTTGTGTTCTGGACGAAAGCCTGCAAACGCTGAATTACGATCCCAGAGCCCCTGTTGGTCTTGCACGGACGCATTGCCTAGGTCTTGATACATTTGCACATCAATTTTAGCATTACCATATTCGGAAAAAATGCCTTCTCTCACTAAACGTTCAGCTTCTGTCACAACCTCAGACGCTTCTTCCCCGTTCGCAATCTCCACGCGTGAGAATCTGATCGTCCTCAAATGTCTTCGCAACGCGTAATTCTGAAGACCGCTGATGAAAGCCTCCTTGAGAACTTTATCGGGGACAGGAACTGGTGCGAACTCATTATACCCTTGGAGCTGCGTGTGCATGGCAATATACTCTTGTAGAGACCCATTTTGTTTGACTTTCTGAAGTTTGTTGAGAATGCTCACGCCATAAGCGCTTCCGCAATACCGATCCTCAAAAAAATTCAAGAATATTTCTACTGTCAACTCTTGACGTTGAAAAAGGCTAAACGCGGCAGACTTTGCACTACCTTGAAGCAACCTGTAGATGTACGCCAATATCTGGTTAACCGGGATATCGTTCGAAAGAGCAAGATGCCTCTTCAAAGCCTGCAACCAGTACATGGCAGCTAAAGGACGATCATCGGAAGGAATGATGTCTGGGTTAAAGTTTGCAGTGAATAGAGTCAACATTTCATATCGGAACCGACTTGCATTGGTCGGCGGGTAGCCAAAGAACTCCTGGCGCGAAGGTCCGGCACGTGCCCTTGGGTCGTAAATATTGGCATTTGATGGCCGAGTCGCGGCATTTACATATGATTGATTGATTGCGTTCGACATATCCTGGTGTGTTTTGATTGGTTATTTTCGTCTTTGAGTTGATAAGGTAAAGTGTCAAGGAATTTGTTATGAAAGCTGTGATAATTTGAAAGTGAGTCTGAAATCTTGTTTGATGAGATAATGGATACTTTCTGTTAGCGGCGCTACCAAGTAAAACGTATTTTCCCCGTTGTTACTAATGGGACTGCTAATCTGAATTGTTAATCTGGATCGTCAGAATGTATCTGGATGTTGGCTCGGGGTGTTCTCGGGAAGCCTGGCAATTAGCTTTAGGTACTCAGGTCTCAAGCCGATATAGGAGATCGGGATTGGCGTCCGACTCAGTGATAAGCTCGCTTGACAGATTTGATAAGAGTAACGTAAATTAGCTCTGGCGGAGCGAGCTCTATGACTGGCTCTGGATGAGCCAGTCGTGAAATTTAAAAGCTAGCTTCCGAAACGAGCTTGTAAAGAAGCTTGCTCCTTGCTTCGTTGCTTGCTTACTTAGTCATTTCCAAATCTCCTGGACTAGAATCTGTATATGCTATAAATATAGTCCAAGAAGATCTCATTTAAATAAAGCAGGATGTTTATTTGTGAAAAAGGCTTCTTCGAAAACTCATTTAAATCTTCACACGTTGATTCTCAAAAACTGGTCAACGGATGTTTATATGTTGGGAATGTTCCGTCTCGGCGAGCTAATCATGGTGGAGTATTGATGTTGATTATGTGAGTGCATGTTTGGCACTTAGGCCACAGCAAAGTTTGTGAAAATTTCAGATTCGAGCCAAGTGATGAAGCTATGAAAAAAATACAGAAGAATGCTCTTTATGAAGCCCAACCATCAACTTGGATATGGAGCAAAACGAGACACGTCTCATTCTCGGATGACTGGCCGCCTCAAAGCAAAGAGCATGCCGAATGTCAATCATCATCGGACATCCGTATTCTTGAGAATCTCGATGTAATCTTTGACAAAATGGATTTTAAACACAACAAGCTCTGCGATGTACCTGGCTTTGGCTTTGAAGTTTCTCCTGTGCTTAACAAAGAGGTGTCTCGAGTGTGCAAATGGTTTGGAGTCTTTTCCGGGTTCCTGGCTAGCAGCCGCATTCAATGACCTCTTTAAGAATGGTATGCCCCCAATTTGCAAAGTCGAACTTTTCTTGCGCCGGAGGATATCAAAGCTTTCTTTTTCGATTTCATTGTTCTGTACGTATAGACCAAGCTCCGGCTTGTGCGTAGTTTATCGGCCTTATTGTGGCTGCAAAAAATAATTCGTAACGCTGTACCAGTCTGCCTGGTGCTTTTTTGTATATGCATTAGTCAATACAACATCCCAGACGGACCCACGACTTTTGCTCGGATTCCGGTCTTGCCGTTTCAGAGCAGGTGTTTTCTCCATAACAACGCGACCAAACGCCGTTTTTATTTTTTTTCTTTTTCTTTTTTCGTATTCATTTTCGCTTTATACATCTGGAGGTATGTGTAGTCATATTGAATGACTCAATTTATCAGACTGTTGCCTATCAAGCTACTCAAAGATAGTTATACTTCAAAGTGACCTGCAGTTTCAATAACGTTCTCTTTACTCAGAGAAGCTTGATCATTTGTGAAATATTCGCGTGGCAGGGACGATTTTTCAAAAATCGAAAAGTTCGAGCAAAATTCAGAAGAGGCACAAAATCTTGTATCAAGCAACAGAATACATATCCATCTTAACGAGAATCCATATGGATGCAATTCACAAATAGGACTAGCGACACGTGTCTCCTCGGCATCAATTTGCGATACACAAGCGATCAGCAGCACAGCAGCATGCCCCTATCATACAATGAGCACGGAGTAGACTATATGAGAATGCAACAATACAATCGTATAACTATTTCTTTTGGTTTCATAAAGTTGAACTTGTAAAATTTTTATAGAAAACAAACACGAATGAAAACAGTTTCACACGCAGAGCCTTGGATTCTTTGCCTTCGCCTTGAGAGTATCCCAATGCCGAATACGCGGTTGTTTCTTGTGCGCGAAGTCTTCATCGTTCCAGTCTTGGGCTGTGCGCCAACATTGTGAGAAATGAACGAACACTGAGAAGAATAACCCATTCGAGAAAAACAATACTGACATTATCATTTACGGTAACATCAATTAAGCCCTTATACCTATTATCTACACAAAATGCTTGCAAAGAGTGTCACGCCTGCTACGCCGGTCACGAGACCGAAATCTCATATTAACGACTCGTACACTTGGATTAAACAATGGTATACGCCGCTCGAAAACAGCCTGTCAGGGTCAGCAGCAAACACCAAATTGAAGGGATGGGTAAAGGTCCAAACGCAGCCTGCGGATTCCGCAATCACCATTAGCACTGACGCGTTTGACTTGGACAAGTACATAATCTACAGAGAGCCAGTGGACGAGAAGCCAGCGGAGGAAGAGACGCCAGTGGAGCAGCCTGGAAATTCGGATTTGAAACTGGCTTTGTCGATGGACAAACGCGAGGATCAAGTTTCGTCATTGTCTGGCTTGGGAATGTGATTTGCAATACAGTCTATTGGTGCTTTATTGAGTACTGCGGCGGTTGTATTGATAAAAGGGTGTCAATTCCATGAAACAGATTACGTGATGTGTATAAGTGAATCACTCTCTTCTCCAAGTGTCCTCGTTTCGAGTATTTGAGCTATGAATGTATACTAATGCGATCTCTATATTATGACAGACCCCCCAGACCATTCATGTCCTAGAGACAAGCAAGAAGCTTATCATCACAGTTTCACAGCGAGGAGCGTGACACCTTGCCTTGCAGATTCAGTTGCCTCCAGTAGCTGTGTAGCCTTGTCGAAGTCCCACAATTCTTCTGCGGAAAACTCTGCAATGTCCTTACCAGCCTTGATCTGCCTCTGAAACAGCCGCTTGACATAATTGAGGTAGTTCATTTTGGTGGGATCTCCACCGCCTGTATTCATGATCAATAGAGAACCAGCAGGCAACGCATTGTATAAACGCTCAAGTCTTTGGTCCAAGTCACGAAGTAGTTGGGTTTTGTCATCTTGAGAGACTGGGGGCTTCTTTCCGCCAGTCCTGCTATCTTCATCAAGCAATCGCCCAGTATATGACGGCGGGACCGTTTTTCTTCCGCAGTTGTATTGAATCTCCCTGAGCCAAAGTAAGTGAAAAGTTTTGGACGCCAGTTGCTCGATCACTTTGTTCACAGCTTCGTCATCGTTTGTGACCACAGATGTGGTCAATGTTGGTTCCTTCACGTCGTTGAGAAGAGACCCATACTCTTTCATCAGATAATCCACCAAAGAGCTCTCGAGCTTGGCATTAGCATCAAAAGCACTTCTGAATAGAGACAAACCAACTATTCTACCAAAGTCGGGACCCTCAATTAACTTGAGCTTGACCAAGTCTAAGCAAGCTCTCAGGTCTTCGATCGAAGAATGACCGGTACCATCTTTTTCACCATTTTGAATTGTTCTGGCCAAGTGCGTCTCGGCCAAATACTTCAAGGCATGCTTATAGGGATATCCTCGGTGATGCTCGAACAAGAGAGCTGTATCTATAATATTTGGGTGTCTGAGCTTCATGACATTTAGATCAGAATTGAGTGAGTGGCCGATCAAAATGTCGCTCGACGACACAAGCGAAAGCACTTTCTTCTGCACGTCCTCCAACGTAGTTGTTTCGTTCGCTAGCATCTCTTCGGTGATGCCCGAATATTTGGTCACGTAGTCAGTAATTTCCTCCTCGGGCTTGACAAGCTGATCATACACGACTTCATTCTGAAAGTTGATGATGGAGATTCTGGTGAGAGCTTTTCCAGAACTCGTCTGGCAAAACTCACAATCAAGAGCAAAAGTATGCGATCCCTCGTGCTCAAAATCGGCTGTCTCTACCCATCCTTCCTCGAGATTGTTGTCGGATGAGGAGTCCAAAGAGCTGTGAATTGGATATTTGTTGCTCTCTAGCTCCAATTTGGTCAAGAGCAAATCATATAACACTAATTTCACCTGGCTCAATTCTGCAGCCCGTCTTTTCTTGCCGGCTTTGGTGAGAGGAAGCTGTAAAAAGACACTGATCGGCGACGGCATGGACTCAGGCATGAATGTCGGTACCACATACTCACACTTTTCAGTGAGAAACGAGAGAGGAGTACTTGCGGATTTCTCGAGAGCTCGGAGGCGGGGCTTGTTTTTGAGATTAGTTTCATCTTTCCGAACCTGGAAGTTTGATTCTTGCAAGTCCGGCACAAATGCAAACACGACATTCTTCAATTTCCACGGGGCCGCCAAGTCAAACAACGGTGTCGTGCACAAGGTTTTCGCCTTGAGCACGTTCAACACAAAAAAACGCAACTCGTTCATGGAAAGCCCCTGCTTCGCCTCTTTATGATAGCGGAGCTCAATCTGCTCCGTGGCCCACTTGTTTTTTCTCTTGTGCACTTTTCCTTGCACAAGCGCGATGCTGTGGGCAGAGGAACGCCTACGTTTAGACGGTTGAGGCGTTGCCGTAGAAGCTTCAGACGCATGTGAAGCAACGCTGTCAGTATCGTCGTCAAACGCAGACAGCGACATACCAGGGTCTTTTTTTGCGTCTTTCTGGGCCTCAGAAAGCATTTCGCGCACAGCTTTCAAGTCGTTTTGCGAGTCCGCCATCGAAATCGAAAGCCGCGCTGTGTTCCGAGAAAGCACCTCGGGGCAATTTGGCGAAGGCTGGTCTGAATCCGGAATCGTCATTTTGGTATCCGGACTTCAGATACTCAGAGGAATGGCATTAAAGCACATGAACGCGTGCGGAAGCGTTGAGCGAGCAGGTCACGTGACATGGTTTCCGATGAGGGATGCGTTATTCATAGATCCGACAATTGTACTTGCGGACATATTTGGAATTTGGGAGTGTATTACAAGTATTCTTTGCTTTGTATTTTCCTTGTCTCACGAGTCTGCTTCCGAATTCGACATTCCTGCCGCAAGCTTTTGTAGAAAGTCAGCATACGATACACGCGTGTCTTTTTTCGGCGGAGGCGGCTGCAATGGAGGGTCAACTGCTAAAAGCTGAGAAAGCTGTTTCTTCCCTTCTTGATATATCTCATCAGTTCCGTAAATCTCGCCCTGACTTAGTCTCGACTCGGCTGTACTCTCGGATTTGGAATTCACATCTGGAGCTTGCGTCGAGGCTCGGAAATACTCATCGTATGCATCATTTAGCTCTTCGAGGTGTACGTCCATGGTGAGCAACTTCTTGTACTTGGAAAATTGAGGAATGGATTTGGCCACAAGAATGACCTTGCTCCACGAGTCCCATCCCACGGGAATATATTGGTGTATACTAGCAGTTTCAGTAAAGGGAATACCCTCTGCTTTATATACAACGAGCGTTGTACCATGCGAATTCTGAAAGAGTCGATTTGTGAGTGATATCATGGTCACTGCGTTTTGAATGAGATCCTGAAACCCGGAAACAGCAGCAAATCTGGCTCCATGTTTCAACGCCATGAACCGCAATGCCTGCTGCGTGAACACGTTTTTCTCGGAGATGTGATTGATATCGTCTATTTCTGCACAATCCTGAATGATTGCCAAATCAAATCCCAGGGTAACATCGGCGTGGCCCAGCGGTAACGTGACATGGAAATCCAGGCCCAAATCTGACGCAGTACCGCTCAGTTTAAGCATGTTTTCTTTGTAGCTCATAACGTATTTGTCTCTCTGCAATTTAGTCAATTCCGTGGGGCTCTTGCGGGTAATAAGCCTGAGTACATCGACTAGCACATTCATATCATGATTAACCAAGATGAGCCGCGCTTTGGGAACATTGGTCATCTGCTCAACAAGTTTTTCTAGGTACGCGAAGAAGCTGTACACACGTGAAATGACATAAATGTCGTGGTTTCCCTCAGAAACGTACCGGATCGAAGTGTCGTAAGCCGTTTGAGCCAGACATATGAGGATCACTGTATACTCACGTGTGGGGGAAAGCCCTGGCAACAGATCTATACTGGTCATAACAAAGGGGGAATGGGTTTTGATTCGCAGTAACTATGACTATTTGAAGTACGCTTTAATGATTCTTCTTATTATATTGGCGATGCTGGGTCTTTTTGGATTCTTATCGCAATCGGGGTGTTGCTTGTGGATGAAAGTCGGCAGATTCATGTCTTTATTTCGTTTACGCCTGGTAGCGCGGGCGCGGCGCGTATTTCTACTCAAGAGAATATATAATTTAAAGGCGAATGTTTTTTCGCAAAACTGTGGATATAAATCGATTGCTTATTAAATATTTTTCTCGTTCTTTCACAGCTCTAACTCTGGCCAAAGCTAAACTTTGCTTCCCTTTCAGTACGAGCGGGAAGGCCTGTCCCCATGGATCTCGATAGACTAATCGATTGTGCGAATACAGTGGATACGCGCTATAACGATGTCAAAACGTAGAGCATTCTCTTACGATATAGGTGTGAATTGTTATAAAAATTACAAGGACTCAAAAAACCGATGCAGATGCATCTATTCTACCAAAATTGAGTCCTATTTGGCTGGGTGTGGTGGGTTTAGGCACCATAAGCCAATTATGCTCCAAGTTTTCGCTGGAGCCGCATATGTTGATATCGATGGCTCTGTGAGGATTCCTGCCAGTCTGGTCTCATTTGATAACAACAACTTTCACTAAACAAGGCGTCCATTGATTTTTACCGAGACACCTCTTTCATTAAATGACAGTTCTTTGGCAAAATCAGCTTCTCTTATTGTTCTTTCTGACTGATCGGCATTTCTTGTCCTGGTTTTTTACGAGAGTGCGACCACTGCGAGAAAATATTTTCACAGCGGCAGAAGAAAAGATCCCCCTTTCTTCCCTCAAGCGTCAGATAGACTATATAAAATAGATACGTGGACGTAGACCCAAGTCATATTGGGTTGAACCACTATAAAACCTGGGCACCCCATCAATTGTAATTACCTGTGTGCTAGCGCATTAAACACGGTGTTGCACAAAATACTGGCGCGTCGCGGTTTTGTTTTCTGGTCGTTGTTTCAAGGGCAATGTTTCTACCCACAGACGACATCTGTTCGCAATCTAATGGCGTTTTGACCTTATCTTAAGATAGGGGCCAATGCTGTGGGCGTGCTTTACTAGCCAAACACACAAAGAAGCGCCGAGATAAAGCACATTTCCTTTTAAACCTATATATCCGAAAAGACTACTGATAGCGGAGAAACCGGGAGTTTTGCCCCTTAATTATGGGGAACCAAAATTTTGACCTCCAAACTATCGTTATACCGCGAATTATCGTTATAATGGAGATCGTTATAACGCGTACCCGCTGTAATTGGACACAAAGTCCAAGACGAAACTGATTGTGTGAGTTGAAGTCTTCACACACGAAGTCGCATTCTATTAGAACGCATAAGCAATGACCGAAATGATTATCATCGCCATACTAATACCTGATTTTCCGGCAGAATTGCCGAATTCAACACTGGCCGTACTGACAGTTTCTGAGCTCGCAACACTCATAGAAATCCCAGTGCTTTGCCAAACAACATGACTGGAGTGTGAACCCAAAGGCGAACTTGTTCTTGTGACATGAGCATCTACCGTGGACGCAGCTGAAGCAGATAAGTGGCCAGTTTCGGACTCACTGGCGCCCTGTGCCTCCCCGCGACTTCCGGCACCAATTTGGGCGGCAGTCCCAGATGTAAATGGAACCGCACTTATTCCGACAGGCGACTCAGCTGTAACCGAGACAACATCAGCTTCGGAATTCGATACAACAGATCCTTCAGCATGTTCAGGGTTCGCCGTATTCCCGGAAGCAGTTGAAGAGCCTGACCTAGATTCAATGAGACCAGTACTAAATGAAGCAGTAGATATGGTTCCAGACTTGGTAACAAAATCAAATTCGGGTGGAATTTCTGAGGCAAGAGATACAACAGCCGAGATCGCAATGGCGCTGCTCGAAGCATCAATAGATGTACCATCAGAAGACACCACATCGCTGGAAGTAAAAGAAGTTCCAGAGGCAGGCGCAATTGCTGGAGTACCTGATGCACCACTGACAGAAACCACAATAGAGCCGGGCACACCGGGTTGAGCGGATGCAGAAGGAATAGTCAGGCTAATGGCAGTGGTAGCAGACAAAGACATACTGCCCCACTTCCACAAAATGGAGGATTTAGAGACAAAATAGGTCACAGAGTCAGACGCAGTACTCAAATCAGAAGAGGGCCGACTCTCAGGAGCAATTGTTGTGACACTCTCAGACTCTGTGGCAAAAGACTTCAAAGACAATGAAGTGGAGATTGTGCCCGTTGTTGAATTGTGGTAGCCAGTGAATATACCAGATGGGATAATAGGAACGCTCGAGACTCTTTCAAAGCTCGACAAAGTCGAAGACTCTCCCATCAACAGATTGCTAGGTGGGAACAGCGACGTGGTGGTGTACAAGCCAGCAGAGTTGGTTGTCACATCGACAACACCAGACTTAGTCGCAACAGATCCGTCAGAATTGGTGGTCACAAAAGTGGTAGTATACTCCTGCAACCCGCTGCTAGAAACACTGCTAAAGGCACTGCTAGAAACACTGCTCGATGGGAGCAACGACGTGGTGGTGTACAACAGGCCAGCAGAGTTGGTCGTCACATCGACAACACCAGACTTAGTCGCAACAGATCCGTCAGAGTTGGTGGTCACAAAAGTGGTAGTGTACTCCTGCAATCCACTGCTAGAGGCACTGCTAGAAGCATTGCTAAAAACACTGCTAGAAACACTGCTAGAGGCACTGCTAGAAACACTGCTCGATGAGAGCAACGACGTGGTGGTGTACAACAGGCCAGCAGAGTTGGTCGTCACATCCACAACACCAGACTTAGTCGCAACAGATCCGTCAGAATTGGTGGTCACAAAAGTGGTAGTGTACTCCTGCAATCCACTGCTAGAGGCACTGCTAGAATCACTGCTAGAGGCACTGCTAGAAACACTGCTAGAGGCACTGCTAGAGGCACTACTAGAAACACTGCTAGAAACACTGCTAGAATCACTGCTAGAGGCACTGCTAGAAGCATTGCCCGATGGGAGCAACGACGTGGTGGTGTACAACAGGCCAGCAGAGTTGGTCGTCACATCCACAACGCCAGACTTAGTCGCAACAGATCCGTCAGAATTGGTGGTCACAAAAGTGGTAGTATACTCCTGCAACCCGCTGCTAGAAACACTGCTAGAAACACTGCTAGAAACACTGCTAGAAACACTGCTAGAAACACTGCTAGAGGCACTGCTAGAAACACTGCTCGATGGGAGCAACGACGTGGTGGTGTATAACAGGCCAGCAGAGTTGGTCGTCACATCGACGACACCAGACTTAGTCGCAACAGATCCGTCAGAATTGGTCGTCACAAAAGTGGTAGTATACTCCTGCAACCCGCTGCTAGAAACACTGCTAAAGGCACTGCTAGAAACACTGCTCGATGGGAGCAACGACGTGGTGGTGTACAACAGGCCAGCAGAGTTGGTCGTCACATCGACAACGCCAGACTTAGTCGCAACAGATCCGTTAGAGTTGGTGGTCACAAAAGTGGTAGTATACTCCTGCAATCCACTGCTAGAAGCATTGCTAGAGGCAATGCTAGAAACACTGCTAGAGGCAATGCTAGAAACACTGCTCGATGGGAGCAACGACGTGGTGGTGTACAACAGGCCAGCAGAGTTGGTCGTCACATCGACAACGCCAGACTTAGTCGCAACAGATCCGTCAGAGTTGGTGGTCACAAAAGTGGTAGTATACTCCTGCAATCCACTGCTAGAAACACTGCTAGAGGCACTGCTAAAAACACTGCTAGAAACACTGCTAAAGGCACTGCTTGAGGCAATGCTAAAAACACTGATAGAGGCACTGCTAGAAGCATTGCTCGATGGGAGCAACGACGTGGTGGTGTACAACAGGCCAGCAGAGTTGGTCGTCACATCGACAACGCCAGACTTAGTCGCAACAGATCCGTTAGAGTTGGTGGTCACAAAAGTGGTAGTATACTCCTGCAATCCACTGCTAGAAACCCTGCTAGAGGCACTGCTAGAGGCACTGCTAGAAACACTGCTCGATGGGAGCAACGACGTGGTGGTGTACAACAGGCCAGCAGAGTTGGTCGTCACATCCACAACACCAGACTTAGTCGCAACAGATCCGTCAGAATTGGTCGTCACAAAAGTGGTAGTATACTCCTGCAACCCGCTGCTAGAGGCACTGCTAGAAACACTGCTAGAATCACTGCTAGAGGCACTGCTAGAGGCACTGCTAGAGGCACTGCTAGAGGCACTGCTAGAGGCACTGCTAGAAACACTGCTAGAGGCACTGCTAGAAGCATTGCTCGATGGGAGCAACGACGTGGTGGTGTACAACAGGCCAGCAGAGTTGGTCGTCACATCGACAACACCAGACTTAGTCGCAACAGATCCGTCAGAATTGGTCGTCACAAAAGTGGTAGTATACTCCTGCAACCCGCTGCTAGAGGCACTGCTAGAAACACTGCTCGATGGGAGCAACGACGTGGTGGTGTACAACAGGCCAGCAGAGTTGGTCATCACATCGACAACACCAGACTTAGTCGCAACAGATCCGTCAGAATTGGTGGTCACAAAAGTGGTAGTGTACTCCTGCAATCCACTGCTAGAAACACTGCTAGAGGCACTGCTAGAAGCACTGCTAGAAGCACTGCTAGAAGCACTGCTAGAAGCACTGCTAGAAACACTGCTCGATGGGAGCAACGACGTGGTGGTGTACAACAGGCCAACCGAGTTGGTCGTCACATCGACAACGCCAGACTTAGTCGCAACAGATCCGTTAGAGTTGGTGGTCACAAAAGTGGTAGTATACTCCTGCAATCCACTGCTAGAAACCCTGCTAGAGGCACTGCTAGAGGCACTGCTAGAAACACTGCTCGATGGGAGCAACGACGTGGTGGTGTACAACAGGCCAGCAGAGTTGGTCGTCACATCGACAACACCAGACTTAGTCGCAACAGATCCGTCAGAATTGGTCGTCACAAAAGTGGTAGTATACTCCTGCAACCCGCTGCTAGAGGCACTGCTAGAAACACTGCTCGATGGGAGCAACGACGTGGTGGTGTACAACAGGCCAGCAGAGTTGGTCATCACATCGACAACACCAGACTTAGTCGCAACAGATCCGTCAGAATTGGTGGTCACAAAAGTGGTAGTGTACTCCTGCAATCCACTGCTAGAAACACTGCTAGAGGCACTGCTAGAGGCACTGCTAGAGGCACTGCTAGAGGCACTGCTAGAGGCACTGCTAGAAACACTGCTAGAAACACTGCTAGAAACACTGCTAGAAACACTGCTAGAAACACTGCTAGAAACACTGCTAGAGGCACTGCTAGAAACATTGCTCGATGGGAGCAACGACGTGGTGGTGTACAACAGGCCAGCAGAGTTGGTCGTCACATCGACAACACCAGACTTAGTCGCAACAGATCCGTCAGAATTGGTGGTCACAAAAGTGGTAGTGTACTCCTGCAATCCACTGCTAGAAACACTGCTAGAGGCACTGCTAGAAGCATTGCCCGATGGGAGCAACGACGTGGTGGTGTACAACAGGCCAGCAGAGTTGGTCGTCACATCGACAACACCAGACATAGTCGCAACAGATCCGTCAGAATTGGTCGTCACAAAAGTGGTAGTGTACTCCTGCAATCCACTGCTAGAAACACTGCTAGAGGCACTGCTAGAATCACTGCTAGAGGCACTGCTCGATGGGAGCAACGACGTGGTGGTGTACAGCAGGCCAGCAGAGTTGGTCGTCACATCGACAACGCCAGACTTAGTCGCAACAGATCCGTCAGAATTGGTGGTCACAAAAGTGGTAGTATACTCCTGCAACCCGCTGCTAGAAACACTGCTAGAAACACTGCTAGAAACACTGCTAGAAACACTGCTAGAAACACTGCTAGAGGCACTGCTAGAAACACTGCTCGATGGGAGCAACGACGTGGTGGTGTATAACAGGCCAGCAGAGTTGGTCGTCACATCGACGACACCAGACTTAGTCGCAACAGATCCGTCAGAATTGGTCGTCACAAAAGTGGTAGTATACTCCTGCAACCCGCTGCTAGAAACACTGCTAAAGGCACTGCTAGAAACACTGCTAGAGGCACTGCTAGGAACACTGCTAGAGGCACTGCTAGAAACACTGCTCGATGGGAGCAACGACGTGGTGGTGTACAACAGGCCAGCAGAGTTGGTCGTCACATCGACAACACCAGACATAGTCGCAACAGATCCGTCAGAATTGGTCGTCACAAAAGTGGTAGTGTACTCCTGCAATCCACTGCTAGAAACACTGCTAGAGGCACTGCTAGAATCACTGCTAGAGGCACTGCTCGATGGGAGCAACGACGTGGTGGTGTATAACAGGCCAGCAGAGTTGGTCGTCACATCGACGACACCAGACTTAGTCGCAACAGATCCGTCAGAATTGGTCGTCACAAAAGTGGTAGTATACTCCTGCAACCCGCTGCTAGAAACACTGCTAGAAACACTGCTAGAAACACTGCTAGAAACACTGCTAGAAACACTGCTAGAGGCACTGCTAGAAACATTGCTCGATGGGAGCAACGACGTGGTGGTGTACAACAGGCCAGCAGAGTTGGTCGTCACATCCACAACACCAGACTTAGTCGCAACAGATCCGTCAGAATTGGTGGTCACAAAAGTGGTAGTGTACTCCTGCAATCCACTGCTAGAAACACTGCTAGAGGCACTGCTAGAAGCATTGCCCGATGGGAGCAACGACGTGGTGGTGTACAACAGGCCAGCAGAGTTGGTCGTCACATCGACAACACCAGACATAGTCGCAACAGATCCGTCAGAATTGGTCGTCACAAAAGTGGTAGTGTACTCCTGCAATCCACTGCTAGAAACACTGCTAGAGGCACTGCTAGAAACACTGCTAGAAACACTGCTAGAAACACTGCTAGAAACACTGCTAGAAACACTGCTAGAAACACTGCTAGAGGCACTGCTAGAAACATTGCTCGATGGGAGCAACGACGTGGTGGTGTACAACAGGCCAGCAGAGTTGGTCGTCACATCCACAACACCAGACTTAGTCGCAACAGATCCGTCAGAATTGGTCGTCACAAAAGTGGTAGTATACTCCTGCAACCCGCTGCTAGAGGCACTGCTAGAAACACTGCTAGAAACACTGCTAGAAACACTGCTAGAAACACTGCTAGAAACACTGCTAGAAACACTGCTAGAGGCACTGCTAGAAACATTGCTCGATGGGAGCAACGACGTGGTGGTGTACAACAGGCCAACCGAGTTGGTCGTCACATCGACAACGCCAGACTTAGTCGCAACAGATCCGTTAGAGTTGGTGGTCACAAAAGTGGTAGTATACTCCTGCAATCCACTGCTAGAAACCCTGCTAGAGGCACTGCTAGAGGCACTGCTAGAAACACTGCTCGATGGGAGCAACGACGTGGTGGTGTACAACAGGCCAGCAGAGTTGGTCGTCACATCGACAACACCAGACTTAGTCGCAACAGATCCGTCAGAATTGGTGGTCACAAAAGTGGTAGTGTACTCCTGCAATCCACTGCTAGAAACACTGCTAGAGGCACTGCTAGAGGCACTGCTAGAGGCACTGCTAGAGGCACTGCTAGAGGCACTGCTAGAAACACTGCTAGAAACACTGCTAGAAACACTGCTAGAGGCACTGCTAGAAACACTGCTCGATGGGAGCAACGACGTGGTGGTGTATAACAGGCCAGCAGAGTTGGTCGTCACATCGACGACACCAGACTTAGTCGCAACAGATCCGTCAGAATTGGTCGTCACAAAAGTGGTAGTATACTCCTGCAACCCGCTGCTAGAGGCACTGCTAGAAACACTGCTCGATGGGAGCAACGACGTGGTGGTGTACAACAGGCCAGCAGAGTTGGTCGTCACATCGACAACGCCAGACTTAGTCGCAACAGATCCGTCAGAGTTGGTGGTCACAAAAGTGGTAGTATACTCCTGCAATCCACTGCTAGAAACACTGCTAGAGGCACTGCTAAAAACACTGCTAGAAACACTGCTAAAGGCACTGCTTGAGGCAATGCTAAAAACACTGATAGAGGCACTGCTAGAAGCATTGCTCGATGGGAGCAACGACGTGGTGGTGTACAACAGGCCAGCAGAGTTGGTCGTCACATCGACAACGCCAGACTTAGTCGCAACAGATCCGTTAGAGTTGGTGGTCACAAAAGTGGTAGTATACTCCTGCAATCCACTGCTAGAAACCCTGCTAGAGGCACTGCTAGAGGCACTGCTAGAAACACTGCTCGATGGGAGCAACGACGTGGTGGTGTATAACAGGCCAGCAGAGTTGGTCGTCACATCGACGACACCAGACTTAGTCGCAACAGATCCGTCAGAATTGGTCGTCACAAAAGTGGTAGTATACTCCTGCAACCCGCTGCTAGAAACACTGCTAGAAACACTGCTAGAAACACTGCTAGAAACACTGCTAGAAACACTGCTAGAGGCACTGCTAGAAACACTGCTAGAAACACTGCTAGAAACACTGCTAGAAACACTGCTAGAAACACTGCTAGAAACACTGCTAGAGGCACTGCTAGAAACATTGCTCGATGGGAGCAACGACGTGGTGGTGTACAACAGGCCAGCAGAGTTGGTCGTCACATCGACAACACCAGACTTAGTCGCAACAGATCCGTCAGAATTGGTCGTCACAAAAGTGGTAGTATACTCCTGCAACCCGCTGCTAGAGGCACTGCTAGAAACACTGCTCGATGGGAGCAACGACGTGGTGGTGTACAACAGGCCAGCAGAGTTGGTCGTCACATCGACAACACCAGACTTAGTCGCAACAGATCCGTCAGAATTGGTCGTCACAAAAGTGGTAGTATACTCCTGCAACCCGCTGCTAGAGGCACTGCTAGAAACACTGCTCGATGGGAGCAACGACGTGGTGGTGTACAACAGGCCAGCAGAGTTGGTCGTCACATCGACAACGCCAGACTTAGTCGCAACAGATCCGTCAGAGTTGGTGGTCACAAAAGTGGTAGTATACTCCTGCAATCCACTGCTAGAAACACTGCTAGAGGCACTGCTAAAAACACTGCTAGAAACACTGCTAAAGGCACTGCTTGAGGCAATGCTAAAAACACTGATAGAGGCACTGCTAGAAGCATTGCTCGATGGGAGCAACGACGTGGTGGTGTACAACAGGCCAGCAGAGTTGGTCGTCACATCGACAACGCCAGACTTAGTCGCAACAGATCCGTTAGAGTTGGTGGTCACAAAAGTGGTAGTATACTCCTGCAATCCACTGCTAGAAACCCTGCTAGAGGCACTGCTAGAGGCACTGCTAGAAACACTGCTCGATGGGAGCAACGACGTGGTGGTGTACAACAGGCCAGCAGAGTTGGTCGTCACATCGACAACACCAGACATAGTCGCAACAGATCCGTCAGAATTGGTCGTCACAAAAGTGGTAGTGTACTCCTGCAATCCACTGCTAGAAACACTGCTAGAGGCACTGCTAGAATCACTGCTAGAGGCACTGCTCGATGGGAGCAACGACGTGGTGGTGTATAACAGGCCAGCAGAGTTGGTCGTCACATCGACGACACCAGACTTAGTCGCAACAGATCCGTCAGAATTGGTCGTCACAAAAGTGGTAGTATACTCCTGCAACCCGCTGCTAGAAACACTGCTAGAAACACTGCTAGAAACACTGCTAGAAACACTGCTAGAAACACTGCTAGAGGCACTGCTAGAAACACTGCTCGATGGGAGCAACGACGTGGTGGTGTATAACAGGCCAGCAGAGTTGGTCGTCACATCGACGACACCAGACTTAGTCGCAACAGATCCGTCAGAATTGGTCGTCACAAAAGTGGTAGTATACTCCTGCAACCCGCTGCTAGAAACACTGCTAAAGGCACTGCTAGAAACACTGCTAGAGGCACTGCTAGGAACACTGCTAGAGGCACTGCTAGAAACACTGCTCGATGGGAGCAACGACGTGGTGGTGTACAACAGGCCAGCAGAGTTGGTCGTCACATCGACAACACCAGACTTAGTCGCAACAGATCCGTCAGAATTGGTCGTCACAAAAGTGGTAGTATACTCCTGCAACCCGCTGCTAGAGGCACTGCTAGAAACACTGCTCGATGGGAGCAACGACGTGGTGGTGTACAACAGGCCAGCAGAGTTGGTCGTCACATCGACAACACCAGACATAGTCGCAACAGATCCGTCAGAATTGGTGGTCACAAAAGTGGTAGTGTACTCCTGCAATCCACTGCTAGAGGCACTGCTAGAAGCATTGCTAAAAACACTGCTAGAAACACTGCTAGAATCACTGCTAGAGGCACTGCTAGAGGCACTGCTAGAGGCACTGCTAGAAACACTGCTAGAGGCACTGCTAGAAACACTGCTAGAGGCACTGCTAGAAGCATTGCTCGATGGGAGCAACGACGTGGTGGTGTACAACAGGCCAGCAGAGTTGGTCGTCACATCGACAACACCAGACTTAGTCGCAACAGATCCGTCAGAATTGGTCGTCACAAAAGTGGTAGTATACTCCTGCAACCCGCTGCTAGAGGCACTGCTAGAAACACTGCTCGATGGGAGCAACGACGTGGTGGTGTACAACAGGCCAGCAGAGTTGGTCGTCACATCGACAACGCCAGACTTAGTCGCAACAGATCCGTCAGAGTTGGTGGTCACAAAAGTGGTAGTATACTCCTGCAATCCACTGCTAGAAACACTGCTAGAGGCACTGCTAAAAACACTGCTAGAAACACTGCTAAAGGCACTGCTTGAGGCAATGCTAAAAACACTGATAGAGGCACTGCTAGAAGCATTGCTCGATGGGAGCAACGACGTGGTGGTGTACAACAGGCCAGCAGAGTTGGTCGTCACATCGACAACGCCAGACTTAGTCGCAACAGATCCGTTAGAGTTGGTGGTCACAAAAGTGGTAGTATACTCCTGCAATCCACTGCTAGAAACCCTGCTAGAGGCACTGCTAGAGGCACTGCTAGAAACACTGCTCGATGGGAGCAACGACGTGGTGGTGTACAACAGGCCAGCAGAGTTGGTCGTCACATCCACAACACCAGACTTAGTCGCAACAGATCCGTCAGAGTTGGTGGTCACAAGAGTGGTGCCCACAGCCCCGGTGCTGGGGTACCCAGAGACAGAGGCCGAGAACGAACTTTTACTGTCAAGAGTGCTTGTTCTGGAGTACGATTCAGCCCAAGGTGTTGTTACGGATGAGAAAATGGGGTCAGCAGCGCGTACGCACTTTTGGCCAAGAATGGTTTGAGTTACGTATTGTCCGATGTTCAGAGTTGATAGCGACGGTGATGTGGCATAAATATTCAATCCATCGGGACCGTACGCATTGAACATTATTACCTTAATTGGGTACCACAAATCTTTTATTAAGTCGACAGACACTGTGGCAGTAGTCAAGCCTTCCGAAAGACTTCCAATTGGGCCCAAAACATCTTTTCTAAAATCGCCAAATCCACTTCCGCTGAAGTCATCACAGCAAATCTGATTTAGACCAATTTGTATGGACGCACCATCGTTCGCACCTATAGTGAACGTATATTTTCCGGTTTCTGGCGCTTTGATGATTGCATCAAGTTCGAGCGTATAATTTTGTGAGCTTATATCGTATCCATAAAGCGTCCCATCGGAGTTCATGAAGTTGATATCGTTGACTCCACTCAATGATTTCAATAGCGTTGTTTTGTATCCAGATGTGAAGAAATCCAGACCCCATCCGGCGTTACTATTGTTCTCATAAGAGTAAATGCGCACGCCAAAACCGGTTGCTCCTTTTGGGATCGATGAATTATTGCAAGTGCTTGTCGTTGCCCTTACGACAGCAATAATGGCTATAAAGTATAAAGCGACGGCAAGCATACTGAATTTGAGTATATAGAAATTCGAGTGGTAAGAAGTGGTCTCTTTATACCCGATGATTGTCTAGACTCGTCATTTACGAGGTGGACGTGTTGTCCCAAGCGGTTCAACAGATAATACGAACCATTCTTGAATTCGATGCAAAGTGTATTCAACCGCCGTGCATTTTCCAATCATGCACCATACGGAGCTTGCAGCCAATGATATGACGGCTTGTACAGAAGTTGCAGATTTCCTCGAAAATTGAACGGATCGAACTATCCGGAAAGAAAAGCGCAAATTTTGTCACGCGGACTCTGCATTCAACCTTGGTAGAAAGTCATTTTAGACTGGAACTTATTAGTTGATACAGTGGGTACGCGGTATAAAGATCTCAAAAGTTTGGATCCTCATAGTCAAGGGACAAAATTCCCGGCCTCTCCAATATCGGAAATCGTTCCGGATATATCGGTTTAAACGAATACTATTTTTGGCACTTTTTTGAGTATTTGACAAGAAAAGTACGCCCACGACTAAGTCTTGGCCGAGTGAATTCTTTTTTTTTTTTTTCTTCGTTAGTCATGCTTTGGTACTATATATAAGGGACACATTCGCGAGACATATATGCAAGCAGGGTTGTGAAACGCTGCAGCCTTTCTGCCATATAAGCGAAAAAAGAAATAAAATGGCGTGAGCTAGTCTTTTTTTTTATTTCTTAAGTCAGAGACACACACGTAGCTATATTCTTAGGAAGTCATCACCCCGAATGCCTTAGCGTCTTAGTAGTATCCAAGCCTCCTTGCGACTTCAAAAATTGTCTTAGGGCGTCTGAGGGCGTCACTTTCTGCGAAGATTTGGTTTCTCATTTCGGAACGTGCGGTGATGGGACTCAATGTACATGCGTCCGCATATATGTGGCAACGCATATTCATGATGCAGTACACCAATACATCTCGTCGTCCATTCCCATATGTCGCACCCCGTTGACGAATTTTCGAACATTCGCGAATTTTTCGCCCCATTCGCGAATTTTTTTTCTGTCGGACACTCTTCCCAATCGGTATAGGCATTCCCTAATCGGAGGCTCGCACGTGACCCGCGGACCTCGTTGGTCTAAGAGTTTGCTGGTTTTTAGGCACCAGTGTAAGAGCCTAATTACGCCTGGGCACGACCCGCTGCGCTAGCGCTCCCGGCGTGAAAAGTCTTTCACCAGGGGAAGTTAAGCTTCAGATAGGCTATATAAAATAGATACGTGGACGTAGACCTTAGGTGTTTTGGGTCGAACCACATTAAAAACTCGGTGCTACTATATTGTAAATACCTGTGTGCGGCACATTCGACACGATGTTGCATAATATCCAACAGAGTTTTCGCATTTGAACACTTTCGACAGTTTGAAACATCATTTGTTGATGTCAGGCTGACCTATCGGACTCCTCTGTTCATCTTTCAAGAATATTGACAAGTTTGACCCATGCGGCCGCAGTAACGATCGTAATTTTGCAGAAGCTCAACGCCCCGGGTAAGCTCTTGACGATGAAGAGTAAAGTCGCATATTTTGTAGTAGCTGTGCCCTGTAGGAGCAGCGGAATTCATTATAAGAATTCAACAGCCTATCTAGAGAAGGCCAGCAAGCTTAGTTGAAGATACGTAGCACAGGCTTCAGTGTAAGCAGATGCCCTCCCCTCGCGTCCGTCGAATGCGCTGTGTGACGCCATGAGCCCACAATGACGAGACGCCAAAAGGTAGATAGGGTATTGAGACTAAAGCTGATAAATTATCTTCAGATTTACTTGGAAATGAAGTTCTTCTTATGGTAGAGCCTCTATGAAATGCTTTACTTGGACGCGTTAAATAATCTGCTTGGAAGAACGAACGCAATGTAGAAGGTACTAAGGAAGATAGCACGGGAATTCCAGGGGGATCGTGGCAAATAATTCGTTGATCATACACTTGAAAACGCCAAATAATACCATCGGAGGCAAGAGCATGAGTGTCCAACGCGGCACCTCATAAATCGATGCTCTCGTCGAGGAAAAAGCACACAACGTTCACAATATTGTATCGAGACAAGCTTTGGAACAGAGTTTGAAAAGAGATTCGCTATAGATAAAGACCCAACGGTTGCTTTCTTTTCCATCTGAACGCTCTCTCTCAGCTCAAGAGAGCACATAGTGACTCTCGCGCGCGCTAGTTGAGAGTAGAATGACTACTGCAGCTCAGACAAAAAAGCCTGACGTGGTGAAACTACAAGAATAGGTGCATTTATGCTGAATAAATAGCAATCTATAGAATAGTAAGAGATAATTACTTGAATCAGGTCGTCTAATCCATAATTTTAACGATACAAAATTTATAAACTTGTAATTACAGCCCCAAATACTTTCAAAGTTAACGTTTTTTACGATCAGTTTGACGAAAAACAGAAACTCTCATCAATAGTCCCCAGGTATCGGAAAAAAAGTCTCTCGCATCTTTATTGATATGTAAAAAACTACTTTTTATTCTTTGATAATAATTTTACATGAGTGTGTACCTATTCATTGATGATTAAGTAAAGCCGCCAGATATCGCTCGAATAGGAATTAATACGACTTCGGCAATTGTCCGAATACGGTAATTCGGGGTTCATCGCTACGTAAGCGAAACACCAGAAGGCACGAATTCTGTGGAGGACTGAGATACACCAGAGTAACCTGCCGAAAATCTACCCCTTACTTTAGATTTTCAGTATCATGGTTTTTTTACGATTATGTTTGCAATCAATTATTTCGCAGCCGCGAGAGTGCGCGGGAACCGTATCCTTGACGCTAACGCGATTAATCGTTATGATGGAGATCGTTATGACGCGTATCCACTGTACTGATAATAGAGTGTTCTATTGCCCGCATCTACTCTGCTGCGGCGGTGTCCACGTTCTGTATGTACTCGTAGTACCACGCAGTCAACTGCAAGTGGCCATCAAACTCGATCTTCTCGTCGACACTATGGATATTATTCTGGAACATGTCCACAGTCATTGGCGAGTAGCGGAAAATGTTTCTCGTGAGGTTCCAGTAATAGCGCGTGTCGGTGTTTGCCGGCATCAAGCTGGGCGCTGTCACGAGCGGGTAGCCTAGAGTATTGTTGAACCACAAATCCTCAAACACGTGGCGTGTTGTGGCGGCCAAATACTCCCATACTTTGCCCGTGGCGGGTGTCACAGGCGCATACTCCAAGTTGTGGCCGAAAGTCTCCACACGGAACTGCCCGGCAGAATGTTTGGCCGAGTGAACGGGCTTGCCGAACGCCTCCACATCCATCCCATACTTTTCCGCCAAGGCTATCACCCGCGACAAAAAGTGCTCTTGCACAACCGCAACTTCTGTGCCAATGGCCACCCTGTGGTTCACAACAAGCGACACGTCTTCCGGAAGCGCATTCGCCTTCTCCCCGCCAGCAACTTTATCGATCGCCTGGGACGTTTTGATCAAGTATTTCGTCAATCTATTCTGCGAGAGCGCATTCACCACTTTGCCGTTGGCGACCTTATCGTACCCGGCGCGAAGAATCGTTTTCTTTTGCAACTTACCGAGCTTGTCGCCCGAGTTTACAGCCATGCACTGCATATAGTGAAGCAATGGGTTCTCCTTTGTGAGCAACGGCGAATATTGATCCTGTTCGATATTGTATGCCAACTCTCCCATGATGCCTATGGCGCCGTGGTCAGGCGGGATCGACGAATGGCCGCCCTTCATGAACAAGTCCACACGAATGTCGGTATATCCCTTTTCGCCCGTGGCTGGAGCGGCCACAAGCGATCCTGTCATGGCGTCTTTGAGTAACCCAGGGCCTTCATCGATGATAGCGTACATCGAGTCGCGACCGAACTTCTCCTCCAAAAACTTCGAGATCTGGCTTGCACCATGAATCCCCGAGGCCTCCTCGTCAAAGCCAAACGCGATAAGCACACCTCTTTCTGGTGTATACTTTTCTTTTATCAACAAGTCAACTGCCTCCATAACAGCCACAAGCGAGTTCTTGCAGTCAGAGGCGCCGCGTCCGTAGACGAATTTGCCGTCATAGTGCCCTTCAAACGGCGGGTATGTCCAGTCCTTCAACGTGTCTTTTTGCACGGGCACGACGTCCTGGTGAGCCATAAGAAGCAACGGCTTCAACTTGTCATTACTACCCTTCCAATGAAATACAAGCCCCCAGGTATTCACTTTGTAAACATTGCTGGCCTCGTAAATCCTTGGGAATTGCGTTTCCAAATACTCGTGGAATCCAGCGAATTGCGTCCATTTCTCGGGCGCTTCGTCCACATCGGGCAAATTATCGGTCACTTGCGTGTCCACCTGCACTGCAGCGGCAAGTCGGGCCACGGACTCCTGCCTGTAAGTTTCATCCCTCAAAATCTTGAGCACAGTCGAATTGTCTGTTGCAAACTTTGGCGGCGCCTTGGACTCGTAAATAGGGCAGAGCGAGTCATCAGACGTCGACTGCAAGAGAATTTTCACGTAACTGATAAAATTTGTGAAGAATAGAATCGCCACAACAGCGGTGGCCCCACTGATCACATACACTCTCATTGCCAGCCAATCGCTTTTCGTTTTCCGGCTACTTTCGTAAATAAAAAAATCGAGAAGCACTAGGTGCAATTTCGGTGAGGGTCGGCTGGTGCGGGTGCCGTATCTTAAATATCTCCCCACGCCCAAGCAAGCAAGCACGCACTTTACGAACGGAATCTTTTCCGCGCGGGGCCGTGTGACGATATGACGAGAACAGGTGAGCAACTCTTAGTAGCACGTAATTTTTTTTCTCCTGCACAATGAGAAGAGAGAAGAAACAAGATTTTTGTTGATTTTTCTGACCTCTGATTCAATAAATAAGACTGCGTACAGAAGTTAGCTAATTACTTCATCCCTAATAACGATAGGAGCTTAAGTCCCTTTAAGGAAGCGCGCGAGGTCCGATAAGGCCGATATAACCAAGTCACGTGACCATGGTATGACATTGGCTTTAATAAGTTGACACCTGGATTCCGCCCTTCACGCTTCATGGGGAGGCTCTTTTCTGATCTTTTTGCCTGTTTTCGAATCCACAAAAGAAATTCAAGAGCTTGTATTGACTGCTATTTATAGTTGTACGCCTTTGAGGCGCCTGACTGAACAACAGGTTGTATACGGTCGATTCCTCTTTCAATGTCTACATAGTACTTGTAAATTACACACTGTGGTTTGCGGAGAACAAAGTGACGTTGCTTGGAAATCTGGCAGATTTCTCTTTACAGCCAAAGCGGTAAAGATTTCTGTCCAAGAAGTCTATTACGAAAACTCAGCACAACTTTAGACAAAGCCCAGCACCAATAGCACAAAGAGCCACACCGGTAGCCATAACGCAGGCGTCTGACCTCTCTTCAAGCTGAAAACTAGTCTCGGAATGACCAAGCGCCCGTTTGCTCAATGTGTCCTTCAGCACACTAAAAGTCTCGAGCGCAGATTGAACCACTCTCGTCTCATCGCTGCTCTCAGTAAATATCACCGCCTCGTCTTTTTCCAAAGCCTGCTGTTGCAAAACATCCAATAGAGTTGTAAGTGTATGGTTGTACGCAGGAACCCACTTTTCCACCAAAGAAACCAGTGCCTGTGGAGTCATGATCAAGGATCCCTTATGCTCAGCAAAATTGAACTCGCCAAACTCCTCGCGTTTGATTGCACCGTAAATGCATAGTCCAACTCCCGCGACAATAAGTGCGCCACCTATGGCGCAACCAACGTTTCTCTTCTCCTCAGTGATACCCTCGAGCAGAGACAAGCTAACTGCAAGAGTCATGTAAAAGTAAAGAAAAAACGCGATAAGCTTCATTTTGAGTTCGTCTTCGATACAGATATGGAGGATGCAGTAAGGGACAATTGGTAGTGAAAACTGTTTCTTTTGCAGCCTTTGGAAGATGTTGGCCCTTTTTTATACAATTTTGTTGGGCACTCACATGCTTGTGAATGGTGTGATATTGTTAAGATATAATCCGGATCTCCCCATAAAGGGTGTATATCTATTCTTATCTAGCTTAAGGTTTCCTCCTCGTATCTCTATCAGGGCCCAAGGCCCTTACTATAAATACTCGTCCGCGCTGGCTGGTAACTCCACGACCCCTCGTTACCACACACAAGGGTACAGCACGTGACTATTTAGGGCTAGAACCCCGAGGGCGGGTTCGTACCCTAACATTCTCCCCCTCTTAGCTGGACGCTTGTCCCCAAGCGTTGGCTATGTCTTGTGCATTGCGAGTACCGATGTTCAACCACTTCTCGAACCGCGGTCGGCGTCGGATATATTCCAGCGGAGTTCCTTGGTCTTGTACGGCTTCTCTATGAGTTTTCTTTCTCTGTGTTTGTCTAACCAAGCTCAACGATAGTCTTCCCTTCATTCCTTCATTAGTGCGCTTTCACCAGCTGTGGCTGACAGCTTTTGTTTCCCACTTTAGTTCCGTCAATCATTGCAAGCGTCGCGCGCTTCTCGTCTATATGCACTCCTGATGTCTCAGATACGTACCTGCGCTCCCCCCCTTCAAATCGACGTCCCGTCGAGAAGGCTTAGCCATGACCCCGTCGCGAAGCAAACTTAATGAAAAGTGAGATAAGTGGGTCCCGTGAGAGGTGGAGGACCCCCAGGAGCGAGCGGACAGGCGCGCCAAAAGCGTAAGGCTACCGGATGGACGCACCGACGCGCCAATGCAATCAGCGGAGATGAGACCAGTAGGCAGGCAGAGCAAGTGGGGCAGTCTGTGTGCTAGTTCCGGGACAAGGTCCTCTGTCTCGAGCGGAACCGATCGGCGAACGTACCAATAGCCGTAAAAAAAAATTCAAGGTTCGGCGGTCATGACGGGAGCATGGTCAAAATGAGACGAGGCGCGAACTAGTGCTTCACAGTGCTAAAATAGTTAGTAGGGGCAGAGGTGGTTAACTGTCGTATGTGTCCAACTGCCATTCCTGTCTTCTGCGTGAGTGCCATCACGTCTTGACTCTTGGCGCCGTCTTCCCCAGCGCTTTCTCTCTTTCGGCGACTCGTTTCTCTGTTGTGATTGTCTCGTGGACGTTATGTTTTTTTTTTTTTGTCTCGTGGACTTTGTGTTTTTGGCTCGTGGCCGTCCTCACGCCATGGCTCTGCCTTGGGGCACCTCCTACCTCACTCCAAAACCCTGCCGGCGATGGCACCTCCTAATTCCGTCTGCCGTCTTGTTTGCAACGTGGCTTCACTAGTAGGGACAAAAAGAATCACACTCGGCGCGTGAGCAACGGCGGTGACTGACTCGTGATGCCCATCAACTCATGTAGGGAGGAACTCAGGCGTCGTCAGCCCCATCCTCAAAGTCTCCCAGGTCATGGTGAGATTGTTCCTGGTATTGAGCATCCTTACTGTTGGCTCGTGACTCGTCAAAATCATACACAAGCCCATCTAAGATGAGGTCTTCGCCGGCCACAATGAGATCGGTAAGGCAGTCCGTCCTTGGCATGAGCGTCTGCTTCAACTTGACATTGCGCATGTTCGCGAAGAACACACGTCTCAATTCCCGATCGGATTGTGGGTATTTGCATTGCGAATTTTTTGCTTGAAGTTCCAAGAATTTCCTGCCGTACGTTCTAAACTTCCCGTCTTGCACAGTTTCCTTCAATTCTTTGACTATATCGTCCAATTCATCCGGTATTCTCAAGGTCGTGGTGAACCATCTTTCAAAGTCGTCAAACAGATCGAACTTGCCATGCTGGTCCGCGAGGGTGTCGACATAGCCCGACAAATTCCGGACACATGCCACCACTTTTTGATCGTCCTCCGTAATGTCGTAATTAGCGAATTGACGTTTAATACCTTTTAACCAGGCTCTTGCTGCCTCACGGTCGGTGGCGTAGGTAGCGTCATCAAGGTCCAACTTGTAGTTGATTTTCCCAATAAGGATCGCCCTAACGTTGGCGTCTGTTTTCATTTTATTTTCGGTAATTGTTTCTGATGTCATGATCGTATTTCAGGCGGCACTAACAAATGTTAAGATATAATCCGGATCTCCCCATAAAGGGTGTATATCTATTCTTATCTAGCTTAAGGTTTCCTCCTCGTATCTCTATCAGGGCCCAAGGCCCTTACTATAAATCAGTGAAGGAATTATCTGCATTTTGCGCGAAGAATTATCTGAAATTTTGAGATAAGTTGAGATAATTTGAGATAATATCTCAAATATCCAGATAATTCAGATAAAAATAACCTCTAAAATTATTTCAGATATTTGAGCAATATCTCAGATATTTGAGATAATTTGAGATAATTTGAGATAATTGTAACAAATTCTTGTGGACTTAGCACCGCCGTTATCACCGGCAAACTCGACCAAATCTCTTGAAAGGCGAGTCTAGTGCGAGGGAAACAGCTCGCCGAACGCCCCTTTTTCACAAGCCACGCGCTCGACGACCCCAGGGAGTTATGAAGTGGGCTGAAATTCCCCCTGGCCTCTCAACTAATGATCTTTTCTCTAGTTAGCATAGGAGCAACATTCGAGTGGTGTGGGCGAACTGCAGTCTAAAGATATTGTCAACTTACAAGACGTGGGCGATGGGAGGAAAAGATAGCGATTTGAGGCCCGAATAGAGCAACGCTTGCTGACTACAAGCCAAACGGAGTGTATTGACAACAGTAATTTGCAGAATCGAGCAGGGTTGGAGGATCTTAGTGTTAGTCATACGCAGAGGCTGGAAGAAAAGAGCGAAGCAGAGTCTTTACTACACACATTTTACCAGATTCTAGCGATGCAGATTTTAGCGATGCAGAGACTTTGGTTCCCAAGCATGATGCAGAGCTGAGCGATGCAGAGACTTTAGATGCGAGACATAGTCTAGAGTTAATCCAGCTAGGAAATAATGATTCCACGCTCAAGGAAGTTCCCAAATTCGACGGCGATCTGGGGAGCATTTCCGATTCAAGTGAAGACGAAGAGAATGACTAAAGTACCAGTTTCTGAGCAAAATATAACTAATTTTTGAATTTAGTTGAAAAGGGTCATACCTCTATAAGTTTGTGACGAAATGATAGCTGAATAAGTGTTTTTGAGCGGAGACAAGACGTAGTCGTACTTTACAAGAGTCTCTTGAAGAGATGCAGTTAAGATTGTATGCCGGATTATGCCAAATTATCTGGAAATTATCTCAAATTATCTCATTTATCTCGATTATCTGGATAATTATCGCAGATAACCGGTGCGGAAAAAAATTATTTCAGATAACGTCACTGATAGGGTTCCCGCGCACGCGCAGTTCCCGCGCACGCCATACGAAACGCGTTTCCAAATATTCTTCTAGTTTTTAATCACGCGTCATGAATTTGCTTTTGTCTGTACCCCCTCCACTTTTGGACAATAAGAAGAAGAGAGTCTGAATTTTTCCTCAAGCTCACAAAAAAGGCGAATACTGCTCCTTGCGTGCAGCTGCGGTCAATTTTACAGATGCTGAAACGATCATGCGCCTTTGGCTACGCGACGTGTTGCATGGCTCTTCAGCACACTTGAGATGGATGAAATTACTTTGGCTTGAGGCGATATTTTTATCAAGATAAAACCTTTATAATATTCAGAGTTTAGTCGCCAAGGGTGGCTGATGTATGAGATATGGCGAATTTTATGCTCGCACTGCGCAAATTTGGTGAAAGTCCTTCCCTGGCACATAAGTGTGCAACAAGAACCGTGTAAAGACATGGAGCCATAAAAACTTGTCTTCTCCAAACGCAATGACTATAAAACGGCCATGCGCAAATACCTGATTGTATTCTGTTCGTGATTTGGCGTGGTAAACAATACTAGAGTCGAAGTGGGAGTCTCAATGATGGCACGTACATTGCCGGAGGAAAAGGTTCGAATACGGCACTTTCTGGGCCAAAAGTTGTTATTCCAGGTTCATACGTACGTTCAAAGCAAAAGAGTGCTACTGGTCAACACGGCGTTCTTCAAGGAGATCGAATGCATCAATGCGTAGGGATGGGTTCTTCGCGCTTGAATCCAAAAGGAAGACCTCCTCAAAGTCTTACCAAAACAAAAATTCTCTTGCACTAATTGCATCTAGTGGTTAATTAAGCTCCAAGGCCACAAGCTTGGTTACTTTCAGCCAACAAAAAGTCATCGACACGCTCGAAATACAGATCGATCTACAGACAACTTCGCGAGCACAATCGGGAAGGATGTTGCCGTGCTCAGCGCCAAAAACCTTAGAAATTGTCGATTTGCTGAGCCAAATGAACGACGCTATCCACTAGATTGTCAAGCCGTTGAATTTGGAACAAACGACGCCTCCGAACGCTTGCCGCCATTGGCTCGTTGCGCGCATCACTCAAAACCGCACAACTTGTTCTCGGACATTCTCGCTGAGATTAGAAGGAAATTAATCAAAAAGAATGTTATTGAAGAGCGTATAAGCGAAATAGCAGGTTTTAAGCTCTACGAATAATAAAAAACAGATCTGGCCGAGTTACACGCTCAAAAGTCGAAAAAGTCGGAGATTCGCAACCGTTCCATCGAGTGTTCATCGCTACGTAAACGAAACACCAGAAGGCATGAAATTTGTGAAGGACTGAGATACACCAGAGTAACCTGCCGAAAATCTACATTTTAGTTTAGATTTTCAAAATTATGGTTTTTTTATAATTTTGTTTGCAATCAAATATTTCGCAGCCGCGAGAGTGCGCGGGAACTGCGCGTGCGCGGGAACCCTATCAGTGACGTTATTCAGAAAAGTGAGATAATTTGAGATAATTCGAGATAACCATCACTGCTATAAATACTCGTCCGCGCTGGCTGGTAACTCCACGACCCCTCGTTACCACACACAAGGGTACAGCACGTGACTATTTAGGGCTAGAACCCCGAGGGCGGGTTCGTACCCTAACAGATATCCCAATTCACCGGCTATCAGCAATACAACAAAATCAGGAAATGGGAATGCCACGGCGAGCTTTTCAGCGAATCACTCGAGATTACGCGCTCCAATCCGGTTGATTACGATAAAGATCTCCCTTTTGGGAAAAGCTTACCCCGATCGGCCAAGGAGGGTGTTACAGTCACGCCATTCAGCGTCACCTCGCCTTGTTGTAATCAAGGCTTTTCTCTTCCTTTTCACGGACTTAAGTTGCAATTATTGGGATACTGCTGCAAAAACAGTAGTCATTTTTATGTGATGTGATTCCAGCCGAGGGTTATGGCTCACAAAACAAAAAAAACAAAAAAGAAAAATAAAAAAGTCTAGAGGTGCAATTTTGACAGGTATCCATGCATATTACAGTCCTGTCAAAACGCGAATTCTATATTTAGCTTTTTCGAAGCACAAGCACAAGAAGGTTGTGGCGTTCATGCGAGATAGGAGTTTATGCAACGTAGGCATTCAGAAAGCGCAGAACAATTAGTCCTCAGCCGGTATCAAGGAACAGGCAAAGTGGCACGATTTGTGCATTTACCCGCGGATGGAAAATCTGCCTGTGCTTCATGCTTCCGCGGAAGGCGCACAAGATTGTCTCGCGAAAGCCCCCAACGAATTGCAAGTCTCGAAGTCAATTGTTTGTCAGTGTGAGGATCGCGGTAAAGTTGAGATTCTAACCTTGTATCTCGATTTCATCCATCGAGTTAGCTTTGTGCGCTTACATCTATACCAAAAACCGATTTATCACACCTTTGCTGAGCAGAGGTTGTGCTCACTTCGCTTTTAGGCTCTGAGGCATTGATCGAAGCATTTCATGTCAGGATTTGAAAGAACGGACAGAATTTACAGGTCCTCTTGGCTGCAAGACTCCAAGGCAAAGATGGAGTCGCGCTTGCCCGATTATGTCAGTAAACCGTAGTCGCGCAAATAGGCATATTTGAGGAACTTCACAATTCAATTCATCACAAAGTGAAAGGGTATTTAGTCGAATTTCAAATTTTAGAATCAAAATATCTCCACGCCTATGACTATTTGCAAATTAATTAGTCCAATGAATGTGCACCATAGAAACCACTGTCCCCGTGTACACCCGTGCACCAGAGCCGAACACACGTTTCTTATACATTTCATACTACTCTCCAAATCCTCAAGAAGGACCGCCAATCCACACTTTCCCTCAATCTAAAATGGCCAGCAGCGGCAGGAATTTTGCGCTGGGAGATGAGCCGTTCTCGCTGGCACTTCCGGGGAACGTGGACGTGCCGGATGACAAGATGATTGACGATATCTTTGCCGAGCGCACCACGAAACACGCGGATGACGCTGTGGACTACGAGGATATCGATGAACTTGCGGATGACGATGAAGACCTACCCGAGGAGGAATTCACACATTCTGGTGAAGGCATGGGTGGCGCCGTGGGCTCGTTGCTGGCGTTTGACGAGCATGGGCTCCAAGACGATGCCGAAAACGAGTTTGACGCACTTTTTGGGGACGAAGATGGGGTGAACGCGGGTGCAGTGGACTTTGATGGCACTGGCATCGATCTCCCTGGCCCTGAAGTTCATACAGGGCTAGATATTCTACGCGATATGAGCAGCACGGCGGACGTAGATGACGATGGCTTAAACAATATGGGGCTCGGGTTTGAAGACGATGTTAGCGACGCGCTAGGGCCTGACTTGGCATCATATGGCAACCATGAGTCTCTTATACCGCGCAAACGCAAATCACCCGAACTTGTGGCAGCAAAAACGGCAAAATTGCGCCGTATAGTGAGAGATTTGGAGGCCCGCCAGAAGGCACGTACGGTACGCAAATATTACCCTGACTACTCGGCGCAAAAGCCGTTCAACTTTCATGATATGGTGCTGCCGGATCCAAGATACTACGCTTACAAACGGCCGGCAATTGCGTTCAAGTCTCACCCGAAACCACTTGTTCCCTTGAAAATCACGTTGGATGTCGAGCCTGACCAGAAAAAGGCGTTCAAATCGCGCAAGGGTTTAGTCGTCGAGTCGACAGCGAAAAGGGGCATAACACAAATCACGCAGCAAGACCTTGACTTCATCGAAAACTTGCACCTGAGCGGCGACCAGCTTCTTCAGGTGAAAGTACTACCTATAATGGAGCAAGATGGCGTTGAACACGATAAATTCGCCGATTACGGCAAGGATTTAGTGCTCGCGACAGCCGACTGGGACGACGACGCCATCATTAGTGCCGGTGGGTCTGATCTCGACAACGATGACGGCATGCAAAAACCACACTCGGACAAATTCGAATTCGACGAAATCTCTTATGACGATGAGAACATTTTGAATGCACAGATCAGCACAGACATGCTAGAATTGAACATGAACGACCCGCGCCTTTTGTTTGTGCCCGACGTGCGCAAAATTGAGCAAACCAGACTGAAGGCGGTGGTGCCGACAGACAATAAACTTCTACATCTGAAGTTTAACATCTCCAACGATAAGGAATACGAGATTCTTTCGAATAATTACAACACCAAGGTGCGCAGTCAATTGAGTAACCTCAACATCGAACACCTGATCCCTGCGTTGCGGCTTCAGACGCCTTACTATAAAATCAAGCTCAGCAAGGATGAATCCCGCGCGTTCCACCGGCAAAAATTTCCCGTCATACAAGGTTCACTCATTTGCTTTTCGAAGCCTCGGCTCAGAAAGAAAAAGAAGGACAGGGGCAAAACGCCGCAGGAGGTGTTTGCGCGTACGAGCGACTTGTCCGTGGCGGATTCAGCGTCCCTTATCGCTATGGAGTATTCCGAGGAGTACCCAGGCATTTTGTCGAATTTTGGCATGGGCAGCAAAATGATCAATTACTATCGCAAAGAAAAGGAAGATGACAACACACGGCCAAAAGCGCTTTTGGGCGAAACGCATGTTCTCGGCGTCGAGGACCGATCGCCTTTTTGGAATTTCGGCCACGTGGCCAAGGGCGATTTCGTACCTACACTCTACAATAACATGATCCGCGCGCCAATATTCAAGCAGGAACCGAAATCAACCGATTTCTTATTGATACGCTCGCAGGGCTGTGGCAATCACCAGCGGTATTTTCTCCGGCGCATGGATCATCTTTTTGCCGTGGGTAATATCTTCCCCGCGGTGGAAGTGCCTGCACCACATTCGCGTAAGGTCACGAACACATCGAAAAACCGGCTCAAGATGATTGTGTTTCGTACGATGAATCAAAACGGCACAGCCCGATTGTCCGTAAAAGACATTTCGCTGCATTTTCCTGATCAGAACGATATGCAGAACAGACAGCGCTTGAAGGAGTTCATGGAGTATCAGCGGCAGGGAGATGACCAAGGCTTCTGGAAGATCAGGGGCGCGGAAGCCGTGCCCACAGAGGAGGAGATCAAGTCTATGATTCTGCCCGAAGATGCGGCTCTTTTGGACTGCATGCAGCATGGCCAGCAAATTCTAGATGACATTGACTCGCTTTACAACGATGAGGCACGCAAGCTAGATTTTCAAAAGGACAAGGAAACAGACGAGGCCGAAGATGAGAAAAAAGAGCTTGAGCGCAAGAAGAGAGACAAGGACACTGATATTGATGAGACAATTGATGAAGGGCTTGCTCCTTGGAGCTCGTCGCGAAGCTTTATAATCGCCAATCAGACAAAGGCAATGCTACAGCTCAATGGCGAAGGAGATCCTACCGGGATTGGGCTTGGTTTTTCTTTCCTCCGTGCCACGCAAAAGCATGGCTTCAAACCGTTGTTCCCACCGCCCAAGGATACTGTTCCAAAAAACACAACGGCACTGTACCAGCAGAAACTTTATGAGAATGAGATTTCGCGTATTTGGTACGGACAGCGCAGCTCGCTCACGGTAGACAATTCCGAAGGCCACTCTCTTGACGATATTTACCGGGAATATAAGCCAGTGGACCACACGGAATACATAAAGGGAAAGATTGCCAAGGAACGCGAAGAAATCGTAAAAAACGAGGGCCAAAAAGCTGCAAATCAAAACGTGTTGCGCATCACACGACTTGTGCGTGACGAAAACAATATCGTGCAGCGAAAAGTTGAGTACTTGCACGATCCCAGGTTAATCAAAGCATACATCAAGCGGAAGAAGCAGATTGAGGGAGATAGGATGTCGATGGCAGATGTGAACGAAATCATTCCAACCAATGATGCGGAGATGAATAAGATTCGGCGCAAGGCCTTGGAGGAAAAGATCGCCAACCTTCAAAAACGGGCAAAACTCAGCAAGGGCCGTAAACCGAATAAAGACCCCTTGCATCTCGCAGCTGCTGCGGGCGGCACCATTATCGACGCTAACACCGTCATGTTGCCCGACGGTTCGATCGCATTTGGAGGAAAAGGTATTGGAAAAGGGAAAAGCACGACTAGAAGATGCAAACTGTGTGGCGCGTTTGGTCACATTCGCACGAACAAAGCGTGTCCGCTTTATCATGCCACGCAAGGTGGCACTATACAAATTCCGCAAGAGCAGAAGGACATTTTACTTGCGTCGGCAAAGGATAGGCCGGATGGCGTGGAGCCACAGAATTCTGCGAATGAAACACCAGCGGTAGGTGGCTCCACCGCAGGCAGTCCCGCCGCAACGTATTAGCGCTTAGGGTCTCGGATTCACAACAAGCCAGAATTGAAAAAGAAAATAGAATATACAAGCTGGATCATAGTTATATAGATGTTGTATGAGATGTAGATAATCGGCAAGCTAAACTGATCCATGAACTTCGATTTTCGAAGTGACTATATTATCATACATAGGTCAACAATGGTTTGAGTTTCGCTAAAGTGAACATTTGATTCGAGTAAAACAAAACTTTTTTAGCGGCTTTTCTGCTCCGCTAAACGACTCAATCGAATTGACTTCAGAATTGTTGAGTCGATCAGCGTTGTAATATTTTCCCGAAGTGAAAAAAAAAAAAAAAAAAAACGCCGATGACATCAAAATCTTTGGGACCAATAGCTTACGCCCGAAAAAACACTCAAGACAAATGACTAACTTAAGTTCAAAGAAAACAGTGGAACCACTTCAAGTCGAGGCATTTCGAAACCAGTGTCTAGAATTGTGGATGCCGTTACGCAGCCATTACGCAACCCGGTAACAAGGCGATGATGATACGAGCCTCATGCTTGACGATCAATACTTCGTGGCGAACTTTTGACTTATCAAAGTTTTCATTCGTGACTGATAAAGTACAGACCACGATCAAGGTAAGTTTTTTTTCGAGCGGGGCGGCACCTGATCGACTTATTGAACTTATCTTTGGCCAAATTTTATCCTGCACTAGACTCACAAACTTTCATCAACTTCTGCGTCGAGAGACTCCGCCGTCATGCTGTGAAACATCACACGACACGCATAAATGTTCTATAATGTATCATTAGTATAAAAGAAGGTATATAGCCCACACAGTTGGGCGGTTTTTGAGTCTATAACAGCTGTTGAAGTGTTTGAAAGTCTGTGATGAAAATTGTTTTTGTTGATTCAGCACCACATTCGGTAGATGCGGTACCAGAGCGGCCGTGAGCGGATGTAGGCTTTCTCCTCGGCGATTTCCTGCTTGATGACTTCTATGTCCAACTCGCGGCGACCGGTGTCCAAATCCACGTCCTCGAGATTCACCATTAGCATGTTCCACGAGCGCGTGTATGTCTTATAGCCGGCCCATAACAAGATCATGAGTGGCAACGAGAGACAACTTTGCCAGAACCCTTCATTGGAAGCACCATCATTGCCAATGGGCCAGATGGCGACCCAGATTTCGCCCACCACGATCAAGGATAGGATGACGAGGCCAGAAAGCGAGCCGTAGATGCCAGTGGGCGACACGAAAAGCACCTCATCGGTCGAACGGCCTTGTTTTGCGAGAGCCCATCTGAAGCGAATGTGTGTGAAGCAAATCGCGATCCAGGTGAAGAACGCGGCCAACGAGCAGATGGAGAAGAACCATGTGAACACGGTGTCCTGTTTGTCGGTGGCAGCCAAGAAGCCAAGCAATCCAAACACGTTAGTGATCATGATTGCCACAAGCGGGCGCCCCGCACGGTCAACATACGCAATGGATCTGGGGAGCAAGCCTTGCACGGCCAACGAGGCTAACGAACGTGAACATCCATAGACAGACGAGTTACCCACAGATACTACCGCAATAAGAATCACCGCGTTCATGATGTCGGGTAACACCTTTATGCCACCGTTATTGATGGCAATGACAAAAGGTGACGACGTGATATCTTCTGACGATTTTCCTGAGAGCAAGCGGTCGTCCGTGTACGGCACCAAGCAACCAATGACGACTGCGGTCAAAATGTAGAAGATTGTGATACGCCAAAACACCTGTTTTGTGGCCCGGGGCAATGATTTGCGCGGGTTGGCCGTTTCGGAGGCCGCCAACGCCACAAGCTCCACACCACCAAACGAAAACGCTGCGGAAATAAAGCACGAGCACACACCTTTGAAACCGTTGTTAAATGCACCCGGATTGTGCCAGTATCGCGCTCCAATGTACCCGCCGTTGCCTGCACCGCATACCAAGCAGATACCCAAGATAATGAACCCAATGACGGCCAAGACCTTGATGATCGAAAGCGAGAATTCAACCTCACCATACCCCTTCACGCCAAATAAGTTGATCGAGCAAATCACCACGTAAAGTATTGCTATCCACACCGCCGGGTTGATGCTGGAGTTCCAGTACTGGATCGTGATCGAGCATGCGATCAATTCGGACGGGAATGAGATCAACCATGACAACGCGTAAAGAAGACCTAACGTGAACCCCCATGCCGGGTCAACAAACCGTGAAAAGAACGCGTTGAAGGAACCAGAAACTGGAAATTGCACTGACATTTCTCCCAACGCATTCACCACGCAGTAAAGCGAATATCCCACCAAGAGATACGAAATAAGTTGGCCTGCGGGGCCGCCAAGCCAAAGCGCGTACCCAGATCCAACGAAAAGGCCTGTACCGATGGATCCACCGATGGCAATCATCTGCAAATGGCGGCCTTTCAAGCTGCGCGCCAAAGGGTGTCTACTAGTGGCGTAGATCGACTTTTCCATCTCGGTCATTTGCGAGGTGTCGACTCCATCATCTTCTAAGCTGATGGGCTTGAATGAGTCAATCACACGCGTGAAAAGGGGTTGTTTCTCGTAGCTGGATTGGGTATAAACGTCGGAGGCGTCGTGCGAGAACTCCGACGACGGGCCGGCCCTGGTTTCGCTAGCGCCCATCGTGTATTCGGGGCTAATATCCTGTTTTTTCTCCAGCGACATTGGCTAAGTTAAGATTTGTGCTGAAAAATATCGGCCGGCTTCTAGCGTTCCTCTAAATCTCTCTATCTAATCAATGCGTAATAACGATGCACGGCTGGGAAAGGCCTGGTTTTTTGGGATTTCTGGCTAGAAAATTAAGGGGTATTATGTTTGGAAACGACTTTCGGATCTCACACAAGCCAGAATTTTATTTATATCGTCTGCCAGATTGCTGTTCCAGATCGCCAGAGGTTATTCCGAACGGCCACTTTTTTAAGTTTCTTTTTTTTCGGTGTTTGCGAAGCGCCTCGCATAATAAGCGACCTATTTGGGCGAGAGATAGTGCCGCACGGTGCATGGGAGATTGCGAAATGTGGCCGGCATCCTCATACACAGGCCGTGATGAGCTGCTGCGGTGAACTCAAGGCGAGATCCGGCCAAGATATCGAGATCTCCTATAATTCCTAGATTTACGGATCTGGAATTCATAACACATGCTTTACACCGCGGAATTTATTCCATTGTTTCACTATCAGGCGGCGTATGAATTCGGGAATGTGCCCATTGTCATGGTTCGCCGCATGGCCATGTGCACAACCTCGTGGACTTTCGCGCTGTGGCTCGGCGTGCTAATCTCCAATCAAATGAGAGACACGCGGCATCGGCATCTCACGTCCTACGATCATGCCGGCAATTATCACATGCTCGAACTGTCTCACAATCTTTTTTGGGCACATTGCAGATATTTCGCCTAGAATTGTCTCGTTTGCAATCAAGACTGATTTAATGAGAGAGAAGTGATTTTATTAATTCCAGAAATGTGAGGTTTTGGTGAAACATGATACGGGCGTCTCTTTGCATGGCCAAAAGAGGGGGAGCGCATACAAAAAAACCATCACTTCAACAAATGGGGTTATCAGGCTTTGCACGGCTTTTTATCGCGATTCTTCTTTCGTAATTATTTTACGGTCATATGTATAATGGTCGCTTAATTAGAGAGGCTGCTTTTACGCTGCTCGAAATAAAAATTTAGCCGGTCATGATGTGAGCGCACGTGACCTTGAGGCTCAGCCGGGCCGAGAGTGTCTCACTGATAGATAATATTAGATCACGTGATGCATGCAAAATACCCAAAAATAAACATTTCACGCCCCATCAATACTGCGAGTTTATCATGAGCCGCAGGCCTAGATCAATCGGGAATGACCTCCCCAATTCGGCGACTACCTATCTGATCTGCTTGATACACAGTTCATGCATTATCTTCCTAATCTACGAAACACTTTAGCATAAGTCGTGTATTCATCAATAGTCATATATTCTCAAGCGTGGTGTAAAATCTTGACGTCCCTGTACTCAGGGTCGCTGCCTTCGAAAATCTTTCTGAAGGACGATTTCTGGTAGTAGTATTTCGTCATTAGAACGGCACCGCAGGCGTATAGGCATCCGCCTGCAAGAAGTGCGCGCTGTGGTGTGATCATTGTGAGAATGTGGAATGTTTATTCGGTGGAAGAATAAAAAAGCTTAATTATTCTTTGAATAGTTGAAGTTGTTTTTGTTGAGGTGGCTATTCTTCCCGGCTTGACATGAATTCACTCCTCTGATATATATCACTTTAGAGGTCACACCACGCAGGGGTTGGTGGGGTGACTTTTTTTTTCGCAGTCCGTAAATCCCCGCCCCACGGGGCCTGGCGTCAGTCCATTTCGGACGCATATTCGCGTGTCACACCATTATAGGCAACAGTTGCCAATTTGTAGTCACACAGACGGCCAATCCCGGGTAAAGCCGTTTGTGCCGGTTGAAGCCGAGCGTTCTATGTATCGCTTTTCCCCACAGCGCCGTATCAATTTGGTTGCATCCATTTTACTAGCCGCTGATTGAGTAAAGTTTGAGTATTGGTTTAATGAGGTAGATTGCACCAAATGCTCGAAGCTTTAGGTAACACCCAACGCTAGTCGAGAGCAACGGTATGATCCTCGCGCACGTGTTTTTTTCACCAAAAACTTGCACTGTCTTGCGAAGTCGTGATAGCATACGCGCTAAGTCAAAAGACTTCGGTTTAAGGGAGAAATGGCCAACACTATACGATCGAGGATCGCCAAGTAGCCCACGAATATTCGAAAACTGGGATTAGCTCGAACACTTTCAACACTTCCGAGTCGTTAGTACGAACGAATTGCGTCGTTGTTTGGAAGGCTTGGAAGAAAGTGGCCGACAATCATCATGGGCAAATCAAACAAGTCACGCTTCACCGTCCAAACAGAGCAAAACTCTATGTAATCATCTGCGAGCCGCGCATTTGTCTTTGATGTGAAAAGCCTGTTTTCTGAAGGTTTCTTTATTAGTTTGCACTTGGTGAAGATCGTCAGATGAAGACTTCCAATGGCCACTGATTTAAATAGACGAAAGTATTCAATAATGGACTCGTCGTCATACATGAGCTCGATGATGAATGTTCGCTTCGATAGCACGTCGGAGATGTTGAGGCCCAATATGTCGGCTAAATGTGCAGACATCGACACGATCTCTCCCGTGCGACGCCAAATGATCATGGGAGACGCGTTTAGCCGTGAAAGATTTTCAAAATCTAAAAGACACCGCTGAAACGACATTTCCAAGAACTGAAAGTCAAACGGCTGGAAGAGCGACTTGTGTGCGCTGATAAAAGTGGGTCGATACGACGCTATGAGCTTGAGTATTGTCAATAAGTTGCTGCGCTTGCGAGCCTTTTCCTCGGCAGAATACTTGCCCGCCACAGAGAACCTGTTCTTGAGAAAATGCGTGAGCGAATGGTACAGCAGCGGGTAGTCAAAGTTGATGATCCTGTTCGAGTATATGTCCTGCACGGTTTGATAGATATGATGTGATAGCAAGGGCAGAACGTACTCATGATCATCGCCCTTAAGATCAAAGTTGAAGCCGTTTTCATGCGTGCCGTCACCCAATGCAATATAAGGCCGCGTATCGGGCAAATCGTTATCAAGACTCAAGAAATCGGGCGTCACCACCGGCTCTGAGATTGGCGCAAAGTTGAGCGACGGCAGCAGAGGTTTCAGAATGAGATCCCCCAACATCATGTACTCCTGATTCAAAAACATGGAGCGAAAGTTCAGGGTAGGCGTTGACCCCGGTGTTGTGTCTTGGAACGTATCAATGGACGGTCCGGACTCCATCGTTTCGTATGCAATTTCGGGCGCGTACTCGATCGCCGGTTTCAGTAAGCCAGGAAAGATGACACTGTTCAGACCATCGCTAGCCGAAGATGGCTCCTGATCATCGCTAGCCGCTGCTGCGTTTGCTTTCACCGCCATCTCCCCACTTTGATCTTTCTTCAATATTTTTTTCTCCTTTTTCTCTCCCTCCCTTGGTAATAGATACAGCGCACGCTTGCGCACCACGTCGCGACACTCGTGCTCGATCTTCCGCTTGACGCAATTCACACATGGGCGTGTGTTCAGACACTGGAGGTGTTTTGAATGACAGAAGGTGCATGCCCGCAGCGCTGGTTTCCGCTGCAATTTTTCTCGCGGCGTCAATCTTCTCGTCATTTCGCTGGCCTGGGTTCACACTTGGTGTAGGGCCTTGTGTTTCATTCGCTGCGAATTTGCGGCGGTTTATTGTGTGTTGCGTGCCCTTCTTTGTGGGGCTTGTTGAGATTGGCGATGGTGTATCTCGCTTAGGTGGAAAATCTGGGGTATCCCGGCGAAAGTAGGAAGAATTTTTCTGCCGATGGGGCACAAGGTATGAGCTTAATATGTGCGCGCCCCGGCCGTTTACGGCACCCCCGCACATCACCAGTCGCCTCGGCCTAGGCCTTGGGGTATTCGCTTATCCGAGTAAGCACCCACGAATAAACTTTTAGGATTTCACGAAAAAAAAAGCGTCTTGTTTCAGAATGATTGAGCTTAAGCGTTGTCACGATTGATACTCAGCTTCAGCGCAAATTATTTGTCTAACCAGGGCAAAAAACATCATTTAGTCTCTACATAGCAGGAGTTCTCGCCCAACATTTGCAAATCGGCAAGAATTCGGTATATTTGTGGGCTGTTTTTCAGTTAGCCAATTTCAGTACACCAAAGTTGCTATATAAAACCCATCTATACTTGTTATCAAGAATGAGTCTTCTTGATCAATTGCATCATTATGAGGGTGGGACATTTCTAAGTCCGGCACCTCGCATTGACAACTCTGATCAAGGTTAGCATGCATTTATATGCTGGCTATTTGTGATAACCGCTTTATTCTCCAAAAGTGTCTAGATTTCGCCTGACCGTCAAGTTACAATTGCAATCGTGACCGGTCTTGCGATGAAAGTCAAAAGGCCCAAATGCGCTGACAATTTCTCACCAGCCCGTCGCGTTTCACCCTTCCTCAAGCCCTAAATAAGCGGAATTAGCCATCTTTCTCGTCCCACACATTTGAAGACTATAAATTTTTGTGTGATCTGAACTCTTATTGTCTCAGAGCATGGAATCAATAATTAAAATCTTATTTCAAATCGTTCTCTATTTTTGCGAGCTTTTTTCATATTTCTAATATTTGCATGGTAAACAATTCTGCTGTGCGCATCAAGTTGATGAAACTGACTTTGCCATGGACTCGATTTTCTTTTGCTTTGGTAAATTGAGCAAAATAGCTCTTTTTGACTTACCTACAAGGGGACTATTGGGTGAGATAGCTAATGAGAAATCTAACACATCTTCTAAAAGCAGCAAAAGGCCGGTCTGTGACTTTTTACAATGTGAGATGATCAGAAAGACAAGTTTGAGGTCCGCGTTGGTACGTGCGCCCTTTTGTTTAACAAAGTGTATCGATTATGTGACTCTCATCAACCATATTGCCCGGGAAGTCCTCTTATGCCGGCTATGACAGTTATGTCGTAGGCGATTCATACACCTTTAGGTTGTCTGTTCGAAGTCCCCACAGCGTACCCGAAAGTGTTGTCACATGCAGTTTTTCATTCAGAAAGTGAAAACTGGAATAAACTTTTAAATGGGAAGCCGAAAGGCCACAGAAAACAACACGGTGAGAGAGAGTCTGAACAGGAAATAGATGGTGCGCCGCGGCGTCTCTTTAAAAAGTCACAAGCTTCACTCCAAAATCTTGCCGAAAGCGAGAAAACCAGAGTTGGTTTCAGAAGAGAGCCAAGCGTCATTTGGCAAGGGCTACTGTAAAAGAATCAGAATGTGAATGATGCTCTTGACAGTCTTTCGCACGTGATGTTTGCCACCTGATGAAATTTTTGGACCCAGGCCTCAACCGGGGCCACACCCATATGGTATTTATTTCACGGACTATTTTTTAAATCGAATTTTGATGAACTTAACAGAAGATTTTGGTTGCTCTTTTTGAGTCAAAAGAGAAAACTACTTTTAGTGTCTTATCTGCAGTACACATTAACTTTGACTACCAAATACGGCAAAAGGCTCGGCTTTTTTTCCTAGCCGCATCGGGTAATTCCATTTTCGCCATGACTGCTTTCGGAACAGATCTGAGTTGCAAATCTGTCATATGCCCGCCCAATACTTAAATTGTTTTTGATATATAATGCGAGCGAGAAATTGGTTTTTTGCGGGTTTCATGAAGTTGTTGTCATTAATCAAGACGTGAGATCGAGCAATTTGCCATTTAAAAAATGAGGTTCTCAATCAAGCCGATAATTCTAATTATATCAATTTTTGCATTCACGCTGGCAGTACCAGTGAGGTTTAAAGATGTTAAAGCTGGAGAAAGATTTCATATTGCAGAGGTGAAGCGAGAAGCATCAGTCGAAGCCTTCGATGTTGACAAGCGAGACATCGCTGCTCTCACTCTTCTTTTTCGATCCTTGAACAACTCGGCTACAATTGCCTTGGCAAAAACAGCGCTACAGCTCTCCGTCACTAGACAGCAGGTAAACAATTTTGTTGGGAGCTTCATTGAAACAAAAGGGCTCGAATCCATTTTGGAGGCCGCTGACCAATCGGGGTTGGCATTAGACTTGGTGTTGATGATATTGACGCACTACGAGACAGTTGATGGTTTAATTGATGTCATAGAATATGGAAAGAAGAACGATAGCTCTAGCAGCTCCAGCTCAAGTAGCTCCTGTGGGTCCACGGGGTTGCTAGGTGGACTTTTGAACGGTGTCACTTCAATTATTGGGTTGGGTACAGGAAATACATCCGATAATTGTGCTCTGTCGCTGAGTTCAGCCACCAGTTCGAGAAACAGTACCGCTACCAATATAGCAAGTGCGTCAACCACTACTAGCACCTCTGCAAGCTCCAGTGGGCTTCTTGGCGGAATTTTGGGAGGAATCGGCTCGATTTTTGGCCTTGGCTCGGGAAGTTCCAGCAGCTCCTCTAGTTCTGTTACAACCACAGCAATTAGCTCGATAACAACTTTGGGGGGAGTGACGACAAGCACTAATACTGCTATCTTATCTTTCGCGACAATATCAGCCTCAACCACGACGACAGATATTCCTCTTGCAGTCACGACAGGATCTACCACATTAAGCGTTGCGGCCAGCGTGACCACTGCTTCGAGTTCCGCTACGGCAACAAGCACTTCCGGGGGTCTTGTGTCTGGAATTGGTAGCGTGATCTCGAGCATTTTGGGTCGTGAAGATCTTGGTGAGATGGCTGCGAAGGAGGGCTTGATGGAAATCATTAAGAGAGATGATGTGGACGCCAATGAATTGATGTATCAGCTTTTGAAACGTGCATTGGGCGAAGATCTCACCCCATTTGAAAAAAGAGACGCCTTGGGAGACATTTACTCGCAGATCATTGCTATCATTGGCACAGACTCAAATATTGAGGAAATCTTTGAGTCGTTAGCTAAGCTGGGCTTGGCAAGAAATGTCGTGTATAACGCGCTCATTGATTCAGGCTTTTACCAGTTTGACGTGGAGCTTTTCCGATACCTTGTTGATAACAACTACCTTTCGCTATCGTCCGTGATAAGTGCAGGCATTTCTTCCGGATTAGTTGTCCACATCGTGGCGGATTTTATTGCTAACTCTACGTACCTCCGGATCTTTATCAATTTTGTGCTCGCTATTTTTACTGGGAAAGTGAATGTTCTTGGATTGATTGCCGCTATCTTTTGATACAACCAAAGAAGTTGAATACTGTTTGATATTTCCATACTTCTTAAATTTACCAAATATTGATTTGCATAATGATTACAAGAGCAAACACATGGTCATTCTGTGTGCTTGAGTAGAAGAAGACACAGAGGTGTCTTACCATAGTTGGTAAAATCGTGCGTGACCAATCTTTCACTTTGCCATCTTTTTTATCCCACCAAAAGCTAGACTAAATTTGTGGGACCGCAGCACCGTCTCCTCTCAAATCAGATCCCCCAGCCCACGCAAGTTTGCCTTTCTGTGTAATATTTTGAATACATTGCCCGCGCCCAAATACTTCTCGTGCATGGCCACTAACAATATTCACATCGTGGCCTTTTATGGCAAGCTCGCGTGCCACCAGTTCGCTAATACCGTCTTCTAACCTGACTAGCGTCGCTGCGGTAGAAATGGGCCCGGAAGAGCCTTTACCCAAATCGAGATGGCGCGAATCCTCGTTTGGCTCGAGACAAAACCTGGGCGCATCCAACGCCTCCTGTGCATTGAAACCAAAAAGCACAAGGTTCAAGAATATCTGGACATGCGCCTGCGGCTGCTCCCAGCCACCCATACAAGCGACTGACGCGAAAAGCTCGTTTGTTTCGGCGTCTGTAATTAATGATGGGATAATTGTGTGGTAGGGCCTTTTCCCGCCCTCTAGTGAATTGATGGCTTGATGACTGAGGTTAAAATTGGCCCCTCGGCTCTGCAACGCGAAACCATAATCGTCGGGAATGATACATGAGCCGAATGGGGAAAAAACCAGGTTTATGAATGAACATGCGTTACCCAAGTCGTCAGTGACAGTGAAGTATACAGTATCACACTTGTACATTGGATCGGGCACGATGTCGATATCGTCTCGTGTCAAGACTCGTTTCTGAAGAAGTAGTTGAGCACGCTCAGCCAAACGTTTCTCGCTGAGCGCTTCTTGCACGTCTATCTCAGGGTGGAAATCCAAGTCGGCCACGAAATGCTCAGAATCGTAGAAAGCAAGTTTGAGTGACTCAATAAGGAGGTCCAAGTACTCAACCGAGTTGTGTTTTAACTTTGTAAGATCAATTCTCTTACTTTTTGCTAGCTCTTTGATGAACCCCAAGGCAAATAAAGCAACAATGCCCTGACCGTTTGGCGGAATTTCCCAGAGTCGCTTGCCCAAAAAGTTTAACGATATTGGATCCACCCATTTAGAAGTGTGTTCTGCCAAATCATCTAGCTCCAAATATCCACCTTTTTCCTTGACCTTTGCCACAATCTTCTCGGCAACATCACCCTTGTAAAACCCGTCTTTTCCTTCTGTCACAACCTTTCTGAATAACTTTGCCAATGGCTTGTTGAAGAACATCTGCCCTGCCTCACAGAAGGAGCCATCATCATTGAAAAACATTTTGGCATTATTTCCGCTTTGGTCAATCAAGTCTTGCGACGCCTTGTGCCAGATATTAGCTGCAATTTCCGAAACAACAAAGCCGTTTTCGGCCAAGTCGATTGCCGGTCTCATGATCTCATCTAGGGTAACTTTTCCCGAGCCCCATTTATCAAGTGAGTCAATCCACCCAGCAACAGCGCCAGGAACTGTCACAGAATGTACATTCAATAACGGAATCCGGGGCCCCGTCACGTCTGGATGCATTTTCACCTTTTCGATCGAGGTTCTTTTTGCGGCTTTCCCACACCCATTTAGGCCGTGTATTTCTTTCGTCTTATAGTCATGAAAAAGCACAAAACAGTCTCCACCGACACCCGTTGATGGAGGTTCAACAACACACAAGGCTGCAGCCACTGCCACCGCTGCGTCCACGCAATTCCCGCCTTTTTCCAAAATTCGGACTCCGGCGGCATTCGCGAGTGGCTGCGAAGATGCCACCATGCCTTTTGTCGAATGCACCACCGATCTTCTCGAATTAAAACGATCGAACATATCAATTAATAAAAACTCGTGAATAGCACTCACTTTTTTCGAATAAAAATCGGGAATGGGATCAGCGACGAAAATCACGGAGCGCCAGGGCTCTTGACCATAAGGGGTAATATTTGTGTGGGGCCGAGCGGTATGACGGAATTGCGAACAAGAATTCCGTGCAAGACCAGCGACGATGACCGAGGCGTTGGATAAGATCACGTGACGGGGAATCCGTAGAACCGGATGATTTTGCTTCCTAATGTTGAACCAGATTAGAAGTTGATAAAGTTGACAGTCTCCGCCTGTGTTCACCATTCTTATAACGAGAATTACTTTGAGAATTTGCAGAACTACCTTTTGCTGGAATTTTCATGATTTAGAGTTGAACATTTGCTGGTGAGTGCGCTGAAGCCGGCTGTATCGATTTCGTGGAACATATCTCTATCAGTTCCATCAATTGATGATTGTAGATCTGAGGTTCTGAAGCTGTTTCCGTACGTTCAGGTGAGTTCTCTAAATCACCGAATTTGCTTTGAGAAAACTGCGTAACTTCCGTTCCGGGCCTGATGGGCCCTAATGACCGCGAGATGAATTTCGGAATAGCTGCATCGGAGATACCGCATTGACAACCGGGGATAGTCAGCGATAGCTCCGACGAGTAGCACGTCACGTGACCATCACAAATGGCTCAATTGCCGCTAGCTACGGCGATATAGGATACTGCCCGCCCCACACATGTGCCCGTGTGTGAGGCCAGGCGTTTATGCGTATTCTAAGCCACTGTCGGTTATATCGGTTGCCCACTTTTTGGGCCTATTGGTGCTTTCAACGCAACTGAGTCGGAGACATAGTGGCCCCAGTCGTGCTGAGATTGGCTCGGAACTCGTATTTCTTAGGAGCTCCCCTGTTCTTGACCTCCAAGACCAGATTCGCTGAAATCGTATCTTGGGAGATAGAACAAAAAAAAAAAATAGAAAAAAAATCGCCTGGGGCTGAAACTTCGCGAGGACGGTGCGTGAAAAAGTTCTTGGCATTTAACGCCGTTGTCAACGTATACAGCTTGAGTGATTGTGAGAGATCTGGTATTTTTAGAAAATGGCTTACTCTTGAATTGAAAAAATTCCGGTCTTCAATAAATTATTGAAATCGGTTGAAGCATGTATTATCCTCTTTTCGTGACTGATGAACCTAGCTATTGGCCGGCTCGGCCACGGATGTCGCGAAAAAAAAAAAACGCAAACCCAATCGGGACTCGCTTTAAGCAAACATACATACATGCATGGCGCCGGCGACCGAGCCCGGGTACGCCCTCGTACTTGAATTATCTTTTTCATCAATGTCGCGCGGGATGCGTTTATGCAACACGGCTTTTGCATCAAGCCGAAGAATTGTAAACACTGGCGGAAACAGCGATTCGTCTCCAGATCGGAGATCTTTCGGAGAAGCTGATGTCGGTCTCGTTTATAAATGAGACTACTGTCCCCCAGAAACCAGTAGAGTTTATTATTTAGATCGGTATAAAAATTATGCGTCCCCACATTCTTTCACTCGCTACAATCTTGGCCACGGCAGCCACGGCCAACGCCGCCTACACTGCCACAATCAACGGATTTGCCGATGCCGTGTATGACTATATTCCCGAATGCGCAAAGAGCTGTGTTGCGCAGGACACGTCCACTACAGTATGCCCCTATTGGGAAATGGGATGCCTTTGTGTATGGACCCCATGGAGCTCTTCTGTGAGTGAGTGCGTGGTTGAAAATTGCGCTGGCTCGGACGTGGCACTGTTCACCAGCGCGGCAGTTTCCGCATGCTCGTCGTACGGCGTGTCGTCTCCTTACTGGAAAGTGAATGCCGCTGCATCTTCGGACTTGGCCGCTGCGGCTGCGGAAACAACCACCGCCTCTTCGTCTGTGGCCTCATCATCGTCTGCAGCCTCGTCTGTGGCTTCTTCTGTGGAAGTTGTTGTTTCAGAAACGTCTTCTGCATCATCCGGCGCCTCTGAGAATGCGTCTTCGTCATTGCCTTACTCGCCAGCTATTACCGGTGGTTCCAGTTCATCATCAACACAAACCACTGCCACCACCACAGCTGTAGCACGCACCGCCACCATTAACGGTTTTGCTGACGCCGTGTACGACTACATTCCTGAATGCGCCAAGGCATGCGTGGCCCAGGACACTTCGTCGACTCGCTGTCCATACTGGGAAATGGGCTGTCTTTGCGTGTGGACTCCATGGAGCTCGCTTGTCGGTGAATGTGTGGCCGAGTCCTGTAAGGGTGCCGACGTGGCCCAGTTCACCAGTGCAGCCACTTCTGCTTGCCGCTCGTACACCGTTCCTGCGCCATATTGGGTCATTGATGCCACTGCGTCGTCAATGTTGGCCTCTGCCGCGGCGGAAACAGGCCTGGTGGCCTCAAGCGCGGTCTCGTCTTCTGCTACAAGCGTGACCACCACGGCAGCTTCCGAAAGCTCCTCTGACCCTGCTTTCGAGTACTCATCAACTGATTCTGAGCCTGTGTCAACTGTCTCCGAGAGCTCAGCTTCTACTTCTGAAGGTGCATCAACCGTTTCCGAGGGCTCTGCTAGCACGTCTGCCGTGCCATCGACTTCCGCCATAGCCTCATCTGTCGTCTTGTCCACCTCATCCGTGGCCTCATTTGCTTCCTCTGTGGCATCTTCTGTGGCATCTTCTTTGGTATCATCGGGTGTGTCGTCTGCTGGAAGCACTGAAATTGCGTCGTCGCAAGATTCTGTGACATTTGTGAGCTCGGGTGTTTCTCAGGAGCCACAAGCGTCCTCTGATGCGTCTATTAGCTTTGATGCAACCTCATCAGCAGTTTTCACCGAAGCTTCGGCCTCTGCAGTTGCCTCAGCTGTATCTTCCTACGCATCGATGCAGTATTCTAACTCTTCTGTGGTCGTTGTGGATGACGTTTCCGTCTACGTGACAAACTCTGCCACAGTCACCAGCACCGTGTGCGTGAAATGCAAGACATTAACAGGTGCCGTCACCACGTACACTACGGTTTCCGAGGGCCTTACGTTGACGATTACAGCCGAGTGCTCGACTTCACCTTCCATGACTACGTACACCACTGTGATCAAGGGTGTGACAAAGACCGTCACCGAAGAATGCTCTACCACAGAGGCCTCTAGTGAATATGTGGCTACGACAGCTATTGCTTCAAGCGCGGCGGCTCATTCGAAGTCCGCTTCTTTCAGCCAAATCACGTCCACATCTGCGGCCCCTTCGGTGATTCTTGCCAACGCTGCTGGAACCAATGGCGCTGTTGGCTGGGCCATGTCTTTGATTGCTATCTTCGTTGGAGCTATACTCAACTAGACCTTTTGCGACTGTATCTCCTTCTCTGTTTCTTTAATAATTGTGATACTATAAAATATGCCAACTTTTTGCTAGCTTTTGCTCCTAGATGTTTCTTGATTCTTTTATTTTTCTTGATTCTTTGTTGACAAGTTTTTCAAGCCATAGGAGCAGACAACAAATTTCACTGGAGAATTGTGCATTTCTTCGGAATTCTTATAAATTTTTGATTCGTGTACAATCCACGAGAGTACGGTCGTCAAAAACTGTGTTGGACTCGATCTAGGCATTTTCATGGGATTCTTTGACGAGCAGAACACATCCCACTGTCTCGCTATTTGCCTAACTGGCCCACCACTCGGTATGGCATGTAGAAGCACAACACAATGGCTGTGGTGATGAACTATACATATATCAGCTCTCCCTCATATGTGATCGGCAAAGATAGAATGATTACATCAAGACTCTCATGCCAGATACAACTTCTTTTTTGCCACACCATCAAATCCTCTCAAGAGATTCTGGTCAGACAATATTAGTTATGCGGCGCTTATTGTTGATGCGGCATAGAGTACGTTTCCCCATAATTCGCGAGCTATTGATTGCGAGAGTAATATTCCCACAAGAAATGAGTCTGTAATTGCCTTGTGTACCCGGCAACGGTGTCACGCACAATGAACGTGCTTGAGTCCCGGAAAACGCCGGCTCTTGCATCCAATTCGCGTTCCGGCAACCTCTCACGACAGCCAATCGCAATCGTGGTGATTGCTATGTAGGTGTTCCTAGCGTAAGCTGACAAGAGTATGGACCATTGTTACGTATTTTGATGATCGGGGCATGTTTGGGGTAGTCCATATTACCTTTGTCAAAAGACCAATATGATCAGACCATCACCAGACGAAACTCCCGAAATATCTCGAGAGGGGTGAGATTTTGCGCGCAACGCGGATAGAACACCCATTCATCCCATACTTGGGCGGTCCTAGCTACTACAAAGACACGTAATCAAATATGACAAGTTCTTCGTCCTTAGTCCGATGCATAATGCAAAAAGATAGGAAGAAGAAAATGAAACTAGCCTCGTGGGTAAGGAGGTGACTAAAACACGCGTCAGGCTACGCATTGCGGCACTAGTAAGCTGGCAGGCTGGCCAAAACGCGCGAACCTCCTGCTAGTCATGAAAAAGGGTGCGCGCGAATGTAGATCATTGTTTTTTTGGGCAATTGTCTTCATCTCATCATTGGCTAATGTCACCATTGTCTTATGGCACACGTGGTGGGTAAAATTGTACTCGCCTGAGCATGGGCTGCTATTCTTTTTCTCTTTTTTTCTTGGTATGAGAGCTTTGCTGCTTTAAATTAGATTCATGGCCTAGACTCACTGCAGTCACAATTGCCAGGCTTCTTCAGCAATAGGATCTCGGGGAAAATGAACGACGGGAGATTCATACTGTCTTTTGATGATTTAAGCCCTAACTCAAACAAGCGAAATTGAATACTTTGGATCAATGCTGAATTGCAGAGTCAAGATTGGGGCGGAACGCATTGGCGGGCCTGGCGCTAACAGTCACGCAGGTGTCTCCGTCTCAGGGGAGTCTCGAGGAAAACCAAATGGTTTTGCGGACGGCTCGGCGGCTGGAACGAATCCACTTGTCCGTGATGACTCATATAACGACAAAAACACTAGCGCTCATGAAAATGTTGAAGACTGTGATATTCGCATCACAAAAGCCAGCGCTAATTCTACACATGGTGAACGTGAAGAAAATTGTGACTCCGTATTCAACAGTGATTTTGCTTCTTGTAACAAGCGGGGAACCAATGACACCAATGTGGGCACAAAAAAAAGAAAACCCCGCCCGTCCCGTCGAGCGATTGATATACAAGAAAGCCCATTGGAAGAAGGCTATTCTTGTGCTGAAATTTTCAGACATGACTTGCCGCATGATCATTTGTCTCCTGGAAAATATTTTATTGGTTCCATTAGAAACGAAGTGAGCAATACAAATGAAGGAGCATCCAGCTCTTTCGAAAAGCCCGACTTGGATAATCTGCTGGAGGAATCTTCTGACGAGGAGCAAGCTGTATTTAAAGGATTGGAGCGATTTTGTTTGAAGCGAGATTATACTCAATTCTGGCGAGCCGTCACTTGAGGAGCACGTTTTGCGGTCAAAAATTTCCATGCTCGAGTTGATGCGCAAAAGGGATCGTCCGAGTTCGATCCAGGGTTAATTTGCCTACCCCTCTCGTTGTTTCAACCCCAACAGGAAGATCGCCTGCCTGGCCATAACCCCGGATACATCAAGGATGGGAGCACTCAAGGTTTGGAATTACAAAGTTTGAAAAATACTATCGTGACAGGCAGAGCCGCTCGAAAAGTTTTGCTGATAAGCAAATTTTTGAATCCGAGCACCCTTGATCATAGACTGACACAAGACTTGAGCTATTGCGCGGCCACTCTTCAGCTGCAACGTGGTCACCGAGGGGACGGTAAGGTGGGAGCCCAACGTAGAAAAGACGATTTGGACCTGCTCAGCGGACTATGCGCCGATAGAACGGCGCAGTGGAAGCAGTTCACCAAGGCGAATGCAGTTGTTCATCCTTCTAAGGTTTCAAATCACGAGAGATTCTCGCAGACTGTGACTGATAGACATTTTGTCGTCGAGCCTAAGTGTGACAGCGGTGCTCTTTTTGCTAGGCCTGCAAATCCAAGAGTCGATCTCCTATGCCCAGCATGCTCAAAGACATGTGTATCTAACAGTTATTTGATATTACACGTGAGATCTCACACTGATGAAAAGCCCTTTGCGTGTGCGGAATGTGACAAGAAATTTTCACACAGTGGTAATTTGACTCTTCACATGGGATATCACACTGGTGAAAAGCCCTTCGCGTGTGTGAATTGTGATAAGAGATTTTCACAGAGAGGTAAATTGACTATTCACATAAGATCTCGCACTGGAGCAAAAGGCATACGAAGCCACCGGCTGTCTGGTATGAGCGCAGACTAGCCTCGGCAGACGTGAAGGCTGTTGGGAAGGCAGGAAGCCCGCCCGTGTGGTGAATATAGAAACACCAGCATTGAGTTCACAAATAGAGCACTGAGACACTGAAAAACACACACTCACGAATGATTTTGCGCGTGCTTAGATTGCCAAAGTCTATGCTCGAAAGACAGTTTGGTGGACGGGGAGGGTGCTTTCATTAGCAATACGGGAAAAATCACCCCATGCCCGCATTGGTCCTGAGATGACGGCCAGAAAAAACAACCTGCCTTCAAAGCCTAGTTGCATCAATTTTCAGGTGAGAACCAAAGCTTTTGCCACTTATTGTCAGATTATTACAACGCCATTCCGACTTGTGTTCAGGAAAACGAGGTTAACTGCGGTAGTCTTTTGGTCGGACTGTCACAAACTCTCAGCATGTTTTGGCTGCCTCACAGGACAACATTCATTACACTACAACATTATTGCCATCGATGGAATTAGCCTCATGTTGGTATAACATTCGCAATTGCAGCATAATGTTGAAATGATAGATTCTGAGACTGGTGAAATATAGCCTACCGCAAAACCTATATCGTGGTGGCTCATTTTACGAGACTTCTTACGAATACTATGGACCGGTGCATTTGGGATTTTAAGGGACGTGAAATATGCTTTTCGATAACGCAGCATACGTCTCTGGCATTGTATAATGATCGCCTTGGCGTCGCTTGGGGAACACTGAAAGAAAGCTGGAGCGGGGACCGTGGACAATAAAAAGGTCGCTTTAACAAGCTTCACCTTGCATATACGAATGTACCATACCCGTGATGTGCTCAGATAACTTGTCTCTCAATGTGAGCTTTGACTCTCGTCCATTTGTGTGCCAATTGCATTGGAGCTTCCAGCGGAAACTTGACAGCAGACTGATACAATCACTCTCCAGGTCGCTAGTGAGCCCCTCGGTACTTGAAAACTCACCGTTGAATTCACGATAGTCGAAAAATGCATGTCATATAAATATAGAATACTTACTCGAAGGACTCTTCATAGCAGTATACGTCCGGGGCTTTGGAAAGCAACCTACCCTTTTCACACGCTTCCAGTATCTTGTGATTAAAAGCCCCCGGGCCACAAGAAACACTGGCAAAAGCCTTTCTGTGAGTAGGAGAGCACAAATCGTGCACCGAGGAAGTGATGATGGCCTCCAAATCGGGACGTCCATATGTGACCGAAACCCCTTTGCTTCTATTGCTAAAGCTAGATTGTGAAGAGGAATTAGCCTCTTGCACACTTGTTGATACCTCGTGCACACCATCAAGCTTCTCCTTTGTTTCGCTACCATCGTCTTCGACTGCATCAGGAACCTCCTGAGTGATGTGAAGTGCTAGATGTGCTTTTCCCGCATTGAAAAAAGGAACAAAATCTTTCCAAAGATGATCATACCACTGTAAATTGCTCTTTTGTTTCATAGCCAATACAATTGTAATGTGCGCATTGTGCGGGCGGTATAAGTAATCCTCTGCCCGATCTCTTTCTTGTAGGGTTTTCAACAAATCCAACGCAAGGGGTAGAGTGAAGGATGCACCTGATCCAGCTGAAAAGAAAACTACTGAATCAAATCTCGTGAGCGGCTGATAATTTGCCCCAAATGGCCCGTTGATTCCAGCCTTGAGGTTGAACACGCGTGGCAGCTTGAATCCTGATATCATCGACTGGAAATCTTCAACATCTTTGGTAAAGATTTCAACATCCTGTTCGTGTTTTGCATCTGTGAGCTTGTCTGACGAATGAAGGGATTCTGAGGAGTAATGCGATAGTTCTACCACTGAATCGGAGCCAGAGCCAGCAGCTTCTTCGTCCTCCTCACAGGCCATTTTGCATAACCGTTTGTGCAAAAGTCGGGTGAATCCTGTCTGAACTTTTATCACCAAAACCATTTTCCCCGAATCTGGCAAAGATGCGATAGTGAAGGGGTGGTAAGCCAAGAGCTGAACTTTGTTGCAGTTGAAAAGGACGTGCTGTCCCGCTCTCCAGGTTTTATACCGAGGCACAAAAAACCAATACCATTTTGGGCTATATTTTTTCACGGATATAGGAATCGACACTCTGACTGTGGTTTCGTCTAATATCTCGAAATCGCACAAACCCTTTGTGGGGCCTCTGAACTTATGAAGTAATCCCAATACTCTCGCCACAATACGGTCCAACACCAAAAGATGCACGCCCAAAATGACTGCTGCGTGATTCCCGCCATTGTGAAAGTATGCTAGTAAAAGCATGATGAAATTAAAGATTCTGTGCTGAGCCAAGAAAAATTCAAAAGCCATATTACGCACAAATTTGAGGGATGCAATGTTCAACATTCCAAGACACGAGAAGGCAATAAAGCCAAAGATCTGAGGCGGTATCTTCACCATGATTTGAAAGTCCATACCAAGCCAGTACTTAAGGGACAAGACCATGTGAATTATGGTGGTAATGAACATGGATCTGCCGTACCACTCGTGGAAAAACATAGCTTTATCCAATGTGAGCCCAGACGCCGCTGCCACAAGGTTGTTTTTGGCCACAAGAATAAGGATAATAGGTACATGTGCAATAGAGAGTCTTCCAACACGTTTGGATACAATGTAGTACCAGCTCTCGTACGTGATGTCTTTAGTCTCGGCCACGGCAAATAGCCAGTTGATACCCACGTGGAATATGGCAACAAGCAACAAACTGGGTTGAAAGTAAAGTAGCTTACCACATATGTTGATGCTAAAAGTACGCGTCAATGCCTCGTAGTATTTGAGGAAAGTGAAAAACGGCTTGTAGGTGAGCGATTCGGCCTTCCGACGCCCTCTTAGCGCCCATGGCAACCACAAGAATATCAACCCGTGGAAAACAGGAAGAAGAACGGTCACCATCACGGAAAGAAAGAGGTACTTGAAGTTTCTGTCCCTCTCAACATAAAACTGTTCAGCGAATGGGATAGCCATGTCTATTATGCAAAACGGTATTTGTGCCTGCTATAAGCGTATTGTACTATTGTGCTGGCTATAGCAATGCAGGATTAGATGTTATATTATAGTAAAAGTACACAGGCAGATGTTACCCTCAAGTAAAATTTGTAGGGGCAGAGATGATGGCGCATGACCCGGTATGATCCCATTAGCGATATCTCCACGTTCTAGTTCACAAACCATTCGATGAACGCCCGATCCAATGAAGATTGAGAAGCGGCGACATTTCATGCGGCGCTTGCATTTTTGCCGCCAATCTCGCCCATCTCGTGTGGAGAGCAAAGTTTGCTTGGCATCGCGGACTTTTCGGCACTTGGTCGAATGCAACCCAGACTGTGCCGGAGGGGCGCAATTATCTGCTCCATCAGACGCAGCTCCCAGCGATGTGCACTCCTCAGTAGGGGCCAAGCCGAAAAAGAAAGTAGATTATTTGACTCATGTTCGTTCTCTTGGTTATCTTTTTTAAATGAAGGGAGCTCATAATTGATGTATGGAACTAAAGTCAAAACGTTTTCAAAGGCCCGAGTTCAAAGGTCTTGAGGGGCAAGCCCTGGTGGGCTGATCTTTCAGATAAAACGGGAGTAGCTGCATATAGCTACGCTCGCGTTCATAACCAGTGTTAGTACGAAGCTCCGAGACGGCGTGCCGCGAAATCAAGAAAAAAGAGTTCCGAGTGTTTCCGTGTATTTGCAAGCAGACGCCTCTCCATATATAGTTTTGTGTGTCTTGACAAAATTTCAATCACTACAAGCGTTACATTCTATATTTTCCAAATATGTTCAGACTCACACCGTTCGCCTTATTTGCCTCCGTCTTGGCATCGCAATGGGATACCTACCCATCGGTTGCAAAAACCGCCTCTATCAACGGGTTTGCTGACCCTATTATGAGCAATTTGCCCACATGCGCTCAAGATTGTGTGAGCTTCTCTGTGAGCAATACACCCTGTCCATACTGGGACACAGGCTGTTTGTGTGTGATGCCACAATGGTCTGGTGAAGTGGCCGAATGCATCATCTCCAAATGCTCCGAGGCTAGCGACGTCGCCAGCGCCACTTCTGCTGCCTACTCATTATGCTCATCGGTTGGCGCCAATGTTTGGATGATGCCAGCCTCACTTTCTACCGAACTTGAGGAAGCAGCTCTGGTCACGGGAAACACTGTATCTACAACAGAAGCTAGCGATTCCGCGAGTGTAACAGGATCGCAGTCGGCCACGACCACCACTAGCGGCAATTCCACAGTTAGCGCTTCTTCATCTCAAGACTCTCTCTCCAGCACATCATCTTCAGCAAGCTCGCTGCAGAGTTCCACGGCAAACAACGGAATCACACTTCATCAGACTGGTTTCCTCACCTTTATTTCTGTGATCTTAGTGTCCCTTTTGGCTTGAACTCAGTAAATAAAATCGAATACAGTTGTATTTTCCCTTGCTTCAGACGTAGAGCCCCTTATTCTCGGCAAATACTCTGCCAAGCTCGCGCATCGCGGGGACGAGTGCCGTTGCCTGATTTATTTGATAAAGCGGCGCATTTGCCCGCACCTGCACATCCGCGGTTCTAGTTTCAAGAAGGCTTACGAACGCGCACTGCTTCAGAAAAAAAAATTCTGCTTATAAGCCTTGGGGCGTAAATTGGCAATGAGCCATTGCGACCGAACGCCCACAAATTCGTTAGATCGCATTCGCAATTTAACTGCATCTGGACGTATCTTATCGCTCCTCAATTCCTATTTCCCTAGGCTTTTCCATTCTAGCAATAGTGAGGTTAGCCAAAGAATCTGAGCATAGTCTAGCTGAAACGGCCTCCTTGTGACCCCGCCGCGGGCATATCGGGAAGGCGGGTCACTGCAGGTGAAATGCATGTCGCGCATACGCATCCCCGTAAGAGGCATGCAACCGACTCGGAGATGGCGAAAGATATGCCGTTAGTCAACTCTGTACCATTTTCGGACGCAATGATTACAAGAAAAGAAAAACGGCGCCGGGGTAATTCCGCCTGAACCCGAGAGCAAAAAAAATTTCGGCCCCGAGATATAAATGCTCGAGGTTTCCGCTCATGTTCTTCCCACTCATTAAATCAAACCCTCATCTTTACCACTCGCTATGTTGTCTGCTCTCATCCCACTCGCTTCTCTTTTGGCTCTTGCCCAGGCTGCTTACGATACATACCCTTCTGTGGCTAAGACCGCGTCTATCAACGGTTTTGCCGATAAGATATACGACCAATTGCCTTCTTGTGCGCAATCCTGTGTCAGGGAATCTACGTCGTCTACCCCTTGTCCATACTGGGACACAGGTTGTCTTTGCGTGATCAGCACGTTCGCATCGAACGTGGCCGACTGTATCGCCGAGAATTGTCAGGGCTCCGATGTGCAGTCCGCCGAGTCTTTGGCCACCCTGATCTGTTCGAGTGCCGGAGTCGACGAGCCATACTGGTACATTGACGCATCTGCCTCTTCCGCGTTGGCTGCTGCTGGAGCCGTCGTAGCAGAGACCACCGCTGAGACCACTGCTGCTGAGACCACTGCTGCTGAGACCACTGCCGCTGAGACCACTGCCGCTGAGACCACTGCCGCTGAGACCACTGCCGCTGAGACTACTGCGGCTGAGACCACCGCTGCCGAAACCACTGCTGCCGCTACCACTGAAGCTGAGATTCCAGCAGAGACCACCTCCGCTGCCGTGACGGCTGCTGCCACCTCTCAGGTCGCCACTACCGCCGTGTCTTCTGTTTCCACTTCTGCCATCTCTTCTAGCGTGATCTCCTCCAACTCCTCCACATGGTCCTCGGCCTCGGTGCCATCTGTGTCCTCTGCATTTAATGCTGCTGCCGGTGTTGCCCCAGCTGCTGCTGCAGGCTTGGTCGCTGGTTTCGCCATGCTTTTCTAGACGTATTGTTGATGACATTCTGTCAGTAAATCGAAAAATTTGCAGCTGCAATCGCCTAGGTTGCTCGATATGACTTTGTTAATTTTATGCTTTTGTTTCCATGCTTTGTAGTGCTCGTCCCACCATAGTCTTGACATGTACCTCGCAACCTTCTGATAACGGGTTAAATGCCACAACGACTTGATCATCACACATAAATTTGTGGAAACTCCATAGAGAAAATATGCCATTTCATTTAAGCTTTCGGATAAATTGAGAAGAATGCGCCAAAGTATAAGGTGTTCTTGCTCAAATAGCTGCCTTGAAATGGTTCGGTGTTGTCATGACTTCATTCAGCACGTCCTCACAGTAAGCCATGGAGTTGAATGCTGACTGAACTTGGCTCAACTTTTTGTTTACCCAGCCACTTAATATGAACAGTCATTCAGGTAAAATCATATCACTCATCACTCAAAGATATATTTTGCTATTTTGCTGTGTAGGGATTCACCGCTTGAGGGCGCTTATTTTGATCTCACCCTCGCGCGGCATGATGTAAATCACGTGATCACACTCCTTCTTGCTGCCAAACTTCCGCTGCTCAAGCGCGGATCACATGTAATTTTGACAAGGGATTTTTCTCCGCAAATTGAATTGAGCAAACGATTATTGGAGATGGTTTCAACACGTGATGGGTTATTTACCGTGTGCACAGTACCAAGCGGGGTGTTCAGCTTTATGAACTAGCGCATTTCGGCTCATATCTTTTCCGAAGATAGCACCTGGGGACATGCACGTGATTGTAAAACTTACTCGGACTCTCCTCCAGGCGGAGATATTCCCCAAGATTTTCAACTATCTAGAGTGTGGGGTATTTGCTATGTGCTTGAAATCCCACAAATAACTATCTGTTCATCACAATTCGATCACCTGCCCGAGCTCACATCGCATAACCTCAAGTTGTCTCCTTGTGGCAGGACTTCACCCCATTAGTAGCTTCATACATCATATCAGTGTCTTCGAGATTTGTGCTGGTGTCTTATCTGCGAGAAACGGGAATTATGACGCGATTTAGTAGTTGGCAATTAACCTGTGTTCTCGTTCTTATTTATCTCACTCATCAGGGTTTCAAAGCCATCAAGTACAATGGGTTACGTCGCAAATGGTATACGAAGCCTTGTCGAAAGTCAGGTCAATCAAGTTTGCAAAGAACAAGGGCGATGAAAGAAGCCTCCAAAGAAGGACGCTTATTTGAATATCACGAACAACAATTCATCAAGGAAAATGCACATACGCTAGAAATGCGAGTTTTTACCCAGACCATTTTTATGACCAAAAGTGCCGAAAATGTAAAATGCACGCTCTCTCAAAACTTCCGGGATTGGAGTTTAGGCCCGCGACTGAGAGCATTTCGCCCACTCTTGGGCCATGGCATTTTTGTTTCGGACGGCGCTCGATGGGAATCATCAAGAAAACTACTAAAACCGCAATTTTCGCGTGAGCAAATCAGCCATGTACGCATGCTTGAGCCGCATGTACAGAACTTTTTCAAACGGATCAAGGCTCACAATGATGCTAGATTCGATATCCAGCCCCTTTTTCATCTGTTAACACTAGACGCGGCTACTGAGTTTCTTTTTGGTGAGAGTATTGGCACACTTAACTCTGACAAGGACGGGTCAGTGGATGAGATAGAGCGGAAGAAAAAGTTTAGTCACGCAATCGGTTTCATTCAGGAGTATTTAATAAAGCGAGCCAATCTTCTAGACTATTGCTGGCTATTAAACTCAGCTGAGTTTAGAAACAATGTGAAATTCGTGCATGACTTCACAACGGACTTCATCAAGAAAGCTCAGATTGCTAGCGGGACCAGTGATGCCTCGAGCAATTACGTGTTTTTGCGCGAGCTTCTCAAACAAACGTCGGACCCGATTATTTTGCGTGACGAGACGCTCAATATCATGTTGGCTGGCCGCAGCACTACTGCGAGTCTCCTCTCTTCTCTTATATATGAATTGGCTCGGAATCCATCAGTTTGGCTAAAATTGAGGGAGGTGGTTTCGATTAATTTTGGCAAAGGGGAGTGTGGGGCTGAGCTTGAGTCGATCACATTTGAGACCTTAGCGAAATGCCTGTATCTCAGGTATGTCATGAATGAAACGCTCCGTCTTCACCCTCCTGTCTCGCAAAATGCGAGGCAAGCAACCAAAATTACCACGCTTCCTGTTGGCGGGGGCCCAGACGGCCAATCGCCCGTTTTCATAAAAAAAGGTGACATTGTGGTCTTTCAAATACACTCGATGCACCGGCAACGAGACTTATTTGGTGATGATGCAGACTGTTTTCGACCTGAGCGCTGGGCTGCATTGAATCATATTGGATCAGCTTTTTTGCCCTTTGGAACGGGGCCGCGCGTGTGCCTAGGCCAAAAATATGCCTTGACCGAGGCGTCCTATATTCTTGTGCGATTGGCACAAACATTCCCGACTCTAGAGCATGATAACAGTGCATATCCGCCACGCAAAAGAAGCACCGCGACGACTGTTTACATGGACCGTGTGAACGTGCACATGTCATAGGCTTACGTGAAAACTACTTGAGGCACTTTAGAATCGAATGAAGAATTTGAATCGCGTAGCTATTCATTGAACGTGGACCTTCAACGAAACCGCATGACGGTCTCTCAAGCTTATTGACAATGCTCGTTCCTCGGATGCGGAAGTATGTTGATCTGACGGGTCGCCAAACTAAGAGCGCCGCCCTGTTAAAGTCAAGATCACTTCAAACATCTTAGTCTTCGAACGTAAAGCTTTTTACCCCCGTAATACCTCATCCAGAAATTGAAGGTCGAAAGTTTGTTCCTTTTTGGTCTTTTTTGCCTACGCTCGCCGTATGATACTACCTTGTCGATCTCCAGGTAGTTTCTTCAACAAGTCAATCTCAACACGACTGCCACTGCTTCAACGTGATCTCGACGTCTGAGGCGCGATACTCTGGTTTTGATGACCATATGCTCGGTCCGGGCTTTGCAATCACATGATCTGAACTCAAAATTAATCTCCGCAATCTAGATTACCATATTCGGTAAAATCGCGTGAGGCGGGTGGTCGTGCCAAGGCTAGACTTATCGACGACGTCATCGGAATCGCGAAATATCAGACTGGGACAAGCATTTTGGTAGCTGCAAGATTCGGACTTTTTTCGCTTATGCTTAGCAGCGCATTTGATTTTGATTCAATGCGGGGCATCGAAAAGAAACCCTTATATAGATTCCAAAAACCATTCAATTTCAAGTCCATTTCATATATCACCTTGAATTAAATCATTGAGGGCGCCTGAAATAGCCATCGAACCACCGGCCACTATTCACTTTGATCTGCAACGAGTATAATAATTTTTCACCAAAATGCCAGTGCTAGCAAACCGGATATGGTCGCTCACTGAAGACAACGAAATCGCGACTAAGCAAGTCTGGGCTATTCTTTTGAAACAATTTGGATACGATTTAGACAACTTTACGTTTGGTGATCTCGAAAAGGATGTCAATTTTGTGGCCTCGAATTCCCCCAATACGCTCCCAGATTTATCTCCCAATTCAATCCTTTCAAGTTTACCACCGGTTTCCGCTAGAACATTGGACGTTTTTCTGGCATTGAATGGGAATGCCGACGTTCTTGCCGGTGGCTTAGATGATACAGTGAGGGTGACCCAGAAGGAGAGCCACTCTACTCTCAGCAAGTTCAAATCTCCGCAGTTGCATCAATCTTTCTGGGGTTCCATGAGAAACGATAGCCCCGACAACGAGCTTCTTCGTTTCGTGCGTGCGAGGAAGTTCAAGCCTGTGCCGGCTGTAGACATGGCCGCCGCGTGTATGCAGTGGAAAAGCGAGTCTCATCGGGTGAACAAATGGGTGATGGAAGGCGACGCGCCATTGGCGTTTTCAAAAGAGTATCCCGAGCTCATGAAGGCGTTCGAGATGGGAAAAGTGTTTTTCCGGGGTCAAGACAGGCACGGTGGCCAAATTTGTGTCATACATGTGAAAGATCATTTCGGCAGTGACTGTCCCGAAAAAGACTTTGAGATCTTCATATGTCTCGTGATAGAGTATGCTAAATTGACCATGAGAAGCTACAGCAAGGATATTGATGGCGCCAACATTCTTTTTGACATGTCCGGGTTTTCCTTGAAAAACGCCGACTTGAACGCTGTTCGTTTCTTGGCGAAAGCTTTCGAAGCTAATTATCCTGAAAGTCTTTCTTGTATCTGGGTACATAAAGCACCATGGATCTTCAACGCCGTGTGGAAAATCATCAAGGGCTGGTTAGACCCGGTGGTAGCATCGAAAATTCACTTCACGAAGAACACTGCGGACTTGGAAAGATTCGTTGAAGCGAAAAATATTCCAAAAGATTTAGGCGGACTTGATTCTTACGTGCCCCAGTACGTGCAGCCCACGGATGAAAATACTGCCGTTTTACCTGCCGATGAGAACTCCGCTAAGCTTCTAGCGGAAAGAAAGCATTTGGTGGGGGCGTTCATTGATGCCACGATCGCATGGATAAATGCCAAGACAAAGGAGGAATCCACGAAACTTCTCAAAGCAAAGATTCAGTTAGGCGGGGAACTCGCTAACAATTATGTGTTGTTGGACCCTTACATCCGAAGCAGAGGGCCATACGACAGAGATGGCACTCTCCCCAAGATTTCCATATAGAAATTCTTACTGTAGACGCCAGGAGCCTCACATAGTAAAGAGTTCAACTAGACATCAATGTAGTTCCGTAGATTGGGAAATAGACATGGATTCTATGATTCTTCATTTTATAGGCAAATTGAGACGCATAATTAAAGTGAGACACTACATCGATTCGGTATAAATTGCACTAGCTGCTAGGGCTGGGCTTTAATGCATTCCTGTAATTTAAGCTAATCGTCACTAGTTCTTGTGCGGGTAACGCCGCTCAGAGCCTGTGTATATTATGAGTAGCCTCCCCACGCACGTGTCTCAAATCTATACTCAATAATATTTGTAGCTATGATTCGATCGAATCATGATTCTTGTCAAGACTCGTGGTTCAAATTTGGAAAGGGGAACTGTAATGTGAAGTCGACTGATTAATACGGGTTTAAATTCACCATGTATAAAGCTGTGTGGCACCTTTCCTGTATTGTCGGGAAAGGGCGGGTCGGGCGATGACCGCCGCAAGAAAAGTTTTCCCGATTGGGCCGATTCCCGACGCCGCCCGACGCACACCGCCCGGCATCAATTTTTTATACAAAAGCCGCCGAATTCTTCTCTGCTTTCGATTTTTTTCCAAATTTATCGTATCTCTAAAGACTGATAATCTCGAAAAAACAATCAACGCCTACTTTTAACCATGTCGGGGATCTTAGTGTGGGAAAATGTCTCTGTCTCCTCGGGTGCAAAAAACCTTCTTGACAATGTGAGCGGCCGTGCAGTGCCTGGCACAGTGACCGCCCTCATGGGCCCATCCGGTTCTGGAAAAACGACCTTGCTCTCGGTTTTGTCTCAAAGAACGACTTATTTGCACAAATTTAATATTTCGGGAAAAATTAGCTTGGGAAATGATGTGGTAACAAGTACCCTTCTTCGCGAGGATTCCAGGTATGTGGAGCAAGAAGACCATCTTTTGGGATGCCTAACTGTCAAAGAGCTGGTGCGATTTTCCGCCCAAATGCTGAACATCATGTCTCCCGAAGACAGAAATAATGTGGCCGAAAACACCGTCAGTTTTTTTGGGCTCAGCGGGCAGAAAAACACCATTGTGGGCACACCCATTCAAAAGGGTCTTTCTGGCGGTCAGAAACGGCGGCTTTCAGTTGCTTGCCAGGTCGTCACTAAGCCCAAGGTATTATTTCTTGATGAGCCCACGTCGGGTTTGGACTCCAAAGCCTCTTTCGAAGTGATGCAGACATTGAAAGCCTTTGCTCAAAAGGAAAACGTGATCGTTATTGCCCTGATACACCAACCTTCAACACTGACATTCGATTTGTTCGACAGTGTAACATTCTTGACCGAAGGAAAAGTAGTCTACTCGGGTAGTCGCGTCCGTTTGCATGCTTACTTCGAGGCGGCAGGGTTTCCGTTTCCCGTACACTACAACCCAGCTGAATACGTCTTGGAGTTGACCAATACAGACTTTGCCGGGAATGATGAGACCCAGCGAGAGAAAGTTGATCTACTCATCACGTATGCTGGAGAGCAAAGGCGGGAAGTCAACACTGATTTGCAAGAAAGTCCTTTCGAAGAAGACAAGACTGAGATGGGTGAAGTGATGCATCCAAGTGTACTCTCCAAAACTATGGCTTTGCTTCAGCGGGGGATGATTAAGGCGCGCAGAGACTACTTGGCATACTATGTCAGGATGGCGATGTATTTAGGATTGGCAATCTTGATGGGAACCGTGTGGTTGCGTTTGTCTTACACTCAAGAAAATATTCAGCTTTTCACCAACGCTATTTTCTTTTCTGGTGCTTTCATGTCATTCATGTCAGTGGCTTATATTCCAGCGTACCTTGAAGATTACTTTGCTTACCGCAAAGAAAGTGCCAATGGGCTCTATGGGCCTTTTGCGTTCATGATCGCGAACTTTGTTATTGGCGTTCCTTTTCTCTTCGCGATCGTGATGTTGTTTCTGGTGATCACTTATTTTATGTGCAACTTCACATTGTCGGTAGACGGGTTCTTCTTGTACGTGCTCTACCTTTTTGTGAATTTGTTGGCGGCTGAATCTCTCACCATATTGATTGCAACAGTTTTTCCAATCTTCGTCGTTGCTTTGGCCCTCACGGCATTTGCAAACGGCCTCTGGATGGCCGTTGGTGGCTTCTTGGTCTCTGCCTCAGTATTGAACGACTTTTGGTATTACACATTCTACTGGATTGACTACCAGCGCTACGCCTTTCAGGGAATGATGTTCAACCAGTTCGAGAACACAATCTACAAGTGCGGAGCTGGATGCCAGTGCATGTACGCGTCAGACTTGGCTGACCAATGTTTGATCGATGGAGCGGCAGTGCTCAAAGCTTTGGGTTATAGGTCTGTCAATCACGGCCTCTGGGTGGGCTTGATGCTAGCTCTAACATTTCTGCTCAGGATTGGAACATATCTCGTATTGAAATTCCGTGAGTAAGACTTGTCTACTTCGAGAGCGCAAACCTGAGTGGTCCCTGCTTTTTTGTATGCACCTGCGTCGCGGTGAAACTATGCAACTCTTAATGGTGACAATTCTAGGAGAGCTAGGTAGACCGGCGACTTGTCCGCAATTGGTCTCAGAGGTATGGAAAACCCACACGCCCTATGAAAAGCTTATGTGGTCTTTGTTTGGTGAATTTTAAAGCTGAACTTTGACATAGTGTATATTTACGAAAAACTTGAAAACACAAACTAAAAGAGTGAAAAACAAGCGAGTTCAGATGGTGTAACGGAAAAGCGGGTTCTGTTTATCAGTCAAATCTGCGAACTCGTGGTTTTCGAGCATTTCAAATTCTCTCACCAACTCGCTGTTCATGTTGGCGTCTCTTCTCTTATTGTCGAAATGATAGTCAATCCAAAGAAGGGCCATTAACACAATCACTAAACAATGGCAAACCACCATTGCAGTCACCGCGCCAGTGTAAGTAGGCGCCTGATTGGGAATAAATGTCTGGGGTCCGATCAAATTTCCGACACAGTAGCCGATCAAAAAAATGGCATTGGTGGTGATCTTCTTTGTGTGACCCGCACAGTTGGATGCTACCAACGCCAAGATAAAGATTGTGCCTATCGCCGAGAGCGATGTCATTGTATAACCAGCATACTGCAACAGTGTGCTTTTTGCGAAGGCTAGAAAACACGTGGCAACAACAACTATGGAAAATGTTGAGATTGCCCAAAACAAGCGGTAAGGAACAAACTTGTAACAGTAGCAAATTAAAGCTAGCCCACCTATTTCGACAGCACCGGCGGGCATGCCCATCAACAAGGTTTTCCCGACAGAAAAGCCCAATTTCTCCGTGAACAAAATCGCACTGAAATTAGTGAGGCCACCATTGGGAATATTGCATGCTATGCCCATTGAAAAAAGAAGCCAGGTGCGGCGGTCGAGCAACGTCTCAACAAACTGCTCTTTTTTGAAATGCTTGTTTCCAAACCCTTGCTGGTTTGAGCGAACCCTTTCAACCACCATCTGCTTTTCCCTTTCAGTCAAGAACCACGCATCTGTGGGCTTACTAGGGATGTGGAAATAGGTAACGATCCCCAACACAATCGTCATGGCTCCTGTGACAAGGAATATCACTTTCCAGGCCTCTATGCTGTAAGTGTCTGCATCGCGGTACACATTGTACGCTATCGCACCAGACCCCAATATGATGCCGATCCCGTTCGAGGCAAACCAGAGCGCTGTTCTGAAAAAGACTTCTTCTTTGCGGTACCATTGTGAGGTAATGATCACGTAAGCTGGTGTAATGGACGATTCTAAGGCACCCAAGAGTACTCTCAACACCACAAACCCGGCGTATTGGGGCACAGAGTGCAAGCACAAAAGGATGCCCCAAAGTATGATGTACGCAGACAAGACGGTGGAAAGGTCGAACCTTTGAAGTGTGTATGACCCGATGAATTCATAAAAGAGATAGCCAAAGTAAAACGCGGACCCAGCCCACGAGTATCTTTCGCCCGTCATTTTCAAGTCGTGTCTCAAGCCAAGGATCGCACCCACCGATATGGTCTGCTTGTCGATGTATTGAACACAGTAAGTCGTACATATCAACGGCAACAAGTAGAGGTCAATTTTTCTGAGTAACCTTCTATCTTCCGCGGGATCTATGTCCAAAGCCTCGTCAATGTTGGCATATTTTCCCGCTTCGTCACCATCACCATCAATTTTGACCGGTTTTCCGGTGTTTGGTGATATAAAAGTGGTGATGCCGTCTTCTTGAGAAAACACATGTTGAATCTTAGGTTCACTGTGGCCCATTTTTTCAGCGCTCATCTTTGGATAAGCAAATATAACATGTAATGCTAGGCCCTTTGCCAAACTTTATAGTTCCTCCAAAGCTATGCATCGCAGTCAAGTCATCCTCTCGTGAATAAGATAAGCATAATGCGTCATGTAAAGCGGAATAGAGATTTCGGATATGCGAGATAGTCGGCCGCGAATCTGACAGATAAGAAACTAAGAGATCGTCCTAGACTTCTATGTTGCTTTACACACAGCTCATGAAATGTGCTATTTATTGTAATTTCTAAATACCAATTACGTATCAGACTTCCTTGGTCAAAGCTGAGAACATATAAAAATAAATTGAAAACCATTTGGAACACAAATTCCCATGGCCCTTGTTTTTGAACCAGGGCCGCGCTGTTCATTTCGGAAGTTACTTAAGTTCCGTTCCGCGAGGCGAATTTGATGTTGTGAGCGCTGCTCGGCTGGACCGCAACCGGGTCTACACACACAAGACGATCTAGTTCCAGTCGCTCACAGCACCTCACAAGAACAGCTCGTAGACTTTCCAACTCGACCCATTTTGTTTACAAGCAAATAAAGTAGACCTGGTTGAGTAGATACTGTAATACAGAACACAGTAAATACATCTATATTTCAGCAAACAGGCGATCAAGATTCTTCCACAGCAGAGCTGATTGTTCGAAAGGTACCTGATTTAGGGATTCAACATAACGCGGTGAAGCGAGCCTTTTCGCAATTGAACTTTGACCCGGATTGCCGAAATTTTGACTCGTTCCATTTCGCGATCGCCTAAAACAATCAGGTTCAAGTTTGGCTTCGTCTTATCTATGCCTTTCATCTTATCTATGGATTTTCTTGTGCATCTCTGACTCGGCGAGATGTTTCCAGCATCACCTATGTATTTGGTTGAGCAAGTGCCACCCCTCGTCTATGGAAATAAAAACATCAACCTTCTTTGATGCCAAAACAAGCATTTAGTCTGCAGGAGGTTGAGCTTGGGCATATCCTTAGATTCATGTGACTAATTCCTTGGTAGGCGATTGTTGTTTAGCCGCAACTTGACTCACAATCATGTCTTTGTGACTTGGCATACCTTGTTTCCAGAGTGCAGTTCTCGTATCCGCGCAGAATCCATGCCGCTTTGCCCTCGTGTTATCGGTAAAAAGCCGAGTTTATGTGTGACTTTTTCTTTCTCAATCCCATCAATTTCCGGCGAGACTGTATCGAACGTTGCGATTCTTCCAATGAAATCTGATGGCAATTTCCTGTCACAGAATTCACATCTGGCTGTCACATGTTAGCCGCAGACTGATTGAAACTAACAGTTGTGTGATCATTTGTTACTGAGACTGAAAGATGGCTCGTTTAGGTGTCACACCAGCTGTTCATTTCGAGCGTGCAGTTTCACGGTGGGGCCTCTTCAGCGCGACTGAATTCTCGGATCAAAATGATAGAACCTGAAGTAGCGAGAACACAACAGAGCCCTATAAATGCCGTGATCGAATTACTCTGAGAGCAAAATGCGCCCCGCGATGGAATCCAACGGTTCACAATTGGCAAATGGGTCACTGGGTGGATCATACATAAGCATAGTCTGCCAGTAGCATTTCGTCAACTTCCTGAAAGCTGATGCCTGGGTGTTCAGACTGCATTGCGCTCCCAACTTGTAGTACACAAGTGCTGACTGAGTGGTATGGCGGAGATATCCAAGGCACGAATGCAGCGCTACATCCAACTGAGGATTTTAACGAGCTTTGGGCAAAAATCCCTCAAAGATGGAATATCCATCAAGTCTCTTTAATCTCCTATTAATATCCGTGCCATCTGGCTCACAGAAATCAAGATGCAATCTCCTTCACGTGACCAATTTGGGTGTTTTACAATTATCTCTTGACTATTTGCGCGTTTTTTTTTCGCCATCAGTTGCTCGATACACGACCATTTGTTCTCACAGTTCCACCGACTTCCCGAGTATGTTCAAGTCTCATGATTCTCAATGAACAGTGCTGCGGAGTGTATGCGACTGTCTGCACCAAGGTCTAGCTTGTCGAGTGATCAATTATATTTGGAACGACTCCGGAGTTTGTAACCCCAGCGCGGTAAAATGTTTCGCAATAGCGTGATAGGCTGCTTTGGCGCGGATTGGCATTTACGCGTGAACTTACGAACTGTGTGCGAAAAGGGAGTTTTTCACAAAAAGAGGTTCCCAGGCTTTTCCACACACATTTTCTACGATATGTGCAAGTGGAATGAAAGTTCAAAATCGCCACGCTGCCCACGCGATCGACACTGAGCAGATATTTTGCCCCATTGCAGCGAGCATCGCGCCTCAAACGGAACTCGGCGCTTCACTCAAAGCCATTGTCGATCTGCCCCTGTGTTTTACGGCGTGACCTGGTAAATATAGATTTTCCATGGTACGCCCGCACGCAGGAGCAGCGGCGCTTAATACGAGCCATATGCGGCGTGTTTACGGCTTTTTCAATCCGGATCTTGCAATTGGCCAGCGTATCCGTCGATCCCTGGCCCAAAACGCGCTCGTGTTTGTCCATTCATTGTTTAGCACAATGGGACCGTGCGCGGGGGAAAGTCCGGATAAGCAGGTTAGGGTCGCTGATAAGGCGAGTTTTGGACTTATATAAAACTCCGGCTTTCCGGCTTAAATGTCTTTCCTCTATATACCGCGAAAAATGAAAAAAGTGATTGCCATTGTTGTTTCGATTTTGACTAGTGTTTTCTGCGCCAGCAGTGAGGTTCCAGGCCTTCGTGCGAAGCTTTACAATATACCTTACGACTTCGAATTCAGAAATAACCCAAAGTTTCATGAGAGTCTTTCCACCAAATTTGCCCTCTCAACAGAGACCGCTGCCTTGACGAACATTGATTTTGATCTCCTGCACAAAATGGATTCTAATGTATTTGTGGAAGAGCACTCCGGTTATTTTGTCGCTCCTATCGACGGCATATATGAGTTTTCGTTGGATGCCCAGATCGAAGCCCGTTTTCAGATCGGAGCGGGAGACACCTGTCATTCGGACGCTTACAATAGCGTGTCTACTGAAAATGCTCTCAAGTCTCCTGGCAGTAAAAACCTTGCAGTCGATCTTAAGAAGGGCAATGTGTACCCAATCAGAGTTGCGCAATACTTATCGAAAGATGCAGAGTCCGGCAAGCCTTTCATATCATTGCTGTATATGAATCCGAAAGGCGAGTACGTGAATGATATCTCACCATACATTTACCAAGCTGAAGCTGGCGTCGCGCCGTACTCAAGTACCGGTACTCTCAAGACTTCTGTGCGATCATGTGGTGGGATTGAACTAATTGGGCAGACCATTCTCAGAAGAGTTGCAGATTTCGACAAAAAGAAATATGATATTGTGAGAGATGCCAAAACATCCGCTTTCAAAAGTACGGGCTATGTTCAAAGACTCGAGCCGCAAGCCAAAATTTATGAAAGCATTGTAAATCTGCGCAAGTTCGCAGTTGAAATCACTGGTTTCATGAAGGTCCAGAATTCGGGCACATATAAATTTGAGGTAAATTTGCAAGGTGCTGTCGCCCTACAAGTCGGCCAAGCAGGTCAGGATATTGCAAATAATCAACCCCTATTGGCCCTCAACGCGAAAGCCAAGCCTGAGATCAGGTCACAGAAAAAAACTTTGCTGGCCGAGGAAGTTTATCCAGTCAGGATTGTTTTTATCAACAAAAGAGCCAAAGCACAATTTGCGCTCAAAGTTTATCACGAAAAGGAAGCCCTCGATTTGCAAACAATCTTTTATACTGACTCGTTTCTGAGCCTCTCAAATTTTGCTGTTGAAGGCTCCGAAAACACTTCTGGGGCGCTGAGTTTGGAAGTTTCACGTTCCTTAGATACGACAGGTGAGCAAGAACTGGGTATAAGTGATGTTTCCGGGGATTCGATCGATCTGCATTATTTGAGCGCTCTCCAAGACTCTTTTGAAGAAGGCCCCTCCACTTTTACGAGTGGGAACGACAGTCTGCATCTCGACTCTGGTACAGACTCCTTTGTAAGCCTTTCAGAATTTTCAAGTTCGTGGCCGTCGAAGGCTCCGCCGAAAGGGGCGAGGTCTAGAAAGCCAAGATCGCCTTCGAGGAATCAGGATCAAATTCACCCATCACAAATCGAAATGCCGTCGATTGGTCTACTCCTTCAGACCCCTGAGGACCGAGCAAATCCATATGAGCCTCTGACCAATCTTGACAGTTCGTATAAGGAGCCCCTTGGGACTGTCGACGCTCCGATGTTTAATATCTCTTCAATTCCATCGGGTATCGTTGCGCCGGTGTCAGGGTTCGAAGAGCCGCTTCCTGTGCCTGATGCATCTATTTTAAGTGTGGAGGATGACGTTGACTCTCGCACCTTGAAAGCGTTAACGGGCCATATTGATATACCTTCGATCAACTCCTCTGAAGTACTGTCTCGTCCTGATGAAGCTTTAGCCAGCTACTATGACCTTTCGAGTGAAGTTGATGAGGGCTTAGCCCTTCTTAATCATTCAGCAAGTCGTAATGACTTCTTAGTTGATTCGGATGACACATTCGTTTCTGTTAATGACTCTCTGCTGAAGGACCAAGATCTTGCGATGCGCGCCGCTATCGACTTGAAAACATTGGAGCCTGAGACACCGTTCTCGGAAAGTCTCGCTACAAAGGGCGAAAAGGACCATCTGATCTTGAAGGGAGAGGTGGAAGGAATATCGACAGTAGGTACCTCGGGAACCTCGGGAACCTTTGAGGCATTGCAAGGGGCATTTCCTGTTCTGAATGACGATCACTCGACACTTTCGGTGGAACAATTTAAGTACCCGAGCCCGAGCAAGACTTCAGTCCAGTTGCTCGGCACGGAGTCTAACGCGTCTGTTTCAGAACCCTGTGCTATGGCTTTGCAACCCTCGAAGCAAGCCTTGTCGGCAGTTCAAGTACAATTTGCTCCGGAGAGTAACGTTCCGTTCTTAGTGACGAGTCTGAGTGGCTGTGAATTGCAAATCGGTGAGTTGAAAGCACAAGATCACATCAAAATCGCAAAAGGCCAAGTGGTCACGAACACTCTGATCTTCGGAGCCTGTCTTGAGGACAACGGGCATACTTTGTTGGAAGAAAAAGGAGCCCTTTCCTCTAGCGGCGATTTGAGAGTTGAATTTATCGATGGCGTCGCCAATTCCACAAGAGTCAACATTGCAAGCAATTTTCTGCAACAGCTCGGTGGTCTGATGCTTTGCGGGAACCGGAGCATAGAAGTCGGTGAGAGACCCTTCTCGTGTGGGACCGTTCAACGGTCATTTAACCTCACAAGGAGCTCGGAGTTGAGTTTGTGTGGGACGTGCGAAGTTATGTGTCCAGTGAGAAAGATTGAGGTGGGACTATCAGAAAGCAGTGAAGCGGACCCAGCGGACAAAAAATTGCATGATTCGTTGCATTCAGCTGCAAATACCTTGAATTTTTCGAAATCCCTACCCTACGCGGACTCGCAAGTGTCGATATTATCGCAAACTGCAACTTCACTGAAGATTTCGGGCTCAGGCTTACCACTCTCGCTGACGTGTATTGAGAATTGCGGGGCATTGACTGTGGGCTCTGACGCGGAGGCGTCAATTTCGACTATAGGAAACGACCTCAGCATTCTGACATCGTTGAGGCGAGGAAATACTAATGGTAGTGTAGAGACACTACCTGCCGCTGTCGGGAATATTTACGACGCTGGAGCCGTAAGCAAGCGTCTCAGAATGATATTTTTGCTTGCCGCCTATGTGACACTCCTCTGGTAGCGCAAATGACTGGAAGTGCTCACCTCTTCCGTGAGCCCGAGCTCGGGAGGTCAACCGACGTACTTAAATTTATAACTTAAAATAGTTTGCTTCGTATCGAAATGTTTTCTTACAACTATAGGCCACTCTTATCGTTTGGTTTTTGATGGCAACTCGTACAACCATTACTCTACATTCGCGAAGAGCTTTCTGCGAGAGTCTGGGAACTCCTCAATCCCAAACCCTCGATGACACAGTGCAAATGGGCGTCTTTTTGTATAAATTATTATTTTGAACGTTTTTAAAGTCTCCATCAGTCCGAAATAGTCGGCCACTCAACATGTGAATCAAATCCGGTTTGGCTTGATTTTCTCGATTCTTAACCAATGGGGCGCGACTCCAGTGGTTGATTCCGGGCTGGCCAAGCCGCACCTTGGAAATTGATGTAATACACGCACATAAAAGCTATCATGTTTCTTTTGAAAACGATCAATAAGTGTCAGTGATTTTCTGTCGTCTTCTCGAAGAGAAAATTGTCTTGCCGAAGATTCTGATTTTTTGTGGCCTTTTTTGCGTTTATTACTTTGCGAGATTGAGGGAAAACGCGACTGTAAATCAGTTGTCCTTTTCGAGCTCCAATCAAATAAACATTTTCGATAAATAGATACTTGGTCAGAAATTTTACTAAGTCAAGACTACCACTTACGAAAACACGATAATATGTATGTGATGGCAGTTCTTTGGGGAATAGGGTGAGCCATTAAAACTTGGGTATATTTACATTCGGTCAACCCCCGTGATATACTCATTTAGTGGACGCTGTCGGTCGCGATACAACCGAGCCCTCCGATTTGTTGCATATATGCCTCAAATGTGTTTTCGGTCTAGGAATATCTACCAAGCATATGTCGTGCTTTCATGAGGTTGGAACGGGGACAGATTAGCCTCGGAATACTTAGAAAAAGGGCAAGTATGATAACTCACACGGTTGAACAAGAATAACTAATTCGATGAGCTTCCTCGTGATGCCAAAACAAAGGTGTGAAACGTAGTTTACTCGAGCGAATTTTTCGAATGGACCCAATGACCGTTGTCATTGCACATTGATCGCACGTGGCAAAGCTGCCTCGTCTAGATGTCACTCGTCTACTTTTTGATTCAAAGACTCATCGCTATGTTGCCTGAGGCAGAATCGCTCGTCTTTAAGCGTGCCCAACAGTCTCGCATGGCGTGAAATAGCGGGTTCGTCCCCAGATCACAAAAGTTTGAATACGCGCGTCGTTTGCGCTATGAATACATTTCATACAGCAGGTCGAAGTCTGAAATTATTTGAGTCGAGCTCCACTTGGGCACGATTCAGATCGAGATGGCTCAGTAAATACACAGGCGACATTGACTGCTGCTGCCTAGTAGCCAACTCAAGACATTCCACGTGCTTTTTGACGTATGGCTCCAGCTTTCATGTGGCTACATCCATATGAGATAGCGATGTCAGCGAGTATACTCATCCGCAGAGATGTTTATCTAATCATGATGCAAAATGAGCCGCTAGTAGCATTATGACAAGGTACGGTAGCTTGCCGAAATCGTAATCGCTGTGATATTTTCTGAGCTAATTTTTTAATCAACACCTCGTCAGTCTCTATGATGAGAGTAAAAGATGTAAAAACTCGGAGCGATAAACATGAAAGATGGATTACTTAATTATAGACACTAGTCTGGAGAATCTTGTTTTCGTGACACGCGGGCACCCTCACGCGTCGAAAAAAAATTGCGAGGCGCGTGTGCGCATGCGGGTCAAGCCAGGCGCCTGGATATCCGATAAGGGATGAGTCAACCTCCTTATTGGACAGTATTGCATATCATCCCGCATCGCATCTCTTGTGCAAAATCTATGCTCTCTTCAGGATGAGCATTGCATGCTCAGGGCGTTACTATACATAGGCAAGCTGTGGTTTAACGTGGTTTAGGTATGGCCGAATGAGGATAGATGAGAATTTTCGTTCGAGTCGGTCTCGTATTCCTAAGCTTAAAGCCAAGAGTGAAGTGACCCGCAAAGCTCATGCGCGAAGCGAGAAAACATACCCATGGCGGCAATCGGAAGTAACCGAGGATTCAACCGTACTTTTGCCACTCGCACACATGAGGAAAGTGTATTCGGAACTCCAATTCGCGGTCACATCGGTGAAAACGAGATTGCGCACGATGCGTATTCTCATGTGCATCCCTCGAAGCTTGCTGTTTATTATGTGCACACGGATATTTACCAACATCTGCAAACGCGGTTTGCGCGACTCTAGAGCCAGCACAGTTTCGATAAGCCGCGTAAGCACGGCCTTGAAGCTTTTAAAAAGCTACAGTGTGGCTACTTTTTTTCTGAAGCCGGCCTCGACATACTTATTAGTCTAATCTGTTAATTGTGTATGATGACAAGATTAAAAGAGTAGTAGGTAGGGAGGGAAAAGGGCAAGCGAATAAGGTTTGCTCGGCCAAGAGACGCGCGGATGCGCGAGAAGATAATGTCCTGTAGGATACTGCCTCCGAGTGACATGTGTGAGCTATCTAGTCGCCGTAGTGTAAAAGTTGCTATAACGAGCAATTGTCAACGATACGAATTCACGAGGGCGCTCTACTGAATCCATATTCAACACTACAAACTTCGAATCGGTGCTTTGTGAACACATTCCTTCACATTGCTTACTGCATATATGAAAAGGAAGGGGTGGTTAACATTCACCTGTGCGCCATTTTTCACAGAGGGCGAGTTGCGTGATAACACCCACACCTTCATAGAAGCCTGCATGATGCGATACAAGGTTAGCTGGTTGCAGAAAGCGCGCAAGACTTTGAGCAATTAACCACACATTCGCCAGATAGCTGGGAATGAGCCTGCGTGTGAGATTGTTGCTCTCAATGATGTGTATTTCGGCATGTCATGAGATGATTTCAGGCTAAAGGCCAAGTTTTTACCGTTTAAATGTAAGCTGTGGGCCTTTCAGCTGGCCAACAATAGACCTGCTCAAAGGAGAAAGACGGTGTTCGCGTGGATACTAGCGAAGAACACTGTCGCGACGCAGGTTCGGCTAAAGAAAGTTATTTCTTGGGTCCCCTTTGAGTCAAGCAAGCGTTGAAAAAATGGCCCCATTCCTGCAAGCCTCGCGCAACCAGGTTGCCAGCGTGATATTACAACTGTGGCCAGCGATGCCGGTGACCGCTCCGCAAAATGGCCCTGCTCGTGCCACTCCGTAGATGAAAAGAGGTGCCATCTATCACACAGCATATCCTATTGAGTAGGGATTAATCAAAACGCTATGCAAAATAAATTGCGTGTTTTGCAAAATTTATAATGAGAGTTCGGTCACGTGTCTAGTATAAGGTAGGACGCGCGGGAAGAAATTGAATTTTTTTCGAAAGGAGGAAGACTTCGCGCGTTGTTGCATGGTAAGCACCTGTCGGCCCATTCGCTCGTATACGAAAGGAAATACATACGATTATGTGACCTCGGGGGAGAATGATGTACTTATTGTTTGCCATAAGTTAGTCATAATCCATTCGTATAAATAAATGCTGAAACTACTTTGAACTTCATGGAGACACTTATAGCGAGAGGTGGGCAGAGAATCTGCGTGGTTCAAATTTTTCCGACTTGTTTGCTCACGCTTAGAATAACCATGCAAGCCAAACGTGCAGGCCAAGGGAGTGACACCACATCGGCTAAAGATTCCCATATCCAGATACAAATGAGACTGCGTATACGCCCAGATCTTCATGCAGCCTCCTCAAATGGATAGCCAGACATTTGAATCTTGACAAATTTTCATTGCAATCCATATAGAAACTTCGGACCTCTGTATAGTCTATCAAAAGGGCTGCTCGATTGCAATGGTATATGTCCTTGATCTCGCCATATCGGTGATGTGCGACCTTTGCCCCTTCGACGCGATCGACCCAGAATTTACTTCGCATAATGCATCATCATGCATCCGTAATTCCGACATCCTATAACCTACATCTGTGCAGCCAAGTCTTCATCCGGATTTATATTTCGGAATGGAGTTCGATGAATCTTTCCTTTTTCTGCGGCTTCGTTTCTAACTCCCTTCGACGAGCCCCATCTCGCGCCCCCATATCTAGCTTTGTACTTCTAGAATTTGTGCTCATTTTTCTCATCGCTTGTCTTGTCATGATATAAGTTTTTCCCTTAAATTCCTCATATTTTGTAACGATTTTTTTTTGGGCCCTAACTTTTGAAACTAGTTGGCTTATCGCTTATTTTCATCTACTCTTACGCGGAAAAATTCTTGACTTTGGCTTTTCATGCAGTTTTGAGGGTCGGGATGCTTGGTCCAACGCTTCAAACCACGCATGTCTCGTAAGTACAATTCTTGCTTGACCCGTGGCTGCAGGGAGGCTGCAGCAGCCCTCAATAAGTCCGTAAAAGTCAAGGATACGGGAGGCGGCGAACTTGTCGTGGTATATATCAGACACGCTCCCCGAACCCATATACTCAAAGCACATTTCACCCAAAATCGCTCAATGTTTCGCTCGATAGTGGCTTTTGCCGCTTTTTTGAGCGTCACTCTAGCAGCGCTTAGAGGATGCGACCCATCGACTATATCCAATCAAGGTTTCACCGTGAATTTCTACAAATATCCCCGGCTTGGAACTGCGTTTAAAACCGAATCAGACTATTACACCACCGGTTACAAGCAATATGGTTTTTTGAAAACTGTGACTGGTGTGACAGCGCTTAATTACGCTACTAATTCCGCTTCTGACAAGGCCTATTATGGTCTCCTTTATGGCTATAATCTTACAGTTTCAAACTTCACAATGAGTATTGGAGGCTACTTCTTGGCACAGCAAACTGGTGACTATGTGTTTACTATGTACGCTGATGATGGCGGCTATTTGCAATTTGGAGCAGGTACCTCTTGTTGTGGAGATGCGCTTGATGATGTCAGCGGAGACTCCTTCAAGGCCCAGTGGCCCAATACCGCGACCGCGACTTTCAATCTTCAGAAGGGCGTGTACTACCCAATAAAAATTGTGTTTGTGAACTGGAGTGGACCGGGCGGGCTCAACCTTAAGTATGTCGCGCCAGATGGAACTACAACCACGGAAGTTGGAAGTGAGGTCTACCAGGTCCAACAAGTTTGCACCAGGACCACAACTAGAACATGGACAGGATCTCAGACCACCACTATCACAACTGGAAACTCGTTTTACGAGAGTGTGATTGTTGAGGTGCCAACGCCAACACTGACAGTGACAACTTACTGGACTGGCAGCGGCACAACATCAACCACCATCTCAGGTAGCTCTGGCCAAAGCAATACTGTGATTGTTGAGTTGCCTCAAGCTACCACGACTTCTTACTGGACGAACACTTACACCAGCACCACGACTGTGACGCCAAGCAGTGGCGGCCAACCAACCGTGATTGTGGAAGTTCCGCCACAGACCACCACGAGCTACTGGACAAACTCTTTCACTAGCACAACAACAGTGACGCCTAGTGGTGGAGGACAACCCACTGTGATCGTTGAAGTGCCGCAGGCTACGACCACGAGTTACTGGACGGAGTCTTACACCAGCACGTTGACTGTGACCCCTAGCGGCGGCGGCAAGCCCACTGTGGTTGTCGAGATTCCTCAAGCGACAACTACCACATATTGGACCGAGTCTTACACTAGCACAACCACCGTGACGCCCACCAGCGGAGGTCAGCCGACTGTGATCGTTGAAATCCCGCCAGCCACATCAACTTCCTACTGGACCCAGTCATACACAAGTACAACCACAGTAACTCCAACTGCTGGTGGCAAGCCAACTGTGATTGTCGAAGTCCCGCAAGCAACATCAACCACTTATTGGACCGAGACTTATACTAGTACTACTACCATGACGCCTAGTGGCGGAGGACAACCCACTGTGATCGTCGAAGTGCCACCAAAGACTTCTACGACTTACTGGACCAACGACTACACTAGCACCACGACTGTGACTCCTAGCGATGGCGGCGAGCCCACTGTGATTGTCGAGATTCCCCAAGCGACAGCTACCACATATTGGACCGAGTCTTACACTAGCACAACCACCGTGACGCCTACTAGTGGAGGTCAGCCAACTGTCCTTGTTGAGATGCCGCAAGCCACGACCACGAGCTATGGGACCGGTTCGCTCACCGAAACCACCACAGTCACACCTAGCAACGGGGGTCAACCAACAGTCATCGTCGAGGTGCCGCAAGCTACTACTACCAGCTTCTGGACCGAGTCATTCACCAGCACTACCACAATGACGCCCAGCGATGGTGGAAGACCAACAGTAATCGTTGAATACCCTCCTGTCATCACCACAACATACGGAACAGCGTCTTACACGACTACGACTACTATTACCCCAAGTGATGGAGGACAACCAACTGTTGTGGTTGAGGCGCCCTCGAGCGAGGGCAGTGGCTGTCTTGCAAGCTCGGTCGTCAGTACCGGTGCTTACGTCAACTTTTACAAGTATCCGTACCTGAATACGGCGTACTCTACCGAATCTGACTTCTACTTCACAGGCTACAAACAGTTTGGATATCTTTCGTCTGTGTCATCTGTCACCACATTGAATTTCAACGTATGGCTTGGGAACAATAGGGTTGACTACTCCACAATTTACGGCTACAGGCTCACTTATACCAATTTCACCATGGACGTGTCAGGCTGGTTTAGGGCGGATCAAACAGGAAGCTATACCTTTTCGTTATATGCAGACGATGGCGGCTCTATCCAATTTGGTTCCGTGAATGGTTGTTGTGGTAAAGCTTCATCCGTGGTCTCAGGGTACAAGCTTGACGCCCAGTACCCACAGTCCTCTACAGCGACCTTCTCCCTTGTCAAAGGTGTGTACTACCCTATTAAGATTGTTTATGTGAATTACGTTCAAAGGGCACGACTCGGGCTCTCATACACCGATCCAAGTGGCAACACTGTCAGCGATATCGGCTCCAAACTTTATCAAATTGAGCAAAGCGAACAATGTGCCGTCACAACCACAAGCTACGTTACCGCTTCTCACTTGAGCACCAGCACCATAATACCGCTGGATGGAGACAGACCCACAGTTGTTGTTGAAGTCCCTGTCGCGCTGACATCCACGTCTACTTGGACTGGCTCTTACACTACTTTGACCACTGTGACTGGTACTGATGGCGTCGAGACTCCTGTTGTTGAGGTTCCGGGTGTTGCCACTTCCACCTCTACTTGGACTGGCTCATACACTACTTTGACCACTGTGACTGGCACTGATGGCGTCGAGACTCCTGTTGTTGAGGTTCCAGGCGTTGCCACGTCCACTTCTACTTGGACTGGATCTTACACTACTTTGACCACTGTGACTGGTACTGACGGCATCGAGACTCCTGTTGTTGAGGTTCCTGGTGTGAAGACCTCTACCTCCACATGGACTGGATCTTACACTACTTTGACTACCGTGACTGGTACTGATGGCGTCGAGACTCCTGTTGTTGAAGTTCCAGGCGTTGCCACGTCCACTTCTACTTGGACTGGATCTTACACTACTTTGACCACTGTGACTGGTACTGACGGCGTCGAGACTCCTGTTGTTGAGGTTCCTGGTGTGAAGACCTCTACCTCCACATGGACTGGATCTTACACTACTTTGACTACCGTGACTGGTACTGATGGCGTCGAGACTCCTGTTGTTGAAGTTCCAGGTGTTGCCACGTCCACTTCTACTTGGACTGGCTCTTACACCACTTTGACCACTGTGACTGGCACTGACGGCGTCGAGACTCCTGTTGTTGAGGTTCCAGGCGTTGCCACGTCCACTTCTACTTGGACTGGATCTTACACTACTTTGACCACTGTGACTGGCACTGATGGCGTCGAGACTCCTGTTGTTGAGGTTCCGGGTGTTGCCACTTCCACCTCTACTTGGACTGGCTCATACACTACTTTGACCACTGTGACTGGCACTGACGGCGTCGAGACTCCTGTTGTTGAGGTTCCAGGCGTTGCCACGTCCACTTCTACATGGACTGGATCTTACACTACTTTGACTACCGTGACTGGTACTGATGGCGTCGAGACTCCTGTTGTTGAAGTTCCAGGCGTTGCCACGTCCACTTCTACTTGGACTGGATCTTACACTACTTTGACCACTGTGACTGGTACTGACGGCGTCGAGACTCCTGTTGTTGAGGTTCCAGGCGTTGCCACGTCCACTTCTACTTGGACTGGATCTTACACTACTTTGACCACTGTGACTGGTACTGACGGCGTCGAGACTCCTGTTGTTGAGGTTCCTGGTGTGAAGACCTCTACCTCCACATGGACTGGATCTTACACTACTTTGACTACCGTGACTGGTACTGATGGCGTCGAGACTCCTGTTGTTGAAGTTACAGGTGTTGCCACGTCCACTTCTACTTGGACTGGCTCTTACACCACTTTGACCACTGTGACTGGCACTGACGGCGTCGAGACTCCTGTTGTTGAGGTTCCAGGCGTTGCCACGTCCACTTCTACTTGGACTGGATCTTACACTACTTTGACCACTGTGACTGGCACTGATGGCGTCGAGACTCCTGTTGTTGAGGTTCCGGGTGTTGCCACTTCCACCTCTACTTGGACTGGCTCATACACTACTTTGACCACTGTGACTGGCACTGACGGCGTCGAGACTCCTGTTGTTGAAGTTCCAGGTGTTGCCACGTCCACCTCTACTTGGACTGGATCTTACACTACTTTGACCACTGTGACTGGCACTGATGGCATCGAGACTCCTGTTGTTGAGGTTCCTGGTGTGAAGACCTCTACCTCCACATGGACTGGATCTTACACTACTTTGACTACCGTGACTGGTACTGATGGCGTCGAGACTCCTGTTGTTGAAGTTCCAGGCGTTGCCACGTCCACTTCTACTTGGACTGGATCTTACACTACTTTGACCACTGTGACTGGCACTGATGGCGTCGAGACTCCTGTTGTTGAGGTTCCGGGTGTTGCCACTTCCACCTCTACTTGGACTGGCTCATACACTACTTTGACCACTGTGACTGGTACTGACGGCGTCGAGACTCCTGTTGTTGAGGTTCCAGGCGTTGCCACGTCCACTTCTACTTGGACTGGCTCTTACACTACTTTGACCACTGTGACTGGTACTGATGGCGTCGAGACTCCTGTTGTTGAGGTTCCAGGCGTTGCCACGTCCACTTCTACTTGGACTGGATCTTACACTACTTTGACCACTGTGACTGGCACTGATGGCGTCGAGACTCCTGTTGTTGAGGTTCCGGGTGTTGCCACTTCCACCTCTACTTGGACTGGCTCATACACTACTTTGACCACTGTGACTGGCACTGACGGCGTCGAGACTCCTGTTGTTGAGGTTCCAGGCGTTGCCACGTCCACTTCTACTTGGACTGGATCTTACACTACTTTGACCACTGTGACTGGTACTGACGGCGTCGAGACTCCTGTTGTTGAAGTTCCAGGTGTTGCCACGTCCACTTCTACTTGGACTGGATCTTACACTACTTTGACCACTGTGACTGGCACCGATGGCATCGAGACTCCTGTTGTTGAGGTTCCTGGTGTGAAGACCTCTACCTCCACATGGACTGGATCTTACACTACTTTGACTACCGTGACTGGTACTGATGGCGTCGAGACTCCTGTTGTTGAAGTTCCAGGCGTTGCCACGTCCACTTCTACTTGGACTGGATCTTACACTACTTTGACCACTGTGACTGGCACTGATGGCATCGAGACTCCTGTTGTTGAGGTTCCTGGTGTGAAGACCTCTACCTCCACATGGACTGGATCTTACACTACTTTGACTACCGTGACTGGTACTGATGGCGTCGAGACTCCTGTTGTTGAGGTTCCAGGCGTTGCCACGTCCACTTCTACTTGGACCGGATCTTACACTACTTTGACCACTGTGACCGGCACTGATGGCGTCGAGACTCCTGTTGTTGAGGTTCCGGGTGTTGCCACTTCCACCTCTACTTGGACTGGCTCATACACTACTTTGACCACTGTGACTGGCACTGATGGCGTCGAGACTCCTGTTGTTGAGGTTCCGGGTGTTGCCACTTCCACCTCTACTTGGACTGGCTCATACACTACTTTGACCACTGTGACTGGTACTGACGGCGTCGAGACTCCTGTTGTTGAGGTTCCTGGTGTTGCCACTTCCACCTCTACTTGGACTGGCTCATACACTACTTTGACCACTGTGACTGGCACTGATGGCGTCGAGACTCCTGTTGTTGAGGTTCCAGGCGTTGCCACGTCCACTTCTACTTGGACTGGATCTTACACTACTTTGACCACTGTGACTGGTACTGACGGCGTCGAGACTCCTGTTGTTGAAGTTCCGGGTGTTGCCACTTCCACCTCTACTTGGACTGGCTCATACACTACTTTGACCACTGTGACTGGCACTGACGGCGTCGAGACTCCTGTTGTTGAGGTTCCAGGCGTTGCCACGTCCACTTCTACTTGGACTGGATCTTACACTACTTTGACCACTGTGACTGGCACTGATGGCGTCGAGACTCCTGTTGTTGAGGTTCCGGGTGTTGCCACTTCCACCTCTACTTGGACTGGCTCATACACTACTTTGACCACTGTGACTGGCACTGACGGCGTCGAGACTCCTGTTGTTGAGGTTCCAGGCGTTGCCACGTCCACTTCTACTTGGACTGGATCTTACACTACTTTGACCACTGTGACTGGCACTGATGGCGTCGAGACTCCTGTTGTTGAGGTTCCGGGTGTTGCCACTTCCACCTCTACTTGGACTGGCTCATACACTACTTTGACCACTGTGACTGGCACTGATGGCGTCGAGACTCCTGTTGTTGAGGTTCCAGGCGTTGCCACGTCCACTTCTACTTGGACTGGCTCTTACACTACTTTGACCACTGTGACTGGTACTGATGGCGTCGAGACTCCTGTTGTTGAGGTTCCAGGCGTTGCCACGTCCACTTCTACTTGGACTGGCCATTACACTACTTTGACCACTGTGACTGGTACTGATGGCGTCGAGACTCCTGTTGTTGAGGTTCCAGGTGTGAAGACCTCTACTTCTACTTGGACTGGCTCTTACACTACTTTGACTACCGTGACCGGCACTGATGGCGTCGAAACTCCTGTTGTTGAGGTTCCAGGTGTTGCTACGTCGACCTCTACCTGGACTGGCTCTTACACAACCACTGTGACTGTGACTGGTACTGACGGCATCGAGACTCCTGTTGTTGAGGTTCCTGCCGCCAAGACTTTGACGTCTACCTGGACTGGTTCTTACACAACTACTGTGACTGTGACTGGTACTGACGGCATCGAGACTCCTGTTGTTGAAGTTCCTGCCGCCAAGACTTTGACGTCTACCTGGACTGGTTCTTACACAACTACTGTGACTGTGACTGGTACTGACGGCATCGAGACTCCTGTTGTTGAGGTTCCTGCCGCCAAGACTTTGACGTCTACCTGGACTGGTTCTTACACAACTACTGTGACTGTGACTGGTACTGACGGCATCGAGACTCCTGTTGTTGAAGTTCCTGCCGCCAAGACTTTGACGTCTACCTGGACTGGTTCTTACACAACTACTGTGACTGTGACTGGTACTGACGGCATCGAGACTCCTGTTGTTGAGGTTCCTGCCGCCAAGACTTTGACGTCTACCTGGACTGGTTCTTACACAACCACCGTGACTGTGACTGGTACTGATGGCATCGACACTCCAGTTGTTGAAGTTCCTGGTGTTGCCACGTCCACTTCTACTTGGACTGGCTCTTACACTACTTTGACCACTGTGACTGGCACTGATGGCATCGAGACTCCTGTTGTTGAAGTTCCGGGTGTTGCCACCTCCACCTCTACTTGGACTGGCTCTTACACAACCACTGTGACTGTGACTGGTAGTGACGGCATCGAGACTCCTGTTGTTGAAGTTCCTGCCGCCAAGACTTTGACGTCTACCTGGACTGGTTCTTACACAACCACTGTGACTGTGACCGGTACGGACGGTCTTCCAACGCCGCTCGTGGAATTGCCTTCCAGTTTGGCCGGTGCGTCTACCTCTACCTGGACTGGTTCTTATACTACCACTGTGACTGAGACTGGTACTGATGGCATCGAGACTCCTGTTGTTGAAGTTCCTGCCGCCAAGACTTTGACGTCTACCTGGACTGGTTCTTACACAACCACTGTGACTGTGACTGGTACTGACGGCATCGAGACTCCTGTTGTTGAGGTTCCTGGTGTTGCCACTTCCACCTCTACTTGGACTGGCTCTTACACAACCACTGTGACTGTGACTGGTAGTGACGGCATCGAGACTCCTGTTGTTGAAGTTCCTGCCGCCAAGACTTTGACGTCTACCTGGACTGGTTCTTACACAACTACTGTGACTGTGACTGGTACTGACGGGATCGAGACTCCTGTTGTTGAGGTTCCTGCCGCCAAGACTTTGACGTCTACCTGGACTGGTTCTTACACAACCACCGTGACTGTGACTGGTACTGATGGCATCGACACTCCTGTTGTTGAAGTTCCTGGTGTTGCCACGTCCACTTCTACTTGGACTGGCTCTTACACTACTTTGACCACTGTGACTGGCACTGATGGCATCGAGACTCCTGTTGTTGAAGTTCCGGGTGTTGCCACCTCCACCTCTACCTGGACTGGCTCTTACACAACCACTGTGACTGTGACTGGTACTGATGGCATCGAGACTCCTGTTGTTGAAGTTCCTGCCGCCAAGACTTTGACGTCTACCTGGACTGGTTCTTACACAACCACTGTGACTGTGACTGGTACTGATGGCATCGAGACTCCTGTTGTTGAAGTTCCGGGTGTTGCCACTTCCACCTCTACTTGGACTGGCTCTTACACAACCACTGTGACTGTGACTGGTACTGATGGCATCGAGACTCCTGTTGTTGAAGTTCCTGCCGCCAAGACTTTGACGTCTACCTGGACTGGTTCTTACACAACCACTGTGACTGTGACTGGTACTGACGGCATCGAGACTCCTGTTGTTGAAGTTCCGGGTGTTGCCACGTCCACTTCTACTTGGACTGGCTCTTACACTACTTTGACCACTGTGACTGGCACTGATGGCATCGAGACTCCTGTTGTTGAAGTTCCGGGTGTTGCCACCTCCACCTCTACCTGGACTGGCTCTTACACAACCACTGTGACTGTGACTGGTACTGATGGCATCGAGACTCCTGTTGTTGAAGTTCCTGCCGCCAAGACTTTGACGTCTACCTGGACTGGTTCTTACACAACCACTGTGACTGTGACTGGTACTGATGGCATCGAGACTCCTGTTGTTGAAGTTCCGGGTGTTGCCACTTCCACCTCTACTTGGACTGGCTCTTACACAACCACTGTGACTGTGACTGGTACTGATGGCATCGAGACTCCTGTTGTTGAAGTTCCTGCCGCCAAGACTTTGACGTCTACCTGGACTGGTTCTTACACAACCACTGTGACTGTGACTGGTACTGACGGCATCGAGACTCCTGTTGTTGAAGTTCCGGGTGTTGCCACCTCCACCTCTACCTGGACTGGCTCTTACACAACCACTGTGACTGTGACTGGTACTGATGGCATCGAGACTCCTGTTGTTGAAGTTCCTGCCGCCAAGACTTTGACGTCTACCTGGACTGGTTCTTACACAACCACTGTGACTGTGACTGGTACTGACGGCATCGAGACTCCTGTTGTTGAGGTTCCTGGTGTTGCCACTTCCACCTCTACTTGGACTGGTTCTTACACAACCACTGTGACTGTGACTGGTACTGACGGCATCGAGACTCCTGTTGTTGAGGTTCCTGGTGTTGCCACTTCCACCTCTACTTGGACTGGCTCTTACACAACTACTGTGACTGTGACTGGTACTGACGGCATCGAGACTCCTGTTGTTGAAGTTCCTGCCGCCAAGACTTTGACGTCTACCTGGACTGGTTCTTACACAACTACTGTGACTGTGACTGGTACTGACGGGATCGAGACTCCTGTTGTTGAGGTTCCTGCCGCCAAGACTTTGACGTCTACCTGGACTGGTTCTTACACAACCACTGTGACTGTGACTGGTACTGATGGCATCGACACTCCTGTTGTTGAAGTTCCTGGTGTTGCCACGTCCACTTCTACTTGGACTGGCTCTTACACTACTTTGACCACTGTGACTGGCACTGATGGCATCGAGACTCCTGTTGTTGAAGTTCCGGGTGTTGCCACCTCCACCTCTACCTGGACTGGCTCTTACACAACCACTGTGACTGTGACTGGTACTGATGGCATCGAGACTCCTGTTGTTGAAGTTCCTGCCGCCAAGACTTTGACGTCTACCTGGACTGGTTCTTACACAACCACTGTGACTGTGACTGGTACTGATGGCATCGAGACTCCTGTTGTTGAAGTTCCGGGTGTTGCCACTTCCACCTCTACTTGGACTGGCTCTTACACAACCACTGTGACTGTGACTGGTACTGATGGCATCGAGACTCCTGTTGTTGAAGTTCCTGCCGCCAAGACTTTGACGTCTACCTGGACTGGTTCTTACACAACCACTGTGACTGTGACTGGTACTGACGGCATCGAGACTCCTGTTGTTGAAGTTCCGGGTGTTGCCACCTCCACCTCTACCTGGACTGGCTCTTACACAACCACTGTGACTGTGACTGGTACTGATGGCATCGAGACTCCTGTTGTTGAAGTTCCTGCCGCCAAGACTTTGACGTCTACCTGGACTGGTTCTTACACAACCACTGTGACTGTGACTGGTACTGACGGCATCGAGACTCCTGTTGTTGAGGTTCCTGGTGTTGCCACTTCCACCTCTACTTGGACTGGTTCTTACACAACCACTGTGACTGTGACTGGTACTGACGGCATCGAGACTCCTGTTGTTGAGGTTCCTGGTGTTGCCACTTCCACCTCTACTTGGACTGGCTCTTACACAACTACTGTGACTGTGACTGGTACTGACGGCATCGAGACTCCTGTTGTTGAAGTTCCTGCCGCCAAGACTTTGACGTCTACCTGGACTGGTTCTTACACAACTACTGTGACTGTGACTGGTACTGACGGGATCGAGACTCCTGTTGTTGAGGTTCCTGCCGCCAAGACTTTGACGTCTACCTGGACTGGTTCTTACACAACCACCGTGACTGTGACTGGTACTGATGGCATCGACACTCCTGTTGTTGAAGTTCCTGGTGTTGCCACGTCCACTTCTACTTGGACTGGCTCTTACACTACTTTGACCACTGTGACTGGCACTGATGGCATCGAGACTCCTGTTGTTGAAGTTCCGGGTGTTGCCACCTCCACCTCTACCTGGACTGGCTCTTACACAACCACTGTGACTGTGACTGGTACTGATGGCATCGAGACTCCTGTTGTTGAAGTTCCTGCCGCCAAGACTTTGACGTCTACCTGGACTGGTTCTTACACAACCACTGTGACTGTGACTGGTACTGATGGCATCGAGACTCCTGTTGTTGAAGTTCCGGGTGTTGCCACTTCCACCTCTACTTGGACTGGCTCTTACACAACCACTGTGACTGTGACTGGTACTGATGGCATCGAGACTCCTGTTGTTGAAGTTCCTGCTTCCAAGACATCTTCGTCTATCCAGGTCACTACCAGCATGCCGTCGGGAAGTGTGATCATTCCGTCGTCGGTTTTGACTCCAGTATCGTCTCGTTATATTTCATCGCTGTCGTCTTTGCCTTACAACTCAGGGGGTTGGAATCTGTCTTATGTCCAATCTCTGACATCCAAGTCGACGGTCGGTAGTTCAGGCCTGAGCACGATAACAGGTGCCACAAGCGTCACCATAACGTCTGCCGGGAACTCCGTGTCCATTCATTCGTCGCCGGAGATGTCTACGTTAACCGGAAGCTCTATTGTCTTCTCTTCGTTTGGCAGTCTGTCCGCAACTCTGCTGCTGTATGTGTCTATGGGATCAGCAACAAGCTTACCCACAACTTCATCGGAAGCGACTGGACTGACCGACGATTCGTCCAGAATTGCGACGGAGACCCGCACTGTCGTGATTACGACAACGAACGATTCGGGTGCGACAGAGATCGTTACATCCACATTGACCACGACATATTGCCCAGTGACTTCCCTGAGCGAGCCCAATTACACAACCGAAACTTACACTACCGTTGCAACCTTGAGTCTTGGTCCCGAATCATCAGAAATCACTACCTTGACTCTCACGCTGACTTATTGCCCTGAGAATGAGCAAAGTTCCTCATCTTCACAAAAAGTGACCGGTGTGCCTCCTTCGGTGCATATTTCGAACACTGAGACTGTCGCAGTGACCGACACGGCTAGTAAGGATGGCCAGGATGATGGTGCATCGACTGCTTCGCCTTGGATCACTGTATCAATTGAAACTGGCGCCCCAGCCTCTCAAAGCGAGGGCGACGTGACTTCTGGTGCGATCGTCACCCTGAAACCTGCGATGAGCGTGAACTCTGCGAGTCTAACTGCAAGCCCAATGCAGAGCTATTCTGATAAAGTCACTGATGGCAGTTCCGCGACGACTCGGCCTGCCTCAGAAGCTCAAAAAGTGGGCTCGTCTGTTGCGTCACTGATGTCGACTGTCTCTAAGAGTTCGATCACATCTTCAAGTACAACTACCGCAGCCATCCCCTCATCAGTCCCAACGTATGAGGGAAGTGCGTCTGTCGTTTCGGCTAAATCAGTCATATTCTTCGTGCCTATCATATTTTTGCTTTTCTAAGCTTTCATTCTCGTTGACTTGAGTCAACATTTCGGGATTTTCTTGATTTGATTATCCAGCGTTCATCCGCCTTTCGTCCCACATATTTTCGAGCTTACGAGCTAACTTTTCGATAATAAACAATTCTTTATACACTTCTTTTGTAATTTCTGCGTGTGCACTTGTGCAACTGGAAGGTGAAGCGCAACCATCAAGGCTGGAAACGATTCATGAACCGTACACTGCCACGCCGGAAAGCAAGCTTCAGTAAATGGTGGCAAAAAAAAACTTGCTCTCGCTATTTGCAGAGCTGAGTAAGCAATTCTGGGTCCCTATCCTCGATCAGATGTACCAAGCAAACAAAAAGGAAGCTTTATGTTGATTTAGAATATTTTTCCATTAATATGTCTTTCTTTCAGGCGAACCTGGAGGAAAATTAATATTTCGTATCATAAATGTGTTTCTCCGAGCTGAAGGCATTTACCACAAGAAATTTTGTCGAGTTTGAGAATTCGAGGTAAAGAACTTACTGGAGCCTGGGTAAGACCCTACAAGCCAGCAGTCGCATGGAATAGATCTTCACCGCCCACCCAGTAACATTGGCAGAGCTCTTCTCCTCATTATTCGCTACATGAGGCGTCCTTTTGGTACGTAAAAATTTTTAGTAGGCGGGAGAGATAATCCGTAGTTATCACTTTTCTCATCTTTCTCTCTGGTAGATCAGCTCTCCTTGTCCCCTTTCTGTTAACTCCGGCGCGTCACTTCGGTTTCTTTTTTTTTTCGTTTGAGGCGATTTTTCTACCCGAAGGCGCACCTGCTCGTCACACACACGCGGTTTTTGATACTATCACAAGACAGGGGACAATACACCGCCAAGAGATAGCAAAATTTCAATCATGCCGATATACCCGAAATCGGAGAAACCGGAGTTTTACTTATGAGGAACCAAGATTTTGGCCCTCAAATTATCGTTGTAACGCGATTTATCGTTATAACGGAGATCGTAATAACGGAGATCGCTATAACGGAGATCGCTATAACGGAGATCGTTATAACGCGCACCACTTGGGCCCCTGAGCTAGGCATAACAAATAAGCGACTCTTATTTGCTGACTCTGGAATACTTTATTTTGACAGCCTCAAATGACGTGTGACGAGCTGTGGTGCTAAGACTACTTTAAAAATGAGCCGTCGCCTTATCTGAGTTTCCATTGCGATTGAACGTTATGTTACATGACTTTGCGTCTATCAGAGACGTATGCGGACAACGCCTGCTTGATAAAGGCAGCTGATGAGACATCTCCAATTGACGTGTCCGTAGTACTGAAGGGGCACCGATGCATCCACCTTCTTTCTGAGATCAATAAAGTTCCGGGAAGCTACTTGAAAATCTGTCTATCGCAATGTATACTGATTGGGTGACGCGACGCCTCACAAAGTTCTGCTTAAACCGATTTGTGTGATCATTTGAAGAAAACGAAGTTCGCCAGTGATGTGCGGTGTGAAAACAGTCTTGAAAATCTCCGGGATTACCCAGCCAGTGTTCAATTAATCGCCCATACGTCCGTCAAAGGAGTGCGACACTTCCTCGCAAACCCACCCACTGTACCAGTCAAATTGGCTTGGGACCAGCAAGACCTAATCTTAGACTGATGGGAAATGACATTCCTGCTCTCCAAGTACGGTTACTTGAAAGTCAAGTTTTTTACCGTCCCAGCAACCGCACGCAAAGTGACCTGGCTTACGGCGGTTATGACCATGCCTGCTGTGGCCGAAGACAACCAATCAAAACGTTCTGTATGGCCAAGGTGCTTGAAATAAACTATAAGATATTCAAAAGGGCTGTTTTTTGAGCGCTGCATTTTACTGGGAAAAGGAGTCCGTTGTTTTTGACACTTGCGTCAACGTTTGAACTTGCAAGTCGCCCTCATCTTTATGGCATCTGTCTGCGGCCAATGTAACTGGTTTGACCGCGTACTTTGGTTGGGATGGTCTTGTTATAGAAGGGTCAAACGGTGCTTCTTCCTGCTGCCTTTTGGTGCCGCCGGATGGATCATTGCTCAACTCGGCAGGAAATCTTTACAGACGTCGATAGATGTTGATGTTGCTTGAGAAGTACAAATCGATCGGATCTTTGAGTGCTGATTCATCTGTGAGGCCAAGGGATGTCAGCTACTGATATGAATAAAAAATTCCAGCCGGATCTTGTCATTTTTGACAAGGTTGGAGGCGAGGCCACCAACTACGTCTTGAAGCACACCAAAAGATACGGCTGCATCGTCGTGTGCGATTTCTCGGCAGGATTTGACAACTAATCTTGCGGCTGTCGCTGGATTTGAGAGCCTCAAAAATCAATTGACCGTACAAGGCTTCCATGTTTTTGGTCACTCTTTCGAGTTCGCAAAGGCATCAAAAACATTGTGGCTGCCTATTAGCATGACAAGATCTATGGAGAAGACTTGTACAAGATTTGTATATCCGCTTGAAAAGCTTTCTCAGACGTGGCACATCTTGTTCACTGATGATAGACCTAGAGGCAGATTGATCACCAATTCTGTGCGGGTGCATAGGGTGTGTATTACAATCAAGCATACATATCTTCGAAAATCCCAACGCATGAACTCAGAGAACAACACAAGTAGCCAAGTCTGCCCAATTCTGCCTGCAAGTGATCGACGTTTGCGATTCATTGACACTTACCGGGCTACGAGAGAAAAACTCGCTAGATTGTATCATTTGAAAAGGACACGCAAGAAGCTACGAGGCATGTCAAGCAAGGCATATCCAGCTTCGGTCGGCCTTTTATTGTCATACAAGACCAATCCATTGAGAATGTTGCCTTCAAGCCTCGCTTATAATGGCACACTTATTGTTGTAGCCTTCTGTTTGCAAGATCCTTCCTTCACTGGGCCTGAGAGGTAATGAAAACAAAAGCGTCTCGTTTCACATGGCCCCTACTGGAGCTTGCATACCAACGTGTGGCGAAGGCATGGCATCACCAGGGGAAAGAAAGCTCCGGTAGACGCGTTTCGTGCATTGCTATCAGCAAGTAGAACGCGGCTTAGCAATAATGCGCAAGTTCTTACACGAGTGTACGTATTGTCATAATTGCGGCTCTAATGAGCTGGGTGGAACTGGTTTGTCATGGAAATGTGATCGGCACTTTCTGAGCCAGCGAGCTAACCATGAAAACGCTCGATTAGGGATTTAAGCGGCTTGTTCGCGCTCGCCTCAGGCATCACGTGACCTATCTTTTCGAGTGTTTTTCTTTTCTCTTCGAACGCTGATGCGTTGTTGTTTATATTGAAACGCCTCATTTGTCTCATACTCGAGGATTGAACCAGAATAAATCAAACGAAACAATGCCTTAGGGATCGAGCTTTGGAGACCGAATGTTCGACAAGACCACCCGAAAGTGACCTTCGATAGGGACATTGGCTCCAGATGCAAAATACATATATTCTTGAATCGCTGCAACCATCAGGTACCCTCGGTGTCTCATTACTCCACACTGCTGGCCACAACTGCTGAGTCTATTTGTTTCCCATTCCATAGGAAACCTTGAGGAATTTGTTTTTCCAGAAAACCGTCGCTACCCAAAACTTCCTTGACCACTAAGACGCGGCAAAATCTTCAAATGGCGCCGACAGCAAAGATGGCCCACGGGAGGACAGGTTGAATCCGATACGGCAAGCTGTTGTGAACGCTTTGGCCGTCCATTGGAGGGATATAAGGCGCCACGATCAAGTACAAAGACTGAGCCCGAAGGAAACAACCACAAGAAATCACGTGAGGATTCCAGGCTTTCGAGAGCTCCTTCTTTCTCATTTCGAATGGATGGCCTTGTTGTATATCCTGCTCATTTCTAGAGAATGTCTACCAAGATACTACATGCTCAAGTGAAATTCGTGAAGACCATTGTCTGCGTGCCAGTTCAAGGCGTGGACTCGCACATTCAGGACTCTACATGAGCTTGCTGGCGTGATTAATTGAAGCAAAGTTACCATGAAGAGATTTTTGGGTCCAACGGCTTTCTGTGGTATCGAACGTGCGCTTTGTGGTGTGTTGCATCGCTGGTTGCCTCATTTGCTGATGTGTTTTGATGGCTGACTTGAGCAAGAAGACCGATAAGCACGGTCTTGGGTTCGTCAACGGCCGCGGCTTTGTGAAAGCATGGGATTTCAAAAGCGATTGGCGACTGGCTAGGACAAGTTGTACTCCTGCGCACCTTGGTATTCGACGGCGCCTTTAGCTTCCCATTGCTTGTTGAAAAATATCTTTCATGTACCACGCGTTCTCTGGCCACCGGGCTTGGATTGCTGGTTCAACTAACGCGAGCTCACGGAACTGATAATCAGAAGCAAAGAAATGCGTTAGTTGCAGGGATTCCTTGTTGGTAAATCTTTCTAGATACTTCGATCTGTCGTCGAGGAAGCCGAGTGATGAAGCTGTAATTGGAAAAGCATGTGCACGTTTCAACAATCTTGCACGCGGAATCGACTAGGCAATTATTAGCTACAATTCGAGAGTATCATGGTGTTTCCGAAAGGTGTTGAAAGTTCTATTTTTATTCTTTTTTTTTGATATTCTGAGCCTGGAACTTGTTATCGGTCATGACTCCATCACAAAGAAGCTCAAGGAGAGTCTCTCCAAGCCTTTGCCGCCCAATCGCTGAAATGACCTAGTGGCTCAGTTTTACGTCACTTCATTGGACGTCGCCTAAATTCAGTCATTCAAGAGGTACTGAACAATCATTCATATTCGCGCAATCGAGCATTCACTGTAGGATCGAATAAGTCTTGAATTATGCTCTTCGATTTAATGCATGGGTTCGCTTGTCCGAGCATTCAGCCCTCTTTGTGCTGAGCGCTTCGCGTAAAAAGTAAAAAGAAGAAATTTATCAGTGTATGACTTTAGTTTAACAGCCAAATGGCGTGTAAAATGATCGCTTTCTTTTTGATATCGTCATCAAGGCTAATCCACGTTGAGATCTCTAATTTGACGAAGTCACGTGATGGCCGCCCCTGAGTGTTTTGATTGCCAGCGTCAAGGTGTTGAACAAGCCAAACAGAAACACCGAAAACTCAACATCATGCCCAGAAAATTTAGCCAATCATTGTTCTATATGTAAAAACTCAATCACCGCAACCGGATTAAGTAAGAAATTCTCATTTCGTCTACGCTCCCGAAGAAATTTTACAACTTGGCCTCAACAAGCGCACTTTAACAAACAATCAACTTTGCTCAATGGAACACAAAGAGGGTCCATCATTCGAGCTTCCATAACGATTCAAAGGCTGTTTTGAACACAATACGCATTTTTTTCCCCGAAGGAAGCATTGCTGAGTCCTGCTGCGCTGTATCAGGTAACACGAGATCAACCGTCAGCAAATTGATGATCAGATTACTTTGCGTTGGCCTGGATTGCTACCATATCCCTACTCAAATGTGTCTGGAACTGAACTTCATGCCATACAATATTTTCAGCTGCTATTCCGTGCTTTCGAAGCTGTGTTCATAGTGTATTCGTGTCTGAACAACAGGATCTTACGACAGCACTCGAACGCCTGAAAATGACTAGATTTGATTTCAAAAAGGTTGTTTTCACTAAACTTATATCACGGGGGACGATTATCTCAGCTTTGAAGCATTTTTCGCCGAAGTATGAGTGTTTTTGTCCTGAACTTGTGCTGGGAAGAGATAATGAGAGACCTGGTGATAAGTCATTTATATTCAGGCAAGAATCGCTGGAGTCTTTAGCACATCACCGTGTGAGCCCAATGCTTCCCAAATTTTGGCCCTCGTGGTGTCTAGCGTCTATTAGAGCGATAATTCTTAGGTCGGATTTGCATAAGCTGGCATTGGGCACACAGTTCAACCGCGGCAGTGCTACGATTGAGTCCTCGAATGTTTTGTGTGACTTGTGAGGAGCGTTATGAAGCTACTTTTGTTTGTCGAATTGATAATTGGTCCTCTAAGATTGGATAGAATGTTTACGTGAGACAAAGTCGATATTGATCCCTCTTCGTTTATTGAGTCTGCTTCGAATTATCCTCGATTCTTAAGCGCTACAAACTTGAGAGTTTTCGGAGTTCATGACCCATTTTCACGAGAGGAAGGTTTCATGACACTAGGAGGCCAGTTTCTCTATGATCGCTCGCGTAAAGCCGGACTCGTGATTTATCGTTGTTCATCTTTGAAAATGGAGCGGCACTCTTTATGAAGTATAAGCTGCATAATTAGTGATCGGGAAAGCGACGTGGGTCTGTCTTGATCGTCAACTGTCAGCACATGGTTTGCGAGATACACCCACACTTTGCGACCAAAAACATTCAAACTGCTTTGTGATGTGGGTCAAGAGGGGCGAAGGAGTGTCGACTATACACTGTGGAGAATTCAGATCCGTTGCGCGCTTCTTCTTACATCAGTCGATTGCCCTTTCCGCCTCAAAGTCGAACGTTTTTCCAGATCAATTTGGATGAAGGACAATGGCAATACATGCATTACTTGCAAGCTGCTACACATTTGTCACACTGGTGAAAGCAATCGTTTTTAGGTGAAAATTGGGCTTCTCCTGGATGGTCTGAAAACCAGACGTCGGACATGAGTCAGTGAAATAGGCTCGCGGGTTTCTGAAGACTTCCTGAAATTGGATGCGGTATGATCTCACAATGCTCCGATGGCTCTCTAACACATCGGGTCATGAGGGCTTCTGAGCTTCCTTCTGTGAAGTTGTTGTGCGAAAAATTCTGGCGAGAAAAAGAACGCAGCACCTTGATTTCGCATATAGTCTCCCACTACACTATTCGGTATGGCCCTGTGAAACTGATGAGACGGGAAACCCTGTTTCTTTCACGATATGGCCGCGACCGAATGTTCTTCTTCTTGCAACTCACTGAAAATTCTGTTTGAAAGTGAGTGGCTAAGCTTTTTTGCGCCAAAGACGCTACAGAATTTCGAGAACGACTCGAGCAATGTGTTGAGAGGGCTTTGAAGCAATCAAACATGAACTTGTTTGCTTTTCTCTCACTTGTTGATAGCCCTTAAGTGTTCAGTTCAGCCAAGCCCGTTCTGCTCATATCCTGAAGACCTTACTTATTTTCGTATAGTTCTTCCGCATCCTGTTGGAGAAAGAAGCTCCACATTGAGCCATGGATGAAGTTTTTTTGAAGATCAGTGGCATCGTCTGGTGACGACAATTATAAATGTTCAGTCCGAGGCCGGCTTCTATGATCGCATGCTCCATGCTCTCGCCAAGCATTCTGGTTGATCCTTGATTGTGGAATGTTCTGGCGATTTGCGTGTGCATGACCACCACACTTAGGGGATGTTGGCACTTCTTTGTATTTGACCTTCCATAAGGCCTTGCGCCAGTTCAAGGGCGTCAAGCGTCTCCATCAGGCATTACAATACACGACAAATATCACTAAGTTAAGGATTTAGTCGAGTGTGAAGACTGGGCACCGCGAGAGTTTATCTGGCCTATGGCATCGTCTATAAAATGAATATGTCGTGATCGCGTCAGCTATCAGCAATCCGTACTTAATAATCAATTGTCTGATTTTAAATCAGCCTTTTCTGGACATCGCGCACGAATCTATAGTCCTATGAGTACCCGCAAGCTCTGCTCTCCACAGACCGTCGAGGCTTCTACCGTGCAGCACCTTCTACCCTCTATGACCAAATGACAGCTTGACAAAGAGCTAGATAATCGTGTGTTTCAAGGCATGAGAGAATGAATATGTTGTCGATGAATGAATTAGCCAGGTGGCGCTGAGAGAGGCAAGCAATCTTTGACACTATATATACATTTCCGCGGTTTCTGTAATTTTCCAAACGTACAGAGATCTAAGTTTCTCGTTTATTTCTACGGACAGTGTAATGTTTCAATGATTGATAGTGTCTGACAGCCACGTAAGCTCCGAAACCTTTCGATGAAGTTTAGAGGTTCAAGCAGCATAAATTCTCTGGCTTTTGAGCAACGAACATGAATGAAAACTCACGCAACTTAGATTAAGGGCTCACGGTAACATATATTTCGAGAATGCAAATCTCGTCAAAATTGTCGGGGAAATAAGTCCTATGTGCTCAGACATCACTGTTCGAGGCGCGGGTGAGCGCACACGCAGAGATGTAATTTGCCTAATCTCGATTTTTCTACGCAATCACCGGTAAATCTGTGATATATACCTTCCATAGCATAATTTCAAGTGTTCTCTATACTAAAATGTGTATATTTACTAGAAATTCCTTTGTTGAGTATTTATTCTGGGTCTTTTTAGATCTTTTGATTTCGCACTTTAAACAAATCTCTATCTCCTATCTCAATACTTTGACCACATTTCGAAAAAGACCAAGGTTATAGAAAAAAAAAGTGCAATGGCTTGAACTACGAGATTGTGTAGAATAACAAATTTGATCGTGGCATTGAGCTCTCACAAGAGCCTACAAGACACTTCAGTCTTTCTTCGGTCGCTCCTCATGTGCGTACGAATGCGGTCGTGAAAATCGCGTTTGAAATTGTCTTGAAATCGTCCACAAGGTGACTTGATGGGGGGTAGCAGACTCGATGTGTATGCCATTAACGTTCTAAACAGACTCTACTTTCATGCATGCTATCAAAGACGTGAAACTGCTCATGGATTGAAGACAACGAATAGTTTGCCTTCATGCTGAGAACAAATAGACATTAGTCTCAGCGAAGCAGTTCAGGAACACAGGTATTTTTCAGGATATAATTTACAGATAAGCCAATTCCCATTGAGTCAGAAATATGAGCTCAATATAGGGTGAAACAAATTACATGCATTTGTTTACACTATTTAATGACGTCCGGGTAAAGCCTTGGGAACAGGCTCGCATAGTGAACAACGCATGTCTGTGACTAAAACGCTGTGACGAATCAAACATGAACTCGAACGACAATGAATTTCACGGAAATGACGAGTCTGGATCTCAAGCAGATCAGAAATCAAGCTCTAGTAAATTGGACTTGCGTCCGTGCTAATTAATTTTGAGTGCCCAGCCCTGAAGAGATTAAACAGATGTGTGGGTCCTTCTTGACATCATTAGCCGTGTTCCATTAGTGACTGCCAACTTCTTGGGCTCCTATTCAGAAAGAATGGCTAAATGAAACAAAAACGAAGTAGACAAGGTTGAGAGCGCTGTCATTGGCATCTCCACAAACTCACATCGCTTTCAGAGCCTATGAACGGATTTGCAAGAGATGACTCTGGGATCAGTGCAGACCAACATCCACATAATACAATCAGATTTGAGCATAGTTAGTGAAGAGATCTGGAACTACTTACATGTCCACGAAAGACATTTTGATGCCCAATGTCATTAGATGCGCGCCTCCCTGACAAATCTCCATTGGGAGACTATAAACACATCGGTACGCGGCTGAATTAAGGTGTTGCTGAACCCCGTGTTCCCTCTCAGGGCACAAATGTCAATGCACTTCCAACACACCCTGGAACATTCAGCATGTGACTGGAAAAGACCTTCGATTTACATTGACTCTCTCCCATTCTTTTGATACGGCTTCTAGTGGTAGATTGGTTGGCTTGATTTAATTGCTAGTGGTACAATGAGGCGTACCACCTTCTCGCTGGAGAAGAATTGCGAGCGTCACACCAGGTCTTCAGCTAGTGCCCGTTGAAGGAGGTCTGTAACCGAAACTTTGTGGTGCTTTATAGCTCAGTCGGAACTGAAAGTGAGCTCGGCGTTGTTTTTCTGAAGAAGCTGTAGCTTTAAAGCGGCGAAACACATTTGTGCGACCTGATTGAATATTAAGTGTCTGAAGTTCAATGATTGCGGTTCATATGTATCACTGCGGTTCTTGGCATTCACTAGATCCTTTTTCAATCAAGTGCAAGTCTATGCAAGATACTAGGCGAAGGGAAGCCGGCTATTCATACCTCATGTCTCCCGCACACTGAAAGCAGAGAAACGTCGAGGCTCAGTGATGTGAGCATGACCCATATCCGAATAAATTCTCACAGCATGAATTCACGTTCAAAATTCCAAAATATTAGCAAACGTGCACCTGAACTGTGGCATTCCCTAAGAAAATGCCTCTTTGTGTGCGAAGTAAGGCTGTGAGAGTTGCGAATCCATTCTAGAGCCGCGTGGCATCAGAGCAGCATTCTCGACTATAGATTTACCTCCAATTTCGGCGACTCAGTAGTATTGTGAGCATATGGGCAAATAACCGAAAGATTGCTACTGGTGTGAAACAGTAAAATGCAACACTTTTAGTTGCCGCCGACAGCATGTGACGGTGCGCGATGAACAAGCCCCTTCTCTCAAACCTAGCATACAGATGCGTTTCGACGACTTGAACCCAAAGCGGTACCCGCCCGCATGACATCTAGCACTTTTTCTGTCAGATCTTAATTACACCCGTGTTTCTTTTCACATCATTTACTGATGAATGCTGTTCTTATCCATACGTGCACTTCAATTGAACCACAGGTGATCGTCTCATTACAAGATGACGGCAAGTTTCACCAATAATGAAGACAAAGAACAGCTAAACCGATAAATGCAATAGTCATTTAGGTGGATCGATCATGTCAAACGCTTTTGTGTTCGCCGTGGTTGTGTTAGTGAAGATGCGTGTTTTTTCCGCAGGCACGGGGTAATTGCTCTGCACACAATCGACGAGCCAAAACAGATCGAGCGCGACGCGTTTCTATCGAACGTGTCCTCTCAAGCCCGCGCCCAGCTTAAAGAATTTTCCACATCACTTTTTTTCACTACCATACAGCACAAACAACATGTTTTTCACCACAAACACCAAGACTTGATAATCTGAGTGAGAACCTACTTACTATGATCAAGCGCCAAGCCCACCCAAGATCTGCTAGATACAAATGAGAAGAAGTTGTTTACTTCACCCGTTGGGACCCATTCAAGAGCTTTCGAGAACGCCAACTGCAATGATCAAATCTAAGCGTCTTTTACTCTAAACTAGAGGGATAGATACCATCAGCGTACACCATTGCCTTCGTCTTCTATCAGACAAATCCCAAGAATCAGATTGACCACATATCACAAAGACACGGTTGCCAATGTCGCAGGCCTGATCGTTCGATGCCAGCAAACAAACACGAAATCAAGCAGCAAAGTCTCGCAAATATTCCAGCTGCAACTGATAGAAAGGACGTGCCAGCAGCATATGACAATGCGTGAGGTCTGCCACTGCTATATTCATTGCTGTTGCTGGCGAGAGTTCGCGTTTCGATCGTTTCTTTGATGCCGACTGTGGATACTCGTGCTCAGTGAGGCAAGGCTTTCGAGGTCGAGTGCGCCGAGCCTGTGTCGGCTAATCTGAAAACAGGGAAAGGGTTTTGGGGCAAGGTGATTGATCATGTTGTGCTTCAGAGTCATAGCATGTTACGAGAAGTTACAGGAGACAATTGTTTGAACTTCTGTCGTCCGTGTCGCTGAGAAGCGATCGACAAATGCTGCCACTCTCTTGATAGGACGTGGGCGTAAATCAAAGAGTTGTTTATCGCCACGCGTGTCCTAGAAAAGCCAACCAGATTGCCGGTACGGACACAAGGGTGATCAGGTAAACTAAGTTTGGCCAGAAAGAACTACATCGCTCTTCGCGGCTGCGTTGATGCTGGATACAATTCCTGTGAAATTTTCGCCGAATGATAACCGTTGAGGCTAATCAAGCTTATGCAATCATAATTTCCGAGGCGCCAATGCCATAGCCAGATGAACCAAGTGCCACGTGACGTTCAAGAGTTGCTGGTGTTTGTTGCCTTCCATATTTATTCAGTTTGAAGTTGCCGTCTAGACGGAGAGAGGGCAAAGCGTCCTGCTGTAAGTCGTCCAGGCTCCCTATGCTGAGAGAGAAATCATACCGAGAAGGCCGACCGAAGGTAATAAACACACGGAGGTTCTAAGGTAAAGTAGGCAAATGTTTTACGATGCCGGTAGTATTCTTTGCCTGTCCCAGCTCTCCAGATGTGCCGGCCTAGACCACTCTTCCGTCTGTGATCTGCAATTGCTGTTGTCCGAGGAGATGTCGCCTGGAGGTATTCTGGTCAGGTTTGAGACTTTGAGGCCGGCGTATTTGTGACCGAGTTGAATGAAAACCGTTGCTCGTTGCTGCTCACGATGAGAGAGGGCTGATTTCATAAGATGTGGTACATCACTTTGTGTTTGCAAGACGCTACGATTCCTGGCGGCAGGCGTGAGCATTCGTTCGAAACCCATGCTTGAGTGCAACATTCAATGGCTGGATGCCCCGCAGCGAATAATCTGACCAATTTCTGTACGGACATCGAACCACGAAGACGGAATCACATCTTAATAAGGGTCTACAAGAACTTGAAAGCGGATACTCTGTGGTTGCAGTCTGGGTGAACTAATGGATGACTCATTTGTGCTACATCTCATACCGCCCTTCTATTGAACACCTCGTTGAAAACTTCCGAGCTGTCTGTCTGCAGAACACGACATCGACATCGGTTTGGTCACTTAGCTGGCAAACTGCGCACGTGCTGTCACCGGAGAGTTGGTGAAACCTTTATGCGTTTTCAGGCAATACTATATGAGACACTTGCATGTGCCACATTCTGGCACTGCTGATGTTGTGAGAGACACATTACAGTCGCTAAGCAGATCTTGACCAAGTGTGACGATGCCTTCAAGTGTTGCTACACTTTCATGATGACAAGGTTGAGATCTACCTATATCACGCGCAATGTTAGTAGAGCGATCATCGGCGTTCGCGCGTTATGACGACTGAAGTGTAACCGTTGACTGCGTCGGCGGATTAGTTGGCTAAGCTTCATGCGTGAGGTTTGTCAAGCCTATCTCGAGTGGTTCTCTGTCAGTTTACCGCATTTGTCCGACTAGGGTCATCTTGCAATGCGTGATATATCCAGTTGCCTCATCTGTCTGTCTACTATCCAGGCTTTGATCTACTTACAGGTTGCCAGCGTCGCATTTCACATTGAGATAAACTACATGAGAGGAATGTGTTGCGTTCCCGAAGGCTTGCCAGGATAGTGCGACAAGGTGATTCAAAGAAGGAAGTTTTGTCATCGAAGCGGTCGACTTGCTAGTTGCCTATATCTTTTTGAGGAAACGATGGACACAGACAAGGCACGGACGACACATATCTCATGCCTGGACGAGTTCTCGATAAAGCGGCAAGCCGATGAGTTCTGTGGTTCCCGACTACATCAACTTCAAGAAACACATGCCTCGTGAACCGAGGTTGCAACAGTCATGCTGGTGGATGCAGATGATGACGGTGCCGTGTGTAAGGATGAGCTAACCATGTGTTGTTTGGTTCTTAGTTGGGTGCGACAATTGACTTGACTTCTGCCGTGTGCATGCGCGGGGCAGCTCCTCTATAGGACAATGGAGACTTTGTTCGAACCATAGGCCATATTTCTGGCACGGCCTTGACACCCTTACGTGGCGAATCTAGGGAATGGCGTCTTCATACTCATCATGTGGCGAAACTTGATTTTGTCAGAGTTGTGATACAGCAATGAGATAGACATGGGCAAGCTATCGGATGTGATATTGAGAGCATATCGTCGGCTGATTAGACCTGTCTGTCGTAGACGTCGAGCTCGGTAGATGACTGAGTCTGCTCAAGGGGTGTTCGGCCGTCGGGTGCCAAGACATGCCGTTGGCGACTTGACGAGCGGTTGTATCGCATTACACTATCAGGGTGACCTATTGATATTAGCTTCACCACACGCACAAGGTGAGTATTGCTGATATCTGGCATGATGGCGCGACGAGTGCTCAAATGGAACTGCTGGCTGGGTTGACGTCTTTGTGATGTAAGCTTGATCGGGCTGCGATTCATTAGATCTAGTTGCCTAGTGCATGGCCTTGCTTGGTCGTCTCTTTACTCCAAAAAGTGACATGGTGCACTGCGTCCGTTCTTGTTGCCTCATCAGCCTTTCATTGGGACTCGAGCTCAGGACTTCTCACAGGTTGACAGCGCCACTCGAAATGCATTGCGTTGAATTGCGATGAGCTGCGATAAATTACGATGGAATCATTTGTCGCATCCTCGAAGGGTTGTCAAAAAAGGAGACAACTTGTGTTGAATGCCGAAGCATATGTACTTGCTATCGGAGCGAACCAATGTTTTTGTTGCCTATGAAGGTGTTATATCGAAGTGAAGATAAGACAAGCCAACGACAATATGTGTTTCAGCAGAACTCAATGACAACGCGCGAGTCCAAACTGGCGACATGGCATATGTTTGTGAATCAGTGCTATGATTCGAGACTACATCAAGAAGGAACAAGGGTGTTCGTGCGCTGAAGTTGCTATAATGACACTGGCGGATGCTGATGACGACGCTATAATGGGTAAAGTTAAGCTGTTGGTTGCCAGTTGCGTAGAGCAATGACTCGCTCGTCGATTGCTTGCTGTTTGAATGTGCGTGTGTGGGGCAGCCCTTTTCGACTTGACCGTCGCAGGCTTGCTAGTTGTCCTTTCGAGGTTGCTGCTGCTTGACAGGGCCTATACCAGCTCGTTGTCGTTACGATCCAACGACATATTGTGTGGGGATCTGTCAGATGATGATGGCATGAATGTGAATTGATTATTGGAGGCTGCACCATGGATGGTGAGTCAGATGAGAGTGTGGAGGTGAAGGCATAAGGTTGAGCAGATAAAAAACTCTCCGTATCATTACGCAAGGTTCCAAGGGTTTCATGTTGCACTAAGACGGCCCGTGATCAAGACGTATAGTGAGAATGTCTTTAATGAAGCCCCTCGACCAGTGGCGTTGGCAGAGATGTGACGACTGATGTCGAAGGTGACATGGCGCGTCTCGATGTTCAAGATGCTGAGTGACGTGGCACCTAGGTACCCTTGTCAACGGATGTTGACGACATCAGTGGCACACAACTTTAAAGATGAATGCGCTGGAGTAACGAGCATGGCATGAGTGCTTCGTCACAGCTACACATCGTTTGTAGAGACAAACCATAATGGTAAACTACGATTTTAGAAGTATGTAAGTTGTTATATTCAGTCTATAAACGGTGTGTTAAAGAAACGAACGGTATTTGTACGTTCCATACTAACTAACTGGAGGATTTGCGGTAGGCACTAGACTAGGCCGCAGATATGCTGTAGTCGTAAGGTACGATTTACGAAGTCGTTACTAACTATTACGATGACGCAAGCAGACAAACCGTACACATCATCATACTTCGTAATGTCGCGTATTACGCACACGACCGTAACTCGGTCTTCGTAGCATCGTATCCAACCAAGCTACAGAGAATGATACGGAGTGCGTCGTAAGCGCACCCAAATCCCGTCCTCGGTCCATGCCGGCCCCTGCCCCGTCACGTGTGGGGACGTTCCGTTCGCTCGGCCCCCTGCCCTCTCCCCAATCCCAGGGCGCTACCTCGAGCCCCTCTGTCCATAGATCCCCGACCCCCGGCGGATCCCCCAACTGGCCGGAGATATACGGGCGGGGGTCTTCGACGCTAATCCGTCCCCCCGTGGTAGAAAGCCATACAGCCGTTGGTTTTTGCTCCTTTTTTTGTTGTAGGGGGTGATTGAGCAGGGCGGTGGGAGTCCAGGGAACGAACCCAGACCCGCGACCCTGCGCAACCGTGCTGGGGGTTCCGAGAGATAGACTCCCGTTCCCAGCGCCCCCAAAACCCACACCCCCGACCCAATAGCCCCAGAACCCCCGTAACCAACCCCTCTTTCCCCGATTATGTCACAACCAAAAGAAAGATACGCCGGCCACGACCCTTAGCAGGCATGGACAGTGTCCACAAACCGTCCAACACGGGCTTAATCTCAGTGGATCGTAACAACAAGGCTACTCTACCACTTACAATACCCAGTTGTAGTCTAAGTCGTATGCAAAGGATTTAATGAAGCGGGGAGGATTGTGATTGGGGGGGCCAGGAAAAGTACTTCTACAATCCCCGGCGATCCCCGGTTCGGCCAACAGAGTCTATTTATGCCCCTCCCGTACGTCGCGGCGTCGCTTCTAGCATGGATTCTGACTTAGAGGCGTTCAGCCATAATCCAGCAGATGGTAGCTTCGGCCCGGTGCCTTCTCAGACAGGGCCAAATACCAATTATCTGAATGAACGGTTCCTCTCGTACTAAGTTCAATTACTATTGCAACAACAAACCATCAGTAGGGTAAAACTAACCTGTCTCACGACGGTCTAAACCCAGCTCACGTTCCCTATTAGTGGGTGAACAATCCAACGCTTACCGAATTCTGCTTCGGTATGATAGGAAGAGCCGACATCGAAGAATCAAAAAGCAATGTCGCTATGAACGCTTAGCATCTTAGGGAGGTACGGGTGTCTTAGCATCTTAGGGAGGTACGGGTGTCTTAGCATCTTAGGGAGGTACGGGTGTCTTAGCATCTTAGGGAGGTACGGGTGTCTTAGCATCTTAGGGAGGTACGGGTGTCTTAGCATCTTAGGGAGGTACGGGTGTCTTAGCATCTTAGGGAGGTACGGGTGTCTTAGCATCTTAGGGAGGTACGGGTGTCTTAGCATCTTAGGGAGGTACGGGTGTCTTAGCATCTTAGGGAGGTACGGGTGTCTTAGGGAGGTACGGGTGTCTTAGCATCTTAGGGAGGTACGGGTGTCTTAGCATCTTAGGGAGGTACGGGTGTCTTAGCATCTTAGGGAGGTACGGGTGTCTTAGCATCTTAGGGAGGTACGGG